>CM067378.1:16827150-18153834 GCA_034510155.1 Eucriotettix oculatus
GACAAAAGGAGTTGCGGAAAGGAAAACAATAGATGCCTTTGAAATGTGGTTCTATAGGAGAATACTAAAAATCCGGTGGGTGGATAAAATCACTAACGAGGAAATTCCCAGCAGAATAGCAAACAATATGGAGGACGTTGACCAAGAGAACGGATAGATTAATATGCCACGTTTTAAGGCACGAGGGTCTTGTAAAATTAGCATTAGAGAGAAGTGTGTGGGGTAAGAACAGAAGAGGGGTGCCAAGGATGGAATGCGATAAAATAGATTAGGGTGGATGTGGGATGTAGTAGTTATGCGGTAATGAAAAAGCTTGCGCATGGAGGGTTGCATAAGACCAGTCTTAGGACTGAATACCACAACAATATGGTTTTGTAAATTGGAAAACATTTTGAAATACTATAATTATTTTGTTTTATACAATAAGTTTACAATAAATTAAATGAAGGCCAATAAGTCCGCATATAATATAATCACTGTTTAATTAATATTAATACGCTTCGTCTCCTTTCTAGATTCAGCAGGCATAAAACAAAATTAACATTACAAAAGAATAAATATTGGTTCTGTGTTACTATTTTGTTGTTAATAAAAAACAGTGTTCAAAGCTTACAAATTTATATCCTTTTACTCCCGAACTCCCTCTTCCGAAAGGAGTATAATTAAATAAGATTAAATAGTAATAAAATATATGCTGACTTACTGGTCGTCTTTTTATTTATTTTGTTTTGTAGTTGAATATAACTAAATTATCGACTTTAGGTTCCTTGTTTTAAAATTAAAAAAAATGTTATAGAGAATTAAATTAAATTTCAGAAAGGTTAATAATCCGTGGGATTATAATACGTAAATACCAAATTTAAAAATGAGTAAAACAAAATTTAAAATTCTTAAAGAAAAGAAAATTATTTTATTATCCATGGCCGGAGAGGGTAAAGAAAAGAGGCAACTTACCGTCGTGAAGGCAACCCAGGAACGTAGACGAGGCTTGCATCGTAGCTGCAATTATCTTTCTTGATTTCCAACCGAAAAAGGAAAATGGAAGTCACAAAGGATTTTGTAGAGTTAATATTAATATTAGACATGGGAATGATGTAAAGGAAAAATCTGAAAGGGTAAGGCAGGATAATGTACTTACCTTTCAAGTTTTTTTTAGTTTTTTTTACGAGGGGAACTGTGGAAATCTAATGGACACACGGGAGGGTCCGCACTCCCGTGTAGTGTGGGATTTTCACCCACTAAAACCTTTACAAATTAATAAACACAATCACTTTCACAAATGACTTCGTAAACGATGGTCAATCAACTGTAGTAGCTCTTCGTTATTTTCTTCCTTCCGGGGGTGAGGCTGGTTAAAGGGAAGCTCCGTCTTCTTGATGCAACCCTCTGGTGTCCTCCATGGGGTGTTTCAGGTGTACGTCCTTCCTTCTCGTGTACTTCATGGCGCCTCAGGTCCATCTTGTCGTCCAGTTGTCGACTTTCAGTGCATGGACGTCTCCTTCCTTGGCGATTTAAAATCCACACGTTTACTTCTGTACACAACGGGGAATTCTTCATGAGCACTTGTAAGATTCAACAACTAGAATTAAAAGTAACACTTCACACACAATCACACTAATCACAAAAAAAAATTGGGGTTCCCCGGCCCCGCATTCTCAACATGGCGGCCGACCACAACAGCACCGCCTCTGTAACACTTAGATTAAATAAACTTGAAAATTTTGAAACGCACCCCAAAAAATTGATGTCTGTGTCACAGAATGACGCGGTGCGTTCCCTTATATACTCCAGCAATAATACGGTAGCGTCGTTTCCATGAGTACGTCACGGACAACAATGAGCCCCGAGCCTGCGTGGCATAAGGCAAAACGTAAATATAGCAACCGTAATTTTTTAAACTTCTTTTAAAGCTATTTAAATAAATCAAATCTTCGTGTGAAAGGTTTTCTTTTTAACGTGTTTAAAAGAAAAGCAGCGTTATATAAATAAAGACGTTTCGTTATTTTTCACTGGTTTCTAAGAAAACAATCCAAAGAATCTTTAACAGTTTTATCTCAGTCCGCTGAAAGTATTATTATTTAAATTTTCTCATTCACATGATTTTAAACTATTCTAATAAACGAATGAAAGTTGGTCTCGATTTTTAAATACATTCCGTCCTACCTATATAAATTGTTATGAACTACCTTTACTACTTATTAATTATTCGTCGAATTTTAATTTATATTAAAAATGAAGGGAGAAACTTCAATAACTGACACCAGTTAACTAAACTAAAATGAAGTATTAAAATTTATTATTACTTAAAAAAAACAGCAAATTTATAATCAAAGCATTTTAATTTTGTACAAATATATTTACTTCAAGACGCGAAATATACTCCTTTTCTATGGGGATTTGGGACAAGCAGCAGAGATAACTTAATTATACATGAGGTCCGATAAAGCATTTGGAAATGGTTTTGATAGTAGAAAGGTGTAAGGAATACCTAAAAGAGCTGTATCTAGATCAGTCAGTAATAGAGGAAGAAGAGGAGGTGGATGATGAGTTGGTCAGAGTTTGACAGGGCGCTGACAGACCTGAATAATTGCAAAGCGTAGTTGATAAGATCATTGGGCGAGGAAGCAGTGTCATTTATGTTCAGGATAGTTTGCAAAATCTACGAAACAGGAAGAATACCAGAAGATATTAGTAAAACCATAACTACTTATACCCATACCGGGGCTGATAGACGCGAACAGCACAGGACAACTAGTTTAGTATCCCATGAATGCAAAATTGCAAAATATTAAAGAAATATCTAGGAAAATGGAACGTCAAATAGAATGCGAATTAGGAGAAAATCAATTTAGTTTTAGGAAGAATATAGGGACAAGAGAAGCAATATTGACTTTGCAACTTATTTTAGAAGACAGTATAAGAAAAAGCGGTTGATAATGTGTAATGGAACACACTATTAAGGATTTTGAAGAGCACTGGAATAAAGTATCGAGAAAGAAGACTTATACATAACCTCTACAGAAGACAAGCAGAAGTAATGAAAAAAGAAAGCCGTAATTAATAAAGGAGTACGACAAGGACTCAGTCTGTCACCCATGATGTTTAAATTATATACAAAACAGGCGACGAAGAAAGTTAAAAGCGGAATATGGAGATGAAATAAAAACCCTACGGTTTGCCGATGACATTTTAATTTTAGGGGAGACAGAAGATGACTTGGAAACAATAATAAATGGCATGAACATGGTCCTGGAGAAAGAGCTCAATATAAGGATGACCAGAGGGAAAACCAAGGAAATTGAGTGTAGTTTGGGAAACAGTTGAATAACAAAGGATGCTATATCGGGCAGGGATATTTTTATAGAAGTTAAGGAATTCTACTACTTAGGAAGAGTAATAACTAGGGATGGTAGATTTATAGTAGTCATAAAGAGTAGGATTAGCACAGGCAAGGAAGGCTTTCGCGAAAAAGAGGAATTTACTTACGCGTAATACTGTATTTGGATCATATAATAATTTAAAGTAAATAGTAAATCAATTAACATCTGTTTTTGACAATAATTTAATTAAAATTGTTCTTAATGTTTTTACGTTTAATATAAGTTTCAATAAGGCAAAAACAGACAAAAATTAGTGAAACATAATACATTTAAAAAACAACTACATTTTTCGGTCAGGTTGAACTGAAGAGGGTCCATATCAGGACAGAAACATGTAGTTGCCTTTATGTTTCAGTAATTTACTTAAAAAAATTAACTACTAAATACAAATATAAAGTATTTATTTAGTTGAATCGACGTTTCGTCACCAAATTCGTACACATTTTGCACCATTAAATTTTGAAACAAAAATTATAATTTTTAATTAATATAATAATAAAGATAATAATTTATATATAATTTGTAAAGATAGTTTATTATTGATTACATTACGTATATTGAAAGCAGAAGTAACGTTAAGAGTATTTATTTACTGTCGAACATTATTCCATGTTCATTAGATAAAGCAATCATTTAATATTCAAACTTATGTGATAAAATAAGCACCATTGAATGTTCCTAAACATCTTGTTGTTTTAGTCAGGTGGTTCAAAAGCCAAAGATCCGCAAAAGCAAAGATATTAATGTCAGAGCAAAGAAGACAGCCTAACAATAGAGACCAAATCTTTCGACGAGATTGAAATCAATTAGTTTAGAAACCTTCACACAAAGGACGTGTATTCTCTTTTCTTATCACACTCCAAACCGAAATAGAACTCTGGCTTGCGTACAGTGCGTAGCAACAGGTTTGTGTAACAAGAGGGCGGTTAAAATTAGTTTTATAGTTCTGAATTCTTGTATTCAAAGTCCTTTACGTTTAGCCGATATGGCAGCAGGAATAGATGGGTGAATAGAATCACTAACGCGGAAGCTCTAAACAGAATAGGTGAAAAGCGAACAATATGGAGGACGTTGACCAAGAGAAAAGGTAGATTAGAAGGCCACGATTTGAGGCATGAGGGTCTTGTGTAATTAGCGTTAGAGGAAAGTGTGTGCGGTGAGAACAGAATAGGTAGGCAAGGATGGAATGCGCGAAGTAGATTACGGACGATGTGGGGTGTGGTTGTTATGCGGAAATGAAAAGGCTTGCATAATATACGTTATAATAGAGGATTCTATCAGACCAGGCTTTCGACTGAAGACCCCAACAATAACAATATCTATTTAAAGTTTGTCTCCAATAAGGTCGTATTTTTTACTACTATTGTGAACTCTTATATTTATTGGCGTGCCACTTTCTTTGCTTTTATATTAATATATTTGCTATGAGTTCGTTATCTACCTTTTAGTGCGCCACTTGGCATCGATGAAAACAAAGCACACGGATTACAGGGACAATGTGTTGTATTTACTTTGCACTTATATTTGTGTTTACCTAATTTGTTTTCATCCAATGCAGGCGTTTTCATATTTTCAATACTCCCTTGTAACTGATCCAGTTTGTCAGTTGTGATTCTACGCCCTGATTTCTTGAAGAGACTTGAGAAGTTGCGTGGAGACGGTTAGGCAGTCCCGCTACTGGAAAAGGCGTAACACAGATCGCCTCTTAGCACGTAATGTATTTTCCATGTTAGGATAACTTGTTCGAACATATAATTCTGCGAGACGAGACGAGGAGAAACCGTCTTCTTTTTCACATTCTTGCTGGATTGCCAGCTTCAAAGAACTGTGTAAAAGCATCTTCAAATCGCTAATCCTTTTAGCAACCGTGACATCAAGGTCTTTTGTTTTTCACTGGAAACCATTGTTTGGCGTATTCGGCAAACTCTTTATTCACCCATGTATTCTAACTCAGTTTTCGTCCGCTAGTATATGAAATGTAACGCCAAGTTACCATAAATACAATGTAATACACTTATTAAAATTCAACTTTAATTATTTGTCTCCCCATTTTGTCACATGCAATATTCCATTAATAGATTTAAAATGAATACTTTCCATTTAATTGCTGTTTAAAAAGTTTTACAATTACGCCTCAGGAATGCCATCCCCCATGTATAAGGTGTTTGGATCTTTTATACAAATAGTAGTATAATTAATATTTGTTTAAATTTTGGTAGACATTGCTCTACGCGTTCACGTTTATACGAAGGTAGCTTTATTTCACCACCCCCCCCTTTCCACTCAACTCCTAGTGACTGCACTTCAACTTAACCGGCATGTTGAATTCTGCGCCCCTCCTACACATACCCAAACGGATTAAATTATAAGCTCAAAACATCTTATTGACCCGTAACATATTTATTCCACTCAAATATCGGCCGTTTTTACATTTTAAAATATTTACCTCCCCGTCTTCCCGTGCCCCTTGTGCTGTAGTCGTGTCTTATCTCCCACGGTGCCCCTTCATGGGGCACATGAAGTCTGTACACTTAATTTGGTTGTAATTGCTGCACGTCTTTAAGATTTCATGCGCAATTTTTACACCCTTCCATCCTACCACTAGGGGCCGAAATAAAACTTAACCGGCATTTTGAATACCAGAAAGAAATTCAGCGATTTCTATAATCATGAATTAACACCAATATGGGTGGCTATTGACATTTTATTCTTTAATATGAAGCTGCAACATGACCAAAGATGCATGTCACGTGCCATAAATAAGCTCAGTGTCTATCAAAACCCCGGAATAGATACGCGAATCTCGGTTGATTTCATGTTAATATCTTTCATTACTTTCCATCTCACCTCGACTCTGGTGCATTTTATATGTTTGCAATAAACTCATGAACATATTCCCAGGAATAGACAACAATCTCGGTTATTTTCTCATTATTTTATATGCAAGTCCATCCAACCAAACCCCCGGGTGCTGTCCTTCCATGACTAAATATAGAAATGGCATCAAGAATAGCACTACCAATCCCATTGATCCCGAAAAATAGTTCTTTGGCGTTAATGCAATCAATTTATGCCTTTTTTAAATTTTCAATCCCCTTTACCCGAGGAGAGACATACAGAAACATTTGCAAATGAACTCAGTAAAGTTAGAGATAAAAAAATAATTTAAAATGTAGTGTTTTGTTGGTATTAAAGCTAAATGGACAAGCTTTTGCTTTATAATCAGTTAAAATTATAAATAATTCAGATGCGAAAACTCTCACGTAGCCAAAGTAATCCGCAATAGAAGTTTGTTTCTTCGAAAAAAAATTACAAAAACACATTTTTCGTAGTCTAATTTTTAAATTTGAATGAAGAATGGATATTGTATCCAAACTGATCATACATTTGTATGTTGAATTAATTGAGGATCAAAATAATTCCGTAACTACGCTCAGCTCTAAAGACTATTTCTTTTAGATGCCTGTATCAAGTAAGACTTTTCTATTCTATCTATTACATATTCTTCGACGTTCATTTTATCTTTTATATTTATATTCGTCTCATTGCGTCCATTTCGACTACTTGTAATATTCATTCGTTTTTCTTATTTTTTTCCTATGTTTCTGAGTTATACAAAGTTAAGTCTTCTATGATGGATCAATAATTTTTTTCGTCACATGTTGAATTCCCTTACTCCATCACTGATTCCGTTCTTGATTTATTCTACTGTTTATACCTTTTCCCGAATTCGGTTTTATTTACTTAAAACTGATCTTAAATACTTAAATTCATTGCAGTTTTTACATTTCTTCTTTTGATATCTATCTTTTCCCCTTCTGAGATACTCTGTCTTTAAAATTTATTTCTAACCCCTATTTTTTAAATTCTTCTTGCTTGCGTGTTATGTAGCTTGCGTCATCTTCTACGACAATCATTCTTTGTAAATAATTTTTGAACCTTTAAAACTTTTATTTCCTCCGGAAGAGTGTTGTATAGATTTATTCCGGAGAAGTGAATCATTATTTCAAAAAGGCTTAGACGATGTTTTTCATCGCGGAGCTGAGAGCGATTTTTTGTGCTGAACGAATGGCTTGATCCGTTTAGAGCATATAGATTGATGTTGCTCCATACAAATTTTAAAATTTCTAGAATATAAGTACAAAGTAAGTTTACAAAACAAAGGCTGGTATTCCACTCCGCACCAGATACTATTCGTACGGCCCGCTTTTATAGTTTAAAAATGTGAAGCGCGTGACCCCAGTTTTCAATAACGTAACATATGACGAAATGAAAATATGCATGGTACATCATTTTTCATCTTGCTATGTCGGTTTCCCGAGCTAACACTATATTTATTCCCTTGATTTTTAAGTACATATTTTTTTAAATGTAATAGATTTGTAATATTTTTTTATATATTTTACATGCGTCTTTAAGGTTTCTGTTTGCGGAAGGCGTTCAGAGTGGAGAGAGGGTTGGAGCCCATAGGCCTTGGGAAGATGCTGCAGTCGTAAAACGGGCCATTACGACAAAAGATAAGGCAGGTGGGCCAACCGGAGTTATGGCCGCGTTCGCAGCCGCTGTCTCTTAAAACGCACTAGCGCAGTAAAAATAAAGCGTTCGTCGTAACTCAATGTGATATTAGCTCCTCTGCTCGTTGCACGGAAACCTTTTTCCCAGCTCAAAATTTACAGCTGCAGTTGCAGTACGGGAGCCACGATTTACGCTGTAACAAGATTGGACGGCAATGTCGACGCTGTTATTTCCATCGAAAAAATCTCGGGTAGCGAGGACGAACCTACTCCAGCTTCCTCATTATTAAGTTTCTCTTTGTGTGCAACGAATACACATCAGTCTTGTAAAAATTGTTCCGATTTATTTCTCACATGCTTGATCAATAAGCCTTCTAAAATAATTTTTGGATTCATTCTTCTTCAACTAACACAGGAACAACTATGAAATGGTTTAAAAATGGATATAAATGATTAAATATGAAATATAATAACCAAATATACAGATAATATTTTTGAAACAATATTGAATTTAATATAATTTTAATACCTTGTTGTTGTATTCAGTCCCAAGACGTGTCTGATGCAATCCTCCATGATAACCTATTGTACGGAAGCCTTTCCATTTCAACATAACTACCACATCGCACATCTTCCCTAATCTGCTAAGCGCATTCCACCCTCTGCCTCCCTCATCTGTTCTTACCCCACACACTTCCCTCTAATGTTAATTTTACAAGACCCTCGTGCCTCAAAACGTGGTCTATTAATCTATCCCTTCTCTTGGTCAACGTCCTCCATACTGTTCGCTTTTCCCCTATTCTGTTTAGAGCTTCCGCATTAGTGATTCTATCCACCCATCTGATTTTCAGCATTCTCCTAAAACACCAATTTTCAAAGGCTTATATTCCTTTCCTTTCTGCAACTCCTTCCGTCCACGTTTGTACCCATATAACGCCACGCTCCATACGAACATTTTTAGCAACGATTTCGTAATATTCACACTTATATTACCCGTAAGTAAATTCTTTTTTTCCGCGAAAGCCTTCCTTGCGTGTGCTATCCTACTCTTCATGTGTACCTCTACCATCCTAAGTAGCAGAAATCCTCAGCTTCCGACAAAATACCCTTCCCTGTCTAACTCACTTTGATATTCCACAGTTTCCCAAGCTACACTCCATTACCTTGATTTTCCTCTATTTATCCTCATATTGAACTCTTCCTCCAGGACCACGTTTATGCCATTTACTATGGTATCCAAGTCTTCATCTGACTCCCCGAACACTACTATGTCAGAGGTAAAGCGTATGGTTTTTATTTCTTCTCCATGCAATATGATTGGTTTTCCATATTCCGTTTCAACTTTCTTCATCGCCTGTTCTATATATAAGTTCAAAATCCTTGCTTACTCCTCTCTTTTCCTGATCTTCAATTCTAATTACTGCTGACTGCCTTCTGTACAGGTTATGTATAAGACTTCTTTCTCGATGTTTTATTCCTGTCCTCTTCAAAATGCTTAATATTGTGTGCCAGTACACATTATCAAAAGCTTTTAACTCTTTAATGGTATAAACTTGGTTTTATGTATATATCTATATATATTAATCGCCGAATTGTATGTACGCGTATAACTTCCGAACGACTGTTGTGATCGTTATTGTCAGTACAAGTTATGTATATAAGAAAATTTTTAAAAAAACGTACGGAAAAGATTTAAAAATATCATAATATAAAAAATTCTATGGGAATGTTACTTTATATTCGTGTGTTTGAATCTCCAAAACGTAAATGCTGGTTGCCTATACTCTTGATCTGTTTATTTTTTTAAGTTAATAATCTTATTTATGGTAGATGGAGGTTTTTTGACTTGGTTCAGATATTGACTCATCGCGGTGGTTATCATGAAATTCATCTCTCATGAAAAGGTAAATTTTTTAATACGACGCTCTCACTGATGGTTTAATCACGTGTGAACAAAGAGATACCTTTTCAATTAAATAGCTTGGCGGGCTTATATAAATGAATATACGGGCATCGCGAGGCACCCAGCTAGTTATAAACATCATTAAGAAACAACAGGAGGTGCTTAAGAGTCTCAAAGACGACATCAAGAGTAGATTAATAGAGAAAGGAGAAAGAAACTATAAAGAAGAGAAATAGGCACTCTTGAAGTAAGAAATGACTAGAGCAGCAGAAGAAAAAAATAGGAAGAATAGCTCAGATCAAAACGGAAGCATGGATATCACACTAAATAATAAAAATGATTGATGAAAGGCGTAAATATAATAACGCAAGGCATGAAAATGGTAAAGAGCAGTACAGACGCTTTAAAAATGAGATAGATAGGAAGTGTAAACCAACCAAAGAGGTTTGGCTATAAGAGAAATGCAAAGCGGTTGGAGATTTCATGGTGAAGACGCAGCTTATAGGATAATCAATTAAACTGTCGGAGAGAGGAAAAATATTAGCAAGGACATCAAGTGAGCGGAAGGGAAGCCAATTCTGGATAAAGAGGAAAAAGCAGAAAGATGGAAGGAATATCTAGAAAAGATGTATCACCATTGAGATCTAGATAAGTCAGTAATAGAAGAAGAAGAGGAGGGGGGTGATGAAGAATTGGGGTACAAAATTTTAAGGTCGGAGTTTGATTGGGCGCTGAAAGACCCGCCAGGAATTGATAATATTCCAGCGTAGTTAATAATAGCGTCGGGCGAAGAAGAAATATCATGGCTGTTCAGGAAATCTACAAAAAAAGAACAGCAGAGGATTATGAAAAATCGTAACTATTCCCATACTGAAAAAAACTCGGGCTGATAGATAGGAACACCACAAGACAATTATTTAAGTATCTCATGCATGAAAATAACGAAAATAGTATTTATGAGGATGGAACGACAAATAGAATGCGAGTTAGGAAAGATCAGCTTGGTTTTAGGAAGAATGTATGGTCAAGAGAAGTAATAAGGGTCGAACAAGACGTCGTAGAGCAGATGATTGTCATAGAAACTTGTTTGTACTGAAAGAGGGGTTAAAACTAAATGGGGATAAAGACAAGAACATGAGAAATTATGCGAGGGCCATTCTATGCACTACATTCATGAGGAAATTACATTTGCATCGTATAGCTTTATTATTTTTAAACTGTGTAAATGCATCCCTAGGAAACAGCATTTCATTTTGCCTCATAATTCTCAACTGCCTTACGACACTTTGAAACTAGAGTTTATATACATGGTAAATGGTTGGACCGGTATTTTTCATATCGTTCACTAGGAATACATCATCTTCAAACCTCGTTCCAAGGAACAATTCCTTCAGTTTACCATAGAAATGGTAATCGCATGATGTCAAGACAGGTCTTTAAGCCGGGTGTTACATTGTTTTCCATCAAAGTTTTCTGACCACGAACTAATTTTTATCAACCCCAGCTGTTTCAGTATTCTGCGAACAGTTCCCCTACTCCAACTTGGAGTGATGTTCTTGTCATCGGAAACCTATTTCTATCTCTCTACACGCTGTTAGGAGTTGCTGCAGTGTGGGGTCTGCCAGTGCGACAAGTATCCCGAATATTGGCATGTTCTCTTTCACCACGGAATCTGCACTCGAATCGACTAACTGTACGGTGATCAACAGAAACGTCTCCATATACCTTTTCAACTTATTGTCTCGTTCTCACAATACTGTAATTCAATAACAGCACTTTGATTTTGAAGAATTTTAAGTACTGAAGTCATCTTGAAGATATGATATGACAGCGCCACTCGCCGGAACGGGTTGAGATAAATTTAATAAATAGTAATGTGCATTAGTTTAGGAGTTATCTTCTGTTATCAGTGGTATTAAATTTGAAAATTTGGAGATTAATTTCAAGTAATTATTGGAATCTATACATTTTACACAATCAAATACCTAGAAATATTCAAGATCTTTTTATATTATCATACTAATTAGAGTTAAAACCTTTTTGTTTCTCACGCCTTAAATAATATTTATGATAAAACATATTTGAGGTTTGACGCTCATGGTGCTAAGATAACGCGTTTCCCACAAATATCTTTATTGCGCCAGTGATTAATGTTCCCCTAGGATTTTGGATTTTATATTCAGTTTGGGGTCCCGGGTTTTTAGGCAAGATTCCTTTCTGTGACAGTTTTATGAGAGTTTGGAGTTATGGAAACACGGTTCTAAATGAATCAACAGTCAAGAAGGATGAACGAGCGCAGTAAATATCTCTACATTGCTCACTCAACGTGCAGATAACGGCTATCGTCACTACCCAGCAGAAAAAAACTTCTCAGCTGTTAGCTTGTCGATAAGAGTGTGAAGCTGCCTTTAATATCAGTTACCAGCCACCCGGAAGTCTTTACATCTCTATGTGTGTGTTATTGTGACTCGGTTTGAAATATAAGTTAAGCATGGCGAAGCAACTTGGGTTATTTCACGGTGATTTATTTCAAACTGCCTTAGAGTATCAGTCAAATAAAATCTATTCGAGTCAATTTCATATGAATAGTTGTATTTAATTCACTTGGATAGGTCCACAAAAATTGTGGAGGAAATCTCAGGTATAAGTAATTATTTAGTATAATTTATTATCTAATTATGGCCATTCATTATATATCAGTATTTCTACAGACAACTCAACCATAACTAAATGATACTTCACTTAACTGTGTTTTAACAGCATGTACTTGAAGTAGGTTTGGATTAATACTATACTCATTTTCTCATATTTTTTACAATATATTTTTATGTTAGTTAAAAAAATTAAACCTACAATATCAAAACATTCTTTTCAAGTGGCACATCAATTAATCTGTAATTCAATTTTATCATGTTGAGATGTAATTTTGATTGTATGTATGCACGTTCATAATTATTATTAATCAATTAAATAATACTAATATGTCATAATGTCGAAAATCCTAGTCCTTTACAAAGATTTTAATAACTTTATTGTATAGGTAATAATTTTAATGTTTTTGTGGTGTTCAGTCCTAAGACTGAACTTATGCAATCATACATATATGCTAACCTATCTTGCGAAAGCCTTAGAATTTCCACATTCAACACCCTCCCTATTCTCCTTAGCGTAATCATCTTTTGCCTCCCTCTTCTGTCTTTACCCCACACACTTCCCTCTAATGCTAATTTTACAAGACCATCTTGTCTTAAAACGTGGCCTATTAATCTATCCCTTCTCTTGGTCAACGTCCTCCATATTGTTCGCTCTTCCCCTATTCTGTTTATAACTTCCTCGTTTGTGATTCTATCCATCCAACTGATTTCAACAATCGCCTATTGCACCACATGTCAAAGGCTTCTAGTCTTTTCCTTTTCGCAGCTCCTATTGTTCACGTTTCACACCCATATAACGGACGCACCATACGAACATTTTAGTAACGATTTTTTATATTCACACTTATATTATCCGTAAGTGAATTCCTATTTTTCGCGAAATCCATACTTGCCTGTGCTATGCTACACTTCTACCATCCCAAATTATTACGCTTCCCAATTCCTTATCTTCCGTCAAAATATCCCTTCTCAAACTAATACCCTTTGTAATTCCACTGTTTCCCAAACTACACTCCATTACCTTGGTTTTCCGTCTATTAATTCTCACATTGAACTCTTTCTCCAGGACCCCGTTCATACCATTTATTATGATTTCCAAGTCTTCTTCGGACTCCCCTAATACTACAATACAATCGTCAAAGCGGATATTTGTCAGGCTGAGAAGTTTTATAATTCCCCTCGTATATTAATTTTAATTAGTTTACTTCCTTCCTTCCTCCATAGCTCTACAGCCAATTGAGGGCCTGGGCCCACCGAGTCGACTGCGGACTGTCATGTTGCATGGCACATTCCGAATTTGAAGTGACACGTGGTCAGCGTATCGATCCTCCAGCAGTCTTAATCCCGGTCTTCCCGACCATGACAACACAATCATCCAAGCCCATGCCAGGATTCGAACCCGGGACCTCTGGGTTGTGAGGCAGCAACTAGAAGCTAGCCACTACACCACAGGAGGTCGGCTTTAATTATTTTATAAAAACTAATTCATAATTGTCGGTCCGGATAAAATAATTTTCAAAGAGTTAAGGGGTTTATATAAATGTCGAAGCTTGAAAAAACTTTAGCCGTTGATTTCTCAAAAGCATTTATTAGACTTACTGCCTTTCTCATTTTGATGACAGTGCCAACCTCTGCATGTATCTTCGGATTATACAGATGTTAGTAGTTTGGTTGACTATACTTTACGTGGTGCGCAGTCAAGCCTATTAGTGGAATGATCTGTAAAGAATCAACCGGTTTTAAGACTTGGAGAATCGATACGCTGACCACGTATCACTCCAAATTCGGAATGTGTCATACAAGATGACAGTTCGCAGTCGACCCGGTAGGCCCAGGCATTCAATGGGCTGTAGAGCTAAAGAAGAAACCCGAGCTAAGAATTTTTATGATCTAGGAAGTATATTTATCAGTACAAGTCTTCACTGACGTGTAAATTTTGACGCAACGTTCCATCTTCATCAAGAAGAGATTATGCATGGTTCACTTAGAAAGATTTGAACTCTGACTTGTAGACCATACGGTATACGAACTATAAAAAGATCTGCAATCGTGACTTCAGCTAGCTGGATTAGGTCGTACCTGAAGTTGCGTGACCTCAAATGTAACGCAGCGGGACGCCGGAAAATTTGATGCTTTTGTATTCTCGTCCTCGTACCCGCTACTTAATGACTGATTTCCAAAGACCGAAAAAAAGGAGAAAGTAAGCAGTGGAGGCATTTTACCCCCGGCTGCCAAATCTTAATAGCGTATTGTGTAGCGTGGGTTCTCGTTAATGACATACCCCTTAACTGGGTTCTTATAATCGATTGAATTTCCTCTGTCGAATCGTTTACCATAATTTATGTAATTTTGATTTGATGTGATGGCGTCTTTAAAATCAGATTAGCAGCGTAGGCAGACTGATGCCTCTCAACGCGCAGCTTCCCTGAACCTGGACCCTTCCGGCAGGGGGCGTGGTATCCCTTACTCTATAATTCGTGGGCCCACGAGTCCACAATCTGTTGATCGGTTCCAATGAATTATGAATGTGAAATAACACACATTAGTCCAAGAAACGTTCTTCAATAAACTGAATGAATGCAGCACCTGGAGTCCGTCTCGCTTCGTCTTTTTTATTGTTCGCGGCTGTTCCGAGGAAGGCGTGGGCTTTATTTTTTCTTTGGTCCAAATGCAGTGTTCCACATTAGGTAAGGGCTATTACCGGATTGTGTTTTCTTCATTTTTTTGTCAGCCTTCCGGGCGCAGCTCGGTAGCTGGGATTGCTACTGTTGGGAGATTACGATGTTAAATACAGACAGTTTTCTTTGGCCATGCAAACTACAATCCTGTTCATTCGAAAATCCACAGACATACAGAATTAAATCATATTCGATATCTGCATATTTGTCGCTGGTCGATAAAAATTGTCATATGATTAGGTATCTTATATAAAAGAATTCCTAATTAAAAATAGTTGCCTGATTAAAACATAAATAATACATATATTTATTAACTGGCTGGGTAACCAGTGAGGCAAATTAAAACTTAAACAATATTTATTCTTTAACAGCCATCTCCTGTGGTCACTGGCGGGAAAATAGAGTCCTGAGTTTGAAGCCTTATTGTTCCCATTTGGATTGACCTATGTTATTATAAAAGGTTGCATTTTGCGCAGAATTTAAAGCCATTTTGTGATATGTAAAGGAAAATAATAAAACTATTTTATACTTGCGTTTTGGCGAAAAAAGGTCTCCTAATTAATAACTGCATAGGTACTAATATAAGGAAAGACCGTCATGTATGTGTACTAACTTTGAATTTGTAAATTAATTATCAAATTATTATTCCGACTTATTTGTCAACGTTCTTGCTAATTATTTGGTTGCGACAATAAAATTTTAAGAATCATAGCAAGTATTTAATTAATTCTGATAGATCAACAGTTTTCTTCACCCATAGTTTCTGTAATTAATTTATTTCATGTTTCCTCGCTTACGATTGGTTACTTTCTCTATAAATTGTATCTTCGAGACTTAAAGGTAGTGTAGAAATATTTTCCACCTTGGATGATACATCCCATTCTCTTGATATTGTCATTCAACCTGAATCAAGCTTTTCTATTATGGCGGTCATTTAGATACGGCACTCCTTATGGATCATATATGCGGTTATTATTTCGTTATAAGCCACGTGTTTGTGGTAATGTTTCAATTTGTGAGATAAAATACTATCGAAATTACATATTTTTCTTTCTGATTTAAAAAAATTATTTTCTGTTCCTTTACACATTTTTACAGCTTATTTCCTTTCAAATTTTATGCGTAATAATTTCAACTATAATTTTTTACTTTTTAATTCACATTTATTTATATAACTTTTCGGTGTCACTACATACAGTGGCAGAACCAGAGGATGAGTAGGTACAGGTAATTGTAATTTTTCAAAAAGTAATGCATAGTGTGAGACAATTGGCATTATTAAAAGAAAGCTAACAACTAACGAGATTTATTTTTTCATTATTAGTTATAACTATATATATATACATATATATATAAAGAAAGAGTATCGTTTCTTCCCTACAGATAGAAAAACTAATTTAAACTCTACCCAACTATAGCATAATGTTTCAGTCGTTGTTGTATTGCTATAATCCCTATATTAAAGGTAAATGGACAAACTTGTTCTTCATAATCCATTAAATTTATAAATCATACACGAAATCGAAACCAAATAATTAACCTTTACTGAGCAATTGAAATTTGAATACGGGGATACAAATCTGTATATTCTTTGGAATTGTGTATGCGGTGTTCATTATAATTACGTAATAGTAATTATTGTTACATAAATCTTTATTCAAAAATCATTATAATCAAATAAATATGTAATACAAAGAAACATATAAATTAAAATAGAATGAAATGATTTATCGTTCGGTTAATTAATGTCCCATAAGATGCTTCTGTGGAAACGCATCACCTATATATGAAATATGTTATCTATAACGCAACAAGGTGACATTTTAAGGCGTGCATTAGATAGTGTTCTGAATCCCCAGTTGTGGTCATCACTCCTAAAACCGGTCTGATGCAACCCTCCATGATAGCCAATCTTGCGCAAACCTTTTCAGTTCCTCATAACTACCACAACCCACATCCTCCCTAAACTGCTTAGCGTATTCCACCCTTCCCCTCAATTTTCTGTTCTCACAACACACACATTTCCCTCTAATGCTAATTTTACAAGACCCGTATGTTTTAAAGCGTGGCCTATTAATGTATCCCTTCACTTAATCAACGTCCTACACTCTTTAGAACTTCCTTGTTAGTTATTCCACCCACCAATCTTATTTTCAGACTCTACGTATAGTATCAATTTACACAGGCTTATATTCTTTCCTTCCGCAAACTACCTATTCGTCTTTACGTTTCGCACCCATGTAACGCCACGCTCTATACGAATATTTTTAGCAACGATTTATTACTTACATTACCCGTAAGTAAATTTCTTTTTTTCGTGAAAGCCTTCCTAGCCGGTGCTATCCTACTCTTCAGATCTGCCATACTTCTACCATCCCTAGTTATTACTCTTCCCAAGTAGAAGAATACCGTAACTTTCTTCAAAATATCCTTTCCCAATCTAACACACAGTTTACAGTTTAATCCAATTTTTCCCATACTACACTCCATTACCTTGGTTTTCCCTCTATTAATCCTCATATTGAACTCTTTCTCGACGACCTCGTTCACGCCATTTATTATGGTTTCCCCAAATACTACAATATCATCGGAAAAGCGTAGGGTTTTTCATTCTTCTCCTTTCAGTATGATTCCTTTTCCATATTCCGTTTTAACTTTCTTCGTCGCCTGTTCTACATATAAGTTAAACAGCTTTCTTCAGGTTTCTGCTTTCTTTTCTTGATCTTCAAGATTCTGACTATCTTCTCGACAGTTTATTCCTAAGTTCTTCAAAATTCTTAATAGTGTGTTCTAGTTCGCATTATTAAATGTTTTTTCTAAGTGCACAAATGACACGAACGTAGACCGGTTTTTTATGATCCTGTCTTCTAAAATTAGTCGCAAAGTCGATATTGCTTCTCTTTTCCCTACTTTCTTCCTAAAACCAGACTGATCTTCTCCTAACTCGCATTCAATATTTTGTTTTCGTTAATATTTTTCATCTATGAGATTCTAAACTATGTGGCGTGTGCTGTTTGCTAGTCCACTTCGATATGGAAATAATTATTTTCTTAGTAAAATCTTTTCGTATATTTAGCATACTATTAAGGAAATTGGGCTTTTTACTTCCTCGTTACCATAAATTGTGCAAGGACATGGACACCGGAATGTGTCTTGAGTTTTGATGAATTGGAATTAGTCTAGGTAAGGAATAATCTTCAGCGAACAATAATCGTGTATATTGAATGAAACCGTGTATCTAGTCTCTATACATTTCGGTTGATGATTAATGGAAAGCGCTAATAAAGTAGCGACAGGAATATCACGAAAAAATATTTATTTCCTTAAAACATGGACGACTGATTATTCAAGTACTTAAATAATTAAGGAAATATTTATTGTTTAATATGATGTAGGGGAACTGCGGGCGGAACGGGACACGCTATTCTTTACCGGATAGTAATGAAGGTTAGTAAATAAGGGTGGAAGATTGTAACTGGCTAATGAATAATTCCCAGCAGCCGATTTAATCAAGTTCTGCACCTTGTAAATGAACTATTATTTTGCTGTCTTAAATCTGTGATTATAATTTTTGCAGCATTTGAACATAATGTAAGCTGCTCTATTTTAACTATTTAATGGTATACATTTGTAAATTAGATGTATTTAGCTGAATGTAAGATACGAATTAGGTTTATATCTGTTTATATTAACGGTTAGTGAAAAATATTGAACTAAAATTTTGCATGCGGGACGGTATGTAACACTACTTTTTAAAGCAAAATGTAATGTTTTCCTCAGAAAAAGAGGTAAAAACAGGAGTTTTACTTTATAACAATATCTTACAGGATTCTGTACCCAAAAAGAATAGATTAAGAAAGAAAAGGAACGGGAAAGGGAAAGGGAAAGGGGGAAATCTAAACAAATGCTGTGAAGTTGCAAAAAATCTCTTCACGAAAGAAAAATTGGTAAAGCGATCAACCGCACGCTAAATAAAAATAAGAAAACACTAAAGTTCTTACGATTTTTTTTAATTTAATTGAACCGAATTCATAAATTCACCAAGTATCTAAATTCATTGTTTTAATTTATATTGATATATTAAGTTTACAATATTTTATACCTTCAAGAAGCTGTTTTTCTTTTTCCATAATTTTACATAAACTGTTAAATAATGACTGTACCGTTCCGTCCCGACCTTCCCTATATCTCCAGACGATTGTTTACAGTGAGAATGCAAGAATTTGCCGAAATAATAATATTACAGGTATTCGAATGTTTTGTAACAGCCAGAATAGCGCGCAATATTTGCAAGAATTTAAAGTGAAAGGGACTTCATTGGCGAACAAATTTTCTGAGAAAAGAAAGAAGTGGCCTGGGAATCGGTAAACGATTACGAGGAGCATTCATCCCCCTTTTAAGAATGTTAAAGCTGTCTACCATGAGGGCAGGGGTGCTCTCCGCCGCACGTGGGGTGTCCTTGGGGATAATCGGCGTGGGAGAAGCGATCGCACACGAGATAAGATTATAGAACCCATCACCAGAGGCTGCGGTTCGGCAGATCAGTTTAAAGGTGGCAGATACAAGGTGTACGCAAAGCCACTAACACCAACTCTTGTCAACAACAGAATTTATAGGATTTACGTCCAAAGCAATTCCCTTTCGAAATTTTAAACAGTTAGGTCTCTTATATACAGGTGATCAAGGCAATGGGCAGTTCTAAGATGGTTTAATTTAATATTTGAGTGACTCGATAATACCGGAGAGTCACGACTGAGTTCCACGGGCGCCGCGAAATATTATATTTGGTTCATTCAGCACAGGATGCACAGAGAAATTATAAAAAATATACAGCTTTTGTATGGTTTTAGAAAAATTATAGAGAGATAAATCAAGACGAAAAAAATACATTCACTACTATGTTTCACCCATCTTGAGCAAGTCTTTTTACTTCACCATAATTACCACATCACACATCCACCCTAATTTGCTTAGTGTATTCCACCCTTGGCTTTACTTTCTGTTCTTACCCACACACTAACTTCTAACGATAATTTTACTAGACCCTCGTGTCTCAAAACGTGGCCTAAGAACCCATCCCTTCTCTTGGTCAATGAACTTCATATTGTTCGCTCTTCCCATATTCTATTCCTCATTAGTGATTCCACCCATATTTTCAGCATTCTCCTATAGCACCACAATTTCAAAGGTTTCTATTATTTTCCTTTCCGCAGCTCCTATCGTCGACGTTTCACACCAATATAACGCCACGCTCCATACAAACATTTTTAGCAACGATTTCCTAATACTCGCACTTATATTACCCGTAAGTTAATTCCTCCTTTTCGCGAAATCTTTCCTTTCCTGTGCTCTTTATGTCTACTGTACTTCTACCGTCCCTAGTTATTACGCTTCAAAAGTAGCAGAATTTCTTAACTTCCACCAAAACATCCCTTCCCAATCTAACGCCCTTTGTTATTTCTTTACACAGTTTCTTATAATCCACTCCATTGCCTTGGTTTTTCTCTATTATTCTCATATTCAACTCTTTCTCCCGGACCACGTTCATCCCATTTGTACTAATACTACAATATCATCGGCCAAGCGTAGGGTTTTTAATTCTTGCAGTATTATTCGTTTTCCATATTCATTTTAACCTTCTTCGTCGACTGTTTTATATATAAGTTAAACAGCATAGGCGACAGACTGGATACTTATTTTACTCCTTTCTTTTCTTGCCCTTCCATTCTAATTACTGCTGTAGAGGTTCTGTATAAGCCTTCTTTCTCTATATTTTATTCCTATCCTCTTCAAAATCCTTAATAGTGTATTCCTGTTTACATTATCAAACGTTTTCTAAATCTACAAATGTCATGATCGTAGGCTTGTTGTTTCTTATCCTCTCTTCTAAAATTAGACGCGAAGTCAATAATTCTTCTCTTGTCCCTACATTCTTCCTAAAACCAAACTGATGTTCTCCTAACTCGCATTCTATTTGACGTTCCATTCTTCTAACTTCATATCATAGCTGTTCAGAATAGTTTGCGAAATCTACGAAACAGGAATTTTTTTTTTGGTTAACAGGCTACATGAGGGTGATCCTGAAACAGGCAACTCCCCTTTAATAGCATAGGAAGGGAATTGAAAAGGGGGGATGCGGAAGGTAGAGCAAGGTAGCCAAGGGTTAACTAGGGCACCCGGGCTGTGGTTTAAGGATCCTACCCGGTGTTTCACCTAAAGAGATGCAGGGAAAACCCTAGAAAACCTGCATCAGGTAGGTCGGGCGTTGGGTACTATTCTCACGCCCTTCCGAATGACGGGAGACGAGTCTGCTGTGGGGACGCAGCATTCCCTTCAGGAAGATTTTAGTAACAAAATAATTATATCCTTACCGAAGATGACTGCGGCTGATAGATGCGAACAGCACAGAACAATTTGTTTAGTATCTTATGCATGCAAAATATTATCGAAAATAGTATGTAGAAGGACAATAACGTGGAACAGTAGGCGAGGGCAGTTGTATTCGCTTTCATTATGAGATTTGAGACATTTTATACTGAACAAAAAGCGCATTCAGCTGCCCCTGTAGTTTAATGGTTAGTGTCACTGCCTCGCATCATGGAGGTCCCGGGTACTATTCCTGACAAGGACCTGGGCGTGTAGTGTGTGTTTCCACGTTCCCGTACTTGTCTAATCAGCAAATATAAAGTTGCTAACGACACTTGCTGTTGGTGCGACTATTAAAAATATCCCATTCATCTTACTGTTTTAAGTATGCAATTAAATTGTTTGTGGATTTAAGTCCATATTTCATTATTTTCAAAATAACCTGACTGCATTGTAAGAGAAACTTAAATTGTATTCAATACACGAAAGTTTTGACTTAAGGGTATCCTGAAAAAAGCTTAATATATTGAGGGCGTCGGGAGCCGAAGAATTTAGGGAACCTGCGTAAACTAATAACGTCAAATAAATGACGAAGGATACGTTTACACATAGTTAACAGTATTCTCAAAACCGTTCCAAATCGAACCATTACATAAAACAAAGAAATCATTTTTTTTGTAAATGATGTTGTTGTTGAAGTAATCAGTCCTTCGACTGGTCTGATGAAACCCTCCATTTTTGCATAACTACCACATCCTCCAAAAATATTGCAAATATACAACACTAAAATGATAAATAAAGTATGTTAAATAAACTACTTATTAATTGATCGAAGTCATCCAGTCAGTTTTGATATTTGTTTACATTCTACGACATAACTCAAGTGTAATGTGTAGCTCATACACAATTAATTTATAAATAGTTAGTAAAATATTTCTCTTACTATATGGAGTTTTTGAGCTATCAAACAAAGAAGAAATTTATTACAAAATCTGGCTCCGATAACAGAACTTTGTAAGGGAAATGTTCGCTACTTGTAAAACTAGTTAAAGTAATGGTAAATCTCGAGCAAGACTCATTTTAAATCGTAATATCTTAAACTAAGAAGTCAAAACAGTCAGAATACGTTATATTCTGAATTTAAAACTTTTTCACACCCTTATTTTCCCTGTTAAAATAGTGGCTACCTTGCTATTCACACAGAATATTCTGGAATAGTTCTTTTTGCCGAAACTTGTCATCAGACCGATCAGCTTCGCGCATCTCACAACCGTGGTTTTGATACCATTTTCTGTAATTTTGGGTATATTAATTGCCTCTTTCTCGCTAAAGTCTTCGCGCTCTGTCTCATGGATGTTCATTGGAAAGTTTTGCAGTTGTTTCTCAATTACGTCAAAACTTTGCAAATAAAAAAACTACCAATATGTAAGTTTCCTCAACACTTTTTATTATCTACGACGTCTTTCGTCCAGAATTTTTAACCTCTTAAGGTGTTCCTTATTGTAGTATTCAGTCCTTAGACTGGTCTGATGCAACCCTTCATGCTAACCTATTCTGAGCAAGCCTTTTCATATCTACATAACTACCACATCTCACGTCCTCCTTCATCTGCTTAGCGTATTCCCCCTTTTCTGTTCTTACCCCACACACTTCCCTCTAATGCAAATTTTACAAGACCCTATTAATTTATCCCTCCTCTTGGTCAATGTCCTCATTGTTCTCTCTTCTCTTATTCTGCTGAGAATTTTCTGGTTTTTATCTTAAGATAGATACAATAAATCAATTTCCAACATATGTTAACTACAGACTAAAATTATGAACAAACAATTATAAATTAGTACACACAATATTTAATTAAAATATAAAACATACAGATTTGAATTACATTTGAAAATGTTATAGAATTACATTTTGAATGGATAAAAACAAAGAAAATAACAATTTTTCTTTGTGGACTGCGTCCAGAGATGATTACGGCAACACTGAGATGGTAATGTAAACCGTTAAATTTCATGAATGATAAATGAGATAAATAATGCAATGACACGAAATATTAAACCACTGTAACAAGAGGATACGAAAATTTTGTTCAAATTTATAATAGAATTTTTACATTAATTGCAGTCGAATTACACCTGGTATTTTAGCATTTCACTCATTAGTCTGAGATATAATCCTTTACCTCTTCAAAACTTTAACATTTCGACAATCGAAATTATGTTTTTTTAGATAAAGTTTTAGGACACAGCTGTATATTTATGAGCATTATATGTGATGTTTTTATGTTCTTTCATTCGAGTTCTTATGTCTCTCTTATTTTGACCAATATAAAGTGCATTACCGTATTAACAATTAATTTTATAAATAACATTGTTTTTCCTGGGTTTCAATTTCGTTAATAATTTAAAATTATTTAGCGACTTAAGAAAATACAACCGAGTAATTATTTAACGTGTCAATTATTTTAAATTGTATATTCGCAATATAAAATAAAACCATAAAACTCATTTTTATGTTATTAATCTTGTTAAATGATAATTTTTGTCCGAGTACCTGATTTTATCAAATCTAATTATGGCATGTATATTTATTAAATTTATTGGGTTATAATATATTAAAATGATATTAGTAACTTAGTTAATATATATATAGTCCGATAAAACGTGCATTCAATTTGTAACAGCTAATTTTTTGCCTTTGATTTTTGTTTTACAAAATTTAAATGATTTATATATTTAAAAGCAACACGTTTCCGTATATGATAAATCAAATGACGTATTATTTTTAATGCAATGGAATACTTTTGATTTATGTTGTGATCTATTATTATATTTTATTATTATTTTCTGTTTTTGAATCAAACGGTTGACTTTTAAATACCTTATTCCCGCAATAAAGAAGGCCGGGTTCATAAAGTTTTAAGATGCAAGTGATTTCTAGCTTCAAACATTTTACTTTTGGTTTAAAATATATAAATGAAAAGACGACCAATAAATCACCAAATAATTTAATTACCATTTAATTAATACAAATACAGCGTTTAAACAGCCAGTCATATTTTTAAAGTAATTACTTCTCATTTTAAAATTAAGCTTGCCTAAAGTAATGTATTTTTTCTTAAATAATTATTTATATTGAAGTTTAGGAGACGACAATTTTGTTTCTCAAAATTAATTAAGTTACCTGTAATTTAAAGTATTATAGTATTTACGGCATTCCTAAATTTAGTTTAATATAAATATGGTACACTAAGCATGTAAATTTTGGTTAAATCTCTCTCCTAATTTAGTAAAGTCCAGAGAATAAGTAGAATTTTTGATGAATTTCAGAAAATGTAATTTAATTCCCAATCAGTTAAATAATTTTAATATGAGTATCCTTAATATAAAATTTTTCAACCAAAAATTTGAGCTTAATGTCAACCAAAGTATTATATTTATACACAAAAAAACTTGTTATATCACAGTCCTTTCAAATTTCTATAGAACTGAAAGAAACAATATGCATTTATATTTTTTCAAAATACGCACTTCACACGTTTTTTTAGAGATTCGTCCTGAATTTATTTTCCTGCAGACGATTTCCTCCAAACATTCCCACAGGTAAATTATTCCAGTCGTTAATGGATATTCAGAAATTAAAGACTTTCATGTCTTATAGAATGCATTTTAGATACCTTAATCAACATTAAGAAAAAAAATTGTTAAATTTCCTCCTGAACTTATAAGGAATATTTTAAGAAACAATACTTTAAGCAAGCTTAACATTAAAATGAGAGGTAATTATTTATAGAAATTTGACTGTTTGTTTAAACTGCAATGGTAAAAGAATTAGGCAGTACATAGTCAAAGGCAAGCAGCGCGAGGGAAGTTGTAGGTTACAGACAGGGGTAATAAATACCAAGAGGATGGCGCGACTCGGATTTTTCCCAAGTCTTTGAGATTTGGCGGCATCGGGTGGTGAGTGAAGATGGTGTTTTTCCCCAAAAACGTCGCTAGAGTGCGGTAAATAGTTCCTTCCAGAGACGACAGAAAATAATTATTATTGGACAGGATCGGGTCCCGCCACGGATGGAAACAAAATAACGAGGTGGAGACAAGGCATTAAAAACCCAGGATGAATGCATTTCCCGGCATTATGATTAAGACGCGACTTGAAAGACCATTATGTTCGGGACTTTAAGAGTAGAGACAAGACTGAACATTAATTTTTGAACATTTAGGGTGGACAGTTTGAAATTGTCCGGGACACGGACATTTGAACAGCGGGAGGAAGATGTTCCAGGTTAATGAGAAAAGAAGGGGTAACTACTCTGATTGTAACCTTTCGCCGATTTCATTGTACTGCCAATTCCGAGTAGGATTTGTGTTTATGTTGAGGTCTATGAAAAGGCCCGTTTAGACGACCCTTAAAATAGAAATTATGTGTTTACTTAGTAATATATTTATTGTGTATAAATATTGTATATATATAGTGTTTATTATAAAATTCGCCAGCTTTGTAACTTCAAAAAGATCGTAGTACATTGAAAATTGATAGATATAGAGTAAATGGATTGCATATTTTTATAATAATTCTTCTGTTTTAGAACATATATCCCCCTATTAATTTCAAAACGTTGTATTTGCATTAATTAAATAGTAATTAAATTATTTACTGGTTTTTGGCCGTCTTTTCATTTATATATCTTATAGATTTCTAGTTCAAGATTCGTGGCTCTTTCTGTTATACAAAAATAGATTTTCATTGCGTTTAACAACGTTAAAGGGTACTAAAACATGTTCAGTAGGTAAAGGTAACATTCAAAGCTTTCAGGGAATAAGGATGATAAATTGTTGAAGAGTGGCTGTATGTGATCGGAGTACTTTGGAGAAAAAAATTTGGCTGAGATATTGGTCTTAGTATTAAAGATAACATTTAATCGAAGTAAAAATGCATACTGGATTTTTTCAGCGAGTGTGCAATTAAGGCAGGAAGGTTCGATACCTTGTAGCTGATAGTCGTGTGTTGACAGTGTAAGCCAGGTAGGAGTTGGAATTAGCTCCCAGACAGACAGGAACCTCGACAAAAGGAACGCTCAACTCCGGTAGCGTTTGTATTTTTTATCGCCATCTCCTCTGCCAAGTGAGAGGGAGAAAGAGAACGGCCAGGGCGTTTCTCAAACGCTCAGCCACAGTGTGCTCCGAAATTACTCTCCCGCCTCACCTCAGCATCAGCTACACACAGTTCAAGGTTCCCCACATCCTGAAAACCGTCCAATATTTTGGAAAGAAAATAGGACATAGGTTTGTAACAATTTTATTGAGTTTTTTCAATTTTACGTACACTGGAAATTTTAACAATGATACATAAATTAATTTTTTTGCAATTAGATACCCAAGTCAAAGATGTAGTATTTATTACACACAAAGCTCTTGTAAATTTAAATAAATCTAATTACCACGGCCAGTCATAATTACTCTCTATAGATTACATAAACATATATTACGTCAATTCGACGTTTCCTCGACACCAATAAATAAAATTGAATCTATCTGTCTCTCCGTATGTTCGTCTCGAATAGGCTCAGCGGGTTTCAATGAAAATTTGAGGATATTTTAAAAAAAGGAGATTTAATTTAAATATTCGTGCATATTTAATTTCGATATATTGCAGAAGATATTAATATAATATAAATAAAAATATTAATTGTAAGGGAATATTTCTTGGAATTGCCCAGGCGTGTAAACCAACTGCGAGTTATAAGTCCTATAACGCGTTCCTATATCATTGATCCCACTTAATATCTATTGTAACAGCAAGCTGAGAAAGAATCAACTTCTTTGGATCGTCGATACGATTTATACATAAATTTATAAATTTGTTTTATTTCTCGCGTCAGGTAATTCCTAATATTAAAATAAAAAGGAAACTATCTACTTTGTTGTCGAAACTCGCTGTGTTACATTATGATCTTTAACATGCGATTTAAAAATTTAACCATCAAGTGGGGGAAAATTATTATTCTGTTAGAATACTGAAACTATTTTTTATTGCTGCTATTGTACCGGGGGTATTTTGGACTCTCTTAAAGTACTGTAAGTACATTTGAAGTTCATATTGTGACGTTTTCGATGTCGGTTTAGTTATGTGTTGACCAAGGATTAAGTAATGTACCGGGATAATATAAATAAATACCCTGTCAACTCCGGGTCCGCAGCTAGTTATAAATATGTACATCGATAAGAGCTACGTAAATTAAGGAATCCTTTAAATTACCTTGTATTTTAATTTATTGAAAACTATCAAACGTAAGAATGTCTATCTCATTTCAGTATCATAAAAATTAATAATAATAATGCCCTTTGACTTATATGTGACAAATTAAAATGACATTAGGCTACAAAATAATTACATATTTAACGTTGAATTTAATTATTAAAATAATACATCTTACATTTTCATGAGCACTTAAATTCTCAATCTACGTATAACGTTAAAATTGCCCTAGAAAAATATAGTGGATTTTTACTAATTAATCCTTAAAATAATCCTCACGAACGTTAATATTCATGTCCTAACAATGAATTAGTCTTCATACCTGATTCAAAAAAGTCTTTGTGTTGTTGTTTGAGCCAGTTTCCCTAAAATTCTTTCACCTGGCCGTTTTTGCTCAACTTTATTCCTCGTAATGCCTCCTTTAAGTGGACTTACCAAATAAAAATAAAAATTAGAGGGCTACAGGAATGATGAGATAGTATCACCTAACCCATTTTCTTTTCAATGGTTTCATGGCGGATCCACCTTGAGCTTCTTTTGCTGTACTCGAACCTGTTGCTGTTAACGAAACGCTTCATATGATTTAAAATTTTAATTCTTTAAATGTAAAAGCCAATCCACAAAATTTAAATTCATTGAAGGACTCATTACTGTTACGTTTTACGTGCGCTTTCTTGAATCTTTGAAATTTAATTCTTGTAATTAAAAAAATTGTTACAACGATGTAAGTTTTGCGATTTGTTTCAACAGCATTGTTTGCACTCATTTTGGCCCCATCAGGATTTTTTAAATATTTTAATTGCAAGTACAAGAGACCAAGTTTATTCACCTATGTGAATATAATTACATTAAAAATTGTAGAATGAATTAAAGAGTCCCGAAAGGTGGGAACGAAACGCTTTCAAATATAATTTTTCTATTTCGGACTTTTGTTCGTTATTTGTATTTTTTATTATTCTTATTATTGCATTAGTCTACCCTCAGATGATTTAGCACTTCTCAAAAAAATACACATTCAAGTAAAGTCAGTCTATTAATTTTATAATTATTTCTTAAAAGTTACATAAGGGCAAAGCATATTAATTTTTTTAAAAAAGATAGACTGTTTGAATTTTATCAATTTCAAGCCCTATTATATTTTCATACATACAATTTTAGTCAATTCACTATCTTAGGAGGGTGAAAATAGTTAAAGGAATGGTTTTGTCTTTCTAAAATGAATTTTTAATCAATTACTCTTACTAGACGTTGAAATAAAAATATTAATATCTAAAAAATGTTAAATATTTTGAAGGTAAAAAAATAGAAAAGGCTTCTAAATTTCTTTCAATAGTTTCAGAACAGTAGGAATTACGAATATGACGTGTTCTAGAGCAGAAGGTTTCGATTTTCCGTATCTTGCGAATCTAGAAGACACAACGAAGACAATTTATTCGTTTCATCTAAATTTTGAAAATGGCGGGAACGCAGTTGGAATTGGAACTAGATGATATTTCCATTGTCTGCAGTGACATTTCTGAGCTTTCTGAGAACTTTAAATTTTATAAACGAAATTAATTTCTAAGGGGTTAGTTATTCATTAGGAAACAGAGATGTTCAACGACTGAGCAATATAAAAAGCTATACTATTAGAAAGCACGGGCTTTATAAGTTGACGGCACTTGTAACTATAGCAACTGAAGAAGCAGAAAATCAAGGAAAGAAAAGGTAGGATAAAGAAATATGTTCTGCCGCCACAGAAAACGGCAGGATTCTTCCGATCCACCAAAACAGAAAGATATACGAAACATTTATGAAGAAAATATAGAAAACTGTTAACTGATAATAAAAAATACAATTTTTTGATACGAGTTACATTTTTGTAAGTTAACTAGAGCACCAAATATAGCATGGATGATGGAGATAGATGATAAAATGTCACAAAGAAGTGGCTGGATGGAAGCAGGTTAAAGGTGACAAATGGATGCAGATGAGTTGCAAATTTAAAAAATACTTCCACACGTGCACTACTCACAGAAAATTAGCTTAAAAGGTGTATTGCGTAAGGGATTTTAGTGGGGAAAAGAAAAATAACGTTGTTATATAAGTTATTTTTCTATCATCTTACTGAATATATTACATTTTCAAGTATAACTTACAACTTAGTTTTCTGACTTTAAAATTTCCAATAAATAAGAAGACGGTCAATAAGTCAGCATATAAATTTATCACTATTTATTCAAAAACGTTGTTTGTTGGTCGCCTGAGGAAATCTCAAATAGGAAACGAAACGTCGCTTTTGAATAAATAGTGATAAATTTATATTCTCACTTATTGTCCGTTTTTTATTTATTTTCAAGTATAATTGGACGTATAGCCTAATGTCTAAAATAGAGGTCTTTAGATATCTCCCATTACAAGTGAATATTTTTCTTTTCCGACTAAATATGGTTCTAGTCCCGTTAATATTTATTATTCTTCTTCATAGATTTTGCATTATTGTTTTATTTACATATTTATTCATCCTATCTTTTCTCGACGTGTTTTATGTTTCTTCAGTTGCTGTAGTTACAGGTCCCGTCAAATTTCATTCCCAGATCCAAATTACATTTATTAATAATTTATTATTTCTTCAATTACTAGTAAATTCTATTAGAACTCCTCTTCCATATTAAGGTTATTTAGTTTATTGCGGCCGCTTTTTTGTCATCAAAGATAATTTCCTTATTCTTTTTTAAAATTATGAAGTCTCAATAAATCGTAATGTATTGATTTATAGAAGTGATATTTTTATAAAAATTACATATATTTTTAAAACGTAAATTTAAATGTTTCAAATTATGATTTAATCTATATCAAAATCGTAAACCGCTATTTTTGGGTTCTGAATTTAACATTTATTTTAAACAAATTCCCCAAGTTTGGAATCTACTACTAAATTGTTTTGAAGAAATCCAAAAGGTCTATTCACTGAGACTGGTAACATGGTGGAGTTTTTAAAATTATTATTATATTTCTTTTCATGTTTCGTAAGGTTATCTAACATGAAACTTTATAAGTAGCCCACCTGCACGACAAAATATCTGAATGATGATACGACATTCCGAGTTACATAACTATTCGCACGTCACTTCTCTTTCTGTTTTAATTGAAAATTACCGAGTCATTTCTTATAAATCCGTATGCAAGCAATCCTCAAAGCGCACTGTGCAACTGTTACCTCTGCATTGTGTAATAAGTCAAACTAAATAATTGTTTTATTCTGTAAACGCCGGGAAATGTGTCACATTTCCTTAAACGACTTATAGCATTTATCATGTTGTCGAGCTGAAGACTCTCCCTGTAGTTGGCTCAGAATAAATGGTCTCCTCATCTTAATTAATATTACATTTCTCCGGGTTATTATACCTGCATGGAGCAGCCTCTTCAGACTGTAACAAAAAAAGAGAAAGAGAATCTCCTGACACTTGCATTACCCTGACAGCGGCCTTTGCCTGACCCTGGCGATAAATAAGGCAAAAGGAAATTAATAGCTCCTTTGTATAAGAGAATGAATGATTCCCAGTGCGAAAAGCCGAGATCGCCGTGGGCTAATTACCGTCTCGGCTTACCTCGTGCCGGTGACTGCGCACATTTCGGCATCGTTTCGGGCACATCCTGTGTCGCAGATGACCCGGTCCGGTCAGCGACAGCCATATTTATAACTCTAGGTCCGTTGCTTGATTTGTGTGCGGAAGGGCAAAAAAATGTTACGACGCTGTGACAGGGTACCTGGACACTCAGCATGGGGGAGGCGCGCTCTACGGAATTTATGACAGGCAAAATTTGCGGTAAACACTGTCAAATAATGTAGATATATTTAGCTCATAAAGAAACAAAAGTAAAACCTTAAATTATAATCCAGGCGAAGTTCATTAACGAATCTCATACAATGAGCGGTTTTACAGCCCTTTATCATTTTCCAAATGTACATATATACAGTAATTAATGTGGAACAGGAAAGAAATGATGGGGATAGATAGAAATATCCTCAATAATAACGACAGTTTTCTGACTTAAATATTTGCAATAAATAAAAAGACGGCCAATAAGTCAGCATATAACTTTAAACTATTTATTCGAAACCAACCTTTCGTCTCCTTTTTGAGACTTACCCAGGCGTACTACAAACATAATATTACAAGAAATTAAATATTGATACTATGTTACAATTTTTTAATTTATAAATTACGAGTAACATAGAACCCATATTTAATTTCTCGTAATATTATGTTTGTAGTATGCCTGAGAATGTCTCAAAAATGTGACGAAACGTCGCTTTTGAATAAATATAGTTAAATTTATATTCTGACTTATTGGCCGTCTTTTTATTTATTTTAAATCATAATAACGAACTTATTTCACAAATAAATACTACTCACTACTACAGTAATCAATTTTTTGCTGTTCAATTTTCTTAATCTTGTTGTAGTGGTATTCAGTCCTAAGACTGGTTTAATGCAACCCTTCATGCTAACCTATCTTGCGCAAGCCTTTTCATTTCGTTATAACTAGCACACCCCACATCCTCCCTAATCTGCTTAGAGAATTCCACCAATGCAATATGGCGTCAATTTGTTGACTGTGTGATTATCTCATATTTGATTAATCATATATGAAAAGCACATAGTAGAATGATCATAAACAATAGCAACGGTTGTTTAAACTCAAGTTTGTATTTTTCAGTTTTATTTAGAACCGCATTTAAGCGTAATTTTGAAGTGATTCTTTACCGTTCAATTAAATATAGGTTTGGAGTATCTTATATGTTCTGCCTTATAGTTCATCCCTTACGTATATAGATTTAAGGATTTTAAAAATTATTTTATAAACTTTACTCACGAAGCACGTATTTTCAACAGCTGGTGTCCATAATCATATTTTGGATTGATTTGTTCCTTATTCTTTATAAGAGTAGCAGGAAATGAAAATTTACAATTTTAATTTTTAAGAGTTGGGTCTATGGCTGCGAGAAGCATCCTGAATATTGGCGTGCCATCTATTACCATTTAATTTGCCCACCGACTAACTATAATGAGATCGATAGCAACTTCTCCGTGCACGATTTGCAAGCACTTATAGATGTTTATGACTGTCTCGTTTTCACGGCACAGGATTCTGTAACAACACGTGGTTTTTAAAAGCAAATATCAAGTGTAGCAACCAGTTCGAAAACGTCATATGACAGCGTCACTCACAAATGGGTTAAAATATGTTCTATCGTGGCAGGAATTTAATTCCAAAAATTAAAAAAATGTGGAATGAAATATAATTTTAAATATTGTTGTGGTATTCAGTCCTAAGATTGGTCTGATGCAACCCTCCTTGCTTACCTATCTTGCGCAAGCCTATTTATTTCCTTATAACTAGCACATCCTCCCTAAATTGCTTAGCGTATTCCATCCTTGTCCTCCCTCTTCTGCCCTTACACCACACATTTCCCTCTAATACTAATTTTACAAGACCCTCGTGTCTTAAAACGTGGCTTCTTGGTCAATCCCTTCTCTTAGTCAACGTCCTCCATATTTGTTCGCTTTTCCCATATTCTGTTTAGAACTTCCTCGTTTGTGATTCTATCCACCAATCTGATATTCACCATTCGCCTATAGCACCACATTTCAAAGGGTTCTATTCTTTTCCTTTCCCCAACTCCTGTCGTTCCATACGAACATTTTTAGCATAATATTCACACATATTACCCGTAAGTAAATTCCTCTTTTTCTCGAAAGCCCTCCTTGCCTGTGGTATCCTACTCTTTATGTCTACTATACTTCTACCATCTCTAATTATTACGCTTCCCAAGTAGCAGAATTCCTTAACTACTTTCAAAATATCGCTTTGTTATTCCACCGTTTCCCATTCTACTCTCCAATACCTTGGTTTTGTCTCTATTAATGCTCATATTGAGCATTACGTTTCCAGTGACCTGCGTACACTATCTGCAATAGATTTACAGAAAAACCAGTGTTATTAGAATTATTAAATTATTCAAAAACTTAACTTCCTTGTTTTAGTAGTCCAGCCAAATCTTCGTATGACTTTTTTAATTGCAGTTTCTACACTTGTACTTGAATTGGACCTTTTTCTTCTTACTGGACTGTAATTTGTACATATATTGGTTTCAATACGTTTTCATTCCTCGTTTTAAAAGTGAAAAACTATAAACTTTATATATTTCTTAGAGTAAAATAGGAACTAACGTCTGTTGTCTATAAAAATTTTATTACGATCATTATATTATAAATATTTTTGTTTCGTTGTGGTTATACGTCTTTTCCACTATCATACCTGTTATTAATTAAAGTTTTGCATAATCTTCCCAAGTTATCGTCCATCAAATGTGACGTGTGGCTGATTTCTGTAACAGTGTTTCCGTTTTCCAGTCTGCATTTTTACATGAACTATTCCGCTATTAAAGTGGTTTCAGTATCCTGGGAGACGACACTTTGTTTAGTAATCAGTTAGTTTGATAAAATGTGCAGGGTTTATTTAATGTATTTTTTTCTCAAATTTTTCGATATCTTCCACTTTAATTTAGGAATTTAATGTAACTTCTTTATTATTTTGTACCAACTGTGCCCACGACTTTAACATATAGCAACAATGCTCTATTTTTCAATTAGATTCATTTTCACGTTGACTCCATTCTTTCTTTTCACTCACAATAATTGATGAGAGGCTAATCCTTTTTTTCTTAGACGTGACTAAAATATGCATTTGGATTTCTTTACATAAGAATTCGCAATTTCCAAAATCAACGGTACAATCAACTCAACCCAAAGTAATAGCTATTATTCAAATGAATCTGACCTATTTTTATTAGTAAATTCAATCGACAGTAAGAAATCAAGCATCCGTCTATAAAACCTTCATATGACAGCAGCACCAAAACAAGTAAAATAAAACTAAGCCTCCAGTTTCTACTTGGCGTGGCATGTTGGTCATGATATTCGCTAGATGGAAATAATTCTATCTTCTAAACCTTGAAAGATATCGAAATGGATCAAACACGATAATTTAAGTTAAAATTCCTGTTATAAACGCTAAAATTTTATTTGTAATCCGTTGGGTCTTTTTGAAGCGTATTCGAGAAAAACTTTCAGACAGACAAACATTTTGAACAGTCATTTGTATTAAAAGTATTTTTTACTTACATTTTGACATTTGTTTTTAATTTCTTCGATTTTATTTATTGGTATAGATGTACATTAATAGGAATATATTTCTGTTATTATTGTTATTATGTGTATACTTAGGCAATTTACATAACCGATTGAATTTTCGTCTGTATTTTAGAGCATACATTGTGAGTCCGAAGTTCATTTAGCTTATTTGGAATAGTTTCGTATCCTTGTTCTAAGGTTTGTGTGGCCAATTTATATCTTTACTTACCAATTCATTTTATCTACTGACATAATTCAATGTTTAGTATATTCCTTTTATGTGATCTAATTTACTTAATACCATTTTTAAATATTTCGACCATTTGGATCTCGGGTGGTTAATATTAACTAGTGATCGCTATTTAATATTTATCCCCGTCCTTTACTCTGACCTTTATTCGACTTGGTTTCAGAATGATTGATTTTTACAGGTTATTGTGACAAAGATACTATTTTTATTCTTTTTAGAAAAGTAATAAAATTATAACTCTAATTTTTTAAAACAAGGACTCCAATCATATTGAAACCACTATAAAAGATATGCAGTTTTAGGGTCAATCCATTTTATATATAATAAATGTTAATAAAGTCAAAAGACGCTCCTTAAATATCAGATTTCAAAATTTTTATACAAACTATTTTCATACAAAATAAAACACAAGAATCTTTCAACAATCCATCTCATGTTTACCTAAAATGTTTACTAATAGTATGGAAATTTGTCTTGGAAAACAGTCAATTTATAAACTTCATATAAACTGTTTAAAACTATATAAGGCTGCCTTATAATATCTGTATTATTTCTTAAACTTGTTATATAAATATTATTTGGATGGTTAAAAGCTTCTGCAGTTTAATTGGTGTTACAATGGTTTAAACAAAACTGTAAAAATTATCTAACTTAAATATAATTATTAATGAATAAATACAGCCAATACTGTAATAAATAATTTAATAACATAAAAATTAACGGAGTTAACAACAATGGTACATGGAAATTCAAAAAAATCTTATTTGTATAGCATATCTAGATACGTCAGTAATATAATAAAAAGTGGAGGTGAATGACGAACAGTTGGATGTCAAAATTTTAAGTTCGGAGTTTGGTAGGGCTCTGACAGATCAGGGTAATTGTAAAGCGCCAGGTATTGATAACATTCCTGCAGAGTTGATCATCGGGCGAAGAACCAATATCATGGCTATTTTAGTTTGCAAAACCTACGAAACAGCAAGAATACCAGAATATTTTACTAAGAACATAATTATTCCCATGCTGAAGGAGACTGGGGCTGATAGATACGAACACCAAAATACAATTAGTTAAGTATCTCAAATATAACAAATGTTAACGAAAATAGTATATATATAAGGATGGAACGACTAATAGAATGCGAGTTAGTTAGGAGACGATCAGTTTACTTTTACGACGAATGTAGGGACAAGAGAAGAAATATTGACTTTGCGTATAATTCTAGGAGACAGGGTAAAAAGAGAACAGGACGACGTCCATGGCATTTGTAGATTTAGAAAAGGCGTTTCATAATGTGAACTGGAACACACTATTAAGTATTTTGAAGAGTACAGGACTAAAATATCGAGAAAGAAGACTTATAAATAACCTCCACAGAAGGCAGTGAGCAGTAATTAATCTTGAAGATCAAGAAAAGGAAGGATAAATCAAGAAAGAAGTAAGCCAAGTGTGCAGTCTGTCGCCCATGATGTTTAACGTATATGTAGAACAGGCGATGAAGATAGTTAAAACGGAATAAGGAAAAGAATCATACTGCAAGTAGAAGAAATAAAAAAACACTACGCTTTGTCGATGATATTAGGGAGTCAGAAGACGATTAGTAAACCATAATAAGTAGTATGAACGTGGTCCTGGAGAAAGAGTTCATATGAGGATTAATAGAGGGAAACCCAAGGTAATGGAGTGTAGTATGGGAACATTGGAGTAACAAAGGGTATTAGATTAGGAAAGGATATTATTAAAGAAGTTAGGAAATCTTACTATATGGTCAACGTAATAACTGGGGATGGTAGTAGTATAGTAGATATAAAGAGTAGGATAGCTCAGGCAAGGATTTACTTACGGCTAATATAAGTGTGAATATTAGGAAATAATTGCTTAAAATGTTCGTGTTAAATGGGTGCGAATCGTGGACGGTAAGAGTGGCAGAAAGGAAATGAATAGAAGCTTTCGAAATGTGGTGCTATAGGAGAATGGATGGAATGACTAAGGAAGAAGTTCTAAGTAGAATAGGGTAAGAGCGAACAATATTAGAGAACGTTGACCAATAGAAGGGATAGATTAAAAGGCCACGTTCTAAGACATGAGGGTCTTGTTAAATTGCTTTAGAGGGAAATATATGGTGTAATAACAGAAGAGGAGGCCAATGATGGAATAAGGTAAGTAAATTAAGGAGGATGTGGTGTGATGTGGTGGCTATGTAAAAATGAAAAGTCTTGCGCAGAATAGGTTAGCATGGAGGTTTTTTTAAGATCAGTCTTAGGACTGATTACCACAACACACAGACATCTGTATAATTTTATTTATATTTTTGACATTTCATCTTCCCTTACAGTTGTGAACAACTGATTACAATTAATGCTATGAAATGCTTGTTTATAATCAACAAAATGTATATATAACTTAATATTATGTTCGTAGCATATTTTCATTATTTTTGGGATTGTAAATATATTATTTATATTTCCACTACCCCTTGCACATACAAATTTTCATTCATCAAGTATTTTTTCCGCAAAGTGACTTGCTTGTTTCCGGATCAAACTAGAAAAGACTTTGTAAGCTGTTTAGAAGTGTGTTCCCTTCATCAGCTCTTCTCCTCCAGCTCTTATTAATTCTCTAGTTATTCTGTCTTTTCCCATCCTGTAAATTATTCAAAATTTCTTGTATTTTCTCAAGTGTTGGTTTTTCTATCACATATTTGTCGTTCGAGTCCTCAATAATTTCATGGTTTCCGCAGCCATCTTCACTTTTTAATAGCATATTAAAGTACATCAGCCCATCTTTCCAACACTCATTCCTGATCTTCAATCAGATTTCCATTTTTGTCATTGCATGAGTTAGATTTTACCTTACAGCCCTTGGTTATACTCTACACCGCTTAAAGAACTTTCTATTTTCATCAGCATTGTTAATTCATTCAAACTCTCGTCTTTTACGTTCTCAGACGTTTTTATTCTTTCATATAATTATTTTGTTGGATCGTTTCCTACTTTTAGTACACCTTTACCTTGCATATCTATTCTGTATCAATGCTTGTCTATCTTCATTTGTTCCATTCAGTGCAGCTTAACATTCCTATAACTAAGAATCTGGACACAACTATTAAATTGAATTGATAGAATTAATTATACAGACTCTCAATAGTCTACACTGGGACTTACAAAACTTTTGTTTGTTTGTATGTCTGTCATTCTTTATTGAAATTTAAATGCGTGGGAATTTTTCAACTAAATTTGGTACGCACATTCATAAGAACCAGAGAAAAACCACTAGATGGGTGAGAAATACATAGGAAAACGTGGAGAGATTCGTAGTTAAAAAATTGTTTGCGTGCCAGTAATGGCTGTATTCATTGAAATTCTCGTTGCTATATATGGCAATGTTTCAGCCAAAAAAATCCAACAGTCCTTGTAGAACAAGGCAAGAGACTGATGAAACCTTTTAATTTACCATGTAACTTCATTAATATTCCACGTGTTTATTAAGAGATTACTGTCTAATTTAATTATTTTACAGTATAATATAAATAAACCGGCATCGTTGGGCACCCAGCTTGTAATAATCACAATACTTTGAAGTTATTAAACGTATAATATTTAGCGGTTTTAAGTATGTAAAGTGGATTTAGACAATAATAATAATAATAATGCAGAACTACCCCTTCCTTAACACAGGCCAGACCTACCTTGTCTAGGTTTACAGTAGCAGTGGATGAATTCAAAATACTATTTTGCTAGGTAAACTTCTCAGGCTTCATCGAGAAAAGGTATTTTTAAAGCCAACAAAAGACTTTGACATTTTTTTTCAACTGTCAGTTACCCTTTCTAGGGTTCGTTTATAGAGTTTCCTTTAGTGTTTATGAACAAAGGTCTGGCATCTTTGGGGGAAATTACATGGTCGGGCCTTCCTTGTGCCTGTGTACACCGCCGCCGTGGTCCACTGGGCAGAAGCCTGCAGGCTCCGCATGAACGCACCGAGAGGTTTGTTTACCGAGTAAAACCCAGCACACCTGCGACCAGACTGACACGGAACAGCGCGCAAACCGCCTTCCATTCTCCTTTCACAGGTCTTCACATTATTTCCGTTCATATACACACCATAAACGACTGCTGAGTTATGTATTGTGGATGCATTACACAGAAATTTCAACCAGCCAACTTCCACGTTTTACAGCCTCAAAATATTTAAAAACATATAAATCTGGAGCCCAATCTGTGTCACAGCCCTCTTAATATAATAACACCTTTACGATTCAGGAATTATTTCACTACAAACAATCGAAACACTTTTTTATCTTTTAGCATGCTTCAAGCGGTCTGACACTCGTGATGGTCAGATGTGAACCACTGACCAAATCTAGCCCAAACAGTAGTTAACAGTTTTAAAAAATAAGTGTAGCTGCGTCTCCTAGTTCACCAAATTACACAGGGTCGATATGTGCAAGAATACTTTACTCATTACGGTGTAAAGCAAAATATAACAGTATTGAAGAAACATGAACTCATTCAGGCATCACTATGAATTTCTGTAGTTTAAAATGAATGGCGATGCATATTACATCATACAGCGTCACTGAATAGCATCGCAACTATTCAAGATCATTCCCCATATCCTCGATTCGCTCAACAATAGTGATCCGACTGATAGGTTTTTATAGTTCGTTCACTCTACTGAACTAGTTCTTAGAGTTCATTTGACTTTTGACGAACATAAACCCAAAATAACTACTTCTACTGCAGAAGATGGCACAACAGTGATAGCTGAGGAGGGGAAAATTCTACAAAGATGGATGGGACACTTTCAGGAAATACTTAATAATGAACTAGACGAGCAAGGATTACAAGAATTAAGGATAGATTCAAATGAAATAATCATATATACATACATACAGATATACATTATGTTGAAAAGTCTATACAGAGGCTAAGAAACAATAAATCCCCGGGTGAATTATTCAAGCATGGAGGAAAAGAGTTGGTAAGAGGATGTCTGAACTAGTTAGCATCATATGGGAAGACGAAAGAATGCCAGAAGAGTGGAAGACTGTATAAGAAGGGGAACCCACTAATATGCTCGAATTATCGAAGAATAACCTTACTTGACGTTGCCTATAAAATATTAACTACAAAAATAGGCAATAAACTACAGCCGATGGCGGAGAAAGAAATTGGGCAACGTCAGTGTTGGATAAATCGACAGTAGATCAGATTTTCATTCTTAAGCAGATCCTGGAGAAAACGAATGAGTTTAATATCAGCACCCACCATTTTTGTAGACTTTCAGGCAGCATATAATAGTACAAATACGAAACAACTAATACTGGTGATGATAGAGCTCAAACTCCCATCTAAATTGGTACGTTTCGTAAGGATGACCTTAGAGGGGGTGAAATGCAAAGTAAAGATACAAGCAAAATTGAGAAACGAGTTTGAATGCAACGCTGGGAGATGCAGTGTCTTATCTCTTATTCAATATAGCAATGGATAAAGTGGTTAGAGACTCTGGGCTACAGAGAGAGAGGGGGGAGGGAGAACTATCTTCACCAAATCCGTACAGCTATTAGGCCATGTGGATGATGTGGACATAATTAGTAGGTCCTTTCAGGCACTGAAATAAGCCTTTCTCGTACTTGAAGCTCACGCAAAGAAGATGAATCTGATAATCAACGAAAAAAAGACAAAATATATGACGTCAGTATGCTAAAGTAAATGAGGATCTAATAGGACAGTACACATTCGAAAGAGTCGATCGATTCACACGCATTTGGGGGGCTATAGTACAGATGTGTTATGACAACGTATCACAACGAAATCACAGAATAAATATGGCCAGTAAATGTTACTATGGGCTCTTAAAGATCATAAAAAGCCAAATTCTGTCAAGATCGGTGAAAATCCTGCTACATAAGACCCCTATAAAGCCGTCTTGCATGTGAAACATGGACCACTGGGAAATACGATGAACACATAATAATGCTTTGAAAGAAAAATATTGAGATGAGTGTATTGCCCTCTATGTGATTACGGAGTCTGACAGAAACGTTATAACCAGGAATTGTAAGCCCTACTGAAAGATATGTAAATTCATTAAAATAAATAGACTCAGATGGTCAGGGCACGTGAGGACAAAAGAGGACTCTGAAATATGTGAGAGGATATGGTCCACACAGCTGGAGGGTAGAAGGGGGAAAGGAAGACCAAGACTTAGATGGAGGGATGAGGTGGATAAAGATGTTAGAGATTTGGGACTGAGAAATTTGTGGAAGGAGGCACTGGATCGCAATAATTGGAGAAGGCTCCTTGAGGAGGCCAAGACTTAGAAATCAGTTGTCACGCCAACGATGATGTCTTTTAAGAGTAAGTCACATTTTGTTGTCTAACAGCTGCAGTCTACTCAGACTCCACGCAGCAAAGAAAAATCTTCCTTTTACAAATTCACGCCCTACTTCTATTGCAATATTCAAAGAAACAAAAGCTGAGAAAAGGGGTCATTATACATTGAAATTTTCATTTAATGTGTCCGGAATATATTTTGTACGCCCAGATGCTCTCAATTAGACGTGTATACGTTAATAATCTAAATATTAGGGTGAACTTTAAATTAGTGGTTTTCTTCGGGCCGTCCGTGAAAATTGTCTTTATCTGCGTGAAGAAGTTGGACTGATCATAGGCGTTGTCGTCTGACACCAAAGATGTAATCCGTCAAGGTAATTGTTTTTCAGTAGACAGTTTGATGTAAAACAGGAAGCAAACCTTACTGTGGATAAAATGTTTATCAGACTATACACCGGGAAAATTTTGGATATTTGAAGCCTTATTGTAGTAGTGCGTTACTGATGAGGTCACGAATCTGCTCCAGAGACTCATTCCTTTCACAAGATTAGCAACGATCGGAAAATTCCTTACGGTGCAAATTTTACACCACGTTTCTTCACCCCACACGAAAATGTTCCCCAAAATGTGTTCTAAAACTGGGTTTCTGAGTTTTGTGGCACGAACATAAAGCCAGCTGATTTTTCAACACCGTTGCATATCCACCTGATACGGATCATCAGCAGAATAAACCTGCTTCATACCAGAATCTATAGCGTCTACGTCCTCGAGTCAAACAGTAACTTAAAGAATTTATGTTCATTAAATGGCATTTTGAGGATTTTCAGAGATTGCGGGTCGATGTTGAAATAGAATAAAAGAAATTGTGTTGAAAAATATTATGGAACTCCTTCCTTTATTTCAAATAAAAGAATAATTGTTTTAATACCTCACACACAACTTGTTTCATTCCATTTCAACATCGATCCAAACATATTGAAAACCTCTATATCTTGTGCCACGATTTTTCAAATTCTTATTTTTTTCAATACGTGCTCATTCTGCTAGCGGATTGTCGTTCGATCAAATAAACAGACTGTTGGTGTGCCGCAGTGGAACATCAGTCGTTGATAGGTCTCGGAAATAGGAGAAGGTCCGCATTCGTGCGTGTTTATTAAATTACAAATTTAACACAACCAACTGTGAATGTGTTATAAAGTTGAAAATGATTAATCTTCATTGGATCTACTGCCCATTCAGGACTTGGACCTACCAGGTCGACTGCGGATTCTCATCTTTGGGCTATGTTTTTCAAATGATTAACCGACGCGTTTTGCGGTATCTATATAAGTTTAAAGCAACAATCGTATAATTAATAAAAAATATTGCATGTATTATTTTCCCTGATTTATTGTAAACAAAAATAAAGTTTTCTGTATTAGACACAGTTCTTTCGCAACCGTGTTACCAAATTTTCATATTCTTTTGTTATAAGATTTTGCTCTTGTCCCATATACTGTTGAGAAAAGTTATTTTTTGCTTATTATATATTATAAATAAATGTTTTGACTTTACAAGTTCCCTAAATATGGAAATAAATTACATTATGTCACGGGTGAGACCAGTGGTCATGAATTTTATATTTTTTCATTAAAAACGGAAAAAATCATATTTTATTATTTCTAAGTGAAGTTTTTAAACACACACTGAGACACCTTGGTTGTGATAAATTTGTAATTTCTCCAACATACACGAATGAGGACCATCTCCTATTTCCGAAACCTATCAACGACTGATTTTCTGCTGCGACACACCAAAAATGTCTGTTTATTTGATCGGACGACAAAAAAAGATGAAATACTGCAAACTGAACATTTCTCATTAGCTATGAATCCTAATAAAAATTAATTAGAAAAACAGAAGAAAATATCATGAACGACAAGGAGTAGAGTGTATAAGTAACATTCAATACTACAGAAAAAGCAGAATGAATTCCAAAAGAAAAATTACTTTACCACTTTAAATTTTGCCGGCACTTAAAAATGATTAACTTGGTCGTGCGTGTTTCCCATTCTGACAGGTAACATGCACGATATTTTAACTTTGACATGGAATTATACATAAATACAAAATAAATTAGCCAATTCCTTAAATCTATTAAAAAGTAGCCTAAAAGTTGTCTCAAATGAGTTACTTCTTAAAAATAATATGTATAATAATTATTGATAGCAACATGAATGACACTGAATTAAAATACGCATCATAATTTTCGCTCGAGATGGTCTTCAGCTGCAGGGAATAAAACAGAAGCCAATGGCTCAGAATTCGTTGCGGCATTTTGAGCTTCCTTAGTCTGTTTAAATACGTGTTTTCGAAGGTACTTAAAGGGCCTCATGTACATGGTACCAAGAATTACATATTTTCCTCCCATTTCTAGGAACAAAAATAAAAAATTTCATTTTTGTAATTTTTTTATAAAATCGTTCGGTATTTATATAATTCAATCCCATAAAGATAATTTAGGCCATCGCCGAGGTAATTAAGGACTTAACAATCAAATTTTTTGTCCTACTGAGACATTCAAATTTCCTAGTATTTTGCAAGTTATTCTCCATAACATTTTTTAAAAAACCGAACTCTTGCTTTTAACATTTTTATGCAGTCATCTGTAGAGGAGATTATGATTATCGAAAATTTTTAATAACTTGATGGGTATCAGAGTTGTAAAAGTTGTTTTAAAATCCAAGGACAAGAAAATAATTGAAATATCCAACATTTTTAGAATCACCCAACAATAATAACAACGGAATCAATCGGGGAAAAAACTTGCAAATAAACTTGTGTGTATGTATTTATTTAAATTACAGGTGGCAGATATATAGGAGTTAAAGTTCGTTCACAATAATTAATTATCTGTTCGTAAGGACCATATTTAACTAATGAAGAATTAATACAATTATATTACTTCAATATAATTCATATGTAAACCTAATAAATAAATATACATGGAATAATATTCTTAGAAGATAAATTTTGAAAAAGAATAACATCGTTTTTGCCAGAAATAAAAATTAGAATAAACGATCTTTTACTGAGTAATATCATCAACATTAATTAGTAATCGAAGTTCGTGCCGTAGGCAGTGACCTACATTTCGTAAAAATTGTTTATTGTAGAGTAGTTTAAAACATGAAATATTCCGTAGATAGTTTTAAAATTATATTATACTAGCTGGGGACCCGGCGTTACTCGGGTATTTATTTATATTATCCCGTTAAATTCTCTGTCAACACATGTGTAAACCGGCATCGAAAACGTTACAATATGAGCCCCAAATACACTTTCAGTATCTCCACAGAATCAAAAATACTCCCGGTACAATAAAAGGATTAAAAATACTTTCACTACTCTAAGGGAATAATATTTCTTCCCCACTTATGGAATGAATGCTTACATTAATTGCATATTAAATGTAATAATGTAACAGTGAATCTCTTTACAACCGTTTCAACACCAAAGTTGGTAATATCCTTGTTATTTTCATATGACTCGTTTCCACCCCCACCCCAAATGGTGCAAGGGGTTGAAATTATTCACAAATATTGAAGGGGAAAAAAGTATAAAGCCAACTGACCTCAAAAGTTCTTTTTCGATTCAAATTTATTTCATACAAAAATTCCACCAGTTTTACGTCTCCCCATAGAAGAGTCGTTAGGAAGTTATATGCCAAACGGTTCATAGGTAATTGTTACGTTCGACCGTCTGTTTTTTTTTGCCTCTAACCTGCATTGGTTCTTCCGGAGCCGTGGTATATATCGCTTGAGAAATTCGCATTCCGATTACTTCAAAACGCTTCCTATGCTCTTCTTAAGTCTCATTGCCTCAAAGATTATGAACTCGACTTGCGTTACACGTACGCCGACGAAAATTTTGGCGCTCCACTGGTGACATTTTTTCATCATTAACAATAAATAACACCACGACAGAGGTTTAAACACACATCAAAACAAAGTTTTGCTGTTGCGAAAGAAATGATTATTGAATACGAATGAATATCAATATATCATTACTGCATGAACACGTCCGTCCAGTCCAGTGATTGACAAAGAAGAGACAGAAAGGCAGCTTATGATAGCTCCACGGCAAACCTTATAACTCGCAGTTGGTTTTGAACAGGTCCGCTTTCACACGTTTACAACAATAGATAGAGTGATATTGCTCTCCCTCTCTCTCTCGTGCTGCCAAAATTACGCTTGGATTTATAACTATTTACATTAAGATCTTCTGAACTCTGAAAGAAATCGAAATGAAACATACACGAAAATTTAAGTTATAATTCTTGCTTTAATCCCTGAAATGTTCATTGAAATTTGTTAAGCCGTTTCGGAACACAGACAGATCAAGAGTATAGGCGACCCGCATTCACTTTGGTGATCCAAACCCATGAATAAAAAGAACCTCCCCGTAGAATTTTTCATGTTATGAGATTTTAAAGACTTTTCGGTACGATTTTAAAAAAAATTCATACTATACACAACTTGTCCGGACAATAAAGAAAACAACAATAAAAGAATTATTTAAGTCGTTTGGAAGTTATGCGCGTACATACATTTCGGCATTTCATTTTTTATGTATAGATAGATATTAAATTTGTTTCTTTATAATTATACTAAATAGATTAAAATTGGTAAAAAATCCAGGAAAAATTATCTTAATATACATGAGAATTGTACGTGTGATATTTAGAAGTGTTTTAAGTAACTACTTTGAAAGTGGGTCTTCTGATGCGTGTCGTCTGAGGCTTCGTGCTCCTTCCAGCTTTCCGTGCAGCTGCCTAATCTCGCTGTCGTACACAAACTCACGTTCCACATATCAAGGCATCCACCCACGTATCCTGTGGCATCTTAAGGATTAGAGCTCCTTGCTGAATGTGAATCGAATGTAAACTCATGCACGGTTCAGCCTAGGGTCGTCTTGTTTGCACCTATAGCAGGAATTTCATTCTAAATACGACGGACATTCAATAATTAAAGAGACAAGTTGTTTAAGAAAATTTTAGCCTAAACCAGTGAATATTAATACACTTATCCCGACAATTAACTAGGTTTTTAATACCTCAAGCAAAATGTCTTCGTCTAATTGTTTGAGCCATTTGGCTTCGACCCTCTTGTTGCTTAACTTACTTCGTAATTTCATCACACGTTAAAATATTATTTAGAAAAAGGTTACTTTCCCTTTAGTTTTCAAGTCTCTTTGTACCTTGTTTCTTTGTTTTGGTGCGTTAGTTTTTTTGGGTCCCATCTTGCACTTGCTTTGCTGTACTTCAGTTTGTTATGCATAGCGTTATAAACTTTGGCTACATTAACTGAAAAGTTTTGCTATATCTTCAACAGCAATACTTCACTAATGTCGCCAATAGAATAGTATACATTGGTTCACAAATTTATACCCCAGTTTGGGCTCCAATTATAAAATACATACTTATAATGGGATTAATTAATATATTAAGTTATTTTTAATGTTGAGGAATTATAATTTGAAGAATAACATATAATTATGTTGAAAAATTAATTTAAAATCTAAGTAAACATAAATATTGTAAGAAAAAAATTTAATAAATGAAACTCGCAGAACCAAGGAAAAAAAATTACATGAAAGACAAATTTATGGTTTATATGGAATGGTAGAGCGATATTAAATTTATATATAGACGAAATCATTAAAATTGGGTCCCCCGCGGTGTGAACCAAAAGAAGCGAAGCTTTCTATGGATAATAGGTCTGTCAATGTTAACTCATTACATTCATTATCAACGATACCGCAGTGGACTGCACCTGCATTTTCTGGCGGCGTTTCGCTTCGTGTTTACTATTACTACTTGGAGGCGCCTCTCGTTGACTTCATAGTGGATGATCTAGGCTTGGTCCAAAATAGTGGAGACTCCCACTAATAAATCTGCATCACCTGAAGCCTCAATAGCTCAACAGCGGCTCTCAATCTTATGATCTCCCGCCAGCGGCTCCCTCAAAATTTCTCTCCACGCCAGCTAGTTAGGCCCAGAAATTTTCTCGTCCCTTTTCCAATGACCAATCGGCTGCAATTTCAAATAGTGCCAATTGGTTGGTATTTGCACAATTGCAGCCAGTAGGAAAATTCTTAGCTGCAGATGTGGATCAGTGTCTTCACATATGTTTTGTATTAATTATGTTTTGTAGCTATTCCAAATTTTCCACGCCTAGCTTCGGATTTGACGGAAGCAAATCCTTCTCAAATTAGAGAAGGATGACACCCATTTTCCGTAAAAGCCCGCTTACATGTATCTGAAGAAAGGTCTTTTCCATTCCCTGAAGTAGGGTGTAAGCGTTACCCATACACACACAATAAAAACAGCCACAGATATTCAGACTTTCACTTCACGTACTTTTACTGCAAGTTTTATGAGAAGGAGTTGACACTCCAACCACAGTGACTGACGCACCGGAAAGAGTAAGTGTGAACTCTTTCGCTTGAAACCCGCAATGACGACATTATTCGTGAAGACCGAAGTATTACTGTTGATTATATAGCAAAACAGGTTGCAGTAAGCTTTGACACGTTATTAGTAACAAGCTCAAGTGGGTCCCGAAAGGTGACCCAAGAAACCGTCGGCAAAAAATGGTTTGTAAATACGTCATCCCTACAGTCCAGATGTGGCTACCTACAATTTTGATTGTTTCGTCCATTCAAGGAGGCATTACGTGGAAAAGGTTCAGCAACATGGATTCGGTCAAATAAATTGAAGCAAACTTGTTCAAACAGCCAAGCAATCATATCTTTGCATCAGGTATTTAAAAATAGTGCGTCGTACAAATCTCACAGCGTACATAGCTTTTTACAGATCACTTTTTCTCTTTAATATTTGAATATCCCTCTAAGTTATAGAGAATAGTTATTGGTAATAGCAGGCGAGAAATAATCTTTTCCATATTTGCAAGAAGCAACGATAAGCTATTAATTAAAACGCGGAACAATGAGTCAAAGAAAAATTCAGACCTGAGCATAGCGGTAGACAACGAGGAAAATATGCGTACCAAATCTAACAATAAGAACCTTGAACATTTTTTTTTCATTTTTGAACGAAAGAAATGTTAAACGGGTATCAAGAAATATTTTGATGTATATAGCCTTTCTACTTAGACATTTCATGCGTCGGGCTTTTATCTAAAAAGTAACGAGGGATCGCTGCCACTCAAACAATTCACGCTGCTTCTCTATGCTTTCACAGCGTTTAGCCCGTGTTAGCGGTTCGAGGGGAAGCTGAAAACACTTTCTGTGTGTTTTAATTAGAACTAACTCGTCAGAGTGCGGGCGTGCGAGCAGGGCGGCGCAATGTTTCTCATCAACTCCACGCGACGCCTTGGTCCACTGACCTCTTCCGCTCACCAGGGGGACTCCGGCCATGTGTCTCCTTAATCACGTCACATCATCTGTTTCTGTCGAAGAAACGCTCTTCCGAAGATCTTTAATTCGATTCCAGATCATGTCTGGTAACTTTCTGTAGTCTATCACTTCCGGACTCCTTGTTGCTTCTGTGTTTAAGTTTTGTAATTGAAACATTCTCTGGAACCTTTTCAACTTTTCAACAAAGAGAAAAAAATTGTTCACAAGACAAAAGAGTAGGCCTAAAATTGTGTGTTAATATCATCAACAAGTTTTTCTTAATCGTAAAAAAATATAAATAGCTCGTTGTAATAACTTTTTTCTTACTATTAGACTGTGTATCTAATAATGAAAAACAACCACTTAAAACAATCTCACAAATTTATTATTTAACAGGTTGATAGCTTTCGACGTTTGTCATATTCATTCTGTTAGGGTCAAGTGAGAAACAACTTGTGTAGTAATTACGTGAATTAAAATTCTTATGTCATTAATTTAGTTGTGTACAAAAATTATATGTTACACACCTTTTTTAAAGAAACTGAATGCTGGTAGTGACGGGCAGTAGTCGAATGGTTAAAACACTGAATTAAAACTTATCTTGTCTTCCCTAAATTGGCAATAGTCTACAACGGTCAAACTCATCTGCTCGAACCTTTGGCGGTGCGAAGACTAAAGAAAGGAGACAGCATTTGATCCAAGGGCAATAAAACCTGGACTTCACGGCGCGCCTGTGGTGTTTCCGAATTTTGGTGAGATTTGGCGGCATCGGCTGGTTTATTTCCCCAAGTGTTACCATGAATGTTATTGGTGAACATCCATCCCTGCCACCTTGGTGATATAAACTAAAGAAGTGGGGAGGAGATTTTAAAAAGGCTGGCAGAGAGATTTTGTACGCAGATTTTTGGACATATTCAGAGACAGCAAGACAGATTTGGTGAGAGATTTCAAGCAAATTATCGTTATTATTGGACAGAAAGGTTCAAGGAAAGGAGGAAAAACAGAAACTCTTCCTGAACCTGGAAGAACAGCGGCGTGGACTCTGGGGAGGAAATTGCAACGAGGAAGGAGCTGGAATATTCACTAAGCTGACACAGTAAATTACACCTGTAACCTTTTTTCTGATTTTCTATACTGCCAGGTCCGAGTAGATGCTGTGTAAAATGTTTTGATCTATGTGAAGGCCAATAATATACGACCCTGAGTTTAGAGTTAGAAAATTGTTAGTTTTAAGGAATTTATTTGTTTAATTTTTATTTAAATATATATGTAGTGTTAATTAAGAAAGAATTTCCGGAGAAAATTTTTGAAAATAGCAACACTGTAAGATTAATGTAAATTTGTTCTGGGCCAAGTAAATTGTTTTCATTTTTTATCATAATAACTCATTATTAATATATTAAATAATTAATAATATCCCCCGATTCGATTCATTTCAAATCGTTTTATGTGTAAATGCTCCCGCCAACTGACAGTTAAAGTGTTTTCTTAAACACGTTACACAAGTCAATCGATTAGTCGACAGTTAGAACGATCGATAATATATTATAGTCGTAATATATTTCATATTTAGATTTTACAATAATATTGTCTTAGCTTATCTATTATAGTAATATAATGCGTCCGTATTTCTGCACCTTTTGTTTTACAGTTCATTAACTTATTTCTATTTATATTAATATATTGTGCTTCCGTAAATCTAAGTTTTGTTCTTAGTCTATTTTTATGGAGGATTAAATTGCATGATTAAGTGTTTTTACGTGGCTGGATAATGCAGTGTTATTTTTGGATTGAGGTTTTTAAGGCTTATTTTATGGTGGTAAAGCCTGGTCATTAGGTCATATAATATTTGTCACAGTCATCACAATCGATCCTATAAACCAGATTGTGGTTGTCGAAGGTATTTATTTTGTCCTTTAACTTTGGGATTAGGTTTCTAGTGGGTTAGTCTGTTTCATACAAACTTTTAATTCATTAATATTGAACTTGTAAAAGGTTTCAATAATTTATAGGTAAGACCATTAAGTAATACTGACAAATGATTTATTTTGAATTATGTTAGAACTGTTACGGGCGATATTGGTGGAGGTGTTTATAATATCATCATAAGTTCCAGAGGATTGGTTTATAGGTTTAAAAAAATGTATTTTTTTTTGAGACGGAGGTTTGGGCATAATATTTTCCTTATTTTTAGAGTTACTTAATTGAAAATTTATAGGGAATGTCGACCAATTGTCTATATGCAGAGTTGTACTTTTGTTGGTTTAGAAACTGCCCAGTTTGTGAATTAGTGTTACAAAAAAGCTATTGTTTAATATTGAGTAAACATTAGTTTCAGTATCTCTAAGGAATATTTTATCTGTTATTGAATTCGCTTTATATATTAAATCGTTAGCCACATTCATAATCATGTGATAAGGATGACTTGAATAATAGTTTAAGGTTGTTTAAGATTGGCTTAGTAAACCAGTTGGTGTAAAGTTGGTTATTTTTGATCGCAATGTCCAAGAAATTGAGCTTGTTATTATCGGAAGTTTCAATTAATTTTGGAGTTTATTGAGTTAAGGTTATCAAGAATTAGTAATTGCTGATCATTTTATATTATAACAGAAAGGTCATCTATATAATTTACAATTAGTAATGATAATAATTTGTCCCTTATTTTTATCAGTCACGTAATAAAATCTATTTCAATTTTGGTTTCCAAATTTTATTGGGAGCTTTCGGCAATTACCGTAATCATCTATAAAATAAAATTTGAAAAATAACAATTTTTAAATTTTTAAAAATATAAAATACATAAATATGGAACATTGTTTAGTTGCGTTTATTGTACATACCTTCCTATACTTTTAAAGCAAAAATTTCTAAATTTATTCATGGAAAAGTATGCGATTCCAGGCTTACACAGAGCATTTTTTTGAACTTCGGAGTTCCAGAAGTTCATGCTCATGTGCTCACCGAGCACAACCGGCAACATACTTCCATGAAATGTCGAAAATGTACATTGAAAAACTTTCAAAAATTTAGCCACGTCCAAATAGTTTGTCGAATGTCGATCGTAAACGTAATTTTTAAATTGACTTATCGAATTTTGTAGACCGAGATTCGATAAGTCTACGTCCAAACATGAATAAAATTCTTTTTTATTCTAAAAATTTTCAATTTTTTTTATATTTCAAAATGCGTATGTGTGAGAGAACATTTTTAGTGTCTAAGACTTTAATACAAGAAATTCAGCACAAAAATATCTCATACGCCTGGATTTTTTTGTAGACCTGTCTAATGTTAAGAGATAGGAACAGAATACTCATTTTACCATCACATATCGCCTTAAATATACTATATCAGGACGTATATATCACCTGTTATCACAGTGTTCAAAAGAGTGAAGCAAGCAAGATGCTCCAAATTGATAATATTTGATAGAAAAAAGTTATCGCGATCCGTATTACTTTTACTTCGTCTTTGATCACTTATATTGCCTCCAGATTGACGTAGTAAACATTGTAGTGGCTATGCATAACCTTTTAATTTTCCGTTGGACGCATTTTCATCTATTCATCCCCTACCAGAAACCAGTGTCCCTTTCTATAACATTTCTTCCTTTAAAGAAACTTCCATTTCAGTCCGCCTTCAAAGCAAATCTACAAAACACTTCCTTCATTTACATTCTTCTGCTTCCTAGTCACGCTGTTTTGCTCGCAAACATTTGAATCACAGATGTGTTCCAGTCTGGATGTGGATGACTCACGCCGACTGAGACAGAAGTGTGCCAAAATGGAATGTACAAGTTGGATGAACACATCGGGAAGGCAATCGCACCCAATTACGGCTGGCGTCCCAGCTTGTTTCCTAATACAACATCCACGTGTCTTTTCTTCTCCCTAAACCGATCGCATTCCGTGCTGTTTACATTTCGTGTTCTAATTAGAGGCTCAGACGCTCAGCTACTAACATTCCTAGGTCATTAACGGGTCTTAAGCAGCTAGGGTAGATATTGTGCCAGTCCTTACAGCATACAATCGGCAAAAAAATTCATTATTTCCTCCGTAGGTATGGATTAACTAATTATTGGTTCAATATTATCTTAGGTGGGAATATTATGTACAACATAAAATGGACGATAAATAAAAATACGGCCAATAAGTCACAAATTAATTTTATTACTATTTTTTGTTGTGGTTTTCAGTCCTAAGACTGGTCTGATACAATCCTCCATACTTTTTTAAAATAATTTAGTTGACCTGTTTTCTAGATTAAATAACAGGTCTTTTTAACAATATTTTTCTTTTGTTTATACTTTTTTACATTTATTAAATACGTATGAATACAATAATAAAAGTATACGTGAATATTTAAAATTTGTTTTAACATGTAAGATCATCTGTTCACAAAATTATTAATATTTCTTATTATATAATTTTCGTGGACAGACTGAAGGAAAGAATTCTTAATTTCTTTGCCTCCTCATCCTTCTTACGAAGATTGGGAGCTGAAACCGTCCTAAATGCATTCCTTCCTGCCTTTCCACTTTTATACATTTTGTTTGTCAAACAATTCCGGTTTTCCGGTTATAACCCACGTTTCCGGATCTCCATGAAGCGTTGGTCGAGTTATAATTTTATACTCTAATTATTTATGACTATTGCTATTGCCACTGTTAGCAAATGTTAATTTCATTTCGGATACTATTGGTTTTGCATAATTTGTATTAGCAGAGTTATGTAATTTGTTTAAGATAATTATTTAATTAAGCTTACTATTACTATAATTTATGATGTCTATATTTTTGTCTTTATACACATCCGGTTCCAGGATTTGAGAGTCCGGTCCGATGATGAAACTATTGAGTCTAATGATGTAGTATTTAAGTGTCTGTGTGTTTTAAAGTCCTGTATTTTATCAGTTCTATAGCGGATATATGGTTTGTCAGATTTTCTAGAGCCGCAGTGAGTGGTAGGTTTCTTATTATTTCCCGTAGTCTTTCTTTTCTTAAGGTTTCTCTTATTGTCTTGTCTACTTCATAATTAGTGCATTCCAGTACGGCGTGTTCCGGTGTTCCTATCTCTCCACAGGCACATAGATTGTCTAGTCTGCTATTTATTCTTCCCAGATATTGTCTGTATGGACCATGACCGGTAAGAAAATGTATAAGACCCTTGGTTGGAATCCTCCATACTAACTAACCTATCTTATGCAATACTTTTCATTTCCTTATAACACACCATAAATCATCCCCAATCTAATTAGTGTAATCTATCCTAGACCTCCCTCTTCTGTCCTTATCCCTCTAATGATAATTTTACAAGACCCTCCACTCTTAAACCATGGCCTATTAATGTATCCCTTATCTTAGTCAACGTCCTCCATTTCGCTTTTCCCTATTCTGTTTAGAACTTCCTCGTTTGTGATTTTATCCACCCATCTGATTTTCAACATTCGCCTATAGCACCACATTTCAAAGTCTTCTATTCTTTTCCTTTCCCCAACTCCTATCGTCCACGTTTCGCACCCACATAACACCACACTCCATACTAACATTTTTAGCAACGATTTCCTAAAATTCACACTTATATTACCCGTAAGTAAATCCCTCTTTTTCGCGAAAACTTTCCTTGCCTGTGCTATCCTACTCTTTATGTCCACTATTCTCCTACCATCCCTAGCAATTACGCTTCCCAAGTAGCAGAATTCTTAAATTTCCCAATCTTACACCCTTTGTTATTACACTGTTCCTCAAACTGCACTCCATTACCTTGGTTTTTCTTCTATTAATCATTATATTGAACTCTTTCTTCAGGACCCCATTCATGACAATTATTATGGTTTCCATGTCTTCTACTGACCCCCCTACTAATACTACAGTATCATCGGCAAAACGTGGGGTTTTGTTTCATCTCCTTGCAGTATGATTCCTTTTCCATATTCCGTTTTAAATTTGTTAATTGCCTGTTCCATGCATAAGTTAAAAAGTATGAGCGACAGTTGGAATCCTTCTCTTACTCCTTTTTTGATTACAACTTACTTTTGATCTTCTTTTCTAATTACTGCTGCCTGTGTTTTGTAGATGTTATGTGTAAGCCTCCTTTCTCGATATTTTATTCCAGTGTTCTTCTAAATCTTTGAAAGTGTGTTCCAGTTCACATTATCAAACACTTTTATAAACCTACAAATGCCATGAACGTAACCCGGTTTTTCTTATTCTACTTCTAAAGTTAGTCGCAAAGTCAATATTGCTTCTCTTGTCCCCACATTCTTCCTAAAACCAAATGTATTTTTTCTTAACTCGCATTCTATTTTCGTTAATATTTTTCATGAATCAGATACTCATCCCAGATGGCTTTCACATCCTATTATAAAAACAACGTTTCGGAAATTAAGGTGGAAAAAATCTTCTACAGACACAGGAGAACTGTATTTGAAATACCACGCATTTTGGGTATTTTTGGATATTTTGCGGACCTTTCGTAATTAAATATTATCATTTCTTTACGTGATTTGTAGCATTAATTTTTTTGTTATTATAATTGCTATTGGTACTTAAAATTACTGTTTATTTTGTGTTCCAGGCTAGTCTGGGTTAATGGCGACATAATACATTCTGAAATGAGTTCTGGAGAAATACAGCTCCTGCGGGATCGCTACGAAGCTCTACAACTGCGATGGGATGAGAGACAGGAATTCCTAGGTCGTCTGCAGGAGGATGTAAGATTAGTCTGGATATTCTACTGTAAATGAAACTCTTAACTATAGGACGAAGTGCTTGATCTGTATGAGGAAGCAGAGAACATAGGATCGACCTGAATGTGAATGGTGAAACATGATGTTACATTTAGCTGTAGATCTTTTGGTTCTTAAAGAACAAAGCCGCAGCGGGAATTTGTTCAGTTACTTTGATTGTTTCCCCTTTCTTCTTTTAATTCTCTAAATTGAATATTTACTCTTCAACTTACAAAACTGACAGCTGATATTTCTACTTCCTAATTAAATATTATCAGCTATAATTGCTGATCTCATAAGAGATAGATAACAGGTATTTCCCCGATGACGTGAAGCCAGTAAGTCAGCATATTATAACAGCTCGAAGATATTTGTATTATTCAGTGTTGTTGTGATATTCAGTCCTAAGACTGGTCTGACGCAACCTATCTTATAACTAGCACAACCCACATCCTCCCTAATATGCTTAGCGTATTCCATCCTCCGCCTCCCTTTTCTGTTCTTACCACACACCCTACCCTCTAATGATAATTTTAGAAGACCCACGTCTCTTACAACGTGGCCTATTAATCTATCCCTTCTCTTAGTCAACGTCCTCCATATGGTTCGCTTTTCCCTTATTCTGTTTAGAACTTTCACGTTTGTGATTCTATCCACACATCTGATTTTCAGCATCCGCTTATAGCACCACATTTCAAAGGCTTCTATTCTTTTCCTTTCCAACACCCACATAACGCCACGCTCCATACGAACATTTTTAGGAAGGATTTCCTAATATTCACACTTATACTAACCGTAAGTAAATCCCTCTTTTTCGCGAAAGCCTTCCTTGCCTGTGCTATCCTACTCTTTATGTCTACTATATTTCTACCATCCCTAGTTATTACGCTTCCCAAGTAGCAAAATTTCTTAACTTCCTTTAAATTATCCCTTCCAAATCTAATACCCTTTGTTATTCCACTGTTTCCTATACTACACTCCATTCTCTTGGTTTTGCCTCTATTAATCCTCATATTGAACTCTTTCTACGGGACTACGTTCATGCCACTTATTATTATTTCCAAGTCGTCTTCTGACTCCCCTTATACTACAATATCGTCGGCAAAGCGTAAGGTTTTTATTTCTTCTCCTTACAGTTTGATTCATTTTCCATATTCCGTTTTAACTTTCTTTATCGCCTGTTCTATATATAAGTAAAAGAGCATGGGCGACAGACTGCATCCTTGTTTTACTCCTTTCTTGATTACGGCTTTCTTTCCTTGATCTTCTATTTTAATTACTGCTGCCTGTCTTCTGTAGAGGTTATGTATTAGCCTCCTTTCTCGATATTTTATTCCAGTGCTCTTCAAAATCCTTAATAGTATGTTCCAGTTCACATTATCAATCGCTTTTTCTAAATCTACAGGTGCCATTAACGTATGCCGTTTTTTTCGGAACTGTCTTTTAAAAGTAATCGCAAATTCAATATTGCTTATCTTGTCCCTATATTCTTTCTAAAACCAAACTGATCCTCTCCTAACTCGCATTCTATTTGACGTTCCATTCTCCTATATACTATTTTCGTTAATATTATGCATGCGTGGCATACTATTAGTCAGTAAGTTCTCGTAGTCACTATAACTTCACATTCATCATAAGATAGCACAGTACAACTCGTGGTGCCTCCATTTAACTAGTCTATCATCGGACAAGGAATTCTTGTGACTCCAGAAACTACAACTTCTCATTGTACCTCTACATTTACCACATTTATAGCTGATAATATTTACCACCGTGAATTGGATAAATATCGAATAATATTTGAAAACGAAACTGTGGTCCGTATATTAGATGACGTTGAGTTTTTCTTTAACAATTTCGAGAAAATATTTCTTTATTAATAATTTTAATTTTTTTCTGATGTATTTTCGTATGTAACTATGCTATTGAAATAATTTTCGTTTAGGAATAATTCAAATGTTAATATCAGTAAAATGAAAATAATAACTGACTTTACTAGGCACTCAAAACGCTATTTATATCCTCAGGTTTGTCTTTTAATGATGAAATGTGGTTCTTTTGCGTTATGGGGCTTCTTCTCGCTACATCCGACTTCCAGCCTACGTTAACATTCCAGTCCAACAGTAAACATGTGTAATTTTCATTCGGTCCGTTTTTGTCGATAGTATATTGCTTGTCGCAGCTTCAACAAGATTACAACTCGTCAATCCAACAAATCAGTAATGGGCAAACTGCGGCCCGAGTGTCAGATGTAATGTTCTATCCGGCCCGCGGGACATTATTTCTAATATGACGAATAAAAGAAGAATACAAGCTGTAAGAAAAATAAATCTTTTCCTCTTTCGTCCTCTCTTTCGTTTTGTATCAGTGACGACACACAAATTTATTGACTTAACCTTAACCACTGGGTCGTACTGTCAGTAACGAATATTACCTGCAAGATATGCGCAATTTTCGCGAAGCAATCTGCCAGAAACGCCCGCATTTGTGGACCAGGCAGTCGATGCGACCGTTTTAAATAATATTTCTTAAAAAAATTTGCTTCTGCACAATGATTACGTTCCTGCTCACACGTCGTTGCTTGTGCGTGAATTTTTTACCAAAAACAACACACTAGTGATGCTACAGCCTCATTATTCCCCAGACTTGGCCGCCCCCTGTGACTTTTTCCTGCTCCCCAAACTGAAGAGACCCATGAAAGGACGAAGCTACGACACGATTGAGGCGATAAAGACTGCATCGAAGGAGGAGCTGAACAGGATCAAAACAAATGATTTTTCTAAGTGTTTCTAGGATTGGAAGAAACGTTGGCATAAATGTATTATATCCGGGGGGGATTACTTTGAAGGGGACGAAATAGTTATTGATGAAAAAAAATACTTTTTGAACAAAACACCAAATTCGTGATACTTTTTGAACATACCTCATATACTAAATTACATGAGAGTATGTACAATATTTTTAACATTAAATCATGAACGAAACAATTTTTATTGTTGTTATAATTTTAAACAAATTCCATAAAAATATTTGTAATATTTCAAAAAAAAATGTATTTGAATTTTGTAGATGACTATGGCAATGCCGATAGCTCCTGCTGAATAAATTTGAAATCAAAATTAAAGTACAATTTTGGTTATTAATGTTACTGATTAACATAGGGAAAATTTATTATCATACATTGATTCTAATTGGCGAAAAGGAAATGTGCTCGCTTATTTTCGGTTCATTTGCCTAAATAGTCTTTACTAGCTTGCATTAATGCTATGACACGTTACAACGGGTCATTATTACTTGTGAAATACCGGTCAATTTTCCGCAATAGCTTTATGTGAATTCACTATTACGCTCATGTTTGAAATTTTTAAGTGAAACATGTGTACTATCCGCTAAATTTATAATGCAAAATTTACGTAAAATACTTAACACGCTAAATCTAGAGGAACTGTATATGAAACAGAATTATTTTAGTTGGCAAATACCTCAGCTAAATTCTTAGTTTACCATAATTAATAATTCAGTATCCGCAGATGAAAACTCCCCGAGGGTCGTCGCCCCCAGGCGTACACCGTTACACCGTAGGGAAACGCTTCCTTTATTTTTTTCTTATGAATCGCAGTCCTTTAGCTCGGTGATCAATCCAACGAGGTGATCGAACCGGTCGAGATGGAAATTCGTGACCTTGATTTTGAGTGGCCGACGCTCTAACCACCGGACCACATCGTCACGTTGAAGCATTGTATCCATTGTCATGCGCTGAAAGCGTGTAATAGCGAAATGGTAACATAAACGACATTTAAACAGTCCACTGAAGCAGCGGAATAATTCGCAAATTAATTCTACTTATCTGGATTATCTACCGTTAAACGTAACGTCTATTGTTAAGAAAATTGAAAACCTTTAACCTCATTTATATCGAAACCAATACGATTTTTATTCTGTATATATTGCCAAGCTTTTCTTAATATATTTGGTACATATACCTCATTAAAATGCGCGTTTTATTTCGGTTTCATAAATATAGTGGGTTTGGTCGTTACAATGTTATAAGACTATCCGAGTGTCCGCGTTATCCGGGTCTTCGTTTATATTAGCCAGGTATTGTTGTTGTGGTATTCAGTCCTAAGATTGGTCTGATGTGACCCTCCATCCTAACCCAGCTTACACAAGACTTTTCATTTCCACATAACTACCACATCCCAAATCCTCCCTAATCTAAGTAGCTTCTTCCATTCTTCACCTTCCTCTTCCCTCTAATGCTTATTCTACAAGGCACTCATGTCTTCAAACGTGGTGTATTAAGCTATCCCTTACCTTGGTCAAAGTCCACCATATTGTTCGCTCTTCCACTATTCTGTTAAGAACTTCCTCGTTAGTGGTTCTGTCCACCCATCTGATTTTCAGCATTCTCCTATAAAAACTCATGTAAAAGGCTTCTATTCTTTTCATTTCTTCAACTCCTATCGTCCACATATTGCACCCATATAACGCCACACTCTATACGAACATTTATGTTATGATTTCCTAATATTAATACATATATTACCAGTAAGTAAATTCCTCTTTTTCGCGAAAGCCTTCCTTGCCTGTGCTATACTACTCTTTATGTCTACTATACTTCTACCATCCCCAGTTATTACGCTGCCCATACAGCAGAATTCCTAACTTCTCTAAAAATATTCTTTCCTTATCTAATACACACTGTTACTCCACTGTTTCCCATACTACACTCCATTACCTTGGGTTTCCCTCTATTAATTCTCATATTGAACAGTTTCTCCAGGACCACGTTCATGCCATTTATTATGGTTTCCAAGTCTCCTTCTGACTCCCCTAATACTACAATAACAAAGCGTAGGATTTTTATTTCTTCACATTGCAGTGTGATTCCTTTCTCTTATTCCGTTTTGACTTTCTTCATCGCCTGTTCTACAGATACTTTAAGCAGACTGTATCCATGTCTTACTCCTCTCTTGATTTCTATTTTCTTTTGTTGATCTTCAATTTTAATTACTACTCACTACCTTCTGCGGAGATTATGTATAAGCCTTCTTTCTGGATATTATATTCCAGTGCTCTTAAAAATCCTTAATAGTGTGTTCCAGGTCACATTATCAAACGCTTTTTCTAAATATATAAATACCATTAACGTAAGCCGGTTTATTCTTATCCTGTCTTCTAAAATTATACGCAAAGTCAATATTTATTCTCATGTCCCTACATTCTTCCTAAAAGCAAACTGATCTTCTCCTAACTCGTTCCATCCTCCAATATACTATTTTCTTTTAAATTTTTCAGGAATGAAATACTAAACTAATTGCCATGTGATGTTTGCATATATCGGCTACAGACTTTTTCGGTATGGGTGTAATTATATTTTCACTAATATCTTCTGGTATTCCTACTTTTTCGTAGATTTCACAAACTATCCTGAACCACCATAATATTTGTTTTTCGCCCGATGATCTTATCAACTCCTATCAAACTCCAACCTTAAAATTGTGTCCCCTAACTCAGCATCATCCACCTCCTCTTCTGACTGATCTAGATATCCACCGTGATACAGCTCTTCTAGATGTTCCTTCCTTCTTTCTGACTTTTCTCCTTTGTTCAAAATTGGCTTCCAATCCGCTCTCCTGATTTTCTTGCTGATATTTTTCCTCTCTCTGAATGATTCTTTAATTTTCCTATAAGCTGCATCTATTTTCCCTTTCACCATGAAATCTTCAACCGCTTTGTATTTCTTATGGAGCCAAGCTTCTTTAGCTGCATTGCACTCTTTATTTAGTAGAGTCTTCAAGCGTTTTTACATTTACGCCTTTCCTCAATCATTTTTCTTATTTCTTGTAAATCCATGCTTTCCCATTAGTCTGATCTATTTTCTTACTCTAGTCATTTCTCTTATTCATAGTTTCTTTCTCCTTTCTTGATATCTACTTTGAAACTTTGAAGCACCTCCTGTTGTTTCAGTTTTTCTGATTCCCATCTTTTTGTTTTTATTTCTTTCTTACATTTCACAATCAGCATAATAATGGTATAGTATACAATTTGATAGAAATTTCTTTGTCAATACGTGATTTAACCGTATTTCTTTGATTGAACTTTTATCTTTTCACACCACCTACCCTATACAAACTGACGAAATGTTAATTTTATCCTAACTAGTACCTATTAACACTTAAAATAAAAATAGTAAATAAATCATTAAAAATACTATATATATATATATATACTCCGATACAATAAGAGAGATGAAAAAACTCCCCGGACCCTTAATATTTTTTTTGATCCACTAGTAGTCCTAGTACCTTAGGAATGTAAAAAATACTTCGGTACCTTAAGAGTGAAAAATACTCCAGGTATCCAGAAACAACACGGATCTTATATTCACACCCCCACTTCTTGGGGTTGAACTGCAACGTAACCGACATGTTTAATACCAGAATTAAACTCAGTGATCCCACAGACCCGGATTCGACGTAAATCTTGGTTGTGTACGTATTATAATCATTTAACGACATTTCTGCCCTTTTATCTCTACCCCTATCCCTAGGGGCTCAACTGAGCTAAAACTCAATCCGGTATGTGAATGTCAAAATTTTTATAACCGGTAGTAGACGCCGTTCTCGGTCGGTTTTGTATTTTTTTATGTAAAACTCTTCCACCCTTATTTGCTCCTTTTCATTGAAATAATCCACTGACGGCTTCTGCATACAGTCGTAACCCTTTCATATAGAACTTTTCATTCTTTATATGGTACAATCCCAATTCACATTTATCAATTCTGAAACAAATTTTTCATGGGTATGATACTGTTATTATCTACTGAATCTAAATTGTCTAATCAAAATGATTGAAAGTTTAGGGATCTCGTAACCTTTACAATCCCTGCCACTTAAAACTGATTTGACAAAGATTCTCTTGAATGGTACAAAATAGTAACTACCTAACTGAAACTAAGCTCAATTGATAAGACTCTCTCCCTTACACGTATTTTAACTGGAAAGAAATATTTAATCGTGTCATATTACGATGCACAGTCAATTACTATACGAAACTCAGTTAAATACGAATCTTTCTTGCAAAAACTTGTGTTGTATCAACTATTATTTAGCTCATAATATGTAGTACGTCAGAAAACGTATCCGTATAATACAGAGTGTGGAGTAAAACCCTTAACTCTATCAGTATATCCCGTTCGGAATAATATAATGAATGTCTTCTCTATCTTCTCCTTTCTCCTATTGCGTATCTCATATGGCTTACTATTTCTCGAGCGTTATATATTTTAAGAAAATATACTTATTATTCTGTAATAATAGACTTTACTTCCTTCATATTTAAACTCACTATTCATTTTCATAGCAAAGCTTTTCGCATTTAGAACTTTTAATCTTAAAATTTCCTTCTCGTATTTTGCAGGACCAAAGAAGAGAGTTTCATCACGTAAATCCTTATTAGGAATATTCTTTCGGCAAAGTGTTCTACCTTAATGTATGAAAATAATTAGTTTTTGAAATATAAATAATTATAAGAACATATTTTGAGTTAAATAAGTTAATACTGGAGTGTTTTTTAAGATTAAAATAATGAAGTAACTCAGTTTTACATAACTACATGTATTAACGGCAAAAGTATATTTTTTGTTACCTTACGCACCGAGGATTTCACATCAAGGACCACCTGCCAACTTTGCTCACTCTGTTAGTTGATGGATGTAGACCTAACTTGAAAGCCCGTTCTGGTTTTCCGGAATGAGCTAACTAGCTTCAAGGGCCATTTAATGGTAAGTGCCATCACCTCCCTGCTGGACGATCCTAACCGAAAGGAGCAATGTGCGCGGCCGACCAATGCCGCCCTTTCCGAGAAATTGGTACCTCGGGGTGCGTTGGTTCTCCGATATATCCTTCAGAGGCCCGTAAGACCACCTGGTAGTGGCATGTCTTAGCTCCCGGCCAACGCAAGTTTGAGTTGGACTCGAGGGGGTAGTGGTTTCGCGGGCACAATTTTCTTCAGTTTCTCCCAGGGGGCAGAACCTCTATCCGCTCGAATTTTTAGGAAACAAGATACTCCCCGTTGCCCGTTCGAAAAAAAAAGCCAGGTGTGAACCTAACAACCACCAATCAAGAAAGCCACGTCAGGGTAAGCGGTTGTTGTATATGTGCCTTTCGTGGTGGATTAACAAGCCGCCCATGAGTTGCTCAGATAATTCTTCCTGTGACCCCTGACAGAAAGAGTCGCGTAATAATGTTTAATATTGAGTATTAACATAATTTTAGTCAAGAGGAAAAATTATTCATATTTTTCTAGTTTAGTAATTTTGTAATTTTATTTCCTTTTGACTAAGAAAGATTGTTCACTTTCTTTTATATTAATGAACTAGATAATTTATGAGGATCCTTTTATGAAACCACTTCATTATATTATTTTTATAAGGAGATATTACAGCGTTTAATAATTGTTTTCATTCTCACTTAAAGTCATAGGTCAAAAATGAAATTTAATTGTTCCATCGTTTCATAATCGTAATAACTGATATATCAAGTGATTCACTCATCATTCCTCAGACATGTGGCTAAGATGAACGTTATTAACTTTTAAAAGGATAAGCGAACAGTGCTCACTATTTATATGTGCAGGTATTCGAGATGCGGAATGCTCTTGTGGAACAGAGTCAATTTTGCGCCCGCGTCGGAGTCACCCTTGGCGTTCTCCTTTGGCGTGCAACTCGCTTTCCCGAGCTGACGGAACTTCTCCTCCAGTTCTGCGAAGGTCGCCTCACGGAGCTTATGATGCTGACCGACAGTGCCATCGGATCGTTTCTTCAGACGCGCATAAACCGGCCTCCAGAGGGTTCGGCGCAAGTGCACTTCATTATGACTCTGTGCGGAATCGTGAGCAACCTCGCAGCGACGGCCGAGGGTCGACGTATGATCGATGAAAAACTCGTCATTCGGCTTATCAAACTTCTCGAGCCTGACCTGCAGAGTCCGCAGTCCATCCGCCGCTTAGTGCTCATGGCGCTCTTCAACATCACTATGTAAGTAACAACCAAAACATTCACGTAAAACTGGGATTCCAACCCTTTGTTCTACTTCGACCACCTTGACAACTTTTGCTCCTCTTATCTGACGCTAGCTTTTTATAACATGATTCACACTAAATGTGCGCATTCCATCTCACCGCTGCCATCAGACAAATTGCAAGAGAGAATTTTCGAAAAATACTCATATTTATTGATATACTAGAGTAGTTACTCAAAACGTGTTCCATTTACATATTCACAAAGATCTCAATGACGGATCATTGATTGCCCTATATCTGTCGGAAATTTCTTGCATACCATGAATTTCTTGCGCCGCAGTAGAAGCTTTGCGTCGTTGCTTACTGGGCTTGCGTAAGTATAAAAACCATATAAAAACCAAGAAGTAAATCTAAGCAAGTAAGGTTGGGAAATTGCCTATCTATCTACTTCATGGCTATTTCCCGAAGCTTCTCCATACACTTACTCTTCCGTTGAAAATGACATCCTGAAAATGCGTTTCCTTCATCAAATATCAATGATCAACAAAAACATTTTCACCCCGGTGCAACATAACGACTCGCAGATTGCAGTGATGGAAGGAGGAGCGGTTTTCAAATCCTAAGTTTTCTCTTATCAAATTAGATAGCAGCGAAACGTCTGACGAAAAATGCACGAAAGAAAAATACTTTTACTGATTCTATGTATCCCCTCTTTAAGTTTGCGCTCTTCCTTCTGTTACATCCTGAATGCACAAAAAATATGCAAGGGAATTACAGGCGGTCAGTAAAATTTATAAAACTTTCTGATAAAAAAATTTAATTTAAGATCTGTTAGCGATACGAACTTGTGGCTTCAAAATGTTTTGGAAAGTAATCAGGATAATAACTACTTTCAATACCTTTCCCATACAAGCAACTTACACGAAAAATGTTTTAAGTTCATAAATTAACTTTTTGGTCAACACAAGCACGTACTCAAAAAGTAACAGGTTTTCTAAAACAGATTAACTCAGTTACATTGCCTTTTATCCATATTTTTATACAGTTTCATTTAGTAATAAATAGTTACATTTACTTTTAAAGGGAGTCAGCAGGTCGTACCTTGTGTACTGCTTACCTACTTCACTACTGAGTAATTCAGAAGTTCGACGTTGTGATTTATATAGACGTTGTTCTATGAGGTAGGTTTTGATAATAATAATAAAACAGGATTATATTACGAACAATTAGTTATATTAAGTTATATATATATATATGTTTCCCCGGCATTCTTTTTCTATAGGGTGTTCGTGGCCTGGGAGAATAATTGAATGGCATATTAACAGAATGGTGAACAAACCCGCTCATCCCAGGAGTTTACAGTTCCTCGGATTAACCTTGGCGGAAGTGTCGGTTTCCTTGATCCTTCCTTAGCTGTCGGCTGGTGGAAGTATCCGGTCCGCTCTGTGTTGTTGTTGATTCGCTCCCAAACCTGACGTTTTCTGGGCTTCTAGCCTGCCCAACCCAAGTCCCAAATAGTTTTCGCGATTTCCTAGTGTTAAATTTCAAAATTCGTCCCGAAGAAATACTTTGTGAATGGTTGGCCAGAAAACTCTTTTAGTGCTGTTGAGACCAGAATACCTACTTCTCATCTCACCTGCTATTTCGTCAGCTCGAATACTCCCTTGAAGAGCCGTACTCTACCAATCAGATTGAAGGCAGTCTCGCTTTCTCACGTGAAAATATTCCGGTGAATTGGAATATCCGCGGGGTGAAAAATATTTTTTCTGCCGACGTCACATCCTTAGGCTATTGTAGCCGGATTATCCTCGCCTAGCCGACGCGGCGTCTCTGAAGATGAAAATTTCTTTGGTGGAGCCCACGCCCTACTCCAATGTTAACCTGTTGGAAAGCACATTATTTAGGCATTTCCCCCATTAATTATTCTTAAATTTTTTACCATTAAACAATGTTAAATTAATTGTTTTTAAGTAACCATTTCTTGGAACGCGTTATAGATACAGTCCTAAAATTTTCAGATTTTGCTTTTAACATTATTGTATAGATGTGAAAACTCAATAAATGATTTATTATTATTAGAAATTTAATTGCTTATTTAACTATGAAGACCTTTTTTATGCAATGTGTGAAAATTTCAGTGGTGTGTCTATAATAGCTTCTGAGAAAAGTGTACTTATATATCACTATTCTGACACTAGCAAGAGAGAGACTTCCGACTACCCTTAAAGTTTCTTTATGCTTATTCTTATTAATAGTGATAATCCTACTTGGATAAAGTAAGCATTCAGATTAATTCACTGTCGAAATGAATCCCTACACCAAGAAAAAATTATTGCAGAGTATCGAAATTTCGGTAATACATTCGTCTAAGTAATATATTTTTAATTGATTAAAGTTTCAAGAACACAAGCTAACGGAAGCGCGAGAAAAACCACGTTATATGCCAGTACATTAATAACCAATGTAGTCACAAGAATTTTGAAAACAAGCATCCAAACGTGCATGAATTGTGGCGTACAACTGCCGGGTGTCAGTTTGTGGGCTGGATTTCCTTGCCTGGTGCACGTAGTTGGTCAATACAGATAAGGTTAATGCTGGTTTTGGAAGACGCTGGAGTTGTCGTACAATGATTTCCCAGACGTGCTCAATTTGAGAAAACTTCTGGTGATTAGCCGAACGAGGCAATAGAGCTTGTTGGGTTACAACTGATGTTTTAGCGTTATCCTGTTGCAAAACACCCTCTTGAATGCTGTTCATGAATGGCAGTGTAACAGGTTGAATCACCAGACTGACGTACAAATTTGCAGTCAGGTAGTGTGAGATAGCCACGACAGTGCTCCTGCTATCATAGACCATAACTCCAGGGTAGGTCCAGTTTATCTAGGTCGCAGACAGAATGGTTGCAGGCGGTCACCTGGTCTCCTAACCAGCATTGGGCCATCACTGGCAGCAAAGCAAAACCGGGTTGGATCAGAAAACAAAACAGGTCTCCAGTCGGTCCTCCAATCAGCTTTAGATCAACACCCATCAGTAGTTTGGATTCAGTGGAATGCACGCTACAAAGCGTCTGGATTCTTCAAGCAATCGATTTGTAACAGTTCGTTATGTCATTGTGGTGTCAACTATAGATATCATTTCTGATTCTGACCCAGTACGATGCACGACAATCATTCGGCGAACATGATGATCTTCCCTCTCAGTAGAACCACGTGACCACCCGGAACTCCGTCTTCTTAAGGCAGTACCTTCCCTTCACTAAATAATCCTGCACAGTCCTGTCAAGTCTTCTTCAATATCGTGGACATAATTGAAGAACAACCCCAGCGTCATCCACAACCAACATTAATCATCCTTGATTTGACCGACCAAGTGCACCAGCCATGGAACTCCATTCCACTAACTGATATCCGGCATGACATAATGCATGCACGCTTGCGTTCGTTATTAATGCATTTTACAAGCCTTTCTCCTGCTTCCATTAAACTGTGTTCTCGAAACTTTAGTCAATTAAAAACTTTAATCAATTTCATTTGATTTTGGGATTCTTTTTCGGCAGTGTAAAAAATTTAAAGAGTTTTTTTCTTCAAGTAATTTATTAATTTTTTAAAAATATTGATGATTTTTTAGAATTATAATAACTTTTCCCTGTGTTAATCAGTCACAATAACCAAAACTATAATTTAATTTTGTTTTCAAATTTATTTATCATGAACTTTCGACATTGCCATAATCATCTACAAAATCAAATACAATTTTTTTGAAACATTAAAAAAACTAAACAGAATATCACACATTATTTTAAACCAATACATAATAAAACTCCTAAATTAAATAATAAAGATGATAATGAAATAGTAGTTGGACTATAAACAAACAATAACCCTGATAATAATACAAGGTGTTGCTCCTGAACATATATTGAAACATTAACATCAAAAATAGTAAAAGTTTTTAAAAATAATGGTATTAATGAAATAAAATTTGGATTAAATCCAGAAAATAAGATAAAAATTATTTAACCAAATTTAAAGATAAAATTCCGATAAAAGAATAAAATAATGTAATATATAAAATTAATTGTAATGACTGTAACAAAAATTATATCGGACACACAGGAACTAACCTGAATACTAGAATATATAACCATACAAATAATGTTAAGAGCAAAACTACAACAAAAACAGGCTTGTCATTACACCATTTAAACCTAAAACATAATATAGATTTTGATAATCTTAAAATTATACATAATGAATATAATATAATTAAAATAAATATTTTAGAATCTATTCAAAAAATTTAAAAACAATAATGGTAGGAATTTCAGAAGGGAAAGTGAAGATATATCTAGCAATGATGCCAAAATTTTAGTCATAATTTAAAAGTTAGTTTATTAGGACTTAAACTATAAAACCTCGTTCTACAAGATTCGATACGTCAATTTGAATATTGCGATAATTAAAAACACTTTTGACATTTAAAAATTTGACGAGGCTGAATTACAAGATCAAGACTCATTGAAAAAAGATTTTCAATGTATATTTTCGACAATTCGTGGTTGTATGTTGCCGATTGTGCTTGGTTAGCATATGAGAAAAATAATTATTGAACTTTAGGAACTCCGCAGTTCGATAATGCTCTGCGTAGGCCAGCACAGTCACGTACAATCCATGAAAAAATTTATAAAATATATAAGTTTTTATTCTTTTCTCTTTTGTCCCTATAAAATTATTGAAGAGAAGGGCCGCGTTTCTTCGCGGTCGAGAATGAACGGAATCGTGTTATTTTTTTAGGGTTAACAGGCTACATGAGGGTGATACTGAAACAGGCAACTCCCCTTTCATAGCATAGGAAGGGAATTGAAAAGGGGGGATGCTGAAGGTAGAGCAAGATAGCCAAGGGTAAACTAGGACCCCAGGCTATAGTTTAAGGATCCTACCCGGTGTTTCACTTAAAGAAATGCAGGGAAAACCCTAGGAAACCTGCATCAGGTCGGGCATTGGGTACTATTCTCACGCCCTTCCGAATGACGGGAGACGTTTTTGCTGTGGGGTCGCAGCATTCCCATCTCCGGATCTCCACCAGTTTTAGGAGGCAATTGACCGACTGATCCAATGGGATCGGCGGACCTTCCGCATCCCCCCTTTTCAATTCGCTTCCTATGCTAAAGGGGAGTTGCCTGTTTCAGGATCACCCTCATGTAGCCTGTTAACCCCACAAAAAAATATATGAGGGTATGTACAATTTTTTTACATCAAATCATTGAAAAAATTAAATTTGTTTTGTATTGTCATAATTTAAAGAGTTTTAGGTTGAATTAGATTTGGGCGGAAGAGAAGTTTCTTTAAATAATATATGAAACAATGATTTTATTCTTTTCTATTATATTTTTAATCTTGGCTTTCCCAGGATTATATCCTGTGGCTATGGGAGTACCGTAAGACGAATATGTAATAAGAAAATGACGTTAATAGTTATGAATTGCATTGTAACGAGACAATAGTGTTGTTAAATTATTATTGAGTACACTGTCCTCATTCTAAATGTTTTTATGCAGGCCAGGATCCGAACTATTCCGAGCGGTCTTGAACCAGGTGAAGATCGTCGTACCGTACCTCAGCTGCTGTTTGCGGAACGACGAAACGGAGAACAAAACTCTGGCTCTGAAGCTGCTAAATAACATCACCACAGATATGACCAACGAGCAGATCATCCTTTACTTCAAGGCCTCTGCTCCGCTGCAAGTTGTGTACGACTTGGCCAACAACAAGGCTGCCTGCGAACATCGCAACTTGGCGCTGCAGATTATCAGCAACATCGAAACGGCCATCGAAAAATGCATGGGACCTAAAGAAGAAGAAGAGGAACAAAACAATAAATATCGCTGCTATTTCCTGGGACCCCAACGTAAAGCACGGTAAAATGTCCGGCGTCAGAAACGTCAATGCATTGCGAAAATCATCAAGAGCGAGGAATTAGTAACGTCCCGATGGATAATGCAAAATGTTTTATATGGTTCTACAAAATTGTAAAAAAAATTCATTACTTTTCCCCGTACAGTCCCTTGATAAATGTCTCGGTTTAAGCTCTTAACATGTTAATTTTGCTGTATTCTTGAATTATTTGATCGTAAACGAACATGAAACTAATATTTCTGTTTTTACAAAACGTGTTTTTAATTTGCAACGATCAACAGAATACCACAAATTGAGCAATCCAGTTTTAAAAGTAACACACAGATGTTTAAAATAAGGCCAAAAACAGACAAAAAATTAGTTAACCATAACAAACTATAATTTATAATCAACTACATGTTTCCGTCCTGATCTGAACCCTCTTCAGGTTGAACTAAATAACAATGCACAAAAAGTATTACATTCCAAATATATTACAGTAGAGCCAAAGAATACAGTATTTCCGAGGTATAGCCGCCGTCACCAGAGATTGAAATGCGGAACATTCTCTAGTTCTCAATCTTTACTAGCATTTCTAATAAATTTCATGAAATACGTAACATACATGTATATTAAGTGTACTATCGCGCTACAGTACATACAAGCGTATGTATCATATAATGCATATCGTTCCGGAAATTTCCAACATATAAAGTTAAGTTTATAGGGGATGTCCCTCAAACTTTGTAATTTTTTAATTTTATTTCTTCTCTTTCTTTTATTACCACAGTTGAGCACAATTCTTATTAATAGTGATAATCACAATTTAAAAATCACAGATAATATAATAAATAATAATATGTAATGAGTGGATATGACAATCATTTTATTTCGTCATTGGGTGAAGAATTCCCCATATTGGAGATAGCAGTCCAAGTAAACAACAAGGCACCAGAGAAGCGAGACATCGGGTTTCAGAACGTACCAAAAACACTATTTGGCGACTTAAAATCTGGTACCTGAGTCCAGTTCTGAGACCCCGGGAATTATGGAAGGCCAGAAATTAGGGAGAAAATCAAGCTAAATTTTGATTGGACGCTGAGGGTCAGGTGATCCGCCATGAATCTCAATGATGTAATTTCCCATAACCCAGGAACGAGCGCCAAAGGCGACCAAAATTCGTGAAAGAAGAACCTCAAGGTACCGGCGTGGGCAAAGGGCGAAGCTGTTTACGACCCACAATAAAATCAGGTGCGTTAGTGCTAATATCGAAAAGTGCTTGATGACGATTTTGTTTCTGCCCGATAAGCCCACAAAAAATGACCCTTAGTCAGATAAGAGTCTTACTAAATGCAATTGAACTAGCCGAGGTATATTTTTTAATTGGTCCCTAAAGTTTAGTAATTATTGTTTTCTTTTGTTTTTCTGTAAATAAATTTTATTTTTTTATTCTAACCTAGCCAAATAATTTATTTTGATTTAAATTAAACTACAACCCCATAGTTCATTATAAATAATAAAGTGTTTTGTATAGATTTAGGAGCAAGTGGAAGGAAGATGTCCTTACATTGTTGAAAAAATAATGAAATGCTGATTAATACATATATATTTTATATTACATATTCACATTCAGGTAAGGTGAGGGGTTACCTTCTCTTTCTTTTTATAGACTCTAATATCACATTAAAAAAACGAAACTTTGATTGGAAACACTTATTATTCCTGGAAAATAGGGAAGAATCCATTAAATTATTATTTTTTGTTTCGTACAAATTACAACCATCTATTCAATACAAATTGACATCAATGTTCTAATAATTATAAATAAAATTTAGTTTTGTAAATTTTAATTTTTAACTAAACTTTTCCCTTTGATATTCAAAATCTGGTAAATAAACGACAGCGTATTACAACTATCTAGTCTGCAAAAATGTTCAACTTAATTTTATGGATATATGACGACCAAAAAGGCAGTTAATAATTAATTAAATTTAAACTAAAATTACATGCATATTATTCTAATACTGTTTTCCACAATCCACGGATGTCATCAGGTGTACACAACACATAAATTGAAAAAACGATATAACAAATATATACGAGAGCTATTTATGAAGTAAGTACTATTATTTTTAAGAAAAAAGATAGTAATTTTCTAAATAATTTACTTTTAGTCATTACCTTACACCAAATTACTTCTCCAAATAGTCACCACCGTTTACCACGCCCTTGTCATATCGGAAAACTGTTTTTTTATGCCTTCTTCAAATAAAGATGCCACCTGTAATGAAATACATATATGCACACCCTGCTTCACAATACATTGAAATATTTTCCGTCAAGGATTTTCTTGAGATGAATAAAGAGATGAAAATCACTTGGCACCAAATCCGGTCTGTAGGGTGGGTGAACGAATATTTCACGACTAAGTGATATGGTCAGATAAGTTTGTTTCGGAGTATGTGGCCGGGCGCTGTAATGAACCAATATGATTTTACTGGAAAGGATTCCACGTCTTTTGCTCTTAGTTGAACGACGGAACTTTCGTAGTGTCTCACAGTTTACGTCTCTCTTGATTGTCGTATTTCTGATCTAGAATTCAGCCAACAAAATACTTTGTTCCAGGTTACCTTGCACATCGTCTTGCATGTGGATAGCGTTTGTTTGAAGATCGTGAACTGTTCAATACACTTTTCCAACACACATTATTGCTTCCCCATATACCTTAGATAATTTCTAAAGAACATTTGCAGACGTTAAGATCCTTGCGTTCAAGAGACGTCGTTATATTATTTTGAATATTTTAAAACGCTATAAACAAAGGAATACAAACTGACGATTCTTTACAGATGCGTCTGGGTTCCTAAGAATTGTATAATGTCACTTCCGAGATAAAAATCGCAACTGCAGGGCAGCAGTGGAAATATATTGAAATGGTACTTACTTTAAAAACAATCCTCACCAGAGTTTTTATGTGAATACTGTAACAATACTAACAATGACCCGGTTTTATGCGAGATTAATATATTAAATATTACTCATTAAATCCAATTTTTCATATATTTATGTAAAACCCGACACTCATAATCCCTTCAACACTTATGAATAACCTCTTTGGTCTCATCATATGAAAATATTTATTATTTCGATTTTTCAGTGTATTTGTAGTGTACTGATGATGTCAACGGATTGTGTATAATAGAAATTGTCAACAACATAATAATGAGCAAGTGATTTTTGTTTTCTTTTATTCTTAACTGAGTTCTTCCCCCGTATGTTGTTAATTTTCTTAACTTTATATTTATCTCTGGACATAATAAATCATTTTTTTCATATTATTTTCTGTGTTAGTACTAGTAATACTAATGCGGTATTACTTAAAATGGAGAAGATAAGTAGGCTAATCTTTGGCCTGTTGACAGTTGTCAGGGTCCAGAGATCTGATACTGACTTCTCTTGGAAATTCTACGAATAACGTCTTTGCTCCGAGCCGACCCTACGGCTCTGTCAAATGATACCGAACCCGAAATTAATTACTGCAACCCCTCTGTGTCAGCTAGGAGGAAGATGCAGTAAATCATTCTCTAACAACTGAGCCTAACATTCAGTTTAAAGAAATTATAATTTCGTTTCAAACCCAAATGAAATAATTTTTTAAAGGGGAGATTCATATTTCATTGATATCACAACGATTCGGTGGATGATTAAGAAAGAGATATATATCATCGCCGGATGATAATTAAATTATAAATTAAGACAACAATTGTAATGCAATGTGCTTATATTCAGCATTGTTCATAGTAATAAACCTATGTAGCGCAAACCAGAACGACATATGAAATTCGATACGAAGTTTTCTGAATGTTTTCATTGCGTTGTACGAATATTACGAAGAGTGGGAGTCTTACTTTCATTGTAATACTTATATTCTATTGATAGGATAGGGCTTTGGTCTATTTCTTTTCTCCAACGTTTTACTATTAACTCATTATTCCAATACCAGATTGATTAATTGATTTATTGGCTTTACTTACAAAATTGATTCTCGAAAATTCCTGACAAGAAGACAGTGTTAACCTGGTTAAATGAAAATTAATTGAACAGACTGATTTTTGAAATCGTGGATGTCAATTTAAGATTGCCTCAAAGCTCTTTGCCGCTTTAAAGGAAAACCGTTCAGTCGCTTTTCTGTTAACAAAATCGAATTTCAACACGAAATATATATAAATATAAGAAAAAACATCTAAGTCGTGTTTTATGTTTCGTGTTTCTGATATTTTTCGAATCTCAAAAATTGCGACTTGTAAAAAATTCCTAAATTTGAAGGTCACTTCTGCAGGGAGCAATAAAACACATAGGAATCATATATTAAATGTTCGAGACCATTTACCAGTGTACAAAGTGATTGTTTACCTCTATTGTTATACCCCATTTTAAGGTTTATTCCAACTGATTTTTTTCCATGGAATGAAAGACAAGAAGTTCTATTTCATAAAGCTATTGATCGCAGTATAAAATAAGAATAAGGTCGAATGACAGGTATGAAAAAAAGAAACTAAATAACCCGCCTAAAAAGAAAGCCAAAACATATCAAGAACAATCGATAGAAAAAATATAGAGGAAGTATTGGAACCTACCAAAGTTTTCATAGAGGAGAATGAAAACGAACTCATCCTTAACTTTCCACAATTCAAAAGCTTCTTACTAAACACATTCGGAAGCAACAACCCAGCATACGTTGCAAAAGACTACACAAACGACATAAAAGAACTAATTGACATGTTAACGAAAATATATCCCCTGATTTCAGAAAGAGCTATACGAGCTAGAATTACAAGAATTAAGAACTAACTAAAACGACGCCTACTCGAAGTAAGCTCTGAATCAGGAATATCAGACTAATTTTTCATCATGAATCAAAACTCAAAATTAAAAATTTTAGAATCGAACAGTAATGTTTTTTTTACAAGATTACAAAACCTTCAAGTCCTTATTTACGCTAAAAAATCATCCATCATATGTTTACAAGAAACAAATTTCAAGAATAATAACCATAGTAAAATAAAAGGGTACCAATATTATTATAAAAATCGACCAAAAAAGCAGATTTATATCATAAAATGTAAACTTTTAGTATATATTCTTTTAGATATAAGGTTAGAATTGAAAATATAAATGTTAAGTAAAAATGTTAAAAATTGTTAATTTAAAGTCCAAAATGAAACGGATATTGTAATTTCGTATGTCTCTAATGACGTTCTTGTTTATGCGACTATAAATAAATTAATAAAAAAAGAATAAGGTGTACCAGGATACAGTAAATGTAACTTGAATTGGAATACTGAAGTGTTAATAGATAAATATAACATAATAAATAAATGTGAAATGTGGTGTTATAGAATCATGCTGAAAATCAGATGGGTGGATTGAGCGAGTAACCAGAAAGTTCTAAGTAGAATAAAAGAAACGAGAACAATATATTGAAGTCTTTGTCGAAGAGAAGGGATAGATTAATAGGCCTCGTTTTGAGACATGAGCGTCTTGTAAAATTAACATTTGACGGAAGTGTTTAGGGTAGGAACAGATAAGGAAGGCCAAGAAGAAATCCGCCAGCAGATTAAGGAAGATGTGGAAATGCAGAAATGAAAAGTGTCACGAAGAATAGGTTAGCATTGAGGGTTGCATCAGACCAGTCTAAGGGTTGAATACCACAACAACAGCAGTATTGCCTTGTTTATGTGGGAATTTGAGAACTTACTTCTGGTCAATTACAAAACTAACCGTGATTATAACAGAAAATGATCGATGTTTCTATTATTGAATTAAAACTACTCTGACTTTTTTCAAGATATAATATAAACGTTAATATATAATTAATATAATATACAAAATACAATTTTGTCATACGAATTAATTAGACGTATGCAACGTTTCTTTCTCTTAATTAATTAAGAGATCTTCAATTATAAGGTAATTAAATTTTTAACTTCTGTGAGAATAATAATGATAAATATTCTTCATTTTGAACTTCTAATATAGCCGGTTAATCAATCCTGGATCTCATCTTGATCTGTCAACGCCTGGCACCATGCCTTGAATACAATGTTGCGCCTTCTTTTGCTCTTAATACTTCTTGAATTCTTCTGGGCATGGGTTCTATGACATATTGGTAAGTGGTAGGAGGATTTGAGACCATATCGCATGACGTATCCTATTTCCTCAACCGAGGACTAATGGATTGAATAATAATAATAAATGAACTGTACTTCACAATTCCTTAAGTTTTGATGGTAGTGTTCAGCTGCCTGATGACCCGTTGGATCTTGAGATGAATAGGGTTTACTTTAAACTAAACAAATTTACATAAATTTTACAATTTTGATATTTTCAACCTTCAAGCCGGCAATTCTTTCATAATTAACTTAACATAGATATTTATATAAAAAATGTTACAAATAAATTCCTTAAAACTAACAATCCTCTATCTCTAAACTCAGGATCGTATGTTATGTGCCTTCTCATAGATCAACATATTTCACACAAAATCTACTCGGACTTGGCAGTATAGGAAATCAGCAAAATATTACAGGGTTATACTGTGTCGACATAATGGATCTTTCTGCGTCTTGCTCGTTGCAATATCCTCCTATTTGGGTCGTACTCGATCACATCAGAGCCGCCTCTGATATTCTTCCTTTTAAACTCATCTGTTCACCGCTCTCGTCTCCACCATCTTCCTTGCCTAAATTCCAAACACATCTCTCGAAATCTCCTCTAAAATCTCTCTGCAAGCCCTTTTAATACCTCTCCCCACTTCTTTATTTCATATCACCAAGGTGGCAGGGACGGATATTAACCAATAACATTTATGGTTACTTTTCCCTGGTAGTCAAAGTTTCCCCTCTCTTTCAAAGTTTTCTTTGGGGAAAAACACCACCCGATGCTGCCAAATATCACCATTGTTGGGATACACCCACCCCATGCGCGCCGTGATATCTAGGTTTTATTGCCCCTGGCTCAAATAGTGTCTCCTTTATACTGACTCCGCACCACCAAAGTCCGAGCAGATGTATTTGACCGTTACAATCTCATCCCACAAATTCTCAATTAGATCGAGATCTGGTGGTTGTGCAGGTCACCGAAGCATGTTCTTCAAATCATCTGAGGACATGCCAGCTTTATGACAAGGAGCATTGTCCTGCTCGAAGTATCCATCCCTGGCAGAGTACTTGTAACAGGATGTACTTGTTCTGCGATAATTCTAAAATACCCTTGGGCATTCAAACGTTGTGTCACAAGGAAACATCCTTCAAAGCATAATATTGCCACCACTAGCTTAAAGTGTTGTGAAAATGAAACTTGGGTTCATGCTTTCGTGTTGTTCTTACCATATTCTGCATGTTTTTTTTAATTTATCAGATCACATGACCGTTTTCTAATCAGCTACTGTCCAATCCTTGCGCTTCTTAGCGAACTAAAGATGTCACACTCTTTCGGACAGGTCGTCGGCTTCCATAGCCAATACGGTGTCATATGTGGCGAATTTGTAGACTTTACGGTTAGCCTTTATTAAGATTCTCCAGTATTTGACGCTCTTTTGCCCTTCTGGACGACTCCAGCAAGTTTCCTTTCAGATCGAGAATGGACGAACTCAAGCCTTACGTTGAGACTCGGCTTTTTACTTGGCAGTCTACTCTCTGAAAACATTAATAACTGCTGCCCTCGAACACTTCACAAGTGCAGCCATTTTTCTGATAATGGTTCCGACCTTTCGAGTGTCTATGATCATTCCACGTTCAAACTCAGTTGAATCATGTCTTTTGCCCATATATTCAGAAACAACACAATACAACTGAAAAATTCACTTCTACTGAATTCCCATTTTATATCTATCTCGCCCATTAGCGGCAATACTGTGACTTTGTCTGGTGTTCATATTAATTTAGCCACTCAGTTTGTGGTAAGGGTTTTTAATATTTATGTAGGTTGTGGAAATGAATTTAATTATGACTATTATTATTAATACGATGGGTTATATAAGGGATAAAATAACTATGACTTTTTTAAACTTAAATTAGGGAAGGGTGGAAATAAACTAATATAAATTTAACAAAAGGAATTTAATTGAATATGAAGTTAATTTGACCCTTGCCGACTCAGTCAGGAAATGAATATCTTTTTCTCAGTGAATGCTAATGCTCAATGGGTATAATTGCAAAATATGGGTGGAAAACGAGAACACTTTAAATAGATGCGACCAGAGGTGAGAAACAATTAAGGTGAGTACTTCACCAAGGCTCCGTCGATGGTCCAGGGCGTCGCGGCTGGTTGCTGTTGATCGACTGCTGATGACTGCGCGGCGTCACGTGGCTGCTCGTTGGAGATTTTCCCAAGCTCTTCGCCCACGGATACTCGTCGACTATGGATGAAGTTTTATATCTTCTTCGTGATGTTTTGGATTGGCTGCTCATTTACAAATTAGGACTCTCGGCTCTCTATAAAATTTTGAATGACTGCTGCCTAAAAGTTCGAACTGTCCTGACTGCTCCTGAAATGCTCGCTGGTTTTCCTCTGCAAGCCACGCCCTGTCCTAATAATTTATTTAATGGCCGTGTGATTTCTACGTTCTCCTTATGGAGGGGTAGCTTGCAATATATTTTTTTCAGTGGGTGTTCTTTGGAATTTTGGGACGCTGTTTTTCGTCTTCGTCTTTCTGGAGTGTCAAGGCCCAATAAATTTCCCTTACTCTTTTTTTGAAATTGCTTGGCCGTATTATTAAATTTCCGGCCTCTAGGGCAAAACTCTTTAATTGTTTTGCCGTTAACAAAACGGGCGGAAGGTCCAAAGCCAGGTCACATTCCCTTTCTTACCCGGGTTGGCCAAATAGATCCGTGGTGCTTTCTATCTGTCACCCCCATTTATGCCTCAACCTGGCCTTATCCAATCAGCTTTTCAAACCTTAATGTTTCCGTTTTCTGGCCGATAGGATGACTGTAATTAGTCATTTTAATACCAATCGTGTTCATTCATGGTCCCGACTTCGTCTATCTTAGTTCTAGATTGTTACACAAATTATAATAATAGCAAGAAGACAAAAGAATTAAATTTATTTTATGTGATAAGCACCAATTGCGTACCACAAGTTTATGTAGTATGAAATAGATCCAAGTAACACTGAAATGTGATGCAACATCAGGTTTAATATATATATGAACGCATAATATAAACAGTTTAAGAAATATGTGAAACAGAATAATTTACTTTACTGACCATGTCTGCCATGGAAACAAAGACGTACAGCGAAGAAAAACCAACACGAAGTAGCACATTAAACTGCAAATAAGGGCACGGGTTCCCCTATATAAAGCCATAATTTTTTTTATGTTTTAAAAAATATTTATACGTGATATCATCTTGCCAACGTGACAACAATTGACATGTTTATTCGTCTCTACGATACGGACACTTCACAAATTGAATTATGTCCGCCAGGCATGGCCGCCTTCGGGTGCGTCGACCTTGTCCTCATGGCGATTTGTGATATAATCGTTTCCATAGTCACTACAATCGTTTTGTGGTGTCTCATGTTCCTCCAGGGACACATCCAATTGGAAGACACCTCTTCTTTCTTCTCTTGGTGCTGCTTGCCATCTGTTGCAGTGGTCACATGGATGTCGACGGAACGTGTGGTTGAGAAAGCCTTCGATAATTTTACCGAAACCCTGACGTATCCGCTTCCATGCATTTGTGCCAGGAGGATCCACGGATGAGGACAAGTTTATACGCCCTGAAGATGAAGCTGAAGAAGTGCGAAATTTTTCAAGTAACACCCATTTTACGTGAAAATGTAAAAAAATATATATTCAACTTTACTATTTATTTGAGTTTTGTAAACGTTTATGTGCTTGACATAATTTGAAAGCAAAGAGTAATGAAGGTCAAAAAGTTAAGTCGGTGCTGAGAGGTAATGTGAAGGAATAAAATCAATCAATCGGAAGGAATGTCTCCGATTTTCTACCCTAAAATATTACATTCTATAATAAGATTTTCTCGTTTTTCAGACTGCGATACATTACAGTATCAAAGGCTTTATTTTAATTCACCTTATTCCTCCTGTTGTCGTCCTTTAAGATTGTACCAAAATTTTTCTCGCTGTCAGTATTTCGTTGTTTAATTTCTTTTGAAAGTCATTCCAAATGAAACATAAAATTTATCGTAGTATTAAGAATATTTTATAGAGACGCATCATCATTAATTAAATACAATGATCTATTTGTCAGAATAAGTTAAATATCAATGGTTGAATTTACATTGAAATTAATACGCACAGAAAAACCCTTGTCACGTCATCAGGTGAATAACAGAGGAGACAGGACTTAGAAACCACATAGTGCTATGTTATGACATCAGCTAATTTTTTATTATACGTTAAATAATACTATTTTATGATTTTTGTCGTTTGTTGGAATCAATCAAAGTTATTTTGAAGACAGAACATTTAAGGACTGTATTCGAAGTCTTTTATGACTCTGAGACAGTTACCCCACGATCCTGTGGACAACACTACTTGCTCCTAAAATTAGCTTAATTTATTTAAAACTAGCTGGGGGTCCAAACTTACACAGGTATTTATTTCTATTAATCCGGTATAGTATTTAGTTCAACTGTCATCTCTCGTCAACGCGTGATTAAGCCAGAATCGAAAGCGTCACGCTTCTGAACTTTCACATTTCACGCTCTGTAACCAATGTGTGCTGAGAGAACAACCAACATTGAAGTTGAAGTACAACTTAAGGTGCATGTTGAATTCCATAATTTAACTTAGCGACTTAAATATTACCAATCTAAGTTGATTTCTTGTGATTGTCGTATCCCCTTCCTCAAAAATAAAAGTGAGGCATATATTTCCAAGGATAATCCAAATGAGATTAAAAACATTATTAAATCATTAATGAAAAACCACTCTGCAGCATTTTATGGGGTTTATAGTCACGTTATCGAATACGTATCGAGTGCAATCTGTCCAGTCTCGAGCTATCTTTGTAACGATTTGATTCTCACTGGTACATGTTAAAATATGTTGCCGTGTTTCCACTTTTTAGGACTTTTTAACACAGATGATGACAATTATATCGCAGTATCTCTCCTTCCTGAGATCTCAAAATCGCATGAGCGAGAAATATACAATAGAATCATTAATCATTTAAATGAAAATTCTTTCAGAACCTGAGTTTGGATTTAGAAAAAAGCATTCATCAGAAAAATCAACAGACTTCCTTTTGAAAGAATCTGATATTAAATGACACCCATTTGGAATTTTTGTAGATCTCTCTAAGGCGTTTGACTCTGTACATCACAATATACTACTGGAAAAAAATGGAAGATTATGTAATTAAGAAAATACTTACTTATGGTTTAGTTCTTATTTATCAAAGAGAAAGCATAGGGTCACATTGAAAAATTCAGATGGCTAAAGATTTAGCTCAAACGGGGAGGGAAGATAAAGGTTTCAATTTTAGACACGTTTTTATTCTTAATGTGCAAAATGACTTGGCAAAATTAATGAATCCATACTCTAATAGCAGACGATACGAATGTATGGATAAAAGACAAAGACACCCTGGACGAGGCTCCTAATAACACTTTTAATACTCTTATTAACTATTTTGCTGTAATTTAACTGACTCTGAACTGTAAATCACACTCTATGCAATAAATTCTCTATTAACCCCAGTAACTTTAGAAATACATATTATTAATAAGGTAGAAAGTAGATTTATTGCCAATGCATTAGATAACAAACTTAACTGGAAAGAACATGTTAATATTTTAATAAGCTCACTTCAGCGACAAGAACTGTCATTGGTATGTCAAATAACAGAGACGCGGGAACTGCAAAACTAGTTTATGGACCTATTTCCATTCCCTAATATTATACGAAAATATATTTTGGGGTAACTCCACAGATAAAGACAGTCTTTCTACCCCAAAAGGGATTATCAGACAGGCAAAATCAAAACACCATGCAGAGAACTATTCAGGAAATTAGGTATACTTGCTGTCTGATCACTTCATGTACTCATTTATATTATTTTTATAAGTAATTATAACTATGTAAAGAATAAAAATAATTTGCATAATAGTTATAAGCCTCTGTCCTTTGCACAAACATGGATGGAATACATAAGAAGACAAATTTCTAACAAACTTCCCGATACCATCAGAAAAATAAGAAGCAATCCAGTTGCATCCATAAGTAAGCTTAAAAATTTTCTTCTAATATACTCTTGTTTGTTTGTTACGCGGTCCAAACAAATCGCTCTTTACAAACTCGAATCAATTAATACAAAAATAATACTAGATTCAGCGTTCGAATTATTTAGTCGTGTCCAAATGTATGTATTTAAACAAATCTTGCTGTTCATTGGCAAAATTACTAAACATTTAAACGTATAATGTGAATATCATTCTAGATTGATGACTAAAGCGTTACACATCAGTTCTAGTAATTCGGAAATTGACAAACATTTTTATAATATTTACGATTCCTTATAATTATGAACACTTTTATCATTCATTATAATAAATTATTCCATTGTTAATTTTAGACAACAACAGTATATATAAACGTCATGTCTTCCACTATGTTTCTGCGTTGAGCACATTCAAAAATATTTAAGCTTACATCATGAATTAATGTTCCAAGTTTTTTTATTATATCTGTCACGTATTTAAAATCTGGTTTTCAAAAATTAATTACCTGATTAATCATAATAATTGAAATACAGCCAAATAAGTCAGGAAAACACTTAATTACTATTTACTTAGCATAACTACAAATACGACGTTTCGTCCTTCTTTATGAACGTCATCAGTTAGCTAGACAAACAAATTCCTAAAAAATGTATTAATCTGGGATACATAATATTGAGTTAAAATATTGAGTATAATTTTCAATTTAAAAAATACATAAATAACAGCCTTTACTTTTTATATAGAAAAAATCATTTTTCTACTATAAGGTTATCAAATTGTCACATCTCAAATACCACACTGAAAATTTAAATCAAGTTACTAATATTCTTTTTTCTAAATTCTTTCCCAACTAATTTAATCCATAAGCACGTCTCTGACAAGAATTTATCGGTTAAAAGGTTAATAGAAAAAATGAGTTACATAGATTTACTTTACATTGCAAACATACAATCGAGAACAATTAATTTTTTAATAATTACGATGTTATTTTTAAATAATTTAAATTTCGTAAAAATATATGTAATAAAAAAATTAATTTTCTGGAAAAACAATGTTATTAACGAAATTAAACTGTAATGCACTGTATATCGAACAAACTAAACTAGCATTAAAAACTCGCAAAAAACATAAAAGCAACGTCAAATTAAATATATTCAGAAGTGTACAGTCGTTTCCAAACTCATATCTTAAAAAACATAATTTTGATCGGAAAACCGTGGAAGTTTCTGATGAGGAAATTATTTACTTCTGAATAATGATGTGTGAAATGTAATATATCAGTGATAATTTACATCAAATATACGACACTCTCTTACTAGCTTAATTTAATTTTTGTCTTCTATACTGCCATTGTTAAAATTTAAGATGGGTTATCGACGGTATTAAAAAGTAATTACTGTGCGAAAATGAACGTGTAGCTGTATGCGCTTTTGTTTCCCAAATTTGAGAAAATGTGTAGTGGTCCACCGCCTCGTCCATCTCATTGGTTGACTTAAGCCTCTTAAAAATTTGTTTTGTGATGTTAAATTTCCATTTATTTTCATATTTTTAAACTAACCTAATCGCATTGTCAATGGACTTAAAATTCGTTCAATAGACCAATGTTTTGACTTGGGGCGCCGCATAAAAATTCTATTATATAAAGGCCGTTGGTAGACAAAAATATTTGGTGAAACGACTGGGTTAGGATTTCCGCATAACGAGAATATTATTGGGTCAAAAAAACTTTATATTTACGTTTACGTGTGTTTGAGCGTCTTCGTAGTCGATTTGGTAAAATAAGTGTAAAATGTGAACGTCAGGATTGCATGAGTTGTATGAGTCACTTAATTTTGACGTTGCAGAACTTCCTGCTCGACCCACTAGTAACAGGTAACTTCGCCCACGTGGAAGTAGGCACGCCTATAAATAATAACTCGACCCGAAGTAATCGCCTGCACTTTGGCGAAAAAAACTCCACCTCCGGAGATCATGTATAAACATGAAGTGACGCTACATCTCTGCAGTAGAAAAATTTTATGCATTATTTAAAAGCCGTAAGACATACATAATGCAAGCAGCAACTGATTTAAACCGTTCTCTCCTGCAGCAGAAGGTTCCACTCCCCTCGAATCTTCGCGTCTCATCGCATCTCTCTCTAGCTCTCCTCCTCTGCCGCTGCACTCTTCCAAACAACACACACCTCTTTATTCTGACCTTGATATGGTCACTGAACCATTCTTAACTCGAGGCTAAGAACAAAAAAAGGAGTACATATACACCTGCAACTCCACTATAACGAAAAGAACAAATAGAATCGGAGGAGGCGCATGAAGTGGGGAGGAGAGCCTGGCTGTTGGGGGAAGCGGGGATCCGAGGTAGTAAAAAACGAGAATGAGGAGATGGCAATCCCTAAGGGAGCGAGGGTCATCCGTGATGTGTGTAAGAGAGACAGATGAGGAGGGAGAGGGATGGAGGGAGGGAGGGCGAAAACGATAGAGGAAGAGAGAAACTGACGGAGATGAAAATCTGGACGCGACCTGGTTGTTCAGGTTTACAAATGGCGTGGCAAGGTGCCAGGGAAGCGGAGGGTGTGATAAAAGTCACAGAAACAAAAGGACGAGACTGTATGTTGACCGAAAAATCCTGCTGTGGCTTCGTAGAAAGAAAGATGGCGCGAACAGCGTGTAGTTAAAGGACTACAATGACCGCATGAACTGTTGCCCCTTCTTCTCGCAGGCCATCACTCATTCCCCTTCCCCTTCTCCTTCCCCAGGCACGCCACCAGGAACAGTGGCTACCGTGTTACGCGGCCGGCATACTGAACACCGAGCCTGTTTTATTATGCAGCTGCTGCCGAGTCGAGTCGAGCCACGTCGGGCTCTCCACTCCGATACTCCGTCCTCAACCACCAACAACCAACAGAAGCACCATTGTTCTGCAAACACTCTTCATAAACCGCTACAGCGCGAAACAACGTCAAATCACAATGAAAATATCGTAAGTTGCTGATGATGGTGTGGACATTCAACCTCAAAAACGTGACCGAGAAAATAAAGGAATATTAAAACACGCACGTATTCAAGGTGTTTTTTATTCTTAAAACAACTAAGCACAATAAATCCGGCGCCACCCGATACGGTAATTCATTCAAATGAGTCGAATATCGACGATTAAAAGTGGCAAGTGCCTTGCTACACGGTGTAGTGAATGTTTCATCCAATAAATTCGATCAAACGTTGGTTCAATACTATATTAGATGGAAATGTTATGTACAAGATAAAATGGACGATAAATAAAACTACGGCCAATAAATCAGCAATTAATTTTATTACTATTTAATTAATACACATACTACGTTTCATCATTTCGACCGTAATTGAGAGATGGTCCGCGACACCAGATTCCTCTAATATAAATAGAACATCCATTTAACAATTTAGCTGAAGAAGTACACCAAGTTGGATGTAACGTTGTATTTGTATTAATTAAATAGTAATAAAATTAATTGCCGTCTTTTTTAATTTTAAACTTACACTTGAAGTATGATGAGGATATTATTACTGTAGTTTTATTGTCTTACTTCAAATTACTACACCATTTGTTATCCAATCTACAGTCAAGTCACGCATTTCATCGAATAAAACAATAAAAATCTACAAGTTTTATTAATTTTTTTTTGTTTTTGATTTTGGGTTAACAGGCTACATGAGGGTGATCCTGAAACAGGCAACTCCCCTTTCATAGCATAGGAAGGTAGAGCAAGGTAGCCAAGGGGTGACTAGGGCCCCTGGGGTAAGGTTTAAGGATCCTACCCGGTGTTTCACCTAAAGAGATGCAGGGAAAACCCTAGAAAGCCTGCATCAGGTAGGGCGGCCTTGGATACTATTCTCACGCCCTTCCGAATGACGGGAGACGAGTTTGCTGTGGGGTCGCAGCATTCCCTTCTCCGTGTCTTCACCAGTTACAGGAGGCAGTTGGCCGATTGATGCAATGGGAACAGTGGACAACCCTTGCTAAAATAGGTGAATAGAAAATTTATACAAAAATACACGTATTAACTAATTTCTTCATTATACATAAATTAATTATATTATGTGGCTTAATATTGTAAACAAAAAGGAAAGTGTGGCAAAAGTCTGCAAAGTAAAAATTTAATTAGAACACGTTCCGCCTCAATTTTAGGGACCTCCTCAGTTATTTAAATAAAATATTACAATAACTTTTTATTTGCTACTGCAACGTCCGAGGCCTAAATCATATTTTCACTCATTTCGGCCCCGGACATTCTAGGAGCAAAAGAACTGTTCTTGTTATTTTATTTACATAACTGAGGAGGTCCCTAAATTTGAAGGACGAAATGTATTCTAATTTCATTAATGTATATTAGCTTTTCCCCTATTTAAGTGTGTAATTTCAATCAACACAGTAATATTTTATGAATCAAATATTGATAAAACTCATTATTTCATATACTTCTAGTGCAGAAAAATACTATTCCTTTAATAAATATTATTCTAAATACATAAATTATTAACATATACGTAATGAAAGCATAATTGTCAGAGCACAAATCACCGATACAAAACCGATAACAAAACTTGATTGAACTGACTTCACTGGGTTGGAGGAATCGTGTGCCAGTGTGTTTAATTGCTTCCAAGTGAGTCGCCGAGCGAAGAGAAAACCCCTTTGACTCGGGTCCAAAGATCGACAACGCCAACGTTGGACGCTCGTCGCTCTACACTCGTAGTTGCGTCCATCATCAAGCGTCTAACGTTGGACGGAGTGGCGCCGACTTAAGACTCCGCTTAACGCGTCGATGCGTTCCAAAAATAGATCGCTAAACGAACAGCATTAAACGGTGTCATCTTAACATATAAATATTGGGGATAAATGAAACAACGAATAAAAATATCTGTTTTTTATTTTGCAACATTACATTAATTTTGGGTTTGATATTATGATGCATTAATGATAATTGTGACAATTTCGGTCATGATCCATATGGACAATATCTGGGAAGAATAAATAGCAGACCAGACAGTCTATGTGCCTGTGGAGAGATAGGAACACCGGAACATGCCGTACTGGAATGCACCAATTATGAGGTAGACAAGGCAATAATAGAAACCTTAAGAAAAGAAAGACTATGGGAAATAATAAGAAACCCACCACTCACCGCGGCTATAGAAAATTTGACAAATCAGATGTCCGCTACGTAACTGACAAAATACAGGACTCTAAAACATAGACTCTTAAATACAGTACTTTAAAGCAAAGAATATGAATAATAATAAATAATTATGCATAAATTACTACATTATTACACTCAATCTACTCAACACCGGACCGGACTCTCAAATCCTGAAACCGGATACGTATAAAGAGCAAAATATAGACATAACAACAAGAAAAAGAATATAAATTATAGCAATAGTAAGATTAATCAAATAATTATCTTAAACAAATAACATAACTCTGCTAATACAAATTATGCAAAACCCATATTATCAGAAATAAAATTATCATTTGCTAACACTGGCAATAATAATAGTCATAAATAATTAGAGTATAAAACTCAGTATAATTTTGAGCCTACGCTTCATGGAGATCCGGAAACGTCGGTCGTAACCGGAAAACCAAAATGCATAAAAGTGGAAAGGCAGGAAGGAGGGAACGTATTTAGGACGGTTTTGGTTCCCAATCTTCGTAAAAAGGATGAGGAGACAAGGAAATTAAGAATCCTTTCCTTCGGACTCTCCACGATAATAATATAATAAGGAATAAAAAATTAGTAAAACAGATTACTCTTGCACAGTGTGAATATAAATCACTAAAATACCTTACGTGCAAAAACAATGTTTAAATATTATTATTATTGTAATCATACATATAAATATATACATAAATTTAATCTATCAACAAAAGAAAAACTTGTTAAAAACGTCCTGTTATTGAAGCTAGAAAACAGGTTAACTAAGTTATCAATAAGAAAATTATCATTCAAAATTCCAGTATTTTAAATTGACAATCAAAACTGTTCTGTGAGTCTATTCTGTAAAATTATCAGAGTGATCCTAGATTGGCATATGTGCGTCCTGTTTCCAGGTGGTAACAGGTCGTCCTGTTCTTCTTCTTCTCTGAATTTCCTATTCTACGTACATGGCCGTACCGTGGCCTTTCCACTATGACGACACTATTTTCTTCAACGTCAATAAAGAGACGGATTTCTGAGTTCCTTATTCTATCTTTCCTGGATATTCTGGCTGATCTTCCCCAGAAGTCCATTTCAAGTGTTTTTTATTATGGCCCATGTTTCTTCTCCATATAAAACATTGCTCTGTGGCATCGGTTTGAATATTTTTCTTTTTTGAACTATTGATGATATTCATACTCCACAACACTTAAATTCGCATTCCCACTGGTAATTTTTTGGTTTATATACGTTTTAGATGTACTCTCTATTTCCAGTATTGAACCCAGGAAGGGGAAATTTTAGATTTAAAAAAAAATTCTTACCATTATATAACACATCTAAGTCATTGGTCAGATATTTAGTTTAATTATAATAAATCTCTAAGCTCCATGGCATGAACGTAGTCCTGGAGAAAGAGGAGTGTAGTATGGGAAACAGTAGAATTACAAAGTGTGTTAGATTGGGAAGGGATATTTTGAAGGAAGTTAAGGAATTCTGCTACTTGGGAAGCGTAATAACTAGGGATGGTAGAAGTATAGTAGACATAAAGAGTAGGTTAGCATAGGCAAGGAAGGCTTTCGCGAAAAAGAGGTATTTACTTACGGTTAGTATAAGTGTGAATATTAGGAAATCGTTGCTAAAATGTTCGTATGGAGCGTGGCGTTATATGGGTGCGAAATGTGGGGAAATTAAATGAATAGAAGCCTTTGAAATATGGTGCTATAGGCGAATGCTGAAAATCAGATGGGTGGATAGAATCACAAACGAGAAGTTCTAAACAGAATAGGGGAAAGCGAACAATATGGAGGACGTTGACTAAGATAAGGAATACATTAATAGGCCATGTTTTAAGACACGAGGGTCTTGTAAAATTAGAATTAGAGGGAAGTGTGTTGGGTAAGAACAGAATAGGGCGGCCAAGTATGAAATACGCTAAGCAGATTTTGGCGCATGTGGATTGTGTTATTAAAAGGGAAATGAAAAGGCTTGCGCAAGATAGATTAGCGTGGATTAGCAATATCGTCATCTTCATCGCTTGTTCTATAAATAAGTTAAAGAACATAGCCGACCTACTGCATCCATCACTTACTCCTTTCTTGTTTTCTGTTTTTTTTTTCATGCCCTTCAATTCTAATTATTGCTGACTGCCATGAGTAGAGTTTAATGGATAACTGTTCTTTCTAGATAATTTATTTCTGTTCTCTTCAAAATTCTTAGTAGTGTGTTCCAGTTTACATTATCAAATAATTTTCATAAATCTACAAATGCTTTTTCTTATACTGTCTTCTAAAATTAGACGTAGAGTCAATATTTCTTCTAGACACTAATCATCTCTCTAGCGACCGTCTATCTACGTTTTAAATTTACGATGGTTTGAATGTAGTGTATTACGGCTACCGTACATGCTTTCTTCCAGTCGCAAGGAACACGTGTACAAAATTGGATCAAAATTGTTCCACGTGTTTATGGAGACAAAATGCACAGAAACAATCGTATTTATAAAGAAGAGATAATTGAACCATTTCTTCGGTCTGATTACCGTGAAATAATGTGTATAAATACATATGCATATCTAGGTAGAATAAAATTGAATGAGTGCGACCCTAGTCTTTATATATTCATCTTGCCCTGAGACTGATAAAACATAATTTTCTCATAGTTATAAACTAATAACAAGTTTCATTACTTTGAATGTATAGCATAAACTACAATTTAATTTTCGTAATGATACGTTTTAATGTTTTTCGCAAATGTCGGATCGGATAAGTGACTCAACTTTTAGATGCAGAAAAACTGTCTCTGTCGCTAAAGTCGTATTCCTCAGTCATTTGTGTTGTGACTCATAATACGTTTTATATTATTATTATTAACAAATTAAACAGTATTAATATTTAAATAAAATGTTACTGAAATGTAAGCACTATTTCACGCTTAGCACCAAATAATTATGTCATCAGACAGGCTACATGAGGGTAAGTCAATCCATTGCAAGTCCTATGTGACTTTCCAAGTCGTCTTGACCATATAACAATTAAAGGTATCCTCAAATTAATTTGGTGAGTTGCACACCCTGCCTTTCGTGACGTATGCTATGACGTACATCATAATACAGTTACGATATTATAACGCTGTAGACCCCTCTCTAATTTTATTCGAATTTTTGGATATTTGTGCGATCTAAATGTTCAGCAAGAACATTATGACTCGGTGACAGGCACGTACGAAGTGGTTTTTCACAGCGCCAGGTTTCCGGACGGGGGACTTGCCTGTCTGCAGATTTGTAATACTAAGCTTGTGTCGCTAAAGCAACATTCACCCTTCAAAACGTACGAAGGACACCGTTCTCTGTGTCATGGAAAATTTCCCGCGCTGAACGAAGGACTTATGGGGATTGACGGAACTAACATAACGTGGGATACCGTTTTCCCTTGGGGAAGGGATATACGAGTTTAGCGGGGAGGTGAGAAGCCGAAAAATATTCAGAACGGTTCTAGACGTTGAGAGGGCGAGGAGGTAGAGGTGGAGAGTTGATCAAGTCGTTAAAAAGGTGAGGATGTATAGGAGAAGATTTGTTAAAGACGTTGATAAGGCGGCTAGGCAGAGGAGGTGTGAATTATTGCTCTTTAGTAATAAGATATTGAGAACAAGGAAGGCCAGGGGGAAGAAGGAAGAAATACTGGTGTTTCCTCAATCACCGGCAGTACCAGATTCATCCCACTTTCCGCTGGCAGAGGAATAATCCACAATTCAAACCGAAGGAAGAAGGAGGTTCGGTCACCTTGTAACCTGCATCAAGACTCCAATGAAGATAAAACAGGTTCGTCAAGTGAACGAAATATCACCTGCACGGGGTTACCCCAATGAGTAATTAGCCCTGATATTAAAAAATCGTCCTCTTGAATTAATTAATTTATTTTTAATAGTGCGCAGGACCTCTTTTAAAGTGATTGTTTTTATAAATAACATTATTATATCATTGCCTATAAATAATTATATCAATAAAACCACTATATCATTTACTATTTTGTGGATATCTTGATCTTGATCAAATTCACTTTGGGGTCATCATTAACATCTACCACGTCACTTAAATTCGATTATAGAATTTAAGAGTATATCTCTATAGACACAATATTGGCATGTACTAGTAAATTCTTCATAAAGTGGAAATATTCTGGAGCGTGAGGCTTCACGTTTCTGTAAGAAGACGTGTTGTTCCGTATTAAAAGCTGTGGCGGTAGAAAATGGCTGATCATTGGTCAAAAACTTTGACAATTTTTAAGTCTGCGAGGAAGAACGACGCTTAACGAGGTGTCGAGATAGAGAAAAAAAAGGAGAAGGGAAATTATCGAGAGTTGTTTTAGATGGGACGTGAGACAGTTCTGATACGGGAGGCGAGACAGTAATGTAGCAGATCAGGAAAGATAGTGTTTTCTCCAGGAGAAAGTTCCTGAACACCGGTGGCACAGAACAAACTAACTATATATCCATAAAAGCAGTCAGTTATGGCACCACAGTAGTATTCGCCATCAATTACTGTTTATAAATAATAGGACCAAGGTATTTCAACCACCATACCCTTATAAGAAATGGTAAACTGCTCTTCTATTGCCACGTAGACTGGAATTAATACTGCTGTAGAATCTATACGCTGACCACGTACCACTCTAAAGTCGTAATTTGTCATGTAGGAAGAAAGTTCACAGTCGACCCGGTAGGCCAAGGTCCTCAAAGGGCTCCAGTGCTAAGGAAGAATAAACTGTTTTTCTGCGTTATTAACTTCTTAATCATTATACATTATTTCTTTCAGAGCAGCAAGATAAGACCTTGTTTTGCTGTTGTAATTATTAAATTATAATAATTTTAACAGACCTACTATGTAATTCTCCCTGCCCTATTTTATTATGATAATTAAAATATTATGAAGTAATAGTTTATAGATGTAGTGTATTTGTGGTAAAAATTGTGGTAGCTACAGAGAGGTTGGCAATATTGTACTATTAACTGATTACTTAAAAGTTATGAAAACATGGCGACAATTTGAAAATTATTAAATATGAACGAAGATTTATAAAAATACGGGTATTATTTTATGTCATTTAAAGATAACGTCTTTAAAATTATTGTTTAATAACCTACTTTAATTTTATAAAACTTGAGGTTGTTTATGTGTTTCAGATCTTAATACGATGTATGGTTAAAAATAGTTAGGTTAAGTAATTTTCAAATTTAAATAATGTCATTGACTCCTTCAATTTTTGATCATCGTTCAAAAAATTCAGTCTACAGTCTGTAACTACACAAAGTTCATGGTGCATCTGTCACAGAGCTTAAAGCTGTGTACAATTGAGTCAATGAGTATAACCGAGTTCGGACATCCACAAGTGATTAATATCGCTCAGGACGTCCACCGGGCTAGGACAGTCTCCAAAATATTCCCTTAAGGGGACGGCGAGTTGAATTACGTGAGGGTACCGAGGCAACAGCCATATTCATTGGCACAAATATACATTATAAACTTTCAATATAAAATTCTTAAAGAGGAGGGCCACGTTTCTTCGCGGTCGAGAATGAACGGAATAGTGTTATTTCATCGAATAAAACAATCAAAATCTATGTTTTTATAATTTTTTTGTATTCTTGTTTTTGTTTTTGGGTTAACAGGCTACATGAGGGTGATCCTGAAACTGGCAAATCCCCTTTAATAGCATAGGAAGGGAATTGAAAAGGGGGGAAGCGGAAGGTAGAGAAGGGTATCCAAGGGATGACTAGGACCCCCGGGCTATAGTTTAAGGATCCTACCCGGAGTTTCACCTAAAAAGATTCTCTGAAAAACCAGCGTGGTCAAGAGAAATGCCTGTGGGAGATTCTCTCTATTTTAGGAGGTTTGTGTACTGAGGTCGACGACCTTTATCATACGGTAAGGGTTGTTTGCTCATTCCATTAGATCAGTCGGTCGAATGCCTTCTAAAACTGGTGCAGAAGGGAATGCTGCGACCTCACAGCAAACTCATATCCCTGTCATTCGGGATACCCAACAGCCCGACATACCTGATATAGGTTTTCTAGGGTTTTCCCTTCATCTCTTTATGTGAATCATCGGTTAGGATCCTTAAAATATAATCCGGGGCCCTAGTCTATCTACCTCCACGTTTACAATGCCCTTTCTATGCTATTAAATGGGAGTTGCCTATTTCAGGATCATCCTCATTTAGCCTGGTATCCAAAAAAATCTCATTCCTGACTGGTTTGTAGGTCTAAGTGTAAGTGGACATGAAATATCCATCGATCTGTACGCTCTACAGACAAAACCCATCCAGTGGTTTTCTGAAAACCAAACGACGAGGACGATGGTCGTAAAATTGGCACGACGTTTTATGGCATTTAAGCTGAATTATACACATCAATTATTTATACAAGAGGTAATCTATAACTTGCGTCATTTCGTTATTGGACCGTTTGAACCAGGTAATAATGAAGTAACATTGAAAAACTGTTATCATCAACCTTGCTTTTCATCTGTAATGTTTGGAAGATTAACTGTTGCCGCACCATGTTCGTAACATTTTTTACATCCAAAAAATATTACATTCGAACAAGGAAATCATTACCAAAATATTTTGGAAGCCAACCAAATGATTACTAAATGAAATACTTGGAAAAGTTTGAATAACGTTGAGAGTAGTGAAACGATTAGGTTGGGAAAGAAAAGGAAATAATGTTTTGAATTGGTTTAAATGAATCTTTGTGGCCGTAATTTGACGTAACGGATTTGAGATTCCGATAATTTCAGGTCATTAAAAGTTGATTAAAAAACATAATCTGTCAATTTGTGTCTAGTTTCAGTGCAGTGTTATCATGTTGCGCTCAAGTTGGTCGAGTTTTTAAAAGAGCCCCTCTCTGTTATCCTGGTTGGCGCATGCTTTTGTGTAATTATTTTCTAGCAGAGACGACGAGATAAGCTGGGCACAAAGACGTCCCTGTTCTTTGAAACAACTCTGGAGCGCGGTTTTGCCTTATCGCGTCGCGTGCTTGGCGCATTGAGCGCGCACGGGTCTGGTAACACAATGGAGCTGTTGTCCAGCTCCAGTCTTGGCTTTCCAGCCTATCTTCGGCCGCGCCCTCGCTGACTCAGGTGCACCGCAGACCCTCATGCCTCGCCAGCGACCCAGGCTGCCGAAATAACCTTCATCATCACCTACAATGAAATATAATATATCGTGCATCTGGACAGGGATCATTCATTCCTTCTTGTCGCTTACAGCCTACCGGAATTGATTCGGACTTTCAGTATTGGGTCAATCCAAGACAAGTGGTCCAGGAAAAAGGAAATTGGTTGCCACACCATCTTAGAAAAAATTAGTTGTGCATTCCGTCATGTTTTGGCAGTTCAGAAATAATTTTATTTCTTTTATATTGTGTCCGGTTCAAAAATGGCGGCCGCTTTTGTTGCGTTTGCGTTTGCAGGCATCTACGATTTTCTAAATTATTCACGACTGTGTTGACGTATACTTTCAAATAAACTGTCTCGAGTTCAGTAAAATCAGGCCCACAAGTTAATCTCATACTTACTAACCTAATATTATCTGTTCATGTACTCTGCGTACCACGAAATTTGTCTATTCCAAAGACGAAAGTTCTAAATTAGTAGGCTAATTTCCCCAAGAAGAAACAGTTTTCGAACCTCAATAATTTCTATGCTTTTACACATAATGATGTAGATACTCTATATAAATTATAAAAGATAACTGACATTCACTTTACAGATTACTTCTCTTTAGAAATGGGATTTTTCAAATTGTTTCATTGTTTGAGACGCTATATCTCTGTTGGGCATATAGATAAAAATCTGAAACTTGTTCTCATAATAGGTCTTTATAGTAGCAAACTACGATATCAATTTGAACTTTGAGATTTAACTCAAAGATAGTATAAAAATTGTTAAACGTAGCAAGAAATGCTCGATTTCCAAGTGTAGTATAACTGGGTATATCAATATAATACTTCAAATATTTAGACATTTTAAACTAATAAAACTATTTTAAGAACAACATATAATGGTATATATCAATTTGTGTTACATATTCTTCCATTATTATGAAATGGTTGTGGTATTTAATCCTAAGACTGGTCTGATGCAACCCTCCATGATAACCCATATTTCGCAAGCCTTTTCATTACCCCGAAACAAAAACAACTCACATCCTCCCTAAACTGTTCAACATATACCATCCCTTGCCTACCTCTTCTGTTCTTATGCCACACACTTCCCTCTAATGCTAATTTTACAAGACCCTCATGTCTTAAAACGTGGCCTATTAATTTATCCCTTCTTCTGATTAACGTCCTCCATATTATTCGCTTTTCCCCTATTCTGTTTAGAACTTCCACGTTTGTGATTCTATCCAACCATCTGATTTCTAACATTCGGCTATAGCATTACATTTCAAAGGCTTCTATTCTTTTCCTTTCTGCAACTCCTATCACCCACGTTTCGTACACATATAATGCGACGCTCATACGAACCTTTTAAAAACGATTTCCTATTATTCACACTTATTTTAACCGTAAGTAAATCCCTCTTATTCGCGAAAGCCTTCCCTGTGTTATCCTACTCTTTATATCTACTATACTTCTACCATCCCTAGTTATTACACTTCCCAAGTAACAGAATTCCTTAACTTCCATCAAAATATCACTTCCCAATCTAACACCCTTTGTTATTCCACTGTTTCCCATACTACACTCCATTACCTTGGTTTTGCCTCTATTAATCCTCATAATGAACTCTTTCTCCAGAACTTTGTTCATGCCGCTTATTATGGTTTCCAAGTTTTCTTCTGACTCCCCTAATACTACAAAATGATCGGCAAAGCGTAGGGTTTTTATTTATTCACCTCGCAGTATGATTCCTTTTCAACATTTTTCATCGTCTGTTCAATATATAAGTTAAACAGCATGTGCGACAGACTGCATCCTTGTAGCCAAGCCTCTTTGACTGACTTGCACTTCCTATCTATCTTATTCTTCAAACGTCTGTTCTGCTATTTACCATTTTCATCTCTTGCGTCTTTATTTTTATGCCTTTCATCAATCTGTTTTAAATTTTCTTGTGTCATCTATGCTTTCTTATTGGTCTGAGCTATTATTCCTATTTTTTTGTTCCTTTAAGAGTCGCCATTTCTCTCCTATATTGCTTCTTTCTACTTTCTCTATTAATCTACTCTTGATATCTTCTTTGAAATTCTGAAGCACCCCTAGTTGTTGCAGTTTTTCTATTTCTCATCTTTCTTGTTCTAATTCCTTTCTTTAGTTTGTTCATTTTCAGCCTGCATTTCAGAACCAGCAATTATGGTCAGAGTTTATATGTGCTCCTGCCGAATGGATATTGTGTAAATTGATCAAAGGTGCATATATATCAAATCCGAAAAAAAGAATAATTACTTCAAGTGAAGCTCAATCCAACGATTATCGTAGGTGAGTCGAGACAGGTTTACAAGAGTGGAGGAATGTGGCATCGGATCTGGCAGTCGGCCTGGACTAGTTCAGATTGTTAGAGCAACCGCACGGTAAGCGGGAGTTCCAAGGTTTGATTCCCGGGTCCGGTCGACATTTTTCCATTCTCATCTTCTACTTTCACGGCCATTGGTCTGTGTTTCGCTTGAAGTAATTATTCTGTATTGAACATGAATGTTTGCGTTTTATTGCATTGGACGTGGCTTAAAATTCAACACTTTTCGACGAAGAAAGACGACAGAAAGAAATTAGTCAACATCGATCTTGTCAGTTCCGAAAACAATTGACCTGACGTGAAAGTTCAGCAGTCAATCTGGCGTATTAATTGGAAGGAGAAAGGCTTTTGTTAATGAATACAAAAGTGGACACTCCTTACCTCCTGTCATCCCCGGAAGTATCTGAAATTTACAGCACAACGGCCATGTGTTCTTTCAAAAGGATCTCGAAATATTGGTTTCGCAGACTGTCCATCAATTTTCCGCGACACGGTCCCTTACTGTGAATGGCGACTCAAAATGTAACTGTAAGACGCAGAAAAAACTACGAAACATCTTCCCTTTCTCGCAATGAAGGCGATAACATCACGCTTACTTCTTGAATGGGACGAAATTTCAATAACGGAGGCGGAGCTTAGAGAGAAAAACCGGTGAACTTCCTGGTGAAGATCTACTAACTCATATTCAGACTGACTGACGGGCATACATTCAGGGAGACAGTTCAGTGATATGCATTCTTAAGTTCATATTCAGAGGCTCATGCCACCTTTCTACTCATTGCGCAATTTGTTGAGCAATCAACATCCGACGCATCAGATGAGTTCAAGTCCAAGCAGCCTTTAAGTTTACCGGAGTCAACTCGTAACCGTGGACAATGTCCGCAGTCAACAGCCAGGCAACACATCAGCGGACCTTCAGCACATGATAACAGGAAGAAACCCCGACTTTAATAGTGGTGCATACAAACGTTCATGTCTTTCGTCTCTGGTCAGTGCTAAAGTGTTCTTGATGCCCCACATTTTCGTAATTTTCTCCTCTAGGTAATTTGTCAGATAAATTATTCACGCTCCCCCAAAAAAAGCTGCAATAGATCAACCGAAAATTATTATTATTAGGGGATTCTTGGTGCTAGGATAATAGGGAATCGGGGCTCTCTGATGTGCCAGGCCGGAAAGATTCGGGCAGCGTTATTTGTATACCTGAAAGTGACCGCTGGAAGGAATCGGGGTTACGTGCGCAATTTGAGTGGGCTGTATCATTGTTAAATTAAATATATTAAGTCGACAGAAAATAACGTGATGTATCAACGGATTTCACAAAACCTGTCAAAAACGGTCCCTTGCACGATTTTTACGACAAATATTTGCTGCTCCGGTGGATTGGCAAGCGTCAAAAGTAATTCTGAGAAATTCTACACATCAAATTAGATTTTGATAAGGAACGTAGAAAAGATATATATTAAAATCCAAGCTGGTTGGATCCAATGACGGAGTAAGACAAATTGTGACTCATCAATTTTGATAACGTCGTTCGTATTTTAAAGTTGTGTCTGCACACGCCACACATGTATCAGTGAGACCAGTTTGAGAAGCCGTATCATTGTCAGGACATTGGCACAAACTCGCTTCCTTACTTAAGCGAACCACATCCTGCTCCGGATCTTTTGTTTTTCCTGGTCAAGCAACAGCCAATGGCTGCGGTCGAGTGAGCAAGAAATCGCGAGAACTGGTCTTGGGCGACGGGACGCTTTACATTTCTCTCACGTTCCAGAAATGAGCATGGGGATTTAAAAAGACCGAAGATCTGCGCTAAAAACAAAGACCGAGTGGCCTGGCTTCTCACGGTCTTCAATTGTACTGACGTCACGCAAACTGTCGAGTGAGATGTGTTCCTAATGAAGTCAGCCGGGATCGCTGACCTCCTGCTGCAAGACAACAGTGGCGTCGCGTCGCTCAACTCTTAGCCCTCACAACGGGGGAACAATTATATAACGATATTTAACCCGATGCTGTGACGAGCTTAAATAAATAAGTATTCCGTTACATAAATATGTTCATTATTTGATCGACAATCTTGTTTATAAAATCATTAATTATAAAACCTTCAACAAATACTCAACAATTGCCATTAAATGAATGTTTACCTTTTAATTCATATTAAAAAATATCCCGATGCATGTTCTTTTAGATGAAACGCTTTCATTCAAGTTTCGTAGTTATTGTATGTCCCACTTTGTTATTAAAGTTTTTCCACTAATATCTCTTGCCTCAGACCTCTAATAGTTACTTCACCGAATGATGCAGGAGGTGCAGCTCGGGATGCGACAGGATCGGATTGCAGGCAGCGGCTATGTGCAGCTGCACTGTGATGTCAGTGGATGAACTCTTAGTACTCCAAATATAAATTTTACATGTAATGAAAATTACGTATGAAAACTGACACACTTAAATGTAATACTGTAATCCTCATTCCAAATTAAATACGCTTATACATTTATTCGTTGAAAAAATAATACTTATGATAGGTGTTACTAATGTTACCCCGACCGTCCATCATTCGGTCGGACCCGATGTTAGCTGTCCAGACTTAGCCATAATACTAAATTTATTTATTTTACCTGTGATGAATGTTCCTAACAATTGTGGGACATCACGTGGTCCGTAAATTAAATCAAAATTAAAATTTATTAAAATAAAATATTTTAAAAAGCCATACATTGTCGGCTGCTCAACATGATTTTAGGACTAAAACTAAAAAAGTAGAATTTTGATAAAGAAACAAAAATTAAAATTAATACTTCCGGCGGTTTACTGGAAAGTATTGCTGCCAAAACACTTGGAGCAACGTCCGGTTTTTTCTTCCACGTGGCCTTGTGCTCCTGTTTACGAACTACCCCAGCCAAGAGTGTCTTTCTGGCTAGCTGTTCTCCCTTCTTATTACAGTTCCCCTAATTAGTGGAAACTGGTCTCAGCATCACCAGTCAAATCTATTAAATGTTTCCTGGTTGGTGAAAATACTGCATGGGTCTGTAAGAGCGAGGGTGGTTTCCGGGAACCAGGATATTTTAAACGGAAGCTTCTTCTTGGAATTGTTTACCTGTGCCTGGCCATGCTTTTATCAGCCGCACATTTAACACATATATTTACGCTAGATGTAAATTTATTATGATAAATAAAATAATTATTCAATAACTGGGTGTAGCAACACATTTTTTGCCGGCAAATAATCAACGGTGTTGAGTGACATTAAAATGATATCAAATTAAATCAATTCAAATGAGATGTGCGCTACTCAACTGAATAATATTTTGTTTGCTTTTTTAAGTGAGCAATTACTAAGTATTTAAATTTACCTGACACAAAAGTGAAACTAATTTACGTAAACATCGTATGGACAAGCCTTAGTATATTATTTCTCAGGGAGTTAGCTCTCTGCCAACAATAGGTTAATTCCGGCGCGAATGTTTATAATTTGAAAATATAAATTATGTAGGATTTTCAGGAACTATAAAACACTGACCCAACAACCATCGATAGCTTCTTCAATGGCGGAAAACGCATTAGGATTTGTAATTCTTGAAAACAGTTTCATCCATAGTATATAATTAAGTTAGAAATAAAGCGGCCAATTTGCCTTTTACAGACTTGCTAGTAAATAATTTTCTCGCTTCAAATTTTAAAATGATCAAGGGTTAACAATTGATGATAACAATATACAATATTATAAATAGTAAATATATTAAATTAAAATGCGGAAATATAAAGTGCCCATAAGTCAAAAAAAACAAAGCAATTGAGACAATAATTTAGGATTCAATTTTTTCCCCTGATTTATACTCAGTTTATTAATTTATTGTAATATTAATATTCAGATAATTACGGGGATATTCAATAATTAAAGAGACAGTTTTATATATAAGGAAAACTGTATTTAAAAATTATACCTTTACTTCCTAATATAGCCCCACACTTGTTACAACGTTGAACTAGTTTTTATCCTTGACGCGAACACGTTTTGTTGTTTAAGTCAAGTTCTCACAAAGTCTTTCACCTCCTCGTTGTTTATAAACTTTTTTCTTGTTTCCTTACTTTCCATTTACTCTTTCAAGACTGGCCTTGCTCTTATTTTTCTATATTTGAGCTTGTTACTGACAACTTTATAAAGTGTACCAACACTTACAGCTACTTCTTTTGCTATATCATCGGTCGTCTCAAATAATGAACTTCAACTGGCCGGCCAGCACGTTGCGCGTCAGTTACTGAGCTTCGGCCGTTTTAGAACTGTTCTACTTAGTTATAAATAATCCATGCTTCATATAACTTTTACCATATTGTAAAGTTATTCGACAAAATAATTTTATCGATTTTTCTCTGTCTGAAAGAAAAACCGGGTTACTGAACGTTTTTCGTGTCAAATGAAAACATGAGGGGGAACAAAATATAGTGCAATATTACAATTTTGAGGCTATAAACACAGTATTTTGATCCGTCAGGTGTTCTCATCTTATCCTAGTGAAGCTAACCAAGTCACGAAAGTACCAAAACTCTGTTTTCTTTAACAATTTGTCTCTTTCATTCTCGTAGAATTATAAGAATCCTATTAAATAATTATATTATTTTTTCCCGATAAAACCTTGTTTTATCTCTAACTATAAACATTTTTGAAAGGTAAATTTGTTATAGTATTATAAATATTGAGTCAAACAATAGATAAATTCAGGAATAAATTTTTGTTTTGACGATTTATATTGCATATTTTTCACATTGTCTGTAGTATTTATGAAACTGAAATAAGGGACACTAATTTTCATTTTTGTATAGCACAAACTTATCTCTTTGAGTCAAATAAAACTAAGGAAGGTTTGTGTTAAATATATAACAGGCTTATCTTTTCTAAAGAAGATGAATGTTAGCTTAAGACTGGGTCGAGTCAACTTAAAACATGTGGCTATATTTGTTAGGTATACTATATGTAATTATTCAATTCATTTCTACATTTTCATACTGTAGACCAATGATATTTTTATTTATATTTTCTTCGGTAATTTATTTCATAAATAAAATCGTTATTTAGTTTCTTCGCTCTTGAAACATTTATTAAAAACATTGGTTTTTATGAGTATATTTATACGAGTTTTAAGGCTGTAACGCATAAAGTATTTTAAGTTCACATTCCTGGAAAACAGGATAGTTTGGCAACTCCAAAATTGCATCAAGTCAACCGTCTCATTGTCAATTCTTGCTAAGAAACTATTTTGCTATGATGCCTGATTCTAAGACAGCAAACTAATAAATATGTTATAAATAAAACATTTCTACTGATTTTATGCCCATTCACTTCTTAAATAAATTTAAAAATCGATTGATCCTTAAATGTGCGCGTAATATTGTAGACTTCACGTAATTTCAGTTTGTCTGAACGCTATATGCACATGTAGAGTAGGATAAAATTAAAAAAAGATTGACAAAGAGTTTTATGTTTCAGTTTGCACCGCACTTTTTCGATAACAGATCGTGTGAACTGGCGCTCCCATTCCGCTAGTCGGCAAACAACAGATGGTTTGCGCAGGAAAGTCAGGAATTTGCCAAACTTATCAACCGAGATTAAAAAGAATTCCTGGTGTAAACATTAAGACTCGATTCAACCATTTCAGCTTGTCAGCCTGTCAGCTATCTATACTTAAACATGAACTATTATAAATGTTAACTGGCTTTCATTTCAATCAACTAATTTACGTAATATTTGTTATTTACATATCTTTAATGACTTTTATATTAACCACCAAATTACGGCGATGTAATCTGTCTAAGAATGATTAAACATGATGCTTTGAAATGTAATGAAAACTTGACCGTTTGAAACTTAAATTTCGGAATACAGCGTTCCACAGTTCAATTTTCAGTTCTTTAAGAATATTCTTTTGCTATGTGCAGAGTAATAGGTTCCTAATATAATGTCATGATGTGAGCGTAAAAAGGACGGTACCTGTACTGCAAAGCACAGTATGTGTGTATTTGTATATTTTGTGTTTTTGGGCGGCCGATGGGGTATTTTCGGGTTACAATAAATAGCTACTTCTTACGTTAAACTTGAGGCCTGTACATTAGGTAAAGATTAAATAAAAGTTTTAAGTTATAGACGCTAATGTACAAAAAGGTAAGTCAGTCGTGGCCAAACGTGGCGCTTTGGACGATTAAAAGTGAAGCATTGCATCCTTGAGACCGTTTATATTTCGGACGCGAAGTCCCTTTACATTGTTACACATGTGTTATAAGTACAATGAATGTCCAAAAGTCAGAAATTCAATCATTTAATGACAGTTCTTCAGACAAAGTGAGAGAACAGGCAACTCCAAGCCGATCTCGCTCTCAGTGCCAACAGCTGTAGTCCAGAGTTGTCTTCACCAAACGAGCATCATGAAGCATCACCCTCTAGTACATGAACATCATTCTTGATTTTTGTAAATTGGTGCTTCATTAAACTGACGAAATTAATTATTTTAAATGCGTCAAAGTAATTTTTTTTCGCCCCTAAGTGAAGAAGATTCTATTCTCTGTTTATCAACACCTAACCATGAACGTGTGACGCTAGAAAAGAGAGAGAGAGAGAGAGAGAGAGAGAGAGAGAGAGAGAGAGAGAGATTCGCGTCTCTGGTGAGTATCCGCAAAGGTTCAGTGAAGAACCAGCGTCTTTGCCAATGTGCCAGGGGCTCGAACGTTGATCAACAGTGACAAAGGGATGCTGCCTCGAAAGTGTAAGCTATCCTCTTCCTTATTTTACTATGTGATAAGTTCGCAGCCTCTAACTGGAACTTATATTTCGCACTGCAAACACATGCAGTCCTTCTTAAGGACGTGCTAACGTTTAGCCAAAACAAGAAGCTTTATAATTAGCTTCTCGAAAAATAATTCTAGATTTAAGTTAGATTTTATGAGAAAATTAATATAGCAGAAATACGCTACGATTTAGAAGTCGTGTCTCTGAGTAGTGGTCGTGATTTATACGTACCCTATTTGGCAATTAAATATATTTTTTAAACATTAACTTGTTTGATCATTTAATAAAGCCAAGACCCCTGAGTGTTTCATGCTCAGCTCAATTAGTTACGTTTAACAACCCCCTGGTTGGATCGGGAGGATCACATAATTTTAAAGACGATTGTCGTATTTATAAATAAACTGAATTCCACATTACAGTGACATCTGGGCTGGCATACGTAAATAAAATGAATGGAGAGAAGGCGAGACTTAAGCAGGGTTCAAACGGATCTCACTGACTTTGGGTGACGACATTTAGTATTTCGAAGATTCATTAATTGTAAAGCGAAGTAATAGATATTCTAGTTCGTATCTACGTGTTTTACATTGATAAAGGTTATATGGGAAGAAGACATTTACACATTTTGAATTTTCAAATTTATTAACTTCTAATTGGATTGATCTCTTCCCATGTGTTACATGTGGTCATTGTTTAGACTTATTTTACAAAGCTCCGACGATATCATTTACATCTGAGCATGCCTGAGTCAGCAAAATTACACGAGCTGTTCTCTCTGGAGATCTTACTCTTCCACATCTTGTTGCAGCACCCAGCTTCCAACAGAGCTTCTTCTCATCTTCATCTTCACCTCTCTTCCAGAGTCTCATTGCACACTGTAACGTTTATCATTCCATCTGCATAAAAATTGTTTGTCGTCTCAACTGTGACGTTCTTGCTGACTTCACCACCTGGCGTATATTTACGGAAGTTTTCGGATAGATTTTTTTTTAGTCTGGCATGGACTGGGCTCGATTCCCGATTTGGTCCGTTCATAGCCTACTGCGCTAAACTTTCCCTTTGTCCTCTAAAACATACTTTATATAGTGACACAAAAGACGGACAGGTTACCGTGTGTCACAGCTGTTCACCACCGCCGTTGCCCGTCGGTAATGCAACTTCCTTTACAAGGGATTAAGAGGGGAATCGATTAGTGAGCCAATCAATTGTTATTGTTTCATTGTTCTGTAGACTGATTCACTATTACTCAATATTACATCAAATAACGCAATTCACAAGATTAAATCACGTTGTTGTTGTAGTAGTAAGTCCTTAGACCGGTCTGATTCAACCCTCCCTGCTAAAATATTCTGTGCAAGCCTTTCAATTTCTACATAACTACCACATCCCACATCCACCCTGATCTACTTAGCGTATTGTATACTTGGCATCCCTCTTCTGTTATTACCCCACACACTTCCCTCTAATGCTAATTTTACAAGACCCTCATGTCTCAAAACGTGGCCTATTAATTTATACCTTTCTCTTGGTCAAAGTCCTACATATTGACCTCTCTTCTCTTATTCTGCTTAGAACTTCAAAATTACCTCATTCACCCACCTGACATCACATAGTCCTTACAAGTTCTAAAGGAATTTTGATTTTGTTGCAATTGTTATATTTATACTACACCTATGATTTATTGCTTCCTCATTATTACCATATTATTATTTTGATTATTTTTACAACGAATTTGGCTTCGACAACTGTTTTTCAAATCAAGAATGTGCAACGTTTTTTAATGTTAATTTTTTCATTACTTTTTAATATACTGTTTAAAAGTATGTGGTGTGCGTTTGCACCCACATTTATGTCAAAGATAATTTTCCCCGTATTTTTATTATTTTATTAATTGTGTTGTATATGCGTATATAGATTAAAACTATTAGGAAGAAGGCTAGGCTGCTTGCCAGGCCAACGGCAACAATGATCGCGATTGCTCAATTTGACATCCAATTGAGATGATATTATAGACAGACGAGAAACATGAATCAGTACCACTATAGGATTGGAAGGTCAGTCCTTAGACCTGAGAAAAATTGTGACGAAGGTCTGAATTTAATGACATGAAAACATCTCTTGCAATAAATAGCATGTGCCTTCCCTAAGAAATAAAGAACCTCTTTGCAACAATAAGAAGGAAGGGACTCCGTAAGCGACCCAGGTCGACCCGGAAAAAGGGACATGAATCACCTTAAAACACCAGCTTCCAAGAGAATGTCAACACACTCGCCAGGTAGAAGTCAGAGCATAAGCTATTAAGAGACCGAGGGAAGCAGATTTTCTGGCATTATATCATTACATTGCTTTTGAGAAGAGTCTACGGCGTTTTGCCGAATATGACCACCATGAATTGGAGGTTTCTAATCACCTTCCAATAGCTGATTGTTGGCGTCTCGACGTCGAGTAGAAGAAGCCAGTCCGACCACAGCCTGACCAAAACCAGAGCTGTAGTATCCTCCCAAACAGCTGGATCTTCAAGTCGGTGATGTACAACGTTCACGTTTCTCGTCCCTGGATATATTTTGAGTGCTAAAAATTTTCGATACCAAGTTTTGTTTTTCTTGACATACCCCCACTTTATCGCTAGAAGAATCTATTGCTCTACGGTGAGTTTAGCAAACAGCCGACGCTAAATTTTAAATGCAATGATTTGTGCAACTTAATATTTTATTTTATTTTGCTAACACTTATTGTTTGAATTTAATTTAATAAAATTCTTCCCTATCTTTTATTAAAATTTCTATTTCATTAATTGATATTAATGATCCCAAAACCACAACAAGTAAAATGGTTTTGGTGCTAAAACATTATAAATAAAATATTATATGCTATTGAAATTAAAAATAAAATACAAAATTAATGTCCGGTTTTGGGCCCTCCGTTATTTTGTAGTCAACAGACTACATGAGGGTGACTCCTCGTTAATAACATACGAAGGGAATTGAAAAGGGGGTATGTGGAAGGTAAAGGAGCCAAGAGTTTTTTAGGGCCCTCGGGCTAAAGTTTAAGGATCCTACCCGGTTTTTCACCTAACGAGATACAGAGAAACCCCTATAAAACCAGCATCAGGTAGGTCGGGCAATGTGGGTTCTATTATACATTCCCTTCTCCATGTCTCCACTAGTTTTAGGATGCAGCTGACCGACAGATCCAATGGTAACAGCGGACAACTCTTACAGTATGGTCATGATCATCGACCCCAGTACATACATCTCCCAAAATAGTACGATTTACGATTACGAATATATGTACCCTGCTTTTTGCAATTTTTCTGCGAGTTTGAAATTGTGTAATGAAATTACAAACATATATATTGGTCATTTTTTAATTAGAAATAGTTCTCGGGTTTCCACTCGGGTGCAGGTGCGATAAAAACGCAACGTTTCGGCGACCAAGTGCTCTGTCGTCTTCTTCAGGCTGAAGATGACGACAGAGCACTTGGTCGTCATAACGTCGCGTTTTCATCGCACCTGCACCCGAGTGGAAACCCGAGAACTATTTCTGCATCAACTACACCAGGAGAGCCTCAGCTCACTTATTTTTCAATTATTTTAATTTATGGCCATCATCTACCCTGTACCACTAGTTGATCCAACCCTTTGGTCTGTTTAGCGAGAAATAATTTCTAATTTAGCGAAACTTTAGCTAAGTATAAACACATTATGAATACTAAATAAATAAGCTAAAAGGTTTTTATAACTCTTATGAGGATAAAGGACGTTTACACCTAATTTAATTTGTCAGTTGTTTCATTTTGCAACTTATTGAAAGTCATTGCATGCATTGTTTTTCTCTTTCAAATTTACGTCCATTTTTGACCGTGTTACTGAACCATATTTTTAAAATATGCAAGAGTCGTGATAAATTTTTATTTTAATTCAATTCTGGTAGTAATTAGTTTTTATGATTATCCGTTGAGGAGTTACATGCGAAAAACTGAAAAAGATTTAACAAATTAGTTTTTTTATACCATTATATAATGTTACGTTCAGGAACCGTACACAATTATAATTCTTGCGTCAAATGAAGCGATCAAGATAGTTAATCTTTTACCAACATTCATTCCCAACAGACGCTATTTTACTGGCCTATTAAGGTAATAATAATGTCATACTCACGTACATCCTGTATAAAAGGCAAGCTTCAACGATATGGAATGTATCAGGGTGTATTGTTTTTGTCTACTTTAGTTTAACACGTTAATAATTTCATAAAAGTGGAAAATTGTCTGTAATCATTCACTTATGTTACTCGTAGTGCATTACAACTATTTGCAATCATTTGAAATAATAATATCCTACAACATGAGCTAAGATAATTGAATAGTTTATGCCGACACTATGGGTCCAATTATATACAAAAATAAATCTGCAAACCTGTAAAAAAGGAACATCATTACCGTTGGCATCAAGCAAGAGACCATGCACGACTTTTTCACTGGAGAATCGCTTGCATTGTCTTTTTTTGTTCTCTTATGTGCTTTCCATCTTCGGTTCATCTATATGTCTTGTATAGTTAAGACGTGCAGGAACGAAACGTAACACTTATGTTTGAAAATTATTATTAGTGTTTCAAGCCTGAAATCTGTAATATATTAGTAAAATACAAGCTGGGTACTCCGCGTTTCCCGAGTGTTTATTTACATTGGCCTTAGAAATGAATTTATTTGATAATAATATCTTGGTCAACGCGTTCACATCAACCTATACCTTTTGAGGGTTAAATTAAAATTAACCAGGATGATTGCACGCTACATGAAACAAATCAATATTTCCCCAAATACATTAAATAAGCACGTCACCTTAAAAGAGTCTAAAACTGCAGATGCAGAAAGGGAGACTCTAATTGAGTTTAAATTCTACGTAGTCAATACGTACTCTACATTACATACGGTGCATAAATCACGCTACCTTAATGGTTGAAAAATATTCTTTAAGTGTATAACAGCAAATATTTTCAACTTTTATGGCCTAAAGAAAAGAATTTTGTGCCGACCGTAACGTGGAAGATTTTGAATTATTGAAATTTCTTAGTTACGAGAAAATAATTTCTTAATAGTTACATTTCTTTTGATTTTCAAACAATAAAATTTAAAGGATTGCATATAAACTCAAAGCACTACGTAAAATGCAGTGAACGAAAGTGAAAAATTCTCAGTTACAAACATATATACTATATATAATATAATTATATATATAATCGTATTAAATTAAATAAATTACAGACCAAATACAGACAAAGTTGTTATTTAGTTGACCCGACGTTTTGCAACCATATTTAGGACTTCCTCAGGTAATGTTAAATATTGAAATTCTGATGAAAAGATGCCAAATATATTAAAATCTAAACTTGACTGCCTGCAAGGACAGCTTAAACCTAGGAAATCCAAAATATGGAGACGTAACCTCAATTAAAATAAATGAAAATTTTGTCTGTGTGTGGTCGTTAATTTATTTCATATAATTATTGTGAAAAGTGGGCGTTAATGGACTTACTATAAAACCTTATTAATTGTTGTTTGGGTGGTATAAATAATTTGACAGAATAGTAATCCTTTTTGATGGTTATTTCAAATCAATGTGGACAAAAACAAGAAAGATACATGTAATACACATTATCCACTTGAAATTCGCAATAAGCAGCACATTTTAATAGTATTCGTATTTGATTCACTTCATTTCTGTCAAGCGTGCGTACTGATGCTCCAAAAACACTCTCTTCCTTAATCTAATCTCTGTTACATAGCGGAACTTATGTGAAACTTTGTGCGAATCGCGTGACATCTGTTGACGTTTTTTTACTCCAGTACAATTTTTACCCTGTAAGTGTGGAGGAAGAAACATAAATTTCGAAAGTTCCAAGAAACTCCCCAAAATGTCGTCGCAATTGGATAAATGATAAAGGAACGCAGAAAATACAAACACAAGCAAATAAAAATAAATTCATTTTTGTTTATTTGGATTTACAATATAACTTATTTCTGCTTGTCAGGTTCGCAATTATGATTCCTCCATAATTTCGATCGTTGAAAAGGAGGAGTTGATAAGGATTCATTAAGTTTTCTCAAGTTTAAATTGACTTTGATTATTAGAAAGCTTTTTATTCACTGTACTAATAATAATGAGAATAATAATAAATTTATTTTGTAAATAAATCCTACCCATTACTATAGTATTCACGTTTTCATAGTTTACGTTACATAAACGTATGTTTAAAGAAACTATTTTTAAATTCACTAATAGCCTCACATTCCATAATTTCTATTGTTTATTGCTTTTATGTCCTTAATAAATATACTATTATATTTATAGCCCTAATTGTACTAATTCTACTTTACTCATTGTGCTAGTTGCTATCATACGTATAAGCTAACTAATGATTAAATAAGGATGGTAACAAATTGTTGATACATTTATACAAAATTTTCACAGTATGAAACTTTAAAAATTCACTGAAACATAGTCAATTAATTTCTCTTAACATTACTGTAACAATAAATTATTTATTCTTACATAAGATTGTGCTTAATGTCCTGCTTTGCCACTTGTTAAGTCTGTCAATACAGTTAATTAGATATCTCACAAAACACAGGGCCACGATAATTGAAAAGTGGAAGTATAATTCAATTATAGTTTATAATTTTAAATTCGTTAGTTAAAATTTTTCTTCCTGTATGTATTTATCCAAACCTCCTACTTATCTTTCTATCTACAAAATCTATAGGACAATCATTTTTCAAGTTTTGATCCAATGTGACCCTAAATATTTAAAATCAGTAACTCTTAACTTATTATTACCTATTTTTGTGACAGTTGATGAAATTGAGAAGTGCCTGAATAATGGGCACGATTCGGTGCAATTCACCGATTTACATTTTTTCTGTAGATCGTTTCTTGTATTAAAATATTATCATATTAGTGTTGTTTAAAAATAAGTGCCTATATATATTATATATATTCACTAATAAAATTAATACAGCATTCCTGAGTGAAAATACCCTAGCTTTTTAAGAAACTTGTAATGTATATATACTTTCCAAATTAGTAAAGGGGTTATTTTTTTTCTTTTTCAATTGAATAATATTTTACGAGCGACGGAACTCGGTGTTTCGTTGCCCCTTTTAGGTAAACGACCCGAAGGCCTGACCTCACAATATCAAAACATCTATTGAATGAGTGATCTTATGAAGGATTAAGAAGCCGCTGGCTCTCAAATGCCATAAATTTGTTGGATGGAATAAACTTAGGTCTCAATATTTTGTCACGTTCAGACGCTTGCACAGAAGGTTCATAACCTCTGGTGCGTGTTATTCTGCGACCATTTGGGCAAAATATGAACCCCGTATTTGGTAACTCTAAAATGTAAGAATATTTTTAATTAGTCAAAATTTGATCGGGAAAGGGAAATTACAGGTTTCGTGGTTAGTAAAAGATTGACGAGAGTTGTGGTTGGGAAGTCGTGGGGGAGAGAGAACAGTTGAAGAGTTGTTGAGGTTTCTGGATGAGATGTTCAGCCAGCGGTAGCAGTTTCAAGAAGATACCTCTTCAAGGGTTCCAAAGGTTGCGGTCATATGCACTTTACGCGTGCCGGTGTCGGTAACGTATTAAAGCGGTCACAAGTCCATCAGTGCCGTCTACTGAAAGCCACAGTAGCAATTTCCACCATCATGTATTGCTAACACCCACTATCTCCTGGGTAACAGAATCAATTTGCTTTTAATTTTCATTTATAATGTAAGTTCATTTTCCAAAATGTAATATTTCCGGGATATAAGTCTTTCTATTTTATTTTATTTGCTGCTTTCTTGTGTTAAATATAATTTTAGAATTGTAAACTTCCTTATTATTTACTCTCCTTGCTATCACTTAACGTAAAGTAATTTTTAAATTTTACAAACTTATTTACAAAGCTTCCAAATATGACCTGACATTGTTTCTAAAGAGCAAAAATTATTGTATTTATCTCTTGAAATTTCCCAGATAGTAATTTCATATGGAAAACCCGAATGAAAAATTGCACTAGTTTTCTTATTTTAAAATCAAGTTTTACATAGTGTTTATTGCCTGAGTTGCATTTCTGTACTAATAGGTTATTAGTCTAATTTATTTATTTTTATTTAGTATGAGATCTAATAATTTACTTGATTTACAATATCATCATTGTCTTTATGACATATAGGTGACAGTTGTGTTCTGCGTGTGATCTGTTTTTTTAAATTTAATTATAAAGGTCGCATCGACTGCCTGGTCATTTACATATTATTTACAATTATGAATTTACAAAATAAGATACTAGTTATGTCCATTTTTCTGTTTGTTAACCACTAATTAAATATTTATTTTCATTATATTTGATTTTTAAATTTAAAAATACAATACATTTAAATTAAATAAAAATATATTACTGTCCTTACAAAACTTAATAATGTCTTTTTGATGTTCATGGGAGTCCAAGATGGATTTGTAATTTTTGCCCTGTAGTTATCGTGTGATCTTTTAGTGGTTAATTGATAAGACATTGACAGCTTACCATAAATCGTACAAGATGTACACTGTTAAAGAGAAATTTATAAGGCATATTTGGTAACTTTAAAAAATTGTGAGAAATGTAGACAATATGCAAAAGTATATACAAAAATAATAATGTATCATGACATTATTGCCAACAAATTTGAAAGAGACATGCTCATGCGCTCTTCATGAAGGTTATGAATCATTTGTGAGTTATTCTAATCGTGTAGATTTATTAAGCGCTGTGACCGTGTTCATGCTTCGTCCTAAATAACTGGTTTTGATCCTGCGACCTTTTAAGTTGCAGAGTCTTCAATTATTGCAACAGAGCCTGTCACGCGGGAGGGCCGGAGACGACAGAATGCGAAGGGGCCTTTGTGGTTACACGCTCTTGTCGGGAGGACAAATTGCACGCCCCAACAATTGCGACATGCGCGATCTCTTTGTTTGGCGTTGTGTGTACTGCCTACGCGTCTCCCAGATTCAAATTCCTGGAAGCAAAGATCGCTGGAGCGGAATGGAGCGTACGTGCCAGCGAATACACAAAGACTGTTTGCGCCGGCCACGGCTGTGATCTAGAAACGTCATCGCAACCACCCAACCGAGACTATTACTCCTCTACGATATTGTCTAACGTGTTCAAGCAGCCTTCCTAAACGATAATCGGATGTTTGAAACCATATTAAGGGCTGGGCAATACGCGAGTGTCACAGATGAGGATGAGAACACTATTGGAAATACAACAAATATATCAAGTTATACCAGGATAATGGTAAAGATGCGACAAAGGATTATTAATAATAAACGAGACAAATTGAAGTAGAACACAAGAAATTGGTGGCAACTGTTTGGTTCGTTCAAGAATTTATGTTGGCATCAGTAGGATGCACAGAGAATACAAGACCCACAAATATTGTTTTGTTTATAACACCACAATCAAATTGAACTCTAGTTGAACAACGTTTAGAATCCGGTTTTTACTTTCCGAATGTGATAAACCGGCTAAGATGTATTCTTGAAAGTTTCACAGTACGGTGAAAGTTTTATCAACCGTGCAAATTTTTATAAGATATCGAACCTCACTGAGTGACGCGCAACGTCCTGGCCGGCCAGTTGAAGTGTGAGCTCCTTCACTTGAAAACCGCATTTCTGGCATTATTTGTGAATATATAGGAAAAACGTTGATGCAAGTATTGTGACAGTTCATAATATTATCAGTAACAAGCTCAACAAGTTATCGGGTCCGCCAAGCCAACCCGTAAATAAAAAGGTTGGAAATACAACCTCATCCTTCTGTCCAGTCCAAATTTGGCTCCCTCCTATCTTCGTTTGTTTTTTCCAGCCAAGAAGGCAAAATAATATGTCGGAAACTACCTGAAACTTCAATAAAAAATATACTATTTTAGATCATCGCTAGGACAAGTGTATTAATACATATGAGGATTGTGAGAAGTACTAAAAATACACAGCTTTCTTTGTCCCTTTAATTATTGAATGCCGTCCGTATTCTAATTTTTAATTAGGAGTGGGTTATGGTTCTAGTAGTATTTTGCATTGAGCACAAGTTAGTATTAACGAATATCTGGTTTAGGAATCATGAAAGAAGACTCTACACACCCAAAAAGCCGGGGGACACGGTCAGGTACCAATTAGACTATATAATGGTGAGACAGAGTTGTAGGAATCAGGTGCTGAACAGCAAAACGTACCCAGAAGCAGATAAAAACTTCGACCATAATCTGCTGACTAAGAAAAGCAGGCTGAAAATGAAGAAATATAAGAAAGGAATTAAAACAAAAAGATGGAAATTAGAGAAACTAAAACAACAAGAGGTGCTTCAGAGCTTCAAAGAAGGTACTAAGAGTAGATTAATAGAGAATGGAAAAAGAAACAATACAGAAGGAAGAAATAACTAGAACAGCAGACAAAAAAATGGAAGAATAGCTCAAACCAATACAAAAGCATGGATAACACAAGAAATAATAAAAATGATTGAGGAAAGACGTAAATATAAAAAAGCACCGGATGAAAATTGTAAAGAAATGTACAGACGTTGAAGAAAGAGATAGATACGAAATGAAAACCAGCCAAAAAGGTTTGGTTACAACAGAAATAAAAAGCGGTTGAAGACTTTATGGTGCATGGGAAAATAGACGGAGCTGATAGGAAAAATAAAGAAACATTTGGAGAGAGGAGAAATTGGAGGACGACATTTTAAGGTCTGAGTTTGATAGGGCACTGACAGACCTGAGCAATTGTAAAACACCAGGAATTAATAACATTCCAGGGGAGTGGATAAAATCATAGTTTGCGAAAACTATTCTGGTATTCTTGCTGTTTCGTAAAAACATAATTATACCCATATCGAAGAAGACTGGGGCTGATAGACGCGAACAGCACAGAACAAATAGTTTAAAGTCTCATGCATGCAAAATAAAATAGCAAAAATACCTAGTTTCATATCAATAATTAGTGGCTAAGTAAGTTAGTGGATAATTCAATTTTAAATGTGTTTTATTCATTTCGGAGCAGTTTAATGTGTGGGGGAAGCTTGTTGAACTGTGTTGTTCCCTTATAGTGTACAGATTTTTGTGTCTATGAAGGTTGCTTTTATTTCTGGTATTAATTCTGTGCATATTTGCATTCTTAGAGTACCCATTTTTATTGTTAATCAATAATTAATCAGTACGCGAATGTACTGACTTTTAGAGAGTAAGTATATCGACAAGATGTTCTTGAATTGACTTGGCATATTCTAATGAATTTCTTTTGGATTTTAAATACTTTTTATTTTGCTGAGGAGCCACTCCAAAATATAACGCGATAAGACAATACAGAATGAAAATATGCATGATATACTAATTTCTATGTCCATTTAATTAGATATAACACTTAAAGCAAATGAAGCGGTGGAAAGTTTATTTAATAGTTGATTAATATGCTCTTTCCAATTCAGTTTACCGTCTGCAGAAAGTCCCTCCACATTCTTCGCTTTTTCCCTATTCTGTTTAGAACTTCCGCGTTTGTGATTCTATCCACCCATCTGATTTTCTGTTGGAATATGGGGCGGCTTGTTGGGATCCTTATAGAATTAATCAAATAGAATCATTAGAGAAAGTTCAGAAAAGGGCTGCTAATTTTGTGCAAGTAGGGCCAGGTCATAGGAAGGAAAAAGTAAAACAGCTAGGTTGGGAGGTCTTGTCAGAAAGGAGGGAGAAAGCAAGACTGCATTTGCTATTCAAAGCTTATACGGGGCAAAAACCATGGATTGGAATTAGCTACAAAATGCAAAAGCCCAGTTATATAGGTAGATGGGATCACCAATTCAAAGTGAAATATAGAAAACAAAAAACAGATGTTGGCAAATTCTCATTCCTAAATAGGACTATCAACGACTGGAATAATTTACCTGTGGGGGTGTTTGGAGGAAATCCTCTTCAAGAAAATAAATTTAGGTCAAATCTGAAAAAACGTGTGAAGTGAAGTGGATATTTATTTAATATAAATGTGTTTCCGAATATAAAAAAGTGAAGTGAAGTGTTTCTCTTTTCTCTGCATTCACCTATAGCGCCCGTTTCAATGCTTCTATTCTTTTCCTTTCCCCAACTCCTATTTTCCACGTTTCGCACCCATATAACGATACGCTCCATACGAACATTTTTAGCAACGATTTCATAATATTCACACTTATATTGTCCGTAAGTAAATCCCTCTTTTTCGCGAAAGCCTTCCTTGCCTGTGCTATCCTACTTTTATGTCTTCTATACTTCTTCCACCCCTAGTTATTACGCTTCCCAAGTAGCAGAATTCATTAACTTCCGTCAAAATATCCCTTCCCAAGTTAACACCCTTTGTTATTCCACTGTTTCCCATACTACACTCCATTACCTTGGTTTTGCCTCTATTAATCCTCTTAATGAACTCTTTCTCCAGGACTACGTTCATGCTATTCATTATGGTCTCCAAACCTTCTTCTGACTCCCCTAATACTACAATATCGTCGGCAAAGCGTAAGGTTTTTATTTATGCTCCTTGCAGTATGATTCCTTTTCCATATTCCGTTTTAAGTTTCTTCAACGCCTGTTCTATATGTAAATTAAACTGTATGGGCGACAGACTTCATCCTTATCTTACTCCTTTCTTGATTACGGCCTTTTTTGTAGGTCTTCTATTCTAATTACTGCTTCCTGTCTTCTGTAGAGGTTATGTATTAGCCTCTTTCTCGATATTTTATTCCAGTGCTCTTCAAAAACCTTAATGGGTAATATAAGTGTGAATTTTTGGAAATCGTTTCCAAAAATGATCGTATGGAGCGTGGCGGTATATGGGTGCGAAACGTGGACGATAGGAGCTGCGGAAAGGAAAAGAATAGAAGCCTTTGAAATGTTTTGCTTAGGAGAATGCTGAAAATCAGATGGGTGGATAGAATCATTAACCGGGTAGAGTGTGGGGTAAGAACAGAGGTGCAGGGACAAAATGGAATACGCTAAGTAGATTAGGGAGGATGTGGTAGTTATGCGGAAATGGAAATGCTAGAGGTTAGCATTGAGTGTTATATCAGACTAGTCTTAGGACTGAATGCTCTATTATTACGGCAAAACTTAAACTGGACATATTTAGTAATTGCAGAAAAAAAATTCAACAAATAGCGTGTTACTCATTCTAGACGAGTGCTTTTAAAATTTTACGTGACTGAAGCCACGAGCGATTGCTATATTCTGTAAATTGTTGTTTCGTTTTTTAGGGTGAAATAATAAGCACTATTTGTCCAAATCTCGCACGAACGAAGTCGCGGGCACAGCTATTCTAAAATAACGTATAAAAAGTCAGAAAAATGTCTTGTCATTCAAGTATAGAGAATAAATTCATGACCATCTCCCGTGGTGTACTGGTTAACGTCTCTATTTCGTACCATAGAGATCCTGGGTTCCAAACCTGGCATGTCTGTGTTGCTTGAGAAACTATACTATGACACCCCTACATGGATATAGGTTCCCCTAACAGTCGCCAATGACAGTCTAACCTAAAGGTCAGTGTTTACGTTTTTCATCTATCTCAATTGATGAACGTAGTTTTTGGCAACACAGATTATTAAAAACCTCTGGTAACTCAACCTCTCCATTCATTCATCTCAAAACAATTACTTTGGCATTACTAAACACGTAAATGATCTGGAACCATTATGTGGTTTACTTGTAATGAAACGAGTATCTTGAGGAATGATCAGTTGGCACGACTGAGAGGTCATCGTCTGCGATGAGCGGACACAATTAACAGCTTCCGTGGTAAAGAGCGAATCTACCTTTCACACGCCACAGCCGGACACAGCTGGGCTTGAGAAAAAAAAGCATCCGCATTAAAACTCGTGAAACAACACTATATATCGAGTTTCTTTGACTAATGAAAAACGGTGCAAAAAGTAGCATCATAATGAAGAGACGAAACATTCTCACTACCGACAGAACATCCAAACACCAATATACCATCAACTTTCATTTATGGTTTCGAAATTTGGTACTAGGAGAAAAGAGCCAGGAAATATGGCGAGGATGAACACAAAATTCCAGCAAAATTTTTCTATTAGCCTGCGGTAGGTAAGTAGTAATTATTGATTTCCAAAACAAAATAGTAATTGCGCGTGGTATTTTACAAATGCCAAGTCACTTCAAAATGAGATGACTATTGACTATTGTGATTAATTTTCATATTCAGTTGCTCACTAATATGGATGAAACCTTATAAATAAACAAAATATAGAAATATATCACAATAATTTTAATTAATTACAACTATATGAAGGTATTGAGCAACATTGAGATATCGTTCCAAAATATTTTATCGAATGGGTATGTAAACACTTTCCCCCATGGTTAACGTTTCCCCTAAAATATAGCATCTAGCAAGGAAGTAAAATAATTTTCAATAAAATTTATGTAATAAAATATTTTAATTTTATTATTATTACTATTAGATTATAATTATTATTATATAATAACAAAAAACAACAATTACAATCTTTAGCAGATACTTTCAACTTAAAAGCAACTATAAATTTTCCTAGCAGATTCCAAAACTAAAACGGCACAGCTCAATAGCTGTACGGTTTAAGTTTTGAAATACCTTTATTGACAATTCACAGTATAAAAAGTATCTGATACAACCAGTACACGGTCTGTCAGATCATGATGCACAATTTTTAAGAATAATTAATATAATAAATGATTTAATTAGCCTCTTTTTCAGTAGTTTTATAATTTTAATATGAAATGTTACGACGTTTCGTCTCTCATTTGAAACTATTTTAGCTGTACATGGAACCTTACTCCATCTCTTAAATTTATAAAAATATTGACAAAGAGACTAATTAAATCATTCATTATATATTTAATTGTCAGAATAATTATTTAATTATAAGTAATATAATCACAAAATTAACCCCACAACAATGTATATAGTATCAGGAAATATATGAAGCAACATGAGAAATGTTTAATGATTAGCTAAGACATGAATATTGGACAGACGTATATTATGCCAGTAATGTCAATGACAAATTTAATGCATTTCTAAGGGTTTTAATTTGCTTCTTGAAAGTATTTTTCGTAAAAAAAGTAATTATAAAATCTTATAATGTGAAATCAAATGACTGGATCACTAAAGGGATAAAAATTTCAACAAAAAACAAAAGGAAGTTATATCCATCTATTAGAAGCAACCCAAGCTGTGAGTTACAGAAACATTACAAAACCTACTGCAAAATATTAAGTTTAATTCGATTCGCTTTTATTTTCAGAGGTTGCTGAAATAAAGCAACACAATACGCTGGTTTTATTATTATCGTTGTTACTATCAAAATTACATTGCTCAAATTAACAAAACTGAAATATAAAACGTTCGTAAATAAATATCTGTTTGCACTTTCATGACCCATTCATACCGGAAAAGACTAAATTTTAACCCAATAACTGTATAAATTTCTCATTTGAAAGCTTCTAATTTTCTTTGCATTTATGTCGTTTTCAAACGACGAAATATTCAACGGTTTACTTTCCAGAAATATTAAGCGTGTTGAATATGGCAACTTTTTTGGCACATTTCAACGATTTTAACGCCACGATATTTTTCTCTTTCGACTTCATCTTTTTCACTAATCTAATTACACTTGATTCCATGTTCACATAGTTTTGACTATAGAGTCAACGATATTTTTCTCTTTCGACTTCATCTTTTTCACTAATCTAATTACACTTGATTCCATGTTCACATAGTTTTGACTATAGAGTTTTTTGGGCTTATGAAGGACAGGTCCGGAATGTGACTCGCTTAAATTCCTAAGCATACAATTTTTTACAGATGTACAATGAATGTTAAACGTCAATCCCTTTGATACCCTTTGGGTTTTTCGGCCCTTTAGAACTCCGGAATTGCCCAGTCACTGTACACCAGTCGTGTCTTCTCTGGATCCGCTTCTAATTTCGTCGAAATATAAAGTAACTGAAGTATGCCCAGTTAGTGACACTAGGAGTGAATTTAATTAACACTGGAAAAATGAGTTATTATTTACAGCAAATCTATTGGGATAACCGTTTTGCTTTGTTTTGAAAGTACTTTCTCACATAATAAATACCATTATCTTAATAAACACTATAAAACACAACATCAGTCTTACATAGACATAGAAAAAATTAAGTTGGTTCCTGGGTCTGAGTTGTGAAAAATATTATGCGACTAGAAATAAAAGGGAAAAGAAGACAAAATATATGTATTGAAGTAAGTCGTGAAGACTTTGCAATGAAACAAGCTCCATATAAAATTATATAGCATTGACATAAGATGAGGGTCAGACATATTTGAAAAAGGAAAATCATGCCTGTAAAATATAAAATCACACTGTAGTAAGCTAATCAGTGTGCATACTTACAGAGTAATGATATGTAAAGTCATTGACACCAAAGTTTTTCTTGAATTTTTAAAAAATGCTAATAAATTAAAATAGCAGTGGTTATATACACTGAAGCACTGTGTGGCAAAAATTTAAATATGAAACATACTATGTTAATCGTTGTGAAATTAGTGGATCAAGATGACGAGAATGCAGAGAGATTGCGAATTGTTAGTTTATGGAATGTGATGATCTTACCCTTCATTGAACAGTGCGACGGCTTTTATCGAAGGCATGTTCTCAGTAGATTTTGACATTAAAAAATACTGTGTATAATTGTTTAAAACAGGTAAATGAACTACCGAATGAAAGAATCATATTTATTGACGAAAACTGGCGATTTGATTTTTAGACATCTCAATGATCTCAATTTAAAATAACAAACAAGGAAAATAAATAGCAGCTGTTCATTTAAATTTATTGTTTGGTTAAAAAACGAAGATTTGAGCCATTTTCCATGCTTGGAAGAACAAATTTATGTGCAGGGAATTTTAATTAGCGAAATCCAGATATTGAAAATCGTTCATATTATTTTCTAAAAACAAAAAAGCATTCTCGTCTTCATAAATTCGTTTTAAATAGTAAATAAAACATAAGGCGTCTAGTAACATAAATCGAAGTCTATGATTTAAAAACACTCATTCTTAAAAATGGAAATTTGTTGACCTTTTTCATGTTTCAGAGGCAATTAATTTCTGGTGTTCATTATAATGTGAACCATTCCCAGAGGAAAGACAATTTGCAAAAACGTTATATGTCGCTTTGGAATTACATGATTATGTGAGCAAACATTTTCATCTTAAAATGATTGAAAGCGAAATAAAATCGCGAATGACTTATTCACTTCAAATCTCCTCTGTTGCTCACAGAAACAAATTTAACACCAAACATTAAACTACTTGCGAAATCCAAACAGGCGCAATAGTTTCGGGAATGGTAAATAATGCTTACGTACTGTATTAGTTATTGTTTTACATACAATTATTGAATAATTTAAAAATGTTTATTATGTCTATAAACATACTTCTATTAAAAATTAAGATTAAAAATTCGCCAAGGCAAGGATTCTTTTGGCAAGCTAAGAGAACAGCTGATCTCGCTCTCAACTAACGAGACTCGGGCAGGAAAACCATCACGAAGAAATTATTATCTCGTATAGAAGAACATTCTTGACTATTGTAAGGGTTTCTCGACTTATGGGAGACCCAATTTAAAATCCTTCGCCTCACACCAAGGAGAGAAAAAAACGTAGGATCAGTCAACCCTTATAGACTTCCTTGTGCTCACGGGTTTAGCTTTTTCAAGTAAAATTTGCTAGTTGTAACCAAGATCGACTGTTTAGTAGCAGAGACAGAATATAGAGCAAATTTTTTTAAAAAAAATTGAATGAAACAATGAGGATATGATTATACAGTAAAACACTTCATAGAGCAAGGATCATTAGTCCTGAGCGTTGACTTGACTCTGCTTAGCAGATCACTTCACTTCACAGAGACCACCTTCTCATAATTTTCATAAGGTATCTGAAGAAGTAAAATAAGGATTACATGAAAAAAACAGGTTCGAATCACATTATAACTCGAACAGTCTAGTTGCGATAGATAGATTAGCATTGGGGGTTGCATCATTCCAGTCTTGAGGTTAAATACCACAACAACGATAATTTTAATTCTCTTGTAAAATATTGTAATAATTCTGTAATTAATTGGAATAACTACAACAGATTGTATATTTAATAACAATTTGCAGTTACGAATTAGAAACTTTTTTTCTTTACGTTGGTAACAATACTATAAATCCAGCGATCTGGGACCAGTTCAATGATGTTTTAGTAAAATTTCTTAGCTTGAGTCAATACGACTTAAATCACGCACTGATCTCCAATTGACGTGGGGTAAATAATATTTATTAAAGTGTACATCATATTAAGTAAAGCGTTATTGTTATATTTACTGCTGTTTTAATTATCGAAGACAATTGTCATATGAATATAACGTACTATACGTACACACACAGGTTGGTAACTACACCACTATGAAGTTTTTGTCGATTTGATCAATTCATGCTTTATCTGTATTTTTTATTCTTGTATTGTACTATCTAATTTAAAATGTCATAGGAGCAGAAGCGTTCCCTAATAAAAACATTTCTAAGGAAAATTAGTATATTTCTCTCAATTGATAAGTGTTTTCTTAGATCAGGTCTGCTTCTGTATCAATAAGATTTTTGGAATTTAAAGTAAGAAATAAGACAATCTGATTATTGTACTGTATAGAGAAAGGCGCAGGATGAGAAACTGTTAAAACCTGAAAATCGATAGACCTTTTTGTCTTAAAATCGCTTTCCTGAATTTTTTTTCTCGCATACTTTAAGGTCCCTTTGTCACAATGACGGTCAAAAGTTGCAATTTCACGACAAGGACTGCGAAACACGGTGATACGACGGGAAGTAAACACAAAAGTGGGGGAAAAATTAAAAAGGCCAACAATAGTAAAACCGGCGGCCCGACGAGCTTTTGCGTACGGAAGCACAAACGCACAGTCATGAATTTTAATTTTTAAAATCTTGAATTTGGCGGCATCTATTGGCTGACGGTTACGCAGACACGGGGAACAAAACAGCCAGTCAAAACGGTTGCCGACCGTTGATATTGAATGTTACAGCCTCCTTGATGTGTCGCCTGTATGGGAAAAATAATATATATGTAATTGAATAGCGGTTACATTAGAACCCATATTTCAAAGACTGAATAAAAATATTGCACACATCAGGATAAAAAACTGACTTATCAGATCAACGATTGTTAATAAAAGAAGTTGTGTTCACTAATGAATTCGCAAAATGAGATATTGAGTTATTTTTCTCGAGATTAAAACGTGAACAAAAACAATACAGATAAAATAAAAGCACACCTATCTGAACGTGATCATATATTGAGGTATTTTTCTTTATACCAGAATCTTTCATTAATTGTTGTATTCGTTATTTCCTCTATCTTATTGTGGAAACAAGTGGACTCAACGTCTCATTATTTTGGATATTAGTTTGCCACTTTACTTTTTAAGACTGCCTTTCTGTACCAGTATTTAATAAACTGCTTCCTCTTTCCTAGATTGATTAATAACTGACAATTTCGAACGAATATTTGAAGCTATTACAGGAAGTTATTCGAGTGTCCCGGTCAAAACGTGAATAAGCGCATGATGAAACCATAGAATAGAAATACAATAAAAAAGAGGAATATCACGTGGAAAGAAATAGAAAAATAGCACCAATAGAATAAGTAATCATCCACCTTATAAATAATTTTTTTAAGGATTCAATATTCAGAAATTCTTTGGCCTCGTCGTTGCTGAACTTTTTTTTCCACATAATGCCTCCTGAGTGGTCCAAATTAATGAAAATTGGAGGTAGCTAACCAAATATGGACAGTATGGAAGGTGAGGTAGTATCTCAGAACACATTTTTATTGTTTTTTTTTGGGTCAGCTAAGCGGTGTGTGACCGATCATTGTCGTGGACAATATCACGCCTTTTATTTGAGATTTGCGACGTTTTCTGTCAAATTGCTGGCCTTACTTTGGTCATCAATATGTCTGTTTATTTGTCAGTGATTCTCCAAATAATTAGACGGGAAACAAATTTTCCTTCTGATTCTTACGTCATAATTTTTTCTCGCACATGTGTGCTAGTGTGTTTCCATTCCGTGTTTCTACTTTTGTACTCTGGATTAAAATCGCGAACCCAAAATTCAACACACATTAAAATCTTGTTTATAAAATGGTCACCTTCACTTTCATAACGTTCTTTCAAGTCTGCACACACCTTGAATATTGTCTCCTGCAGTTGTTCCTTTTTCGTGACCAACTTGAACTTTTATTGCTATTACTCGAGCCTGTTACTGACAACTTTATTGAACTATACAAAACTTATTACAACTTTTCTTATAAATATTCAACATCAATAGGTTGGTCTTCACGAATAATTCCGTCAATGCGGGTTTCTTGGGAAGGAGTTGACGGTCCAACTTCCCGGTCAGGATGTTGCGCGTCAGTCACTAAGAATCACCGTTTTTTTGACCACTTCAATCCAGTTATAAAATTTCCGTGATTCATAAAACTTTAACCATACTGTAAAATGACACGATAAAGGACCTTAACCGGATTTTCACCTTCAGAAAACAAAAACCGGTTCACTGAACGGTGTTCAATTAATGTGCTATTTTAAAATGGACAGGCCACCGTTAAATACAATTTTGAGTTTATAAAAATCTATTCTTATTCGTCACGTGTTCTTAGCTCATTATATTCATGCCATCTAAAAATCGTGAAAGTACCAAAACATTTGTTTTCTAGATCAATTTGTCTCTCTAATTAATTAATGTACCTTATATTACTAATTTTTGATGAAGCTGCCACTGGGATATATTCTATTCGCGGTAATGTTATGTACGTGAATATATAAACGCCTTACCTTATATAAATGGCCAAAAGTCAGAAATAGAAGAATTTTAATACATAATTAGCCATTTCCTCCTAAAATTCCGGGACCTCTTCAGTTCTTTCTATAAAAAGTAATATAATTACAATTATACCACAGAATTCAAACAACTTTGTACGGTATAGTTTCTTACAATGAAAACTTTAACGAAATTTCGTGATACAACTGCAACATCCAGAAAAAACGTCTTATTTTTAATTAAAATTATTTTATTTTTGACTATTGGCCGCTATTTCATTTAGTTGTAATAGCATGTCAGATTAATTTTATTACTATACCTTTTATTTTGGGTTGATTTTGTTTCTATTAGTCATTTTTTTCTCAGTTGTGGTCTTTTATACGTCTAGGACAGTGCCGTGCATTATTATAAATTGTTTGGAATATTATTTGAATTATATGTAAATATTTAGTTGAAAGCATGTCAATATATAAGTTCTATTCCGTTACGTTTAGCCAATACCAAAAATAAGAATTCTTAGTCATTCGTTTAACTTTCAAACAGACACATATTTGAGTTATATATAAGCAGATCCTCAGGTGCGGTTTGATATTACAATGGAAGGAATTCATTAAACTGTAAAACTAAGTATATTTTTATGAGCATTTTTGGGAGTCACCTGTAATATCATTATAATTCATTCTGTTATATCCTTTCCTGTTATTGTTTTAGTATTTCAAACGATGTAATTATTTAAGGAGCTTTTTACTAATTCACTATCCTGCTTGGTTTTCCACTTCTACAATTCAGGAAATTGATAACCTGCTGGACAGTATTCCGATTCTATTGATAACATCGTCATTTATTTTTAAATCTATGACAGTTAACGAGATTCGTTTGAAATTGACGAGTCTCATGGCCTCCGAAGCCTTGGGAACGGAGACTAAATGTGTGTTGTGAACACATGTTACAGAGTACGAGACGTCGCCGCCGATATCATGAGAGTCTCCTCACACTTGACGAAATACGATCCGATAAGTGAGAGCCGGCATTTTCGCGCGGCGGCCACTAGGGGCCCCTGGTGAAGGAGTTGGCGGGGGTGGAGGGGGTGGGCGGCGACTTGAAAGGGGGGCCCACGGCTGTCTCCCCGCGTTAGTATGCCTGCTCTCACCTCTGTGATGTGCCGCCCAAAGTACGCCGCCCACCAAACCGTATTAAACCCCCTCCTGCCTTGGCGAAACACACACTCTGCGGCTATCTTCAAAGGTCCCGCTGACATCATCTTCAAATATGTGTCGCGCGAGGGTGGATTGTTTGAGTCCAGATTGTGCAGGTGCGTCCCTTCTTTTTTTCGACCAGACGCACGTTATCGACAGCCAGTATCTTGGTCAGTGTTCCCCCGCTGTTCAGGCTTGTCCATTTATCTTATTTATGGTGGAACTTATTAAATTGATAACTAATTAAGCTAACCTTGAAAAAAGACCGTCAAAAGAATGAAAGGCAAAACAACTTTATGTGAATAACTGTCGATACTCTGCTGTAACTCAACTCGTCTATTATTTTTCCCCACCCACTTTAACTCTTGTATTTCGTTCCACTAATTAATTAGCTTTCCTCTTCCTTATTTTTCCTACCAAAACTTATTAAGGGACATACACATTATTTTCCAGAGAGCATTAATTCACACGTTATTTTCTCGATTATAAACAAAACGGAAACGAAGTTCATGTTTTTGTCTTACGCTATTACATCAATCAGTGTCAATAAATTATTCCTCAATTATAAAAAATAATGACGGACATAGTTTCAACCTTAACGTTCATAGATTTCATATTCTTAACTTACCAATGTTTCCAGATAGAGCTGAGGCTATTAAAGAGTAAACGTGTATTTATAGGATATATAGATACATGGATTTATTACACTACATTAAGCAAATCTGTGTGGCATGGATAAAATACATTAAACTAATGTGCAAATTTATATACCACAAGAAAAAGTAATGGACAATTAAGCGTAGAGTAAACATACTATTCCTTTACATATATAAAATTGATAACTATTAATGATGTTATACTGCTCTGCTGCATTTCGCAACAATGACGCATATATAGTTTTTTTAAATAAGGGCTCGGGTCGATGATGAGATGGAATAAAATAAGTTGTGTGTGAGAAATTGACAAAATCGTTTTCTCTGCTCGTTTTTTATTTGAAAGGTCCAGAGAAAATAATTTTGTTAATTTGTCACACACATCTTGTTTTATTCCATATCGACGTCGACCCACCCTTATTGAAAACTCCTATATAAGTTTTAGCTTACAAAGGTATAAACCATTTTTAAAAAAAGAAAAAATGATTTAATTTCCCAGTTCACTAAATTTTATAAATACCAGCCCCATTTATGTCTTTATTAATCTCTGTAATAATTTGTTAATCTATATTTTAATTGTATTTTACTCTGTATGTTGGCACGTTTGTAGCAATTGAGAAACTCAGAGAAACAAACATCAAGACACATGTCACCTTTTATTCGTTGATTCTACTTTCATTCAGAATAAATTTGTTCGCATACCAATGAAATCATAAAATATATTTGAACCTCCATTTCAATCCAATTTTTTCCTTCAGTTTTTTATTTTGTTCCTGAACTCGTTTTACACTTCTTTGTACGTTTATAACATTAAGATACATTTTCAGTTGAACAACAGCATGAAACCGTAAAAATAAACAGCAGAAAGTACCACTGTTGAGAATATTAAAATTAATTACTTTAATAGTTATAAAAATGTCTGTTAAAATAACATTATTAAAAACAGGAAATAATTTATATCCTTTGATATTCAGCAGCTCTTTAAAAATAAAACTTTTGGAAATCAAAACAAAGACATTCCATTAGCAGAAATTATTTTTGCCTACGATCGAGCATATATAAGAATATCAAAAAATTAAAATGCATTGTTTACCTAGTTAATCCTTGTTAGTTAATTTATTCTTCTATAAAAACGTGATTGATCCACATTACAAACTTGCAATTAACTGAGGACTTTTGTATCGAAATCGGAATTTCATTGAGACTTAAAATGTAAGATTTATATGTTTGATTCTGTCAGTGATCTACTGAGGAAACAGGACAAGTCAAAGCATCATTACATACAAGAATAAAAAATAATTAAGTGTAAGCCACTATGGAACTATGTCAATCATAAAGAAAACCAACTCTCTATAATAAAAACAGTATGAAAATTTCATAGAAAAGGAAGAACAAAATTATAGATCCTAAGTTAGGAAACATGATTTAGATAAATTGCAAATGAGAAATACGTAACTTAAATGGATTAATACGTAAACGAATAGAAGAAAAAGCGTTACAGGCGTTTTTAATAGCATCAATGAATTCACAATGATGAGAGTAAAAGTTGCATATATATTAAGAAACATAAGTGTATTCAATTTAAACTGTTACAAATATTAACAATATCAATAGAATAGCTTCAGGCCTACATTATAGTCACACTCAACATTTGTAAGTCATGTTCAGTTCTACTCAGGATAGCTATATAAAATAAATAAGAAATAGTAATATATATTTACGGACCAATATTATACGATTTTGTTTTCAAATAAAAATTATCATTAATATATTTTTTTCTACCGTCACTTTTTTAACTATGTGTTCAAATAAAAGTTTTAAATACAGATGTTAAACTAAAATACTGTTAAACAATAAATAATTCATATTCAGTGATATCCAACTACTTTGAATAAAGAAAACATATTAAAATGTAATCAAAGAAATCGCTTACGAATCTTTAGCAGAAATTATTTTTCCCAAAATAGTTACTGATATCACATAAATAAAATAAACACAAAATAAAATTGTAATTAAATTAATTTCAAGTTAATATTTGTTAGTCGATTTATATTAAAAGACGTGATCAATTTCCACGATTAACACTTAGTTAACCGAAAGAAATTTCAATGTAACTTCGATTTGAAATTTCTTTATATCAGTCATGTATTTAGAAATACGAAAAGACTAAACGCCACTACATAAAAGGATGAGAAACTACAAAGAAGCTTAAAAAATTATGAAACATAGGAACCAGAAAAGAAAAATATACAGGTAAGTAAGAATATTGTGTAAAATTTATATAAGAGAAGAACGAATAGATAAATAGACAAGTTAATAAGTCTATAAAATGGACGATTTTTAAATGAAAAAATATTAAATGAGAAATTCATAAGTAATAAAAGTGTAATAAACGAGAAAATAGTTACAGGAGTGTTATAAAAATAATAAACGAGAACAGGGATGGGAGAAAATACTGTGTATACAAATTAGCATACTACTAATACTAACATCATGATTGCCTTATTATAAGCGGAATAGCTTCAGGCAGACACGTAGATTTACATTATTTACCAGAGGTGCGTAACGTTTTTACAATTAGAGGCCGCAATTAAATTGAAGAGTAATGAAGGAGGCCGCAAAAGTTTTTATTCCTATATATGCTACTTTCCTGAAATTATTATTGTTTTTATATGATTTCATCAATTTATTGCATTGTGTAAATAACTTACAAAAACATTAAGTAATTTATTTTTATTTCAAAAATGTTTTAATACAATTTTTTTATTCTCCTAAACGTAATATCTTGTTATAACATTTGTATTAAATTGTTCGTGTAATAAAAAACTCTGTATTTAAATAAAACTTCAAATAGAAAGAAAATATGATCATTTAAAAAAATTATTACGTAAAAATAAATATAAAAAGTAGTACTAAGTAGAAAAATAGCATAACAAATAAATGCAATCTAAAATTAACACCACAGTAACAATTAAAATAACCGCATTTGTAGTTCCTTTGGCGCCTTGCATATATATATGTACGAAATATGGTTAAAATACTAGTTTCATTGTGATTGCGTTATTGTTAAAATCTTAAAATATATCAGTATAATCTTCTTTTAAAGAATCCAAGACATATAAAGATTCATCGAATAGTTTACTTTCATATTTCAACTCATTCAACATTTTTGCAAGCTCTGGGAAGTGTTCTCTAGATATATTCGAACTAAAGAGCAAGGTTTTGGGAAAAGTGAAATTTTTATAACGCTTTGATATTTAGCTACAATTTATATACAGGACTATTCTTCGATTTACCTTGCTGGAAAATATTTAAATGGTTTGTTATTATAACAGATAAAAATGTAATGTTCTTTAAAAAAGCTTCATCTAATACATCTTATTATTTCCTTGTTCTAGAAAATAAAAAACTTTTATCAAAACCTGTAAACAGCCAGTGAACCTTGCCTTAGTACTTAGATAAACAAAGTACGTTTGCTCGACAGAAGTTAGCATCTGCTGTACCTCTCAATAACACATTGCGTTTTCGCGAATACGGTTGGCAATCGCAGTAGTTATATCCAGAGTGTCTTGTTAAATCGTGATTTTCACAAAGATTTTGTTGAAGAAAAATACAGTGAAATATCAATTTTTTCATGTTTTAGTTTTATCTCTCATGAAAGGTACGACAACGGTGAAGACACCGACTAAATTTCTGGTATTAATTGTTATCAGTGACATATTTCTCTGAAATTTTTGAAAATGTCAACTCGGCTAATTCTTGAAGTGTACCCCGTGGTTAATCTCACGGAATATCGACGAAAACCGATGATTCGATATATTAGCTTTTATGAAGGCAGCACATAAAACACACGGAGGCCGGACGTTCCCCACCTGTGCTTTATAATAAGCAAGGCAAAGATACTACTTAAGTTCTTGTCAGAGTAGTGATGATTTAACCTAAATAATGAATGATGGACCGATAAAGCATGCCATAATTTCTATGGCACAAGTGATTTCTGAAATCACTAATTACCAGAAAGGTAGACTGATGAAACTTATAATATTTTGGAGGAAAGAGCTCATTCTTGACTTATGACCTTAGTTTGGAAACATTTTACTTTTCTCCTTCAATAGTGTCAATTATTTTAACCTAAGTTAATATAATCGCACCCAAAGTAATAATAAACTAGCCGTCAGTAAAATATAATACTCACAGCTCTAATAAACAATTTTCTGGTTACACTTGTATTTTACGGTAATTCTACAGCTTTTAGTATTGCGCTGCTTCTATGAAGCTTCCTCCAAAAATAATAATCTTTAAATTTATTTAGAAATATAATATAATCGATGTTATTTCGAGATACCTACAAAAAAATATTGTGTATAAAACAGAAAGTGACTAACGTATGAATACCGATTGTTATTCAACATATGATGGTTAAATATTACGTCGCTGAGAAATGTATTTATCTAGACATATAAATATTTCGACAATATGAGACCTTAATTTATATGAATTAAAATTAATGCCGACGGAAATAAATATTGGACATTAAATATATTTTTAAAATTAACAGGTGCGTACAAGAATTCAGCATATTACATATCACAAAGATAACAATTATATTTGTATCCAAAATGAGATAAAAAGAAATAGTATAGTGTGACAATCAAGATTAATAATACAATTCTTTCAGCTGCCTCATGTTACATCATTACAGATGAATACGTTGGATTCCATCCAATGCTACTGAAGAAACTGTTGTGGAATAAAAACTGCCCAAACCAGTTAACTGTAATAATAAGGTAATAAATAAGTATACAGTATAAAATATGTGAGCACTTATAAAGTTTATAGTAGCTGGGAGCAATTTTCCTGAAGAAATAAAGAACTATTTATCCGAGTAATTAGTTCAAGTGAAAATTCTGTTTGTCATGTTAAAGAAAAATATATGGGTGAATAGTCTGAGAGAAAGAAATTTACACTTAAACGTACCAATTGGTGTCGGTAATTCTGTATGTATAAATATAAAAAATTTTCTTCACAATTAGCATATTTTTAAGGAATTATGAAGGACTATAATCCATGAATTAGTGAATTTATTTGCAAGAAATAAAATAATATACTATGATTTGTATCTGTAAAGGCTACATTGAGTTATTTCCTGGGCCTAATAATTAAGCAATAGCTTCTTTAAAATATTCTATAACATTGATAAGTAAACATTTCTTACGTTTTTGTATGATTTAGCTCAATATAAAAATTCTTAGTGGCCGGTAATTTTCTGAGCATATTTGTATTCCTATTAAACACAAGTTGCTTCTTCCTTCCAATTTGTGCAAATCTGTAATGGTGTGTGTTTAAAAAGTAAAGGAAATTAATTATTTCAATTATTGTATTAGTCATATTCATGCAATTTTTTCGTTGCTGTGTTGATAATCATCTCTGAATAGTAACTATGCATTATTATTTCAGTTACAGTTTTACCTGCTTTCATAAATCTTTGTTTTTACTCAAGAACTATTCTTAGTTTTGTAATTTTTATTTATTATTATGTAACATTTTTGTGCATTTACAATATGTTTTCAGTAATAATGTAACCTAATCGCGTTAAAGATAAATTCGAAATATCACAAAATGTAACAATTTTTTGTTTTTGTTACCGTACGAAAAAATTCCGCCCGAAGTTGCAGCTTAATTTTTTAAAGAATGATAAAATAAAATTAAACAGGAAAACAATATACTCGAATGAAGACAATTATATAGGAATCAGGTGTTTCGCATTGTCATGAAGAGACACCCACTACACACTGTGATTTCATCTCTTTTCTCACCTGAAACACTGGCTGTGAGGACAAAATTTGGGCACGTACAACGAACTGCAGACCAGCATAGATAATTGGCTGATAGCATAGGCATCTCTCTTCTATGACGAATTTATTTTGATGTCGATATCACTTAATGGCAATTTTCTCAGTCAAGTGACGACTATGTGGAGAAGTAGCCTGAAGGATTAGCTAAATTTTTCATATCAATCATTCTTTATTTTCATTGTGGTTTTAATTTTGTGACCGATCGGACCTTGAGAGAAATAACACTAGTAAATACATATATTTGACTATTTAACTTAATATGAACGAATTATATCATGATAAACAAAAGTTAATGTAAATGGCACATCACGTTATGTAACCCAAATTTGTAAATACTTTATGGAATTAACTGCAATAGTTCAAAAATTGACTTTATAAAATAGCTGATGGCCTAGTTTAGTCATTTGGTGAGATTGATTTATTTTCTTTCTAAAATATTAAGTTCAACTTAATCTTTCTTGGTTTTCAATTTTTTGTATTTCCACTGTAGAAAGAAAACCTGAAGACGTGAAATATTTCGAAACATTGTTTCTAATCAATTTTTAAAAAAGTAAAGTCTGTATAGGGTCATAAATCGTTTCATTATAACAAGATTGGATGGTGATTCACAGTGTGGATAAAGCTTTTAAAAATTGTGAGAAACAGGAAACGCTTGTCTTCTAACTGATATAATTTTTCTGTTTCAGTCTCTTCCAGGACACGATCTTGCTGCCATTAATATTTAGTGATGGAGGCAGATAAACCGGTCTGGCTCCACGATCTGGGATTAAAACGGGACCAGACACGACCAACTTTGCCCAGGGATACAAATTTGTCTCATACACTTTTTGTAAGTACAGAATACAATGGAGCTACAGTAAAACGCGATGCTGCCTCCAACTGACTTTGAAAACTGTAACAGACCCCAGCAATAAATACACTGTATGAAGGCTAAGGTCATTCCATATCACCTTAGTGTTAAGTTAGTATGCCCCAAAGCGATATTTATTTATTTTCTTCTCGATAAAATAAATTTAAATCACTGCATATCTTCAATTACTCAGGTACTGTTCCCACTAAATCACAACGAAAACGTTTGTAACATTCTCCTACTTGCGTAACTAAATAAACTATCCCAATTTTATACAATGTCATCTCCTGATGTCCCTGAGAAATGCATAGTGATGAATCAAACCAATACAAAAATTTACCAGAATTATTCCTGATGGCAAATAGATTACTTACCGGTATAAACATAGTTTTAATGACCTATTATACTTAGTAACTTGTATACATTTCTATACCAGGTGTGATTAATAAAATAACGGGCACCTAGCTAGTAACAAATAAAATTCCAACAAACTATGCAGATATAAAAAACGAATTCATTCGCTAATGAACTAAAGGTTCACGAGATTTTCAATTAATATGTTTTTAAAAAATTAAAAATAAATATACTCGGAATAATTGAATACAAATTCATTTACAAACCAACAAACAAATGAGAAAACATTTAAGTAAAGCGAAAGACAAAATATAAAATTATGATAAAAATGACGTAGTAAAATAATGGTTAATATAGCTATTATAGTTCATACCGGAAGAAATGTTAAAACCAGAGTAAAATCTCAAAAAAAGCCAATCAAAACACCAATGAAGAATGGACAACGTACCGTTTCATCCACCCAACATCATTAGTATAATTTTTTTCTATAAGCAAATTTTAAAAAACCTTTAGTCAATCGACGTAACATGTCATTCATTCAACAGAACAACACAAGTTTAAGAGAACACAAAACAAAACTCATTGGATCGCACTAGTTTCCCGGCAGTTACCCTACCACTGAGCAAGTCCCATTCGACGTCCCGAGGACCGAATTCTCTCCCCTCCTTTAAACCTAAGCTAGGCTCACCTACAAATTACTAATCGAATTCTTTACTACCCAATTTCTAAGAATTCAGTGAAGAATTGATAATGTATAAAGTAATCAAAAGTGCATGGAATTCAAGTCAACTGACAATACTGACACATTGCCGGTCACAGTATAATATTGTCGCCGTCGTTGTAGTAGAGTTACACCCAAAGCTACCACAAAATAATGATTTGGTTACCGTTGTCGTGATGATAGTCTTTGTGTAGTCACTCAGTAGAGATTTGGTAGCTTGTGGGGACGGCGTACATTATAAGAAAGGGGGATACTGAATCAAGATTCACTCCCGGAAATAAAAGTTGTCTAGGATTGACGATAGGATAGGAAATAGGATATATTTAATTGTGGATTAAGTTCGGATTGGAGCTAAGTCCAAACTTCAGAACAGTGAGAAGTGTTGGCTGCAGGGAGGAAGACAATGTAGTAGAAAAGAAGGTTTATTATTATTGTTCAGCAATACAATAATAATAAAATAAAGACTAAGATTGAGTAAATGAATAGATCAGCCCGATGTCTAAAGGCTTAGTGCAATTCAAGAACTGCCTCTATGGGTTCATTACCGACTTTTTCTATCGGTTCTTGACCTACAAAGGCCACGGAAAAAAGTTATGCAGTGTTGGATAACAATCGCGACAGCGTTCTACTCAGCGGCAGGCGTAAAAGTCTCCGTTTAGCAGACGTCAGTTGTAACAATCATAACATTAATTGCTACATTACAACATTACGATCGCTATTTATATCATATCCTTCGAATGAAATACATACAAGTTTATTTTTACCGTTTGAGCTTCAGAATAATGTTCTCTCTGCATCGAACGTAACGAATAAGGAATGAATATCCAAAGGTCATTGGAATCGCTGAACTCGACTGGTCAACCATAAAAATCCATAAGACAAGCCATCTGCTTCCTTTTAAAATGTATAAGCGATCCTACGCATCTGCTGCTTAAGACTCCTACGAACTTCCACCTACGTCTAAGTTCATCATATTTGTTTTGTGAGGCTGACCGGAACGCAGCGGGTGTCCCAGCCCCGCCATCTGGCCAAATAGCACGAGCCAAAACGGCAGTAGAAAAACTGGCAGCTTGTGGTGGCGAAAACTTCTTCCTTGCGGCCACATGTGCATGTGCAAACCCGGATATTATTGCACTTTCCTTCTCAGCTGCACGCAAACAAGCCGACCTTTTCTTTCTAAGCTTTTGTTCCCGTTGGCGTGAGCGACCCGACAAAGGCGGAGATGAAGATGGATCAAGACAGCTACGCAATGGCCGGCCTCGGTCAGTTCAAGAAACTCTGGACCACGGGGAAAAATATCCTTTGTGAGGGCGGAACAAATATTATTAAGGCAACTTCTTACCATAATTTTATTCTTGAGTGTTGGTGCGTGGAGGACATCTGTCTACCCTCCTATATTTTCGTATTCGGAAGGTAATAGAATACCGGAAGACTTAGGTAAACACATTTCTTCAAAATACTTCTCAAGTTACCCTAAAATATCACTACTATTGTATAGCTTTTAAGTGGAATAACGAAAGTATACAGGATACTCCAACGAAAAAGCATACAATAAAAAATATAAATATTAATACTCTTTTGATTAAATAAATTGATAACAATTTAAATGAAACAGGAGAGAAACCTGAAAAGAAATTGGCCTATCCAGTATGAAAAATACATTATTTCAAATTATTTTCCTTGATTCACTGCTATCAATATTTATACATTTGCAAAACTAGAGTTCAACAGTACTCCAGTCTTCGGGAGATTTCACTGACAAATCCATTCTAAGATAATTGCATTTTACATATTATATTATAAATATTTATTTTGTATTTTTATAATTTAAACACACCGGATGAGGTATTAAATTTAGCAACGAAACATGGTGTACGAACTACTGTCAATAAAGTTTCCATTTTTATTTCTGACTTATACGCTGTTTTACTTTTTATTGATTTCCAAATAGTCAGATATTGTAACAAATAAATAATTTTAATAAAAAGGAATGACTCAATCGCCGAAATTTCAACAGTGCTTCTCACATTGGTATTAGTATTTTCCCATAGTTTTCTGCAGTCTCTAGTGATACTTTCTTCAAAATCGCCAACGCACTGTTACTCAATGAACTGCTTCACTTATATTGAAATTAATAAATAAGTCACAGGGCGAAAAATATAATAGGGCAATGAGGGACTTCAATAAAACTGATTCTTTGAGAAACTCAGGAACAATATTTCTTAATGTGCGAATTTTGCACAAATAGTTGCATCGTCCAGCATGGCCATTTGTAATGCGGCATTTTGTTATTGAGGCAGGCGCCTTTGGAGATGATCATTATATAATGCTGTTCGATCTAAATAAATGTTTTTACACTGTTCATATAAATTCCACCTGTAACTGTAGCATAAATTTCATTGCAGTTGACGGTGCCCTACTATTAGAGTTATGCTAATATTGTGAATAAAAACTTATAAATAGTATAATAATTAATATCTGTTTTAAACAAAAATTTAATCGAATAAGTTATCGACTAATTACAGGCTATGTTTCGTTCTCATGTTTGGGACATCATCAGATTTCTTCAAATGTTACTACAGATATTGTACAAAAAAATAGAAAATTTAGTGTATTAATACTATATTAATAATTAATTATTATAGTTTACAGTTTCTATATTACATTTGAAAAATAAACAATAATAAAATTTACAATTTTAACGTACGTAGTTATAAAATTTGATAAAGAATTGGATGTCAAAACGTATAGAAATTTAAAGAGGAACGAAATGTGATTCAATAAAACATAGCATCGTAATTTAAACCACTAAAACTAACCACGTGTACAAGAGGGAAGTTAAAATTATGACAATTCAAGATTCCAAACATAAAAACAGGAAAATGTGAAATAATGGAAAATAAAATATTGAAAATTATAACAAATGTATAATAAATTTATTTTTATATTTTGTTGTGCTATTCATTCATAAGACTAGTCTGATGAAACCCTACACGCTAACCAATCTGGCGCAAGCCTTTTCATTTCCGCATAACTAGCACATCCCACAACCCCTACCTAATCTACTTAGCATATACCATCCCTGGTTTCCCTCTTCTGTTCTACACACTTCCCTCTATTGCTAATTTTACAATAACCTCATGTCTTAAAACGTCCTCCATATTACTCGATCTTCCCCCATTCGGTTTAAAACTTCCTCGTTAGTGATTCTATCCACCCACCTGATTTTCAGCATTCGCCTATAGCATTACATTTCAAAGGCTTCTATTCTTTTCCTTTCTGCAACTCCTATCACCCACGTTTCGTACACATATAATGCGACGCTCACCTTTTAAAAACGATTTCCTATTATTCACACTTATTTTAACCGTAAGTAAATCCCTCTTATTCGCAAAAGCCTTCCTTCCCTGTGTTATCCTACTCTTTATATCTACTATACTTCTACCATCCCTAGTTATTACACTTCCCAAGTAACAGAATTCCTTAACTTCCATCAAAATATCACTTCCCAGTCTAACACCCTTAGTTATTCCTCTATTTCCCATACTACACTCCATTACCTTGGTTTTCATTCTATTAATCCTCATATTGAACTCTTTCTCCAGAACCCCGTTCATGTCATTCATTATGGTTTCCAAGTCTTCTACTGACTCCCTAAAGCTACAATGTCATCGGAAAAGCGTAGGGTTTTAATTTCTTCTCATTGCAGATTCCTTTTCCATATTCTAATTACTTTTGACTGCCTTCTGTATACGTTATGTATAAGCCTTCTTTCTCGATATTTTATTCCTGTGCTCTTAAAAATCAATAATAGTTTGTTCCAGTTCACATTATCAAGCGATTTTTCTAAATCTGGAATTTCCATAACCGTAGGCCGGTTTTTTCTTATCCTGTCTTCTAAAATTAGACGCTAAGTCAATATTGCTTCTCTTGTCCCTTCATTCTTCCTAAAAACAAACTGATCATCTAACTCGCATTCTATAAGACGTTCCATCGTATTATATACTATTTTCGTTAATATTTTGCATCTATCAGATTAAATCCTCTTCGGTATGGGTATAATTACGTTTTTATGTTTTATATAATATTTTATATAGCAACCTCTTGATGTAACAATAAATGTTATCAATCATAAAATAATTAAACTTAATCAATAAATCGTTTAGAACAACAGAAATAAAAATGTCAAAATGATTTGAAGAATTAACGACCCGTATAACAGACTTTTACACAAAATTTTGAAGAATAAAGTAGACGTTTCTACAATACATTGCGGTCCTTGTCAATAGACGAAACTTCAAATATTGCGTAAAAGTCTGTTATACGGGTCGTTAATTCTTCATTTTTTTGTGTTACTATGAGACGGTAATTGTTGTTATAAAATTTCAAAAGTTAAAAAAAGCGTATAAATATTGCTTAATTTTTAGGCATAATTGTATTAATTGTTTTAGTTGTTTTAATAAATAACGTTTCAGATATAATACATCTAAATAATTTTTGCTTAAAAACTATTTTTTCAACATCATCACAATCAAACCCATTACTTTCCTCTTACTTATGGATAGTGACAACAATATGATTCAAGTTATTATAAATATTTTTGTGTTCTTTAAACGTGGTACCAAGATAAGAATATTATCTTATCTTGAAAGAAATAATAAAAATGTCAATGTTATTTTTGAGTCCAATCTGTATTATATACCAGAATTTCTGAAAATAATTTAGTCGTTTGATGCTACACTTACGTCCTGTAAGTAGGTGTTTAACAAGCACAAGGTTTGGATTAAATAAACTGTAACACTTTTCAATAATTATAATCTGTAATGTAGGTTAAATTTTTAAAATAAATGTTACGCCAAATAATTTAGAATATGAAATTTAATAAATATTACTAATTCTTTAAGCATTTCTATTACAAACAGAAAAAACTACATTTCATCCTTATTTTAGGACTGTGAATTGTTATCCAAAGATGTCTACTTATTAATAATTTTTTAATAAAAGTTTTTTGAGATCTTCACACAATCAAATTATGTGTTTGAAATTATTTAATATAATGGACTGTAAAATAATTCTAAACAAATGTTTGTAAATTTTTGAGACTGAATTTTTCCTGATGTATATAAGTTGTCAGCGAAGCGCAATTGTGTCATATTAAACGAACAATTTAAAACCATAGATTGCAGTAAGTTGTGATCAGGCAGTGTTACAAAGTGCTTGTGCGACCGTAATTTTTGTACGTTGTTGTGCCACGAAATTGCGATGGAGCAACGAGCAGTGATTCGATTTGACATTGTACTCCGTAAAACGGCTACGGAGATATGCAAGTCGATGAAACTGGCTTACGGCGACAATTTTTCATGTCTTGTACTAGTCTTCGAGTGGTTTAAGCGTTTTAAAGCATGACAGGTATCGTTCGAGTACAGCCTGAGGTCTGGGCGCTCCACATCAAGTTCCTTTGACGAAATCATCCTTTTCAAAGCGACTGTCGTCTTTTATGTACAACTATCCCTGAAAATGAAAACCTCACAAATAAGTGTCCAATACATTTCGTGGAATGTTATTATGAAGAGAAAAGTGTGAGGTAGGTGTGTCCTGCACACCTTGACTCCCGAACAAAAACAAGAACGAATGGACGCCAGCCTCAACTGTATTGAAGTGATAAACGACGTAAACTATATTCAAGCCACTGTGAACATTTTGTGCGTGGTACTCAAGTGGAAGGAGATTATGTAGAACAACGGACGGCAACCCCCGGTTCGTGGGCCACATCGGGCCCTCCTACAAGATTATTAATCCGATCCGTCACTAAATTCCTCTGCTGAATATTAATACGGCTCACCACGTCGCACCAAAGATATATTTAGAAAGATAGATATCCAAGTATAACTAAGTTAATATTTAAACTGATGTCCCTCTTAGGCAGTAATTGTCGATACTGATTTGGATAGCTCCTTCCGGGTTACAACAATATCACTTTCATCAAATATTGAACGTCTTGCAAACGAAAGGCAATCCCAAATTTCTCATTAGTAAGAGTTGTAAAACTTTATGTAATATCAACACTATGAAGGTGTCTGGAAACTTTTTGGAAGACCGTTGTACTATCTTCAAATTTTATAATACATCATGGAACAATTTTTATCAAAACAATAAATATTAATGCCTTGTCCTCTGTTATTATAGTGTTCATCTGATTAAGTTCCAAATTATCAACGGAATTTAGTGTTTTTTGTATCATTTTTGTTTTATTGTATCGTTATCAATTTTAATGTAACCACCGATCAGGTATATTATATTTAATTAATTCCAACAACTAACCATTGTATAGTATCGTATAAACTCTAATATAATTTTTTGTCCCAATTGCACGACGAAATGTAGCCATTTCAAAGTTTTATCTACGTTGATTTCGCTAACTAAATTTTCAGAATTAATCCAAACTGAATTCTTTTTTATTAAAACTAATAAGTTATTTAATGAATCAGTAGCATTGTATCAATCATTAACTTATTAATTAATTCTTCAGAAATATTTTGCGTTTTGGTCGCAGCCTGTGCAACGTACTTTTTTCTTTTTTAATAATCACTTCATCTTTACAGTAAACAAGTTACCGTGTACTGTAGTCTTCAGGAAGCAAACAATGAGTTGAGATTTTTCTATAGAGATTTTTTTACAATTTTTTTCGCATTGTCAGGTTGAGTGGAGCCTCTTGGACTCGGCTTCCTGTCAAAACATTCTGCAGCTGACCGCAGACAAACAATGGTTCAGCGAAGACCACCTTGCAAAAACCTCCCAGGACGTTGACCACTAGGGAAGTTGTAATCTTACAGCTGTCTTCAAGGCCCAATTAAGCATCGGGCACCTGGTGAAAATATTTCTGCACAGGATATCCGGTGATGCAGTGGTCATTGACCTCAGCACGTGCCTCATCTGATAAGTCAAGCATCTGCTTGTTTATATTACGCGGAAAACAGTTCGCGATCAGGCTCTTGCGTCTATGTTGTGTTGAAATGCAATACCATAGAGATTAGTGTCAGAAATATACGCTCTTTCTGAGTGCCTTGTTCCTCAGAGTCAGATTTTAATCGCCAGAATCATGTATAGGTTGATCTGACCGTTATCGGATAAAACCTTATAACAGTCACTAGTAGTCTTAAAAGTAATTTAATTTTGATGGAAGCTTTCATCATAGAGTTGACCATATCTATCCATATGTTCATTGGTATAAACACTATAACGAGGCTCTCTTTAATCAATTTGATGTTTTCAATTTATTAATCGAATCATCCTGATGACACGCCGCCAAGTTTAAACTCATGTAATTGAATTGATTATGCAGTAAAATTGGTAGTATCTATAAAGCCAATGAAAAATTTAATAATATATGTATTTACAATAGTAGCATACAAAGTGTATATATTAGTTCTTGAAACATTATTCAGCCTTGTCAGAAACACAGGAAATATGTATTCATTTCATTAACTGCTAAGAAATTCACTTAGTTCAAATTAAATCGGATATTTTCTCATATCGTGGGCAATGTATTTATTATTTGCCTTTCTTTGTAAAATACTTTCTACATTTGATTAAATATTCCTAGTCTTATTTTAGTTCCTAGCTTTCTACATTTTGCTATTCACTAGCTGGTAGGCCTCTACAGTAATCTCGTCTTCAACATGTGAGTCACAAGGAGCGTCACAATTGTAGCAATTAATTCTTCATCATAACCAGCGCAATGATTCATAGTAACTTAATTAATTCAAGAAATATTCTAAAAAAGAACAGAAAATTTTAAATATCTCTTGAGAATATACAATTAATATATTTACTAATGGAAGCAGAAGGAGCTGAATTCGGACTTATTTTTAATGAAACTAAGACAAAATATAAGGTAATTTATAACTCAAAAGCTATAAGAACACCATGTGACATGAATACCCTTAATAAATGCTTTAAAGCTGTCAGCTGCTTTCACAACCTAGTCGTCCTACTAACCAACGATAATAATATAAAACAATGTATCAGAGAAAGAATAGATGCAGGAAACAGAACATATTAGTGGAGTGTATAGGTATTCAAGAATTTCTTATTGAAAGAAAAACCAAATTAAATGTATATTATAACACTAGTGCGACCAATTGCCGCACATGGGTCAGAAATGTGGTCAATGTCAGAAGTGGACATTTGCAACCTTAGGGCATTTGAAAGGTAGATCTTTTGAAAAAATTATGGGTCCGTGAGAGAGTCAGGAGGTTGGAGAGTGAGATACAACCACGAATTACAAGGTATTATACAAGGGAAAGATATAGTAAAATTTATTAAATCTCAAAGAATACGTTGGCTAGGATGACAGATGACAGGATGCCTAAGCGAATAATGAATGCCAGAATGTATTACACCAGAAAGGAAAGACCAAGAGATAGATGACTGGGCAACGTACTAGATGACCTTAATAGGATAGAGATCCGAGGATTGAAGAGAAAAGTTGATAACAGAGAAATATGAAGGAAGATTGTTGAGGAGGCCAAAGCCCACCAAGGGCTGTAGAGCCAAAGAAGAATGTATAATTCATTGTCGGGAACGTTAAGACGGTCAAAAAACACCCGATACCCAAAGAGAGCCAAATATACACCCGGTACCTTGAGAGACTGAAAATTATCTCAGTACCTTAAGAAAGACCAAAGTAATCCCGGTACAACAGTAGAGCCAAGAATACACCAATATCAGTTTTTCCACATTGCTTTAAGTAACAGCCTTTCTGAGGCTGAAATACATCAGATGTTGTCTGTTTAATGTCAGAGTTGAACTAATCGACTTCCATAATCCCAAAATAGACACAAATCTTACTTCCGCAGTATTATTATGCCATTAACATTATTCCTTCTCCACCCTACACCCTGGGGCTATAATATAATTTAAATGGCATGTTGAGTTCTCAAAATTGAACCCCGAATTCGACACGATGCTCGAATATTTTCTCGGATATGACTTCTCAACGTGGTGGAAGTTGCTAAAATATCCTGTTGAATCCTTTCCCTTTCCTGTGTGAGCAGTCCTGTCAACATACAAGTCAACTGTATGAACGATTCATTAATTTAAAATGAAATATCTGTATTACGTTTACATTCAGACGATCTTATCTTTGATCGTGACTGGTACCCACCCTGTCTTTGAGTAAAAAAGATTCATGTTGTTTTAAAAACAAATGCCGAAGGAAAACATTTTGAATAATTTTAAGTTAGTAAGTAATAGTTACTGTTACTTAATCTACATTTTGGGAGTTATTCATGGTGAACTCTGACAGGATGTAGACAGGATAGTTAACTGTGTAAGACGGCAAAATTTAGAAGTAGCAAAATTCCTTGAGTTAGAGCTAATTGAGAAAGTAGTATAGATTTCGTAAAACAATTACTTTTTCGAATAGGAAATATTAACGATGCTACAGCAGATATTTGTGAGAATGCTGAAATGATATGATTCGAGTTAAGGCAGCGACAACTGAGATAAAATCCGATATGCAAGCTACTTCAAACCAAAGAATTTGATTGATACCATGCTACTGATTCATTAAATAACTTATTAGTTTTAATAAAAAAGAATTTAGTTTGGATTAATTCTGAAAATTGAGTTAGCTAAATCAACGTAGATAAAACTTTGAACTGGTTACATTTAGTCGTGCAATTGGGACGATTGTTTTATATTATAGTTTATACGATACTATATACGATTCAAAAACAAGAATATTAAATAGAATTTTATTTATTTATTATAAATTGGATAGTTTTTGAGCTGAGATAGGCCTTAACAACTCTTTTTAATTTACATTGTAATACGATACCGATAGGTTTTAAAAAAGTCTCTATTTTTCAATTCACTAAGTAATAATTTATGAATAACGTTTAGTTTTTTTCTTCAAGAAGCTTTCGGCTTAATATACCATACTCACCTACATAAAACCAAAATACTATGAATGATTTTCAAAATAAGTAGCTAAAAATTATTTTTTAAATGATTTAATATGAACATAAGTTTACCTTTTTTAAAATTTGAAGCAACTACAACTTTTCATTTAAGTTACCGTACTTAATACAGTCTTCGTAATTAACATTGCATCAGTTTTTGATAGGGTAGGAGAAGTAAAACGAAACAGGTTCAAAATATTATACTCCGGTTTAATTGCGTATCTTCTATTTAAGGGTCACAGGGACTGAAATTTCGGCCAGAATCTGAAAAGAACCGTTTTTCTAAATTTTTCATATTAATATGCCTATAAATTTAGTAAAATTAAGAAAGAAACTGCTTAACTAAAGAAGGAAAGTGTAACATATACTGCAGGACAATTTTAATTAAAATGTCTGATTCTAATTTAATAAATTATTACTGTTTTTCAGAACAATGTATTTTTGTCAGCTTCATGATTACTGGCACCAAAAACCTTCAATGCGCTACAAATAATATGCTATTGTCGTCAATCTTTTTTCACATTATCTACATGCTAATATCTTCAAATAAAAGTATTATTTTTAATTGTTGAATAATTTTGAGGGATCAAAATTTAAAGTGCTGAAAATTGCCAATTTTTAAGAATCCCTGTGAAGCTCGTAGTAAAATAAATTATTTTCTCCCTACAGTTTTATTCAATTTAAAAATAATACTGACAATTGATAACAATGATCAGCCTTACATATAAATGTAAAAAAGTTCAAATATATTCAAGTACGTAACGGAAGGAACATTTTCAAAACTGCCAAATTTTGAAAATAATTTTCAAAATATTTCAATGAAAACGAATTTTACAAAAACAAAATTTTGTTCTTTGCTGCAGATGTGCGTTGTTAACACACAGTTAAAATTTAAGTTCAGCAGCTTTTCATTTACAGGAATTTCAAATTTCAGTCCCAGAATCCCTTACCTTGGCTCTGCAACTCATTCAGGGCCTTGGTCTACCAGGTCGACTGAGGACTGTCATCTTACATGACTATTTACATGACACGTTGTAATCGTATCGATTCTCCAGCAGTCTTAATCCCAGTCTCCGTGACCAAGACGGCAGAAACATCCAAGCCCATGCCAGGATTCGAACCCGTGATCTCTGTGTTATGAGGCAGCAACACTAGCCACTAGACCTCAGGACGTCGACTTTAATTACGTATAGACACTTAAATTATTGTATATACTGGTATAACAAATTGGCCAAGACCTAATAGTCGGTTTCAACATTGCGTTTGCCTAATATGAATTTTTTATTATTTTCATTTGTAGACACTACACATACGTAGATACCATTTATTTATTACAATAGAAGAATGTAAAAGTATGAACATTCGTACTCTGCACTGCACAAATAACACTGCACTGGTTATTTATTAGCAATAATAAGTTACAAGCCGATAGTTGAAATCAAAAAGTTGTGACCGGAAGCTCTTCTCAGCGACAGGAAATCTCGTGCGATTCACATGAAATAAATAATTGTGAAGTATCAGTTGGATATATAACAGAAGAGATGCTTAAGTATTAATGGTTGAAACAGAATAGTACCCAATGCCGGACCTACCTGATGCAGGTTTTCTAGGGTTTTCCCTGCATCTCTTTAGGTGAAACACCGGGTAGGATCCTTAAACCATAGCCCGGGGGCTACCTTGCTCTACCTTCCGCATCCCCCTTTTCAATTCCCTTAAAGGGGAGTTGCCTGTTTCAGGATCACCCTCGTGTAGCTTGTTAACCCCCCAAAAAACGAAAAAAAGTATTTTATTGGATAATAAGAATTTTTCTGGAATTGGAATGAAATAAATCTAAGTCGCGTGGTAACTGATTGCATAGAGCATTCATTTGGTGCCTTTTAAAAATATTCATTATTAATGACAACCCCAAAATTTATAGTGCCATTTAAATTTGTGTTTTAAAGTTTTATCAGTGCTGTTTTGTAAAGTAGATACGTTCATATTTTTCCCTTTTAACGTACGAAACAAAAGGTTTTATCACCGTCTTTTTACAAAATTTCATGATTTGAAAGCAATAAAGATAAATTATAAGTATCGGAAATGCACGCCGTCCAAATAGAAAGCCGTGCTCCAAACGGCTACTTGACTACTGAAGTCAGGACATTTGCTTTGCAGTTCGCAGCTGCCGCTCTGCTTGAAACAGTTATTGTTTTTCAGATACAGTGGCCCCAGCTTGAAACACTCCCCTCGCTGCACTCACGCTCAATCACTTCACCACGATACTATCTCCCCACTTCACAGGTAATTATCCAGTACCAATGACGCTTGCTAAGCACGCTGCTGGTCTCAGCATTTCACCTCATTGACCAATCCAAGGGGAATAAATTGCTTAACAAGTTGGAAAAATTTCAACAAAGCCTAATGCAACTACTTTGAATTAGTTTGGGTGTAACGATTAAATATATTGCATGAATACCAATCCTAAACAAAAGAACGCAATTGTTAAGTGGACTAATGGAATAGACTTGTACTCTATTTATATTTTATTAATTACGATCAGTTTTAGTTTTGGAAGAATGTAAAGACAAGAAGAGCAATATTGCGTCTAATTACAGGAAGAGATTTAGAAATGGAAGATGGAAGTGTAGGAAAGTGCTGCTCCACATATACTTGGCGACAAACATTTCTAGTAAAGGAGGAAGAGAGAGAATAGCGAAGGGCAGAGTTGCGACAAGACAGTTGCACACAGTTATATGGAATAAACATATAACAAATAAGGTCAAAAGGAGGAGAATCTACAAAACGATAGGTGAGAATATTGCAGTATATTGTTCTGAGGTTTGAGAAATAACTAAGGAAAATGAAGGAAAGTTTAGAGCGATGAAAATGGATCTCTGGAGACGCAGCTGTGGTGTAACAAGAACAGAAAGGATAAGAAATGAATATATTCGGGAAGAAATGGGGGTTACATCAGTAAATATACATAATAGAAGGTAGGCGGTTGAATTGGTATGGAAATTTGAGACGAATGCCTGAGGAACGGTTGGCATTAAGAATATTTCACTGGCAACACCCAAAACGAAAGAAAAATGGAAGACAGAAACTTACATGTAATGAAGGAGTAGTGCAAGCAAAATGGAGGACAGATGTATGCGAGATGAAGATTGGAAAGATAAATGGAGGTGGAAGCTTGGATGCGGTACGCATATACACACACACACATATATATATATATATATATATATATATATGCATATATAATCTAAAATAAATTTACCATCAATCAATTTAATTACGTTTCACATTAAATTAGTAACCAATTAATTATCATATCGTTGGAAACGTTAGATCTGTAACATCGTCTCTACCAATAAGCTTAAATAGAATTAGTTCTAAGGATTTCACATCATCATCCAATTCAAATTCATCAGTGAAGTTAATTCTGGGGGGGATTTTATTAAGGAAATGCAAAATAATTGGTAGTTAGCTCAATATTCATTTTCTTATTTTTTAAAGTAACGTATTTATTGTTTGTTTCGCTAAATCAATCATTGGTGAATTATTACTGAGTATATCAGTTCGAACATAAAATATTTAATAAATTCTCAACGAATTATTCACATAGCAGCAGGTAAGTTTATTTTAATTTGTCGTTATGTGTATCATGTAGATTCTTCTAATTTAGTGTTTTCCGTTACATTTTCGCACGGATCATATTTCTTCAAAAAAATGGATAGCTAATTCTCAGCGTTATTTGCCATTACTAAAGAAGTTGTATATGAACACTTACGTGTGTCATTAACGAATTCCCATTATTTATACTGTCGCAAACTCAGTCAAGTTTCCGTTCAATTATATCTTCATTGTATCCAACACTAGGGGAATAATAGCCCATTCGTTCACGGCGACCTCCGCTGTATTCTTTTCCGTTGTTTTGTCTAAGGTTGCAGACTGGGTGACCTCTGAAGGACGTCTCACTGGCTTTTATTATATGGTGCTTTATGAATGCACCTGCGGCCGCAATTATGTTTGCGTACCGGCGAAACGACGTGTTTTAATGTACCTTGTTTAATTGGTTTCAGTGCTGGCTGGATTACTGAAGAAATTAATGCCCGTGGTTTGTAGTCGAGGTCCTCAACATAGCTTTTCTAATTAACAATGAATAAAAAAAGCACTTATAAACGTATCTATGTAGATAATAGGAAATAATGAGAAAATATCGCTAGAAAAATCCTTAACGTCGTAAACTTACGAAGAATTGGCGTATATCGAAATTTGCTTTATTTCCTTATAGCATACGTTTATAAGCAAAAATAGTAGCTGAATTATGAACTTAATGGCATGCCGACGACGATGAATTAAATATTTCTTGACAATTATCATTTAAATCATCAAAATTGTACTCTCCACGTGTTACCAGATTTATTATACAGGTCATACAGCCGAGTGTTATTATAACTCTATAATAAAAAATGTTATATGTATGTTTTCATGTATAATGCAAATTAAAATGTGGAATCAAATTGTAACCATAATTGGTAAACATTGATTGAAAAAATAATTAGCTTTGCTTGGGCAAGGGGGGAAACATTGTTATATAACAAATATATGTATGTCTTAACAAAATTATTTATGTGACGTCAGACAGACGGCATACAGGGAGCGCCATATTTAATTGTGGCTAATATGGAGTGGATATTTGTTTAAATTTTCCTACTGTCACATTTCATCAATCAAATTCTGTAGTACAAACACCAGGAACATATGGAAGGAATATAAAAGGCATGTGATGTGCGTTTGCACTCACATATATAAGAAAGAAAGTCTTTTCCCCATTATAACTGTTTATTGAGATATTTATTAATTATTTATGTATATATATATATATATACAGTGCTAAACTTAAGAAGTCAGCTAGGCTGCTTACTAAGCAACGGAAGAGCAATAATGAACGCGATTGGTTAATTTTAAAATCCAATTGAGGTGATACATACAGCCAGGCGAGACACGGGATTCCGGTAAAATTACTGGCATTGGCTGAAATATTTTTGGAAAGGAGAACTGACAAGGGAGCCGTGTATGCCTAAAAAAATGTGACAATTGTAAAGAAAGATTGACCGCACGTGCACACCCTTTGCGACAATAATCAGGAAACGACAGTACATGGAAAGGGTCCCAGTGAAATGGGCGGAGGAAATGAAAATAATAGGTGCCGCCGAGACGCTTTCGCAGCCTGGACATCTGCCCTGCTCCTCCGTGCCCAAGGGCACAAACCAGCAAAGAATGAAACACCTTTTCAACCCCGCCAGACAGACAAAAGAGGAGCAAAATCAATAAAAGGTGGAACTGAGGAGATTTTCGGCCATTTATTATTATTTTTATTTGAATATTTTCGCTACATTCAGAGTATCGAGTCTCCAGCATTGCTTAGTATTAAAAAATTATATGAAGGATTCTCTTCATCCGCGTTAGCTGGTTGTGAATGTACGACACAACGAGTAGCTGTTTCCAGCGACCGCAACTGACGAGGATCACGTGCTGCACCCATACCCAGAGTCACCTGTTTTACTACAGAACACTGATGTACAAATTCACGTTTCTCACCCCTGGTTTTTTGGGTATTAAGTAGGTAAAATTATTGATCTCCGTTGAGCTTAGCAAGTAGCCGCCCAAAATTTAAATTAATTTATTATTGTTTGTATTTTGATGTATTACTTTTTTAATTGGACAAGTGTTTAATATTGATTGATTTTTTTTCCTTTTTATCAATATTTCAATATTATTAATGATAAAAAAACCATCACAGACAATAGGAAATATTTTTTAAATACGTAAGATTAAATTCTTCCATATTTATAACAGCCTTTTAATATGACATATTTAATTATTATACTTTCTAACTCGACTTTTTCATGAACTTCAGAAAGAAAAGGATATTTAAAAATAGGTAGCATTTTAATCATTATAATTTAATAGATTTATTGAAAATTATAAAATAATTATAATTCTGAATTCATACAATAACTGTGTAATTATAATTACAGAGTGATGCAAATATTTGATGCGATAATTTTAAGACAATTAAATACATTACATATAATTAATATTTTCTCTATTGAAGAAGTGATGTATTTAGTTAGTTTTTACTATTGTGTTATTAAGTTAAGCATGATTCATTACTAAAGCTTCAAAATTTCTGCTAATGCAAGTCTAAAATATCCTACGTAGAAGTTAATTTCTCGCGTTATCAAAGCACCCATATAACGCCACACACCATACGAATATTTTTAGCAACGATTACCTAATATTCACACTTATATTACCCCTAAGTAAATTAATCTTTTTCGCGAAAGCCTTCCTTTCCTGCGCTATCCTACTCTTAATGTCTACTATACTTCTACCATCCCTAGTTATTACGCTTCCCAAGTAGCAGAATTCCTTAACTTCCGTCAAAATGTCCCTTCCCAATCTAACAGCCTTTGTTATTCCACTGTTTCCCATACTACACTCCATTACCTTGGTTTTCCTTCTATTAATCCTCATATTGAACTCTTTCTCAAGAACCACGTTCATGCCATTTTTGTAGTTTCCAAATCTTCTTCTGACTCCCCTAATGCTACAAGTCATCGACAAAGCGTAGGGTTTTTATTTCTTCTCCTTTCAATATGGTTCCTTTTCCGTATTCTGTTTAAACTTTCTTCATCGCCTGTTCTACATATAAGTTAAACAGCATGGGCGGCTTATACCAGGAAAATTCTCTTCTTCCTCAAGGTACATGGAGTATTTTCACCGCGTCTATTCTTAGTTCCCTTAATGTGCCTAAAGATATTTAACTCCATTAGCGATATTATTTTTATTCTCTCAATGCACCGGGACTCTTAGGCTAGTGTTCGCATTTAATGTACCATGAGATTTCTTGACTCAATTAAAGCACATTTATGCATGTATGTCGTTTAAAGGTACATGGAAAATCTTGATACAAATCTATCCAATTATATATATGAATTTCTAGATAATTAGTACGATATTTATCAGAAGGTTATTTTAACTCTTCATCTTCCGATTCGACGACTCCATTAACACGAAGACGTCCTGACTGAGAACGCGCTGGGAAAAAATAAATATACATTTTTAAAGAGTCTGCCGGAATTGTAAAGTTAGTCAACTCCACACACTTTTTTTAGGAAGCCATTCCTATGAAGTTGTTTCTCTTAATTGGGACCTGTTTCTTACTGCACCTACAACTTCTCCTCCATATTTATAGCCCAACAGTAGCACAACCGTAGGCAATAACGTTGATAATCAGTCGGATATAACTTCTTCAACGTCGAAGTCACCTATTAAGTTGTCAATATCGAAAGCTCTAGGCTTGTTCGTGGTGATTATAAGTAATCTGAAGCAAATAATATATTTAATAGATTTAGAGTTAAAGAAGGGTCATCGTTAATTAAACTTCATCTTGGTATAAACTGAACGTTCGGATATACATGATGGACGTACATGATATTTTATTCACCATGCATTTTTGGCCTCTTTGACTTAGAACATCTTACTTTTAAAAGTGCTTCTTCGCGTCTGAAAATAAAATTCGTTATTTTCAGTAAAATCAGAATTGATTCATAATATTTACCGTTAAACATTTCTAGCATTAAAATTCGCAATAACTGTTCTTTAACCAATCACTCATTTCTTACAGTTTTCAATCAATCGTATCGAAGATTTTATTATTTATTATTATTTAAATATATTATACAGTGTAGTCCATTAGCTTCACACCCGTGAATGGCCGAATTGTGGACTTTTATTCTTCATTTTCCACCAATAATGACGATAAATCATTTAATGTTTGCCCTTTGTGTAATTAGTCGCTGTAATTCCGCGTGCATCTCCAAAAAAAATTATGACATTGCCGGCTGATGTCACCGTCTTCGCCTTCTTTGGATCCGGTTCACCTCCGTAACCACTGTTTCGACTGTAGTTTTGTCTGGACAGTAAATCCTCGATTGAGAGACAGATGTGCACCGACGTAAAATCTCATTAAGATTCCAAATCTCGTAACGTAAACAATATGACGGGGACGTTAAATAAAAAGATAAGTTAAATTTAGCTCAAAGGAAATATTTAAAGTCAGTAAATGAAACTATCCCTAGCGGTATTCATATATTAGATAAAATTTCACATGCTTTTGGTAATCAAGAAACAAGAATTAATGTTTCTGGACCCCTGACTGAAAACTTAATCAGGACGATTGTTTTTACAGATGCTTACTTAATTGAGATGGTGGCCAGCCTGCGCGTAAAAAGTGCAAGACAAGTTATTTCTGTTTACACATCCTATGGAATAGGGGTAGGGGAAGCAAGAAATGCCTACTCGTCGCACCGCAAGGTAGTGTGCTTAAATAGTATGTGATACAGGAGAGATATACTACAGATGACATAGGGTAGTACTAATCTGTTAATCTAGTGAGAAATATATTATTAGCAAGAACATCAGGAGAGCGGATGGGAAGCCAATTCTGGAAAAAGAAGAAAAGACAGAAATATGGAAGGAATATCCGTCTAGAACAGCTGTATCAAGGCAGAAATCTAGATCAGTCAGTAATAGAAAAAGAAGAGGAGGTGAATTATGAAGAGATGAGAGACAAAATTTTAAGGTTGGAGTTTGATAGAGCTCTGAAAAATCTTTCGGCAATGCCTCGCACTTTCTGTTTTTTTTATCAAATTTCTCACATGCCCAGACACCACCTATTTTAGGAGGTATATGTACTGGGGTCGATGACCTTGGGCATATGGCAAGAGTTGTTCGCTGATCCCACCCTATCAGTCGGCCAACTGCCTCCTAAAATTGGTGGAGATGATGGAGAGGGGAATACTGCGACCCACAGCAAACTCGTCTCCCGTCATTCGGAAGGGCGTGAGAATAGTACCCAATACCCGACGTACCTGATACTAGTTTTCTAGGATTTTCCCTGCATCTCTTTAGGTGAAACAGCGGGTAGGTTCTTTAAACCATAGCCCGGGGGTCCTAGTTAACCCTTGGCTACCTTACTCTACCTTCCGCAACCCCCCTTTTCAATTTCCTTCCTATGCTATTAAAGGGGAGTTGCCTGTTTCAGGATCACCCTCATGTAGCCTGTTAATCAAATTTATATATATATATATATTGTGATAAAAAGGGGGATTTTGTAAGGTTGTGGCGTTATGAGGCGCAGTTCGGCCAACAACAATGGCTAGTCGGCCGAAAGATGGTGTTTCCCCGCGGGGGAGGCCCGCCTTGCCTGTATAAAAAATGACGATGGTGAACCCCCGCGGGAAAAATGAGGGCGGGGAACCCCGAAATGTTGAGAAATAGGGGAATTCCCGTCGGAAGGTTTAAAAGGGAAGCCGATGGGTGGCTCGTGATCAGACCCGAGAAGACAGGCGAGTGGAGCAGAGCGCAGAAGGCAGGCGAGTGATCAGACCCCAGAAGGGAGGCGAGTGGAGCAGACCCGAGAAGACAGGCGAGTGGAGCAGAGCGCAGAAGGCAGGCGATTGAACCAGAGAGCAGATATCCAGAGGGCAGATATCCAGAGGGCAGAAGGCGGGCAAGTGAAACAAGGAGAGGAGAGGACGTGGCTCGACCCCAGAAGGCAGACGAGTGGGAATCCTGCAAGACGCCAGAGAGACGCACAAACATTCGAGAGGTGGATGTTTGTTGGCCCAGTAATTGTGGGTAAGCGATAAAAAAAATTGTGAAACTTTCTCATTGCTCTGGATAAATAACATTCAATGATTTTTCTTTCTATTTTCAGCTAATGCATACTCCATCTCTTGAGAGACCCAAAATCCCCTGAGAGTAAGCCCGTGTCTTCACTTAAATTAATAAACAAAAATATTAAAATTGATCATATTTGTACTTTAAATTAATAAATGTTTTTATACACAAAAAGTATATTACAATATATATATATATATATATATATATATATATATATCTTGCCTGCAGATACTGAACTAATAGTCCTGTGCTATTCGCATCTATCAGCCCCAATATTCTTCGATATATGTATAATTATGTTTTTATTAAAATCTTCTCATATTCTTCCTGTTTCGTAGATTTCGATAACTATCCCGAATAGCCATGATATTGCTTCTTCGCCCGATGATTTATCAATTCGTGTGGTATCTTTCTGGTTTTACCTTTGGCATGCCATATCACTGTATATATAAAGTTGCCTAGAATATTGCTCAGTTCTGTACTGTCAGAATAGTCAGTTCATAAATTGGTAGCGGTATTTTAGGTGCATTGTTCCTCGAGGACCGTGGAAAGAAATACTATGTCTGGTATCATATTTTTATGAACTCAAGCTACGGAACACAAAGGCGTTTTGATTATTATGTCTAAATTCTTAGTGCTTGTAACGTGTTCTAATGTACAGATTTCTAATAGATTGCCTATTGTTATACCTGATGAGCATTCTTCCATAACGTGACACCTTATTGTTCCATTGTTCTTCGATGATATTAGTTTACTAGTTCGGCGCAGTAATAACGACTGTTGGTGACGACAAGAAGAATCGCTGCTAAATCAAAACAAGAAATTATCATAAGAGATTGTTCCTGAAATAAGTTACTTTCAGTAACGGCAAGGCAGATAATCGTAAACCATATAAAGTGTCAAACGCAAGGCAAACTTATCAAGAATTTCATTATATCCAATCATTTAACAGTATCGGATCCAAAGAAGTATCATGGGAAGGAGAGGGGGGAGGCGAATAGTTTGGTAAAATGTATAATGTAATTGTATAATACTTCATTCATTCACTCTAAATCATTTCAATCTATATCAATTTGCACCTTTTAATTTGCATTAATGGTTTCTGAACAGAGATTAATTAAAGTGGGTGCTCGGCGATGCCCGGGAATTCATTTAAATTAGCCCGTGACAATAGCTTCACGACCCCTACTTTATCAGAGTTGAATTTTATGGTAACCATTGTGATGACTCAGGATCTTTAAAAACTAGAGTACCGAGAAAGACACTAAAAATCTCACTATCCGTGAAAAATATTTATTCTAATGAAAATATCTGCCCTTTAAAACACTTTACGTTTCCGTACCCTCCATCGTCGTCCACTGAAATGGTACTTATGTTTCCGGGTCATAAGGAATCCGAGTGAAAAATTTGGTCAAAATTGCTCCACATATTTAAGTTTTTCTGCAATACGTACATATATTAAATACGCTGACACAATTACCTGAACCCTCTCTTTGGTCTGATTACCGTGAAATAATATGTACAGATACATATCTAGGAATTAAAATTGAGTGCGTACGGTCCTAGTCTTAATATAAGCAATCTGCACTGCGATTATTACACATTTTTCGTATTTATTATTTAAAAAATTTCATACTTATGATTAGAAAGCATCGCCATAAAAGTATTCAAAATACCGGGGTAATTTCATACAACAGCCTTCCTTCAGAGTTTAAAAACAATAACTACAAAAGTGTCGTGAATCTATTCTATTAAATGGTGCGTTTTACTCTGTACAAGATTTCCTTAATCGCTCCCTAATATTTAAAATTAAAGTTCCTGCAAAAGTGTTGCCTTGTAAAATCACCTACTACACAGTTTTAAACTTTCTGTACAGTTTTTCCTGCTCTTTTGTTTGTTTGTTTCATGTATTTCCTGGAGCTACTACGGAAGTCCAGATTCCTTGTCACGCAGCTCAAAGCAGTGAAAATTCCATTTCGTATGTTAGTGTTTCTCTGTGTATTTTTGTGCTTTCTTGTGTGCGTGTAGTGTTTTTAATGTATTTAGACTTTTTATTTTATTTATTTATTTGAAGATTTTCGTAATAAATTTTGTACCTTATTTTGTTCTTAAAATTATTTTTTAATTGTATTGTATGACGTATCCTATTTCCTCTATCGAGGACTAATGGAAACAACAGTAAATCTAAACATTTTATTCAAGTAATGATACTTTTTAATAGTTCTTCGCAAATTTCGCATATGATATTTAGCTTTTAGTTACAGAAAATCCATCTCCGGCAACAGAATCATATTTCACAAATATTTGAATTACGACTCATAAAACATTTTGCATTTTTATTATTATCTCATTAAAAAGTCTCATTACTTAAAATTTTACTTATTTCAAACAGTAATTTAAATATATTGTTTGACGGGCTACGTGAAGGCATAATCTAACCATTGAAAGTTCTATATGTGTTTGGGGAAAAATATCTTTGTCCTGAAAGGGGTGGGAAGGAAAGAACCTAATTCTTCAAATGATCGACAGAAACTTTCTTTGGAATGATCATCGCTAAACACAAAAAACTTCATGACAATGGTATAAGAACACTTAAGGGCAAACCTTTTAACTAGCAAGTCTGTTTGCTTTATCTCGCGAACTATAAACCTTTTAAAATACATATTACAAAATTAATTTAAATAGGAATACTCAAAACTTTTATTTTGTATCGAAACTTAATACTTCTACAACCGCAACATCTTTTGACTCAATATCAATGCTCTGGCTGAAGAAACAAATTATTTCCAAAGATTTATAAGACGGAAGGTTACATATGACAGCTTTTAATACGGCAATTAACGTTAGGATTGACACCAATTATTTTAATAATGTTAACAACACTTTCTTTTATCTTCCATTAATATATATATATATATAAGCTCTATGTAATGTTTCTCGCAGCCACTTCTTACATAGATCGACGTCATACGTTACGTAAGTTGTTGGTGAAGCGCTGATGTTGCAAGAGTGATTGCGGGGCTCACCTGATTATGTCGGAAATGCCTCGTACTTTCTCTGGGTTTTTATCAAATTTCTCACATGCCGAGACACCTTCGCCTATTTTGGGAGGTTTATGTACTGGGGTCGAAGACCTTCGGCATATGGCAAGAGTTGTCCGCTGATCCCATTGAATCAGTCGGACAACTGCCTCCTAAAACTGGTGGAGACACGGAGAAATTTAATGCTGCGACCCCAAAGCAAACTCGTCTCCCATCATTCGGAAGGGCGTGAGAATAGTACCCAATGCCCGACCTACCTGATACAGGTTTTTTATCTTTTTCCTTGCATCTCTTTAAGTGAAACACCGGGTAGGATCCTTAAACTACAGCCCGGGGGCCCTAGTCAACCCTTAGCTACCTTGCTCTACCTTCCGCATCCCCCCTTTTCAATTCCCTTCCTATGCTATTAAAGGGGAGTTGCCTGTTTCAGAATCACCACTGTTAACCCACCCCAAAAAAAAAATTGGTGATGCGCTGTGTTATCTGTTTTCTATACGCGAAATTACTTTTTCTTAAAATAATAAAACTATTTGAATCATATTTGTTCATTAACAGAAAAATATTGTTTTATGCGTTTTAAGAAGTATTTATTCGATAAAAATTAGTTGAAAGAAAATTAATTTTTTTTAATATTTAAGACTACTGATCGCAGGAGTTTTTTATGCTTTGAAAAAAATATGGAACAATGGGTTTATATTTGATAAGAACATTCATTATTGAACATAGCGAGACAGTGTAGGGAAATGAGATCTATTTTATTGAAGTTAAACAAAAACGACATAAACAATTTGTTATAAAGAACTACAGCTCATTGTTTTTTAAACGTTGAGGATCAAATATTAATTCTCACTTGAGTTTTTTTCGTTTCATGTATCCTGCATGATACTGGTGTTGCATCGCTGCTGGCTCCAGGGTGACGACATCAAATTTTCATCGGAGACGGCTCGAACGTAGGCGAGGATCCTCGTTTTGGTGGAACACATTCGAATTTCTGTTTGAAGCGACTCAAGCGAAGGAGAGGGTCCTCATGTCATCCCGATTACAGTCATCTAGAGGCAAATCGTCATAGCCGGCACTTCTGAGTTCGTCAACCCGAAGCAGACCGTACAGCCATCCCAAGAGAAAACAGCTGCAGTCTTCTGTCGGTATCGTTGACACAATATTTTCAGAAGTTCATATTGCCAGTCTTATTTGCAAAAGAAACTTTGTTATAGTTTGGTTCACCCCAAAGGTGACCTGATTTTAATGAATATCAGAATGTAAATTATTAATGCTCTACCGTTTTCAAGTAAATTCATTTTGTTTTCCGGGTTTGACGCGTTTCGTCAATTAAATTTTATTATTTTTAAAGTAAACATCTACTTTGATTCTTAATTCATTTATGTCAATTCTATCTTATATTTTCCTTCAAATAATATTTTCCACAATAATTAAATAATAATTAGCCTCCCTCTCTATTTATTACAAAATGGCACCCAGATGTGGTGCTTATTACTAAATTTAATGAACCGCCCACTTCACATTCTATTTATTACAAGTAAAAAAATAAGTAACTAATTACATTCATGTTTTCTGACTTCTGGCTATTGCACTCTTTCGTAAACATTAAAATGCAGATATAATACATTAATGTCGTAGAGTTAAATAGTGGAACGTTACGTCGGAGACTTGGTTGGGAATTACGCCGTTACGAAAACCTATGCCATTTTGCAGATTCAGAGACTAGATATAAATCATTATCGAGAATAGCTGCAATAACAGGGCATCCTCTATATAATGGGATTTGCTGGCTTGTATGAGCCGTGCCTGAGATGAGTCTGAGATGAGAAGTATCTCCGGTAGTTACACCTGGTGAGAGAATCCTGCGGATAGCTTTAATTTGTAGGCGTGTCCCGGAGTCTGGACAAATTACAGGCTGCACACTTAACCCTGAGCTTGTCCGTTGAGGTGCTCCAAAACCCATCCAAGCGAACACCTAATCGTATTATCGCAGTTCCCTGTTAACATCTCCACAGATAATAATGGGTAATGCAGCCTGGATATTCGACCAGCGCCTGAAACATCAATCTTCGGATCTTAAATTAATTTAACAAATTACCTGGCAGTCTTTTTTATAATTGCTAATTTATGAAGCGATACGTACAGTAAAAAATGGACGGATGTAAGCATTCCTGATGTGAGCATCTGGTCCACGGTTATTTTTAAACCAATTAAAATTTCCAAGGTATATATCAAACAGTAGCTATTAAAGGGCAGTTTGAATGCGGGTTATTTAACTGAGTAGGGCTCCTTGTGTTGATAACAACCAACGTTTGAGTGGTACAGCACAGACACGCATACAATTAATTATATTATTTTGTTCTATAGCATCATAAATATTTTGTCAGATATTCTAGAGTTGGATCAGATTAATTATTTCTAATACACTATTCCTGTTTTTTCATTAATTTAACACCAATAAATTCACTAGAGATGAAAGGTTTTCCTGGTGAAAATGTTGGATAAGTAACGCCCAAAAGTTTTTTTGACTGTAGAAAATTTCATACTTTTCCTTTTTGTTTCTTTCAGAAACAGGAAAAAATTTCCCGTATTTTAATGTCAGTGTTGCTCTCGGCGCTGGTTGCAGGAAAGTCCTTGGTGATAACCTTCTGTTCTTAGTGATCTCAGCCTGGCTTCTCATCGACCTTTCCTTCCTCGGGTCAGAACTGCTTCACATTTAAAGTTTCAATATCCGCCAAACCGAAACTGATTTTTCTCTGAAAAATCGTATTTTCTCCTGAAAGCTGAGCAAAAACTGTCTCTTTAACGCTCCGTCTCTGCCGAAGATTGAATGACGACGCCGTGTCATTGATACGATGACACTCGTCTCGTGACAACATTTTTTATTGTTTTCAACTTGATGATTGGCTGGGTGGGGTCACAGGTAACAAGGATTTTGGATATTCTCAGGTAATTGATCAACGAAATTTTAATCAGTAGTCAATGGAATTATTTGTCGTCTCCACGGTGCTCCTGTTTATTGTTTTTCTCTTGGCAGTGGTGGAAATTTACCTTGAAATAATTTTGCAACATAATATTTAAGTCCCGCGAATTATGTCAGAATATAATCGTAGCGTAACGCTACAGAAACTGTAATAAAAAGACACGCCTGATGACGTAGAAACTTCTCAACCAATAATTTTAGAAATAAGAATAGCATGTCGAGTTTTAATTTTGTACCAGCAAGGTTCCCCGCTTTGCCGGATTTTTATTTATATTATCCCGGCATAGTCAACTGATTGACGTTTTTCAGTTATTTATTTAATTCTGTTAATCTTGCTATGACAATTAAATTGTTTGATTAAGCTTCTTCTTTTTGTGAAATTCTCCACCATTTTAAAAGCTTTTTCTGAATAACTCGTTAATTAGCATCCATTCAATTCTTTTTTTGGTAACTGGTTACATGGTGGTGACCCAGAAACTGGCATCTCCATTTTAATAACGCGGGAATGGAATTTAAAAGGGGATGTGGAAAGGAGAGTAGGGCAGCCAAGGGTTGACTATATCTTACGGGCTATAGTTTAAGTATGCTACCAGGTATCTCTTTATTCAATTGGGTTTTATTTAATTACATTCAATGTGGTTAGACCACGTTAAATGTTTTCTTTTAAATGCGTTGAGATGCATTGGAGAATTTCCTGATGGAACCGCCCGGCTAAAAATAGTCCGGAGACAGACAATAGGGAAGTTCCCCTGAATCTGCTCTTACGCCGACGGAGTAGCACTCTCACCAGCTAATGAGGAAATTGATAGCAGATGTTGCTTGTTGTGCGAAGACAAATTTCCACCAATGAGATTAACTATACGAAAAATAGACAGGGAAGTACAGTGAGACCGGAAAGGCGGAGATATCGAGAGAGTAACTTTTTGGTTAGGATTGACGGAGAGCAGTTGATCTAAGAAGGACGGCGAGGAGGGAAGCAGTAAATTTGTGAACTTATGGACGTATGAACCAGACCTTGCTTCGATCTCTATAGTAGGGATTCCTTTACCAGTCAGCCGTTGGAGTTTTTCTATCATGGAACTTTGCGACTGTAAAATTATTAATGTATTGCACGGGTAACTTTTGATAGATTCTCATACTGGTGCAATGGTTAAAATTAATTAATAATTTAATTTTATGTACATATTTTATTTTATCTTATTTCCTTATAATATAAGTAGAATTATAATTGTTTTTTATTTCCTGGAATTACTATCGCTTGGCACTCATAATTTTAATTACGGAATATATTTTCCTATTATTTATGTGAATCACGCTACAGGCCTGAAAATGATACAAGCCAAACCCACGGAAACCTGCATCAGGTAGGTCGGGGCTATTGGGTACTTGTCTCAGCCCTTCCGAATAACGGGAGAGGAGTTTGCTGGCCCAATAGGATCAGTGGCAACTCTTACCGTTTAGGCAACGGAGATTGTGGAGAAGAGCAGATGATCGTCGTTATCGCTCAGGTAGTCCAAGGAGACAAGGATAAATTAGGCGAAAATTGCAACGAGGAAGATGCTGGAAGATCCATTATGACGACATGGTAATTATTCCTGTAACATTTTGATGATTTCCTATACTGCCAGGTCCGAGTAGATATGCGTAATATTTTTATCTATGAGGAGACCCATAACATACGACCCTGAGTTTAAAGATCAAGAATTGTTAGTTGCAAGAAATTTATTTTTTTGTAAATATATATGCAGTGTTAATAAATAATAACGGCAAAAAATTCAGCATTAAATATATAACTATTTATTATAAAAGGGGACGTTTCATCTCCATTTTGAGACTTCTTCAGGCTTAAAATTTAGCAATACGTCGTATTTACTCATTGGCACCCGAAAATTTTCGGTAGTAACCGTCGCTGAAGAAGGTACAGCGCGGCTCCAAATTTTTCACATAAATTCAATAATATTTACGACTGAGGGAGTCAAGGAGTAAATAGGATGTATTGCTAAATTTTAAGCCTGAAGAAGACAAAAATTGGAGATGAAACGTCACTTTTGCTAATAAATAGTGTAATGCGTATAAAATTTCGGCATACGTTGTTTCATTCAGATAAATTAATTTAACAATATTAAGAATTTTAGTACAAAATTCCGTAGAGAACAGTCCTGAGGTATTCGCAAGGCATCCTTCCGGGAAAAAGCCTGGTAAGAAAAACAAAACTATAACTTATAGCCAGACAAGCGCAGTCTTTGTCTCAAAGATATTTGAGCCTCACCGAAAAAAACCAGGTCCTCCAGGATTGCAAGGGTGGCTCCTCTAAAAATTTTAATTTTGGAGCGGAAGGGTAGGAACGCCAACCCCATTGGAGGACCTGGGGAAAATAAAAAAAGCAGGGAGACGAATCACGTTTTAGGAGAGGTGAGTTCGAGGTGGACAGGACCTCGGAAAAGGGAGTTGGAGGTGAGAGGACAGCATGAGAAAACGGGAAGGACTGTCTGAGCTGGGAGGAGAAGCGGCCTGGCTGCAAGGACGACAACGAAACTACACCAACATTTGAGGCTTGCCGCCATTATGCTGAACCGGAAGCTACCTTTGTGTTACACCCAGGACTGCCGGTCAACAAGGAAACTTGGGAAAGACGCATGTAAAGTAAGGAACCAAGGCAAATAATCTCTGGTTCTGCTATGTGTATAAACACCTAATACAGCCCTGAGTGAAAGTAGATTGTATTTACTAAGTCTCTTGCTATATTATTTCTGGTTAGGTCACAGCTAGGAAAATTAAATTAATTAAATGTAAATATTGTAATCTTCTTGAATATTTTAGTTTTGTTATTAATAAAACTGTTTAAAATTCAAAGTTGATATTTATTGGCGTCCATCCATTTAAATATTACTAACTTTTAATATATTTATAAATAACAAAATCCACGTCACAATAGTTATATATTTAATGCTGACTTTTTTGGACGTTTTTATTTATTGTAAATATTTAAGTCAGAAAACTATGATATATGTAGTGTTAATTAAGAAAGAATTGCCGGCTTAAAGTTAGAAAATATCAACATAGTAATATTGTTGTAAATTTGTTTAAGTTAAAGCAAATTGTTTTCTTTTAATTATAGAAGCTTATTATTATTAATGTATTAATGTTACATTAAAATAATTAACATTTTCCGTATTAATTTCAATATAGTTATTATTTTGGTTCGCGTTACTACGTTTCGGAACAAAAATAGAGTGGGTCAATCTACAGATACGTGATCTTCAATTTTAAATGTTGTTCATTTAAATATAAATACTTATATGTACCTTTTACATGTTTTTTAATATAAAGCAAAACTCAACCACCTTAGTATTTCCTTCGGCACTGTAACTATAGAAATCGATAAACGTTAACAACAGAAATGAAGTCACTGATCAAGAACATTAAACGAGCTAGAAACAAGTTGTTCGAAACTTGAGAGCTTAATGCAAATGACATGAGTATTTATTAAGCCACTGCCGCTATCAACGCTGAGAAACGTTAACAACGAAATTGATGTCTCTAATCCTGAACGTTAAAGGAAGTAGATATAAATTGTTACAATTAATTATTCAGCTTCTCTATTTCAGCTCCAAAATGGGACTTTCGTGTCTCCAGCCGTGACATGCTAATCTTGCTAAAGATCACTCGCTAAACATGTTACGTCCAGAGAAGTGCAGGGCACCAACAAATTCTCTTGTAGACACGAAAAAGACGTTAAATTAAAATTTAATGAGCAGTAGCTGAGTCCTGACCGTTGAATGTTACTCTGTCAATTAAACCGCATTTTCGCGATCTCGTTTGTTGGCAAAATACGCACGACAAGAGAGTAACATTTTACAGGCTCACAGGGGTAGAAAAAACTGGCTGGACGTATGCACAGTGGGCCCGTTGTAGAACCGTATTTGCATACTAATGGAAGCCCATGTCGGCCGAATCGGATCGCTCCTTATCACGTCTGGCATCTGTGCGAGATTGATGGCTTCTGCCGTTCCGGGGACTGGCTTTTGTCTCTGCATGGCCGAACCCGAGATATCACATCGCTTACTCTATTACGCCTTTAGGGGGAAATTACCTGTAGCTGCTAAAAGCTTTCAAAGGGCTCCAATACTACGTACCTGAATTTCGCCTACAGCAAGCCAACAGTTTTCTGAGTCACCATAATTTAATTCTTATTGATATTTATTGCTCCCCCTCCCAATTTCTAAGATTGTATTTGATGAAGAAGATACCACGATCTGTGGGAGAATAAGTGAAGAGAGAACAATATGGAGAACTTTGACCAAGAGAAGGGATAGATTAATAGGCCACTTTTGAGTCACGAGTCTCATTATACGAAGTGTGTGGGGTAATAACAAAAGAGGGAGGCCAAGAATGGAATACGCTAAGCATATCAGGAAATATGAGGAATGTGGTAGTTATGCAGAAGTGAAAAGTCTTGCGTAGAATAGGTTATCATAGAGGGTGTAGTGAGTGTATGTGGCAATCGCAATTTTATTTCGTCACTGGGTGAATAATTCCTCATATTGGAGACAAGTAAACATGAAGGCGTCAGGTAGGCGAGATAACGGAGTACCGAACGTGACAGATCTGCCGTCTGGTACATGAGTTCAGTTTCTTAACCCCGGGAATTTTGAAGGGCGAGTCCCTTTCCATTTACTATATGAAAAGGATGGAAGCAGCTACTACCTACCACAGTTTTCCTCTCCCTTCATACTAGAGTGCCCGCTCTTTTCTTTATTCCCTTCCACATTCATCCAGCTGTGATCTAATAGCATTTTCCCTTCATCCCTTTCACCCTATACCCCTCTAATCATATCTCTAGTTTTTAGTTCATTAGGTAGTAATATTGTAAAAAATATATATGTTAATAGAAGAATTTTCTGTAACACAATTTTTGTAAATTTGTGAATATAAGACCAGTTATAGATGTACCAGAAAACAGGACAATTATGTTTTAAATAATAAAAATAATAATAAAATAAAGTCGGTCATAGGTATGGAAGAAGTCTGGAAAGTGTGTGGTGTTTGATACACGGTACGGCAGTAGGACATGAACATTTGAAGGAGGAAGAAGTTGGGCAGTCGTGGAATAGAAGTTGATCAGTCGGGAATGGAACTTGGAAGTAGTAAGGTGGAGATGAGATGAGAGATAGAGTTTGGAGTTTGGCGATCATTAAAAAATTAGAAAGAAGTCGCTTAAGAGTAAGAAAAGTTTGTAATTTAATCGGGGGGGCAAACTGAAAAGAAGATAGATGGCAGCGAGCAGATCCTGCGTAATCCTGGCCCCAGAGTTCCTAGAAAGAAGACCAGGTACCGACGGCAGAATTCAGAGGAATTGAGAGGAAAGAGTAGGCTAATAGAATGGGGATGGACTGTTGTCGACGGTGGTCATTTAAAAGACTATCTTCTTATATCAGGCATTTTCCCTTTGTACGCTTCCCCCCTAGATAGGCCAGTGATGACGAGTGACCCATAAATCACTTATAAAAAGATAAGTTTGGTTTGGGGTTAGTAACGCCAGTATTTGCGAAACACTGTGCATTTTTACCAGAAGCGAACATTTAATAAATCACATAACTTGTTAATGATTTGTAAAATGATTAACTCATTCGGTGTAGTGAAATTTCACATCCACCTCAGTTACAAAAAGGCTGAAAAACGGCAATAACCTCTACTCCATGAAATTTTATAAATTAATCTGGAGTTAATAATGAGACAGGTGCTATTAACTGTTCCGAGTGTTGTTTAAGAACTGGAACCTTAAATCATTTCACATAATCATACCGAGACCGCTTGTGAATTAATACATTATCCAACAAGCTGTTTCGCAGAAATAAATGCCACGATATTCATACACGGTGCTCGGTCTATACGTGCAATCAACTTCAATTTAAGAAAAATTATGTGATAATTATAGGTTTGTAAAGAAGACTCTTGAATAAAATATGATGTTTTATTACGTCTCTTTTGAATATGAGTTCTCTGGCTGTTCAATTAATTGCCTTATAAAAATGATTTAATCTACTCGTACTTTGTATTTACATGCTAATTTATTTGGTCGAGAAATTTCGGAAGCGAAAACATGGTTTATAAAGATTTATTAGTTATAAAATAACGCAGGATTGAATACATGCGTTGTAATTTATTGTTACTTTAGAATGAACTGATCGAGAGCTGAGAATTTATCTATTATTAGCATATAATATTTGACAGTGACATATTGTAATACTTTGGTCACAAAAGATTCTTACTTAAAAACGTACATGATGCATTCGTAAAATTGACTCAATTACTACATTTCAAATAAATTAAATTAATACTAATATTTTCTTTCTTTACACTGCAGTGTAGCTTTTCTGAGATAATAATAGTAAAACATGCAATCAAATACATCTATCAATATTTAATTAATTTAGTTAACCGCTATATGAGTAATATATCAAATACCGTTATTCAGAGGGAAGCTACTATATCTTGAAAAATATTCATTATAAAGCTAAAAAAATATTATCTTCACAATTATTTAAATAATTGATTGTAGACCGATAGTTGAAATTTCTTCATTATTTCTTAATACAGAGTTAGCGAGGATTTGGAACTGGAATTGGCGCCAGTAAGTCCAGACCCTGTGTCCTCATTAATCTCCAGGCATGTCATTTTGGCACTTAGAATCTGTGGTATTTCCACAACCTCGCTGGCGTGGGAATAGAGAAACGGGACAACACAGAAATATTTAAATATGTGAAGTATCATTCTTCTCTTGGAATTTGAAAGGGGCGGAAGGGAGCCGACGTTTGGTCCCGGACGTTTGAAGGAGGACTTACGACTATGAGGAGGACATCCTACGGAGAATCTGGCAGAGAGGCGAACCTACATTCAACTAGGTACGTTGTCAGGTTTCCCAATTTTTGACGCCTAGAGAAGGTATCGTCCACAGTTTTATCCTGAGATGTAAAGCGATCTAATTGATTCGTCGTACCTCCGAAATTTTGTTAATAATTTCTTACTTCAGTTTTATTAAATAAATTCCTCATTTATTTCATTTAAATACCCTGTCATTTTATTTCAAAACATCCCACTCTATACGATGATCAAGGTATCTTACAATGTGATTGTTCGAGGAAAAATTAAAGCTGTCGTGTCTTTCGATCACGTATACAGGCAGCATCAAAGTATTTTTACCACAACATATACTCATCATTTAAGGACTAGTTTTTTGACGTATGTCCTTCCTAGAATAGATTTCCTTACGTCAATATTTTTCAGAATAGGTTTTACACTACCAAGTTATCGAAATGTAGTTTCCTGTTAAACAAAGTCTCGATCTACTTCCACTTCAACCGCAGGAAGTGGACGTATTAAATATTACAAAAGGAAAACATACGAATATACAAACCAACGTGAATCTTATATTTCAACAGAATGTGATGCAGGTAACTTAGATACTTGTCTCACGCCATTCCGAATGACGGGAAAGGAATTTAATATACTTAAATACGGACTACAACTGATCTGGAGCATACGACGCACACAGAACTTTCTAAACGTCAAGGTCCAACTTCCTACAGATAATGCTGACACATATAGCTATTTATACAATGTGTGTTATTAATAAATGATAGTCGGTTTATCAACCAGGTGGAATTATTGTAGAAATGTTTATTATCTATCATTTTAATTGCATGTAATGTAATCAATTACTAAATTATCCTTTAGTTTTCTTAACTTTATAGTGGCTTTCCTTTTCATTGATAAAATACAGACGAGACAAGTTTACTTACTTCTAATCCCTTAAACATTCTTATTCCGTTGGGAGAAGTAATGTATTTTAAATTATTTTCCAGAGTACGACGGACACTCAATAATTAAAGAGACAGATTGATAAACAAAAAAAATATTATGTAGGAGGTGTTTGAAATGTCCATAACTTTAGGTTGGCATTACTGGGATGAGCTGAAAACACCTGACGGATAAAAATGGTTTTGATTATAGTCTCCAAATTGCATTTAGCGTTTACGTGTCCTCTTGAAGTTTTTACATCAGTTGAACATAATTCAGTTAACCGGGTTCTGCTTCCTGAAGGTGATTTCACAGTACAGTGTAAGTTCTATGAATTGCGGAAATTTTTATAACTGTGTGGAACAGTTGAAAAACGCTCGAACCTCAGTGACTGCGCGCAACGTCCTGGCTGGCCAGTTTAAGTGTCACCTTCTTTGCTCAAAATCCGCATTTTCGTGAAGAACGACGTATTACTGTTGAAGATATTACAGTAAGTGTTGGCACAGTTCATGACGCTATCAGTAAGAAGTTCAAGAACAAAAAAACAAGTGAAAGATGGGTCCCGAAAGCAAATACAATAAACCGCGGAAAATTGGGTTGGGAAATGTAAACTCATCCTCCCTTCAGTCTAGATTTGCCTCCCTCCGATCTACATTTGTTTTGTCCACTCAATAAGGTATTACCTGGTAAAAAGTTCAGTTTTTTGCGGCACAAACAATAAGACAAATACAAAGACGTCTTGTTGGGAAAAGTGGATTCATATTGGCAAGGATGATGTTGATAAGTAAGGAATGATTTATTTTTTATAAGTACGCGGCTCTTGCTTGATCAATTTGTCTGTTTAATTACCGGAGGCCCTCGTTTCTGGAACTGATAGCACTATAAACCATTCAGGCAACCAACCAAAAGGGCTCGTCATCGTGTGGCATGACAGCACAAATACAAAACATTCCAGTGACAATTTTCGGTCATTCCTATTTTGACATGGCATCTACCTGACCATTCTTCCGGCAGCAGCTGCCGAGCGGCAGAGGACTGGTGACGTCACCGAAGCTAATGCCGAAAACATTCGCTCGTCGTGGAGGCATTGGCCTCTGCGAGCTCGGTTCATGGTCAAGCGTTTCCTTTATTTCGTTTTGCACGCGAATCTCATTATGTTTTGGGAGTCAACACCACATGACGCCCGGCAGCGTACTCTCCGCACCTGCGACCCGCCTTAAGGGGCAAGGTGCACTGACCCTGCCACGGGGATTCCCACAAACTGACAGCTAGGCAGGGTGGATGACCCTTTCCAAAACGTTACCTTTAATTTCATCTATCAGCAAAGTTTCCCCTGCCTCCTACAGCGCAAAATTATATCTAAGAATGAAGACCTTCACGCTAAAATTGATTGATAAAATCTCACGGGATGACAGCCGGCTAAAATAAATAATAAAGAGGCACCATTAGTGTCATGTAAAAGTTTCGAATTTTATTTTATCATCATCAAAATGTTGCTGTCCGGGTGGGGCTGTAACCAACTGAGCTAGTCCAGGTCGGCTGCCAGATCCGTTGCTACATTCCTCCACTCTTGTAAACCTAATATGGGATAACAACAATCCATGCAGCTTTGATCAATTTACACGATGTCTATTCTTCACTGATTTCCTGCTAAGGTTGTGAATAATGTGTTTAGTAAATTGTAGGTGAGCCGAGCTTAGGTTTACAAAAGTGGAGGAATGTGGCATTGGATCTGGCAGTCAACCTGGGCTAGCTCAGTTCATTAGAGAAACCATCCGGTTCGATTCCCGGGTCCGGTCGACAAATTTTCATCCTTCTCTTCTAAATTTAGTTTCATTGCCTTTAGCTGAGCTTCAATTGAAGCAATTCTTTCTTTGAATTGAAATTCGTGCACCTCTGATCACTTACACAACGTCCGCAATTCACTGAATCCTAGCTAAAGTGTGAAGAACGTGATTGTTGGTGAGCCTAGCTTTGGTTTACGAGAGTGGAGGAATGTTGTATCGGTTCTGGCAGTAAACGTGGAGTAGCTCAGTAGGTTAGTGCACCGCCTAGAAAGCAGGTCCTGGCTTCTATTCCCTTTGACTGAGCTATATTTGAAGCAATTCTCACTTTTAATCATAAACATAATTAATATTAAGTCTCATGGTGTTTCTCTAAAAGACTGATTACTTTGTGAATGTGTTATTCGTAACCCAGTCTTAAAGAGGAAGGCAACATTCACAGGGTATTATTTGATTTTCTAACGCTGCAAACGACGCGTTTTGCCGAAGGCATAATGTCGTGCCCGGAGTACTAACAACACCGGAAGGGGTTATGTATTTTGCGCTTGGATTTCATCCTTCTTTCTGATTCATCGCTTTAGCGGAAACAGAGGAGACAATCTATGGGCTCCGTAAGAATCCGAAGTATATTTCAATGCCACCAGATAGCACGAGAGTAGTGTTTTTCAACATATTTTCGTGGTGATGTAGGTTGATGTGTGGCACAGTGCTTCTAAATGTGTTGTACAAAGAATAACTTTTAAAAATTTTAGGCGAAATAAAAATAGATAAATGAAATCCCGAAAAATGTTTTTAATTCCGCCAATATTGACAGATAAAACTTAATAAAAAACCAAAAAGTAAAAAAACCGCTCCAAATATATACTCAGCTTCGCCAGTGTCTGTCCAAAGTTCGATTCTAAAAGAAGGATGGAAAACATGTTAGCGGTGCTGCCAAGGGCAGTAGCTGCACACAACAGTGTGGCGAGGCGTGAGCCTTAGCAATTAAAGGGTTAAATTTGAGCGAAAATTAGACCAAAGTGGGTTTCATCAATTTTATTAATCTTTCTTGTCGGGCTATAAGGACATTCTGAATACGTATACATGTACGGAGCGTCGGCGGCGCTGTATGTGTTTTCTTACTTAATTAGATTCCTCGATTCTATTAAAGTAGTGAGTCACCGTGGTGGTTATGATGAAAATCTTTGCACATAAAGTAGGAGGTGTGAAAAGGTATATTTTAAGAAATGGATTAATCACGTGTTTACAATCATATTAATGTCGAATTAAATATTATATCGTTATAATATAAACTAATTCCCGGACAACGCCGGGCACCAAGCTAATTTTTGAATAAATATCGGTACTTACTTTAAGAACATCCCTCATAATACAATATCCTTAAACGCTAATAATGGTTCCTCTGTTATCCATATCAGTATTATATATAGCTTTTCCGTAACTTTTACGCTTACACACTTGATGTCACGTTTTCATATTTTATTTTATAAGCTTCTACTAAACTGCGCAATTAATTTATATATATATATATATATATAAAGTAATGTAGCTCTAGGGGGCTGAAATGTAAATTAGTGTAAAGAATAAGAGTTTATAAATTTCTTAAGGAACTGCATTCATTCGCTTTAAAAAAGCAATAATAAACAATTCGGAAATTAAGAAATAATAAAAGCGTGTGCTTTTGCAACAGGCACACGAAAAGTTATAAGATTTATAATACAGTATAAAACTGCAGTGTGGATGTTTATTTCCATGGTTAATTTTAAATGTACACACGACGTTTGGTAATATTTTACAAGGATAAAGAATACTGAAATTGTATCCCGCTCACTAGAGTGATATTACTAGTTGATATATATAAATAAATATTTCAATTTAATCGAGGCTTATAAATAAAGCACAAAAGCGATTAAAAATATTTCCCAACAACAGCACCAATAAGCAGACGAGGATATTTAGCTGATAAAATCTGTAATCGTTCACTAACAAAGGGAAAATTGAACCTGAGGCGTATGAAGTACATTATAATTACACATTTTATTTTAGTTATTAAAATAAATCAAGTAATTTGTTGGTGAAATAATTATGTAAATGAACGAAAAGTCTCGCCTCCTTAATTATTAGCAATTAGCCGTGCTACTGCTGAGGTATAATTTACGCCCGTGTCCAAATTGATAAATTGAACGTAATTTGTGCTGCAATTTAGCTGCAGTGATACACATTAAAAGCAATTAAAAAGTGCTTAAGGAAAGCTGCTAAACCTTTGTATACGCTCTCTTCGTTAGAATTTAACGCACAACCTTAGACGACAGGCAAATTTTATGTTTTGCTTGTCAAATCACATGACAGAGTAAAATTAAATATAAGGAATATATATATATATATATATATATATATATATATATATATCTTCTATTTCACTTGTAAAATATGTGGCAGGTTTTATTCGTAAGATACAAATAAAACCTTATAAAGTTAAAAAATGAGAAGTTTGTGATAAAAACGCCTACCTCAAATTCTCTTATATGATAATATAACGCTGATTATTTTAAACGTCTCAATCAATTTTCATTGTTCTCTTTATAAACACGAAATTGTGTCCGCGTGTCAAATTCACATTAAATAGACTAAAATAATAAAACATATCCATCATCTGATAATGCCCAGCCAAAATATTCGTTCGAAATATCTCTGTACCTTCCCGTTTTATTGCAGCCCATTAAGATTTTTAACAATAAATCAGTGATATTATTTTAAGTCTCATTTTACATTTTGAAAATTATAGATAAAGAACGGCAGTTATAAAAACTATGCTAATAATCTCGCCTTCTACAAAGGTTTCAAAACAGTGAGTCAGGCTTACTTACTTTTCGGAAACGGTCATAAATGGAGAAGTGACTGGAGTTACGTATTAGGTCATGCTCAATGCTTCAAATAGTATAATATTATTAATTTATTAACAAACTAATTGAAATAACGTTTTAAAAAAATTAATGCAAAGTGCGAGGCACCATTTTAACACGAAATAATAATTATCTCTCGGGTTTTATTAAGAAATTTGCAGTTTGATATTAGATAAAAATTAATATAAATCCACTTTATAAATGTATATTAAATGCAGAGTTACCTTGCATACTATCGTCCAGTGATGAACGCCTTCAAAGAAACAAGAGACCACATCTCCTTAGTTTCAGTTCAGTCTCAAAAATATTAATGTTCCTAATTTTATCGTGGTGTGGCACTATATTTATCAAAAATGTTACACATCTCAAAATGTCCCAAGTAGAGAAAAAGAACCGTTCTCCACGTAGTAGAAACATCATCTCTTTTATTCACATGGTGAAGACAATAAAGTTGTGTTTAGCCAACGTTGTGTTCCGGTGAGTCGGCAAAATTCTTTGTTATTAAAGAAAATCTTTTCTTTATAAATGTCTGGAGGATTTGTGATGGAAGGCTCTTTGCATCTGCTGTTAAGACCAAATTATCCATGTAAATATAACTCGCTTATGCGTTCCCATATCATACAACCGATCGATGAGTTAGTGTTGACCTTAAAGAAGTTTCCTTCTATCTTTCACATTTTTAGGTCCCTTCTTTCAAACCTTTCCGGCCAATAATCCCCTCCCTCTTTACTACAGGTGCCGAAAGGTATTAACTGTGATGCCAGAGTCACCGCGAAGTTTCCGAATCAGTTAATAACTACCGGTTCATTTTACCAGTGGAATGTATTGTATATTCTTTTCCGTGTATGAGTGCACACGCTTGACTGAACTGTATTGAACCAAGTACAAACAGCGGCATTTAAGTTGTTTGTACAGTTAATTGTGAAATTTAATCGGATAATAGATATTCCAAGTTAATTTCTAATAGTCGTGACAAAGTGATATTCCGGAATGTTTTAAAATGTCAAGAAAACTGTAACTATAGCGAAAGTACTTTCACGTATCTAAGAAAATCTAAATATTAAAAATCTCCTTTTATAAAGAAGGTATAATATGTATAAATTCCTCTCGGGTTTCCAACCGGGTCAAAGAGATTATCAGTGACGTTTCAATGGCTTGTTCTGCAATCATCTTCAGTCTGAAGATTATTTATACATGCCATTCGCCGGGAAAGAACTCGTACTTTAATAAGGTATAATATTCTACTAAAAGTTTCAAATATTTGTGTCACATACTTAGTAAAAAAGAAACATAAACACAAAGCAAACACAAATATTTTTCACTCCCTTAAGGTACCGAAATAAGTTTTAGTTCCTTTAAAGTAATGGGACTATTTCTTATTTACTTAATGTTTTGTATGTATTGTGGACTCCCTACAGGGTACCGGGACAATTTTATGCAATTATAGTACCGGGAATATTTAAGAAATTTTAAACTGTCTTAAGGTGCCGTGCACATTCACTGTACCAGGAAAATTCTTGAATCGGTTAACGTATTGTCCATCATCATCATGGTTAACGTGTAGCTAACTCCAATTGGTATAGGTCGGTGTGTGCCCATCAAGAATTTATGCCAATTAAATCATGTTTTGACCAAGAGATTACTAAACGACTTGTTCATTTTCAGGACATAAAAATATCAGAGAGTGGAGTAATAGCAATCATATAAATACCAATAATATTAATAAAAAATAAATTTTATAACCAATGACACGGTATTGAGACTGCGAAACTGGAAGCAGACTATGATAGATCTCAACAGTAAGCGGTTATTTGTTGAGAGTATTCAAGCAAATCTGTAGGATCGTATAAAGCAATGGGTTGTTGTAAATCAGTAAACGCCGAGAATTGTACAAATATATTTGATAATAAAATAAATGTCTCATAGCCCTAGTGAATAATTTTTGTTACTACGAAGACGTCACGTGTGAACAAGGTTACGGCGTTGCTGCTGTCGGTAGACGAAAGAAGTAACCGTGTCGAGTTTCAACCGCGGACCGCAGAAAAGAACGTACATTTTTACGCACTGTTTCCACGTGAGAGTGAAACACTAGCCTCGGCGCAGCTGGGTCCACACTCGTCATCCTGGCGCCACTCATCTTGTTGCTCTCAACAGTAAATTCGAGTACTTCAGCCACTGCACGAAAGTTAAACGTTATACTCAAAATGAAAGTTTATTTTTTAAACGATTCCATGAAAATCCAAGTCTAAAATATGTGGTAATTTTCTTTCAACAGACACAGGTTATAATACATACTTTTTTAATATCGAACACTCACTTATTCGTTAAGCTGGTAAGTTCAAAAATGGTACTTATAAATCTATAAGCTTTTAGTTCCTTTTTTTCTTTCTTTATTTTATTTAGGACCATTTTTTACAGTCGTAAAATTGACACGAGATTTCAAAGAATTTTCATATTTGCAAGTCTACTTTCTTATATGAGCTATATATCGTTGATGCGACCAAAAATAATCTAATAATAAAAATAGGCTATGTAATTTCAATAGTTTGAACCTTGGTTATGCAGGATACTATTTTTCATAATTTTAGACTTTCATCAAAGTATCTGAAGCATCTGAGGAGGACCCAGCTGGTAGACATCGGTTGACGTCCTGCAGACCATTTCTACTATAAGATATTATTTTCCACTTGTGCTGGCAATGTCACAACCTCTCTCTCCTGAGGTTGCAAGCCTAACACTGAAAACTGTGTGTGTAGTCAGTCCTTCGCTAAGTATGAATAGGAGTAGACGATAGATAGGAGTGCCTGTGGGAGTTTTCTCTCACAGGCGTTTCTTCCCATGCGGGAGTCACCTGACTCAGTCGTAAATGCCTCGTACTCTCTCTCTCTAGTTTTTTTCAAAGTTCTCACACGCTGGAGCACCTTCACCTACTTTGGGAGGTGTGTGTACTGGGGTCGTAGACCTTGGGCATACGGTAAGAGACATTCGCTGATTCCATTGGATTAGTTGGTCAACTGCATCCTAAAAGTGGTGGAGACACGAAGAAGGTAATTCTGCGACGCCACAACAGACATTCGGAAGGACGTTAGAATAGTAACCAATTCTCGACCTGCCTGGTGCAGGCTTTCTAGGGTTTTTTCTGCATCTCTTTAGGTGAAACACCGGGTATGATCCTTAAACTATAGCCCGGGGCTAACCCTTGGATAACTTGCTCTACCTTCCACATCCTCTCTTTTCAATTCCTTTCCTATGTTATTAAAAGGGAGTTGCCTATTTCAGGATCACGCTCATGTAACCTGTTACTCTCAAAAAGTAAAAAATGGGCCGAGACGGGAGCAATGCCTGTGGGAGCAGGAATTTCTCACCAGATTGATTGCGTGGCTTACCTTTGTCAATTCCTGGCACTCTCTCTGGGTTTTTGAAGGTTCTAACATGCCGAGGCATCTTCATCTAATTTAGAAGATGTATGTATTGGGGTCGAAGGCCTTGGGCATATGGTAAGAGTTGTCGTCTGATCCCATTGGTCAGTCTGCCAGCTACCTCCTATAACTGGCGCAGACATGGAGTAAGGGAATGCTGCAACCCCACAGCAAACTCACCTCCCTTTATTCGGAGGGGCGTGAGAATAGTACCCAAAAGCAGCACCTACCAGATGCAGGTTTTCTAGAGTTTTTCCTGCAACTCTTTTAGTTGAAACACCGGGTAGAATCCTTAAACTGTAGCCCGGGGACTCTTGTCAACCCTTGGCTACCTTGCTCTACCTACCACATACCCTTTTAAATTCATTTCCTATGCTATTAAAGAGAAGTTATCTGTATCAGAATCGCCCTCATGTAGCCTGTTACTCAAAAAAACGTTTTCTGAAGACTCCCTTATTCTTTCTGCTCGAGCATTTATAAGCTGCCAGCTATTGGTTTCTCACTGCTGAGTGTGATCCTGTGACTACCAAGACACTCAAAGAAAATGGTTTTAACCACGCGAACCTTAATAAACACTTCTTGGGTTTCCACTCCATTTATCCCGGGTGGAAACCCAAAAATTGTTTATTCATAATATACACCGAGAAAACCTTCGATCTTTCACACGAACATTATCTCAGTTAATGATGTTTGTAATTTGTGTCAGACCGCCAGTTTAGCAGATAATTCTCTATTTTCATAAATTTTTCTCGAACAATAACTGAACCTTCGTGCTGTACCAGCCTCTTCAGTCCACGAGCATAATTTGACATATTATCGAAGCTGTATTGCAATGCATTGCATGCAATCATTATAGTGTTCAGGACTGCCCGGGTATTTATTTATACTACACTGGAAAATGAATAAATTTGATATTCTTGGTCATATATAATGTTTTATAATTACCCGACCGTGAAAATGTGAGTTAGACGACATCCAGACGGAAAACCGCCAAAACAACACCTTCAGAAAGTAGAAAAAACGTTCAATAAAACGGAGGTTTGTTGACATTTTCAATTTTTTCACATATATACAGTACTTTGTGATTAAAAATTATTTAATTTAATACTCGTACCTGTTATAAATATCGCTATCAAATGTGTAATATTTTAATTGCTATTACAAATGAGAAATTACTAAATATTAACATTTAACTGTCGCGAAAAATAGAACTATTTTACGTATATACCGTATCGGGGACCCAAAGAAGTTAAATATTTGTCTGCCAACGATAGTTTAATGAAGAAGCGAAATGTTTATGATTTACAAAATATATTGTAAATGATATAGGGGTTCTATTATTTTAATTATTTAATAAAATCACTTGCTATTTAGGATAAAATATGATAATTTTATTTATAAAAAACAATCACTTTAAAATGGGAACTACACGCTATTAAAACAAATTAATTAGTTACTCATTGTGGTTAAAACGTGCAGCAGAGATTTCGTTCACTTGACGAACCTGTTTTATCTTCATTCGTGTCTTGATGCAGGTTACTGGGTGACCGGAACTTCCTTCGGGTTGAATTGTAGATTTCCTTCTACCGGCGGAAAGTGGGATGAACCAGGTACGGCTGGCGGTTGAGGAAACGCCAGTTTTTCCTCCGTCTTACCTATGTCCTTCCTTGTTCTCAATACTTTCTCACTAAAGAGCAACAATGCACACCTCACTTTCAACTCTTGTTGCACTTTCTGGCTTCCTCCTCCCTTTAAAAAATCCGTTCCCGTCTTCAGCTTCCTCCTCCCTTCTCGCCTTCTCAACGTCTGGAATCATACTCCTATTTTTCGGCTTCTCGTCTCCCAGCTAAACTTGTATATCCCTTCTCCAAGGGAAAACGCTATCCCATGTGATTTTTGTTCCGCCAATCCTCGTGAGTCCTTTATCCAGCGCGGGAAATTTTCCATGACACAGGGAACAGTGTCCTTCGGAAATTTTGAAGGGTGAATGTTCCTTCTGAATAACAAGCTTCGTATTATAAATCCGCAGGCAGCCTGACGCCGGGAAAAACAGTTCTTACCTACCTGTCGCCAAGCCATAATGTTCTTGCTGAATCTTTAGATCATTCAAAAATCCAAAAATTCAAATAAAATTAGGGAGGGGTCCTACTGCGCTTCAGTATTCAGTCTTTAGATTGGTTTGATGCAACCCATCCTCGTTGACTCCTTTTACCATGTCCATAGTCCCCAACTACATAACTTTTTCTTCCCTTTTCTTTTACTGTGTTCCAATCGCCCATTACTATCAAATTCTCGTTTTTAATGACATACTTTATTATTTCATCAATTTCTTCCAATATTTTCGCAATTTGTTTTTCCTTTGCGGCAATTGTAGTCATTTAAACTTGAATGGTTGCGGATGTGATTCTAATGTTATCGTAACTAACCTTTCATTATATGTTTATATTAACTTATTCGTTGATGTTTTTTTATAAATGGGGTTATTTATCAAACGAAGTGGTTGATAGCGCGATTGTAATGTATTTCTATTCTAAAAACAAAATTTGAGCATTTTAAACCTATGTTACAGAACTATTTCGGCGAATTAAATTACAATCTAAGTAAATTTGCAATGACTACCAACTTAAGTGATAAGAATTTTTTCTAAGAATAAGAGATTATTTCCTTGTAGATTAAATTACTATTTAGATACTGATTCATAGTATTGTGATTATAAGTATGAAACTAACTGGTAAATTATTTGTATTCATGTTGTAATATAATCCTTTAATATCGCAGTTAAATGCTTAATATATATATAGGAGCTTATGAATTTTATCTTCCAGGAACGCAGAAAGTGAGATTTAGGATTATTGCAGGTAGCCAACGTGTATAATTTAGGTGACAGTCGATAAAAATTCCTCTTTCTTCTTTGGAAACTAGAAAGACCTTTGTGTTTTCTTTCTACACATTGCAACGTTAATTTTTATAGCACCTACAACACGGTCTCTAGCAAAACGAGAAAGAAAACAATTTGAAGAGACCACACTCGTTAAATCCCCGTCGCAGTTAAACAAGGGTTTTGTAGAATAGAAGCATACGATTTACTGCTGGTCATAAACAACTGCTTGCTGATCAACATGAACATTGTACACGTCGCTACCAGAAAAAAAACTTACAGCGCATTAATAACATATTTTCGCACTGGCTGTTAAACATACGAACAAAGTTACAAGTCAATATAAGGTAAATATGATGATAATAGATTTAAACTGGAAAACCGACGGAATCAATTACAGGAGTATAATAAAAATAAATACATACATATATATATTCTCCCAAAAGGTAATTGAAAACAGAATTGCATACCCACCTCTACCCACAAAAACTATCTATAACAACTAATAATAATTTTTACTCAATATTTACATCTTTTTTTAAAATTTTCACTCCGATAAAAGCAATTTACTACTGTTTAATATCAAATAATTAATAAAAATTGTGTGACATGGCGTTTAAAGCTACTACATTTTAAAAATAAATCGTAGTTATTTTCGCGCGATAATTATAAATTATGATAACCTCTTTGGTGTGAAATAGTGTCAATAGTCGTTATTGTTGATCTTGTAAAAAATTGGTGTATTTCTACAAAATGAAACTCATACTACTTCTCAAAATAATTCCCACTTGTCCCAGCGATAAATCAGTTTCTCATACCTCATTAAATGAAGACTTTGTCTTGTTTTTGAGTGTTTCTCACAAATTCTTTGATCCCTCGTTATTGTATTATATATATATATCAAATTTGTGGGAACAGAAGTACAAAAGTAAACAATTTAAATTTTCATAAGTAGAACAAAATTAACGTTTTATCCTCTGACAATATTTTTATGTTTAAATTGCAACTGTAAATACAATATTGAAACAAAAGTGAAAATAAATTTATTTTATATACATCAAATTTACATATTATACCTCTGGAACAAGAGATGTCTGGGTGTTTTTTGAAAATGAATAGTAGCAATTGTGTTTAGTTGATTGATTCTAGTTCACTTTATGTTAAAACATTATACATGGAAATTTTACATTGATGAAACTATTTTTTTATGATACCACAAGGTCTCCGATTTGCTCAGCATTCTTCCAGTTTAGGCCTGCCGTTTCTGTCCTCGTGATCTGCTTAAACTTCGTGGCTGAAAATGTAATGAAAATATCAGTACAGAGTCTACTAAATTCGCCCCTTTTATATCATAGTTCACCACACCAAAACTTGTGACTCTCATATTGATTGCCACATCACGATCTCGTGAAGTCTTCTCACTCGCCTGCTTCACGTATTTCTGTATTTAAGTCCCCGCCGACAATTAATTATAACAACAATCGCTTCTCTTTGTCGGCACACACACTTCGCCGCTGACTAAAAATTTGTTACTCCTGCTAAGGGAATAACTACGTAAAAGTATGTTTGCATATTAAAATTAAATCAGTGTGTCCTTTTTCGCACCCTACATTATAATAGAATGTTTACTGTTTGGATCATAATTAGAATTTGTATAGAGCACGGTTTTATAGGCAGCGTAATCTTTAATTAAAGTAGGGGTACGAACCTGTACATACAATATGTATATGAATTTGAAAGGTATTTAAATAAAATTGACTCTATTTCAAGTACCCAGGTCTCATTATTCGTTAAAATTTTGTTTAGAAACCGGTCTTCTACCCATTCATAGAGTTCTTTCAAGTCTTGTTTCCTTGTGTTAACTCATTCGGGACGGATGTTGTGCTTGTTATTCTGCACTGTAGTGATTTCATCTTGTGGCGTTTGCAGGATGGTGTGTAATATTCTCTAAGTGTTCTTTGGAATAATGTCAGCGTGCTCTCGTGAAATATAATAAAAATTCAATCAAATAAAATTTTGGAAGATCTTAGCTTTAGCCTCTCAATATTATAAAATATTTTATTTAAATTTATTATTAGTATCATAAAAATAAGTACGTGCTTGACATAGTTTTTTTTTTCATTTCTAGTTTAGGTGAATAAATTGTAACTATATCATGAGGAAAGGCAAACCCTATCATTACTGCACACAGTCCGGTCTATTATTTGTAATGTAAAATACATTAATGAAAGATATTGAAACTTAGATAATAATTTAGTAATGACAGTAAATCTGGCAAAATGGTATTGAGCTTCATATGGAATTAAAATATTGAAATGCACAACAGTTTACAGAAGCCTTCCGCCTCTTTTACTATTCGAATATCGTTATAAATTACAATACCTGCGAACTTAAAATTGTTTAAGCCTTAACTATTTTTTTTAAGTTTTAAAAATCTCTGCAGTGTTTGTAATTCTTCTGTTCAACTCAAATGTACTGAAGTTTCAATTCACGGAAAACATCTTTGAGCTCAATTTTTAAGACATGCATAATTTTAAGGTCGATTTTTATTTGTAGTATTTAATTGAGTCCAAATTTAATGTAATTTGGTTCTGCTACTCTCCTACATATCACACTATTGAAAATAGAGAAAATGAATTTTGTCAAAAAATTATTTTTGGAAATTACGTTAAAATACATTTTTAAAGCCCTTAAAATACTGAAAATTATGTCTCGTACATTTTCTTGACAAAACATACATTTTATGATATATGGATAAGTAGCATATTCAAATGCAGAGTTACGATTAGTGTATTAAGTATAAGCATATCGTTTCCTTTTTCAAATGGAAGATGGTGCTGGAATCATGATCGCCATGCTTGATACTTCGAATATTGAGGTTCCTAAAAAGATGGGTTTGCAAATGAAATAAAGTAAATAATCAAAAGTCTTCTGAAAAACAATCTCTGTGGTGTAAGCTCCTAATTTTTTTTTATCCTACAGACTCTTATTTTGCCTCGTGAATTTAAAGACGACAGTTTACTTGAAGAAAATTAGTACAGGTTTATATTTTCATTGTAGCGTAAATTTTTTCTAACAACTGTTTTGTAATATGTGAATTTATATTAGTAAATTTAGTTCTTTAGATTGGTGAACATAGAAAAGTCCACATCCTTTATAATGTAAATTATTGATTTTAAAGTTCAAATATCATAGTATTTTAGTTCATCTTCTAAAGAGTAAGTTTCCTTTCAATGAAGAAATATTAAATGTTCTATAACTAATTGTTTTCTAACAATAATAGCTGATCAGTTAATATAAATACTGCAGAAACATCTATAGCCATCCTGGTTCCTGGCAATGCCCGGTTATTTATTTATATTAACGCGACACTGAATTGAAATCGACAATAATATATTTGGCAACGTGGCATTATACCGGGCATTATCAATAATTTTTTGCCTACCTACTCGTGACTAAATCAGTCACTAATTCTAATACGGAACCACTAAGCTTACACACTTCGCGAAACAAATTAAAGGTAGAATTACTAAATAAAGTGTTAGCTATATTTAAGGTATGGGAGAATGTTGAAAATCATCTGGGTGGATAGAGTAACTAACCCAGAAGTTCTAAGCAGACTAGGGGAAGAGACAACAATTTAGAAAACTTTGAGCAAGCGAAGGGTTGTATCAGATCCGTCTTAGGACTCATTGGCAGAACAACCTGTTTTAGTTTTTTAATTTTTTCACAACAAATAAAGGATGGCGAAATATAGAAAGCTGATATTATGCCACGGGTGTTTTAGTATAAAAATATTACAGCATAAAACTGGGTAATTTTTATTAATACGAAAGTAGATTATGTTCCAAGCCTAGTCGGGAAGGAAGTTACATTTAAGCTAATGATGAACCTACGAAAATTCATCTGGAACGTAAACTTATACTCCTTTGGTGTTCTGTTCTCATCTAATTTTCGTGATGCAATCGTTTGAAGTTTTGTTTCCGAGGAGCCAGAGTAAGTCGTGTAGAGTTGCGGGGGCAGGATGAGTCAGAGCGAGTGCCTTTATGGCAGCTCCCAGACCTCTCACTGTTGTCTCTCAATGGTCGCTCCCGTGAGTTATGGGGCATAAAGCCCGTCCGCTGCATTGGGTGACGCTAATAAACACTTGCTGCCGAGCCCCGAGCCTTGAGGCCACGGCTCTCACAAACTTAAATTTTTGAATTACGACTTCCGTGGTTTTCATGGACCCTTGCTGGCGGCAATTTTTGTATGGAACAATCTTACGCCTCATTTGCTCCAGTCAGTTGAGGGGGTGGGGGAGTTAGGATGTGAAAACTCCTTCTTTTTGTGGTACCCTCTTTCTTTTCATCGAAAAATTTATAGAGAGTCATAAACGAGATTATATAACATTTTACGGCTACCAGGTAGACGGATGTGCAATTTTTTGCTGTTTTTCTCCATTATGTAACGCCGAATTACATTGCCCGGGTATTTACATTAGTCCTCAAATTTAATTAATTTCACAATAATAATATCGTAGTCTTATGTGTAAGAAATCATTGGAGAGTACCAGTGTGGTTTTAGATCACATATATATCATGAGGCAATTGCTTGATAAATGTTGGGAAATAAACATAACGACACATCGTCTATTCATATATTTCACAGCGGCCTATGGTTTTATTTTGAAGGAAAGACTATGGAATGATATACATAAAACAGGAATACCCAAAAAGTTAGTAGAACTAATTAAAATAGCAAATAAAATGTGCAGGTAAGGGTTAAAATAGGCATCAATATCTCAGAGGAAATACAACTGGAAACAGGTTTTAGACAAGAAGAAAGCATAACCCCACTATTGTTTAACATAGCACTGGAGATGGTGATACGGAAAGACAATCGGGATTTGCGAGGAACGTTGTTATATAGAACATACCAAATCTTGGAGCACGCAACGATATCGTGGAAGGCGAATTGATGATGTGAAGGAAAGCTTCTTAAGAATAGAAGAGTATGCATAGTTTATGACAGTGGCAAGAAGGGAACGAGGGAAAACAAAAACAATAAGTATTGTTCAAACAATTTTAAAATCGTAAAAAAATATTTATTTGGGGAGCTTGTTAACATCAAAGAATGAAATTGAATTTATGGAGCTTATACACTAGAATCTTGTAACTACGTTATCACAGGTGATCTTTTTTTGCATTATCTTGTTGTTGTTGTTGATATTCAGTCCTAAGACCTCCATGATAACCTATCTTGCGCAAGCCTTTTCATTTCCTTATAACTAGCACAACCCACGTCCCTCCCTAATCTGCTTAGCGTATTCCATCCATGGCCTCGATCTTCTGTTCTTACACAACACGCTTCCCTCTAATACTAATGTTACAAGACCCTCGTGTCTTAAAACGTGGCCTATTAATCTATCCCTTCTCTTAGTCAACGTCCGCCATATTGTTCGCTTTTCCCCTATTCTGTTTAGAACTTCCTCGTTTGTGATTCTATCCACCCACCTGATTTTCAGCATTCGCCTATATCACCACATTTCGAAAGATTCTATTCTTTTCATTTCCCCAACTCCTATCATCCACGTTTCACACCCATATAACACCAAGCTCCATACGAACATTTTTAGCAAGGATTTCCTAATATTCACACTTATATTACCCGTAAGTAAATCCCTCTTTCTCGCGAAAGCATTCCTTGCCTGTGCTATCCTACTCTTTATGTCTACTGTACTTCTACCATCCCTAGTTATTACGCTTCTCAAGTAGCAGAATTCCTTAACTTCCGTCAAAATATCCCTTCCCAATCTAACACCCTTTGTTATTCCACTCTTTTCCATACTACACCCCATTACCTTTGTTTTACCTCTATTAATCCTCATATTGAACTGTTTCTCCAGGACCCCGTTCATGACAATTATTATGGTTTCCAAGTATTCTTCTGACTCCCCTAATACTACAATATCGTCATTAAAGCGTAGGGTTTTTATTTGGTCTTCTATCCTAATTACTGCTGCCTGTCTTCTATATAGATTATGTATTAGCCTCCTTTCTCAATATTTTATTCCAGTGCTCTTCACTATCTTATATATATGAAAATATTTTAGCCATAATTTACATTTCTCTTGATGTTTGAACTCATATTCGTGTGTAATGAAATAGTGCAAATGTCACAGTTATATTATGTAATCCATTTACTTTTCATTTAAGGGAATAAACCCAAAAAAATGATTATACAACAAAAGTAATGATTTGTGACGACTATTACGAATTAACGTGGAATAAGTCAAAAAAGATGCATGTATGTATAACTATTATCTATTTCAATTTTCATGTCATCACACAGAAACTGAATTTTCGCTATTTTTATTTGATTAATTGTCAAGGGTGCGTACTCATATACGGAAAACATTCTCTCGTCCAATCTACTCGCTTTTCAACTGGCGGAAGGTTGTGATTGAACTTATTGATTAACGTCGTAAATCATGTGACATTTGTAGAGGATTTCTTCTGTCTTGAGTATGGGACATGTTTTGGCGTGAAAGGGAGAAGAAATATCGACAAAAACCTTCTTTGAGGTAAGTACAACACTCACCAATATTTTATCCCAATCGGTTTATTGGCATAGGAACATGTTCAGGACAAACATACATTGATTTTTATTTATATATAAGATAGAATATTGAGATTCTTCAAATTTATAATATATTTTCTACTAGGTTTTAACTGTTTACAGATTCCTCATTTCAATTCATTTGAATTGAGATAAATTTTTTCGTGTTGATGCCTTTGTAATTTGTTATGGAATCAATTGGTAGAAATATTTTCCAATATTAGAGAAAACAGTGAGATAGAAAAAATTTTCAAATAGAAAAATCTTTCTCATTGTGGTTATTGAAACAAATCAGAGATATAATGTGAGGTGAGTGAACTGAAAACTGGAATATTAATATCAGTGGAGCAACTTTGATGCTTTTTGAGAAGTAAAATAGTTCCATTTTACCCCTGTTGATGGCATCCAATCATTATGTTTTTTTTTCACATTTCTCAGGAAGTCGTAGTTAAGTCAGTAGTTGGTTATCACCCACGTTTTTTGTCTAACGATAAGTGGTGTTACATTGCATATATAATCATAACTTAAAAGACTTTTCAAATTTTATTGTACTTGCAATTAACTTAAGTTACGCGAGAAACGTTTAAGGCTGCCAAGTCTTCTTTTGTGTGACCGGATGTTATTCTCAGGACAAAAGCGAAAGTCCGCTTTTTCTTTAACAATGCGTACCCAACTCTGAAGAGAGCCCGAGATAAGTGCGCAATTAGTTAGGAAGCTTAAAAACACTAATTGAAATATCTTCTGCTGCGTAACAAACTAGAAAAATGTGCAAAGACAGCTTTACACCCGGCTGCCTGAATATTCCTATTGGTTGTAACTCCAAAAAAGCCAACCAATGTTTATTATTTAAAAAGTATGCCCATTGTCTGTTTAGAAATGGAGGAGGAAAGTTTAAAGAAATGGAATGCGTGGTGGGAGGAGGTTATTGGAGGACAGATACAATAAACCATGGGCCTCAAGCAGAGCAGAACTGAATTCCGAGCGATTTAAGGTTAAAGTATTGTTCTAGAAGAGATGATGAGAAGTGTGTAGATTTATCGACAACTCCGGTCTAAGTCGCGACCTGCTGATGAGATCCAGCAGGCAGGACGTCAACGACATTCCGTCCCGTCGCCATTTCAACTAGAGGCATCGCAACACGACGCCGCTGTGTTGAACTTCACCAAAAATTTATCTTATATATAGTTCACCCCACAGGTGATCCTGATCTTAACAGTTAATTATTTGTAAAATTTTGAATGCTCTGCCGTACATCATTTATTTCTTTTCGCGTTTTATATTAAACTCTATTTTTGCTCTTAAATTTATAGTTCTTTCTCTTACTTAATATTATAATCCATGCATCCAGTGAAAGTAAAGTAAAATAGAATTAAAAGAAATGTTACAGATATCTTACAACTCATGAGTAACATTTAACTTATAAACATAAAATGTTAAATATTACAATTATTTTTCAACTCTGTAGTTTGCATTAAACCCGTTCTTATATTATGAAACGGACATAAACGAGACAAAAAAAGAAAATGTAAATTTTTACAATTATACTTTTACTGTTTGTCAAAATAATCCCCACGAATAATAATACACTTTTTTCCAAAATGAAATAGTTTTTACCTCTGATTCAAAAAGTCTTCATGTTATTTTCTGACCTTGTATCGTCCAACATTGTGTCCTAACGTTGTTGCCATATTTATTTTCGACCCTGGTTCATAATTGTGTCACCACAATTCACTCAAATAATTAGCACACTATCAATTTTTTTAAAAAAATTAACAACAGACATGAGAATTTTTCCAGTTTTATTCTCGTCCGAGAGGAAAACGTCTTTACTCTGCAGTCGCCTTAAGGCGAGACCATTCTTACACCAGCGCTATGCGGGTTGTGGTTCAGATTTCACATTTGAATGATTATACGAATGTTATTTTGATGAAGGTAGCGTATACGTTAACTTTTATAATTCATAGAAGTTCACAAAATTATAACTAGTGCAACAGAAAACCTATAACGTGCAAAAATTTACAAATAAAAAAATTGCAGTAAATTAATAAAAAATAGTAAATTGTTGTACAGTATTCTTCCTTTTTTTGAAAACACGTCTAACAATACACGTATGTTCATTTCTTGGCTATTTAACTGTTGAAATATTAATTTAATAAAAAAGACTGAGGGAAAATAATCACTCTGGTTTTGAAAATTAGTGAATGGCGTGGCAATGGTAAAAAGTCGTTATCGGGAATTCTAATGTCTAAAATGTAGGAAAGTAAAAAAGTGATGGAAATAAAATATTGCAACATTTCCAACAGAGGAAAAGTTATAAGAGAGAAAGGCCTTCCCTGGTGTAAATTATGAATAAATTTTTAACGGGTTTCTATTCAGGTTAAGAATCTATTTATTTATAATTCTCGGAATAATAAAAATACCGTTTGCACATTGACTAGCTACAAAAATTCATTGCATTCTATTTAAAAGATATTTGCTTCTTCTTTCTATAATACATGTATATTGAAAGTACAAGTCAAACAATAAGTTTTATATATATATATAAGAATAGAACTAATTGATACACAACGTTTCGATGGTGTGCTCAGATATCATCAGCAAGTAACTGCGGTTATAATCATTTGCAGTAACATGTTTCCATGAATGTAAGTGCATAAAATTGCAGCAGCAATCCAATTGACGATGGCAGAACACGCCATGGAAATGTTTTGTATCAATACATATTAATTAACCCCATCACAAATCTGGCAGTGATTTATTCATAGTAAATACTGTCTTCGTCTTCCTGTAACACTCTTACGTAAAGAAACCTCCTAAATTCTGACATTCAGATGCTCAGACCTTCGTTGCTGGGCTATCGAGAACTAGTTGAGTGACCGGCGTTTCCCGGATATTTGTTCACATTAGGCCGGAAACAGAATTGATTCAACAGTCATCGTTTGGGTAGAATGTATAATCTTGGGTAAGGCATAGAAGAACGTAAAAAAATAGTCGCGTCATAGTTGCGGAATAAACGTAAACAAAATTACCATTTTAAGTGATATTAAAAATGACTTCTTTAAAATTCTTTTGTCGTAACTCAAACTTTAAAACCTCAGAAGGGCGCGTCAAGAAGATTTTAGCACAAATTGAAACAGTTCTTAAATAAAATTCCTAATACCTACGAGGTAATGGTTCTTACCCCACAAAGTTTTTGTCCAAGTTTTACCACACGTGTACTACGTTCTACTGCAATTAGTCGATTGAATTTAAATTTCTGTGATTATACAAAATTACAGCTATTTCTATTATATAAGATATATTTTAAAGGCTCTTCTTCTTCTTCTTCTTCTTTTTCTTCGGCCCTACAGCCCATTGAGGGCCTCGTCCTATCTGGTCGACTGCGGACTTTCATCTTGCATTGGAACCGGATTTGGAGTGACACGTGGTCATCGTATCGATTATCCAGCAGTGCTAATCCCTGTCTTCGTGACCATGACGACACAAACATCCAATCCCATGCCAGGATTCAAGCCCGGGACCTCTGAGTTGTGAGGCAGCAACGCTGGCCACTACACCTCAGGAGGTCGGCGAATTGACCGATAACTCTCAATTAATAAAATAAAATAAATATGTTAATTACTAGTGAAATATTAATAGTATTGATTCAGAAAATTAAAAAATGTTTTTAAAGTCCGCAGTTGCTAAAATGATAAAACATTTTAATAATAATTTGGAACTTCTATTGAAACACAATAAGTGTCCCATAAAGCTCTTAAACACTATACATACACTCCAGACTGGTCGTATGATTCATTATTCAGGACTAATTGATTTTTTTCTAATCAAATGTTTGATAATCTTCATGGCATCTTCATATAAATCTTGATCTTAAGCTTCATAAGATGGTAGGAACCTCGTATGATTCATTATTCAGGACTAATTGATTTTTTCTAATCAAATGTTTGATAATCTTCATATAAATCTTGATCTTAAGCTTCATTAGATGGTAGGAATCTCGCATGATCTGCTACACGACATTTTGTATGAGACATTACATTGCGTGTACGCGCCTGGCCAAATGGACAGACCAGTAACATAGCGTAACTCGCAAAAGGAGGGGGAGGTAATATAATTAAAAATAGGATACCATTTACTGTAGATGAAACTATGGGCGCCACGTACTACCACGAAATTTAAAAAGAACATTTTAAGGAACATTGAGTAAATGAAGTTGAAGTAGTTATACCAAGGGTTATCCGTTTAAAAAGCTCTGCGCATTGTATCATGAAAATGTGAGCTACAATGAAATTATGGGAGAAATAAAGATGTTATGATTAAACTTTTAAGGAGGACCGGTCCCGGGAAAATACAATATGTTTTAGAAAAATCTTACGGTTCCAATCGTTTGATAGTAATCATAAATAATTGGAAAAATTCATCACACATGAACGTCAAAGTGAAGATTCGTAAATCCTTGCTTTGACTAAGAAATTAATTTTACTCGCAACTGAATATCATGAAGAAATGTCACACTCAAGTCTGACACAGAAAGAGCTGATGTAATTATTTAGTGCATACAAGCTCCCGTAACTCACTAATTTGTGACTTCAGGTCTTAGAGAGAGAGAGAAAAAAAGACATCTCTCCTGAGCCGTAAGCCAGATTCCTTGAGGGGTAGCACCCGGGGCTATTTATAACCCGCAGAAGGGAAGAAACCGTATGGCAGCAGACACACGCCCGGTGCGTGGCTTGTGGACGCATGTGTTACGCATGTGTGTTGGGGATGGCCTCCACCTGCTTCTTGGCACATCCGCCGCACGGATGCTGCAGATACACCGAAGTGCAGATTCCCTGAGACTGCTTCTTCCTTGAACGTAAACAACTACCCCATTGCAGCTGTTCCGCTTCGTCGAAGGTCTAGTATCCAGACGTGGTGACAAGCTTTTAAAAAACATTCTTCCAAACCGCGATAAGTCCCTGTCTTCAATGTTATGTTTTATTACTGAGGCTTTTATAATTTTGAAATATTCTTTATTATTGTCATCTTATGGTTATGTAACGTGACATACGTACACGTTACCGCGCATTTCTTTTCTTTTCAAATATAGTAATAATTCGCGCGTAAGCAACGTCTCTGGTATGTTAGCATCTCCCTGGTTGGAAACAGAAATATCTTTGAGTTCGCAAATATGTCATTTCCATTTATTATTATTTTTCGCGTGATTTAATTAATTTAAAAGTGTAACATTAATATACGTTTGATGTTAAATTGTTGACCACAAAGGAAATTAATACTGGTCACAAATAGTGAAAATTACAATGAATAAACAGTAACGAAAAACAATTGAAGTTATATTTTCTTTGAACTGAACGTATTGTTGATGTCTGTATTCCTTTGCTTTGCTTGGACCTGGATGTGTGTGAGACATCCAAGGGAGTGTATCACACACGACGATTCATTGTCTGTATACATTTATATATATAAACAATCTATTCAATTAGTTAATTGAATAAATTTACTTAAATAATTTTAATTCATATAAGTCAACCGAAATTGTTGTTTCCATTGTTAATAATTATATTCATTTCAAATATTACATGTACTTTGTACGTTGAAACGAGAGACTGTATCAAACTCGCCCGTGGCTGACGACCAGTGACGTCACGTCAGGACCAGGCCCCGCTTGCATTTCCCGAGACGCGAACCAAAGCACCAGATCCTGCCCTCTTTCCAGTCCATCTTACTACTGGTGCAACAGAACCAGCTACAACCGGTACAGCAATACCGAGGAAAAACTACTGGCAAAAATATTATACCCATTAGGCCTGAGATATAGAGTGCTCGTGTTTTCTTCATGCATTATAAAACGGTTTAACCATTTTGTAAAAATATAATAAAAGTTGTTTATTCGTTTTGATACGAATATTTATTTATGTAATGTCGCAGTTATAATACTAGTTGTACCATTTATTATATAATTGATAACTAATTTAAACATAAACGAACACTATTTATTTATTTGTAAATTATTTTAATAGACTTTATCTTTAATAGCAAAATTGTAACCTATAGTTATTTAAATTTTATTTTTTGCTTATGAATATATATTAAATATACTACGAAGATCTCATGAAGAATAAATAAACAATTAAAATTTATTACGGAAAATTCGCCATGATATAATACATGTGACGTATAAGCGACGTCAGCATAAACTAGGAACTATAAATAATAGAAGGGCAGTTTTCTAGTCAGTTCTCAGGAGTTAGTGCTAAGTAGCGGATGTGCGACCCGTAGTCTTTCAACGTTTTTTGTGTCACGAAATCGCAATGGAGCAACGAGCAGTGACTCTATTTCACATACATCTGGGTAAACTTACAATGTCCATAAAAATGACTTACCGGTGGGTTGGTACTACCTCCTTTGGTGCAGTGCCTGCCTTCCGGCCAGCAAACTGTTGTATATGTTCTCGAGACTAGCTCGAGAATGGGGAAATACCTATTGTCTACGACTTTTCTTACTAATGCTCAACCTTTAAAAAAGAATATGATAGGTTTCGGACAGCCGAAGAACCGTTTAAAAGAATTAACTGGTAGAAATAAATGAATAGACTCTGAAAGACTCAAAAATAAGGATCGATCTGCCCATCACTAATCTGAGAAACTCATTTCATTGCAGAGGCTCCTCGTTATGGGAACTCACTCACACAACCATGTCCGACCCCCTCAAAATATTTATCCCGGCTGCTTTTGTGTATTTAAATTCACACAAAATTACCAGGAAAGAATCGTGATTGGGCTCCAAACTGGTGTATTGTGAGCCACTGAGTTTAATTATGAGATAAAAAATGCAATTAAAGTTAAAGTTCATCCCCTAAGAGCGGTTGGAAGGTGGTAAAACAGGCTTCAGCAGACCATTTTTAAGTAATGGAATGATTTTGGCTAAATTTTGAAAACATATTCTTGGCAACTCGGTAATCAACACTGATGGGGTAAGACACGGCTTCCAACAACTGGACGGGAGTGGACAAGACGGAAATTTTTAATATCCGTAAAAGCCGTTATTGTCTTCTAATATATATTTATCTTGGTCAATTAATTTGATAGGGTTTTCGCTTAATCTGTTTGCGACTTCAACGTCGAAGTGGAGTATTCATTGGGGTGACGGTGTAGCTGGCGTCACATGAAATTTTTTTTAAAAAGTTTGGTATCGAAATCGGTTTTATGCGAGTTTTTGAGTTTTATTCTGACATTTAGTATGCGATTTAAAATTCAGTTCATCCCCTAGCCTGGGATAGGCACGGGGTAAAATACATTTCTGAGTAAGTTTAATTTTAGTTTTTTTCAAGCGGGTATATTAATTTCTGTTACAATTGGAGCTATTTCAGTCGAACGTAGTTTATACGATGCCACTTAGGTCCAGTTTGAACATTTGATGGGTAAAATAACCCCAGATCCTTCACGGGTATCATGCGGGCGCATCTCTTACTATCTTAAAATGCCGCCTTTCTTAAGAAACAGTGATTGTTTCTTAATCTATTCGGTTATTGGAAATACTCTTAGATTACTGGTGGAAATTTTTATTTCTTTTTTAATGTGCCAGGAGTATTTTCATGCTCTTATAAATTGTTAAAAGAATTTTTATTCAGTTATTTTCCCGAAAATATTTTTAGCTCCGATATGTACCGGGATACTGGGAATATATTTGAGGCGACGCTTTCGATGCCCGTTTAATCATGTGTTGGCCAATAATTAAATAATGAATCGGGAGAATATAAATAAATACCAGGGCAACGCCGAGTCCCCAGCTATTCCTAAGTAACGGAACGTACAGGAAAAGTTAATAACACTTCGAAGTCGAATTAAAGGTGTAACATTTCAAAACATCAAATAAAAGTGTTTTGTACAGTAGAGTGTTGTTACTACATGTACTCGCATAACATCTGACGCAATTATGAACACAAAGTATAAAGGGAAAACATATTAAGTTTTCTTTCTTAGGCGATATTTTGAAAAATTGTGCAGCATTTTCCCCTTTCAAATTAAAAAATACATTTATTGACGAATCTTGGATAAATGGTGAGCGAGTAGTGTTATTGAGAAAGCAAGTAAAAAAGAAATCTCGTGATTCGTCACTGTTCATACTGGACTTAATATTGTTTTCTGTGGTTCTTTGTTTGGACTAAATAACTACGTCCGTACCAGGCTTTAATGCTTCATAACAGCTATCACTGGCCTGAAACGTTATTTTTATGCTTCCCGACTTACGTCACGGTTGAGGTAGGTCTGAGTTGCACCTGTAACCACAGAGTCTTCTTTGTAAGATCTGGATTTCCGATTGAACAAAGAAACCCTCTGAGTCTGCAGAGGACTGAGTTACTATTATCAGAAAGTCGTTCAACGACCGCAAACACAACAAGAGCTACCTAAGTTCTTAATATCTCGGGAGAGGGGGGGAAATTCTTTTCTAAAAAAGGTGATTTTCCCGAATACGTGACTGGAAATCATTCAGCTCTACGATCTCTCTCTATCATGCAGTGATAATTCTATATAACAGTCTTCCTCCAGAGGCACAGAACAAATATAACTACAAGGGTTTTGGGAAGCGGTGTAAATTTTTTTTATTGAAACGAGCGTTCAATCAGTGCAGGAGTTTCTTGATCATTTCAAATTAAAAATATATTTTATATAGGATAAATGGTGAACTAAAAAAGTGTTTAAATTTTACTTTGTAATATATTCTCCTTTTTGTTTCATATACGACATATCAGATTCTTTATCCCTTAATCCGAGATGTAAACTGTCCGCATTTGTATATGTATGAGTATTGAATTTATTTATTCTCTATTGTTGATCTACAATTATTTTATTGGTTCTTTTTTATTGTCTTTGAGAAAGTAATTATTAATTAAAGTTGTAAATATGCCCTAAATACTGTACCCTTTTTTGTCATAAAACAATTTTTATGTGTTACATCATACTTAGTTTGTAAATTAGATTTTTACAAAAATAATAAAAGTAATTCTTGACCTTTTTTCAGACAGATTTATTTATTCAAATTTATGATAAACGACGTTCCAGCGCACATTCACGTAAACTAGTTAAAAAGAGTAATTAAATTCCGAATATAAACGCGTGTTCTGTTCATATAGAAAACTTGGTTAATTTCATTGCTTTAAGCATGTACCGAAGGTCTCAGTTTCCCCTTATTATTGGCGACAGTATGATTTAATTTTATTGTGAGGCAAGGTCGCAGAGCTGAGCTCGTTATCAGCTGCAGTAGAGGACGGAGCCTTGTAAGGTATGCGGAGGTAGTAAAGCTCTGCGATACGCACGCGACCTTCCTCGCGACCGTCACCGACGTTGCCATTTCGCTCCTCCGGCCAAAGGAATATTTCTCGTCACAACGAAGTATGAAAATTCTATAAGCAACGAATGTCAGTAGGAAATATAAATAAGATAGTTTTAAGAGAAGCCTAACACATCTGAGTCTGAGTATCTCTGCTAATATTATTATTATTATTATTTATTATTATTATTATTATTATTATTATTATTATTATTATTATTATTATTATTATTATTATTATTATTATTATTATTATATTATTATTATTATTATTATTATTATTATTATTATTATTATTATTATTATTATTATTATTATTATTATTATTATTATTATTATTATTATTATTATTATTATTATTACTTAGCTGCTATAAGGCATTTTCCCGGTGGCAGCTATATACAAAGAAAACACAAATACAAATAAGACACAAATACAATTACAAAAAGTTTACACTAAGGAAGAATTTTGAAGTGTACGTTTTTATCTGAAAAAGAAAAGAAAGGAGCCACACAAAAATCACTTCACTATTATCACTTCACTGATTCTTAACAAAAAATACTACTCACCTAATTTTTCTTAGCCTATTCCTAAACTGATTTACGCTACCCAGAAAAGTCGTCAGTATTTCTGCAGGCAAGGAATTCCAATCGCGTATAGATCTATTAACAAATCTATTAACAAAATTTTCCTACGTCAGTGCGTTGCCCTTTTTCTTTAATTTTGAACGAGTGATCATTTTTAGAAATATAATTCGGCGCCGTAAGATGGTTTGTTATTTCTTTCCGGTTCTCCCTTATATGCTTTATATATGTTTCCTTCTATTACTAAGAGCTTCTGAATTCTCGTGAGGATTGTTCATCCCGTTTTTGTATTTTTCCAACGCTAGAGTGTGTTCATTTCGATATGGATCCCAGCTCGTTACCCCATATTCTAAAATTGGCCTGACTAGCGTTTTGTAAGCAGAAATCTTGTTTTTTCTCGTGCTTTTCCTCAAGACCCTGTTTACAAAGTGAAGCAGCGCCCTCCACCCTTTACCTCGCTCACATCATTACCCCAATTTAAATCTTTACTAATCGTGATCCCAAGATATTTACAGTTATTTGACTCCGTTACAACTTCGTTCCCCATTTTATATTTAGTGGGAGGGACATTTCTCTTTTTTGTAAAAACGACTGCCTTATTCTTCGTTGCATTTATTCCTATGTATGTTTAATTAGCTTTCGGTTTCGCTTTTAATATATATCATTGCAGTCGCCCACTTCAAGGTAAAACACCCCAAAATACTATTACTTCCTTCCCATAATCTCCATTCATTTCCAATAAGAAAAGAATTTTGTTAATACCTTACACACAGATTGTTTTATTCCATTTCGACATCGACCGGACTTTATTAAAAAAAACTATATTTTCCAGGTTTTGCCTGCAACCTCCCTAATTTTTTTATCCCACCTATTCAATGGACCACATCTTCGTCGTTTACAATCTCTTGGGAAACACCGTCTAGGTGTCCTAATTTAATGGCTACATTCATTCAACTATAAATATCCGCTACATACGTCCTACGCCGAATCAATTCTCTTGCGATCTCTTCTTGCTATGGTTCTTTGTTTTGTTGAATATATTATAATACTATCCCGGTACATTATTTAATTCTTGATCAATACATGTTTAAACCGGCATCGGAAACGTCACAATAAGAACCTCAAATATCTCCCAATATCTCGACAGAGTCAAAAATACTCCCGCTACAATAGCGGAACTAAAAGATTTTACAGTACTCTAACAGAATAAAATTTCTTCCCCAATTAAGGGATGAATTTTTAGTTAAATCAAATATTAAAGTTCATAATGTAGCACAGCGACCCCTTTACACCGGTTTCGATACCAAAGTCGATGGTTTCCTTTCTATTTTCATATGACTCATTTTCCCTCCATCCCTCGCGTGCTGCATGGGGTTGAAATTATACACAAATATGGTCGGGGAAAACGTTATAAAAGTAATTGACCTCAATAATTCTTTTCCGACTCAAATATGAGCCTTCATTGTATATAAGAATATCGCTAATTCAGTTTCCTCCCCTTAGGGGTGGTTGCCGTGTCCTATCTCCAAAGTGTTTGGTTTTGGGTAAAGAGGAATATGAAAACATAATTTTATCAAAATTGTTGTGTCCTTTAAATGTATTACGCATAAGTATGTTTTACCCTATCCCATCCCCCTGTTAAGAGATGAACTGCAATTTATTTCACATTCTAAATGTCAGAATCAAACTCAAAGACTCCCATAGCAACGATTTCAATACCAAACTTGCCTGTTTTTTAATTTAATTTAAATTAAGAAAAATCTTACCTTTTTTGTTTTTACTTTCTTATATTTCTTTTGCGTTCGGTATATCGCTTTATCAATTTTTCCTTTCTCAAAGTGATTTTATTGCACGTTTTTTTCATTTTTCCCTTTTTCCCGAGCCTTTTCTTTCTTTCTTATTCTTTTTGGGCGCAGCATCCTGTAACTCATTCTTGTAAGGTGAGTTAGCCATGTTTTCCTTTTTTTCTTGCGAAACACATTACATTTTGCCTTCTACAGTAGTATTCCGTTCCGTCCCGCACGCAAATTTTAGAATAAGATTTTCACCGAACTTTAATGCAAGCAGATTTAAACCTTTCTTCATCTATTTTCTCTGCTTCCTGTTCCCTTCAACATCCGAGCAACACTCCTCGCCTCTCTGCTTCCTAGTCCTTTCAACGTTCGATCCATACCTCTCAGCCAAACTCTTCTTTTCCCCTTCTCCAAGAGAAAACGTCACCCCACTAGACGTGTCTCCACCAATCTTTTTCATCTTTCGCCAAACGCGGGATTTTTGAGCTGATTAGGGGAAAAGTGTCCTTGGGAAATATTTCAGGGTTGATGTCCCTGCTTTTAAAACAATCCTAATCCCTAGGACATGCAGGCAGACACGACTTCTACGTGACACCTTGTGGCCTTGGATTTCCACCTCATGTCTGCCTGTCTGTGAATATTCTTACTGAATTTCGATCGTTGATATATAAAAATAAAGTTAATTGAAATTAGAGAGGGGTCCTACTGCGCCACAACAGACATTAGTAATTTCCGTATTTCAATACATTTACATCCAGTATGCTATTTTTCAATTTATTCAATAACGATCCATCAACTAAAATCCTAAAGGCACCACTCGATACGAAGTGCTACGAAATCTCTTCTAATTCAGAGATTGTAAGCGCTTATTTGAACTGTCTTTAACGAAATTCTTCTTTAGAATTCCTTTGCCACCAATACTTTTAAAATATAAATCCAGATACCGACCTTTTACTTATGTATCCTTGTCTGACTAGATGAAGTGTTTGCAATGTGGTGGACCGGATGGCTAAATAATTTGGCTTTGGGACGTTCACAGTTGCACCACCCTGAGTAGTTAACCTGCTCGTTAGTCGGTTCACAATATCTCCATGATGTGTAAAATGAGAATTTAAGATTCATAATTAATAAGTTCATTCAAATCGACTAGTATGAGTACTACACATAATAAATATAAATTAATACTAGAACAAACTTATATTATCATGCAACGTGTTCATAAGCTTTCCTTTTATGACGTCATCTTATGAACTTCTTTATAATCTGTATAAACTAATTTCAAGCGAATGTAGGATATTATAATATAATAACTTAGATTGTATGTACGTTTATATCCTCCATACACGTATACAACGTCATAATCTATAAATTTAGGGAATAATGGTGCGACCATTTGTATGGTACAAATTCACTTCTTTTGTTTTTCCTCATTCACAATTAGATTTTTATTCAAAATCATCCAATATCATTAAAATATATCGCAACTATTTAGCATTTTATCTATCTTTTTTACCTGAAAATGGTAGCAATGACAGCTGCCGAAACGTCGTGGAACTACTGTGTTTTCACCCGGTTGGAAGTTCAAGAAAACCTTGTAAATTATTTACACCGGGAAAGCCTTCATTCGATTATTTTATCTATCTTTTAAAATGTGACAGTACACTTAAACTATAATGATTTAGTGGCTTCATTCGCGATCACTAAACTCCAAATCTCGTGCAAAAGATGACGACAACTCGCCTGTGGTCAAAGGTAACAACCAAGGAGGTTTTCATTGAAACATATTTCTTTTAATATGTGACCTGAATAGAACCTGATTTTAAAAAGAAAATGAAATAAATATGACTTGGAATGTCACGTTACACAGACTCTCTCTAGTTGAAGTATAGTTCTAATGCTGCTTTTCGCTTAAAGTATAAGTGATATTAACTTAATTGTGCACTTATAGTGGCAGTCCAATGAACATTTTATTGATATTTTGTATTTTATTTCATTATACTTACATAAATGTTACCATCACATTTACATTAATACGTATATGTTTGAAAAGACATGATTATATTAAATTATATCAAATAGAATTTTTATACTATATATCATTTCCTCAATTCAGAAAATATATTCCAATATAACATTTTCAATCCTGAATTCTTACTCACTTATGTACAGAATTTCATAACAACGTTCCATTTAATTCCAACTTTAATGTACGATTTTCTGTAATTTACCAAGTGTCACATTAAAATTTATCGTTTAATGTTTTTTAATACTTGTCTTTTCTTTTATATGTATACATTTTTCGTACACGTGCTTTTTTATTTATTATATGTATATAATTTTGAATTAAATATTTGTTCTTTATTAAGGAATAATGGATTCGGTAAAACTAATATCGACAATATAGTCAAATTTTAAATTAGTAGAAGTAATTAATTAGATGTATATTTATATATGAATTTATATGTTGTGATAAGGTACGAGGCGTTGTGGATCACAAACGTTTGAGTCTTTCTCAAGCGACCTTGCCATCCTCCCCCACAGTCCTGCAGAATTATATAGCCTCCGCTGATTTAGTGGCCTTCTTTATTGGTTTACTTCTCCTTAACGACGGCAGTAAAATATCCCTCTGGAACTTGGTTTCATTGGTCCTGGAGCATAAAAGTTTGACGAGTCTGTCTGGAAGTAAAGACGCCCAGTGCACTCGCACTGCATTGATCCTCTCCATTCTCAAGTCGACAGAAATATGAGAATCGTGAATTATCTTATCGTATGCCATACGCGTTACATATATATATATATATATATATACCATGAATATTAGCAGCTTAAATATTCGTAATTATACATTACTAAAAGACGTGGATAAGTCCAAGTTTATAGTAATTTACTGACTGGTTGTTTACGTAGCTCCTAGCAACCGTCAAAAATTCTCTTCCGCCTAACCATTTAGATTTTAGTTTCATCTGCAACAATTAGCTCTAAGAACATCTTATAAAACTTACCTCTGTTAACGTCGTCATTTGAGAATATAATTTCTGTATAGCAGGACCCGCACATTAAAAAAAATCACAATAAGAAGGAAAATTTTCTGAGCCCCCAGAGTAGACTGTGAGTATTAACACAAAAGTGAAAATAAAAACTCGCTAACGGTATCCACTTGAACTGAAACTTGAAAGTCTGTAAATGATTTGTAACGGTCAAACACATCTGCTCGGACTTTTGCGGTGGGGAGTCAAAAGAAAGGAGACAGTATTTGAGCCAGGGGCAATAAAACTCAGACATCACGGCGTGTGGGGTGTTCCGCAACTATGGTGAGATTTTGTGGCATCAGGTGGTGTTTTTCCCCAAAAACATTGAAGGAGAGGGACAAATTGTGAATCCCAGAGAAGAGTAACCATAAATGTTATTGGTTAATATATATCCCTGACACCCTGGTGATATGAACTAAAGAAGTGGGGAGTAGGTTTTAAAAAGGCTTGCAGAGAGATTTTTGACATGGATTTCGAGACAGATGATTGGAGTTTATGCTAGAGAGATTGTGGAGATGAGAAGATGATCAGCATTATCGGTCAGGTAGTCCAAGGAGACGAGGATAAACGGAAAATCTTCCAGAACCAGGAAGATTAGCGGCGGCGGCTCTGATTTGGATGGACTACGACCCAAATTACGTGGAAATTGCAACGAGGAAGACGCTGGAAGGTCCGTTATGACGACACGGTAATTACTCTGTAACGTTTTGCTTATTTCCTACATTGCTAGGTCCCAGTAGATTTTGTGTGTAATATTCTGATTTATGAAAAAGGCCATAACTTACGATGCTGAGTTTAAAAATCAAGAATTGTTAATTCTAAGAGATTTATTTGTAACACTTTTTGTAAATATATATGAAGTGTTAATTAAAAAAGAATTTTATGCTTAAAGTTTAAAAATATTTCTTTAAGATAAAGTAAATTGTTTTGTTATTTATTAATGTAATAATATCGAGCTAAAATAACTAATTCATCTCAGATTATTAGCAATTTATATAAACAAAAATATCTCAGATTCCCTTCATAATTTCGACATAACGTCCAAAGAATTCATCCTGCAGGAACGATGGAAATATTGAAAACAGTCACTTTTCTTAGCTACTACCATTATACCCCATAGAGAAAACACCGAATGCAGGACAAATAATGACAAAATTCGACAAAAATTAGAGCAATCTGTGCAAAAAAATTGAAGCTATTTGATGTTGGTTTTTCTTTCATTGCTAGAAATGGAAGATGATATCTATAGATACGGTGAGAAATCACCAAATTGATTGGATCCATGTCGAAAGTCTAGGTGAAGAACAAAATTATTTCTCGAGAATAATGAGCGAAATTCTCCACATTAGGAAAAACATTAATTATATCAAAGTAAAGAGTGATACCAACAACTTAAATTGTATTTATGATTCTTTACTGTTATAGCCCATTGTTGGTTTGAATTTGTAACGGAACTTCACTCCTAGGTTGGATTTGCGGCACTTGCTTGCATTTCGGCCGAAGTAGTCATGGAGTGAAGGTCCATGTACAGCTAAATTTTGAAAGTGTTAAATCGCGTATTTTATTTTAATAATTTTTCATAACGCATTGCCCAATGTAATCAATGTGTAAATTTCTTTAGTACCTGAAGAAGTCTCATATGAGAAACGAAACATCGAAACAGTTAATATTTAAATTATAAAAGTAGTGACAAACAGGCTGATTAAATCATATATTTAATTGTCAGAAAACTGATTTAACTTCATTTTAAATTACTAATATTTACTCGGGGTGGGAAAACGTAGTACATTATTTATAGTGGTTTTTATTAAAATTATTTAATAAAAATTACTTGCGCTTTAGGATATGATACAGTAATTTTATTTATAAAAAACAATCACTTTAAAACGGCTTGCGCGCAATTACAAATTATTAATTAATTCAAGGACACGGTTTTTAAATATCATGGTTAATTACTCATTGACGCAACCACGTGCAGCAGATTTAGTTCACTTGATGAACCTGTTTTATCTTCATTCAAGTCTAGCTGATCGGAACTTCTATCTTCCTTCGGGTTGAATTGCAGATTTTCCCTCTGTCGGTGGAAATAGGGATGAACCTGGTATTGCTGGCGGTTGAGGAAAATCCAGTTTTTTCTTCTTCTTCCTTTCTTGGTCTCAATACCTTCTCACTAAAGAGCAACAATTCACACCTCACTTCAACTCTTGTTGCACTCTCAAGCTCTTTCCTCCCTTCCACGTCCTGATCAACTCTCATCCCTTCCTCTTCGCCTTCTCAACGTCTATAACCCTCTGCTATTTTTCGGCTTCTCGCCTTCTCAGGTAACCTCGTATATCCCTTCTCCAAGGGAAAACGCTATCCCACATGATGTTTGTTTCGCCAATCGTGAGTCCTTCCAGCGCGGGAAACTTTCCAAGCCACGGGGAACAGTGTCCGTAAATTTTGAAGGGTGAATTTTCGTACAGAAAAACAAGCTTAATATTATAAATCCGCAGATAGGCATGTACCCCGTCCGACAGCCTGACACCGGGAAAACCACTACTTACCTGCCTGTCACCGAGCCATAATGTTCCTGCTGAACCTTTAGATCGTAAAAATCCAAAAATTCGAATAAAAATAGGGAGAGGTCCTACTGCGCTACAAAGCTGTAATTTTCTTTGAAGTTTTGTTGTAATCTGGAAATGTCGTAATGTAAATTCATTATAATAAGAAATGCTACAATTAACAAAGGAGAATTAAATTGATAACCTCACTGAAAATTATGCTGGTCATACGTTTCGATGCGAGCAACGGCTAAAACTGAAGGCTGTCATTTGAAAACGAGAAGAAACAATATACACAGTATGAAGTCTAAAATAATACATTTTAAATGGCAGAGTTATTTTTTACTTCACCGCCCAAATTATGGTTTTGGGATAATGCAGTGTACATGTTTAATGGCAGATTTCTATATATCGTCAGAATATTTTCAATTTAAGTGCAGAAGTCAAAGAAAAATGAAAAATCATAAATTTTAATACCAACTACCGACATAAATACAATTCGGATTTTTCAAAAGTCTTTTTCTAATTAAATATTGCTTGCGTTTTCCCTCTCATCAAGTCTTTTAACATACGCTTCGATAAGGAAACCTAAGTGACAAACACTAAAAAGAGGACAATCTGAAATACAATTTACGTCAGTTTTGAATATTTTTTACCGATGAGTTCCATTTGGAATCGAACATGAACCAAAAACCTCGTTATCTATATAAACGCAATGGTTTCACTTCGCATCATTAATAACTATCTGGGTGCCCGGCAATGCCAGGGAATTCATTTGCCTTGGCCTGCTACAGTATTTAATTCGACAGTAATCTCTTCGCAACATGTGATTATACCATAAGTGAGACACACACATTTTTGAAAATTTACATTCTTAAACCCCCTACTTTATGAAGTCCATAACCGCCACGACGACTCAGTATCTCAATCGAATCAAGAAATCTCCGTAAATAAGTATATAAATACAGAAAAATGCACTAAATCCGTCAATTATATTTATAAGGCGGAGATACTGGAGCTATCTCTTCGGTATGATTAGCGTAAAATATTGTGTGTAGTTACATATATACATCTTTAAAAAATAGAATTGGCTGTGTGTCACCCTTGTCTTTATATAACGTGCCTCAATCATCTGCCCTGTGACTAATTAAAAGTATAATTAGTTAAATAAAATGTTAGTTAAATTTAAGTAATTTATCACGCTCGACAGACATTTCTCTTCGGTCTGATTAGTTTGAAATCATGAGTTTACCGTGACGTTGGTTTCATTATTTGTGAATATATATAGTAAATTAATGCTGTATTTAAGTAATGATATTTTTTTAATTTTCCCGATTTTTAGATAAGTAACAGAAAAATGCGAGTCGCAATTCTCATAAAATATTTTGCATTATTATTAGGTAACTAAGAAGCGTCAGTATTGAAATAAGATGTTTTTTAAGTTTATGCACTCTTTTATGCTCAACATTAATTTAATTATCGCTAGGGTAGGACCTTATTAAACAATTTGTATACTTATAAAGTAATTGAAAAGTATAATTGCTTATATTTATATAGTTATTAAAGTAAAATAACATTTGATTCAAGTAACGATACTTTTTCATTGTTTTTGGGGAATAAGCGCATAAGTGACTTTTAGCTACAGAAAATTCCGTCGCGGGCGCCAGTATCGTAAATACAGAATCATGTGTATTGCGACTTACAAAACATTTGCATTACTGTTAACCAATTAAAAATTATCATGACGTATTTCAAGTGTTATTTAAACTTAAGTATTATTTCACGCTAAACATAAATTAATTTATCTCGGTTGACAGGCTACGTGAGATCATAATCTATCCATTTGCAATGTCTATGTGTCTTTAGGGTAGGACCTTTTTTGTCCTCAAACAGGAAAGGGAGGAATCTAAATCTTCAAACGATCGGCAGAAACCTTGTCTGGGCAAGGGACTGCAATACACCAAAATTTCACTGCAATCAGCTGAATGATACATGAAATCATAAGGGACAAACATCAAGTCGCAGAAAATATGACTGACATGGGACGTTTCGGGCTGAGATGGGGTGAAGGAAGGACCCCACATCTTCATTTTCTGCGATAAACAGCGGTAAACACAATAAATTTCACGACAATCGGATGAATGGTTTAGCCCGAGGGCACTAGTCTCTACCTTCTACATCCCCGTTTTCAATTCCCTTCCTATACTGTTAAGAGGCCAAGAAAAAGCGTTATATTGTATTTTATTTAAAAAGATGCCATATTTGTCATGTAAATTTGCTATCATATCATAGGCTCAGCCTACTTGAGAAGCTCATCTATAATTTTAGTACTAATTAATTACTATTAACTGATCCTCAAACTGTTTTTATAATTGTAGCGTCAAAAGTTTATTGTGGTTAAAATGTTATAAATTATACATGAAAACAAAATTTGCATCGTGTGTTTTAATCGTGTTCAATTATTTTTACCCTATGTTACATCGTGTTCTGTTATTTTAATAAGAACAGAGCATAAAATATGACCTGTTAAGTATTCTATAATTTTGCCGTGTTTAAATCTGCTGTCTCTTAATTTCATAGTCAGATAAGGTACCGTAAAATTAGTTGTCACTTAAATTTATGAGATGGTTCATTTTATGATCCTTTGTGTTCGTATATTCCTGACAGCATGCTATTAGCCACACTCGGGGAAATAAAAATATACTGCCTCTTTTTCTTAGTGATAACACACAGCCAAGGAAGTAACACGATTGTTCTTGCTTCGCATTTAAAAGCCGGTCTATTAAAAGCTGGACGAGCGACGTGTGTCAAATACGGCATCGCCGAGAAACTAGATGTCCCTTTACGCATTTCAGTGCTGCATATTGTATAGTCAGAGGCTGGACTTTCAATTTAATCTATAAATCGATTTTAATTGTTTTGGATTATTTTAAAATTTACATTTCCTTCAAATTCCTAAAAACTATTACTAATTTTTATACATTTAACAAGATTTATATACATACTAATGAAATATAGCCAATAACAGTGAGAATAAATATATTCAATGAATTAACAAAACATATATAGGGTTTTTCAATAAGGGCGGGTAAAATAAGCCGTGTAAGTGAGGTATTAACGACATTCTTTTCTATTTGAATGGTTTTTGTAAGCCCTTTCAAATGGAAAAATTATTTCATTAATAGCTCACACAAAGAATTTTTTTTCTATTTAGGTTTAACGTCGCATCAACCCGAGGGTTATTATTTACTTTAAATTACAGTTGCGCCATAGTAAGTTTCTTAAATACATGGTATTTACGAGAGTACAATAGTTGCTTCTTTTTGTTATTTTTACATGCCTAAGTTTATGGAATTTATTGTTTTAGACAAAGCGTTTGATAATGTGAACTGAAACACGCTATTAAGAATTTTAAACAGCACAGTAATTAAATATCGAGAAAGAAGGCTTATACGTAACCTCTAGAGAAGACAGTCCGCAGTAAGTAGAATTGAAGGGCAAGAAAAGAAAGCAGAAATCAAGAAAGGAGTAAGACAAGGATGCAATATGTCGCCCATGCTGTTTAATTTTTATGCGATGAAGAAAGTTAAAACGGAATATAGAAAAGAAATCATACTGCAACGAGAAGAAATAAAATTCCTACGTTGTGCCGGTGATATTGTAGTATTAAGGGAAGTCAGAAGACTTGGAAACCATAAATAAAAAGAACGTGGTCCTGGATTAATATGAGGATTAATAGAGGGAAACCCAAAGTAATGCAGTATAGTACGGGAAACAGTGGAATAATACAGTGTTAGATTGGGAAAGATATTTTGACGGAAGTTAAGGAATTCTGCTACTTGGGGAAACGTAATAACTAGGGATGGTAGAAGTATAGTAGACATAAAGAGTAGGATAGCACAAGCCAGGAAGGGTTACGTGAAAAAGATAAATTTACTTACCGGTAATATAAGTGTGAATATTAGGAAATATTTGATAAAAATGTACGTATGGAGCGTGGCGTTATGTGTGTGCGAAACGTGGACGGTAGGAGTTGCAGAAAAGAGTAGAAGCCTTTGAAATGTGGTGCTATAGGCGAATGAGATGGGTGAATAGAATCACTAACGAGGAAGTTATAAACAGAATAGGGATAGAGCAAACAATATGGAGGATGTTGAATAAGAGAAGGGCTAGATTAATAATCCACGTTTTAAGACATGAGGGTCTTGTAATTAACCTTCCAGGGAAGTGTCGGGTTAAGAATATAAGAGGGAGGCCAAGGTGGAATGCGCTAAGCAGATCAGGAAGGATGTGGGAATGAGGCGTTATTGAATGGGCTTGCTTATGATAGGTTAGCATGGAAGGTTTCTTCAGACCAGTCTTGGGTTTCAATACCACAACAACACAACATTTATAAAATTCGAATTATAAATATATACACGTTTATAATCTTCTTCAGCGCTACAGCCCTTGGTGAGCCTTGACCTCCTCAATAATCTTCCCCCACATCTCTCTATTCTCACTACCATCCCTGGTCATCTAGTACGTTTACCAGCCATCTATCTCTTGGTCTGCCCTTCTTTATGGTGTAATGTAATCTGGCATTCATTATTAGCTTAGACATCTTGTCATGTGTCATCCTCTCCAAATATACTAGCCAACGTATTCTATATCAATGTCTTTCCCTTGCATAAGCTCTCGTAATTCGCGGTTGTAAGGCCTCTCCAACCTGCTGCCTCTTTCACGGGCCCATATATGTTTCGCAAGATCTTCCTTTCAAATGCCCTTAGGTTGCAAATGTCCATTCCCTTCATTGTTCACATTTATGACCCATGTGTGGCAACTAGTCGCACTAATGTATAACATACGTTTAATTTGGATTTTCTTGCGATTAGGGAATTCTTGAATACCCGTAAATTTGCATAATATTCTCTGTTTCCTTTCTCTTATGCATTGTCTCAATATTATTATCGTTGGTTAGGAGGCCACCTAGATAATGGAAGCAGCTGACAGCTTTAAAGCATTTATTAGGGGTCTTCTGGTCACATGGTGTTCTTCTAGCTTTTCAGTTAGACATTAACATATATTTTGTCTTAGCTTCATTAACAGTAAGTCCGATTTTGGCTCCTTCTGATTCCATTAGTACATATATTTCTTTAAGATCATTATCGTTCGTCTCTCATCTATTTTTTACCAGACAATTCAGTGCCAAGTTAAACAAGACTGCAGACAGACGTCAAATTGCCTGGTTATCCTCTTATTCACTTTTTCCTTTTCCTTTGTGTCCTTCATTGATGACTCAACTAGCCTCCTCAGTTTATAACATATACCACATTCTTTCAATGTCTTATACAATGCTGGCCTGTTAACACTATCAAAAGCTTGTTTAAAGTAAATAAATAGGAATTGGAGATCCAAATCGTATTCATAAAATTTCTCCACTCTTTGTCTGGTAACAAGCCTCTGATCGACCGGAAATCAGATTGGTATTCCCCGCGAATATTTTCAACACACTTCTTTATTCTTTCATTCAGCACCCCAGGAAATATCTTATAAACTGTATTTAATAAAGTTATACACTTATAATTCTCACACACTAACCTTTCTCATTTCTTATATATTGGGCATATTATTTCAATTTTCCAGTCCTACTGAATTTTTTCGTTTTCCCATATGTTATTTATTAGTGCATATATTTCACGTATTAGAGGTTGACCGCCAAACTTTATAAGCTCCGTTACTATTCCATCTTCACCATCATTGTTTAACTTTCTACCTCTTCCCTTCAATTTCTTTTGCCTCCCTATTTTCCTCTTGTTATTGTATATCTCCAAAATTCTGGTCTGGATAGGTGTTAAACTTTTCTTCAAATTATTCTGCCCATCTCTGTAATATTTCCTGTTCATTTCTAATTATCTCACCGTTTCTATTTTTACATGCATTTTGTTTTGGTTGGAAAGTCTTTCTCATCTTTTCCACAGCTTGATAGAATTTTTTCCTTTCATTCTGTTCTTTTAGTTCTTCTATCTCTTGAAATTTTGATTTTAGTCATTCATTTTTCTTTTTTTGCATATCTTATGAGCATGAGGTCTTATCACCTGTACACCAGCACGTTACGTCTTGTCTTGTCTTACTCTGTAGCATTTTCTGCCTTGCTGCATTTTTATGATCTATTGCTAGTCGACATTCATCATCAAACCATTCATTTGTTTCCTTTCTTCTTATACCAATGGTTTCTTCTGCTGCCTCTTTCACCACTCTTTGGATCTTTATCCATCTGTCATGTGTTCCCGTTGGTTACTCACTGGGCATCAAGGCGTCTTTGATTTTTTCTTAGAATGCTTTTACAACGCCTGTGTCCCAATTCGCTTTTTTTACTATTCCAGATTTAGGCACTACTGCTGTTTTAACCACATAATGATCATAATCACATTTTGTGCCCCCCCTGCAGATCCATAAATAACTGAGGTGGCATGTCATTACAGTTTTGTTTAGAAACAAAAAGGAAATAATTAATTAAATTTTATAAATTAGATACTTGTCTAGCAGAAACTTTTACTCATGTCATTGAAAATTCCTATTGCAGAAATGAATTTTAGTAAGTTTATGACAGTTACTTCACTTCTTTGTACCACAAAATTAATCCCTGTATTTTTTATTTATTACTTGTGGATTAAGTAAGGTCGATATTACAATTAACTGCATACTGGCTTTTATGCTCCTATAAAAAGGTAGGAGTGCGTTAGTTTTGTATTCAAGGTTCGAATTCTGCTAACTACTTGTCGTTTCTACTATCTCTTTACTATTCTGTATTTCTCTTAGGAAAATTTTAATTTGTTTTGGTATTATGTCATTAGTCGACACACATTTTTTACTCTATATCAACATCCATATGGAAAAATACTATTCATTATCGGCTGTATAAATAATAAGGTTATATACGGTCATTAAATGACAAACATTAAAGCGACATTATTGAAACAAATTAAACGAACCGGACGTTTCGATGCGTCCTCACTACGGTTAAAACCTAAAGTCTGTAATTTGAACATGAGAAGATGAGAGAAACAGTAAAGGACCAAAGAACTTAAAGTTGATATTATCAGTGTTATAATGAAAATATTGGAGAATACTAATTTAATAATTACAAAATGTTAAGATTTTATGATAATATCAATAAACAATTTACTTTAACAAAACAGAACATATATACAATAATAATTGCAATTTCTTAATACTTCAATATTTGCGCCGGCACTTATTTTCAATAAAAACTACACATATATTTCCAAAATGATTTATATTAATTACTTAAACACTAACAATTTTAAGACTCATCTCAGGGTCGCATTTTTGGGCCTTCTCATAGAACAGAACTAATCCACTCAGACCTGGCAGCAAACATAAAATTACAAAAAGTTACAGAGGCAGTAGTTTACCTAATCGGCTTTCCACTTCTTCCGGGTTCTTCCTCCCTCCAGATCAAAGCTGCCGATCACCGCTCTCGCACTATCTGGCCAATTCTCATCTCTAACACTCTCGACCACCAATCTGTGTCTCCACCAATCTGTCACCAATCAATCTCAACATCTCTCAAATTCACTCTCTACCACCAATCTCTCACCAATATGTCTAATTCATTCTTTACCACTAATCTCTGACCAAAATGTCTCCGTCTGTCTCTTTAAAACTTCTTCCCCACTTCTGTGACACCTATCACCAAGATGGCAGGGATGGATCTCCTCCTGGTTACACTTAGGGAAAACACCCCGCCCGATCGCCGATTCTCACACAATTTTGGGAAACTCCCGAGCCGAGACGCCGAGTCTGGGTTTTATAGTCCAAGTGTCAGCCACTGTCTCCTTTGGTTTGATTCCGCCGCCAAAGCCCGAGCAGATGTATTTGTTCGTTACAGTGTCATACATCAGTATCACATTGATTTTATATGGGCCTACATCACGGCTTCAGTGTTGACGTCTTGCTATATTTCATGTAGGGTTACATCAATAATAGCTTTTATACTGCACCTTTACCAAATAACCTCGAAGAATTGCGATAACGCATCGCAACAACTATTCTTACCGTCATTTATGAAATTGCAATGTGCCATGTCTCGTCACCGTGGTGGCCACTGAAGAAGCGGCATGCCAGCGGCCAAAACACGTACTATACAGCGACAAGTCAACGTCTCATTCAGGTAATCTCCTACACTATTGTGGAAATGTCAAAGGATGCCAACTTTAAGAAATATGAAATTTCTAGTATGGGAAATCGGGGTGGAACGTAATAGTAAACAAAATCTAACTGAGCCTTGTCAATGAACTCTCGTTTTGGCATCTTACATCTGTGAATTTATAATTTTTGCAGCATTTAGACAGAAAGTAATATGAAAAACCCCTCGCTTTTAACTCTTTAATGTTATACATTAAACTAGGTGTCTTTATCTATATACAAGTTACGTATGAGGTTTAAATTAGTATGTGTTAAGGCTCAGTGAAAAACATTAAACTGAGACTTTCGTGCGTAGCGGAACGGGATACTACTATATAAGGCAAAATGAAATGTGTTCCTCAAGAAAATAAAGCAGACTCGCCTTATAAAAATGAGTTACAGAATGCTGTACCCAAAAAGAATAGATTGAAAAATAAAAGAAACGGATAAAAGGGAAAAATGTTAGAAAGACTGTGCAGTTGCAAAAAAATGTGTTTGCGAAAGGATAAATTAATTACAGTACGCTGAATAAGTATAAGAAAGAAATCATAAAAGGTATTAAGGCTATCTTAAATAAAAATTAATTTTACTGCACTTATTGAAAATATAAAACATCCTGTCCCGTGGGGGTGGGACAGAACTAAAAAATTGTATATTTTTAAAAACATTCAAAATTTTAAATTCGTTGTTTTAAGTTACGTTGATATTATATTTCGTAATTAATGGAATAAACTAATGTTTTATACTTTTATGAAGTGATTTTTGTTTTTCCATAATTTAAAAAAATGTAAACAATCAGTGTCTCGTTCCGACCCAACTTCCCCTAACAGTTCCAAGTTGCATGAGTCAGGATTGCAGTATTTTCAGAAACTACGGTCGGTGGTACCCCTGTCATCTTTTTTTCAAAGTACCTTACCGGAATCACGTTCAAATAATCTTTTGAGAGTTTGTTGTCATTCATTGGTCTTAGAATTACAGTTTTTTTCAGGATAACACTGTTCAACTAGTATCAAAATTGCGAGAGAGACTTTCAAGTCGACCTTCTGCAATTTACTGACTTTCTATATAATTAAATTAATATTTCACATTACAAAATCCAGCGAACGATACAATGTTGAGCTTTCGCAGAATCATGAGTTCAGTTTCTCTACAAAAGTTTAAGCTCTATGCTAACTTCATATTTTCAGATCTCTGTGTTCCAACGGACATTTATTCAAAGAATAAACTATAATTACACAAAACTGTACTTAAATGCAAAAAATGAATAAATGAAAGTTTTCTAAGAAATGTGAGCCAATAAAAATTAATTACAAAGGGAAATACGCGATTGGAATTCCTTGCCTGCAGAAATACTGATGACTTTTCCGGGTAGCGTAAATCAGTTTAGGAATAGGCTAAGAAAACTTAAGAGAGTAGTATTTTTTAGAATCAGTGAAGTGCAGTGAAGTGATTTCTGTGTGACTCCTTTCTTTTCTTTTTCAGATCAAATCTACTCTTCAAAATTCCTCGTTAGTGTGAATTGTGTTATTTTTTTTTTGGTTAACAGGCTACATGAGGGTGATCCTGAAACAGGCAACTCCCCTTTAATAGCTTAGGAAGGGAATTGAAAAGGGGGGATGCGGAAGGTAGAGCAAGGTAGCCAAGGGTTAAATAGGGCCCCCGGGCTATGGTTTAAGGATCCTACCCGGTGTTTCACCTAAAGAGATGCAGGAAAAACCCTAGAAAACCTGCATCAGGTAGGTCGGGCATTGGGTACTATTCTCACGCCCTTCCGAATGACGGGAGACGAGTCTGCTGTGGGGACGCAGCATTCCCTTCTCCGTGTCTCCACCAGTTTCAGGAGGCAGTTGGCCGACTGATCCAACGGGATCAGCGGACTGCTCTTGCCATATGCCCAAGGTCTTTGACCCCGGTACATATACCTCCTAAAATAGGTGAAGGTGTCTCGGCATATGAGAACTTTGATAAAAAGTACCCAGAGAGAGTGCGAGGCATCCCCGACATGATCAGGTGAGCCCCGCAGTCACTCTGGGCTGAAGCGCCTGCGAGAAAACTCCCGCAGCGCCCTTTGCCTTATGAATTGTGTTATCTTTTGGTAATTGTATTTATGGTTTCATTGTATATAGCTGCCAGCGGGCAAATGACCAATAGCAGCTAAGAAATAATAAGTAAAATGGAAATATAATATTTCTTAATTCATTGAGCATAGTGAAATATTTCAAGGTACGCCCAATCCAGCAAATAACCACAAAAACAACTGTTAATGAAAAACATATAAATCGCGAGTCGTATTGCGCCGTTGCTATTGGCTTTATAGTATTTTGAGCCATTAGCATATCAGTACACGACAAAAGCTCGACACTGCAGTAACGATTCCACAATGCCCTTACAAACATTCACGACAAACACAGACGTGATGTATGGACACTTTTCGCAAAGGCCGTCCCATATTGGCGTCGTATAACTTGCAACATAGCTTGAGACGCCCGAAGTGTACAATAGCTGTCATATTTGCAAACAGCCGTAAAACAGAATATCGCATGAAGCTATTCAATTGAAGGACACAAGGCGATGGTCACAGTGCGGGCAAACAGCGATGAAATAGTTAACATTCATATTCTAAAAGACTCGCTCGAAGATAACTACAAAGAGAAATCTCCAAATGCATGGGTTTCTATATCTCTGTTTATTTTGGATATTATACAAAAACTCCACAGTCCATCAGTCAAGTCAAAGGTTCTTGTTATTCTGCTGTGGTGTGATACAGCATCAGTCATATTCTGTCTGCAAATACAGTTTAGAATATGAAATACAAGTACTCGATAAAATCTAAAAATTAATTTGGATATAAAGTTGAAAATAATCATCAAGATCTATACATAATAGGAATTAATAAGAGGATTTTATAATGTAACTAGCTGAGGTACATTGTTTAATTCTTGGTCAACACATTGAAAATAATATATAGGGGTTTAATTTCAAGTTATTTAATAAAATGACTTGCGCTTTAAGATATAATATAATTTTATTTGTAAAGAAAAACAATCACTTTAAGGGGTCCAGTACGCTATTACAGACAAATAAATTAATTTAAGGGAACGATTTATTAAATATCAGGTTTAATTACTTATGGGGTAACCATGTGCAGTAGAGATTTCGTTCACTTGACGAAAGCGTTTTATCTTCATTCGTCTCTCGACGGAGTTACTAAGCGACCGGAGCTTCGTCCGGGTTGGATTGTAAATTTTCCTTCTGCCGGAGGAATGTGGGATGAATCTGGTACTGCTGGTGATTGAGGGAACCCCAGTTTTTCCTCCTTCTTCCCTCCGACCTTCCTTGTTCTCCCTAAAGAACAAACATTTATACCTCACTTTCAACTCTTGTTGCACTCTCCAGCTTTCTCCTCACTTCCACGTCCGTTCCACTCTCCAGCTCTGCCTCATCGCCTTCTCAACATCTTGCATCTTTTACGGCTTCTCGCCTACCAGCTAAACTCGTATACACTTCTCCGACGGAAAACGCTATCCAAAGTGATTTTTGTTCCGCCAATCCTCATGAGTCCTTCGTCTAGCTCGGGAAACTTTTCATGACACATGTAACAGTGTCCTTCGGAAATTTTGAAGCGTGAATGTTCCATCAGAAAAGTCAGATTAATATTATAAATCCACAGATTGGCATGTTTCCTGTCTTGCAGCAGCCAGCGCCGGGAAATTCCACTTCTATCTGCCTGTCACCATTTAGAATGTTCTTGCTGAATATTAGATCCTTTAAAATTCTAAAAGTTTGAACAAAATTAGGTAGGGGTCCTACTGCGATACTATATATATATAATGCCTAATATTATTCGCCGTCACCAATTGATAGAATTATTTAGAATCAAACGTTCGGCTTGTAAGGTACGTAATGTTTAAAATATATTTTTTATTGAAAAGCAAAATTTGTTTGGAAATCAATATTTTAATTTTCGTTTTTAATCATCAAATATTTCGTTTATATATTCTACGTAAAAATTTTAATAAATATAATTCGACAGGTAAAACTTTTTTGCCTCAAGTATTCGTCAAAATTTATCAATTGTTCAAAACGAATTAAAAATTATTTTTCGTAAATAAATAACTTTATAATTATTACATATTTTCTTTCTTGTTTCTGTGAGCATTTGTTTCCACCACCCCCTCCTCCCCGACTCCTTACTTACCGAAGTTACTAATGTTCACAGTAGAATCAGATGGTATTCAGAGAGCCGAAGAGTGGCAGTGAGTGAATCGACTCTGAACGACTCAAGAAAAAGAATCGATTTTTCCATCGCTAAGCTAACCAGCCGCAGAACCAGAATATTAATAGGTGTGTGATGCCTTTCACTGAGACGCATCTAACCGAAGTCCTGCTACACTAAATGCCCACAGGTAAGTCCCTTGCTTTTTTAAATTTTATTAGTAGTTTATTCAGAGTCTCGTGTTTTATTAAAAGTTACTTGAGTATAATTAGACGTCCTAAACAAAAAAAGTTTCAAATTACCGTGTTTCAGTAACTTCATTTTGTTGTTAAGTAGAAATTAAAGTACAGGATCCCAGTTAATATATTAAATTATACTGACACAAATAAATTGAACAATTTTTTTTCCGAGTAACAGGCTACATGAGGGTGATCCTGAAACAGGCAACTCCCCTTTAATAGCATAGGAACGGAATCTAAAAGGGGGGAGGGTCGAAAGTACAGGAAATCTAAAAGGGGGGAGGGTGGAAGGTACAGGAAATCTAAAAGGGGGAGGGTGGAAGGTACAGGAAATATAAAAGGGGGGAGGGTGGAAGGTACAGGAAATATAAAAGGGGGGAGGATGGAAAGTACAGTAAGGTAGCCAAGGGTTGACTAGGGTCCCCGGGACTATAGTTTAAGGATCCTACAATGTATTTCACCTAAAAGAGATTAAGGGAAAACCCTATAAAACCTGCTGCAGGTAGGTCGGGTTATTTGGGTACTATTCTCACGCCCTTCCAAATGACGGGAGACGAGACTGCTGTGGGGTCGCAGCATTCCCTTCTCCGTGTCTCCACCAGTTTTAGGAGCCAGTTGTCCGACTGATCCAATTGGATCAGCGGACAATTCTTATCATATACCCAAGGTCTTCGACCCCAGTACATACACCACCAATAATATTTGAAGATGCCTCGGTATGTGAGAACTTTAAAAAAAGCCAGAGAGAGTATGAGGCATTCCCGACTGAATCCCGAAATCAGTCCGGAGTGAAATGCCTGCGAGAGAAAACTCCCACAGGCAGCTCCTCTGCACCGTGTTTCTTTTCTCCCCCAATCTTTCTGATTGTAGCGAGAAACAAGGAACAGGGTTCTTTTATTTCGGAACATTTGAGAAACAGTTCTGAATCAAATTTTAAAGTGAGCAACATCCGCAACAGTGTTCATAAATACTGATTAGAAACATTCTTTTGCATTGTGGACTAGTCTTTAGATATCATGAGTGAGCAGAAGACGCCGTTGCCCGGCTGATCCAATTGGATCAACGGACAGATCTTTCCGTATACCCAAGGTCTTCAACCCCAGTACATACACCTCCTAAAATAGTAGGTAGTGTCTCGGCGTGTGAGAACCTTGAAAATAGAGAGAGAACGATGCATCTCCAAAAGTCCCTCTGTGGAGAAATACTTGCGATCGAGAAAGCTTCACACTGGTATTTCTCCGGCCATTGTATTAAATTGTTCAATAAATATTATTGTTATTTAATTATAATCAAACAAACTACGTCAAACATTAGTTACGAAACTAAACCACAAAAGTATCCTTTAGCTGAACGTTTTATTCATAAGATGAAACGAAAAAATCTCCGCTTATTTGTTTTTTTAAAAAATCTAAAATGTTGTGATGCTAAGGAGAAAACATTAATTAAAAATTATATTGATCTTACAGTTCCTAAAAAATTCGTATATTTATATTGCATATAATGTATAATTTGGACAATAATATAAATATTGCTTGGTATTTAATTTATTTATAATGAGAAATTTAGCGTCTTCAAAATCAGTATTTGTAAAAGGATTGAGTGTTTTGTAGCTGCATTCTTCCAATGTTTCGTTTGGTTAGCCAAGTTTATTATCGACGTTTTTTTTTCTCTGCACACGAATCGAAACCTCAAGGTGTCTGTTTCTGGAACAGCGTGACAAGATTTTGTCGTGTTGCGGAGTGCCTAGCGAAGCAAGTTTGCGGTTAACCACGCTAGTTTCTGCTCCCCACCGATTTCTCAGGACTGATTCCTAGTCTATTGTTCAAGGGCATCGACATCGCATTGCCTATTATTGGAAAAGTTTGCAATCTTAATTATCTGTGTGTTGCAGTGCATAAAATAGTTACATACGTTTTATCACCCGCCATACTTTAGCCAAATTTGCTATAGGACCTTTTTTTTATTTTCTTCAACTCTTGTATTGTGAAACGCCAAACATGAGTTGCAACGTATCAAATCATCGTTGGGTCATTCCATGTCAAGTGTCCTGATTTGAGGAACGATCCCCGCGCGACAATTTCCGATTTTGATGACATTTGGACATTTTCTACTATGAAGCCTTAGATGAAGCAAGCGTTCAGTTTAATATATAGATTTCTGGCTGCGCTACGGCCTTTTTCGGCGAACCCTGCGCTTCGTCGGAGACGACGTCGTTTCAGAAGTGCCATTTTTGCAGTTATTATTTGCGAATAGACCTTGAAATTCGTTTCCAAGATAAATCACATCTGTAGTTTACGAAAATAATAACAAATATTTAAACAAATTTCATCCCTGGCAGCCATGAGCCCACAAATGTGGTGAAAAAATTGTGCCAATTTTTTTCGTATTTTCAAAGAATCCTAGAGACAAAGAGTACGTACGGTATTCATATTTTATAGTTTGCATATCTACACACAAGTTTCTACAAGTGTGACGATTTACAGCTTTGTAGATAATATAATTTAGTAAATTTAGTGCACCAAACCTGGCGCCAAAATGAAAAACGCCAAAAATTAGCTATTTTAGAAGTACAAATCGTTCAGAAGGATACCAGATATCGTTTTCTAGTTGACACCATTAGAAAGATTAGGATTTTTCTTTAATATAAAATATATATTTCGTTTTGGTGTCTCGGCGGATAAGTTCTAAAATGTTGGGGCAAAGTCCACTGCAGTGCGATCTCGACGAATATTGTCTCATGGTGTTTTATTGTGTAATAATCGCACGAGTAACGTGCTCTTAACTGCTATTTCACTTTCTTAGGTTTATGACTTTTATATAAAGTAAAAGTGCAATTGTTTTTATCAATCGCCTATTTACTATTAACTCCATGAAGTCTCCAAAAGTCAAAATATACCTTCCTAGAGGCGCGAGTTTCTTTTTGAGTACTGTAGCATTAAATGATGTTCTATGAATTTCGTAACACGACAAGTAAGAATCAAATACAACACATTGAAAATTCCATGTGGCTTCCATGGCAGCTTTGCACCTCCAATCAAAGATTGGCATCCCCATGGTCCCGAGACCAGCCATGGGAGGATTTCTTTAACTCTCGTAGGCATTCTTCCCCAGATTAACTGCGCGGCTCTCGCTCTGGTTTTTCCAAAGTTCTCACGTTGAGGCACCTTCACCTGTTTTACGAGGTGTATGTATTGGGGACCATTGGATCCTCCGTCATTCGGAAGGCGTGAGAATAGTACCCAATGCCCGACCTACCTGATGCAGGTTTTCTACGGTTTTCCCCGTATCTCTTTAGGTGAAACACCGGGTAGGATCCTTAAACCGGGGGCCTAGTCAACCATTGGCTACCTTGCTCTAACTTCCGCATCCCCCACTTTCAAATCCCTTCAATACTTTCTATGCTTTAAAAGGGGAGTTGCCTGCGACATCCCTATATAATTATCGGACGAGAATCTCTCATTTCTTTCATAGCGCAAATATTTCATGTCTTATCTTGTCTCTGGGCGTGTGATTGTATCGTTCTTTTAATAATATTACATAATAAAACATTAGTTTCAGGAAACTAATAGTATTTGTCCCGGTGTAAATATCTACAAAGACAACACAAAATATTTTATGCTTATAGTACCACTACCATTATTATTACAATGGGACAAGTTTATATTTTTGTTAGTTATGTATTACTGAGACGGTTGAAAATTTAATATATGGGCAAATTCATTTATCACACCATGAATTCCGTGAATAAAAATAGTAATATTTTATCAAAAAAGGAATCTTTTACTTAATAAATTTTTATAGTTAATTAGGCAATCTATATCGACAGGAATACCATGACTTTCTATATACTTAATCATAATATGATCCAAGTATATTTCTACATGATTATAGTTTATACTTTACATACGTGTTGTTTTGTGGTGGTCTTCAGTCCTAAGACTGATCTGATTCAATCCTCCATTCTAACCAATCTTACGCAAGCCTTTTCATTTCCTCATAAATAGCACATCCCACATCCTCCCTAACTTGCTTAGCGTATTCCATCTCTCGCCTCCCTCTTCTATTCTTACTCCATACACTTACCTCTAATGCTAATTTTACAAAACCCTCATGTTTCAAAACGTAGGCTATTAATGCCTTCTCTTGGTTAACGTCCTCCATATTGTTCGATCTTACCCTATTCTGTCTAGAACTTCCTCGTTAGTGATTCTAACCACCCATCTCATTTTTAGCATTCGCCTATAGCACCACATTTCAAAGGATTCAATTCTTTTCCTTTCCGTAACTCCTGTCGTCCACGTTTCGCACCCATATAACGCCACAATTCAGTAACGATTTCCTAATATTCACACTTATATTACCCGTGATAAATTCCACTGTTTCGCGAAAGCCTTCCTTCCCTGTTTTATCCTACTCTTTATGTGTACTATACCCCTACCACCCATAGTTATTACGCTTCCCAATTAGGAGAATTTTTCAGCTTCCGTCAAATTATCCCTTCCCAAGTTAACACCCTTTTTTATTCCACTGTTTCCCAAACTACACTCCATTACATTGGTTTTCCGTTTATTAATCCTCATACTGAACTCTTTCTCCAGGATTCCGTTCATACCATTTATTATGGTTTTCAAGTCTTTTTCTGACTCCCCCAATACTACAATATCATAGGCAAAGCGTAGGGTTTTTATTTATTCTCGTTGCAGTGTGATCCCTTTTCCATATTATTTAACTTTATTCAACCCCCGTTCTATAAATAAGTTAAACAGCATGGGCGACAGACTGCATCCTTTGCTTACTCCTTTCTTGATTACGAATTTCTTTTCTTGATCTTCTATTCTAATTACTGCTGCCTGTCTTCTGTACAGGTTATGTATAAGCCTCCTTTCTCGATATTTCATTCCAGTGTTCTTCAAAATCCTTAATAGTGTGTTCCACTTCACATTATCAAACGCTTTTTCTAAATCTACAAATGCCATAAACGTAGGCCAGTTTTTTCTTATGTCTTCAAAAATTAGACGCAAAGTAATTATTGCTTCTCTTGTCTCTACATCCTTCCTAAAACTAAATTGATTTTCCCCTAACTCGCATCTTCTTGACGTTCCATCGTCCTATATACTATTTTCGTTGATATTTGGCATTCATAGTTATGGGATTCATTGGGCGCTGCGGGAGTTTTCTCGTTGACGCTTCAGCCCAGAGTGACTGCGGGGCTTACCTGATCATGTCGGGGATGCCTCGCACTCTCTCTGGGTATTTTTTATCAAAGTTCTCATATGCCGAGACACCTTCACATATTTTAGGAGGTATATGCACTGGGGTCAAAGACCTTGGGCATATGGCAAGAGCTGTCCGCTGATCCCATTGGATCAGTCGGCCAATTGCCTCCTGAAACTGGTAGAGACACGGAGAAGGGAATGCTGCGTCCCCACAGCAAACTCGTCTCCCGTCATTCGGAAGGGCGTGAGAATAGTACCCAATGCCTGATGCAGGTTTTCTAGGGTTTTCCCTGCATCTCTTTAGGTGAAACACCGGGTAGGATCCTTAAACCATAGTCCTTGCTCAAGCTTCCGCATTCCCCCTTTTCAATTCCCTTCCTATGCTATTAAAGGGGAGTTGCCTGTTTCAGGATCACCCTCATGTAGCCTGTTAACCAAAAAAAAAAAAAAAAAAATTGGCATTCATCTGATATTAAAGTAATTTTCCTTTGCTGTTCGCATCTATTAGCCCCAGTCCTCTTCGGTATGAGTATATTTTGTTTTTACTAAAACCTTCATGTGTTCTTCCTGTTTCGTAGATTTTGCAAAAAAATCCTGAACAGCCATGATATTGCTTCTTCTCCCGCTGATTTTATCAACTCCACTGGAATGTTATCAATTCCTAGCACTTTACAATTGCTCAGATCTGTCCGCGCCCTGTTAAATTCTGACCTTAAAATTTTGTTGCCAACTCTTCATCATCCACCTCATCTTCACACATGAGGGCTGAAAATAGTAAATTTCGAATGTACTTAATAATAATAAGTATACAAGTATATTTCTACATGATTATCGTTTGTACTTTATATTAATCATATTTTTCCTACAATAAGCATTGTTCCACGTTAGCATCTTTCGGAAATGAAAAATATTTGATTCCTGCTCCTTTAGTTTTTCTGTTACAATTTGTGCAACCAAAAACAGCGAATGACGGATATGTCTGTCTTCTTTAAATATATATGCACACTGTATTCAACGTAAAACAGTTTCCTTCAACCAACAATTAATACAAGAAAAAATTCCAAACGGATATCTTCGGTGCAATCGACACGGCTACAATTGCTAGCAGCTTGCGTCCCGCGTGACGTCATGCGCAGATGACAACCAAATTCACATCTGTCTCACCTTTATACTTAACCATTAGTGCCGACGTTTGTCTCGCCGACACTTCTATTGACGCTGCTATTATTAAGCCTTCATATTATTAAATATGAGGTATGGATTTACGTTACGCTAGTTTCCCTAAAATGTTTATTGATCTGCAGGAACCTGTCATTTCTTCACTTTCTCTTACCATTTCTCCTGATTCGGAACAAAAGTTAACTGTCTGTAGATGGTAAAGAATCACATCCCGCCCAATAACATGCTGTTTAGTTGACTTTGCTTAGTGCAGAAACTTAAATCCTGACAGCAAGTCCATCGACAAACTACAATTCTTTTCCGAAAGATCTCTCCTTGCACATCAGAGGGCGAGTCCAGTGTCGTGCATTGATTCGCTGAAAACAAATGCAGAAAGGGGTCATAAGTTATTTTGACGCTGCGTCCCCGCGTGGGGACCAGTTTTGTTTACTACGAACACGTGCGGCGTGAGCCCCCACGTGGCCCCACCCACAAAGCCTTTTAAATATGCACGTGCTTGTCGAGTGTGTTTCTTGCGTCGTCGCGTAGTCGCAAGCGTCATCTCGAAATAGCACACGGCCGCCTCCACTAAGCGAAAGGTATCCCGTTGGGAACTGGGCCATTAATTACCCATTCCTCATTCCCGTGTCAGGTTGCTCACATAATCTGCTTATTCAACGTCACCTTCCAACAATGATCTTCAGGTATTCTCAATTGTTTGAATAATCAACATTTTAATATTTAACCAACATGCAAATAGCTGTACCAAATTTCGCACCTGAGAAATCAACTTGCTTAATTATTAATTAATTGTCGCATAGATACAGCTGCTCGTGCTTTGGCGACGGAATCAAAACAAAGGAGACAGCGGTTGACACTTGGGCTATAAAACCTAGACTCGGCGTCTCAGCTCAGGAATTTCCCAAAATTGTGTGAGAAACGACGACCGGGCGGCGTGTTTTCCCCAAGTGTAACCAGGGATATTATTGGAGGAGATCCATCCTTGCCACCTTGGTGATAGATGTTGCAGAAGTGTGGTAGAAGTTTTAAAACAGGCAGGGGGAGACATTTTTGGATCAGATTGGTGGTAAAGAGTGAATTTGAGAGATGTTGAAATCAGATTGGTGGCGACAGATGATTGGGAGGAGGTTGGTGGTAGAGAATGGAATGAACAGATTGTTGGAGAGATGTTCAGAGTGTGGTGATTAATTGGTCATAAGATTGGTGGACAGACAGATGGGTAGTGAATTAGAGAGATTAGTGGTTGAGAGCGGTGAGATGGATTTTTGAGGAGATTGTTGGAGAGCGGTGACGATCTGGAGAAATGACGAGGAAGGAGCTGGAACCTGCACGAAGATGATTAGGTAAACTACTGCATCTGTAACTCTTTGTTATTTTCTGTTTGCTGTGAGATTCAAGTGGTTTTGTGTAATAAAATATCTGTTCTATGAGAAGGCCTATAAAGTGTGACCCTGAGATGAGTTTTAAAATTGTTAAGTGTTTAAGTAATTAATATAATTTTGTAAATAAATATGTAGTTATTATTGAAAATAAGTGCCAGCGCAAATATTGAAGCATTAAGAAATTGTAATTATTATTGTATATATGTTCTGTTTTGTTAAAGTAAATTGTTTATTGATATTATCATAAAACCTAATTATTTCTTTAATATTAAATAATATCCTCCATATTCATTATAGTTCTATACATTAAGCCTCTTGCATGATTCACATGTCCATAAAAACAATAGCTGACATTGCTCACTATTAATTTTTATTAAACAGAATACTAATCTCTTGATTTTGGGCATATATATAAAAAATGCAACTAAACCATCTTTTGGACTGTAAATGTTCATCTCATTGACATCAATACAACACATCAATTTGGATCATTTGTTAATTTAAGCTCCCCCCCTCCAATTTAACCAGTGTGCTGTCCCCTGCTCATCAAAACCTGAAATACTAAATTAAATACCATCTCGGACCATTTGCACATTTCAACATAAACCCCTTCCCATCCCCACCTCATACTGAACAGACAGAACTGTAACTTAACAGGTAAGGAAAATATCAAAATTGAACTCAATGACTCCCATAACCCTGAACTAATACTATATTGGTTCTTTTCATATACCACCTTTGCACCTCCATCATTAATGGGGTTCCCCTTCCATGCCACTATGTGTCGAAATTAGTAAGAGTGTTATACTGTTAAGCTTACATTTTTTTCAAGGATAATAACAGGAGTTTTCATTTTTTTATCCAAAATTTGAGGGCAGATAAAAATTTCTGTTGTACAGTGTTGCTACATCCAGCAGCAAGTTTATAACTATGTGCCAGCTGTAGTTGTAAGCAACTGTCTAAAATGTCATAACTTTCCCCTAGCATTCACCGTTTGCAGAGACTGTATTAAGAAAATACCTGCTTTAGGATGTACCTTTGCAAATAAGGACATGATCTACATGTGAAGGGTCTAGAGGACATTTTAGCCACATTTTTAAAGATGCTCTGACTCATATTTGGCATGACAGATATTTCCTGCTTTGGATTTATATCTGTAGTGTCACCTTAATCGATTATCTTCTGCAGCCAACATTACTGATTCAGACACACTTCATTAACATTAAAAACAATTTAACACATTGCATTATTTATGGCTATAGCTTCCACTACTCCAGACTTGTTAACCAAAGTGAGGGAAGAATTGGACTTCAGGTTGGGTGACTGTAGTATAACTAAAGGTGCACATATTGAACTTTTGTAAGAAAAATGACAGTGGGAGGAAATCCTTGAAGAATACCTTGAGGGAGTATATTTCATGTGGATTTTCCTTAAGTGTGTAAGAAAGCGTTAAGGCCAGTGGCAAACTGCACAGTCCATGAAAAATAATTCTGACTAGTACTCAAGGCTGGAACTCCAGTTTACATGCACTGTCAAGTACTAACATTTGAAGATTTGTGTTCAGTACAGAAAACACAGTCTCAGGAATATTTAGCCAAGTTTATGAAGATGAGTCATGCCTATGGCAAGTTGGCTCAAAAGGTAACCAAGAGGAGCTGGCTACACAAAGCTCTTAGATAAAATGTAAGAGCTACACTCGAAAGTGTCAAAAGATTTGGTTACTAAGAAAATTAATAATGAGAAGTGCTTTCTGTAAAAAACAAATTAAAAATTGAAGTAGTCAATGAAGTCTGATTTTTGGAAACCTGCCAGAATTCCTACATGAAAATCCTCAGTTGAGGAAATCCCACTAGATTTCCTTGAGCATTTCTCATGTGTGTGAGCAAGGGTTCAGATCATGAAATCTTTGAGTACATTATTGAGGATTCTACATCCAGGATTTCCTGTCTGTGTGTGAATACCTCAAGTTAGTTTACCTTCAATTTGATGTTTCATTTGTTGTATGTAGCTTAAATTAAACAGTTATAAAACTAGGAAATTCTTTTATGAATGTCCTTTATTATTTTAACCTTAACCCTCCGGTAGACATGTTTTAAAATTTAAAGCCAATAGTAGTCACATGAATTACGATTGTTGTCAAAATTTTCATTAACGATTCTATTGTTTTAAAATGTTGATTTACAAACTTGTTAAAATTATGGAGTGCAATGCTGTGTGTATATTTATATATATATATATATATATATATATATATATATATATATATATATATATATATATAATATGAGATAGGAAATGACATTGTCATGTTTAAAACAATTAATGGGGAAAGGACAGAGAGATAGAAAGAAGATGACTTACCTGAGGTTCATAGATGGTAGACACCTTGTGAGGTTTGGAGAACTTGAATTTTCGGAGGCACCGCCCCCTTCATCAGAAGGTTAGGAAGACATTTCCAGTGATTGGCTAGCCGACGACTGAGTATATATATATATATATATATATATATATATATATATATATATATTGTAACATGAAAAGTTACACTTAACAATGCAGGCCAGCTTGCGAGTTGCAATTGTTGAGGAATTAGTGTTAAGGAATTGTGGTGGTTATTGATTTCCTTGGAACCCAGGTGAAAAAAACCCAATGTGGTATTTTGGTAAATGTAATAAAAAAAAATTGTTACATTAAATGCCAAAAATAGCTGTTCTGCCAATGTCAAATGACTTTGTAGTAGATGTAAGAAACAGCTGATGGCAGATAAAAAAAAAATTATGTACTCCAAATGTAATTAGCTGTAAAAACCATGTGGTCAGTTGACTGTTTTCGACGTACATCAAAGAGCTGAATGTCAAACTAATAAATGTCATATGATACATTAAAAACAGCTGAGAATGAGTAAAATTTTATATATAATTATTTTTCATGCTCTGATTGAGATTGAAACTTTTAAAATCAATTTTTGGTATTTTATGAAAAATACCTGGCGCCCTAAAGGAATTGAGAAATCCTCGAATACGGAGGAACGCGGAATCCGCTACAAAATATATATATATATATATATACTTTTTCCCAAATATTTCTATCTTTCTTTCTATCCAATTATCAAATGCGTGACTTCGTCACTTATCCAATATATAATTTATATATATACACAAAATATCAACTCTATGGGAACAGGTGAACATTTTCCTACATTTAAGTGTTAGTGTGTATGAGTATATCAATATGTGGGTATGTATGAAATCATAACCGTGTGGGGATGCTAGTCCTCCATTGGATGTCTTCCCAGGTTGTGAAGTGGGGACTTACTACTCAGATTAGGATAGTACCGAATTTTTCAGGGCAGACAAAAACTAGCATGGTGAGGGGCAACAGGCCTCACTATTACTGACTTGAGGCACAAGGATAGTGATCCAGGAATGGCTCCATGTTGGACAAACCCAAGCATGGCTGGAACAGCTTTAATGGTTTGTAATGAACAGATACAGCTGCTCGGGCTTTGGTGGCGTGGAATATTAAATAAAGGAGATGGCGGTTGACACTTGGGCCATAAAGCTCAGACTCCTCGGCACTGGTTTCGGAATTTCCCAATCAGTCGAGAATTTGGCGACCGGGGGCGTGCATTTTCCCCAAGTGTAACCAGGATTGGAGGATATCCACCCCTGCCACCTTAGATTTGTATGTGGAACACACAGACAGACACACCCACATATAGGCAATTTTATTATAGAGATAAGGTAGTCTGCTATAATGCCCATAAATATCTAAAATTACTTTTAATATTATGCTAGTCTGCATATTGCATTATTATGCATTTGTTAAATTTTAGTTTATGTCAACTCAATTAATATGATATATTGTTAGTGTGCATTATTGCATTTATAAAATTATTTTGTTAAATGTTTCGCCAAGGCAAGACAGGCTGCTAAATAAATATGCGAGAGCACAAGAGTAGGAGGCAGTCCTTGGAGATAGATGGTGGCGAGATGTTGAATTGGAGAATGTCGCAAAAGGCAACAGGCTGAAATTATTTTAATATATTGTAGACTTCTGAGTAGAAGTGGAGAGAGACACCGACGACAGCGTAATCGGTATCCACCATCAACATTGGCATGTGACAGACATTGACGCCCAAACACCCCTCTCATTGCCGGCTGTGTGAAGCCTTGACGGACAATATAAATTTATACTCTGGTGAGATCCATATTATAAAACCTTTTCACTACAATATATTCATATATTTTACATATAAAACTTCCGTGACACCAGTGTGAGCAAAAAGCACTTAAACAGAGAAGCATATGTTCCCAGACTTGGACATATTGTAATACGTGATTTTTCCCATCAGGCGTGTGATAATTTTCACAACCCTGTCAGTCGTTGCAGCAATCTACGGGTAAGGACCATTGTGTTTGTCAGGTCAGATGTTTTGATCATGGACGGTCGTTGACCTGGGAGCGGTCTGAAGGCATCTGTACAGGAAGTTGGATTTTGAAAACCTCAGGAAGTGGGAGCAGGCCTGAGGACCTATAAAATAGAGTGGACGGCTGTGTGGTTATTATTATTGATGTGACTGTGGATGGCGGTGTGAAAATTACTGTGATTGATGTGAACAGCGGTGTAGTGGTGGAGATTTTTGCTGAGAACGGCGAGATGGACAGGAGTGTTGGAGAATAGGATTGGATATTGAAGCAGCAAAGGAGGTAGAGATTGCCGTGAGTGGCAAGTGAGGAAAGTGTGTCCAGGAGGGAGAGCAGAGACACCAGCCCGAAGAGCCAGAGTGAATGGAGCCATGAACGTGGACATCTTGGCTGCCGCACCAAGAACTGCAAAGAGTAAGCCCTCCCCTTCCCCTTTCTTACTGCGTGTGTGCAACGACCAACAATATAGTATTTTGCCAGTGACGGTGAACAGTCTCATATTTAGATGAACTATCAAAATTATTGTAGTCATATTTTAGGTTAGGTTTTAGAGTTTAAGTGAGCGGATGACTGTGCGCAACATTCCATGATTGTGGAGTCAGAGTGGGCTTTGGCCGGGTTTTAAATATTAAATTAAATTGTTTTAACCCCATGTTTAGTTATTGAATAAATCATTCCCCCCTTTCAATTATTTCATGAAAGCCAAGACCCCCGAGAGTCTTGTGCTCGACTAGAAACTCACGTGTCTTGGCTCGACACTGGTCATCTCCCTCAGGATCCCGCGGTTCGCGATTGCTGTCTTATTTATTTGATAAATATATATATTATTTCTGCATATGCTGTGGCGCCCGGGCCGGCATTGCGACAAGAAAAGATCTGAGGGGGAAGGGAGCGTTACAATATATTTATGCCTTTCCCAAAATTATAAATTTCAGTACTAACTAAAAAAAATCAGTCTTCAGGTAAAGTCATGAATTTTTATTCAACTAAAATGTTGAAGAAAATGAAATTTGGAAATATGTAACAATTTATTCCACACAGCTTACAAAATAAAGTACTGCCATACACATGTCCAGCTTTGCTCATGCCAAAGGAGGGCATAATTGGCAAGCATTACATATCAGACACAGAATAAAGATGCCAATTATGACTGCCATTTGAACACAATTCAATTTCAGCACAGAAACAAAATTATTTTAAACTTCATTCTGTGTCCATGGCAACAGATGCCTGAGGATCTTGCCAAGGTTGGTCAGGTGCTGCAGGGTCTTCTTCACCACTTGGAGGTTGTGGATCAGATTCAGGCTTTGGCTGTCCTCCACGCCTTTCTTCGCCTTCAATCATTGAGAGATAGTTGGCTGTCTCTTCTTCATCAAAGATTTTAAACGGAGTACCTTTCCCCACAGTTCCAATAGAAACATTCTAAATGAAAGAAACAATTTAATTTAACACTTATTCATACCAAAGATTAGTGACAATACAACAATGTAAACATTGCAGTATAGCAAAAAATAAACTTTTTCCACCATACAAATAAAAAGTCATTGGTATGGCATAAAATATGACATCTTATGCAGAGTGAAGATTGGTGATGTAGGAAAAGTGAGGGGGGTTATTTATTTGGGATGGGAACTATTGGATGGAAGAGGTTGGAGGGATTTCGATGGTGATTGTAAAAAAAGGTCTGTAAAAAGAGTTGTATGAAATAAAGCAGAGCACTGTGATTTGTCACAATTGGTGACAAGAGATATTAATTGACAAATTTCCAATAAAAATTAGAAAAATTTGCTATCAAATTTTTTTTAGACCTTTTTTAACTTAAAAATTGATGATAATCAAATTTAATGAAGTTTGCTGACAAAATTATTTCATTAATACCAGATAAATAACATACTTTTAATAACAAATTTGTCAAATTCAAATTGGCAACTAATTTCACATTTTAATCATTACATAAATGACATGAACTTCACTACTGAATTCAGAAAAATGTGTGTGCCCTGACACAAGAACATTACACAAATTAAAACAAACTATTGCAATTTCTATGTTGGATACTTTTTATAACATATAGCAATTTATATAAGTTTACTGCATCAAGGAACATTGTATAAAAATTTCTAGGCAGGAAGATACTGCACCTCAACACACAGAAAATGGCAATGCACATGGACTAATACAGTTGAACTCTTCTAGCAGTCAAAGAATAGCATGCACAGGGGCAGGAGTTGTATTTGATTTACACTTGAGGGTTGGCAGTCAGCTGTTATAGATCAGTAAAATGTTATTTCCAAAGTCCCCAGCCACAACAGCAGTATGGTCAATTGGATACAAACACCGTACCACAAAACATTGTTTACTGTACAATTTAAGCCAGCTACAACAAACTCAATATGGCAGATTTATGAGTACAAAAAATTCTCTTTCATTACCAAGTTTGTTTCGCACAACTATATTTAATGTCTTGCTGTAAGAGTTTATTTGAAATATATGTACTGAAACTGCAAGAAAGGTCATTGAAAACTGTGGTTCGTGTTGTGTTAGCATAACTAAAAGAGCACCAATTATGAGAGAAAAGAACATAAATAATTTTAAAATTACAGCCAGAAAAGACAATCTAATCACAAAACATTGCTAAAATTTAATCACAATTTTTGATTTTGAAAATACCACAATATTAGACAGAGTATTCATTACAGTAAAAAATATAATTTCAGAAATATTGTTTATTAAAACAATAATACTGTCATATTTAACTTGACAATGTAAATCTTAAACTATATATCATATTAAAGAATGAAGGTTCTCCCAGTGAATCTGTTGAAGATAGCGTTCTTGGGTTTCAACCTGAGTCAGATCGTATGAATAGTACAATGTTTCAATGAGTGGCTTAGTCATTGTCCTCAGGTAATTGATGCCAAGGCTGGCCATCTCCTCCCTACCACTGAGTCCTAAGGTGTCCCTATTGGCCGGCCTATTTTCCCAGTGTTGTTTACATTTTTTTGATGATCAAGTCCCACACATATCTAAACTGGAACCCGGTATCCCTTATTCAAAAGCTTGTCCGACGTCCTAATCCTGACCACCGCAATAATCACACTGTTCCACCAGCCCCTAGTGTGATTCTGGTCTTAGCAACTTTATCCTATGTCCGGTATTCCACCACAGCTGATTTGGTTACTTTTTTAGGCAAATACACCTCTCATGTTTCCAGTGTCTCCAATGTATTTCAACCCACAGCTGCAGCGGATCTCATATACTTCACTGGTTTTAAGGCCCAGCTATCACACATTTTTGTTTGCAATATGAAAATAGTTTTAATTTTGAGTATTTTTCAAAATCCTACTGATATTCAGAGTTGTACTTCCAGCATACTGTAGAAACGCTAGAGAACTGCAGACATTTTCATTATTTTTTTAGGCTTTTGATCTATTTGTGCCCTGATCTGTTGTGTCATGTAGCCATTTAATTTGAAAATCAGTTTTTTTAAGTATATGGTTTAAAGCAAATGGATTTATGTTAACCGAAAACAAGAAACAAAAAGTTGTGTTTAGTTTAAAGGATAAGTTCTTAGGTGAATACATTAATCACAAGTTAAATGAGTACAAACACATAAGCTATATTAGTGGTAAATTGGCTACAGTAATTTATTTTTAAGGAGTCTTAAGAACATAATTATGTAAGATGATCTTATTTTTGTTTTTTCCAAAGCATTTTAATATATGGTATTTTACTATGGGGTAATTGTAGTTACGTCAAAGATGTTTTAATATTGCAGTAAAGAGCAATTAGTGTAATAACAGTATCATCCCATAAAACACATTGTAATCCTCTATTTGTTCAGTGTAGAATTATGACTAATTAATTTATATATTTACTTTGTCTTGTTATATGTAAATAAGAAGTTACCAGAACTGCATTGCAGGATTGATGTGCATAATTACAATACTAGAAAAATAAACATATATGTATACAACACCATAGGTTATCTAATAGTTATGAATTGATAGGACCAAAATTGTTTAATAAACTTCCATTGCATTTGCAACACCATAATATTTATTTGGAAGTGTATAAACATACACTCTATGAGTATTTGCTACTTAATCCATTTTATGACATTGGAGACTCTATTGTGCTATAAACTTTTATTTCTACACTCTTGTGCTTTGCTATGCATAATAATTATAATAAATAAAAAGACTGCCAAAAAGTCATACTTTTTATTTATTGTAAATTTTAAAGTCAGAAAACTATGTTATAATAACTATAACTATATTTGTAAATAATTTTGTAGAACCTATAATTTTATACACTTTGTTATTAATCTATTGGCGTTGTCTATTACTGTACTGGCTTAATGACAATAAAATATTATTATTAATACTACATTTTGAATGCTAGTTTACAAAAAAGTTTACCAAAGTTAACAAACCTTATTGGTAAGCTCCACTTCGTTAGGAAGTGTGTCTCTCAGAGCACGAAGACCATGTTTTATCAATTCATCATTGTCACACTCTGCAAATTCATCTAAATGTTTCTCCAAATAAGTACGAGCACTCTGGGAACGAGAACCAACAGCCATGGCCTTGCAATCAAAGTAATTTGCTGAAGGGCAGGTCTGATAAATATGTGCTCCTTTATCCTAGAAAATACAAGTAGAATAACAATTAATATAAAAAATAATTAAGGTGAATAGTACAATAGCATGTACATCAGAAAAAATTATTATAAACTTATAATAAACAATAGTTAATACAAGAAGTTTTGTTCCTTGTTTTAAACCTCATCTAATGTGATTTAAACTAGAAACAAGAAATTAAAAAGGATGAAAATTTATACAGGGTGATTCAAAATGTTTGCAACAAACTCTCAGGGATGATAGATCTAATAGTAAGGAACCTTTTTGGTGAAACAACTAATATCTTCTCAGCATCATTTTAAAGTTACAATTGAAAATGTTTTTCTGCAGGTGTACGTCCATATAATAGACGTTTGTTTGTTGATAATTGTAAGAGGCAATAAGGCTTAGAGACAATCCATTCACTTCAGTCTTGGTGCTTATAGTACCACTTGTTTACATTTAATGTTCAATGACAACATGCAGTGATACAATTTCCTTACCATACCCTGTACTGTACTGTAGAGTATTGAGTCATTTGAGTGTAATTTTCAATTCAAAATTGGTGTCTACAAGTTAGGCGACATGGTAATATGGGAAGTCTCGCAGAAACTGAAGAGCTCTCTGCGTGTACCAAGAAATGTTTCCAAATAGACATCACCCTCACCACACAATGTTTGCTCAAATTTATCAGCATCTTGGAGAAGTTGGATCTTTTTGTCCCCAGTGCATAGGTGCTTCAAAGAATAGACAATAACCCCTCAACTAGCACATGAGCCATTGTCTAATGTGAAAAGTGTTGTCTACATTACCCGAGTTAACACAAGATGAGAACTGTGTTTGATCAAATCAAACATAGACCAAATACGGATATTACAAACTATAAAACTCTTGATAATATATTTACTTGTTAGCTCTAATAAATAACACTTACATCATATCCTGCCACCAAAAGACCAACACCATATGGCCTCCTGTCATAGCGTTGCGTACATACTTGCATTTTGTTTCCAATGTTTGTAATCAAACGGTTAATTGGCAACAAGGATTCATGAGAATACTTATGATTCAGACATTCATTTCTCATGTATCGACTGAAAAGTAAAAATTGGAATTTATCATGGCCCAAAGAATTAGTACATTCAACAATTTACTATAATTTGTAATAAATTTTGAAACAATTATAAACCTTAAATTTGATAAATAAATGCCTTATTTAATATTGAAACCTTGTAACAATGAAAATGAAACTATTAAAGTGTACACAAGAAAACTGGTATAAATCAAATTTATGATGTTCATGCCCTTCACATGCAGTAGCTGTGAAATTAAGTTTTGCACAATACAAATAACTTGTGAAATATTACACAGGACAACAAATATTAATTTCTAGAGAATTCTATTTAACTTACTAGCTGGGTGCCCAGCAATGTCCAGGAATTCACTTATATTTGCCCACTCAGTATTTAATTCAACAGTAAACTCTTCATCAACACATGATTAACCCATCAACTAGAGCATAACTTTTTCGAAAATTTTCCTTTTCACATTCTCTACTAAGTTAGTGGGAATGCTCAATTTCAGCCCAATGAAGCATATAGTTAATTTTTTTAGAAGAAATTCTCTACTTTATAAGAGTTGTATTCCTTCATAAACACCATGACTCAGTATCTTAATCAAATCAAGAAATGTCCTGGTACTTTAAATAAGCACAGTAACATTAAAAAGTCTGAAAAAATGTACAATACGAAGGGACACTATCAATCTCACTAACCACGAAAAATATTTATTTGCATGCAAATATCTGCCATTTATGTACATTTTAAATATCCGTATACCTCCACCCCTTTCCCCCAGGGGTGGTAGTTGACTCTTACCCCTACAGTCCTTACTTCTTTGAGTCGCAAGGAACAAGTGTACAAAATTTGGACAAAAATGCTACACGTTTAGATTTGTATAAGAAACACAAAAATACACAGAAACCTTCATTTACTTTGACACGGAGAAGATACTTTAAAGAAATCTTCAGTCAAATGTGTATAGGTACATATACACATCTAAAAAAATATAAAATTGAGTGTGTGCAGCCCTGGACTTTATATAGTGTGCTGTAATGATCTTTACATCATCACTTAACGTGGAAACCTGCATCATACCAAGTGAAAATTTTCTTTGTCTAATGTTAGGACATGAATGAAGAATGGACATTGTGTGTAATTGATATGTATATTTATTAATTCAAAAACAGAAGAAATTCTTTCACTCCAGCTAAGCTCTTAAGCTATGAAAGTTAGTTAATAGTTTAAACTGCAAAAATATTGACAGTACTGGTAATCAAACCAAGTACCACAGATAGAGAGGGCTCACTTTACTGGGAGTCAATGACAATAGTTCATTGGTTAGAACTACCATGTAATATGTGGTGGTCTTAAGTTCAATTCCTGGTTCTGTCAAGATTTTCTATCCTTATCTTTTAACTGCCCTTCACAGCTTTCAATAAAAGAAAAGCAGAAATCAAGAAAGGAGTCTATTGCCCATGCTGTTTAACTTATATATAGAACAGGTCATGAAGAAAGTGAGTATGGAAAAGAAATCATACTGCAAGGAGAAGAAATAAAAACCTTAAGCTTTGCTGACGATATTGTAGTCTTAGGAGAATCAGAAGAAGACTTGGTAACCATAATAAATGGCAGGACCGTAGTCCTAGAGAAAGAGTTCAATATGAGGATTAATAGAGGGAAAACCAAGGTAATGGAGTGGGAGTATAGTATGGGTGTTCGATTGGGAAGGGATATTTTTCTGGAAGTTATGGAATACTGTTACTTGGTAAGCGTAATAACTAGGGATGGTAGAAGTATAGTAGACATAAAGAGTAGGATAGCACAGGCAAGGAAGCCTTTCACGAAAAACAGGGATTTCCTTACAGGTAATAAGTGTGAATATTAGGAAATCATTGCTAAAAATGTTTGTATGGAGCGTAGCATTCTATGAGTGCGAAACGTGGACGGTAGGAGTTGGGGAAAGGAAAAGAATAGAAGCCTTTGAAATGTGGTGCTATAGGCGAATGCTCAAAATCAGATGGGTGGATAGAATCACAAATGAGGAAGTTCTAAACAGAATTGGGGAAAAGCGAAGAGTATGGAGAACATTGACTAAGAGAAGGGATAGATTAATAGGCCAAGTTTTAAGACACGAGGGTCTTGTAAAATTAGCATTAGAGGGAAGTGTGTGGGGTAAGAACAGAAGATGGAGGCCACAGATGGAATATGCTAAGCAGATTATGGTGGATATGGGGTGTGCTAGTTATAAGAAAATGAAAAGGCTTGCACAAGATAGGTTAGCATAGAGGGTTACATCAAACCAGTCTTAGGACTGAATACCACAACAACAACACAGCTTTCAAACGGAGCATGTTTGCAAACATTACTTCTATTCTTGAGTAATATAATAGATTAGCTTCTAAAGAATCATTTCATTTGCAAAATCGTTAAGATCAAATATTATACTATCAAATGTGAACTAGACCAAGAAGTAAATTATTCAGGTTGCATATACTACCTATAGGCCAACTACTAATGTCTTCAGTTTCTTAACTACAAATAGCAGCAATACTGCTCAACCAAATTATATAATTTTTCTTGTTTGATCAACACAATATTGTGTATGTGAATATGTAAAAGTTTTAAAAAATACACCAATAATTTTTCAATTATTTAATAAACTGTACTTACCTAAGTATTCTAGCATCAGCAGTGAGACCAGCTATTGATATACCAACATGTGAATCAATAGGAATGATTTTCTTCTGATGTGCTGACAGTTCAGAAGATGCTCTTTTGAGAGCAATCAAGACAGCATGAGTTTTATTTTTTAACCCAACAGTTGCAGACCCCAACTTAACCGCTTCCATTGCATATTCCACTTGATGAAGTCGACCCTGGGGGCTCCATACAGTGACATCACTATCATATTGGTTTCTGAACTGAAAATTCACATTAATATAAGCATTCACACAAAGTAAAACAATAAAATTTTAACTGTAAAACTATCAACATTTCATCCAAAGTTAAAGTACATTTCAAATAATACTAACTTCTTTGTGGTACATTACAAAAAATAAATATGCCACAGTTACATCTCAAATCAAAAATAGTTCACAAACTTCAGTATTTCAAGTTACATATAATTATACCATTCTTCAAATTACTGCTTTACGCTCACATATACTTCCGAGGTAGGTATTAAAAGAATGATTAAATATAATCATCTTTCAAAACTTACTAGTCATGTTAACCTACACAATGCATCTGTCAAAAAAGCGGGATTCGACCAAAATACAACATTATTTTTATATAAGCGTTCAGAAACTATTTTTTTTTTCAATAAAAGTAAATAAATTAATAACTATAACTAAATACAAACCATCATTTTTAGGCCGGTATTCAGTCAGTAACACCGACAGGAAAACAAGGTTATACATATAACACAATGTACTATGGTATTCTTTGGATATCACTTCCAAAGATTATAATGATATTGGCTCTTTGGTTTTTAGCTTAAACCTTTTTAGTTAAAATGTATAATTCTACCACATCAGAGACGTAACTATTTGTTATTCTTGTATTAGATTATACCTAAGACTTCATATTCAAATTTTAAACCTTCTTTAGAAGCGCAATATTGGCATTCTTATTGTCAATGATAATTTTTGTTCATTCTACAACTCGTACAGTTCTACATTCTGCCGAATTCTCCAAATTCCTTTTTCTTGCACAGGACCATAAATTTTCCGCAATATTTTTTCTTTCATATTTATCCAATTTCATTTGCTTGTGAAAGTGTCTAAAATTCCGCTCCATATGTCACTACAGGTATCACTAGAGTTTTGCACAGTATTTTCTGTGTTGCTCTGGACTGGATTTTTGATTTAATATGATTTTGAAGGGCAAAATAGAAATATTTCCTGCCATAATTCTATTTTCTATTTCTTCTTTATTGCCATACCTGTTGTTTACTTGATTCCTAAATATGTAAATGAAGAGACTTACTGAAGCACATACTCTCCTGCCCGCAGAGTGTTAATATTTGTGTCATTTCTTCCCGATATGACTATATACTTGGTTTTTTCCTCATTTATTCGTAATTAGTGGCGGTTTCAAATGCAAGGAAAGCATCAATAAGGCATAACTTGGATCTAGCTATAATGTCCACATCATCTGCATATTCCAGTAACTGTACAGATTTATTGAATATGTATCGAGTTGTTTGTATTTTGATTCACTAATTGCCTTTTCTGGTAGAATATTAAAAAGCATGCTCGCTAGGGCTTCTCCTTGCCTTAGACCGTTCTTATAAGGTGGGCTGTATTTGTGCAACACTTCTCTTCATGGTCATCGTAACTAGCCTAATGAATTTTGTGGAATACTCCGCTCCTGTATTGCTTCATACAATTATAAGCGCCTTTTAAGTCAATATAAATAATAATATACATTTGTTTTTCCAGTATTTGTCGTAATGAGAAATTTTGATCTGTAGTAGATCTTCCACCTCTAAATTCCGCCTGTAATTCACCTATTTGCCTCTCGACATATTTTTTTAATCTTTCAAACAAGATATTAGACAAAATTGTATATACAAAACACAGAATTGAGATACGTCTATAATTTTTACAATCTAAAGGATTACCTTTCTTAAGTATTGGGCATACCACACATATTTTATATTCGTTTTGTATGATTTCCTCAGTCCAGGCTCTTTTAAACACTTGGAATACCGTTTAATGTAGATATTCCCCTCCTATCTTTATTAATTCTACCTACCAGGAGTTTTATTTCCCGTACTTTTTTCAAGGCATTGAGGAATTCCTTAAGGGATAGGGGACGAGTGGCATCATCTACGTCTTCTTATGTTCCTAGCACCAACTGACATCTCCGTCATCTCTCTCGTTTCCTTCTCCCTGTTTAATTCTTCATTATAATATCCTCGCCATTTATGCAATATATTACTCTTCTTCTTTGTTCCTACACATTGTAACTCGGGGTTTATAGGATGCTCTTGACTGGTTTTTCTGTAGACTAGGCGAGTATTCACTTTCTCATGATGATGTTCGATTACTCGAAGTATTTTCGTGTCTTACTTTCTTTGATGCAGTCTCTTCTCATCCGTCTATTTATTATTGTGCTCCTCTAGTTTCTTTGTAAGGCTAGCTGATAAGCCACGTTTTTACTTGATTCCACATTTTAACAAAGTAACCAAGAATTGTTCGATTCCAAATCTCAATGCAAGGACTCAGTTTTACTGAACTGTGTTTCCGAACATGTCCATACTTATTTATTGTTCCCAATCTCTCTAATTGTAGTGAGAAACAAGGAACAGGGGTTTTTTGTTTAGAAAAATTGGCGAAACAGTTATGATTCAAGTTAGAAGTTGAGCATCATTCGGAACTGTGTTAATAAATACTGATCCGAAACATTCGTTTACATTTTTGGACTAGGCTTTAGATATCATGAGTGTGTAGTAGACAAACCAATTTACCATTTCTGCGATTTCACACGACATTTGGAGTTTTCACTATTTTAAATTTTCTTTGGACTATCCGAAAAATATACATCCGTGGAAAATAGGAAAACAAGTATTGAATTCACATTAACACACACATTCCAATTATTTTTTCATAATTGTCCTTTTTTTTCTACAGGCGGTGCAAAGCTGATTCTAATTAGTTCTACACGTGGATATTCTACATACGCTCAAATTATTTTTCTGATAATCGTGCATGTCGTAATTCGTGCTTTGATACCGTCATAACTTATCTGAGAATATTCGCGAACAGCATAAAAATATATAATATAGAAAGAACTTTTATTATGTTCCTTCATATTTGACGAATTCCAAATTTTGGCAAACTTCCATATCCTGGATTCCATGAACACATGCTAAATGATTTCTAAGTTTGCTTAATAAGTGAAACTTCTGATCGCAATTTTCTTCTTGGCATTCAATCGACGGCCTTTTCTCACAGTGCATGCTTGCAGTATGATTTGCGAGAGTTTTCTTTGAAGGAAAAACTTTATCACACGTAAATTCTCCGGTTTTTATGCGTGCTTTCATGCCGTGAGCCAAATATCTCTTGCACTTGAGTTCTGCACCACAAATTTCGCAAAGAAAATTCATATTGCATCCTGTTTAAATAAAAAACACACATTTTAGCAATTTTTTTACGATGGAATTTGAATATTTTGACAATATACGATGTGCTACTTTCTTCATCACGATCGATCGCGGAAAGTTCCTTCTATAAATTAAAATATAACCACTTACTGCCGTACGGCCACATTAATTTAATTATAAAATTCTAGAGATTAAATTAATTATGAAAATCAACATCGAGCAATTTTAAAGTAATAATATATCATGCATCGACATCCAAAGATAAATGCGACAGATATATAATTATTCAATATAGAGGACGTTATCTGGGAGAAGAGATAGATTAACAGGCCAAGTTTTAAGACATAATGGTAAGAACATAAGAGGGAGGAAAGGATGGAATACGCTAAGAAGATCAGGGACGATGTGGGATGTGGTAGTTATGCGGAATCGAAAGGTTTGGCCAGATTGATTAGCATGGAGGATTGCACCAGACCAGCCTTAGTACTGAATACCACAACATCAAATAATTGTAATTCTCATTTTCAATCCCTTGCCACATAATTTTTTTGCGGAGGGGAGTGGGGTTGATCACTGATAGTATAAGAATAAACACTCCTGGCGAACAGCATAAATAAGCACTGTAATAATTTTTAACATGATTATCATTTTATCGCTGTTAAAAGAGTTTTTCCGCCCAACGTCATTCATCACATTAATTGTGTATTGTTATAATGGGAGACATCTACTGTTGACTTGAACCTATTGTTAAGTTAATACATTCAAAAATCAATTGTCTAACATTAAATATAATAAATACAGCCAATTTTGTTAGTAAAAAGTTTAATTAAAATAAATAGTTTTCTGACAATTTAAATAAGTTAAAACAGTCTGTCAGTTTTTATTTTTTTAAACATTGAACTATTCAACGTTTCGTGTCTCGTTTGAGATTTCTTCAGGAACAAAAATCACTCCATGACACTTTAGGCCAATATATATATATATATATATATATATAAAAGCGTATCATGGGCAAAATGGTTCATCGTTATCAGATACACTACACTAGGATAATCATTTATGTACAGTATAAAAAGTAGCATCCCAATATTCCACGGCTTATTCATGCATCTGAAACTTTTCTAGAAAGGAATTAAAACAAAGAGATAAGAACTAGAAAAACTGAAACAACAGAAGGTGCTTCAGATTTCAAAGAAGATATCATGAGTAGATTAATAGAGAAAGGAGAAAGAAATAATATAACAGAGAAATGGCTTCTTTTGAAGAAAGAAATGAGTAGAGCAGTATACGAAAAAATAGGAAGAATAGCTAAGACCAACAGGAAAGCATGGATAGCACAATAAATAATAAAAATTGAAAAACATTAGCAAGAGCGTCAGTAGGGCCGATAGTATAAAGAAGAAAAGGCAGAAAGTTGGAAGGAATATCTAGAAGAGCTAAATCAGTCAGTAATAGAAGAAGAAGAGGAGGAGGTGGTTGATGATGAAGAGTTGGGGGACAATATTTTAAGGTCTGAGATTGATAGGGAGCAATCTGAGCAACGGTAAAGCGCTATGAATTCCAGCGGAGTTAATAAGATCATGAGGCGAAGTAGCAATATCATGACTGTTCAGTATAGGTGGCGAAATCTACGAAACAGGAAAAATACCATAAGATTTTAGTAACAGCATAATTATACCTATAGTAAAGAAGATTGGTGCTAAAAGCATAGGACAATGAATTCAGTATCTCATGCTTGAAAAATATTTTCGAAAATAGTATATAGGCGGATGGAATGAATTATCAGCTCACGTTCTTTATATATAATTTCTGGAAGTTTGTTGATAAGAAGTTATAAAACGAACTAAATTTTTTTATGAGATATTTCACTCAACAGTATTAAAAAACTTTGTAGCGATTTTGTTATGTACTGTAAAAACAATTAGACTCTGATGTCAAGTTATTCAGCAATTGGTGTATCATTGAAACTATAGCAGCCATTTATGCGATGTGAATACTCACACAATTACAAAGTTTAATTCGATATGATGAAGTCACTTTTCTAGTGCTATTAGATCACTCCAAGATTAATCCCGGAAAGTTACGAAACTTATAGATATAAAAATTTATTGAAACGTCGACGTTTATTTTTTTAAAAAAGATTTTAATTAGTTTCGAAAATATGTGCAGAGTAGAAAACAATTTCCTTAAATTTGGTGCATTGATGTTCTGATAGTGCTATAAAAATAATCTATTTGGTACTCATAGTTCCAGGCTTGTAACAATTGCAGTATTTGCATGTTCGTAATATTTGTAACAAATAGGAGTACAACTTCCTAGATTGAGTATTTCGAATAATTCAGCTCACATGCAGTATATATAATTTCCTGTAATTTGGTTGGTACCAAGTTATTTCACTTATAATTTTTTTTATGAGACCTTTCATTCAACTGTAGGCAGGAAAACTTCATTGAGATTGTAATGTGTGGTAAAAGCAATTAGAATCTGATGATAAGTGGTTCAGCAATTAACGTGCCATTGAAATTGAAGTCGCTATTTATTCAACGTGAATGCCCACACTGTATATCAAAATAAATTATATCTGTATTTATTGGGTGGTTGCGAGGAGATAACGTCCGACACCAATTGTGCACAAGTAATTGTGAGTTGTATTTTCATATATCATACTTTTCTTCGGTGTAATATTCAAAAGAAAAGGTTAGATTGAAGTACAAATTTATTACGCTTCCCTATCAAGATGGGAAAGGTTCATGCGAATTCGTAATTACGGAGATGTATGGAAAATAGGAAATTGAAGTAATGAATATTTCCTATCATTTTTCATATTTATTTATTCATTTAAGAAAAATTAATTTACGATTTTATTTACCTTAATTTACCCCACACATTTTATATTGCCACATTAGAATTAAAATTTATTTTGTTGCAAACACACACACATAAATATGCTTAAAGATTGATGTGAGAGAAACCTTGTTAATTGTTAACTATTAAAAACAAAATTATTGGAAACAATTTATGAATGAAATTGCAAATGTTGTAATTATTTTTTGGTAAGAAAGTGGTACAAAATGATATGGCATTGAATTGATCAATTCTTTAATTAATAGGCTTGTCTATCTGGAATGCATGTTCAACTTAATTTGTAATCCTCATGAAATAAATAAATCAATGTGTTATAAATCAAAGTATTTATTTCATCAGTATTATGGCTGGTTTCCTGCAGCCTTCCACCTTAATTTTTTCCCAGGCCATCTTATTCCGAGGATTTGCTACATCCAACATTAATAAATACTTGCTTTAACTACATAAATTACTTACTTTCTCAGCTATTCTCACCTTGATTGAAATGTTTTCATAATTTTCTTCAAGCAATATTCTGGTTTGTATACTTTTCTTTTCTGCCCTAATACCAATCACTTGCGAGGAAACTATACTCACCAATGTATATTTTACAATACTTAACATGGAAAATATAACTTTAAAATATTTTATAATTATTTTTGTATTCAGACAAATGTTGTATTCACACTTAAGACTAGTCTGATGCAACCCTCCATGCTAACCTATCTTGTGCAAGCCTTTTCATTTCCACATAACTAGCACATCCCATATCCTCACTTATCTGCTCTTACCCCATTCCCTCTAATGCTAATTTTACAAGACCTTCACATCTCAAAATGTGGCCCTTCTCTTGGTCATTGTTCTCCATATTGTTTGCTCTTCCCCTATTCTGTTTAGAACATCCTTGTTAGTGATTCTATCCACCCATCTGACTTTCAGCATTCTCATAGAGCAGTGATTGGTAAAATTTTTAAGGAGGGGGCCAAACGAGAGGGAAAAAAACTTTATCCTGGCTAGCTAAATATGCTATCAATGAATTCTGCACAGAATAGTCTTACCGCTACAATGTGACATGCATCATAGACTGCTAAAGCACCAGACGTCATTTCCATGTTATCAATCACAGAATGTCTGACCACCCAACGTCTCTGTGAATCAGTGATTGTCAAAAGGCTCTGTTTGGTTCCTCCTTATCCTGCACTTTTGTGGGAGAACCAATTATCAGAGCTTTATCGTTCTATGTCATGTCAGTGTACGGCAAACGGGGGCTGTTTTCTGAGAACCTTTACAGCGTTAAGCAAAAGAGGAGGGGAAATTCCTTCGTTCCAGAGACACAGTGTTTATTTTTAAACTGTGAAATCCTATGAGCAGGGTGCACGTATCTAACTGCTGCTCATTCCTATCTCCAAAATTTCTTAATCTTACTTACCAGTATTCCATGCAGCCATAAGTCGCGCTATAGTGGTTTATTCCTAAAAACTAAGAAAAAGTAATCTAATCTTTGAAAACATGGCACTAAGAATCAACATTACGTTGATATCATTTTGGGGCTAAACTTTTTTTACAATATGCAGAATAAAACTAGAAAACCAGCAATTGGTGAATTGAGAAATGTTTTTCGATATCTAGCTGTGGTATAGGGAGTAGCTACTGCGAAGAGGCCAATTTTACTCTTCGCTACAAAATTGCTAGCAGCCTCTCATTCTCAACATAATATCTAGGAAGTCAATAAATTTGTATGTTGTCACTGATACAAAACAAAAGAGAGCGAAAAGTGGAAAATATTTTGTTTCTTAAAGCCCATTCGTTTTTTATTCATCAGATTAGAAATAATATTTTGTGGGCTGGATAGAACATTTCATTGGGCTGCATCTGGCCCATGGGCCAAAGTTTGCCCATCACTATCCTAGAGCATCACATTTCAAATGCTTCTATTCTTTTCTTTCTGCAACTCCCATCATCCACATTTCTCACCCATATAACGCCACGCTCCAAATGAAAATTTTTAGGAACGATTTCCTAATATTCATACTTAAATTACATGGAAGTAAATTCCTCTTTTTCGCAAAAGCCTTCCTTGCCTGTGCTATTCTACTCTTTATGTTTACTGTACTTATACTATCCCAAGTAGCACAATTCTTTAACTTCTGTCAAACTATCCCTTTCAAATAATCTAACACCATTTGTTATTCCACTGTTTCCCATACTACACTCCATTACCTTGGTTTTCCCTCTATTAATCCTCATATTAAACTCTTTCTCCAGGACTACATTCATGCCATTTATTATGGTTTCCAAGTCTTCTGACTCCCCTAAAACTACAATATTATCTGCAAACCGTAGGGTTTTTATTTCTTCTCCTTTCAGTATGATTCCTTTCTGCATTCCGTATTAACTTTCTTCATTGCCTGTTCTATATATAAGTTCAACATTGGTAACTAACTGCATCTTTGTCTTACTCCTTTCTTGTTTCCGGTTTTCTTTTCTTGATCTTAATCTTCAATTCTAATTCAGGCAAATAAGAACCTGTAGAGTTTGATGCATCTACTCATCTGTGAAAATAATAAAATCAGTTATATATTTCTACAACCTAAAGCATTATATTTTTTAATAGCAATCTTCAATAAAAAATTATTTAATTTAGATTTTTGGTTTTTTCATTACCTGAACATTTAAAGTTTTCAATAGATATGTTTAATTGGATCTTAAAATGAATAAAAGTGCCATTTTTTGTTTCAGGTAATTCTTGGTTAAAGTGTGCTTAATAAATAAAATTTGATAATGGATTTCCTTGACAACAGAACTCCATTTGCACCTGAAGCAAGTGGGTTAGATAAATCATTTCAACTAACAAACTATGCTGATTTAAAAGGATGAGGTTGCAAAGTCCCACAGAAGGTTCTTACGAAACTTCTTGTGGGGCTTAATGACGCTAATTGTAGCGTTTCAGAACAGGGTGACAAATTATCAGCTCTTATAGGTATTGGTTTAGATAGTGCTGTAATACCAATTAGAGAGGATTTAGTACTAATTCAGACAACGGATTTCTTTTATCCACTTGTTGATGATCCTTACATAATGGGAAGAATAGCCTGTGCAAATGTTCTTAGTGATTTATATGCCTTAGGAATTTACAAATGTGATAATCTTTTGATGTTACTTGGATTGTCTTTAAAAATGAAAGATGAGGAAAGAGATGTTATTGTACCTCTGATGGTTGAAGGATTTAAAGATGCTGCCAAAGAAGCAGAGACAAAAGTAACTGGAGGTGATACAACCTTAAATCCTTGGTGCACAATTGGTGGAGTTGCTTCAGCTGTTTGTAAAATGGAAGATGTTGTGTGGCCAAATAAGGCTTCCCCTGGGGATGTATTGGTGTTAACAAAACCACTGGGAACTCAAGTAGCTGTTTTATGTTATTCTTGGTTAAGGGATAATTCTGCACGTTGGGAAAGAGCTAAAGAAGTGGTAACTGAGTCTGAGGCAAGAAATGCTTTTGATATAGCTGTTAAAATGATGTGTGTTTTAAATAAAACAGGTGCATCACTGATGTCTTTGTTTAAAGCACATGGAAGTACTGATGTCACTGGGTTTGGAATTTTAGGTCATGCTAAAAATTTGGTAGAGTTTCAGGAACAAAGAGTTTCTTTCATTTTTAACAATATTCCAGTAATAGCTAAAGTGACTGATATAGGTAAATTATTTGGTGGGTCTTTAAATATTTTAAGTGGTACTAGTCCTGAAACTTCTGGCGGCCTTTTAATTGCCTTAGATAAAAATAAAGCAGTTCATTTCTGTGATGAATATTATAGTAAAGTTGGATATAGGCCATGGGTTGTAGGGGAAGTTGTAGAGGGTGACAGGAAAGTGAGTTTCAACCCGAACTTAAAAGTAATTGAAGTCACAAATTTCACATAATTTAAAATGTAGACTTTTGTGAAATATTTTGTTTACAAAGTCCTCTGATAGATTTTTGCAGTTTGCATAGTTATAGATTGTACAAATAATTCTAAAGTTATATTATTGTTGTTTGTCTGACAGATATATGTATCTTTTTTTTACAAAAAACAGGAGAAATTGACAAATACTGTAAATGAAAACTATTTTCCAATCAAGATTGTGTATGAAATGTAATATATAAAGCTTTCTCAGCAGATATTATATTGATGTTTAAGAATCAAGGTTAAGAAAATAGTTTTCATTTTACTAGTTTTCATCAGATTTTATCATGTTAGAATTTATTATTATTATTATTATTAATTGATAATGTGTGTATGCTCCTCTATAACAATGTAAATATTTGAGTGATTGTATGAATTACTAATGAATTAAACAAAACTCAAATTATTTATCCTGTTATCAGGACATTAACTAATTTGTATGCCATTGTAAACTTGTGAGAAATTTAAAAGTATCTAATTACTAGATATTTGTTAAAAATAAAAAGTTTTAATTTTAAATGTATGTTGATTAATTTCTGTACATTGTCGTCATCCACATTGCTGGTGAGTAGTTTTTATTCCAAAATTATACTTTCATAAGTATATTAAAGATTTCAATATTGAAAAAATTGGCAGAAAGACAATATTTGTCTGTAATTATTATAAATAAGTTGAATTATTAAAATAAGATTCCTGCTTTTAAAATAGTGTAACACCCTAATATCTGATCTGTTAACTTGGGGGAAACAAAATCTGTGTATATATTATGGCAAGTCTCTTTCTATCCAGTTTATTAGATATATATTTATGTACTTCCCTACAAGTTGATTCTTATCATCTATTTAATGTAAGTTGTGGATTTTCTTCCCTGTATTTCTTTCTTATCCAATTTATGAAGGGGGTGGTTGCCTCTGAAAATTTGAATCTTGTACTTGGCACAGTACTTGCCAGCTTTACACTTTCCTGTCCTTATTAATTGTTTTAATTTTTATGTCTTAATCTGACAAACACACACACACAACTAATAAATTGGACAGGAAAGAGAGACAGGATGTCTTTGACTTACCTTAAATTGATAGTAGGCACTGACTTTCAGGGAGAATGTGAAATTGTACAACCTGATGTTGATGCGTGGATGGTGTTAACCCATTGTTTAGGATTCTCAAAATTTATATCCACTTTTCATCGACCAGTCACAATCTGATGTAGAAACTACTTTCATTTTTGTCTGGTGAACAAGATTTTGTATGTGTGTCTGCCTATTGTTCAATTCATGTAGCACACATTTTCTGATCCTTGAACCTTTATCATTGCACGGTAACAGATACTTTCCACATTGAAAAATTAACTGGTTGAAGCCCATAAATCTGGATAAAATGTAGAGCTCTTAAAAAAGTATTAATATTGTTTTCTGACAAATTGGCTGAATTTTTTGTCTGTAATTGATGTCAGCTTATTGATTTGTTGCATATTTTTTTTTATCTGCAGATATTTCAGGCACAGCTTTTATATATGTTGTAAATAATATTGGTCTTAAAATTGTGAACTGCAACAGATAATTTTCCTTTATCTGTTAACACTTTTGTTACACAATCATCACAAAAATAACTTAAGAATTTATGTCAAACAGCGAGTTACAATTAAAAATATTTGAAACCTTACCTTGAATAAATCAAATCATTATTTATGATAACAAAGTCTTTGATGAATTTAGGAAAGTGCATATGCTTTTTTGCTTTGTGTCATTACTAATTCCACTGTGTGTGTATAAGCTGTGTAATGTAAGCTAAATTGTTTAGATTTTTATGTAGTTTATTTAACAACATAACAAGAATACAAATTAAATCAAACTTTTTAATTGAATGAGATCTTTCTCCCAAGGTACAATCTCATGGGGAGGTATAGGCAAATATTTTAGTGACAATATGTGAAAACGTTTTTGTGTTCCAACATGTTGTTCAATTTATTGCTTTTGTTTGCCTTGTTAGATCACTTTTTACAAACGAATATTAATACACAATAAAACACTTTGCTCAGCTTTAATTTTGATTTCATTTCACATATAATTTTACACCTATAAATGCTCGTTTCATTGTATAAGCCCCTTTATATTTATCTCTGGTTTTCTGTCAATTCCACTACTGTTGTTGCTTTCACTGCCCAGCCATAAATTTAGTAAAACCTCCCCCTTTCAACCTTTGAACAACCCTCTTTACAATAACAGGTCTGCAAGACGTGGCAAATATGCTACTCTGCCCAGACTTTAAAATCCTAAAAAATAATCTTGGGCCTCTTCATTTTTTCCTTATTAGAATTGTGTGACTGCACCTGTCATTGAGCATTACTTTCTAAAGCCAATTTTGTTGCTGTTAAATATTTTATTTACATTTATAAAGCACTTGGCTATTCTGTGGGATCTTTTCATAAATTTTTATGAAATTGTTTCTCAAGCATGACATGAAAATAAGTGTAAAATTGTTTAGATACAACTAGAGTCTTCCATCTTATCCACTCCTGTTATTTTGAAGTATTAGATTAATTTTCTTATGGAAGACCTGACTCGTGTGCTATCTTATACTGAAATGAATTACAACCTCTTTGTTGGTGATATTAAAAAAATGACACAGTAAATTCATTTTTGGGTAACTATTTTGAATCCAATTTCTTGCATTTTTATCTTCTAAATGGTCAGCAAGTGTGCAGGTACATAGCCATTATGAAAGAGTACTTGTGTGTTGATCATTGCCAGTTGTGCTTCATCTCATTATGGAAACGGTCTCGTAATATTGCTATAACATGTTATACTGACCTTTAACATTTCCCTTGAATGTGTAACAATTTCTGTAAAAAAATGATAGCATCCATTGCATCTGCCTGGACATTAAATAAATTACAACTTCCTGATAGCTTGTTATCCATTTTTGTATCATATTTTTGTTTTTCATATCCTAGCCATAGTTAGGAAGTTCATGTAAGAATCATTTCATATATGTATGCAATCTCTTCAATTTTTCATTATATTTGTGGCCATATGCTTTTTAATTTATGGTAATAAATTACATTCAGCCACAGGAATTTCACAGTTATGGAATACTGTTTTATGTATTTTCTATTAGCTTGTAAAAAATTGGGTGTCACTTTGTATTTACTTAAAAATTATAAACTTCTTTCCAGTAGCACACAAAGTATTTATAAGATTAAATATTGAATTCAAGGACCTGAGATAAATTCAGTTCTGCTGGGTAGTGACAAGCATGGCAAAGAGTGTGGTGTTATATGGGTGTGAAACGTGGATGATAGGGGCTGTGGGAAGGAAAAGAATAGAAGCTTTTGAAATGTAGTGCTATAGGAAAATACCCATCATCCATTGTATCTGCCTGGAAATATAATTAATTAATAAGGAAAGGAATGAGAGATGGAAAGTAGTTGACCTGAGGTTCATAGATGGTAGGCACCTTGTGAGGTTTGGAGTTCTTTAAATTTTTGGAGGCACCGCCCCCTTCATCAGAAAGTTAGGAAGACATTTCCAGTGATTGGGTAGCTGACGACTGAGCAGCCAAAATTTTCTGCGCTGCTAGCTTAGGTCATAAACAATTGACTCCACCAGGTCACCAACTTTCTCTCTCAATGAAGGTCTGGGTTTATAATTGATTTTCTTTTTAAGTTATACAAATCTTGAATTTTACTGCACAAAGAAAGCAAGACTTGATCACACTAGGTCAAAATAATGTTTGACAATTTTAATAAGAGTGGAACTGATTAAGCAGTTATTTCCATACAAGTGATTCTGGACCTTTTTAAAATTACATTCCTCCAAAAACTGTTAGTTGTAGACAGAAATTTCTGAATTAACCTGGAAAAAGGTGGGTATCCAAAAATTATCTTGAGAAACAAAAGATATAATGGAATCATAATTGTCTTTTATTATTTCACCAAATTTTTTATTTATTTATCATGTAAGGCATGTATAAAAATTGTTAAAAGTTTATTTTCTTTTGAAAATCTTTCACATAACAGTAAGTATTTTGTTTTAGTAAATGCAATTCTGAATTCTGCTCTTGCTATTTCCTTTATCCCTGTTTATTCTTCTGTTTTTTATCTGAAAGAGTCAACAATTAACTTAAAATAATTAGCTTTAATAAAGAAAAATTATATAATTTTAAAAATATAATCAGGGCTGGTAAGTTAATAAGACTTAAAGATAATTGAAATAGGGGCCCTTTATAATAACATATTCTATGTTTGTGTCAATTATGAATTTTGGATTTCTAAATGGTTATTTGGGGGGGGGGGGGTGTTGTTTGAGGCATCTATCAAGGTTGACAACCTAGCTATAGCTTTTGTAGCTTTGATGTAAGTAACACAAAAGAGTTGGTAATCTTCCATATAAAATATTCAACATTATATATAACTATGGGTCTTATACTGATTGCACAGAATATAATATGTGAATAAGTTATGTCATAGGCATATAATTAATAATACACAGAAGAATTAAAGGCCTAGAAGATTTGGTTTGTGCTTTGGGGAAACAATGGAAGAAATTCTAGCCATTAACAGAAATCTACCAAATTTTTCTGTTGTAGAGTGTCTTAGGTTTCACATGCATAATAGTGTGAGTGGCATTCTTATGGCTTTCACTTTCATCATATTCATTGTTGAGCACTGAAAGTTATTGAATATTACAGTGGCATGACATTACTTTGAAAAAAACAACAGAGAAACTAATATTAAAATTTGTTGAATGTGATAATGCCTGTATAATGTACTCTGTTATGTAAGATAAAGATTCATTTTATTTATGACATTACTTGTTGCTCAAAAATTGATGTGTCTTAATACTAATACTGTAATTATACATACCTTTACCTATCAATATGCCTTTGATATCTTGCATGGGCAAATCAAAGAGAAGGGTCCCAATGACAGATATGAGTAATACAATAATAACCTCTTCTGAGTTAATCTGGAAAAATTAAATAATTTATTTGGTACTATATATGCATATTTTGATTTTTTTTTTAAATTAATTGTGCCTATTAGTAGGTATTTGACTGACCTACATCAGGCATCAATTGTTAGCATTCATGTCTAAGTCTCAACTGAAAGCAATTCCTTTGTTCATGAATTCAAATAAATGTGCCTTTGATCAATTTACATATTCATTGTTCACCAATGTCCTAAAAGTTGGCCATGAAGAATGTGATTCAGGAAATTGTAGGTGATCCGAAGTTGAGGTTTATTCAAGGAATGGATGAAGCTCACAGGCTGAGGAATTGTCTTGGATGGCTCAGATGGTAGAGTATGAGCCTATTAAGTGGGATACCCAAATTTGATTACTGGTCCTGTTGAGATTTTTCCATCCTGATCTTCTAAATTCAGTTTCAAACCTCATTTGAAAGCAATTCTTCTGGGCATAACTTTCAGACAATAAAGCCATAAATATCTTTCACAAACAAATAATTCAACAGAGGCAAAAAATACATAAATATAACTTACTTACAAACAGACATGCATATAAGATAGAAGAGTGAAAACTGGTGATACTTATAGGTGTGAATTTTACCACATTTTATATTTAATGTAGCCAAAGACACTGGGTCATGGTTTTATAGGCAGTTGGAAATACAGAGGGAAATGCCAAGATAACCATGGCCCATTCAGAACACTTAAAAGTATTGAAAAGCAGCAGATCACACGAGGTAGTAACCATGTTAGCAGACAGGTAGACAGACATTGGCTTGTCCAGAGCAGTTTAGAAGTATTGGTACCCTCAAAAATCAGGTTTAGGTGGTAAATATTCTAGCACAGTTGATGGAAAGCATAAGTTATATGCAAAATATTCGACTAGTGAGTAATATCAAATTAGAGGAGAAATGTGAAGAACAAATGCTAAAGATAAAGTAGGGGCTTTAACATATTGCAGACTCAGATTAAAAATTGTCAAGAGGTGGATGAGGAAAAGTTGAGGAAGATTTGTAATGAAATCCACGTTTAGGTGTAAATAATGAATGAAAACTAAAAACCAAAGCCAAAATACATAGATATATAAACCAGTGCCAAATTAGGACTTGGTAATAAAAAGTGTGCAATTATAGACCAAAAATGGCAAAAAGGGTCTGTGCAGTATACAAATGAATTGATAGACAGAGGGACGCAATATGTGAGCAGGTAGCCTTGCAGAAGATAGAAATAACCAATTTGGCTAATGAAGGATGTCAAAATATTGTAGATGGATTAGACAAGGACTGTGCCTAAACCATCCATTCCACTTCCCATTCCAAGCTTTGCAATAAACATCGTACTGCTCTGGTCTTCTTCCACTAGCTCATCGTATTCATTCAAAGATATGTGATGAAAATTTGATTGAGTATGTTAACGCAGAACCTTCATTGTACATATCTGTTCTGAATTATTAGGACTCATATTTTCATTTAAAAACAAACAGTCTTCACTGTACAAGATGGTTGCACAGTTTATCTTCTTCTTCTAACTTCATCTCCATCCCAAATAACTGCGATAGGCACCAATTTCAGCTCACTGAATTGCCTTTTGATGACTACTTCACACAGAAGAGGTGTGGTGTAGAATCAACACCCAGCCCATTGAAGGGAAACTATTGAATCATCTGAGATCCAAAACTATAAGATTGGAAGTGACACTGTCAGCAGCAAATAATTCTCTGCCTCTTTGTTTCATTGTTACAGGCACCAGAGAACAAAAAACATAGTCAGTAGCTGGAAGAATAATATGAGATCATGTAACTATTGGATGAATCTGAGCTGGGTGTGGTATCTGCTACCACGTTCTATCTTTTCCCCTCTCTTAGTCAAAACCATCTATCGAGCTATTACTAAGGCTTTCTTTGCCAATTCTTACTTTTTTGACTCAAATAGTGATTATTATGCTTTGGAGACTGAGGGTGTCTTTTAGCTATTTTCTTCTTTCCTCTTATGAGGATTTTTTAAAATGTAACTACCAATATTTATTTTAGAAATAACATCATTTTCCAGATATTTTATTATTAATCATTACCTTGCAACTCACTCTACTTCTTGACATAGTCACTGCCATGTTTCAGGCAGTTGTAACAGAAAATCAGTTTTTGTATAGCTTTGTAAAAGAAAAATGTCATCTGTGATCACAGAATTTTAGCTGCACTGTGGCTCAATGTGCACATTTTCATATGACCTCTATTTTTAAACTAACTTGTTTTCCAAACAGAAGTTGATTGTTCAGGGAGGGGGGGGGGGGCAATTTTGAAAAATGGTTCATCTAGATTACAGAAACCAATTGTCTGCTATGATTATACTTATACAGAAAAAAAATGTTGGTAATTTAAATGAATGTTCTTATGTGTTATGATTTCAATAGGTATATATTTTTGACTCATATAAGTAAAAAAGGGAGAGCAATAGTTGAGAAGTGAACCAGGGAGAAGAATATTATAAAAGTAAACCAAACAAACAAATTTGGTTTATACACATTGACAGGATTGTCAGATGAAGTGTAAATGTTTGTGAGTGTGGAATGTGAAGTGTGAAAATGGTGGAAATTGAAAAGTGATTTAAACAAAAAGATATTTTCATTCTTTATATTAATAAATAGAGCTTTTATTTTTACTTACAGCTGAAACTACGGTGAATTCAGGAGATGAACGTGTTGTTCCCACATTATAAAAGAAGACAGCAAATTGTGTCAAGTAAATGCAGTACGATATTCTGCTGAGAATTACTAAAGGTCTTGAACAAAGAAATGTATTAAGCAGTCCTGGAAAATAATTATCAACTGATTAAGATTTGTTTGCACTCAAGAAATGATATTGATAATCTTAATACTTATTCAATAAGAACTAAATATTTTACATGTCATCCTGACCACTAATTTTGTAATTGCCCACATCTTGTTTGTCCTCATGAGAAATTAGTTCCCTTTCTAAAACAAATTACCTCAAAATAGGTGACATGGCTGGTAACCCAGATGGTGCCCCACCAATGTCAATCTGTTCATGGGACCACTTGAACAGCAACACTAAAGCGATCAACTTGGCTCTGGTTTGTAGACGCTAGCCTACAACTATGGACTCGCAGACGAGGCATCCTTTCTAAATTTCAAATTCCCCATTTATTTAACTTTAAACTACTTACCCATAACCATTATCATCCTTTGTGTTAATGGCCTATTCACAACATCATTCCACTTTAAGCCCACAAGCACCTTACTATACAATCATTTCACCAGTATCACCCTCAACATAACAAAAGCACCATCACATACAGACTAGCACTTTGGGGAGCTTGCATTTGCTGTACTTGGGTCAATGTGGCACCTACATATAAATGGTAAATATCATTAAAAACTCATCATGAAACAAATATACCATGTCCAACTACGCAAACCCACTTTTGACCAGTATGATAAATATGGTCCGCCCTTAACTACACCCTACACTACAAAACTCAAATCCATTCTCTGCCTGGTCTACAGTGGACTGAAATATATATAAAAATCATTCTTCCCACAATACTGCCCAAGCTCCTTCCCTACCTCCACAGCACCCTTATAGGCCCAACCTCATACTCTGCCATTTAAGTAGGGTTGCCAACCTTGCATTACCATCTGGAGTATGTTTCCTACTCTCCTGATGAAGGAAGTGGTTATCTCTGAAAATTTCAAACTATTTCACCCCATGAAGGTGACATGGAGCTTTATTTTCAGGTAAGCTACCACTTTTATTAAATTATACTGTAAGGACATCAGAATAGTTAGGACTATTAAATGTATTGTAAAAATTTCATCAACTTGTCATGTTCTCTTTGAAAAATATTTTACATTCTATATTAGCAATTATAAAATAAAAGAGTACTGACCACCAAATCCAAAATGACAGGCAATTATCAGCCAACACATAACAAGACTCCAAGCAATTGGTGTCCAAGCAGCATAGTGAGCTGCTTCAAGAGAGTTATAATGGAACAATCTACTTGATGCATGATGAGATGAAAGTAATGCATAGTACGCAAGGAAAGCAGTTATCACCCAACCTAAAATTTCTGCCCCCTGAAAATTAATTGCAATTATATTTGTAATAAAAAGTATAGGCTATTATTCTGTCTTTAAAATGAAAGAAATATGGATAAATAATTCTTTGATTAGTGATGACCATGGTAGAATTTATTTAGTAATATATATGGAATTTTTTTGATGCTATATACAAAATTGCATTTTATAACATCACCAGCTAACTGCTTGAAATTGGCAGGGTATTTACTTATTTCAATTGTATTAGACAGAGAAAAGAATTAATCACCTAATCTTTAGGTCAAAGAGATTTTTTTATAATTAACCCCTTTTCACACTGCTACATGCTGATAGGAGCTGAACTGGCATCAGGAACTTATCAGAAAATCAAAGAAACATTGGGAGAGAGGAAAATATTAGCAAGAACATCAGGAGGGTGGATAGGAAGCAAATTATGGGTAAAGAAGAAAAGGCAGAAAGTTTAAAGGAAATCTAGAAGAGCAATATCATAGTGAAAAATATAGATCAGCCAGTAATAGAAGAAGAAGAGAAGGAGGTGGATGATGAAGAGTTGGGGTACAAAATTTTAAGGTTGGAGTTTGATAGGGTACCGACATATCTGAGCAATTGTAAAGTGCCAGAAATTGATAACTGTTGAGGATACGAAGGTAACTTAATTTTAATCACATGGCTACACACAACCGCACTGTCAAAGATCACCCGAACGACTGACAAGTTTGTAGCTTTTCCTGCCGGATGGCTCTGTCCACTCTTACAATAACATTCCAGTGGAGTTGATAAGATCATTGGAAGAAGAAGCAATATCATGATTGTTCAGGTATGGGAAACCGTGGAATAACAAAGGGAAGAAATAGCAGGGGAAGAAGGATAGATCCCCAAGGGACACCAAATTTGACAATTTTTGGATCTGAAGTGGTGAATTAAACAACTGATTGCTGTTTGAGAGATATGATTTAAACCATTATTACAGGTCCCTCTGATTCCCACATCTTCCAGCCAATTAAGAAGGATGTTCCAATAAGTACAAATTACTTACTAAGATCTAAAAACAAACCAGTAGCAAACCTTTTTTCATTGAAAGCTTCAAACATTTGATTTATAAAAGTATATAATGCTTCATTCATACTGAAACCCAAAATGATTTTGCATAATAGCTTATTGACTTCTAGAAATGTGATCTCCTGTTTAAACATAACTTTTTCTAAAATTTTAGTTCAACACGATACTACTGAAATAAACCTTTTGTAAGGGAATATTTTTTGATAATTGAAATATTTCTTGGAATTTGTTAGTGGATGGTCAGAAATTTATGATATCACACAAAGGAATGTTTTTATATATATGAGATCCAATTAATTTAATAAAATCAGGCATGAAAACTGTACCAGCTGCCCTGAATTTGGTTTAGTGTCAATTATTTTTAATAAGCCTTTTAAAAACAGTTCTTATTGGAATCGATGTGTGTAATTGCTAAAGAAACTTGATGAAACCACAATATTGGTGAAATGGTTATTAAATATGACTCTGACATTCTGAGTCTTTCTAATTTGATTGCCATTGTGCAGTAGGTAGGTGGTAATTGCACTTGTAGATTTTATTACCTATTGTTCCTATTACAATTTTCCTAATGGCTTTACTATTATTGTTAGAGTTTTTAATGCACATATAATGTTTGTTAATATTTTTTTAAGTAACTATTGTACAGGGGACTAGGTATAATTTTACTGAGTTCATATAGCCTCTTATTCCTTTGATATTATGTTATAAATTACTTTTGTTATCTGACTTTTATCATGAGGTATATTTGTAGATTGGTATTGAATTTGTTTTAGAAGTAGTGCAATTTTAAAATAATAAATAACAATGTAAAAAAGAGTATTGGTTTTAGTGTTAATACTCAACTTATTGAATATGTTGTTCCACGATTCATTGAATATTGAGTGCTGATGTATTGTTTTAGCCCACAAGGAACTATTAAGATGAATAGGATGAGTTACATCATGTAAGAGTTTCTCTAAGGAGACTATTGTGATCTGATAGAATATTTTGAGTGTATATAATACCATATGGGAAACACGTGCAGAGTGTGTAATGAAATAATTACTCTCTCTCTCACCTAACCAAGATAAGCATGCTAAATCATAACATGAGTATACCATATTCCTTTATTTAGGAAGAGTTTGCATTGAAGTGCAAATTTATTTGGAATAGCTGTCAAGTTAAATAGAATTCCCAACTTTAAAAGCCAGTAGATCCAACTTCTTCGTGACAAGCATAATTAATTTTAGTAATTTGAGCTAAATGTTTTCATAATGGGATTACCTTAGAAATATTCAAAGACTTTCCGCTTTTCTTGATAAAGAATCCCAATGCTACACCAAATAAATATGGTGTAGCTCTATGGAAAGGAAGGCTGTACATGAGATTTGCAGTTTTGTACAGCTGTGACTGGCTGAAACAAAATTATTAAAATATGCTCTTAATACAACTAACTTATAAACATACTGAAAGTCTACTATAATATGATTTATTCTCTATTTAAATTTAAACACCTGAAAATCTAATTGTTTGGCTGATATGGGAAGCCATACAGAGAATGCAATTAATCAGGTAAATTATGTTAGTGGGAGGCAGGTCATGATTTCTTTAATTTTGTAGGTGAAATTTGGGGAGGATTTTGGAATATGGTAACAGGTTGAAGAATAGGGCAGGTATGGCATCTCTTTCTACTGGGCTTAAGTGAGAAAGTGTGAGGTTGGGGCCTACTAGGTTGGATGAGGATCTTGTGGAGGTTGGCACCTGAAGGCAATCATTTGGGGGAATAATCTTATATTTTATAAGGATTCTATTGCAATTCACTGATGGCTATTAGGAAATGAAGTTAAGTTTTGTACTCCAGGAAAGTAGGCTGTGATATGAATGGGTTTGGGTAGTTGGACAAGGGATGGGGCACAGGATATTTATTTCTTGTAGAGGTAAGTAAGATATTCTTACTTCAAAGACAGAAGTAGTGCTTCTAATTGAAGATCTAGTATTACTATTAAGTCATACTCTATTGATCCCATGGGGAAGCAGAACTTCAAGGAGGCAAAATGAGTCAGAGATTGGACATTAATTGTTATGATAGCTTAATTACTATTAACTCTATGTTACTTCATATCATTATTTTAATTTTTAATAAGGTATGCTTAAATTCTACAGAGGAGACAAGACATAAAATTTGTAATTGATTCATAAATATTGGACGCAAAGAAGTGATGGATTAATGGGCCACGTTTTGTACACAAGGGTCTTGTAAAATTAGCATTAGAGGGAAGTGTGTGGGGTAAGAACAGAAGGGAAAGGATGGAATACACTAAGTAGGTGAAGGGTCAGGTTGGATGTGGCAGTTATATGGAAATGAAAAGGCTTGCACAGAATAGGTTAGTATGGAGACTTGAGGACTGAAAACTACTATTTATGAAGGCATTGAGGATAGGGTGGGTGTAAGTGGCCAGGCTGCTGTTCCAAGTACAGCAAATGCTGTGGTGATAGGAGGAATTATGGTTTCTTAGTGGAAATTTTCTTTTAATGTAATCTAATAACTTAAAATGGTTGTTTTTTAAACAGAGGATATTTATGAAAACATTCTCAGAAAGTTATTGTTTAATTGGGTATGAAGGAATAAATTAAGTAAAGTTGCTAACTGAAATAATGCAATAATACTTCATTCCAATAGAATAATAAAAGAACTCAAAAAATCACTTAATCCAGCATACAAGAATTTGAAACTTAGCATGCTGATGTGAATGGTATTCATAAAATAGGAATAACATTTCATATTCAAATGAAACTAAAAGAAAAATTACTTAAAAGTTATTAAAATAAAAAATGGATATTATTTTCTAGTTTTATACCATCTACCTTAGAATGTTTAACTGAAATTATAATAATATCAAGTTTTAGAATGAAGCAAAGTCTCATAGTTTTATTAAATGCTTGTTAGTGGTCAGTTATGTCATTAAATTAAAATATTCATTAAGCCAAATATTTGCTTAAGGCATGCTATAATAAATTAAGATAGATCTTCATCAGCAATATAAATTTATACATTCATTTTGGTTAAATTGACTTGTTAGTGATTATGTCATATTGAATTCAGATATTCATTATTCAAAAAATTTGCTTACGGCATGCCATGATAGATTAAGAGTGATAGCTCTTCATCAGCAGTAACCATAAATCGTAGACATGTTGATAGTAAATTCAGAAAAGTGAATGTTGACCACCCAAAAAGAGGATTAGCATGTAACAAATAGACAAGCATGGGTGGCAGCAAAGATAGTTGCATATCCAATGCTAGCTGATGGGTGTGAGTTGCACACTGAAAAATTATGTCTTGGTTGAAAACTATTTTGAGTTGAATATTCATTCCTGCTCTTTATATATAATGTAGAATAGAAAATATTTAATTCATAAGTAATGTTATTGCAAGTGAAGCATTACAGTTGTCAAGAAAGAGAATTTTTATTTATTTATTAAATTTACTTCTAAGAACCATAATTTCCTTGTGAGTAACTGACCATATAGGTAAAAAACTTGAAATGTCTGTTTTGACCATCAAATAATTTTACCAAGTAACTTGAATACTGGAAAATTTTATTTTATCTTAATTATAGTATTCAAGTGAGCATTAAGCAATAATCCTTAGATCCTATGGAGAAGTTGGACCTCAAGTGAGTGGAATGACTCAATGGATTTAAAAATCTATATAATTACTTATAAGACATTTGAAACTACAAACAAAATTGTTTAAAATTTTAATATTCTATATATTAAATCATTTAAGAATGAAATCTATGAATTTGAAAAAAAAATGTTTAAAATAGACTTCACATTAATAAACATGAAAGACTTATTAAAATTATTTAATTGATTATCTGTTTTGCTTCCAAACTTACCATTTCTTGAAATGGGAATAAATTCTGAATGTACAATAGGTTCCTCCAAAAATATTTGCGGCATATCTCAGCATTTCTACTCATCACCTGACCCCACATTGGACCTTCACCAATGTGTTGCATGATAAATCCATATGAAATAACAAGTGCAAGGAGTGCGGGAGTTAACCTAAAAACACCTGATATTAATTTTTTTTAAAGGATATTAATATTAATTAAATATAAAACATTTTATTAGTGCCTATGCAAATCTTTCATTAAGTAAAATAGGGAACTTTTTGAATGTAGAAGAAATATGTGTTAATATGAGCAGAGATAGAAATTTGTGCTGGCTATATTGTTATAATAATAGTGTATATGCCATAGCTTGCTCTTTCTGCCATACTTTAAATTGATTTGTCCAAAATTCTAAAATTATGTGCTAGAAATTGTGTTAAATATTTGCCTGTCATGAAAAAAGCTATAAATTGTTACCATCTGTTCAAAAAATGTACAAATAATAAATTTTCTACATTAAATGTCATGAATTGTAGTAAAGTTATGTTTATTTGCAAAACTTGCACTATTTTAAGAACTAATGTATTACCTTATGTATCTAGCAATGAATCTTTTTTTCCAATCAATATGACCATTTCGATCCATTTCTTTTGCCTGGTTATAAGAAGTGAGAACTCCACTCAGCAAAAGAAAAGAATCTGTGTATACAACAGAGGATCTCAGAAGAGAACTACCTGGATGATTTGACAGCTGCAACAAGAAGTTAGCTAATATAAATTAAGATTATGCTGTTATAAATCTTACTATTCTGAAAAATCAACAACAAATTAAGAATGTCTTTACATATTTTATTACCCACCTTCATTGTAAAAATAAAACTTTCAACACACCTGTGTTAATTGTATTCTATTAGAATATGGCACTAAAGCAAGAGCAATAATTTTGTGTGCCACATACAAAGCAGCCGTGAATGCTGCTCGGAGTCCATGTATGCAAGGTATGTCGCCACTTGATGGTAAGGGTGCGACTAAAGACTTAATTGTTTTATGTAAGGAGAATGACTGAATTATTTGTCGAGTGGTGCCTAGAATTATTAAACAAATTTGCAATGAGAAAAATAGTAAATTATAACAGATTATAACAGTTATTGAAATTTTTAATCCTTTTATAATACTTAATTAAATTAATAATGAAGTATAGAAAATATTAATTGTAGACTGTCTTTCATACTGTATTTTATCAAACATAACTAATTAGTAATTTATATATAAACAATTAATAAGGAAGGGAAAGAGAGAATGTTACGAAAGCATTTGAGTGACAGCCAGCCCAAGGGGGCGGTGCCTCTGAAAATTTAAGAACCCAAAACCCTACATAGTGAACTTCAGATAAGCCACCACTTTTTTCTCTCTTTCCTGTCCTTATTAATTGTTTATATATATATATATATATATATATATATATGCTAGCCGACTGCTAGCCGATCACTGGAAATGTCTTCCTAACTTTCTGATGAAGGAGGCGGTGCCTCCGAACATTCAAGTTCTCTAAACTTCACAAGGTGTCTACCATCTATGAACCTCAGGTAAGTCATCTTCTTTCTATCTCTCTGTCCTTTCCCCATTAATTGTATATATATATATATGAATATAAAAATTTGTGCATTTAAATGTGGAAGGTAGATGGGTTGAAGCAAAGGCAACAACATAATAAATTCAACAAAGGCATAAGACAAAAAGACATGATGGAAAAATATGTGAAGATGAAAAGGGATCGAAAAATGGCAGCAGTGCAAAAAATGGGAGTAGCATTTAGCTCAGTATTTAAGATTTAAGAGAATGGAGTACAAGAAGCCAAGGGGAGATAATGGTTATAAGTGCTTACAGGCCATGGCTCATTTAAACAGTGCCAGAAGATATTTGGATTTGAAGAAAATATGCAGGGTATATCTTCACATGCCTTCAGATCAAGAAGGAGAGAATAAACCTAATAAAGGAAGGTGGCCAAGTCGTAACACCAGAAAACCCTAATGTCTATTACATTAAGGTTGAAGGACAACTGGAATAATATAAGCAACTATAGTGCAGATTTCATTTTCAAACTGAGACTGAAGGATAAAGAATAGTAGAAGAAATGGTCTACAATTTATGGGCAACATAGCATCTTTTTGAAGATTTTTTGCCTACCCTCATTAAAATAAAACATGGAAAAGTAGGAGAGGCAGTTGTCATACAATGTTGAGTGTGGTTGGCTGCTCCAGTGACAACCACCATGACAACTTCTAATATCAATTTATTCTCTTTCCTTTTCATACAAATAATTTTAAATATTTTGGTTATATGGGGAAACACTTACCATGCTTCTGTGGCAGTGATAAATTATGATTCTCCATCAGTGTAGCAACCACAGAAATGATAGCTACTGCCACCATTGCAGACCTGTAGACATAAAAGCATGTATCATTTTGAATACATTTATTTACATTTGTGGGAATATTCTAATTATTCCTTTTAATTGAATTAAAACTCATTATTACAAAATAATTCTAATAAAATTTTTTGTAATGAAATTTATGTAGGAACTATTTTTAGAGTTCTGTTATTTTTCATTGATCATTCGGCCATGGACCTCTACCTCACAAACGGAGGTCTTGGTTTTGAATCCTGGTACAGGCATGGATGATGTGTAATACATTTTCAAAATCACCAAACACTTTACAGAGCACCTGCTGCCATGTTTATGTGGTACAGCACAGCAAGGGACCATCATCAACCAGTGGAGGACAAAAGAAAACCACCACTGTGTAATTTCTCTTGAACGAGGAAAAGGTTTTCCATAGAGAACTTCCCTTACTTGGACCTACTGTTAGGCAGAATACTAATTAATTAATTTGGTCAGGCTGCTTGATGCAGATGTCATGGTATAAATGACCATTGCCCCAAATGAAGCTAAAAGAGCACATGTCAGATGCTTGAAGGGCCACTTCTGTAGGCACCTGAGACACATTCAAAGTAATAGAACAAATTAAGTATCCTAGAAGCTTGCTAAATTTGAGTAATCTGGATAGAAAACAAACTTTGTTCAGCAGCATGTGTAGCAATATTCATTGGTTCCCATTTTGGCTGCAGGCAACCAATGAGATTGAAGGAAAGTATGTAGCATTTGATCATTTTTAAATTGGAGGCAGAATTTCAAAATTTCTGGAACCAATATTTTCAATGGAAAACGTTTGATAATAAATGTAAATGGATATCAGCCTCTGGATGCCAGACATTGTCCCAAAGAAGGGCACCCAGGCTCTTATAAAATATATATATTAGTGATTCCCAGCCTGGCAGTTGCATACTATCAATTAAAGGTGAGTCTCTTGGATTTCTCTTCCTTATCTTAGACAGAGAGGGGAGTTAACTCCAAAAATTTAAGAAAATTCCACACTCATCATGATGTAGGCCAGCTTTATACTTCAGGTAACCCACCACCTTTTTATATCTCTTTCCTGTTCTTACTAATTGTGCTAATTATTTTGATCATGACATTTCCTTACTTGTATAATTAAAGAAACAAATTGGTCTAGGACAACATCTGAATTTTGCCAAAATGAGACTTTTACTTCTCAAGTGTTTCTCATTTTCTTTTTGGACTGGTTCAAAGTGATGAACTCAAGTTTCATCATACATTACACACACACTGAGTTTATTTCCTTATGTTGATGTTTAATGTTTCAGTCAATCTCAGGATCCTCTGCAGTTGATTTGCTTGTTACTGATAATATGAACGGAGGCAACACTTACTGCAACATTTTAAACTAAATATTCAACAATGATATGTCGGACTTCTGCATAATGTTGCCAATGTGGGTTTGAAGTGAAAGACACATACTGGCTGGCCAAGATATTGTACAACAATCACTTAGGTTTGACCATTTTTAAACTGTTCTAATCACTAATGTGCAAACTTCAAGCAGACACGCTATCTTTAAATGCAATTTTGAGATTATAAAGAAAACTGTTTTATCCATCAGGTTATTATTAGCTCTTCCAAGCCTGAAATCGTGAAAGTATCAAACATCACCTACCAAACTTTTTTCTACATAAATTTGTCATTTTAATCTAAGGAAGCGAAATGCTATGATTGAATCCCAGTAAAGCATATAGCTAATATTAGAAGAAAGACAAGAATGGTAAAACATGAACTGAAGCAGGAAAACAAACCCAGGACCTCTCAATATCCAGCCACGTGTTCTACCAACTGAGCTAATCTGAGTTGATACCAAGGACTGATTCAACATCTCTCCATTCCCGTAAACCTAAGCTAGGCTCACCTACTAATTCACTATTCACAATCTTCACACCCTAATTCTAGGAAATACATGAAGAATGAACATTATGTGAATTTATCGCAGGTACATTGAATTCTAGTCTAAGGAAGTGGAAATGCTTCAATTGAAGCCCAGTAAAGCATATTATTAATTTCAGAATTCTTCATGTATTTCATAGAATTACATGTGTAGATTGTGATTAGTGAATTAGTAGGTGAGCCTTGCTAAGGTTTATGGGAACGGAGAGACGTTGAATCGGCCCTTGACGTTGACTCGGATTAGCTCAGTTGGTAGAGCACACGGCTGGATATCGCGAAGTCCTGGATTTGTTTCCCTGGTCCAGTTAAAGTTTATCCATTCTTGCCTTTCTTCTAAAAATGTCATTTTAATTATTATTAATTATTTAATTATTAAATGTCAAGGAGTTACTATATCCATACTTACATAGCAATTAATGAGGACAAAGGTAGTGGTGTAGGTGGAGAGTGTGAGTAACACATTCGAGGTTCAACTGTCAACCCAAATGAGAGACCACTTGTGTTATTGAATGGTTCCAATAGAGTAGTACCAGCCTCTTCCACATCAGATGCTGAGCAGGAAGCAGGAACACAAAATGCCCAGCCAGCAGAAGTGAAACGTGGTATAAAGTGTCCAGGCTTTAGAACAAAAGAACAGTTTTAAAGATTTTAATAAAATAAAATTGGTTAAATATACACAAATATGCTCTTGTAATACAAAGGTTTGAATATATTTGTTCACTTGCCCTCGTCACATTGAAATGTAATAACACATTTATAACGTGAACAGCAGACAACACCTAATTAAAACCACAGTGATGGTCCTTATTAATTTTATATTGAATTAAACATATGCATCAGAAAATGACATTGTCAGGTTAATTAAAACAATGAGGTCAGGAAAGAAGATACAAAGTTGGTGACTTACCTGAGGCTCACAGAAGGCACACACCATATAGGGTTTGAAGTACTTAAATTTTCTGAGGCACTGCCGCCTTCATCAGAAGGTTAGGAAGATATTTCTGGTGAGAGTCAGCCATTGATGATATATATTGTAATGAAGTGAATCCTGAATTAAAACTTTTACTGTTGATATTATAAAAGAACTTTGTTTAGTCTTATGAATTTAACTATTTGAATTTTATTGACTAATTTAAGTATCTATTCAATGTTATTGTAAATAATACTTCAATTCTAAGTTACGCTTTGCTTAGTAGACTGGGATTGACAATGTTTATTAGATAAGATGCAGTTCTCCTAATAATGGGATGCAGAGACTGATGGGCTTGAGGGAACAATTGTTACAAGTGTGGGTAGTTTCCAGAAGTCTGACCATTGGGCTACAAAAGGAGATCTGCCAGTGGATGAAAAGAGCTGAGCATCTTCACGCCACTTTGAATTTTATATTCCACAATTTTGGACTTATAAAAATTCTTCCACTAATAATTTTTTCTAAGTGCAGTATAGTTAGCAGCAAACCACATCATGAACCCCGGAGATTCAATGCCTCGCTGTGACCTAATCTGTAAGACACTGACACTGTGATTAAGCTTCACTGGACATGGCCTGTGCAGGGATCCAGTCAGCAATGTAATTTCTCAACAGCAAGAAATACAACTGAGCCTAGCAGTGATACAGCACACATTCATCACTTGGTTACTGAGCTCAGGTACTGAGGCGTTGCCATTAATGGAGATGACTTCGACTTCTGATTCCAGTTGACAGAATGAAGAAACATTGAAGCTCAATGTAAGAGAGTGATCATTATTTCATGCAGCATGAAGATGCCTCCCCACTCAACTGCCCAAAGATAAGGAATTCTTTTGCCTATCCAAATTATTAGAGCTTAGCTGATTTCAAAGCCAGAGCTTAATGAACAACAACTATTTATGAAAAGACTTAGAAATATAATCTTGTAAATATTGAATTTCATTTGTGTTATGTGTCGTAATTATCTATGATAATAAATTGTTATATTTTTTCTTATGCTAATTAATTATCATCTTCACGTTTTTTTTTCATTACTATATATATTCTGCATTGGCTTGAACAACATAATTTCAGTAAGTGTAATATCTGATGTTAATTACGGCGATACTTTACATCTAAAGCTTTTTCAGATATAAAGTCATTATATCTGTTGAGTCTTGAAAGCAATAGGTACAATACTCTAATGCTACAGTGTATAGGACGCTAATTTTCTCCTTTTGGCCAATTGCTCAGTAACATAATTGTTAAAACATGCATTATTTCACTTTTAAAACATCCCATAAAATTACCAAATGGACTCAATACATAATTTCATTAATGAAGCCTATGTTAAAAGAATGATCTATCAGGTACTGTAGAATCATTCATTTCATTTGCCCATTTTTATTTAACACTGAGAAATAATAAAATATTTAGTTACAGGTGTCTATAGTAATATTTTCAGGAATTTGTTGGTGTCTATAGTAATATTAAAGTATCACTTGTCTCTGAAGCCTACATTTCTCGGTTATATTTCAAGAAGAAAAGTACAGTTCATAAATATTATGCTATTTATGTTAATTCATGCACTATTATAACCAATATATTAACAATATGACCCTTTCATTATTGACATTAGTTGTTAAGTACATGCTAACACAATTGAGTCTCAGTCACCAGAATAAATTCAGTTGTATGACTTACTCACATCTAGTCTTGATCCAGTAATAAAGCCATGGGATTGTGCAAGGTCAACAGCAGAAGAAAGAGATTCCATTGAAGGGTCTGTTTGAGTTGTAGAAGTGAAGTCAACTGATGCTAAACAGTAACGGCCATTGATTTTTTCAGTATTGTTTGAACCAAAGCGTACTGATACAGATAAGCATTCATCATAATCTCCCAGGTGAGTGATGTGACCCCTTAAGATTCCAGAAGGCAGTTTTGCACCTCCATCAAACACTGTCCAATTAGAAACAAGCTAGACAATAATACTCCAGAGTATATGAGAGAACAATAAATTAAAAATTATAATGTGAAATTAAAAACTATTCCTTTTTACTTCTAATAGTGAGCAGACATAGTAAGATGAGATATTCATATTTTTGGAACAGTATGAACTACATAGGATTTATGCTTAAAATTGGTGCTCTCTCAATACCTAAATATGAATAAGAATTATGGTTGAAAAATGAGCTAATTATTTTCAAAATTTTCCTAAACATGTATGTTTGCTAATAATGGCATTGTTAATTATGAATTAGTCATTAAATTAAATTAAAGTGGAGATGGTTAATTATGCTTATAAAACCCAAATTAAATTGGGTGTAATATAACAATCTTATTATTATGTGAAAGAATTAAATCAACTATGAGCAACCCCCATCCTGCGGCCCACATCTGGCTGTTGTACAAGATTTGTCTCTGTTGTATATTAATACAGTCCGAATATAAATGAAGTTGTTGTAGTGGCTGGATCCAGGATTGCCAAAAAGAAAGAAGGTGCACAGTGAGTGGTCTTGCATCAAGATGCTCTTGGTGTTCTTAGACTCTGACTCTGAGGATCTCATCTTCTCCGAGTGCACTATGTTAAATGCTGCTACATAAGTGGAAATACTGAAACATCTGCTGTAACTGATGACACACCAAACAAAGCGATTGCACCTTGCTCCACGACAATGCTACCACAAACACTGCCTTTCTGGTTCAGAAGTTCCTGGCCAATATGATGAGCATTGAGTCGCTTAATCACCCACCCTACTTCACAGACTTCTCTCCCCAGGAATTTTCCTGAATCCTCAAATTTTTATCAGCCCTGAAATGGTCAGAGGGTTTTGGGCATCAAACATATTACGACCCAACTGAAGACTATCTCTCAAGTCGCTTACACCAGGTGTTTCCAGGACTTATACAGCTATTACGAAAAGTGCGATATCATCGACGAGGATTTCTTCGAAGGACAGTAGCTGCTATTTAAGGCAAGCCATTAACCCAATTGTGATATGGTGCGACGTGGGTTTTATAATTTATAAATATATTAAAAAATTAGAGTTATATTTAAATGGCTAGACACCAATAAATCTCAACTTTGAAATTGAAAACATTTTTATTGTTAACGAAAATTAAAAGATTCAACAATATTACAATGTTTAGCAAATTATTAATTATATTTTGCCGAGCTTAGCACTAACCGAAGAAATAATATTGCAAGAGACAAGTAAATTTAATTTACTTTTACTCAGGGCTGTATTACGTGTTTATACGTATAGCAGAGCAAGAGATTATTGCCTTATGTTCTTTACATTCATCCTTCCCTAGTTTCCTTGTTGACCGGTGGTCCTGGATTTAACGCAAAGGCAGCTTTCGGGTTAGCATAGAAGCGGCAGGACTCTATTGTGGTTTCGTTCCTTGTTATTCTTGCAGCCAGATCGCCTCCACTCTGACTCGAAGCCGTTTCCTCGTGCTGAAATCTCACCTCCAACTCTCTTTTCCGAAAGCCGGTTTCGAGGTCCTCTCCACCTCTAACTCACCCATCCTAAAACGTGATTGGTCTCCCCCTTTTTTCTATCTTCCCAAGATCAATTCAAAATTTGTGAGGGGCCACCCCTAGCAATCCTTTGGGTCAACCACCTTGCTAACTTCGGTTGATGAGTCAAAATATTTCGGATGTAAGACCTGACCTAACATACTCAAATTTTCATCACGCGTCCAACCCTTTCAAAGATTTTTCCGAGGACGGATTTGTCTGAATTTGCTGATTCGAGAAAAGTCAGAACTATTAAGTGTTTCAGTATCTGTGGCATGCATTCGACTCAAAAGCACGCGTTGAGTATACACTTCAATCCTGGAAGATGTTTTAATCGTGCGTTTTATATTTCGTCATATCAGGATGCTTGGCTGGATTTATATGTTATGTGAGGGTCTTGTTTTCTTTTAGGTTAGTTTTAAATCTGAATACTGTGGCGTTGCTATATTTTAGTTTCATTGTTGTTTTATTATTGACAACTTGTTGGAATCTAATGTTTTCTGTTGGTAGCATTTGGATTTGTTGCTCTTCTTCCACGGAGATCTCTTGCGTAGGTTTCTGCTTTTGCTAGGTTGTCATATATGATGCTGCCTTTGGCTGTGACCGGGTTTTTGGTGGGGGTTTACTTTTAAATGCTTTGGCGAGCTTCCATATATCCTGATGGTTGTTATTCACTCTGCCTTTGTCCTGTCCCAATTATATGTATGGAATTCTTCCAGTGCCAATTTAACCCTCCTAGTTAGGTTATTGTAGTTATTTTTTTCTGATTTCACGCAGTGTTGCTGCCATGCTCTTCTGGTCTAGTTTTTGAACCTGATGAGCTGTTTGATGTTTTGTGGTAGACCTGGATATTTAGGTATACAACATAATCTTAAAAAAAGGTCGTATAAGATAGTTCGAATATGTTGTCGATGGCAAGGGGGTAATGATGATCAGTAGGGAGGAGTACAATTGGCAACGGAGCCTCCTCGCAGTAGCTACCCTCTCCACTGCGGCTATATATCGAAAAACGTTTCTTGATTCTCACCTGTCTTAGCGTTTTTGGTTAGATAGTTTTACTCTGCATATTTTATACAATTTTAGCCCTAAGATAGTATCTAAGAAACGTTAAGTCGATTATGAGTGCCGTGTTTTCAAATATGGAAGTACTTTTTCTTAGTTTTTAGGGAGAAACCACTGTAGCGTGACTTATAGTTGCATGGAATAATGATAAGATTAATAAATTTGAGAGATAGGAATGTGCAGCAGCTAGACACGTGCACCTGGCTCATAGGATTTCACGGTTTAGAAATAAATTCTGCGTCTCAGGTACGAATGAATGCTCACCTCCTCTTTCACTTAACGGTGCAAGGGTTCTCGGAAAACAGCCCCTGTTTGCCCTACGCTGATGTGACGTAGAAGGATAAAGCTTTGCTGATTGGTTTTTCCATAAAAGCGTACTAACCAGAGCCTTTTGACGATCACTGATCCAGAGAGAGGTTGGGTGATCAGACATTCTGCGCTTGATGACAGAGAGAGAGGACGTCTGGTGCTGTTGCAGCCTGACTACACGAGCGGGCCGCGTGTTCTGTGATGATCAATTTGAGCAGAATTCACTTATAGCCTATTTAATCCACGGTAAGCCTTGAGTTCGCATATTTAGATAGCCAGGATTTTTTTTCAATTTTTCGTAAATTAATTATTGTGTTTTTATAATAAATAGATATATTTTAGCGTAGAACCTTAAATATTTATTAAATCCCAAAAGCTACGCTACACCACTATATCTCATCTGCAAAATAATTGTAGCATTCTACAAAGGATATAACATTTCACGACACTTCAACTCTAAATTATATTGGCCAGTTGAAAGTTGTTTTACTTTCCTTCGACCCGTTCTTTAAAAAGTTTGCCCATCACTGGTATAGGTGAAGGAGGGGGAATATCAAATACAATGCCACTTAGAATAAGATAAATTTGATTTTAGAAAGAATGAAGGGACAAAACAAGCTATATTGACTCTGCGTCTAATTTTAGAAAAAGAAAAAAAAACCTTCATGGCATTGGTATATTTAGAAAACGCCTTCGGTAATGTAAAGTAGAACATACTAGTAAGGATTTTTAAGAGAACAGGAATAAAATATTGAGAAAGAAGATTTATCCATAAACGCCTTCGGTAATGTAAAGTGGAACATACTAGTAAGGATTTTGAAGAGGACAGGGATAAAAAATTGAGAAAGAAGATTTATCCATAACCTCTACAGAAGGCCACCACTCATTAGAATTAAAGCAAGAAGAAATAAGGAAGCAGTACACTGTCAGTCGTCCATACTGTTTAACTTGCATAAGAACAAGCGATGAATAAAGTTAAAAATGAATCATACTGCATGAAGACTAAATAAAAACCATACGGTTTGACGATGATATTGTAGATGACTTGGAAACCATAGTAAATAGCTTGAACGTGTTCCCGGAGAAAGAGTACAACAAGGGGATTGATAGAGAGAAAACCAAGGTAATGGAGAGTAGTATGAGAAATAGTGGAATAACGAAGGGAAGGAATATTCTGAAGTATAGTAGACATAAAGCGTAAGAAAGAAAAGGAAAGAAAGGCTTTCGCTAAATAAGAGGAATTTACTTACGGCTAATATAGGTATGAGTATCAGGAAATCAGTACTAAAACTGTTCGTATGGAGTGTGGTGGGAAACGTGGACGGAATGAGTTGCAGAAAGGAAAAGAATAAAAGCCTTTGAAATGTCGTTCTATAGATTAAGGTTGAAAATCAGATAGTTGAAGAGAGTAACTAACCGGGAAGTTCTAAACAGGAAAAGAGAATAGAGAACAATATGGAGAATTTTGACCAAGAACATTTTGAGACATGACGGTATTATAAAAATAGTAACAGAGGAAAGTGTATGGGGTAAGAGTAGAAGACGAAGGCCAAACGCTAAGTAGATTAGGGAGGATGTGGGATGTAGTAGTTATGTAGAAATGAAAAGGCTTGAGCAGAATAGGTTAGCATGGAGGATTGCATCAGACGAGTCTAAGGACTGAGTACTACAACAACAACAGGGATGAACTTAAATTATTTTTACAAACATAGTATCTACGTTATACGTGAAGATTTTTCTTTCATTTTCTGGTAGTTTCCCCATTTTTTGGCTAATATTTGTATAGAGATCCACTCATCTTTCCCACATTTTTATGACATCGTTTAACGGCTAGTATGCTTCGTTCATTTGCCTCATTTGCTCATTTTTTAAGTCATCCACGATATCTTTAACTCTTCCCTTGTTCGGACGCATGCATCATTGAAGTTTTTCCTGTCCTTAATGCTTCTGTGTTGCGGGTTCCTAAGACATCCTTCCCTTTCATACAATTGTAGAAAAGTTAGAACATCGCCATTACTCCAAATAACACCTTCAGAAGTAAAAGAATAAGTAGAAGAACAGCATAAAATAATGGCATAAATAAGAAAATAGCTAAGAAACGACAGTGGTTCAATACGACACATGGACAAAGTTTCGATACTGGATTAATAAAAAACAGAGGAAACTTAAGATGCAGGTTTTAATTGTTCGCGTGCTCCACATAGGCTCCCACTAGAAAAGAACACACAGAACATTCATACAACCTCATAAAACTGCCAAAAACGCCTTGTTTGGGATGTCGTTGAACTCACGTGCCACTGTGGCTTGTATGTCGTTTATGTCGACAAAGCCTTCATGTGAATTTTTATTGTGGGGAATAAAAGAAAGTCACTGCACGCTAAATCAGGTGAAAGCTGTTGAGAACTGGCACATGTTTTTTTGTCTAGGAATTGAACTATGACTCGAACTGTGTGAACGGGCGCATTGTTATGGAGCAAGAAGGAATCGCTCTCCTCCCACTGTTGCGGGCGAAGACCCTCAATCATCTTGCACAACTGACTACTACAGCAAAACATATAATACAACAGATAATACTGGAAATTTGAAGTAATACCGGCAGGAATAAATTCTTTCTGTATAATCCTGTGAGCGTAAAACAAGCGATGGGCATTGTCTTCACTTTTGATTTTGGTCTTGACGAACCATCACCGACCCATTCTGCGCTTTGTGTCTTTTAGGTTCGTATTGATAACACCAAGTCTCGTCCTCCGCGATGATTTTTTCCAGAATAGAATTGCTTGTGTTTTTCATTTCAATCAAGTTGCTGCTGGCGTCCAAGTAGTGTTTTTTGTTAGGGAGTCAAGGTGTGCGGGACAAACATTGCACACACTTTTATCTTCATCCAAACATTCCGGAGAATACTTTGGAAACTTGTTTTCAGGGATAGTTCTGAATGAGAGACGAATTTTCTCAATGTCCCCCTCGGATGAGCTTGAGACAGGACGCTCTGACCTCTCATTGTTCTTGGGCGACACCTTTAAAACGTTTAAACCACTCAAACACTAGTGAATGACTTAAACAATTATCCCCATAAGCCATTTTTATGTCTCCATAGCCATTTTACCGAGTAAAACGTAAAATCGAAACACTGCTCGTGGCTCCATTTCGATTTCGTGACAGAACAACATTGACAAACTACGGCCGCACGCCCACGTTTCGCTGCCTGCTCAGAATTGACTGGCCATTTGCACATCTATTGTTTAAAGTTGTTAGTTTAAGCTGATAGGCCAATAACATATAAATATTTTCTATCCTATTAAACAATAGACTTACAGAATTTATAGAAAAACACTTGATAGATTACCAAATGGACTTTCGGCGAAACCGCTCCACAATATATTCATAATAAGGCAATTATACGAAAAGAGTCATGAATACGGAATAGAGTTATTTAATGTTTATTGGTTATAGACAAGCGTTTGACTCAATACATAGAGACAAATTTTATAAAGCCCCAGCCGAATTAAGGGATATGATTGTGCAAACACTAACCAACAGCAAAGCAAGAGTTAAAATTAACAATCACCTGAGTGAAGAGTTCGAAATAACCTCCGGTGTCAAACAAGACGATCCCCTGTCAGCAACCTTATTTAATATAGTCATAGATGTAATTATGAGAAGAGTGGAATTCAAAGGAAATATTACCACACGTTTAAGAGCTTATGCAGATGATCAATTGATAACAACAAGAACGTATAAATAATTAAAAGATACTCTTCTTGAACTCAAAACAATTTCCCTCGAATATGGGCTAATAATTAACACCAACAAAACAAAATTCTTAAGATGTAAAAAAGGTGATATTACTCCAACAAGCGTAACTATAGATGGCGATAATTATCAAGAAGTAAAATCCTATAAGTATCTAGGCTCAGTGGTAAATGAAAGTAATAAAATCGAAGAAGAAATTAAGGTAAGAATTGCTGCATACTTTGCAAATAAAGATTTATATAAAACCAAATTACTCTCCAAATCTGCTAAAATAAGACTTTATAAAACCACAATAAGGCCAATATATGCCGCAGAAACATGGACCCTCAATAAGGCAGAATTTCAAAAATTAATGGTTTTCGAAAGAAAGATTCTGAGAAGGATATACGGACCCATTAAGCTAGCAGAAAATACCTGGAGACAAAGATAAAACCATGAATTGGATATGTTAACAAAAGCGAATAACAAAATAAATCAAAGCCTCCAGAATAAGCTGGCTGGGTCACGTATATAGAGAATGAATGAGGATAGGCTGGTAAAGAAAGTTTACCAATGGAACCCGTTGACATTAAAAACAAGAGGAAGACCAAAAAATAGATAGAGGGATGATGTTCTGCAAAATCTTAAGAAGATGAACATCAAGAATTGGACGGAGAAGGCTATGAATAGAAAAAGTTGGAAGGCTATTATAGAGCAGGCCAAGACGATGAAATAAATCTGAGAAGAGTTTAAGCTGCCATGGACGCATTGCACTGACGTCATTTTTTCCTCAGGAAAAAATTCAGTCTCGGACGTTCGGCAATTATAACTATAGTAATTTGACATTGCGACAAATAGCTGATATAATTCAAGTCGCTAGCTTACGTTCAAAATGCTTGTCATATATCGAAGAACATCAACAACTCTGGAGCATGTCAAGAAATAGAAAGTTAACTTGTCAACGATGCTTATAAATTCATGAATTTTTAAATTATTTTTCCTAGGCATGTGTTGTATATGTGCTTGAAGGTTTTTATTCAAGTCTCTCAACGTGCATGTTTTAATTTGTTTCTCTTTCAGTATTTTCCTACCGAAAATCTGTGAAGCACGAAGACCATCATCATAACACAATAAATTCCATGTTCTCTATTTTCTACAACTAGTGTTAATTCTTTCATTTTAACCGTATGAAATAGTGATAGTGTGTTCATATGACGTCTTTCTTTTAGTTATAACTCCACCTGGTTACCTTATTCATTATTTTAATATTGTATGTACTTGAAAAATTATTGTACTAACTGATAATCGTAAAGATAAAAGTTTTTGTATAAATATTAAAAAACTGGTTACCTATTTGTAAATATGACTGATTTAAAAGTTTTGTATATTTGTAGCATATATACTACACTGCATATGTGTGTCAAATCCTATTTCACTGTATGAGTACTAACGCATAAAAGTCTAATCAAATATATAGAATGTAAAATATAAACAAATTGGTTGGTACTTACTTTGTAGGGCCCATAATTTGTATCTCTTCAATTCATGGAGGTAGATACGACTGTGTTTACGACACAGTCTGTTCTTAATTTTACTGGACGCCAGAGAGAAGACTGGGATGTGGTTAAAGATACTCGTCGGTAACTCATTGTCTTCGAAATCTTCATCCAAAGTCGCATCTACAGAAGACCATTCCTCTTTGCTCACAATTTCTGAAGAAAAAAAAGTCCCGCATAATCTCCTTTTACGTGGTGAGTTATAGAAAGGAAAATAATAAAAGCCTTTGAAATATAGGAGAATGCTGAAAATCGGATAGGTGGATAGAATCACTTATGAGGAAGTTCTAAGCAGACTAGGGGAAGAGCGAAAAATTTGGAGGACTTGGACCAAGAGAAAGATAGGTTAATACGCTATGTTTTGAGACACGAGGGTCTTGTAAAATTAGCATTAGAGGAAAGTTTGCGGGGTAAGAAGAGAAGAGAGAGGCCAAGGATGGAATGAGTGATGTGGTAACGATGTAGAAATGAAAATGCAGAGGATAGATTAGCATGGAGGGTTGCATCAGACCAGTCTTAGGAATGATTACCACAACAACAACATTAACTAATTTAACAACAATATTGAATAACTCAAACGGGAATTATGAATTGGCTATTAGATTCACAAGTTATGATAGCTTTTAAAGTTTTCCATTTGTTTAAGATTTTTATGTAACTTTTTTTATAAGAATGAGAAACCAATATTATGCACCAACGTTACTTAACTTCAGATCCAAAACAACAACATATTTTCATTTTAAAATATTAATCAAACTTCATCTCAATTACGATAATCATTGGAGTCAATTGAGAGAAAAGTAAAGTAAAAGGTTTTATGCCAAAGAAGAGCATCGTTGCATCACACAAATTCACATTAACGGATAACTTTCCAATAACTTCACCCAATATTTAGAATAGGCGTTAGGATTCACTTGAAATAAAAATAACTTTCATGATGTTAAGATCACGTTGAAAGCCAAGAAAGTCGCACGACATTAGTTCTGAATTAACTAATGGCAATGAAGATATCACGTTAACTTTTTCAGCCAACCTGTCTCAGAATCTGTAAGTGATGGATCAGCTCCATCATCAGCTCCATCACCAACGACGTCCCACGCCAAAGGAGACGAGTTGTCGGCGGATGTGATGACATTCCTGAAGAGCGTGTCGACAGCTACAGCATCTCCATTGGAGTTGTTCGCGCGCGCCACCAGCAGCTCAAAGGAGAAGGCGATGAGCGTGGACAACCTCATGACCAAGAGTGAGGGACGCTTGGCGGACCCGACGCACGCGCAGCTCAGACGCTTAATTTAGATACTACGTGGATCTATGTCAAGAGCTCGGACGCAACCTCATGTGGCTATTGGCGGATATAGATTCTACCTTGCACAACTTTTTGACCTTAGCTGCTTGAAATTGCACGACTTTAAGCGATCATTAACTATTTTTCTTCGAAGACAGCGATCGAAATCCATACGGTGTTGCACCATCAAACAGGCATCGTCTGGTGGACAATCTCTAACAGGCAATTCCGATAAATCTTTCGGTTTTCTCAATATTTCAGTAGGTAACACTCACAGTCTCTACTGCGAACTGTTATTAGTGACTGTTATGATGATTAATGGGAATGTGCTTTTTAATACTGTCAGGAGGTTTTTATGTTGGCTTGAAATATTTGGAAACCAAGAAGAAAGAGTTCTAAAGGCATGTTGTTTGGAACCCATCCCATCAATGGATTGAACAATATCATATTCTTAAGAAAAAAGTAGTTATATTTTATTTGTTTCTGCTAAGGTTTATTCTGTCATTGTTGGGAAATAATGATAAATATACAAAGATCAAAAATAAGAATTAACAAGTAGCATATGTTGTTACGCTGTGTCCTGGCCCGGAGTCAGCTATAACAGATCTCAGGATACAGTGTAACAATGTAACATATTTCTATATAAAAAATTGTGATATTCATATCAAACCAATAAATATGAATAAAAATGAAAAATAATTATCATTTAACGGATGTCATAGTTCCCAGGTTAATTCCACATTTTAGGCAAACGTTGCATCATTTAATTTTTACTAAATAAGTAGGCTGGGTTAATTTCACCTTCAGTTTCTGATGCAATATCTGACTTTTCAAGGATATAAAAAGTCATTCTAATTTTTCTTTTCTCTTTCGAGGCAAGTAATATCATAGGCCCCATCGTCATCTGTGCATCTTTCTATTTTACCCATATAATGAATGACATGTCTTCCACTGTATTGAACAAAACCGTAATTCTTCTCCGCTGAAATGGGCTTTTGAGACCAATTGGCTGATTCATCTTCAAATTCTGCCTTTTACTTCGAAAAGCGAATAATACTACTACATCTCAGTTCTTATCATTCTGAAAGAGTTTCTTGCTATTTTATTTTGCCTTCTTTTATCCCTCTCTTATAGCTTAACTTACAGAAGTATTAATATTTCCTCTTCCTTTAGATACTTTTCTTTTTGGGCTTGCTGGTCCATGGTCGTGATATCGAACTATTTTAGTTGATATTTTTACAAATACATAAATAACAGAATTTTTAAAAATAAATTAGTAATCCTTTTATTTGTAATAAGAAACTTATAGTAAATTTATAATATAAAAACATTGATATTGTAATGAATAAAACGGTTTGAGTCGCAGTGTAACGAGGACTATATACGATATATGTAGTTTGAAATAGATAAAATTAATACTTAATGGATTATAACAACAATTTCAATATAAATGAATACATTAAACAAACAGTTTAGGAAAAATCTTAAAATAAATGATGAAGTAAAAATTTTCTTCACTCATCGTGAAACAGTTTTGTCTGGCATGAAACCATAGACGAGCAGCGAAGCAAACCAAAGATGAAGTGATGCTTAAAAAGTAAGTGGCACTCTTTTTTTATTCATTGAATCGTTAACGTCTATCAATGGCATTTCCGAAAAATAAACTGGTTTAATGTCAACTTTCTTTTCAGTTTTCTCACCATCCTGATTCCTTCTTCTCGTGATATGATTAGTGTCTATATAATTTGAACACGTATTTAATTCGTTTGCTTTCTATATTGGTTGTTCCATGTAATATTAATAATGAATTATAAATGTTAAACAGATTATCATTGCAATAATTCTACAATTCATATGAATTAGTACGAGGGGCTGGACGAGTAAGAGAAATTTATTAAAATATAAAATTGAAATTTAATCAGAGTGGTAAATTGCATTTAAGCATAATAATGATCTAGAGAAGAAGTATTTTAATCGAGGTAGATTTAGAAATTTGATTATACAAGGAGGGGAATTATTACACTAACAGTCTATAATTAAGAGAAATTTGAAGTGAAAGATGGACGTTTTATTTTGTATACCAGTCTTGTATAGCCATAGGTATAAAGTGTTTAACAATAAATTCTGCTACCATTCATCTCTAATCTTCTCAGATAATGTATTCTTTGCTTCCGTCTTCTGTTCTTACCAAACACACTTCCCTCAAATGCTAATTTTACAATACCCTCATGCCTTATAACGCCCTCCATATTGTTTTCTCTTCTCTTATTCTACATAGAGCTTCCTGGTTAGTAACTCTATCCACCCATCTGATTTTCAGCATTCTTCTATAGCACTGTATTTCAAAAGCTTCAATTCTTTTCCTTTCTGCAACTCTTACCATCCACGTTTTGCACCCAAGACACTCCATACGAATATCTTTAGTAATGATTTCCTAAATATTCATACTTGAATTAACCTTAAGGAAATTCCTCTTTTCTGCGAGGCCTTTCTTTCCTGTGCTATTTCAATCTTTATGTCTACTATCCCTAGTTATTATGCTGCCCAAGTAGCAGAATTCATTAACTCCCCACCCTAATCTAACACCCTTTCTTATTCCACTATTTCGCATACTACACTCCACCATCTTGGTTTTTCCCTCTATTAATTCCTATGATGTACTCTTCCTTCAGGACCACGTTCAAGCCGTTTATTATGTTTTCCTCTTCTTCTTCTCACTCCCTTAATAACACAATATCATCAACAAATCTTGGTGTTTTCATTTCTTCTCATTGCAGTATGATTCCTTTTCCATATTTATTTTTAACTTTCCTCATCGCCTCTTCTATATATAAGCTGAAGAGCATTGGCGGCAGACTGCATCCTTGTCTTATCCGTTTTTGATTTCAGTATTCTTTTCTTGCCCCTCAATTCTATTTACTGCTGACCTACATGTGCAGAGGTTACGGATAACTCATCTTTCTCGATTTTAGCCCTTTTCAAAATTTTTAACAGTAAAAGTTTACATTATCAATGGCTTTTTCTAAATCTATAAATGCGTAGGCCTGTTTTTCCTTATTTTATCTTCTAAAATTAGATGCAGAGTCAATATTGCTTCTCTTGTCCCTACGTGAAACCAAACTGATCGTCTCCTAACTCGCATTCTATTTGACGTTCCATCATCCTATGTACTATTTTCAGTAATATTTTGCACGCATAGGATACTAAACTAATTGTCCTGTGTTGTCCGTATCTATCAGTGCCAACATGTTATGAGAGTAACTTAGAAATTTGACAAGTTACGTAAATGACAAAGCAATCTTCTTGACGTCAAGGTGCAATGTTTTTATGAAATGGGATAGAAATGACCAATCTTTACCAACTTTGTGTCGTGTTGGACGTAGTCGCACAGTTAAAAGTTTGGTTTGTTCTAGACAGAAAACAGCAGAGTAGTCAATGTGTTAATGATAATAATATTGAGGTTGAGGATGCGCGAGAGCTCACGACGTCGACGCTGCCTGCTGTCGTGCCAACTCGGCTTTGTATCTCTCTTTGTGTGAACCAGTTACTTCTTGAATAGACCACTTCAGTTATATTTACATTTCCGTCATACCCTAGATAAGATCGGAACGTCTTTAGGCTTGTCCGTAAAGTACTGCGTTGCAGTATATAATTCATTGAGATGACTTTATATAATTTGTTATCAGAAATTCTAAGTACTTGTGTATTCAAGGACAGAGAGTGTTTCCGACCAGCTAATAAGACCACAATACATTACTTCATTTAATAAATACCATATTTACACAAAATATAGGAAGCTACTAAGCATCCGAATGAGTGAAAACACATATAATTTTCAATCATTTCAACGTGTCCTGTCTTGACGACAAAACTATTATTTTATAGAGATAAGGATATAGATTATCATATATTGTTAAAATCAAATTGAAGTTAATTAAATGTTTAACATAAGTCGTACGAATGAATAAAAGGCTTAGAGGCTAAGTTTTAAATATACAGATATATGAATACTGGATTATAACATTGTTTATAGAATTTGTCATTTGGAATGAAATAACATGCTTAATATTAAATATTCAGAACTTAAACTGGATATATAATTGTTGTCTATATTTAAAATATGGAAACTGTTCCAATTGATAGTGAGATTAGTTTCTAAAATATACTTAGAAGTAATAAATTAAGAATATATTATGGTTAATTGCTATGTGTAATATCTATGCTTCCAATTTGAGACTTCCTCAGGCGTTCTACAAACATAATATTACAAGAATTTAAATATGGGCAATTTTTAAATTTATATGGTTCGAAACTTACCAATTTAGAACTTCAACATATTTACTCCTTGAATCCCTCAGCCGAAAAGATTATATGTGAAGAATCGGACAAACTAAAAGAGCTTTAAAAATTCGCATTAAAGAACATAAAAACAACATCAAATTAGAAATTCAAAAGTACAAAGTTGTGTCCAAACACATACATATAATAATCACAATTTCGATTGGTAATATGCGGAAATTTTAGAGGAAGAAAATAATTACTTCTCGAGAATTATGAGTGAAATGTATATCAGGTGCAACCCTCTTTCAATCAATGTTAAAAAACGACACAAATAATTTGAACCAAATTTACGGTACTATGTTGTAGTAGTCTAACTTTTTAATATTCTCCTCCATTGATAAAATTCAACTGCCGAAAGCATTCAATGTTACTACATTATTTCGGTCGTAACCGCCAGTGGCTCTAGCGGGACACGATTCTTCACATGTAATTAATTCATCACATTCAATAGGCGATGAAGAAAGTTAAAACGGAATATGCAAGCAGAAGAAATAAAAACCTTACGCTTTGCCGACGATGTTGTAGCATTAGAGGAGTCTGAAGAAGACTTGGAAACCATAATAAATGGCATGAACGTAGTCCTGGAGAAAGAGTTCAATGTGACGGTTAATAGAGGCAAAACCAAGGTAATGGAGTGTAGTATGGGAAACAGTGGAATAACAAAGGGTGTTAGATTGAGAAGGGATATTTTAAAGGAAGTTAAGGAATTATGCTACTTGGGAAGCGTAGTAACTAGGGATGGTAGAAGTATAGTAGACATAAAGAGAAGGATAGCATAGACAAGGAAGGCTTTCGCAAAAAAGAGGGATTTTCTTACGGGTAATATGTGTGAATATTAGGAAATCGTTGTTAAAAATGTTCGAATGGAGCGTGGCGTTATATGGGTGCGAAACGTGGACGATAGGAGTTGCATAAAGGAAAAGAATAGAAGCCTTTGAAATGTGGTGCTATAGGAATGCTGAAAATCAGATAGGTGTATAGAATCACAAACCAGGAAGTTGTAAACATAATAGGGGAAAAGCGAACAATATGGAGGACATTGACTAAGAGAAGGTATAGATTAATATGCTACGTTTTAAGACACGAGGGTCTTGTAAAACTAGCATTAGATGGAAGTGTGTGGGGTAAGAACAGAAGAGGGAGGCCAAGAATTGAATGCGCTAAGCTGTTTAGGGAGCATGTGAGTTGTGATAGTTATAAGGAAATGAAAGGCTTGCGCAAGATAGGTCAGCATGGAGGGTTGCATCAGACCAGTCTTAGGACTGAATACAACAACAACAACAACATTCTATAATCTTTTCGGCTGAGGGAGTCAATGAGTAAATATTATGAATTGCTAAATTTTTAAGTTTACAATCATGTTTTTTATATATAAATTAAAAAATTGTAACATAGAACCCATATTTAATTTCTTGTAATATTAGGTTTGTAGTACGCCTGAGGAAGTCTCGAAATGGAGACGAAATGTTGTATTTATATAAATAGTGATAAATTTAAATGCAGACGTATTGGATTTTTATTTATTGTAAATCAACTGTTATGATATATTGTAACTAGTTTAATTGTCATATATGTAACAGTTCGGTAGCTAATGATCTTGCAGTTTATTCGAGCTTAAATAAAACATAAAATAATACACTTGTCTAAACAATACTTCGGTTTCTAGCACAACTCCAACGGCAATAAAATTTGGCTGTCGCTGTTACGTAAAACAGTTTATAACCGCGAACCTCGTTAAGTTACGTGTTAATGAAGAATTCTATTTATTCTTTACAGACTATAATGTGCACTTGAAGCTGTGTTCTCATCTAGAGAATTACTACAAATACTGAATGCATTAAAGGGATACATTAAATAATATTACTAATAATAGCCTAACGTTTTTTTAGTTTTATATTCGATACAAATTGTACTTCATTGTTAATGGAAAAGAGAACAAATTGTTTAACGTCGTTCCTGTAAATTCTTGCGTTAATTATAACTGTGTACGGCTTCGGTTATGAAACGTTATTTTTAGTTTCGTAAGTGTGAAATGTTAACCTTTTGTGTGACATGAATACCTTCCCACTTGTGCCATTTTGTAGACAGTAAAACGTAGTTTCGGTACATTTGTACAACGTACGAAATGTAACGGGATACGATATCCCTTGTTTCATTGCGACAAGTTCTAGCTATTGTTCGTTCCAGCTGTGCAAGCAGCGGATACTGTTGTATTGTCTCCTCAAAATTTAAGTGCATTCAGATTTGTGTTGAAACACTTTCCTGTGCTTATATACGAGACGTAACTAATTATTACTCAGTATCCCATAAGCGACGGTTCTTGGAACTTGGCAGTTGGAAGCAGGATGTACGTCTTGCATATTTTTGTTATATTCACAACAGCTGCGGCTAGTATTAAAGCCGAGAGTGTCAACATTAACAGCGTCCAGCTATGCTCATCTAGTCAAGGTTAGATTTAGCAATAAATTTGTTATACGATTAGTCATGAAAGACAATAACTTAGTTCAGTTGATATTTCAGGAATTTTACTCTGAGATTTACATAAAATATATATAATTTTATAAGACTTAAAATAATTAAAATTTTGGAATAAAAAATGATTAAATTACGTTTATGAGTATAGAAATTTAAGTTGTATTTAGATGAACACTTCAATTAACTAAAACGATCAAAATAACGGGGACATGTGAAGTAAACTCATGCTAGAGCGATTAATAGAAATATGAAGTCTGTAGATATAATTTATTAGCCATAAAAATAAGAAACATTAAATAGTTTCTGAAAAATATTTACAAAAACGAAACGTTAAGTCGTTATTGAATAAAGCATGTAATGCATGTAAGGCCTCTCATAAAATAATTTTGCATAAATTAATGATTGCAAAAACTCTTGTACATGAAGATATTATTGTAACAATAAATAAACAGGTCATACATGGGAAAAATATATTAAATACACAGATAATAGAGAATTAATATAATTCACAATGCAGTTGAATCATTACAAATGTATTGTCACGATGTTTCGTTCGTTAATTTGGGTGTTCAACGGATATACATTAATTGTTATGAAGATGTATTATGAGAACTTAATTATGAAAATTTCTTCATTGAAGTGTAAAATTATAAATAATTGGTATACAATGCCAAGATATTAAAAAAAATTAACCAGAACCAGGGCGAATCTTGAACCTCCGTAATTCATGAAAAGCGCCTTTTAACTCTACATTTTTATTCATAACAGGAAATTGACTTTAGCACTAATAGCAATGGACTGTCCAAAAGTTAAAAGAAATTTAGGTTGAACATAGAAGCTTATAGTGATCCTGACGTATAGATATCCAGTGGATATGTGTCCTTAGTGATATGATCCCTGCTCGGAAGTTTCCAGAAACTCGCTATCATCTTTCATCAAATGCATCCAGCCACTCCACCAATAAAAATTGAACTTGTTCTGTTACGGAACTCAACAATTGATCTTTTCAAGATAGTCCAGTTAGACTAAATTGCGTCTAAATCGTTACGGTTGGAACAATAATTAAAATGTAATTGAGTGTGTTTAAATAACAATAAAAAGGAGAATAAGCATAAAAAGTCTAAACTTACTCATTATAAATTATTTGTATTTATTGTTTTGTCAATTATTTTTTAACTTACGGTCAGTTTATTAATTTACAAAAAACATAAAATTAATATAGCTTTAATCTGAGATTAATTAAGCGAGCTTTGTACAACTACTTTAACAACGAAACAAAGAGTCTCTCAACTATAAGATAATGGTAGTATAGTTGTACCCGGCTTTTAAAGCTATTTCGTTAATTGAACTAACATATTTCAATTAACAACTTTAATACTGAAATGATCTACTACATTAATCAAAAGAGTTGTAAACAACTTTTTTCTACATTTCAGTACGAGTAAATGAAAGTAAAGAATGTCCCTATTTGGAAGGATATAGGGAGATAACCGTTTACGAAAGGCAGCAGCCCATGCCAAATAAAATTTACGATGCCGTATCTGCATACAGCGCAGTCCCGTACATGTCCAAGAACTACGAATCTCTATGTCACAATCACACGTCAATGATAATCCAGCTGGCGACAGATGCGTCCATTCCTGCACTCAAAAGTAAGTGTTTAAATCCTCTTCTATCTCAATAATGTTTATGAAGTTTAGTTACGTTGTTTATACTCTAGGGAAAGTTAATTAAGAGTGTAAAGTTACTTTTTTTTATTGAAACGCACGACTGAATGTATAGTTCAGCCACATAAAGGGACGATATACATTACTGTTATTTAACCTGAATATTTAATAAAAAAGACGGCAAATAAGTCAGCATATAAATTTATCACTATTTATTCAAAAGCAACGTTTAATCTCATTTTTTGAGACTTCCTCCTACGAAAATAATATTACAAGAAATTAAATATGGGTTCTATGCTACAATTTTTTAATTTATAAATAAAAAACGTGGTTCAAAACTTACAAATTAAAAATTAAATATTTAATCCTAGACTCCCTCAGCCGAAACGATTATTGAATGTACATGTGAAGAATTTAGTGTCGCGGACTATCTCCAGCGACGGTTATGGCTGAAATGATGTAGTAACAATAAGTGCTTTCGGCAGTAACAGTGGAGAAGAATATTAAAAAGTTAAACTACTAAAACAAAAAAGTATCGGAAATTTGGTTCAAATTATTCGTGTCACTTTTATCATTGATTGCATGAGGGTTGCACATGACATGCAACATTTCACTCATAATTCTCGAGAAATAATTATTTTCTTCATCTAAAATTTCCACATTTTGCCAATCGAAATTGTGATTATTAATATGTATGTGTTTGGTCACAACTATGTACTTTTGAATGCAAATGTTGTTTGTATGTTTTTAATGCGAATTTTTAATGCTCTTTTAGTTTGTCTGATGTACAATGCACTACAGTCTAAACAATTAATTTTGTAAATAACTTTTTGTCTTTCCAGAAAGTTAACTTTTTCTTTATTATTTTGAATGAAATTTAAATTATTTATTGATTTCAAAATAACGTCTACACCGTAAGTATGGAAAAAGTCAATTAGTTTATATTGTGTTAACTATATAGGGTAAAATTATGTAATTAATTTTTCTGCTATTAATCCGCGACACTAAATTCTTCACATGTACATTCAATAATCATTTCGGCTGAGTGAGTCAAGGAGTAAATGTGATGAATTGCTAAATTTGTAAGTTTTGAACTATGTTTTTAATATATAGATTAAAAAATTGTAACATAGAACCCATACTTAATTTCTTGTCATATTATGTTTGTAGTACGCCTGAGGAAGTCTCAAAAATGACATGAAACGTTGCTTTCGAATAAATAGTGATAAATTTATATGCTGACCTTTTGACCGTCTTTTATTCATTGTACATTTTAAAGTCTGAAAAATATTTATTCAAACATGTGTTAGGTGCCAGTTTCATCAATACTTTGCACCAAAACAGTTGTTATTTCAGGATGTGATTGTCTCCTGGCCTAACGCGCCAAAGTTTTAGATGTGATGTTCCCTTTTTCGACGAGGAGTAATGTGTGTATTACTCTGGAGTCCTAACTTAAACTCGATATCTCAAGAGATATGATGTGCAGGTGCACTTACATATATATTTTTTGTTGTCTTTATATTGAAAGGTTTATAATAAATTTAAATTACAGAATACTGATTCAAAATTAACATTTTACTTGGAAATTGCAAAATTTTATTTCCTTTATGTTTATAGTGTTGGATTCAGGGGCAAAAATGCCGTCGGGCCTTCTCAACGGCAACATGAACCAGTTCGGCGACTTCGACCAGTGTCTCTCAGTTCGTGTTGGTAAAGTTCGAGGAAAATACTGTCTTGCTTTGTTAGACTTCGTGGTGCCAGAAAAAGCATTGGACGACGTGGTGCGAGCTCACAGACATACTGTGGCTACCTTCGATGATGTAAGCATCAAATACATTTTTTTAAATTAAGATATTAACGTCTAAATGTTGTTTTGTGGTAATCAGTCTTAAGATTGGACTGATGCTTCCCTCAATGCTAAACTATCCTGCGCAAGTCTTTTCTTTTATACATAGCAATCACATCCTCATTAATCTACTTAGCGTATTCCACCCTTTTCTCCCTCTTTCCACACACTTTACTCTAATGTTAATTTTACAAGACCCTCACGTCTCGAAACGTGGCCTATTAGTCTATCCCTTCTCTTGGTCAAAGTCCACAAAATTGTTCTCTCTTCCCCTATTAAGCTTAGAACTACCTGCTTAGTTACCCTTTCCATCCATCTGATTTTCAGCATTCTTTTATGGAACTACATTGCAAATGGTTCTACTATTTTTCTGTCTGCAACTCCAATCGTCCACGTTTCGCACCTATATATCGTCACACTCGATACGAACATTTTTAATAATAATTTTCTAATATTCATACTTGTATTAGCCGTAAGTAAATTCCTCTTGTTAGCGAAAACCTTTCACCTGTAACGGCTCTGACTTCACATCTAATTTTAAATCTATTAAATACTTAATTTCTGACAGACTTAATTAATTTACTGTATTTTTTATCTCTTCTTGATCAATTATTTCTAATTCTGAATTAAGAAAAAAAATTGAGTCTAGTTCGTACATCAAGAGCTGAAATTATTATTATTTCATATATCGGTAGCACTCAATGTAACGCGAGTCGACGTTCTTTCTCATATCAGAAAGTATTCAAAATACTCAATAAAATGATGTGTTTAGTAGCTCTTTTTATTAAACAAATTTTCAATAAGTCTTAAGAACATAATGGGACTGGAATCGCATAAAAGTTAACCGGAGAAGTGTTTTTGATCAATAATATTTTCTTTCAATTATTAATTCCGAAATGATTACATTTTATCTTATTAAAATATATTAAATTTTTATTTAGATCTTCTGTAACCTGTGCTTTGCATTTACTATTATTATTTAGCTGGTATTGGGCATTTGCCCGGTGGCAGCTATATACAAAGAAAACACAAATACAAATAAAACATTCAATTACAAAAAGTTTACACTAAGGAAGAATTTTGAAGTGTAATTTTTTATTTGACAAAGAAAATAAAGGAGTCACACAAAAATCACTTCGCTGCACTTCACTATTATCACTTCACTGATTCTAAAAAATACTACTCACTTGAGTTTTCTTAGTCTATTCCTAAACTGATCTACGGTACCCAGAAAAGTCGTTTACAAATGAAAATTTTCCTATCTTGAAATAGATTACTAAATTCTGGGAATAAATTAAGTAGCAAGTAATTTTACAGTGACTGTTATTTATCTTTAGTTTCTTCTGATTTATTCTCAAATGCGGAGCTCATTGTCGCTGATCTTGATCAGGTTCATCCCGTGGCACTAACATATCGTTGAAGCAGCACATTCTGCTTTTATGTAGTGAAAAAAGGAATCTACATCTCCAAAATAAATTAAGTTTAACTATTATTACGATAGTATTGGAATTAATGATGTAAATAAAATAAATGTAAAATCGCAAACAATCAGAATCTATTTAAATTAAAATATAGAATCACAGGAAACGTTTCATACTTATTTTCAGGCACCCGGAATTTGTCGTAAGAAGTAGAAATATTTTTTAAAATTCACATCACAAAATGTTTATTACGTACAACTGATAGACGATACTTTTAGTGTAAATTTTAATAATTTGTGAATTTGGCCATTACACATTAATTTTATATATTAAAACAAGTAAGATGAAATTCTCAATGTTATTTATAATAATTTTATTTTTGAGATCAATGATAAGAAAAATCAAAAACATAGTTGAATATACAAAAACCGTCTTTATTAGTTTAATTTAAACATTAAATACAAATATGTCCAAACAGGGTCAAAATTTGTCTACCTGGCCATTTAATTGTTAACTTTAAACCAATACAGACCTTTATCATATTTTCAGTAATGTAACTACATTTTAAGTAAGTAAAAGATTCTTGAGTTTCTCACTGGGTTAAATATTTAGTGTTCCACAGCATTGTTATTATTAATGTGAATAATTTGATATAATTATATATATATATATATATATCTTTTTATAGTCGTACCAACAAAGGGGTCATTTTAGACTTTGCTAATTTTCCTTTTATATGTCGTGTACACTCAGTCAGAGTATTTGAAAACACTCACAAAAACCCAGGCACTTGCCGGGAATCGAACACGGGAACTCTGTGATGCGAGACTGAAGCACAGAGGCAGCCAATATTTTTATTATTTACTATAAGTAATATTAAAAATGCAACTGTTATCGCAAATAGTTTTATCACACTAACTGCTATTCAGCTGATGACGATGACAACACGGGCGTTGTGTAGTAACAAATATTTAACCCGTTTATTAACCATAGAATGTTCTAATCATAACTCCGAGAAAGACCGTGCTATCATATATATTTTGAAATGCCATAAAATTATGTTAAATGGGCTTATTATTTATAGACAGATATCTGACAGCTAATCCCCATGAATTATTGACAACTATAAAAATACAATAACACTTTAGGCTGTGCTTCGTTTGAAAGCATTTCTTGTGTTCATGAATTAAAATCATTGCACTTATGATCAATTTACACAAAATACGTTTTTCGCTGAGGTCCTACAATTGGGCAATGAATAATGTTATATTTTGTATTATGGAAGGCGAAGTCTCGTATCTGACGGGAAGTCGTCTCGGATAAGTCAATTGAATAAGAGAACCCTGTTCACTGAAAGTCCCGTGTTCGATTTCCGATCCGATACAGACCTTTAATACAATTTATCTTGAATTGGAAATATTTAAAACAACCACACGTGTCAGGAAAGCTAATCTTGTTGTATGATTGTAGCCTTCGAACCGAATAGCCCGACAGTCTCTGATAAGTTGGGGCGTCTGTGTGCCTCACTCCTGCAGCACTCACGATGTGGAGGAATCTCTGAAGGAATCCTTAGCTTTCCTGACACCCAACATCAGCATCAAGGAGGATCTTTGCTACGTACAGGATGACCAGCCCATACCAACTGGAACGATTTTTACAGCGTGAGTTTTTCCAACCCTTGCTTTAAAAAAAGGAAAAGTTATAAAGTGATTCTTTGTTGTTATATTACCGATTTTATCAGTGTATGTTTTAGTATATAGTATATATAACTATTAATTAATGCACTTCTCAGTAATTAGCTTTTATTTTCTTTATAAAATGACAATTCACAGATTACCAGTTATTTAATTTAACTGAGGATCAATCCATTAAATGCGATAGGATAATTTCAAAACTGATGAATAAGTTTAATTTTAGTGCGCAACAATTTTATGTGAATATTCAGATAGCCTACTTGGCGAGAGAGTGAAAATAATCAGTATTTACGTAACTGCAAAAGAACAATGCTTTCGATGGAACACAGTAAATGGAGCCTGGGAATGTGGAATGAAGTATTGAATTGGAACAATGGATCCAGTTAAATTTCAATGATAGCGTATAGCTCAACACGTCTAAATTTTTACTATAAGCAAACATTGTTGGCGTTTCCAACATCTCAAAACACATTTTTACATAAAAATGCTTATGGTATAGTGCTATTAATCGTTTAGCTTGACAGTAAATAATGGTGAAATTCAATTAATTTTTAGGGATACCTAAATCGTCTCCCTGGGCCAATGCCCATTGTATTTCAACGAGTACAAACTACGAAGATACAACATTTGTATCCAGATATACTTAATGTCAGAAATATCTCCGATTTAGCACGACACGGATAAATAATACAGTCGCAAATTCACGTAAATGTAGTATAGTGATTTGAATCACGGATTACCTTCCAATGGAACACGGTTCTGATAAAAATAAAATTAGCTCTAAAAATTGAAAAGGTGTACGGAAGAGACTTTTATAGGTAAATAGCTTGGTCCCTGTGTTTTAGGGAGAGGCGAGACGTCGTGTTTCATAACGTGACAGATCGACCGTTTGGCGACTTAAAAATCTGATACCTGAGTCCAGTTATTTGACCCCCGCAAATTTTGGAAAGCCAGAAATTAGGGAGATAAACAGCGGGCCAAGCTGAATTTTGATTGAAGGCTGAGGGTCAGGTGATCCGTCATGCATCTCATGATGGGGTGAATGAAGGAGATGACCTGCGAGGATGGATGAGAGAAATTTGGGCAGTTGGTCATGGAGAATTGAACAAGTACGATGTCAGAAGAGTGCGTGCTAGGTGGAGTCCTGTCCAAGTAATTTCTCAGAGCCCAGGAATGAGCTCCAGAGGCGACCAGAATTCATGGAAGACGGACCTCAAGATACTGGCGTGGGAAAAGGACGAAGTTATTAACGACCCACAATAAATCTCAGGTGTGTTAGTACCAATATTGAAAAGTGCGTGATGACGAATTTGTTCCTGTACGATAAACCCATAAAATGACCCATAAGTAGATAGAGTCTTACTAAATGCAATTGAGCTAGCTTGGTAAATTTTTAAATTGGACCCTAAAGTTTAGTAATTTCTATTTTCTGTAAATAAATTTAATTTGCTTTTATTTGTTTTAATCCAATAATTCATTTTTATTTAAATTAAAATTCAACCCCCTGTTCAATATAGTAAGTATTCCTTAAACATTACGGTTGTTATTTCCAGATAATATTTTAACCAAATAATGTGTTAATTTTTATAATACCTTCATATTTTTAGACAAGATTAATAAATCAGTTGTGGCTGATATTACCATGCTAGTCTTAAAAATGGTAAAATTTAGGACTAAATTAAACCTCCCCCCTTTCACCCCGGTACATAGAGGTATTTAAAACGTACTGCGTCGCAAAGTGCCTTTTCCACGAATGAAATTCTTATTTATCGTGACATCCGTCCGACGTTTCATTACATTTATGTTGTCATAAGAGATAATAAACCTGTCACGCGTAATTAAAATTCTAATTATGTGTCCGTAATTTATACGCAGCGAACGTAGTCTGGGATATTACTTGTACAGTGTCATGAATATTATGAGAAACAGTGTCATGTTCTCTTGTCTCCAACATTTCAATAGAAGACGAACTGTCGATTAGCAATTCCTTGCTCGTTGAACTGGTTAGAGTTCTTAGAATATGTAATTCGTTTGCAAGCTCTTTGACAATAGAGGAATAAGGTGAAATTTGAAGCTATCATGGGATACATTTCTATTTGCGATTAATTACGAACTCTGAAGGAATTTAATAATGGCGTATACAATTAGCGATGAGCGGGATTCTCTGAACATACATTCCCTTGTTTGAATGTGAATAACTCTTTCATTACTGTAGTATGTGGAATGCGCTTGGCAACGCATGGCTTACGTAGCAACCATCGTTGACAGAGTCATCTACTGTAAATTAAAAAAATAATCTATTTCCGCCATGGCTAATTATTTCTAATTGCTTTGGATAGACAACAATACGGATATTTTAGTTAAATTGTAAAAGTAGTAAACGAATTTTAATCACAGATTAAGACAAAGGAGTTTAATGTTTCTTGAAGCTGATATTCCCTTCGAATTGCAATAGTTTTTAGAAGAAAAACCAGGAAAAAAAGTAAATCGCAAAGGAAAACTTAAACTGCGGTGTTATTTGTTCAAAGAAGTAAACCAGATACACTTTGAATAAGGAAACATTTGTTATTAAATAGTTATTCGAATTAAGTACCGCGTGTGTATTCCGCATATAATCTTAATGGAATGGGGAAATTTTAACCACACTCAAATAATGTATAACTCACAATCTAAGAAAAATCACCGGGCGGTAGAAGGTGATGTAAAATAATACGAAACTACCTATAATAGTGTTTAAATGTTTTCTAGATCGATATAATATACGGCGCTACCCAGTTTGCAGGTTAGGAAATTTTCAACCATTATCTGCATTGTACTTCATGTGTAACCACATTATTCAAAATATTTTACGGTATATTGTGAAAATATTTTAATGTAATAAAGTTTTAGTTAGTCTTTTTTAAGAGGTTGGTATGAGTGACCCTTAACCTCTTGGTCGACGGGTATTTCACGCCGATCATAAACCGTGAAAACAATCCCAAGATTCAAGAATTTTTTAATGGGTTAACAGGCTACAGGTAGGCGATCCTGAAGCAGGCAACTCCCCTTTAATAGCATAGGAAGGGAATTGAAAAGGGGGGATGCGGAGGGTAGAGAAAGGTAGCTAAGGGTTGACTAGGGCCCCCGGGCTGTGGTTTAAGGATCATACCCGGTGTTTCACTTAAAGAGATGCAGGGAAAACCATAAAAAACCTGCATCAGGTAGGTCGGGCATTGGGTGCTATTCTCACGCCCTTGACGGGAGACGAGCATTAAATTTCTCCGTGTCTCCACCAGTTTTAGGAGGCAGTTGTCCGACTGATCCAATTGGATCAGCGGACAATTCTTATCATATATGTCGCTCCTTAGAGTCTTCTGGGAGCAAGGCTATCTAGTTGTTTCTCAAAACTGAGAAGTGATCTTTTCGTATGAAAAATAGTGAGGGATAAAAAGTAGAGGGGATGATTAAACGTCTAAAAATGCAAATTCTAAGAGAATATAACAAATATAAAGAAAGTAAATTAGACAGTAAATCATTTTATTATTATTATTGCATACTTTTATCCGAAAATATTACAGTTGATCTGACATGTTATATGCATATTTATTCACAGAATAAATAATTGACATGAATGCTTGTATAAATTGAATAATCCATTGGCTATCAATATAAAAGCGAGAGAAACGACAGAGCTGTGGACGAAACTATGTTATTGCAGTTTATAATATTTGATTGATAATGTTTTACGGTATTATTAGAATTTAGGGTAGGAGGGGGATCAGATGAAGATTAATAAAGGAATAGTTGAAACAGTAAATCATGAAATAGTTTTCTACGTCTATATGTATAAAAAAGATGGTTAAATAATTAAATTAATATTAAGAAAAGAATAAAATAAGGTGCCGCAATCGAGTTTGGGCGGAGCCTATGTTGGAAGATTCTGGAAATCTCAATAATTACAGATCATCTTCGTAAAAAACTAATTAAAATAATTTGGAGCACAGGAATCAACAATGTGAAATATATAAATTGGTAAATAATAATGTCTGTAACTCTGGCCATCTGTTTATCGCGACAATCGCATGTATTGTAAAAGATAATTACAATGTAAAGCAAGAGAGATATTTGGGATAAAAAATGCGATAAACATAAAAAAATTTTCTGTCTCTTTAGATAAGAATTCGGAAACGAAATATTGAGAATAGAGGGTAATTTCAGAAAGTTAGAGATAGAAATTTGATTCTTGATGATCTAATTCAAGAAGGAAAAGGAAAATTTGCCAAAGAAACATGTGATGCAAGGGCGATCATTGGTCTGTCACAATATAAACATTTTGACACATAGATTGTGAACTACTAAATAATATTCAGATGGTGCCATTAAAGTATCTCACCCCATAGGTATTGCTTTGAATAAAGAATGAGTTGTTTTTCTAATTGCAAGTTTAGATTATTATAGATTCACAGTTGGAAATAATAATTGTGTGTAAAGTGATGAATCATCTGCAACATGGTTTGTTACATATTTTTGTGTCAGAGGGAATAGTGGTGCACGTAAAAAAAGGTATCTTTGGCTGTAAGATAGGACCATTGCGATATATTAGTAAAAGTTAGTAAGGAGATAAAGTAAATAAAAATACTTTATTGGAATTAATAGAACTTAAAACTTAACGAACTTTGCAGGGTTATAATGAAATATTCATCATGGCCGAGATTGTGAAGTTGTACATAGTTTAGGTGCCGAGTAATGACACTTCCGACGACGGTTAAGTCCAGCCCTTATCGGCATGAGAGAATTGGAGGAAGGGGTGTAGTGTAGTGAGGGTTAAAAGTAAATATCACGATTTATGCCGAATTTAGAGGTCGTTGATTATTTTATTCGGGTTTCGATTAAAGCCCAAGTTCAGTGCGGGTGGAGGTGCGATAAGGTTTATTATAAAATTGACAACATAACAAAGGTTGATGACATTTGCATGGGGTTTGGGAATTAATAGGCTGATTTACGATAGTCCCGAAACAATTTAATAATGGTTTTAGTCCCCCGGAGACAGAGGAAATGGGGAATAATAAAATGATTACCTTATTAAGAAATTTTCGGGTCAGTGACATGTCCCGCGGTGATGACATTGAAGTGTAGCTCCTATCAGCATGGCTGAATAACAAGTGTCCCAAAACGACTAGGGAGGTTTCTGAAGTGATTAGAGGTACTCACGATGTTCGTTAAGACCTGACTTGACTACTTCATAATAGAGTGAGAGTTATTTATTACAGACAAATAAATTAATTCAGGGGGACAATTTTTAAATATCAGTGTAAATTACCTATGGGTAAAAGAGATTTCGTTCACTTGACGAACCTGTTTTATCTTCATTAGTGTCTTGATGCAGGTTACGAGGCGACCGGAACTTCCTTCTTCCCTCGGGTTGAATTGTAGATTTTCCCTCTGCCGGCGGAAAGTGGGATGAAACTCGAACTGCTGGCGATTGAAGAAAACTCAGGTTTTCCTTCTTCTTCCCTTTAGCCTTTCTTGTTCTCCATACTTTCTCAATAAAGAGCAACGATTCACACCACTTTCAACCCTTGATGTACACTCTTCCCTTTCAAAATACGTTTGACTCACTAGCTTTCTCTTCCCTTTCATGCCCTGATCAACTCATCTCTATCTCCTCACCTTCCCAACGTCTTCCGCAATAGTTTTCATCTCCTCACCTCCAAGCTAATCACGTATATCCCTTCTCCAAGGGAAAACGCAATCCCACGTGATGTTTGTTCCGCCAATCCTCACGTGCCTTCGTCTTGCGCAAGACTTTTCATCTCCGCCATCCTAGTACATCCAATATCCTCACTAATCTGCTTAGCCTATTCCATCCTTCGCCTATTAATATATCCCTCCTCTTAGTGAACGATCTCCATATTATTCGCTTTTCCCCTATTCTGCTAAGAACTTTCTCATTTGTGATTCTATCCACCCATCTGATTTTTAGCATTCGCTTATGGCACCACATTTCAAAGGCTTCTATTCTTTTTCTTTCTGCAACTCCTATCGCCCACGTGTCGCTCCTATATAAAGTCACACTCCATATGAACATTTTTAGCAACGACTTCCTAATGTATGTTGGTAGAACCCCCTGCTGGATATCGGGAGGTTCTGAGTTCGGGTCCCTGGTCCGGTTGATATTTTTCCATTCTTGTCTTTCTTCTAACATTTGAAGCATTTCCACTTCTTTATATCTTCTCTTGGTCAAAGTACTCCATATTATTCGCTCTTCCCCTATTCTGTTAAGAACTTCCTCGTTAGTGATTCTATCCACACATCTGATTTTCAGCATTCTCCTATAGCACCACATTTCAAAGGCTTTTATTTTTTTCCTTTCTGCAACTCCTATCGTTCACGTTTCGCACCCATATAAAGCCACACTCCGATACAGATGTCGGTTAAATCACGTGTTCAGTCATCGTCAGTAATCAACAGGGTGAGAACTATAAATATTTGAAAAGACCTGGAAATTAGCTAAGAATATATTCTTTTTAATATAAGATGTGGATAAATAAATACTCAGGCAATAATAAAAATAAACCATATTACTAACCTGCAATGAAAATTTGAGTCAATTCAATAATTCTCGGTCCTGTCTACTCTTTTCTGTAATAATCACTACTCAACTATTACGCAATTACTCTGTTTTGACTATGATTATTAATAGATTCCTCTCGTATTACGTCTTTGGTTGTAGTGACGGTTGTGGTAGTGTCCACTGTCTGCGGGAGCTGGAAATTGGATATATTAGTTGTCCTCAATCCTGAAGACTGTTGATAAACTACAATCAGTTCTTCGTTCTTCTAGATACCTGTTTAAAATTATTATTGGGCACTACATGCAGCCCATTATCTCCCCTCCATTTTAAATAGTCCCAATTACTTGGACATTATCTTATAAGGCTTTTCAACCAGCTCTTCGTATACTGGACACACTTCAGCCTGTTTGTGAAACCCCAACTCTCATCAGTCATGGCCGAACGAAATGTGTCAGGCACTGCATTCTTATTTTCTCTCAAAATATCTTCTAATTTTACCTGCGATATGGAGGTCACCTTTCTTGCGTCATCTCCTTTCCTGTTAGTCAGGCATTACGATTTACCCTACATCAGTTTGGTTGATAAATATTATTTTATGCTGAAAACTGATATATATATATATTTATTTATTTATTTATTTAAATGACTACCCTTATAACATGAATGTTTTGAAAACTACAAAACCATGTGTGGTGCTCATTGTGGATTAAAGTATTTAATTAGGAAGGATAGGGGAGTGGTGATGAGCTGTGCAAGGATTAAAATTTATAATTTTTATATTCAAATCAAGGGAAAGTTCTGAATAATAACTATTAGTATAACATTAACAATTTTTTAAATTACGATCCAATTTTAATTAACCTTAGCTAGCTTTATCGGGAACATGAATTCTTAGTGTCAGGGAATATTAGTTGGTAAATTATGATAATATACAGAAACGACCAGAGGCGAGAAACATTTAGGCTTGTACATCACCAGGCATTGTCGATCTTCCTTTTGTGACGTGGATTTTATAATTTAATAAATATATGAAAAATAGAGTTATATTTAAATGGGTGGACGCCAATCAATTGCAACTTTGAAATTTAAACAGTTTTATTGTTAACTAAAGTAAAAGATTAACAATATTACAATATTTAAATGCAATGAATTTTATTTGCCTAGCTGAACCCTAATCAAAGAAATAATATTGCATGAGACTTTAGGAAATTCAATCTACTTTTCCTCAGGGCTGTATGATGTGTTATATGCATAGCAGACCGAGAGATAATTGCCTTTTGGTTCCTTACTTTACATTCATCCTGCCCAAGTTTCCTTGTGGACTGGCAATCCTGGATTTAACGCAAGGGCTGCTTCCGGGTCAGCATAGAAGCGGCTGGTGGTGTCGTTTCCTTGTGATACTTGCAGCAAGATCGTCTTCCTTCTCAGACTCGAAGCCAGCCAGTCCGACTTCCCGTTTCCTCGTGCCGAACTCTCACCTTCAACTCCATTTTCTTGATTAACATTTCCGAGGTCCTCTCCACCTCGAATTCACCTTTCTTAAAACGTGATTAGCTTCCCCGATTTTTCTAACTTCACCAGTTCCTCTAATGGGGTTGGCGTCCCTACCCTTCCTCTCCAAAAATTCAAAATTTGGGAGGGGCCACCGTAGCAGTCTTTTGGGTCAACCACTTTGCTAACCTGTGGGACCTGTTTTTTTTCGGCGAACCGTACCTTTCATAAAACGACTACCCCTGTGAGGCTACAAGCAATATGGCTATGTTTGTCTTTCCGGGGATACTATGCGAATACCTCAGGATAATTAGAGTATAAAATTAGTAAAAAAGTTTGAACCTACAACTACTCGACCAACGCGTCATGGAGATCCGGAAACGTGGGTCGTAACCGGAAAACCGGAGTTGTTTCACAAACAAAATGTATAAAGGTGGAAAGGATGAGGAGACAAAGAAATTAAGAATTCTCTCCTTCAGTCTCTCCACGAAAATAATATAATAATAAAACTAGTGTAACAGATGATGATCTTACATGCTATAACAAATTTAAATATACGCATATACTTTATTATTGTATTCATACAAATTTATACCTATGTAAAAAAAATGTACCAACAAAAGAAAAATATTGTTAAACAGACCTGTTATTGAGTCTAGAAAACAGGTCAAGTAAATTATTATCAATAAAAAAACTCAGGACTGTTCTCTACGGAATTTTGTACAAAATGCTTAATATTGTAAAATTAATTTATATGAATAAAACAAAATATATGACGAAATTTTATTCGCGTCACACCTTCCGTCGTCATGATGGATGGTCTGTTGATATGTTGGTTGCTGACTACTTGTCGTCCAGGGTGGTTGACTCGGTTGCTGCGTCTATTCTGGAGCGCGTCTCTAGTGTAGATAACACAACAAATATCACCCAGAACGCACGAATCCTTCCTATGCTATTAAATGGGAGTTGCCTGTTTCAGGATCACCCTCATGTAGCCTGTTAACCCAAAAAATCTTGCGACATTGACATATCTTGAGAACCACTCATCGGATCAAAAAAGGTGTGAATGAAAAATGTTCGTATTGAAGAGGGACATCTAATGATACGAAACTCGACTCCCCTGGGGTGGGGGAGGGAAGAGTTAAAACTTGAATGGGAACCACCATTTTTATTGCAGATTCTGATTATCCACAAATAATTACTCCAATTAGGTAATCAATTTGAGTCACTTCGGTCACATATGTCGAAGTAACTGACAAAAATCATATTACTAAAAATAACTGTCCACCCATTCCCCAGGGGTAGGGAAGCGAATTATCAAAATTTTCAATGAGAAAATTTTTTATAGGAAACCTTGGTTTAAAATGTCAAATACCATTGATTTGGATTCATTATTCATGGAAATTATTACGCAGATTGCGCTGCCATCGTAAGAATACGGAGGCGTTCATTTATTCCTTTACCCATAAGTAGTAACTACGTTTGGCGTTACCCTGGAACAACGACGTGGACGTAATAGTTTTCTGTTCCCTTGCGGTGCTTGGCTTGTAATATGTGAGTCGCTTTGCCTCTCACAATTTATGTTGCCGGTTTTAGCTGCGTTCCCTTGCGTTTCATTGTCCAATTACATAATTCAGTTCCCCACCCCTCGGGAGTGGGGATGGGGATGGATGAACAGTTATGGTTTCAAGAAGTAAGAATATCGAACACGTTTAAATTTATTTTGTTGATTATGAGCCTATTTCTTGAGATATTCCCATTTTTCAACGATTTTTACCCATTTTGATTTTTTCCATTACATCGCCATCTGTGACCGAAATGACTCGAATCGTAGGTTAAATTGGAGTAATTTTTTCTGGAGAATCCGAATCTGCAATAAAAATGTGGGTTCCCATTTAAGTTTTTTAACTCTTCCCTCCCCCGCCCCAGGACATAGGGGCGGGGATCGAGTTTCATATCATTAGATGTCCCCCTTTGAGACGAAAATTTTTCATTCATACTTTTTTTTTGATCCGATGTGTGGTTCTCGAGATATTTCAATGTCTTCAGATAAACTGAACACCCTGTATATGTTCATATAATAGTGAAATATAGACGGAGAAGTTAACAATAGTATCTATAGAAGTTAAAAACTGGAATAATTAAGAGAACTTCAATGGTTTAAAATAATAATTATTATGATTGTTATCTGTTCTCAGAATTTTATTTGGTTTAGTCATCGGCTTAGCAGTTCTTGGTTCGCTAAATACATCAGGAAATAAAGGTAATCTCAAATTTATGACATAATTTTGCGTTACAAGTTTTCTAGGTTAATTGTTCTAATTATACTCATTATCATTTTAGATGGAATTCTTGCACGGATATTAAATGCATTTTCTTTGAACAATAATTACAAAAAATTATTAGAGACAAAATGTATGCAAGACGACATCGACTGCATACACGGAATCAGATTTTTAAATGCCTTGGCTTTGCTGATATTTCACAAGTCGGCTGCGCAGATGTTCAATCCGTACGTCAACAGAACGTCGATGGTAGAGGTAAAGGCTGCCTAATTAAATCTCATATACGTAAACATTTTTTTCCCAATTTGTGTTACCAATATTTTACGATACAGAATTACAGCTTGCCGTGGTCAGTAATTGGACGAACTGCAATTATATACACAGACTCTTTCATCATGATAAGTGGCTTGCTCACATCGTTCTCTTTGATCAAAGAAATCGACGCCAGAAAAACTCTCAACTTCTTCAGTAAGATTACATCACGTTTATTCAGGTATGATGGTACTAAACCAATACATGTATCATTTTATATTTCATTGATAGAACACAATGATACTCTAAAATGAATATGATTCTGTACAATCGCATTATTCTGTATTCAATATTTTACTGTAGGAAATCTTTTATTAATAAATAATCGGGATTCTATAAATAATTAAATTATGACAACGATGAAAATAATGAGTAAACGCACGATTGTAGAATTTAAAGTCATTCACAATGTTACATAAAATTAAATTTAAAGGTTTTATTTTACGTTTTTTGCTGTTGTAATCAGTCCTAAGACTGGTCTGATGTAGCCCTTCATGTTAACTTATCCTGCGAAAGCCTTTTCGTTTAAAACGTAAGCTACCACATCCCACGTACTCCCTAATCTGATAAGCTTATTCCATTCTCGGTCTCCCCCTTCTGTTCTTACCCCACACACTCTAATGCTTTTTTAAAGGCCGTCATATCTCAAAATGTGGCATATTAGTCTAGCCCTTCTCTTGGTCAAAATCCTCCAAATTGTTCTGTCTTCACCTTTCTGGTTAGTTACCCTACCCACCCATCTCATTTTCAGCATTCTTCTATAGACCACATTTCGAAAGCTTCTATTCTTTATCGGCCTGCAACTCATATCATCGCACCCATATAACGCCATACTCCGTATAATAATTTTTAATAATGATTTCCTAATACTCATACTTATATAAGCCATAAGTAAATTCATTTTTTTAATGTGAAAACCTTCCTTGCCTGTGCTATCCTACACTTTATGTCTACTATACTTCTACCATCCCTAGTTATAATACTGCACAAGTAGCAGAATTCCTTAACTTCCTTCAACACATCCCTTTCCAATCGAACACCTTTTGTTATTCCACTATTTCCCATACTACACTCCATTACCTTGGTTTTCCCTCTAATAATCCTCACGTTGCCCTCTTCCTCCAGGATCACCTTCATGCCATTTATTATGTTCTCTGAGTTTTCTAACTCCCCTAATACTACAATATCGTTAGCAAACATCAGGGTTTTTATTTATTCTCTTTCAATTTTGATTCCCTTTCCATATTTATTTTTAACTTCCTTCATTGCCTGTTTAGACTACATTCTTGTGTTACTCCTTTCTTGATTACTGCTTTTTTTGCTCTTCAATTCTAATTACTGCTGACTGGAGTTTATGGATAACTTTTCTTTTTCGATATTTTATTCATGTCATCTTAAAAATCCTTAATGGTTTGCTCCAGTTAACATTATCAATGGCTTTTTCTAAATCCAACAATGCCATTAACGTTATCTTGTTAACGCAGAGTAAATATTGCTTCTCCTGTCTCTACATTCTTCCTAAACCAAAATGATCTAAAGAAGTAGAAATTCTTAAATTGAAGCGGAAGTAGGAGCGTATAGCTAAGTTGAACGAAAGACAAGAGTGGAAAAACGTCGACCGGACCACGGACTCGAACCCCGGACCTTCCGTGTATTTACAACGCCACCGGGAAAACCTGCGGAAGTTACTTCCGTTTTCAGTTTACCACTGAGCTAAACAGAGTCGACGTCCAAGAACCGATTCAACATCCCACCATTCCTGTAAACCTAAGACAGGCTCAGCAGCAATTTACTAATCACATTCATCACAACCTAATTAATAGAAATTTTGTGACGAATGGACATTGTGTAAGTTGATCAAAAGGTGCATGGAATTCAAGTCAAAGGAAGTAGAAATGCCTACATTGAAGCTCAAGTAGAAGCGTATAGCTAATTTTGAAGATCTTTTCTCTTGACGTTCCATCCTTCTGTATACTATTTTTGTTAATATTTTATACGCATGAGACACTAAACTAATCATCTTGTCGTGTTCGCATCTATCAGCCCCAGTCATCTTCGGTATAGGGATAATTATGTTGTTCCTAAAATCTGGTGGTATTCTTACTGTTTCGTAGATTCCGCAATCTATCCTGATCAGACAAGATATTGCTTATTCACCCGATTCAATTTAATATTCAACAACCTATTCTTAAATCGATTTCTGTTCCTGAATACTGATTTCACCAACATCGCTAACGTTTCATGACTTATGAATATTTTTGTATCAATGTAACATAGAATGTGTATAATAAGTTACGTTTCAGGTTTTTACCGAACCACCTCGCAACTATTCTCTTCTGCACGTACATCTTACCTTATCTTAGTTCCGGACCACAGTGGAACATAGTTATACGACATTATGCAGACATGTGCAAATCAGGCATGTGGAGGAATATTCTGCACATACATAACTATTTCGGATTTCAAGATATGGTGAGTACATACCAATTTCATGAATTGATAGTTGCCTTTTCGCAGCTAAATATGTGTTAATACAGAAAAAACCATGCTACACTATCAGTTCTTATGTCGCAATTTTTTGTTATGTTAATAAGTCAGCGTTATGAAAAAAATGCCAATTTAAAACATTTCTTTGGATTTATTACGAATGGAATTACTAAATTATTTTTTTAAAAGAACAGACAAAGAAATTTGCAGTTTATTTGCATTTTATATTTAGAAGTGACATTTTTTATTCTTTTTAGATTGTCCTTCGTTAAGCATATGATATAAATCTGTCATTTTTAAATTAGAATTTACTATGGACATTTTCAAAACGAGTCGTTTTCATCAGGTTCTTGGTATAGACGAGAGTGTAATTTCATAGAAGGAAAGACGAACTTTTAAGCGAGGCTTGATACATAGTAACATGAATTTGTTACATAAAATTTCTTTTAGAATATATTCTTACATCATTTGAAAAAATAAATTGTAGTTTTGGATTGGTTGCTACACTGTGGCCTGGAATGTTGTTCAATGTAATAAAGTAACTGATAAATACATGTCAAAATAAATTATTTCAATACATAAAAAGATAAATAAAAAATTAATGGTTCCTACGCTCAACTTCAAATTTTATAGGCAGGCATTGCGTTGTTTACTTTTAGCTAAAGAAGTGTTCTGTGGTCATAACATGACAATATCACCTTTAGTTACAGATGCAATATCTGGTTCATGAAGATTTACAAAATCATTAGTATTTTTCTTCCCTCTTCTAAGTAAAGGAGCTTCGTAGTTATCGTTGCATTTTTCTATTTTACCAAAATAATAATTCGTATATTTACCTCAATATTGACTAAGAAATAAGCAAATGGCACCAATTCATCTTCATTCTCACTTTTCTTAGTATTTTTTTTGTCCACTGTAGAGATTTTTCTCTTCTAACTTCATTTACAAGAGCGTCTGTTGGTAGACAGATATTTCCTCTCTTTATTCCTCCTTTAGTTTCTTTAACTTTTGAGATTTAGAAAACACTCTGTACCAACAAAGATGGTCAGATTTGATGCATTCTGGTTACCTGTTGTGATATGGAATCAACAGTGGAGGATATATAATTTCAGTGAAAAGGGCATTATTTTCTCTAATTTCCTGTTTCGAACCATTTTACTTGTTTTTTTTCTGCAAATATGTCAATGACATAGTTTTCTAAAAATACATTACTGATCTTTTTATTTCTAAGAGAAGGAATAAGTTAATAGGCTGCGTTATGAGAGTCTCCTAAAATTAGTGAGAAATAAGTGGGTAAGAACAGAAGATGGAGGCCAAGGTTGGAGTACGTTGAGCAGGTGAGGGAGGATATGGGATGAGGTAATTATGTGGAAATAATAAGGCTTGCACAGAAGAGCATTGAGGGCATCGGACTAGTCTAATGACTGATCACTATAACAGCAACAATTTGTAATAAGAATCTTGCTGACAAATTACCATAGAAAAACATTATAATTATAATGAATGTAACGGATTGGATCAATGTATAACATGTTACACTGTGCCCTAGATTTGTTAGAGAGTGCCTTGTTGTACCATTTATCGGTAACATCAATCCCACGTGATCTATACAAGCTATACGTAGTTGGAAATACATCAAAATAAAAACGGAAATATACTGTAACAGGAGCTACAGTATGTTATAATCTATTTGAATAAAAAGGCATTGTTAGCGGCGCGCTCCAGAGTTTATATACCGGCCCCGTTTAAATTCACTTCGAGATGTAAGATTCCCTAAGACATTTCTATGCCATTAATTCCACTGCCTTGAAAGTTTGGTGTTTAGCGATGATCACCCCAAAGAAGGTTTCTGCCGATATTTTTAAGACTTAGATTTTTTATTTCCTCCCTCTCAGGCCAGAAAAGGTCTTACCCCAAAGACATATACAACTTGCAAAGTAGCCTGTCAAACGAGATTATTAAATTGCTGTTTAACACGAAGGAATGTTTAAATATAACTAATATTTTATTTAAACGTTTTACTTACAATAAGTTAATATTAATACAAACTGTTTTATAAGCCTCAGTGAAAATGGTTGAGGATTGCGACTCTGGTGATATTAATAGTATTGTTGATCTTGTACATTTCTTCAGACACTTTCTTAGCTAATGTGCTTATCGCAGTTTGTTATGATGAAATTCAGCTCTCATAAATTAGGGGGTGTAAATAGGTACATTTTAAAAAATTTCACGCTTTCGCTGATGGTTTAATCACGTGATTAATTAAATTCTGTAGCGGGCTAATATAAATGAATTCCCGAGCATTACAGGCACCTAGATAGTATCTAATATATACAGTTTAAGAAATACCTCAAAAGGAATAAATAAGTAAAAATTTACTTTACTCATCGTGAGATACAAAGATTTTTCTGCCCTGAAAACAAAGACATACAGCGAACGCAAAACAAAGATGGAGCGATGTAGAAGATTCAGCTGCAAAGAAAGACAACGGAGAGAGTTCTGCCACTGGTCTAGAACTTCGAACTGATACACTGTACCCAGTGTTACACCATGCACCAAGTCCCCCTAAATTATACATTTTGCGGCTCGCCTGACCCAGGACTGTGTCGATGTAACAATCTTGTATTAGTATGATGGTATGTGACCACAACAGTTCACGTTACTGTGCTATTGTGCCGCATTTACACGACCTTACCCTCTCGTAAAACACCTGAATAATCAAAATATGAGCTCGGCACACATCTTTATATGTACAAGCGAATGTATGCTCAACTATTTAAGACGATACAATTTGTATCATGTTTTTAATTATTCCACTAATATAATTTGCTTTGTCGTGATTCAGAAAATGTAAATTATTTATTTAAATCTTTATTTCATATTGATATAAAATTTAGCGAGGTTACATTTGTGTCATTAAATATAATACGTTCACTATTAAAAATAAAGACGTTGCAAAAAACATTTCTTATCATCCTCTTAACCCAATGTGATGCTTACTTTTTGGGTGGGGTTAATTGAATTTATTAATTTAATTATAATAATATGATATATTATTGATGGGGAATATTTAAAAGAATAGAAATATTTAAGGTTATAAATCCTAAGTTTTAATATTAATAAAAAATCATCAAAGTTATTTACAATTTTTTAGATATAAAAAAGAAAAGGACAATTCATTAGCATTTAGACTTTATTCTCAGTGGGGTGAACGAGGAAGCCTAATTTGTTCCCTTATGGCAATAGGCCTGGCAAATGTGAACTCTTAAAATAAAAAATAGGTATGATACCGAAAAATATATCTGTTCTTTCTGCTTCGTCGTATGATTGGTTGGTGGCTGCGACAAGATCATCTCCGTCTGGGCTGGGTCCCGTATTCTCCTTCCAGGCGGCTACCAGGATAGTTTCCAATATTATAAATTACAGCTCCCAACTTCATCTCCCTCCTATCTCCCGAAGGAAGTTGGATACGTCATACATTAAAAATAACAAAAAATTCTAAGAACAATATAAAGTACATAATTAACTAAAATAATATTTAAATAAATAAAGTAAACAGTATATAGTCTAAAATAATTGAATACACTATGCGCACACTATAGAGTACTAACACACTTAGAAGCACAAACAAACTCATAAGCAAAGAAGAATTCACGTCTTGGAGCTGCACGACCAGGAATCTGACCTTTCGTAATAGCACCAGACAATACATGAAACAAACAAACAAACAAAAAAGCAAATGAGCAGAAAACTCTCTCTCTCTCTCTCTATATATATATATGTATGTATATATATATATATATATATATATCGTACTGTATTAAATACGTGAAGAGAAACTTTAAGTTTGTGCATCTGTTTTTCTTGAGTTTGTGGGTGGCACTCGTATTCCTTAAGACAAAAGGATGACCCTTCCCATTGGACGTGCGAGTTAGGCCCTTTCACGAAAAAAGGGATCGCCGTGAATAATTAGGGGTTGGCTTCTGGCGAAAATGAAAGTTCCGTGAAAAATTTGGAACCTCACGAAGAAACGCAATACACATGCAGCATTTAGGCCCAGCAGTTGAAAATTTTCCTATTAGCTTCCATTGTTAACGATCAAGCCAATGGAAGTCTTTTGAGGATAACAGCTGATTGGTGATTATGAATTATGTAGAGTTTTCGTGGTAAGGGATTTTGGAGAAGGAGATCAGAAGATGAAGGGAGACGAAGGGTAGTGGATGAACAGAAGGTGTTGGGAGACGGCAGCGAGAAAATGTTGGGAGACGAGAGACGATGTTGAGATTCGGAGGAGAGAGTAGATGAACAGAAGGTTTTGGCAGACGAGACAGAATATGTTGGAAGACGGAAGATAGTGAATGCAAAAGTTAAATTGTTAGTCGCTGAGAGAAGGACAGAAGTTAGCAAATGCTGAAATAAGACTAAACTGTTAACCGCTTGAAGTAGACAAGGGAGTCTCCGCCAGATTTGTCCACGAGATTCAGCCTGGACGGCTATAAACAGAGGTAATCCACCTCCACCATCATCATTCATCGACGCAGACCGGGATGCAGATGCAGATATGTCGCGGGTATCATTATTTTGAATTATAAATAGTTCGCATTTGCCAGCCCAATTGCCATTACAAATGGAAATTGCTTCTCAATTCACCTCACTGAATACCCTGATGTTAAAGTCTCATGTTTTAGGAGCATTTTCTTGACAAATTGTAAATACCTTCTATGATATGGCTGAAATATTTTATTTATATTAAATTCAATCTCCCACCATTCCACCACCGATTTTTAATCATTATATATATATATATATATATATATATATATAGAAAATATGTGTTGTTTCTAGAGATCTGTGGCTGATACTGAAACGAAGTAAAAATATAGGGAGAGAGACAATTCTTAAGTAAAAGATATTGAAGGAAATACTTTAATTGTGAACTATAGATCAGTGAGTACTGGATAATTATCATATCACCGCGGGTAATTGATTGGCAAATTTTGTCGACTGTTTAGCACAAATCTAAGTTATTTAATATATCGGTTAATCGTTACTTAAACTTTATTAATTTTGGAGTATGGCAGTTTATTTGGTTACAATTAAAACCACACACTAACTCTGAAAGAAGGAGATTTCAACTTCAACGACATCGTCATTACGTCATTAAAGTTTGTTTATCATAACCAGCCGGGAATATTTAAAGGTAAATTAATTTTGTATTTTGGGTAGGATATTACAACATCATAATCGACTTTGATTAAGATTCCGTTGTCACGGAACATATTATTAATTCAAAATGTTCCTCTGATTTAAGTGCTAAGATGTTATTCTAAAACTATTTACAAAATGTTTAAATTTAACGTCTGTTATAAATTAATTTAACAATTTGAGACTTTTTACAGACTTCATTTCTCAAAAATTTAATTAATTACGACGGTTTGGAATATTTCCTGCATAGGAAGACAGCATGAAGATGACAGAAAAATACGTCGAAACGCCGTAGTTGGTTAAATTATATGAAATAGTCTGTGAAAGGTCATAAATTGTTGTATTATATAAAATATGTTTTATATTAAATCTAAAATCATTGCATGAATGTTCAAACTGATATAACTATGACCCATATACTTAGCTGACTTATTTAATTTTCGATTGAAATCTCTGCTTTTCTTTACGTAGCTTTATTTGTGTGACGTGATCTTCTAAAATCTTGAAATTATTTCGAATTGCAGAAAGCAACAAAGTTTGCAGATTCTTTGTGCAAAATTTTTGGCTCCTTAATTATATAATTGCTCATTTTTAATTAATGCAGGTATTTTTTGCATTTATTGCTGTTTTCGGTGAGTAAAGAGAGAGATTTCATTAAAGCGTTATATATTTGTACATTTACGTAACTAGAGAGACCTCGGGAACACTAAACCCAAGCCCCGGAATTAAACCGTGTATTAAAGCGTGTAATTGCTTTCCTGACTATAATATTGCACTCAAACTGCGACTTTGCCCAGAGCCGGAGAACCTCACCTTAAAACAAGGCCAGAAAAACAATTGCAGAGGGTCGCGCACATTCGTGGACTGAAAAAGTGCCCAGGGCGCCCGTTAACTCTGTTAAAGTAGGGAATCCGCAGGCGAAAAGGGATCTCGCTTAGCTCTAGGTATCGTCGCATTAAATTCAAGGACAGATAAAGTCGATTCAACAGAGAACGAAACGAGAAAATCAATGCTAAGAACGTTACTTAGGCGCACAACACTAAAACTGTGAATTAACATAACAAACAACATTACATTAATTTCCAAAAGTTAATACACTAAAAAATCCTCGAAATTCCAATCACGTAATGATGTTTCTACTGTTTTTCGCTACAATTGTTTTCTTGTATTACTACTTTTATACCGCATAACAAAGAAAATATAATAATATGTCTTCATTACACACAAAAAACAATCTTTGATACACGAATTAATGAGACGACCTTTAACAGACCAATTTTTATTATTTAAACTGACGTTTCGGTACCTCTTTGTACCCTATTCAAGTGTTAAAAATTCTACTTTCTAACAGAACAAGAAAATTAGCAATCAAATACAGAGGTGAACTAATAGTTTACACACTAGCAGTGACTATTTCTTCCGAGCCACAACGTGGTACTTAGACACAACCCAGTGGTTGTTCAGTGTCTATGTACCATAGACATGAATTGTTAATAAAATTAAAAAATCGTTCTTCAAGTAAATATTATTAAATTAAATGTCTTTCTTTTGTAGTGTCTGACACATACTCACCAGCTGGGCATCGACATGCAGTTGTTTGTCGCAGGGCTCCCGCTGTTATATCTCTTATGGCGTTCTGAACGCAAGGGAGTCACGGTCTTGTTAATAATTGCCGCTGTTTCAACTCTTCTCCGTGGTTATGTAACCTACGTTCATGGTCTGTCGACGGTTATTTATTTTGGCGCAAAGTAAGTTCTGTTAAGCTTTATGTATTAGTACTATCTGTAGGATACTTTACTAGTGGGATTGGGAGGTTGAATTTAATTTATTAATTTATGTATTATTATAATATGATATGCCCCACGTTGGTGGACATTTGTAATTATTGGGTAGGGTAAATTTAATTTATGATATTTAATAATTATTATAATATAATGGTATCAATTAATGATAGGGGTTTTAAATCTGAAAAGACAACACAAGATTAACTTTAAGGTTCTGAATTTTATAATATAAAAAATTTAACATGAGTTACAAATTATTAAAGAAAATATTACTAAAAACAATACATTTTCATTGAGACTTTAAAATCAGGGTACTCTGTGGGGTGGACGAAGAAGTAATTTAGATTCTAATGGCAATAGGCCTGGCGAATGTGAACTCATATTTAATGCAATTTCACGCATACCGCAGCATCTCCATTCTGGTATGCGTCGATGATGATGGCTGCATCGGCGGATGACTTCTGTTCATCACCGTCCGGGCTGAATCTCGTGGACTCTACTTAACAGATGTTTTTGTCTCGAAGACTTTAGAAAAACCGGGCCGGTGCAAACTTGTCTAGGCTTTATTACCCTACCTGAAACCTTCAACTTCTCTCAAGCCACCCCTTTGCGCCAAATTCCGTATTTTGTTGTGTTTTACTATTACAAGGTGAACATGAAATAATTAATGTGAAAGTGTGTAAGAAATACTGAATTGAAACTTGTAGGGAAAAGGATTTAGGAATAATAGAGGTATCACAGTAACTTTTGGAGTGGTTTTAAGCCTTGGGAAATCATGGAAAAACTATAAGGAAATAATAAAATGCGGACAAAAGTTTACACATGACGTGCAAGTCAAGAAAGAATCACACGCTCAAAAATAAAGTATATATGAATCTTGCTGTTTTTGTAGTTTTCAGTCCTCAGACTGGTGTGATGCAACCATACATGCTAGTTTATTCTGGCAAGTTTTTTGTTTCTACATAATCACCAAATCCCACATCCGATCTAATCTGCTCACCGTATTCCAACCTTGACATCCATCTTCTGTTCTTATCCCACACACTTCCCTCTAATGCTGATTTTAGAAAACCCTCAGGTCTCAAAACATGGCCTATTAATCTATTCCTACTCTTGGTGAAAGTCCTTCAAATTGTTTTATCTTCACCTATTCTTCTTACAGCTTCCTGGTTAGTTAGCCTATCCACTCATATGATTTTCAGATTTCTCCTATAGCACCACATTTCGAAAGCTTATATTCTTTTCCTGTCTGCCACTCCTATCGTCCACGTTTCGCACCCATATAACGCTACACGCCGTACGAACATTTTTAATAATGATTTCCTAATATTCATACTTATATAAGCCGTAAGTAAATTCATTTTTTTGTGAAAGCCTTCCTTGCCTGTGCTATCCTACTCTTTATGTCTATCATCTCCAGGACAACGTTCATGTCATTTATTATGGTTTACAAATCTTCTTCTGACTCCCCTAATACCTCAATACTATCAGCAAATCTTAGGGTTTATAAACAAAACACATTTCATTCGTCAGGTGTTCTCATCTCGTCCCAGTGATACCTATCTAAAACGATATTCTTTATTATAAATTTGTCTCTTTAATTATTGAATGCCCCTCATTTATAATTGCCAAATGAGGATTTAAATACATAAACAAAGTCCACTCAGTGTTAATATTTAATTTACTAAACCGCTGATTAAAAGGGGGTTTTGCAGAATATGTTGTAAAATATGGTTTGCTAAAAAATTAGAAAAACGTGTATTGAATATATTAAAATTTTATGATAGTTTTATATTTCATAATCCGGGAAGAAAAATTTGATGCTTGATAACTCTGCGGGAGACTTGATTTTTGATTCAAAGACTTTTCGCATTCTTAGCCAGGGCACTAATGACATCATCATACACTAACTATATATGCACGAGACTGATGGAACATAATTTATATCCAGTCATTGTTGTTCTAATTTAATTTTTTTACTGGTTAAATATATTTCTCCAAAATATTTTACAGCTATGACAATAAGAAACGGTCTCAAAATCGTTTCTAAGTTAGGTAATGCTGATTGGATACGTTCCTTAAATATTACTCTATACAGATCTTAATGTGTCAGACTATGATGATCTGATGAGCTTGATTATGTCTAACATATTGACGAAAATGTTTCATTTCTCCCGCAAGACTCATATCCACATCATCAGGACATAAAGCAATAATTCGTGCACTAATTTCGTTCTCTGTTACTTTTAATGTTTTTTTATTACAGAATTGGTCAAATAATAATACACTACATCTAAGTATATATGAAATTTGTTTTTTTTGCTGTCGGACTTGTTTTTTGGAGGGTGGGACCCCCATCAAGGTGGGATTATAAACTATAGTTTTTTAAGTTTATACGTAAATCCGGCTCTAGTCGGAAGCCATTAGGGCACATTCCTCGACCGTAGCACTGGAAGCATCGTCTTTCTACTGACAATGTTCTGGTAACTGTTTTTTGGACTTAAAGAGAATTTTAAACAACGATTTCTTTCACGAATGTTTTACTTTAATTGTTCCACGTTTTGGGTGATGTGAAACTTAATTATTGTTTAAAGTGGCATACTGCAGCTGTAATTTATGAAAAATGGGAGGATTTGAGGCGAAATCATCTGAAACGTTCACTACGATCTGTTCCATCACCAGCATTGAATTTATGAAAGAATAATTTGGAAGAAAACGTTTTATCATACCCTTGATATGGAGTAGATTTTGAACCTTCTGCTTTCTACGAAAAAGTGATTGAGAACTTGAATAAAGGACGAGAATATTGTATTTTTAAATTAGGTGATTATGTCAAGAAATAAAACTATCTTGCCGTTTATATACTTTAATCAATAAATTAAAAAATAAAATCAGTCAAACGTGTCTTTGAACATTAAAGATGCTCAAGCCAATTAACAGCAGCTGTTGCACGGGGTTTAAAATAAGCCAACAGACCGGAAGGCCAAAATAATATTTTATAATATCATCATGGAACCCTATTAACATATGAATCTATAGCGTGTTTGAAATTAAAAGGCACATTGGAATTTCGTGTGGAGGGATTCGATGAAGCCTGGTACACAACGTCGCATTGAATTCGTTAAAAGCTCATTTAAAACCATAGAATATATTGCGATTGTTCAGTAGCACTAATTGTCCCGCCTGCTATCTTAAGCTTTCTTGTTGGTCAGTCACTCACTTCGTGGGAATTATCAGACGATTGATGAACAGACCATTCACAATACAATAGATGTTATTGTAATATTTCAAATAGTGTCGGATGGGCGAATTGAGCTATGATTTTTATTTGATGCGACGGTTTGCGACTAAGAAAACGGTTATTTCATGTTTATTGCTGTAAATTATTTGGTTAAAACAACCTAATGTAGAGCCGAAGTTTTAAAAGAGTGTCATCTCTATAGTAGGGCACGTTGGAAAAGAAACAATTTTGAGTGGCACACTAAAGATACAATTTTTGAACTAATGATACCAAATTTTAGAATAAATGTTTGTAAGTAACATAATCACTAAATCTGATTGGTTATATTTTGATGTCATTTGCAGACTTTCTGTTTTCACACTTTTGAAATCTAAACTATGAAGTTTGTAGTATGAATTTTTCTGACCAAAAAATAGTTCATATACAGAATATAACAGCAGTTATATATATATATATATGAATTAAATTATTATAAATATATGGTAGTTCAATGCTACGATAGGGAAAATATATTGTCCTTACTATATGATCATACTTCTACCGAAAGATTACAATTAAAATAGTATTACTGTAGGAGAATAACTGAAAACAATAAGCAACAACATTGAAGTTAAGAATTACGAATTTGTGAATCAAGAAATATTTTTGTTCATTAATATAATATTTATTTATATATTATTATTTAATTATTAAAAAATGATACCCGTTACCTAATAAGTGATAATTCATGGAGATTTAATTCGTATACTGCTTTCTCATTACAGAGTATCTCAGCTTTTCGACACAGCTAACTTATCGTATACATTGCCTACACACAGAGCCACCGTGTACATAATGGGCCTTCTTATAGGCTATTTTCTTCGCAGATACGAATCTTCGGTCACCTTAAGAAAGGTATTTAAATATCTCTGATTCCTAATATGTAACCTACAATAATAATACTAAAAATTTATTCAACCTGCTCCAATATCATTGAAAATCCATTATGGCCAGTAGGTTTCATTCGCGTGTCCTACTAATTCAAACAATATAATTTTAGTTTTCTTCAGAAACATAAATATAAATTTAACCAATTTGCATATAATCCAGTTTACACACAATACACATTACTCATCGTAGTCGTATAGATTAGACCGTCAAGAATGTGATTCAGTGAATTTGAGGCGAGTCTGTGTTCAGGCCTATTTGACGGAAAGAGATAGTTCACTTTACCGGGGATTTAAAAAGAATAGTCAGAGGTTCACATAATAAATTGACGTTCTGGGTTCGATTTAAAACCAGGTATATATTTTTCGGCGGCATGTTCAGAAAATAAGTGTACTAGATTTTTATATTTTTAGGTAACAATGCACTTGAAAAAATTACAGGATATTTTTGGTACACTTATTGACTATTTTCCCACATAATTACCACACCGTTCAATAAATGTGATGAAACGTGTCACAAGCTTCTTTATGCCATTCTGTAAGAGCTCTCCCGCAGGCTCCTTTCCCCACTTCAGAAACTGCACCTGTTGGTCGGTTAAATAATTAATTTCACCCATGTGTGCTTTCAAGAAGGTGGAAAGATGGTAATATGAATGCACGAAGTCAGAGGGGGGGAGGAGGAGGAAGAGGCTCAATAAATCCCAACCAAATGAGTCATTGGTGGGCAAGGCTGTATGAAGACGGGTGTTATCGTGAAAGAAGCACACTCCTTCCGTCAGAATTCCTCTCATTTGGTTTTGAATGTTCCTTTTTAAATTTTTAGTGTCTCCTAATATCGTTGTGCATTGATGGTCTACCCCAGAGGTAGAAATCCGAGTAAAATGATAAATTTTTGGACCCAAAACAGTTAGGCTGATAATTTACACTTCAAAATACAACATTAATGGAACTATAATTCGATAAATATGATTCTCATCCACGTTTATGTCACTAATTTTGATTTGGAGTCCCTTTCTTTAATGAATGTCTCTCAATTCATATATTTTAATACTCGTACAAATTGGAATATACGGGCAAAATATTATTATATCATATAGAGGGAACAAAATGAGCACTTGAAATTGAGCATTTTCTCTATAAAAGAGTGATAGTATACGGTAACATTGTTCATGAAATTCTCGTGTGTTTTCCGGGGACTCACCGAGCTCCGTTTGCTGTAAGTGGTCAGCATGTATGTCCTAACTTTGAACATGTCATTTGGATTTTATATTATGTTGATTTTATTTAATTTGTGAAGCTTTTGTATCAAGACAGCAGGGGGAGAGGGGCTTATTGTGAATGTTGCCCGGCAAAGAAGGCAAGGTGACTTTTTATAAATTAATGCATTTTGTGAGACAATTGATTTTATTAAAGGAAAACGTTCCAGATTTCTTCATGAACTTTGTTTTCATTATTAGCCATAACAGGAGTTTGAGGTCTTAAGGTTAGTATTTCAATCAATTTATGTATAGCGTACCGTTTCTTCGTTGAAGATACAAAAGTTGGTTAAAATGTACTGAACAGTACTATAATATGTCGGTAATTCTTTTATTATAGTTAGGTGGACAAAATTTTGGTTTTTAATCCATTAAATTTATAAATCATACTGATATAATATATCTTACACTGCCAAGGAGTTACCGTTGACCAACAGAAATGTGTGTATTTGGATAAAAATTGCTACATTGTTTGAAATTGTGTACTAGATTTTCATTTTGATTACCTAGTGCTAAATACTGTTAAATATTTATTCAAACACCAGTGTTATCTATTATATATGTAATACAAAGTAAAATAAAGTAGACTGAAATTTAGAGTTGGATTAATTAATTATTATGGATATGAAATATAAAATTTACTAAAATATCCCCCTTCCCTCGAAACATTAAGATACTTCTATCGATCTGTTTCTGTTGTAATCGATTTTGCTAATGAAGTTGTGTCCGAAACTAGTTTCCTATTGTTCATTGTTATTTATTTGTGTCGATTTTTAAATCTTGTCTTAATTTGCTATTCATTAATAAAAGATTAATATAAAATATATAGTACAACAAATATCGCATTGGCAAATTTTATCATACCAAGTTTTATTTTACTTCTCCCAGAACCAAATTTTAATAATTAAAATCCTTTCCAGGGGCAACTATATGCTGGTTGGACCGTGGGTCTTTGTCTTGCCTTTCTAGCCATGTGTGGTCCATATCACATGGGTCGTCGGGACTATGAATACGAACCTCTATCTGCGGCTTTATATAACAGTTTATCACCAATTATATGGGGTGCTGCTCTGTGTTGGCTTATAGTCTGTTGTCGTTCCGGAAACGCAGGTAATTACTGTTTATTAATTGTTATGAATTGGGTAAAAAACTTAATACAGGTAAATATGATTCAAAATAAAAGGTTCTACTGATTAATTGAATATTTCAACTATATTTATGTCTACAGTCTGCAGGAAGTTTAAAGCCTCATTTAACAGTCGAAAAGTTTTTATTTCCTTTTTTAATTTTACAAGACGATAGCTTTAGACTTTTAAATCATCATCATTCAAAAATACTTTGACAGGTCACCATTTTGCATATGTGCTATAGGTGTATTTTTGAATTATGACTTGTAATGAATTAAGGTCATGATTGCCATTTTATTTAATCAGTGGTGATATTCTGGTTGAGGAATTCCATGTTGGACAGACGATGGCCAGGAGGCGAGGGATTAGGAGTCGCTATCTGACCAGGGCATCGACCGTACGGAAATTTCTAAGGTCTCTTCTCCCTCCGCGAATCAGAAGAAAACCGCGGACCAAAGCTGGACAATTGGTTGTCACATGATCTGCCATCCACCCTCATGGTGGGGGCTTGAAAGAGTTGACCTGGAGAGGAGAGAGTGATTTAGTTGGTGGGGAATGACATTTGTAAGGAGGAAGTCAGAGGAGTTGAGAGTGAATAACAGTCGGAAATAAATCATTGAACAAAAAGGATGTCACGAGAGTGCATGGTAGTCGAGCAACGACACGAGAGAATCAGTCAGTCTGGAATGAAATTTTGAAGTAGGAGGTGGGAAGGATACGAGGTATGAGAATTAGTCAGTATGCAGCAACATTTTGAATAAGGAGAAAGTCAGGGGAGATACGTTAGAGGATAGGGTGTGGTTCGAGTCTTGGAGCGCATAGTATGAGAATTTGACAACAAGAAAATATGTTATAATTCACTACGATGTATCTTTCAATCTCAACGCTGAAGCAGAAGCAAAAAAATCCATATGATAATTTTTTAAAACTTAAGAATTTCATTGTGAATTGAGGCCATTTCAGGAATCATGCACTGAATAGAGAAGTTATAAGTTGCCGATTATTCTGAATAATTAAATGCGTAACAAACATTTTGCACTGCACTTAATAAATTAGTTAGTTTACTTAATTTTCATCAGGAAATAAATTGAGACCATTGATAGTTTTATGGACCTTCTTGATCTTCAGTTGATCATTCAACTTACTAGGTGCCTGGCGTTGCAAAGGTATTTATTACTTAATCCTTATAAAAATTTTCATACAACAGTAATCTTTTGGTCAACATCAATAACGTTTACTTGTATAAATATTTACCTTTTAACGCCCCCCACCCTTATCTGGCACGATTAAATGATAGTGTCATAACCGATATACTCAGCACATTAATAGAGTAAAAATCTACTACTATCGTAAATTAGCGCCTTTTTTTAAAAATTAAGAGTGACAGAAATGATCCTTTACCTTAAAGGAGTATAGCGTTTTAATTTTATGATGGCTATTTATTATAAAATTTAATACGAAGTTAAAAGTTTGGCTGCAGGTGGCAAAAATTACTACTAATTGAGAGAATTACATTACAGGTAACACGTCGCATTTATTATTTAATACCAAAGAAAAAGAAACTATATGAATATGAGACGGAGAGCTCCCAAATCCTTCCTCTACTTTGTCTCTTCATATTCCCGTTGCTTCTACTGAAAAGTTTTCTTCGTCTCAAAAAAATGTGAATTGAATACCAGAGCCCTTTAGTGAAATATACTCAATTGGTTTTATCTCAGTCGTTATCCATCAGTAGTTTTAGCGAAACCATTTTACTTCTGATTTTCTAATTATTTTATCTATTAAGTGTTTTTATATAGTTGACATGATTTATTAATATGACTAGAAGTACATTTGTGCCTGTTTTATCTTTGTACCTGGAATTATGTTTCCTTTTTGTATTATTTATATGGTTATCTGAGGAAATAGAGGAAAACAATCGATATAATCTGCGAAATGGTTAATTGTAAATAAATTTAGTTAATAAGCCAACATTTTTTATAATTAACACTATATATTAACAATATTTATACACACTAAGTATCTTATAACAAAATTCGGAATGTGTCACGCCAGATGACAGTCCGCAGCCGCGTCGGTAAGCCTAGGCCCTCAAGGGGGCTGTTGAGCCATTGGAAGAAGAAGGAGAAGAAATATATTATAAAAGAAATACATGAGTTCTACACTATGGACCATCTAAATGGGCCTTCTCATGCAGCAGAACACGAACACAAATCTTAATCGATTTTGGCAGGACCAGGAAATCTAAAAAATGTTACAGAAAGTCATTACCTTTCCTTCTCAGCTTGGACCTTCCCGTAGGACCCATTCGAACTTCGGCGTTGATCAGTCTAGCATGTCTTCCTCCCGTTGTTCAGGATAATCCCCAATTTCTGTCAACTTTAAATGTTCAGTCTTATCTCCACTTGTAAAGCCCCAATCACATTTTTCTTTCAAGTTCTGTCTCAATCATCACGTCCTCAATGTCCCAAAATCAAAAATTTTAAATTTGAATATTATGTCCCCATTTTGTTATTTCGCTTCCGTCGGTGGCTGGGCTCGATCTTGTCCAATGAAAATTATTATCTGTCCTCCCTGTGAGGAGCCGTTTACCCCACACTATCACCGTTTTTGGGGAAAACACCATCTTTGTTCACCATCCTATGCCACAAAATCTCACGAGCCTTGGGAAAAGCCCAAGTCGGTTTTTTACCCCTGTCTGTAACCCGCAACTGCTCTCACACCGCTTACCTTTAATTCCGTACCGCTAAATTCAGCATGAAATTGTGTTTTATCGTTACAATACCATGGATAATACAAATAGTAAATAAATTACATGATACGTAAATGTTAGTTATAAGATAAATTGTCATTGACTGCACAGTAAATTACAATATTTTTATATGTTTGAAATTAATAATAATTATTTTTATTGCTTAGGTTGGTTCGGCGACTTTTTGGCTTGGCGTGGATTTCGAGTGTTTTCCAGAATTGCTTATTCCTTTTACTTGGTTCAGTTCCCAGTTTATTTTTTCAACGTAGGCAGAAATAGAACTCCTAGTTTCTACGGACACTTTAACCTGGTAAGATATAATCAATTATTGTCTTACGAAGACTTAGAGAATTGTAATACTTTCCTTACTTACCTGAATATTTCTGTTCATAGTTCGATTTGTCGGAAGTGTTCTGCATTACTGTAGCATCAGTCCTTCTGACTTTGTTTGTTGACATGCCATTCAATGGACTGCGAAATGTATTTCGAAAGAAAGGTAATATATATAACCAACTAAATAAATATATTTAATAATGTATTTAATTAACCAAATATCGTCGAAAACTGAAAATAATGATCACAAATAAATTGTTAATAGGTTATTTCTTTGTCGTTAGAGATTAGTTATTTCTTTGGAAAATGTGCCTGAATATTTACACAGTCGGCAACAAACATTTGAAATTCGGTTTTCCTTATGTTTTGGAAAATGCGTGAACCAAATTCTCTTTTTATATTGGCCTTCCAAATTATTAAGGGGGAATATATTAATGCGAATGTCAATAGTTATTAATTTAAGTCATTATCCACATCACTTCATAGTATTGCCCTTTTAATATTGCTGGTTAATTATTAAATAAATTTATTTCCAGGTAATTATAAGTAGGGTTGTTCGCATTGTACGCATCGACCTCAGAAACCTAAGAACGCGTATTTAAATACGGTCTGAATACGTTTTTCCGTCAGGTGGTAATGATACTGTTCCACCTGATGTACAGTCATTTCAATCATAAAAATAGTTTCTGGCAAGAAGCCTCAAGTCAGAGAACTATTTAGAAGTGGGAGAAAACTTACCTTCTCTTTCAGCGAAGTAAACGTAAAATGTGAAAAAACATTGTAGAAAGCTCTTTGTGGTATTAATAATTCCATGTTGTTATGGTGGTAATCAGTCGTAAGACAGGTCTGATGCAACCCTCCATTCTAACCTATTCTGCGCAAGCCTTTACATTTCTACATAACTAGCACATCACACATCCTTCCTAATCTGCTTAGCGATTACATCCTTGTCTCCCTCTTCTATACTTACCCCATATACTTTCCTCTAATGCTAATTTTACAAGACCCTCATGTCTCAAAACCTGGCCTATTAATCTATCCCATCTCTTGGTCAAAGTCCTCCAAATTGTTCTCTCTCCCCCTATATTACTTACAACGTCCTGGTTAGTTACCCTATCCACCCATTTAATTTTCAGCATTTGAAAGCTTCTATTCTTTTCTGTCTTCAATTTCAATCGTCCTCGTTACGTACCAATGTAACGCCACACTCCATACAAACATTTTTAATAATGATTTCCTAATATTCATACCTATAATAGTTTTAATTCCATAGAAATAATTTGTCCCAAATTCAGGCCCTTGTCGAATTTTACAGGTCTACGAGCTGACCTGCCACTCCTCTAGTGGTACTAATTTGTTTCTCGTTCTGGCTGTCGATATCATCTCAATTGGATGTTAATCTAACATTAAACAATCGCGATCATTATTGGCCCGCTTCCTAATAATTACCATTTATATACATATATACAAAACTAATAAATATTATTATGGGGATGGGGGAATTGTTTCTCATATAAATATATATGTGTGGGGTGCAAACGCACACCACAAAACAAAAAGTGGCTGGAATACACACTAAAACTACATTAAATCCGTTTGCGATACTTAATCACCACAATCAAGTACGCGGATACTAGGAGTAAACTGCCAGTAACGGGACCGATTGATGAAATGGATAATTTAAGTTGGGGACAAGGAGAAATTATTAACAATTCGTTTTTGGCTGACAGGATACACGAAGGGGATTCAGTAACTGGCAACTTCCCTTTAATGGAATTTGAAAGGGGGAATGCGGAATGGAGAGGAAGGCAGACAATGGTTGACTAAGTTCCCGGGATATAGTATAAGGATCCTGCCCAGTATTCACATGGCGCACCTAAGAAAACCTGCATCAGGCACCGGGCTCACAAGACAGGATGAGGTTTTTACGCTGTATATCTAAGATGAGCGGAACTAGGAGAAGTGCCAAAATCACATACCGCTGCTTAATGAGAGTCATTTGCGCCAATGAAAGATCACCAATTAAAGGTTGTCACGTTAAAGGGAGTTAGATTGTGTGTTGTTTTGAATATGTATTTCTCTTAATCATTAATGAAGTCGAGAAAGAGAGAAATGGGCATAAAAACGTATTAATTGAAATCGTTTGATGTAACAAATCCATCTCCATATTTCCACCACTTCAACGTCAAATACGCGCATTTCTGCAGACATAAACTTCTATTATGGGATTATTAAGACTCATTACTGAATAACTGAAATTTTCCCCGTACTGCCACGGAAAAATACTTGATACAGTTGATCGTTGATTAGTTGTATAAAGTAAATTGAATTATCTTTATTCCTATTACATATGTTACATATTATTGTTTTAATATTGTGCGGTATATTAACAGAAAAGTCTCCAGTGTCACCTGTACCGGTGGGAGAAGCCAGCGGGACCACTAATTCTTTGATCACCGATCAGCAACATCTGAGATTGAGGCTCAGAAGGTTAATTACTGCCAATTAAAAAACTCTTGTGATACAAAGTTTCTATATTCATGTAAATTACTTTGGATGATAAGATACCTTCGAAAGTAAACAATTTATTTCCATATTTTGGGAAACTTCATAAATAATTTTAAAATCACAAGAAATTAATAGATAACTACTGAGTAGTTTGTTGTTTTTAGTTCATAATATTATATATTATATTCATAATATAAGCCTGAATCAGCTCTTTGTAACTTACTTATTGATTTCACAAAACAATTTAATTTAGTGAATAAATCATTAAAACTGTTGTAAATAATTTCAAACATAGATTTTTGTATAAGTGAGCTACATTTCAATATCTAGTTCTACCGTTAATATAATGTTATAAACAGGAGTTTCTGTTTATAATTTATTAACATTAATGCTCGCACGCTACTGTGAGGTCTGTTGGACCCCAGGCAATATAGAAAGACAGTAAAACAAATCGTGTCTGCAATATATGCAAAAGGTGACTTCGATGTTGAGTAAGAACGTTTGTGGGTTTACTGATGTGCCAAAATACATCTTGAAGTTGAAAATGAATGACTTATTTTACAGTTTTTCTTATGTTGACTTTTTATAAAATTGTTAGCAAGATTCAAAGTACAATTTTTTTATTTATACAGTGTTTCTCGTTTTTGGAGAGAGAAGAGAATTTTTACTAATCTATTTTGTTTTTCTTGTGATTTGCATGTTACCTTTCTAAGTCAAATATTTGAAGATTAAATTAAAAAGGTTGTAGCTATTGTTTAATTGTTTGTAAAATAAATATTTTAAATTGAAAAACTCATTTTATTTGTTTAAAAGCGATCATTTCACAGCTTAAATTAAGGAAAAATGCACCCTACAATAGTATTTAGCTTCAGACAACTCAGGGCTTTATCCGAGAGTCAAGTAAAGCCAGACTACATGTACGTCAGACCCCACGTAACTTATTTTGGCCCAATGAGGAGACTGTCTCCGATCTCTAAAGAAAGGAGACAAAAGACAACTCAGGAAATAAAACCAAATGGCGGCAGATGTCGAACACCTCATCTCACGCTTGTAAGGGAATATTTTAAAGGAAGTTAGGAATCTGCTAGTTGGGTCGCATAATAACTAGGAATGGTAAAGGATTGTAGACATCAAGAAAGGCTTTCGAAAATAAAAACAGGAATTTATTTACGCCTAATATGAGTACTAGGAAATTTTTACTAAAAATGTTCCTAACTGGTGATAAACGTGGACGATAGGAGTTGCAGAAAGGAAAAGAATAGATTTCGAAATGTGATGTTATAGATGATTGCTGAAAGCAGATTGGTAAGTAAAGTAAGTAACCAGGAAGTTCTAAGCAGTATAGAGGAAGAGAGAACAATTTGTAGGACTATGACCAAGAGACGGGATAGACTAATATGTCACGGTTTGAGATATGAGGGTCTTGATAAGTTCGCATTATAGGGAAGTGTGTGGGGTAAGAACAGAAGGGGGAGGCCAAGAACGGAATAAACTAAGCAGATTATGGCGGATGTGAGATGTGGTAGGTATGCGAAAATAAAAAAGCTTGCGCAGGATAGGTTAGCAAGTAGGGCTGCATCATACCAGTCTTATAACTGAATAATAACAACAAAAATTATATATAATTGTACACACAACCAGAAAATGTTAATAAGCAATCTAATAAATAATGAAATGTTGTAAAAGCTAATCGAAATACGTGGATTGAAATAATAATTAATTTAAATAAAAATTCATTAAAAAAATTAGAAGTTCATCAAAATACAAAATATTTGCTTATAGAAGTTTTTAAATTAATATATGATAAAAGTGAACTATGCATCATACATAGTTGACATGATTCGCTCAAACTGAGTCAAGTGTAAATTGTTTGGAATCATTTTTCTTCTAATGGTGTGTAGTATCAATATACTTATATATGAAATGTTTTCAAATAAAATGCTAAAGACAATAAATAGAAGTATGAATAAGAGTTACCCTCTACTCACAGGGTTTCAGCTGCTACCTGCTATTTAGAATATGTAGAGTTGCCGGCATCGGGGACAATAGAATGTAGAATAATGAGCCTGAAATGTGCGGGATTCCTATTATGTAAGACGTATTGCTTGATCATAATGGCCATTCATTAACAACTTATCAACTATACTATGCGATATGTGTCATTCTCTTGGTACGGTGTAAGGAGATTGACCCAAAGAGTTGTAGCGCAGTAGGACCCCTCCCTAATTATATTCAAGTTGGTATATGAATTATATAAAAATTCAGCAAAACATTCTAACTGGCGACAGGTAGGTAAGAAGGGGTTTTCCTCGGCGCCAGGCTGGCGGTCGGGAGACTTTCTTGCTGCGTATTTATAATGTTAAGTATACTTTTGCTAAAGGAACATTCACCCTGAAAAATTCCGAAGGACACTGTTCCCTGGGTCATGGAAAATTTCCCGCGCTGGACGAAGGACTCACGAGGATTGGCGGAACAAACATCATGTGGGATAGCGTTTTCCCATGGAGAAGGAATATACGAGATTAGCTGGGAAGCGAGGAGCAAAAAAATGCTCAGTGTGTTGCAAGACGTTGAAAAGGTGAGAAGGCAGATTAAGAGAATGATTCTAGACGTTGAGAGGGCGAGGAGGTAGAGAAGGAGAGTTGATCAGGACGTGGAAGAGAGGAGAAAGCGCACGGATTTTGAAAGGGCGGAGGAAGCTTGAGTGTGCAACAAGAGTTGAAAGTGAGGTGTGAATTGTTGCTCTTTAGTGAGGAGCTATTGAGAATAGGAAAGGCTAGAGGGAAAAATCGGGAAAAACGGAGTTTTCTTCAATAACCTGCAGTACGAGTTCATCCCACTTTCCACCGGCAGAGGGAAAATCTACAATTCAACCCGAAGGAAGAAGGAAGTTCCGGTCGCCTAGTAACCTGCATCAAGACTCGAATGAAGATAAAACAGTAAATAAAAAGATGGCCAAAAAGTCAGCATAAAAATATATCTCCATTTATTCAAAAAAGCAAAGTTTCATCTCCATTTTGAGAATTCGTCAGGCTTAAATTTTTCCAATTCATCTTATTTACCCCTCTACTTCCTTCAGCCGAAAATATTATGTGAAGAATTTAGTGTCGCGCATGGACTTTCTGCTTCTCCAGAAATTCTTCACATTTATTGTAAATTTAAAGTCAGAAAACTATGTTGAAGATAAAACAGGTTCGTCAAGTGAACGAAATCTCTGCTGCACGTGTTTACCCCAATGAGTTATTAACCCTGATATTTAAAAATCGTCCCCTTAATTAATTAATTTACTTGTAATAGCGCGCAGGACATCTTTTAAAGTGATTGTTTTTTATGTATATAAAATTATTATATCATACCCTCAAAGTGATCCCGTAATAATTTACAGACTTATAAACCTTTAATTGATATAAAATTGTACGTCTGGAATAATTATGTATTCCATTGCAATTTTAGTTATTCAGTCAAGATCAGAATTCTATGTAGGCAGTATTAAACGAAGCACGTACATAAAATATTTCTATACGGATTGAAGCTTTGTTAATATTGCAGAATGATATCAATTCGTTGTCTGAAAAATACCATTGCACTCTTCTTATTTTATTTATTGTAGAATTTTTGTGCTGTTTTGTTTTAGTAATCACATCAACCTGTTTTGGGTCCAATACACAAATAGAATAAGTTACTTCTAAGTTCTTAATGTTCTGCAGCAGAAGGACAATTCTATCTCTTTCGAGGGAAAATGAAAACGTGACACAACGAAATTGCGTGGCGTGCTTTGAAGTAGAACCAGACCATGCACGACTTCCGTTCACAGCTGGAAGATTGCCCAAAGTGAAGAACCTTTCTTCCCCTTGGCAGTCGCCTCGCCCGCTGCTGAGGAGTCTGCAGTCTGACAGCTGTATCAATCAGAAACGTCTGCGACACTCTCAATCAATTTCCGTGAGCAAACTCTTGTAAGTGCTCGTCGTCTGGCTCTACACGACTGCTGTTTACCGCTAACAGGCGGCGAGTGGCCTTTCTTCTTGCCTTCGTAATTAGGCTTACCGAACTTGCGCCAACGCCTAGTACAGAAACTCGCAAAATTATTATATTTATTATTAACACTGAATAGGGTGAAACATTAGAGCAACGAAAATTATTTCATAAAAATATACCTCAAATTTAATCAACAGTTAAAAATATCTATCTTTATCTTGTCACATAGTCTTTGAAAGATGAGACCGTAAAAACAAAGAATTAATAGGAAAGGTGGAATAATTAATCAATTATAATCGAAAAAAATTGTTTTTAAAGCCAGAATGATCGATTGCAGAACGTCATTGTCTTACATTCTTACAATTAACGAACCTATGTGTTCTCAATTCCAAACACGTATAGAAAAATTTATCCAACATATAACTATATAAGTCAATGACTATCCTGATGAGGCAGATAACTCATTGACGTTACAAAGACGAAAGCGTTGTGCTACCCATTTATGGGACTGTTAGCGAGAAATCAAAGAAATTATTAATTATTTTTGGCTTCTCAGTTACATTTAAAATTAATAATAAACTCAATAAATTTACCAAAAAGGGTAAATACGATTTGGAAAATGATTCGCAATATAACGTGTTTTATAAAATTTATTGCGGTGCGCCCAACTGCTAAAAATGTTATATTGGTCAAACAAAACGTGAGTTGCAAATAACAAGTATGAACATGAGAACAATTATAAAACGACGATCCACACACATGTTCGAGGAGAAAACACTAATTTGACCGGGAAAAGGTTGAAATTCTCGATTTTGAGCAAGTTTGGTTAAAAATGAATCTATCAGAAATGATTCACATTAGTACTGGTCTGATGCAACCCTCCATACTTGCGCCTGACTTTTCTTTTCCGCATAACAGAAATTCCCACATCCTCCCTAATCTGCTTAGAAAACTAAGAACTCGCTCAGTTCACAAAATGATACGAGTACTCTAAGAAATTATTATAAAATGCTATTATATTAATTTTCATTTTTAGTTTAACTGTGTTGATTTACCAACCATTGTGAACTTTGAGTTCTTTTTCCTTTGTTGTCACTTAAATATACTTTGAGATAAGATGCTTCCCGTTACACATTGATACTCCAAGGCCACAGGTTTGGAAATCCCAGATTCCAGATCAAAAATTCTCTAACCTACTTCTGCATTCAGCCTACCTAAAATACTTGTGACTGGAGTTTACGTGTTACGTTTTGCCTCGGATCTCGATCATTATTTTTCGATTTCATATGTGATTCTATTGTTATATTTTGATACTGTTGTGGTAAATATGATTTAGTTTACGTATAATTTTTTTAAAAAAATTGTCTTAACTTCACCTTCATTGATTTAATTAAAATTTAAATAATAAAGCCTGTAAAAGGTCAATGATTGTTTTATTACAAACGAAACATGAATATATGTAGCAAAACATAAACCACTATGTCTCTATATATTTAGTAAAAGACCATTCTAAGAAAAATACTAAATTAAATATTTCGAAGTTTACCTCGCCCAAATAACCTATAAGTTATTCATTGAATTAACTCAGTTACATCGCAACAATGATTAAACTAACTTCTTTTCTACTCGTAACATAAGACGCTGTAATCAAGGATATGTGATTAATTTCTTTTGAATAATCAATCGGTTCAACGCGTTTTTACATCACCTTCTCTTCTGCTTGGAACTTATTGTATTTCATTTACGTGGTACATATTATGCCCTTAATTAAACAATACTCCCAGAAAGTACTTCAAGCAACAATACGAATTCCCTCTCTAAACATCAACAGAAATGAAATAAAAACATGATGTAAACTTGAAAAAGACCTTTCCCTTGTGCGAAATAGATAAATTCACAGGAATTGGGAGGACACACTTGTATAATAGTTAAAACTAAATGTTTTGTTAATTTTTCGCTGGAATTACACTTGCATTTTAATATACTCAGGAATAGGCTGTGCCCTCATAGTTTATGAGTCTTCGAAATCTACTAAGTCGTGATTTTCATTCATTATGTTTTTCTTTTCATATGAAGATAGTGTTTTTGAACTACTATTTCGGAGGATATTAGTATTTTTATAAATAGCATATTTAGTGAATCATAGACTCATGAGTGAGATTCTTGAAAAATTATTGAAAAAATAATCGTCGTCAAAGAAAATTCTAAATTTGTAAGATCATGTAACCGAAATAAATAGAACTACCAACATGAAATGAATATGAGATTTTTCTATTTAAAAATGACAAATCCATTTGACTAATATTCATTAATTTACAATAGAATAATAATTTAATTTAAGTTCATAAGTTACAGACATGAGAGGTCGTCTTAACGGGCCTTTTTATAGAAGCAGGAATTCGTACATAAACCCTATGTGGAATTGGCAGCACGAGGAAAACTGCAAGAGGTTACACACAGATCAATTACCGTTTTTCAGCTTAGCCTGGATAACGCGTCTGGAAATCACCGCTCGTCCGTGGATGTTGAACAATCTCTTACTCTCCAGCTCATTATTCTTTAATGTCCACTGCTTACTGCCCACCCTTAATGTCCATTTTCAGTGTCCACTGTTTAGTGTTAACTCTTTAATCCTTAATGTTCTCTGCATAATCCCTGAATTACTAATATTTGCTCATTCATCCTTAATCCTCGAAAATCAATTTTTCCTCGGTGCCTTTTCCCACGTTTTTATTCCAATTCTTTCGGCTGTGGGGACCCGATCCTCTCCAATCATAAGTATTTATCTTACGTCTTGGTAGGAAGCATTCACCCTACTAAACCGATGTTTTGATGAAAACACTATGTCTCGCCAAATTTCAGGTTTCTTGGAATCTTAATGAGTTTATAAAACCCAGGCCGGCGCCAACTTGCCTAGGTGTGTAGCCCTCTTCAACATCTCTCAAGCAGCCTGGTTTTTATTTTGTACCACCAAATTCCACATTACAAACAACCGCAATAATATACATGAAGCAAGACTTCGTAACGAAAAAACTTTTTGATTAAATCTTTAGAAAGTGTTCTCCCTCAAAAATTCGTTAAAAGTTGGAAATATGTACAACAAATATGACAGTTTTGCAATCCATTAATCGTTGATTATTTTATAAAGCAAAAATGTTTCTACTTCACTTCCTAGTTAATAGAGACTTTGTAATATTCTATTCCTCGACAATCATAGCGCGTTTATATGAAGTAGGAAGCTTATTTTATTGAATGGATGTATGAAGTCAAATTACTACGACACTTATGAAATAAACATTCTGCCTTGCAATACACACCATTGGATTATTACAAGCGCAAAAGCCTAGAATTTATAAACCAAAGATCTTTCTTTAAAAAATTTTAATAAATAAGCCTCTAGTAATGTCTTCATACTTCTAGGCATTAAAAATCACAAAATGCAAGAAACAGTACTCATCTCCAAAAATGTGATCAAATAAAGTTTGATATACGTATGCTTTGAAATCTTAGGACCCATAGGAGGAGATAAAATTAAAACTTTAACCCCTTTTAAAATGATGCAGATCAATAAATAAAATTACGGTCAAATATGTCAGCAAACAAATTTAATTAAAAGTTTGTTATTATAATGCTAATTAAATTTATTTTCTGAGATATTTGTCCGTAATTTTATTTATTTATTTTACTTAATGTCAGAAAATTTATTTTAGAATGAGAAAAAATCGTCCCCTCTTGCTGTGTTTTGCTGCTTTGTTGTACTCGTCTAACGAGATGACTAAAAATGTATTAGAAACAGTTAATTTAACATATTATATAAGAAGAAATTTTTTAAATGGATGATTATAACAATATGTAGTCGTGTAATTGGCTCATTCAATTTTAGAAGTGTTCTTCAGTAGTTAAATTTTAATGCTGAAAACGTATTGGTTTATATTCATCCTGCATGGGCTTGGATGTTTGTGCCGTCACGGTCATGGAGACTGGGATTAAGACTGCTGGATATACTTTTTCGATAATCCACAAAAAGTAGAAATAAAAGGTAAATTTGGTCGTGAATAGCTATTTAATTTGTGATAACTTAAAAGCTCTTCAAAAAAACAATAATTCCCTATGCAATAATTAAAATTCAAAGGACTGCGTACGAATGGTGACTTACCAGCTCTGTTCTGGAGAAAATTGCAAGTGCTGTTTATTTTTTACAGTGGTCCTGACGATTTATTGATCTTAATTTCGAGAATCTGAACTTGGCTGACTACGTACGTCGCTTTATTGTTCAGTGGCCGCATGATTTGAAGCGGTGATCCAAGTGTGTAACATAATCACGTCTGCAGGGCTGAGATTCAATTCTACGCGCAACGGACCTGAACGTATATCTTAATCAGTTTCCTGAGAGATTGTTTTATTACTGGCTGTGATAATCATTTAAAGGAAATTCAGTATACAATTTTGACCAGCCTGATTCGAAGGAAACTGATTTAGTTTTCGAAACAGTATTATCATCTTTATGTAATTGAATTTATCGCTGTTAATTGGCTACTTCTTTTTCTGATTAAATAGGGTGCTTTACTAGTGAAAAATATCCTTCTAATATTCTAAAATTATTACGTGTACGAAAGTAAGGGGCATAAATCTGCCTTCGTTATTAGAAAGGCAGTAAGTAAAAATTTTCGATTTTTCAAAATAATTCACTTATAAATGTATTATAATTAATTTACAAAGACAAATTGATATTTATTTGTACCGATAAAACGATTTTCATAGAGATATACGGTTTATGTAAAGGTCGAAGCTCAAAAAAAATTATACCTTGATTTCTCAAATATATATTTTAGAATTACTTCCTTTCTCCTTTGGACGGCAGAATTGCCCTTGACATGAAATGCTCCAGGTAATTTTTGATGTTATTTTATGTGAACTTAATGTATGTAAAGATTAAATCATAGTACGTTATCATAAACCAAGAATCGATCCTTAATTTCAGGCTCCTGACATTCAAAGTAGAAATTCAATTGAAAGCATTTATCCCGTTCTTGAATAAAAAACCGGTAGATTTTATCCATTTTAAATTTTCATTTTCACAAGTATTCAAGTAGGGTATGATACCAAATTCGACCGAATAATTTCAACAGTTTGTAATTTTAAACTGTTCTGAAATTCTACTTGTTTATGTTGCTGATCATGGGTGTTTAAATATAAAAATAATTCATATAATTTTGCTTTTTTTGGTTACTTAGGAGAAGATAAAATTTTGTTTTATGAAAATTGCAGGGGCAAGAGAAGCATTAATGATTCTGCGGCTAATTTAAGAAGTCAGAATAAGAAAAAATAAGCCTACGTTCATGGAATTTGTAGATTTAGAAAAAGCGTTTGATGTAAGGGTGGAATATTCTAAGAGATTAGGAAGGATATGGAATGTCGCAGTTATAAATATATAGATATAAGAGGTTTGGGAGGATAGGTTAGAATAGAGGGTTTCATCCGACTAGTCTTAGGACTTAGTACCATAACAGCAACAACGTTTTATGGGGTGTTTACGTACCTATATTTCGCACAATATTCCCGAGAACTACCCTTGAAAAATTTGGGTGCTGTCGAGAAAAAACGTAGGAAACTCTTACAAATGAAAAACAAAAAACCTAGATTATTTTCTGAATTGTTTTTTATTGCAAACATTCACATAGATTGTGATAAATTTTGGATAAGTCTTACGTCTACTTCATTTCGTTTTGCTGAAATGCCATATACCGTGATTTATCATAGCAATGTTCTTATAAATAACCTTAATTTCATATTTTCATTATTGGTATTTATTTCTATCTAGTAAGCGCTAGTAGCTTTGTACCCTCGTGAAATAACGAAATATGACAAAAGTTGAATGCTAATTTCAGGTTACCTTTTATAATTTTCGACAAGTAATGTTTGTATTCAATGCGTAATAATGTACACCGTTTGGGAATTCTTTGCATTGTATTAAGTTCTGAAAGGATGTGAATCTTCTTTGGTACGTTATGAAACCTATTTTGTTGCCAGCAACAAACGACTCCCACCTGTAAACCACCAGCAATATACTTGCTTATTAATTCAAGAACCCCTTCTTTCGCTTGCCTTTATTGTGTCGTTAAAACAAAGCCCAAATACGGTTTTATCTCCCTTGCCAGTCGACGGTATTAATGTTTTAAGCTAACTCCAGACTCTTAATTATAATAACAGCTCCGCATACTTTCTGAGGTGGCTGATATTCACAAGGGGTAAGCGTAAGGCAGTATAGAGGATACTTGACTGGGAAATGTTTTATTGGATTTCCATTTTGAAACTCGCTACGTTGACAAAAGCTTGTTAGCTAGGGGAGGAATTTCAATAGCAAAGGCCAGAGACTCGAGGATAACGACAATGACGCTTTAATTACCTTGGTGCACACATGCCATTCCCACCTGCTTTTAACAGTTATTTAATTTTCTATTGGCTGTGAATATAAAAGGAATAATATTTTTCTTTAAATGTTTTACCTTAATATGTAAAACAATATTTAACTAAGTTGCAGAATATAGTAGTTACTCAATTTGAAATTTAGAAGTGTATTCGGAAATTCTCTACAAGTTGAAATTAATGGGGGAAGGGGGTATTATTTATTTTATAAAGTAATGAAACGTAGTTAGCAATGCAAATTATATTAATATTTGACTTTTATTTTATATTAATGAACACAGCTTGCATTAAGTTTGAATTTGAATAGCCGGGCTTTCTTAAAAATAAACACAACATCTATATTTACCAAAAATGATATATATATATATTTTTTCTTACAACGAACAATTTTTGATCTCTACACTCAGGGTCGTATGATATTGGCCTTCTCATAGAGCAAAATATTTCACACAAATTCTACTCCGATCTGGTAGTATAGGAAATCAGCAAAAAGGTTACAGAGGTACTTACCATGTCAGCTTAGTGAATATCCAGGGCCTTCCTCGTTGCAACTTCCTCCTATTTGGGTCGATCCTAGATCACGCCCCAATTTTAATCGCTATTGTAAATAGGTTTAAAGTAAAATATTAACTTTGTGCGAAGTTAAGAATACTGATTTTAATTATTCTCAACTTAAATAATATACAATTTTGTTTCTATGCATGTAATTACAATTATTTTGGAATTTCTAATTATAGTTGAAATGAACCGATGGTAATTTTGTATTCTTACACTTTGTGGTAAAAAAGGAACAAATCAGGGATGAATAAATATATAAATTTATATTCAAAGACAGAAGAATTGATTCCAACTGAAGCTCAGCCAAGAAAACTATGGAAGTGAATTTGTGAGTTCAGAATGAAAAAATATCGACCACATTCCAGAAATGATTTATTTATTAAATATATGCCTATATGCTTCTTGAAAGAAAAATTTATTACAAAACAAGTAAAATTAATGGGAGAAAGTGACCAGTCTTTCGAACGACGTAACGGTTCTGGCCTGATAAATACAAAGATCTGTTTTTTTAATCCCTACCACTGTAATTTTTGTTTCAAAATATTGTTTAAAGAGAGTAATATACGTTGGATATGACTATTATTTCATAGATTGGACTTCGGTTATGAAGAAAAACTAGCTGTCGATATGAGCTACTATAATTTTTAATAGTTTCTGGAATGTTAGTATAATTTATTAACATTCGCCTATCAATCTGTTGACGGTGCTGTCTAACGGTTCCTCTACTTCAAAGCAAGTTATTTTAACTTTCTGCACCATATGATGAGTGGCTTAGCTGATTGTGCTTTTCAGAGACAGGATCGTGATTAAAGGTGGATAGACTATTTTCATTTAACTTCCAAACTATTTTGCCTTAATTGTTGCAAGTCTGGAAGAGTCGTGATCATTCAAATTACATGGTATCTTACGTTCGTCTGTTTAAGCTGGAAATCTAATTTGGGGTCTAGCGTGGGACGATGCCCTCAGGCCACTATCGCTCGCCTCACGATTCCATTAATCAGACGGTAATGGAGCCTGACGTGCTGATTAAACCACAGTCAATCAACTAAGTGAGAAATTCATTGCACCTCAGGTGATCCTAACAAGCGCTTTCCTCGTGGTCTCAAATTTTATTTGTTCTCGTACAATAAGAGACGAGGCTATTATTCCTTATCGAAATGAAATGTGAGGCTCTCCAAGTACGCGTTCCGCAGGCGACGGGGTAGAAGTTGTGGTGGCGAGGATAATGACCCGGAACATTGCCATTCCATCCCCACGCCACGCCGGTCCCTGATTAATCCGGGAGCGCCTTCTTCCCTTGGTCTCCTCCAGCAAGTTATTCGTATCGATTGGCCCAGGAACAACGCGTGCTGCCGACTTTGATTTGCAGCCTCCACGTTTGTCTTTGGGCGCGCAAAGCTACGCCTACTGGCCCTTCTGAATCAGAGGTCTTCGGAAACGCCTCGTGCAGAGAAGCTGGAGAAGAGTTATCGACGCAGAGCTGCTATTGTGGTTTGCAATATGAAGCCCTTACACGCCCTTCGCTGGACGTGATCGGGCGGTTCTGTTTCCAAGAGGTTAATAAATGCTCCCGGGAGCAAAGAGCAGAACAAGCGACTCAAAACATATTATACTCGTAGTCACCTTCGCGGTTTCACAAAGATACAAATATTCTGGAAGCGAATTGAGCCCAATGATGGATTTCCACTTATTAGTGTCAGGAAGAATACTACAAGATTTTAGAAACAACATAATAACACACACACCGAAGAAGACTGGTACTGAGAGATGCGAACAGCACAGGACAATTAGTTTAGTGTCTCATGCGTGCAAAATATTTACGAAAATAGTATGTATGAGGGTGGAACGTCAAATAGAAGCGAGTTAGGAGAAGATCAATTTGGTTTTAAGAAGAATGTAGGAAAAAGAGAAGCAATATTGACTTTGCGGCTAATTTTAGAAGACAGGATAAGAAAGAACCGACCTACGTTCATGGCATTTGTAGATAAAAAAAGTGTTCGAAAACTTGAACTGGAACCCACTATTGAGGATGTTATCTAAGACAGTGAAGAGCACTAGAATAAAATATCGAGAAAGGAGGTTTACACATAACCTCTACAGAAGACAGGAAGCAGTTATTAGAATAGAAGGTCAAGAAATGAAATCATAAATCAATAATAGAGGAAGACAAGGATGCAGCCTGTCTCCCAAGCTGTTTAACATATATAGAACAGGCGATGAAGAATGTTAAAACGGAATATGGAAAAGGAATCATACTGTAAGGAGAAGAAATAAAAACCCTACGCTTTGCCGACGATATTGTAGTATTAGCGGAGTCATAATAAGACTTGAAAACCATAATAAATGGCATGAACGTGGTCTCGGAGAAAGAGTTTAATATGAGTATTAATAGACGGAAAACCAAGGTAATGGAGTAGTATTGGAAACAGTGGAATAACAAAGGATGTTAGGGAAGGGATATTTTGAAGGAAGTTAGGAATTCTGCCACTTGAGAAGCGTATTAACTAGGGATGGTAGAAGTATAGTAGACATAAATAGTAGGATTGCACAGACAAGAAAGGCTTTCGCAAAAAAGAGGAATTTACTTACGTCTAAAGTAAGTATGAATATTAGGAAGCCAATACTAAAAACGTTCGTACGGAGTGTGGCGTTATATGGGTGCGAAACGTGGACGATAGGAGTTGAAGTAAGGAGAAGAGTAGAAGCCTTTGAAACGTGGTGCTATACGAGAATGCTGAAAATCAGATAGAATCAGTAACGAGGAATTTCTTAACAGAATAGGGGAAGAGAGAACAATATGGAGGACGTAGATCAAGAGAATGGATAGATTAATAGGCCACGTTTTATGACATTTTAAAATTAGGATTAAAGTGTGGGTGGTAAAAACAGAAGAGGGAGGAAAATACGCTACAAAAAAAGAACATAAAATTTCAAACGGATATGATAATTAAAGAAATTCATGTCTTTATTTCTGTACATTCAAATTTCTCATGGACTCATTTGAACCCTACTGTTATTACGTAAATACGTCAGGAGCATTCGTCTCTTTCTCAGACACATTAATCTACTGACGTTTACCACTCATTATAGAAAGTTTCAAATTCAGATGACATTTGTGTGACAGATCCACCTTTATTGATGTAGATAAAATGCTAATGATCTTCAACTCAGTGTTAAATTCCGGTTGTTTTACTTTCGATCGTTCATATTTTCATCAAATAATTGGCAGTTCCACGGGCAGTTCGATTTAGCCATTGTCTATTCTTTCGTTGTTAGATGTACAACCATTGTGCTTTTATAAATACATTGATAACATTTTTTTGCATTGTCCATTTTCAAAAACAAAGTATATTGTTAATGCTTCCAATCAGTTTAATAAAAATCTACGGTTATTCATGGGGTAGTTTTAACAATTCTCTACTTCTTGACGTAACAGTTTGTTAACAATTTGGTTTATAATTAACAACTGGTAAAATAAGTCTTTATTATCTTGGAGAGTTCTGATCTACATCTCTATTCATCCCATCAGTTAGAAAAAGTGTATTTAATCTGGTGGATAGAGCTATTCTGTTATAAAATCAACCTTCCACTTTATCAGTTCAAATTTTTTTGGTAGAGATTCTGGTAGCCAATGGTTATTCAACTTCAACACAATAAAATACTTCTAAAATATCTTGCAAAATAAATGGCAATCGCAAGTTATTCACTATTTTTCCATTTTATCTTGGGAGCATGTTGAATTATTAAACATCAACACTATTTATAAATCGAGAAATTCATAACCTCTTCTTATTAAGATATGTAAATAAGTTATGAGCCCCCAGGACAATTATGGGTTGTAAAATTTCTTGTAATTATCGCCCAGCTGTCCACAGGTGCGTAGTTGAGGAACACAGGCCAAGTTACAAACATTTTGTGTTAAATAAACGTTGCTTTTCAAACAAACATGCTATTGATTTTGAGGATATTAAAATTGTTGATAGTGAATTTAAATATAATGATTCAGATTAAGTTGAACTATCATTCTATTAATGCCAGAAGCGATACCAAAGGTCTCAGCAACACCTATGATGTGCTAATTTATTCTTAAATTCGCGGTAATTGTTCATTTTGTCAGTCAAAGGTCACCTTTTCACTTGATAAGTAACACAAAATATTGGAAGAAACGCTGTGTGATTTTATAGTGCATTAATTTAATTTCAAGAAAATACAATGTATAAGGTAATGATATTTAAATTGCAAAAATTGTTTGTTTTCAATAATGTAAGACGCACTTTTGTTAGTTTAATATTTTCACGCGAGGCGTTATTCCGTACTAGAAATCGATACGATTAGGAATCGCGATCATTCATCACATTATAAAATGTCAAAATCAAAATCCCTTAAACGGATTGTTTAGAAAATACTTATATGGTTTTTATGAAATAGTGTAATTCATGGAGTAACGCCATTTTCAGTTGGAGATGTGACACCAAAAGTTTGCAATTTCCCTGCTTAGTCAGCTGAACTACTAGCTTCCTAGATATCATGCTGTTGATGTCTGCGACCCGCCATGCTGAACCATCTCGCGCAAGTCTTTTCATACCGCATAACTAGCACATCACAAATTCTTCATATTCTGCTTAGCGTATTCCATCCTTGGCCTATGTATTCTAACAAATAATTTGGCATTAAATGGAATTTTATTTAATATCAACTGTGTTTTTAATATTAAACATATTGGAATAATTACAATTTGTCTTTTTCTATGAGAAATTTCAAGCGTCATCCACCTTTGGTTGGGATTTTTATGGCTACAGATTGCATGGATTTTATAAATGTTTGGTGGGTGGGAAGCGGCTAGATACGCCGGAACAGGTACCAATAAATGGTGCTCTCGTTTTAACATTCTAACTTTAAAACAGAATTCCCTCTGGAATAATAATTTCAAACACTCGCTCAAATTTATTCTTCAACTTTAACTAGTTCATTCCACAGTTCTTACCACTAACTGCTCTCCTACTACGATTTCGTCTAATCATCGTCACATCTTCATCATTATTGGTTTTTCGTTCAAGAAACACGAGTATTGTTGATATATACGTTATATAGGCACACTTCTGACAAAAACTGTATTTTGTGAGCTGTAAATTTTGATCTACAGTGTTCACTCCAGTATACCTTGCCTGACTCCAGAATCAAACAAATGAAATGAGAAATAATTTTATATATTGATTATTGCCTTAATTATCCCTATCAATTAAAGTATTTCGTGTGTGTAAATAAATGAGGACTTGTAATGAAAATTATATTCAACAGGAGAATGAAAAATCGTATGCATGTATTCGTACCAAGAACTTAGAATTCTGTAGGAATCATTCCACAAATTCAGTTACATTCTAAAAATTCAGAGCATAATTCAAGTAACGTCTACTGTAACGCTTCAGTAATATGTTGAGGGGTAAAGTAACTCGTGGATATTATTGGAGAATGTTTATGATTGGATTATGTCTATTTGGATTATAAAAATTAAATGCTCACGAAATTAATGTAGTTTTCGAGAGGATCTGCCACAACTTGTCATCCGCCCGTAGCTTTCTGTGAAAGGCAAGCGTTAATAATAATATTTTAATAGTAATTATACTAATAAATATTTATTTAATGAACGTAGACTTTCCCGGTGAATAATTAGGATGAAATCTTCACGGTTAACCAACCGGGTCAGGCTTTTAAAAACAACGTTTCTGCGGCCATTTTCTGCCGCCGTGTTCACCATAGCCGCAGAAACGTTGTGTGTTTTTAAAAGCCTGACCCGGTTGGTTAACCGTGTAGATTTCATCCGAATAAATATGTATGTTTAGCATAACTCCTACATTAATAGATATTTTATGTTTGGGAGAACGGCTGTTTTATTTCTTTGTGAAAATTTATTCCTATTCCCAAATGTACAACGTTGAAAGAACATTCGGGAACAGTCCTGGGCTGTTGCGGTTTCTTTATTTCCCATCTGAGAGAACATTTACTGGCCATGGATTCACTGACCTATCACGGAATGCCATCGCCCCCACCCTCCAGCCTCCAGGAGACGTCCGCGAGAGCTGGCGAATAAAAATGCAAATTCCTGGCATATCGAGGAGGGTGGACGTACTATTGGATGCCCCCGGCCGTGTTTGGGACCGCCGCATATCTTGCCGAATTATTAATGTGACTCCATAGAAAAGCCCACAGCCGTGCAATCTGCTCTCGAAGGGGGTGGTCCGTTCCAGACACTTCAACGAGACACTCCACTGGAGGCTCCACGCCGCCGTAAAGGGATCCGAATAAACTATTGTTGTTCTAAAAACACTTGCTCCAGTTTGCAAGAGTTCGGAGAGATATTTCAATGTTTTTAAAACCACCAATAAGAAAAGAAAACTGAATTATCAAGATTTTAGATTTATTATTATTTCCATTAGTCCTCGATTGAGGAAATAGGATACGTCATACATAACAAATAAATAATTATAAGAACAAAATAAGGTGCATAATTAATTACAAATAATCTTCAAATAAAATAAAAAGTATATAGTATAAAGTCATTAAAAACACTACACGCACACAAGAGAGCACAAGCACACACTGAGAAACACAAACACACGCAATGGAATTTTCACTACTTGGAGCTGCGCGACAAGGAATCTGGCCTTTCCGTAGTAGCTACAGGCACTACATGAAACAAACAAATAAAAAAACCAGAAAAAATGAAAGTTTAAATCTATGTAGACAGTCATTTTATTAGGCAACAGATTCAACACTTTTGCAGGAACCATTATTTTAAATATTAGGGGGACGATTAAGAAAATCCCGCACAGAGTAAAACGTGCCATTTAATAGAATAGTTTACTCTGATTCTCGAAACTTTTGTAGTTGTTATTATTCTTAACCTCTGGAGGAAGGCTTTTGTATAAAATTAACTCGGTATTGTGAATACAAGGCAGTGCTTGACCGACCTTAGAGCTGAACGATTTCTGGTCGCGTATTTATGAAATTCGCCATTCGTTAGAAACAAATTTATGTTCCGATTTACAAACTTTAAGATTTCATGAATATATACGCTTGGTAGAGTAAGTATTTACAAACTCTTGAAGAAAGGTTTGCAACTCGTTCTAGAATTCGTACTACAAAGTATACTAATGGCAAGCTTTTACAACTTAAATATTCCGTTACTCGTAGAGCATTTTCCCCAATTACAGATGCCATAGCATATATTTGAATGAAAATTCGTAAAGTATCCACTTTTACGTATTTTTTGTCAACGTGCTGCATGAGTGTTCTGAGAGAGTAACAAGTTGAACTTAGTTCCGACTCATTACTGTTTTGTTGGTCTAACAATCAGATAGTATTTATTATATATAAAATTACCCTAAAATTTTCTATAGAATTTTAGGGAAAATCTGACTAAATTATAATGACTTCAGCAGACCACAAATGTCCTAAAATTGTAAATATCATCTGCCGCATCAGCAGATTTAATCGTCTTACTGTCAGGTTAATCGGGAGAACATGAACGGACTAAAGAGAAATCGGTCAAATTTAATGCCTCCATAAAGCATTACAAGAAAGCAAAGTGGAAAAATTATGCATTCTTAATCTATTCAGGTCCTCAAAGAGAATTATTTCTACAGATTTATTTATTTTTCACTCCTATGGAACATTTCGCTTTAAAAAGTTTTACTGAGTTCCTACATCATTCGGAATTTTTAGAATCACCTGCCCTCTGTACAGATTCTGATTATTTAAAATTATTAATCATAATATACTATTTCCCCCTCAGGCTTTCATTTACCCATTCTATAATTGGGTGCTAACTTCAAGTAATTCTTATTAATATTTCGTCTATTCTGTTTATCAATTTCTGAAGTATAAGTGATGATCACCCATTTCTCTTCATGATGTGTTATTCCCAATGTCAAGTTCACATTATTACATCAATATAACACGATCTACAATCAGAACAAGAAAACTCATACAAAACACGGTGCTTATCAAATATATTTACTCGATATTTAACATTTTTGTTTAATTTAAAGAGTATTTATGTACTCATAAATATTTTATTACACTACAAAGTGTAATATGTAGCACATTACTGTATTCTACATTCATAATTATTTTCAAGTCTGATGACATTAGTTACATGTCGTTTTTGTAGTAATACTCAATCGTTAGACTGGTCTGATACAACCTTCCATGCAAACCTATTCTGCGCAAGACTTTTCATTTCTACATAACCACATCACGCATCTTCCCTAGTCTGATTAGCGTATTTAATTATTGGCATCCCTCTTCTGTTCTTATCTTACACACTTCCCTCTAATGCTAACTTTACAAAAAGCTCATGTCTCGCCTATTAATCTATTCCTTCTCCTGGTCAAAGTCCTCCATTTTGTTCTCTCTTCTCTTATTCTGCTTAGATGTTTCTAGATAGTTACTCTATCCACCCATCTGATTTTAAATATTCTCCTATAGCACCACATTTCAAAAATGTTTTTTTCTTTTCCTTTCTGCAACTCCTACTGTCCACGTTTTGCACCCATATAACGCTCACTCCATGAAAACATTTTATTTAAGATTTCCTAATATTCATATTTATATTAGCCGTAAGCAAATTCATCTTTTTTGAGAAAACCTTCCTTGCCTGTGCTATCCTACTCTTTATATCTTCTATACTTCTGTCATCCCTAGTTACTTTGCACCCCTAGCAGAATTCCTTAACTTCCTTCAAAATATCGCTTACCACTCTAACACCCTGTGTTATTCCACCATTTCTGATACTAAATTTTATCACTTTGGTTTTCCCTCTATTAATCCTCATGTTGTACTCTTTCTCGAGGATCACGTTCATACAATTTATTATTTTTTCCAAGTCTTCTTCTGTCTCCCCTAATACCACAATATCATCGGAAAACCATAGTTTTTTTATTTCTTCTCCTTGCTGTATGATTCCTTTTCCATATACCGTTTTAGCTTTTTTCATTTCCTAGTTACATGCCAGTAGAAGCAATCTCGTTTTTAAGTGTATGCTTCTGACATAAATCGTCTAGAATATTACAATTTTTAAACAAAAAATTTATTTGCAGATCGCTCAAGATTTATATATTGAAACTATAGGGTATTCTAAAAAATTTTCCAATGAAGTTAACAATTATAAAGTTAATTTACATATCTTAAAATTAAATTGTGTGTTTGCGTGTATATGCATACGTTCTGAATAGAAATGTATGTACGTTTGACAATTTCGAACATACGGAGCAGTAGTCAAACGGTGAAGAAATTTTGATACTTGCTAAAACTGTCGATATTTGTGTCGAATAAATATTTTCATGGGTCAGTGAGATTGATAGTGTTTCTACTGTAGTTGTTCGTATTTAAACTCAACCCCTTTTTTTCTTAGGTGGGATTTGGGTAGAGGAACGTCACATCCATGCAATGTGAAAATATCCGATGTGGAGTCCGGGATTTTAAAAGGGGTGTTTAAATACGACACCGAAAATGACTGATAAATTGTAGTTCTGGTCCTTCTTGAAACTAGTAGGGTATCGAGAATATTTTTCACTCTATTATGGTAATTTTGTCTATCTTGTTATACCAAAGTTTTAAATGTACAGGTTCATACAATTTTCGTTGGTTACTGTCCTTTTTTAAGGTCCCAGGAGATTTCCTGACTATTAAGTTATTGAGAGTCACCATTTCGGTTTTGTTGAAATTAACATACCATTGGTATACGTAGCGTAGAGGACATGAATAGATTAGTGTTGAAAAGTGACGCTCTTGATGTCTGTTAAATAACATGTTGACCGAGAGATTAGTGTTAAGCTAATATATATCAATTAACGGGCAACGCTGAGCACCCAGGTAGTTCTTAATAACATCCATATTTTGTTACGGATATATTAAAGTATTTGCCTACGCATTATATCTTAATTAATTTTAAACATTATAATTTATCAATCAAGGTTTGACGAAAAAAAAGGAATCTGTGAAACAATTTTTGGTACATTTGTGTATTTTATTGGTCAATTTTGTAAAATTAAAACAGATAATATATTGGATTAGTACTATATTAAGACAGTTTTTTATATTATTTATGACACATAAGTATTTGGTTATTGGGAATAATTTCTACTGAGTTCATCATATGTATGTGCCCTTTGTGTGATTGTAGTTTATTTTGGTGCCGTCTTCCTTAGTCCGTAATCCATTGAGTTCCGGAAAAGTTTTGTATACCTATTATTGTTTTTCCTTGAACCTTGGGGAGTTACGATAAGTATTAACGGAGAATGTTAATATATTTTTGTGTAATTTTCATTTATTTTAGTTCCTTGGACCTCTTTGTTCAAATTTAATATTAAAGTTGTGTTAACGCGTAGTCTTGATCACTTAAATGATCCTGGATAAACTCCGCAAATCATGAGCCATATTCATCTGCACTAGTACTTTTTTTTAAAAATTGCTTGTAAATTCCGGTTTTTCAATAACGTCCATCTGCCTTTGATGTTAATATAGCTTGAGTTCATTACAAGCAATATTTAAAATTTGGTAATTCTAAAAATAAAAATCAATTCCTTAACAGTTGGTCCTTCGCAAGACAATTTTCATGTCAATTACTCTGAAATTATTTATTCTTCAGTTCATATTGTTGTATCATAATTTTTACTAAGCAAGGCTGCAAATTGTAAATGAGATTCCATGGAAATTTTATTGAAAATTCTGTACGGAACGTGGATATTTTTTTTCAAATATTAATTCAATACTTTACTGGATCTATACCTTTCTGATGTACTAGTATATATCACAAATTTTAGTTTAAGCCGATTTCCTGTTGCCTTTAGGAATGTCTCATGTAAGTCCGCAGTCAAATCAGTAGACCAAGGCCCTAAATGAGAAGCAGTACCAATTCCTTTTCAATTCCCTTCCTATGCTATTAAAGGGGAGTTGCCAGTTTCAGGATCACCCTCATGTAGCCTGTTAACCAAAAAAAAAATTAAAATGAAGAAATTTGGTTTAATACATTATCCGGTAGTTTAAATGTGATCATGTGCATAAATTAATTCAGGAAAAATTACTTTTTCGTAATTTTAAGAAGCTTCATAATAATAGTTTTTTAAGAGTGTGAATTTCTTAATCAATTTCAAAAACATTAAACTGACCAAATTCCAGCATGCTCCCTTCCAGTCAAAGTTACACATCTGCGCTATACTCATTATAACACGCGATTAATGAATGGAATAACCAATGCTCATGCTCTGTATATCACTAGTCCCCCTGCATCACCTGTTCGCACACACATTGATCCTTCATTGAGGTGCATTATCTCGTAGCCTTTTCGTATGAGGCTTCACCGCAAATGTGCACCTAAGTAAAAATAAATTCTAACCATTTAGTAATTAGAAATCTTATTTAAAAAAGTTTGCATTTTAAAAACAAAAGTAATATTCCTACATTTTCGCGGAGTATTTAAACTAATCACAGTCGAAGGCTATTTGAAAGATAAATAACATCTATCACCAAAATCTGCATAAAATGATATCATCATTTTTAACTTATTCCTAAAGTTCAAATTTTTAAAAACATGTAGGAAGTGAAATTACATTCCTGTTATTATGTAAAATATTCTGCTTTTAAAATTATGCATTATTACCTGTGAACGAACTTAGAAATTTAGAATATTACGAGCCGAAAAGCATCGGTAAAACTGTCGTTGTTGTAGTATTATTAATATCGTACATAATTATCCTCGTAAAAATTATTACGAGGCGTGCTTAAAAAAGAACACGAGCCGCTCTAGTCTAATAATATTAAGTGTTCCTGATAATTTGTGTTTAACTACAACAACAGTTAGTTTTATTTTTATTAATTTAATAAATAATGTTGTTCATTTCTTGCATGGGTAAACCTCATTAGTCACATTTAATTAAATAAATGTTAATTTTAATTAATTTCAATTTGTTATTGAAACATTATAACTTCAATAAAAAAGAAGAAAATATTACAATTGATTATGTCAAAAACCTGGTAGTAGGATTAGTACTAAGTAGGATATTAATAAATATATGGGCTTGAGTTAGAATTTTTTGAATAATAATTATTAAAGAAATATCCATTTCACTACAAGGACGTAACGTGTTCTTCAGAAATAACAATTGTAACCTAGACGTTATATAGGATGAAATATTAGAGGCCTAGTAATGAAATTATAATAATGACAAAGCATCTGATATTTATCATAATATAAATAAATTGATGGCCTTAAGTAAGAAAATTATTATGAATTGTATATTGGCAAGCCAATGTGTTATATTTTCTAATAAATAAAATAAGTAGTTTTCTGACTCAAGGGCATTTATTTATTTCTAGTATTCTAATAATTGTCATTTGTTTTTCATCAGCATTAAATGTGAATAAACAATAATGATTACGTCACTGAAAGGTATTCAAAAGTAGTACTTTGTTTGTAATATGTATTCAATGCACAACAATATTACAAATAATTATACCTGAATTTTGTCAAGCTTTTATTAAATATTAGAGATTTTTAGCAAATGTTTCGTGTATTGTGAGCCGTTAAATAACGAAGAAAGTTTAGGGAAATAAACATAGTCACAAAAAACGCATAACTGATTCATATGCACACAGAAGGTGATTTGAGACATAATTTTATTTTTGTTTCCATAAAAAATTAATATTAAAAATATTTTTATTGAATTATATGTAATAATACTGTCTTTATAAAGACGTACTCTAATTAACTGATATAATTAATTTGTAGTGTGTAGAAAAATCTAATAATTCCGTTCATAAAACGCAGTTCTTTTTTGAATTACACATTTTATGAATATAAGGGTAAGATGTAAAAGTATTTAAATAATTATATTATTACAAATAGAAATAATTTAGTCGGCCATGGTTTTAAGGAAGAAAGGTTTATTTTGATTTGAAACATTATTTTAAGACTGACCGATAAAATTGGAAGAGCAACAGCACTGAGTTTCATTCCCTCAAACCCAATAAAAATCTCTTTGCGTTCCGCATGCGTCTTACCGTAATGGAGTCCGTATTTCTGATGGCGCTATCTTTCGGTTGGAACTATTTTCCGATTGAGCGGACAGGAGGTGAGAGGCGACTCTACTAATTCGGTATTCTACGCGTCGTGGTTTCTATCCGCTTCGGCTCCAGTTCGATCCCTTCGCTTTATCTCTCGCTTTCTTCCGTCTTTCTGCCTCCTCCTCGTTTCTGGCTGGCGACTGCAATCTCCGCCGACGTTTCTATTCCTTACGCGACCCCGGCGACCTCCATCTGCCACCCTTTCCCTCTCCCTCTCCCTCGCTCCCTCGACTGCCCCATCTTTTGTTCTTCTTGTGTTTTTGTAGCGCCAGGGCGCGCATTAAGCGATCTTCATCAGCGCGGAAGAACAGAATAGTCTTGTCAGGTCGGTGTATGTGTTCGGCCGCGCAAGATATGTGTGTGTGTTTCTTCGTGAGTGGTGGGGTGGGGAAGTAGAGGGTGGGAAAACTTTCAGAAAACTGAATTGGAAGCGACTTCTGGCCCCAGGAGGGAGAGAAGTATTTGAATGTCTTAAGGAGATTGTCTCATAGTGGTGAGTTTCTGTCTTCAGCGACCAACACGGCAACATTTGTAGACTCTAAATGAAAACAGAATTATGGAAAATAATATTTTTCAAAAATCTAACTCGTGAAGATGTCCTGTATCAAAATTTTAAGAATTATTCCAATGATTACATTGTATTCAAATCTAGAGTTGAAGAGACTCGTTTAAGAACTATACAAACACAGTTAATTAGATGAAATGTGCGGCTCATTTGTAGAATGTCAACATTTGTAGAAGACTAGGTTCGGAAACCTTTTCTGTAAGAATTATGTCAAGTTGTAATGATCAAAACATAAGAAAATTAGTTTATTTAATTTTTATAATTTCACTGTTTAAAGACATTCTGGGTGATGCACCAGGGGAAGACCAAATTTTTAATCTTCAGAAAAAGGTTTCCATAATATTGTGTCGATTTCACCAAAAAGATGTCGCAGGGGGACCTTCAATAAAATGGGAATAACAACTCTTCTTCCTTGGCTCTGCAGCCCAATCAGGGACTCGGCCTACCGGCTCGATTGCGGATTGTCATCTTACATGAAGCGATACGTGGTCAGAGTATCGAATCTCCAACAGTTTTAATTCCAGTCTCCGTGGCCATGACGTCACAAACATCCAAGCTCATGCTAGTATTCGAACCCAGGACCTCTGTGTTGTGAGATAGCGACGCTAGCAACTAGACTACTGGAGGTCAGCATAATAACTCTTACTTGGCCACATATTTGAATCACTGGCGTTATTTGAGACTAATCCATACCTGGAGGGGTGGAGTCATGTGGACCCTGGAGTATTTAGTTTAGTACCTTTCCGGTAGTGCACTATGGTCAGCTTAGTAGAAAGGTTGTGTTTAAACTGGTATTTTCTTTGCTTGTAGAATTTATTTTCCTTTCATTGAGGTTTTATCATGAATCAGAGGATCAAGGATCAAATAAGACCGAGATAATTAAATAATACAATAATACAAGAGGAGGAAACGATGCACTGGATGAAAATTGCACCATATATTCTAACAGCAGGTGTTACAAAAAGTCCCATTTGATAATATTATATAAAATATTGAATATATCAATGGTTAACCCCTATATTCATATAAAAATGATCCAAAAATCACGTTGTGACCTTATTAAGGGCTCTGGCATTGCAGTTGGCTGATCATCATCTCCAGAGAGAAGGAAGACCAACCTTAATCTACCACTAGAGCTAAGGCATTCCAAGTTTTTAATTTAAAAAATTGAAGTTCCTACTATTCCTATCAGTAAATAAAGGAAAAGTGTGATGTATGAAGTGTCCCAGATGAATAGATAAAAAAGTAAGTTGTGTGAGATGTAATGTCCCAATTGTATATAATTGTATATAAAAGGCGTTATCAGTTTTATTGCAAAAATAATAATATTTGTTCAAAAAATATATCATTTATAAAGGTAATATATCTATTTATTGAATTTCCTGACCTTATCTAATAATTTTTATTTATTTTTGATAAAAATAAAATTGTCAATATATTTATTTTTCTGATCTTAATTTGCATGTTTAGAATTTAATTTTTTAAATCAACTAGAAAAATACTAGGTGTATATTTTATTTTTTTACAGTAGATATATTAATGAAATTTACTTATTATAAAAACAATTCCAAATGTGCTGTTCAAAAGTATAGAGTAGTATTCTATCAGATTTATATAAAAAACATAATTTCGACTGGTAATATTAATTAAATGAACAAGACAATTATGTCTCAAGAACGATGAGCCAATGCTACGTATCAGATGTAACACTAATGAATTGAATCTCAGAAATAATAATAATGTTACTCTGACAATATTTTGTTTCATTTCATTATTTAAGTAATATTTTGTTTTGAAATTTAACGGTTTAAAATACAAATTTGCTAAATAACCGTCACTGGACACAGTCTGGGAAGGTAAATTCTAATTTTTTTTATGAAGATTTATCCATTTGAAAACTGGGTCTATTATTTTTTAAATTTAACTAAAATATGTACATTTTAAATTGCAATGAAATTTTGAGTATACAAATTTTAATGATTATTCAAATTTGATTGTCTGTAGTGTATTTCTTCTGGAAATTGATGTCTTTCAGGAAGTTCAAAAACTTGGAAGAATCGTCGTAGAAAGCTTAAGTAGTATTTTTTGCTGATATATTGGCTGATTTGTTTATTTTTAAATAATAAATTTGTCTCAGGTGCATAAAAACGGTGTTACATAAAATATTACTACATCTTTTATTCATAGGCAATGTAGAATATTAAATTTAATATTAATTTCGGCGAATATTTTCAAAGGAGACTAAAGATATATTTATTTTGCCAACATGTGAATACGCTGTAGGCGACGTCAAATAATAATAGATGACAACAAATCAGTCTGAGAAAATTAATTGAAAGGGAACGAAGAATTTCAGGGAAATTCTCAGATGCTCAGATAGGTAAATCCTCTAAATGCGGTTGAAAACTCGTCACGCTGTAGCGTGGGTATGAAAGGAACTTAAATTTTCTGCGAGGCAGTCAGCAGGTTGATTATTTATCAACTTAAACTAGAGTTTGACGAACCGGAATGCCCGATTGTCCTTAATATATAGTCTGACCTGTGACACACATGAATTATACTAACTAAACCGAGATTCAGTTTCGTAATTCAGATTCGAGATTCAGTATACGCATATACGTGTTTCAAAATTGGAGTACGCTCCTCAAATATATGCCCACAAAAACGATGTTAAAGAAATTTTAATTCATAATTCATTTGTGAAATATTTTAACAGAAGAATAATTTATGTGACGTGAATAACACTTGGATCATAATCACTGTATTAATTTCTATGAGTTAATATGCTTTGCACTATTAAATTAGATGCTGTTCTCTGTTATCCGAAAATTTTTATATTTCGTATCAATAAAATCTGAGCCCAGACAATTAAATAAAAAATAAATAACGAACCAAGAACACAAAGACACACTGTTACTTTTATCTGACGAATAAGAACGCTCTCTAATTTTAAAGAACTAATTATTGTTAGAAAAAGAATAAAATAATTATTTAAAAAATTATGTGATAAAATAAACAGAGTAAACCGTTTCTGTAGTTTTTGTTGCTTTCGCCAGGTGATTCAAAATCCTATAAGCAGCTCTTACAATTTTCAATCACCTCACGAAAGCAACAAAAACTGCAGAAACGTTGTGTGATATTTATTTTTTGCCTCCTAATTAGCCACTTCCTTATCTAATTAATGTGCATTTAACATTCATTATCCTAAATCTACAATCCATTTATCCACCGGAATTATTCTTCTTTGAATTATTACGGATTCTTTGGAATGGTCAGTGTATCGATTATTATTCAGTCCAAGACCGAAATTTCTGACCATACATTCAACACATACGTATCATATTTGTAACAATTATATTTAGCGCCAGAGGCTAGAAATTAAATACGAATTGCTACCAGTAATCATTAATTGTAGCATCATAAAACACTTATGGTACCAGCTTCCGTATTATTCGAGAACAAATGATTTGACGTGCGAGTAACATTTCTCGTCTCCATATTCCTTGATTTTAAGCACGTTTCGCAGTCTAGTGTGCGCGAGATATAATTTCCACTCCGTCGACTATAACTGTCTCTACCCTTATGCTCGTACGCCGTGGCGTCTGTTGCGAAATTATGCCGAAAATTACAGCTTCCTGCGACATTATGCCGGTGCCGCATTAGCGTTTGACGCGCGACTCTATCAGGTGTAAATGCAGCAGCATTATTCATTGTTAACAAGAACAACTCGGTTGCAGGAGGGATGGGGCTGAAGGATGGTGATGGATGGCAGCGCTGTAATTCCCCCTTTCGCATGGTAATACTTGCTGTTTCCCCTCCCCACCATGAGATTGCTCAGAGGTTTCGGAGTCGGCGTCATGCGTCGCGACACAAAGAGTGGCGTTATTGAATAAATCACAGCCGCTGGAAAGTTCCACGCGACAGCCAGTATAATGCGGGGCAATTAAATCTGCCACTCATTGCGGCTACAGCCAACACATCTTCTTCGGCTACAAAGATATTCGAGTGTTTCGTGACAAGAACGCAATTGGATTAACGTGAACGATAAAAATGAATAAAGTTCACAATAAAATATAGAAAATTATTTATTTTATTTTCAATCTAATATATATTTTGGTGATGCTCCAGGGTCAATCGTATTTTTTTTAAATCTCTGCAAATTTATTTGCAAATATGTCATAAATACCTTTGTAGGATTAAACGTTTGGGAAAAATAATTAATTTTTGAGATGTTAAAGTAAATATTAATTGACTGCCAAGATAATAAAGGTTTCTGTGACTTAGGTTTAATTAATTTAGACTAAACAAGAATTAGTATTTTAACACGATACATCACAGCCCATATACGCCCACGATAAACGAAAACTGTTCCATAAACGCATTTCAAGGAGGAGAAATAAAAACCCTAAGGTTCGCTGATGATATTGTGGTATTAGGTGAGTCAGAGCGAGACTTGGAAAACATAATAAATGACAAGAACGTGATCCTGGAGGAAGAGTACAACATGACAATGGAAAACCAAGGTGTAGTATGGGAAATAGTGGAACAACAAAGGTTGTTTGATAAGGAAGGGATGTTTTGAAGGAAGTTAAGGAATTCTGCTACTTGGGAAGTGTAAAAACTAGGGATTATAGAAGTATAGTACACATAAAGAATAAGATAGCACAGGCAAGGAAGGCTTTCGTAAAAATGAAGAATTTACTTACGGCTAATATAAGTATGAATATTAGGAAACGATTAATAAAATTATTCTTATTGAGTGTGGCGTTATATGGGTGCGAAATGTGTACGATAGGAGTTGCAAACAGGAAAAGAATAGAAGTTTTCGAAATGTGGTGCTAGAGGACAATGCTGAAAATCAGTTGGGTGGATAGAATCACTAACGAGGAAGTTCTAAGTAGAATAAGTGAAGGGAGAACAATTTCGAGAACTTTGATTTAGAGAAGGGATATATTAATAGGTCACGTTTAGGGTCTTGTAAAAAAAAGCATTATAGGGAAGTTTGTGCGGTAAGAACAGAAGAGGGAGTCCAAACATAATATGTGGTAAGACGATTACGGAGGATGTGGGATATGGTTTCATGTTTCATATCTGGAAACAGTCTTTAATTTCTAAGTACTCAATTATTTATAATAATTATATTTACTTGCCGTATTTTCATATTTTTTAAATTGTTTGTAACTTCAAGCATCTTTTCTTTTGTATATAACTACATAATAAAATATGAGCTGACCTCCTGTGGTCTAGTGGGTAGTGGTGCTACCGCACAACCCAGGGGTCCCGGGTTCGAATCCTGGCTTGGATGTTTGTGCTGCTGGAGAATTGATACGCTGACCACGAATCACTCCAAATTCGGAATATGACACGCAAGATGTCAGTCCGCCGTCCCGGTAGGCCCAGGCCCTAAATGGGTTGTAGAGCCGAAGAAGAAGAAGTATTAAATATAATAAAATAGACCAAACAACACAGAATAGAAGAGAAACGTTATTTGTAATTTTAACGTATCGCTGTATTTTATAAAATACCTTAAAATTATGGAAAACTGCTTTAAATTGAAGCTGAGCCAAAGGCTTCCCGCTTACTGACCAGTTCAGTTCGTCTCAACACTGAGCTAGTCGGAGTCAGGACCCAATGCGAAATCTTTCCACTCTTTTAAGCTGAGACTCACCTACATGTTACTAAACACACTCTTCAAAACTTTATACCAGGAAATAAGTGAAGAATGGACAATGTGATCGAAGGTGCATTATTTCAATTCAAACAACATTTGGCTGAACTTCAATTGGAAGCAATTCTTCTCTCTAACGCTAGAAATGGAATGGAATTAATAATAACCAATATATGAATTTGAAAATAAAAAAGTTTAAAAGTATAAAATAAGTTATAACTGTAAAAATTAAAAGCTTATAAAAGCAACATTAAATTTGTTTTTATATAAAACCTTGACCATATGATCAAAAAATTATAAATAGTTATAATTAATTTAGAAATGAGTATGAAATTGTATAAAGCATAAAATTTTGGCTTCTTGTGTATGACAAATTCGTGAGGAAATGTAAATTGGCCGCGACCGGTGTTGGGGGCGTGAGTGCTCGCACAAAGGGACGATGAAGAAGCGAAGGGGCAACCAGACTACTTTCAATCCAAAGTCGAACGCCTGTGAATTCATTAAAAATACTCGGATGTGACGGGACACTTATGTTGGGATGCATTCTAAAATAATAGTAAAAAATTTAAAATGAATGGTGGATACTATGAAACTGAATGTAAGTTTATTTTGCTGACAATATGGCCTAATAAGAGACCAAAAAGCTTCTTATTTAGGTTATCTGATAATTAAATAAAACTTGTCGGAATCTGAAAGTCTTTTTGTTACTAACCAAATATCTTACATATGCATTTTAATCGCAATATTCCTCCGCTGTGGTTGTCTGCCATTATTGACTTTCTTCTTCTTCCCACTATAGCTCAAAGGCTCATTACCTCATAGATTTCTTTTAAAACATTCTCATTACATTGTATGTTTAATATTCAAGTTTATTCGATAATATTACACTTTGAAAAACTTAGATGGATTATTCTGTACTTTAAAAATGCACATGCAGTACGATTTTCTTTTGTTATTCATATAATTGTAGGGTGGGATGTGTTTGGAAAAGATAAGCTTAACTAGGAAAATTATTTTTAATATTTGGGAGTTACGGCGAAGCAATCAGATCCCTTAATAATCTCTTCTATAAACCGTGAACGATACCCTCCATAGGCGTCAAAGATGGGGAAACTTGACAGCGTACCTTGTTAGAACATAGCTTCTTTGTAGGAGGCCCTCCTCAGCGACAGATTGATCTTCAACGTCCGGGACCAACTTCAGAGAGCAGAATGACCATCAACACAGCACCACCGCCGCGTCGAAAAGAATCGAAAAATCGATCTTTTAAATCGATTTCTGTAGATCAAAAATCATACTGGTTGAGGTAACCACGTGGTATTAATCCCTTCACTGACTTTCAACAAATATGACAAAAGACTGCCATATTGTTTTATTACGCTTTTTTTATTACCTGCAGGTAGATATAAAAATATATTATTTAAGTGTTTCACAAAGTACCTGATGCAGGTTTTCTAGGGTTTTCCCTGCATCTCTTTAGGTGAAACACCGGGGGCCCTAGTTAACCCTTGGCTACCTTGCTCTACCTTCCGCATCCCCCCTTTTCATTTCCCTTCCTATGCTATTAAAGGGGAGTTCCCTCATGTAGCCTGTTAACCAAGAAAAAAAGTGTATTTAAAAAAAAATTATTGTACCTTTTTTTAAAAAAATTTCATGATGTTTTTTATAAAAATTAATTAAATGCTTCACAATAAATAAAGTCACAAAAATTCTTCACACTAAAAACTCGTGATAATGTTAGAATAATAATAATAATAATAAAACTAACTGTAAATTTAAAATACAATACCATATTATATAAGCTAAAAGTCTATTTTGTGTAATGGGTTTCGAACGCGTGACCCTCAGAACAGCAAGATGGCACGTAACTCGCCTACCAGCTCCGTTCGGCTGCACCGAACATTGATAAAAACTGTGTAAAAGGTCATCGTAGATATTTATAAAACGCTTCAAATATATTTATTTCTTTATTGAAAATAAGGCATAGAAATTACGAACATTTCGTGATTTTTCCCCGCATTCAGACATTGAAAAACCGAAGAAGTTTGGAGTAAATCATTCGTTGTGAAGAGAATTACGCCCTCTCACGACAAAACTACGAACTTCTATTGAAGGGGGCCAGATACCTCGTCCAGATCAAGGAAGAAGAATTAAAAATTGACAGTACGAGTTAACTTGGCCGCGTCAGTTTTAGCTCGATCGCTCAGGACGAGATAACTCGTCCGAGTCAGGGAAGGGGTTAAAATATTTCGTTGTTTCCCTGGTTCTCGATTCCCACGCGAGTGTGGTTACGGAAATTCCATGCCATAACCCTACGTGCCAAAAAGTCAATCTTGGGGATTATAGACGGCATAATGTCTGGACATACTGACGCCATGCCCAGTTCCCAATAATCGCTAACTTTATATAAAAAATTCATTAAATATCAGGTATCGTGCTACAAACTGTTGTAGAAACTTATCCTGTAATCATAATCTGGTACTTTTCCTTGGGTTATTTATAATTTTATAGTTCTTATTTGCAGCTTTAAAAATCTCTGTAACTTAATAAAATACTGATTCACATTTTCAACGATATTGAATCTAAATTAAACTGCAATGGAGATATTATTTAGTTAGTATAATTATAATATGTCATATTCTGTAGACCCTATAAAATTGCTAAGCTTCACGGATGAATCAGGGTGTACATGCTATAATTTAAACTGATAATAGTAATGTATTACGCATACCAGCCAACGATTATAATGATTAATAGTTCATGCTATTTACATTATAGCATTATATCTGTACTTTTCAGATTCTCTAATACATTCCTTTAATGAATAAAAGAAGTTGTTAAAGATAAATAAAGATAGCTCAGCTTTGAATTAATTTTGTTTATTTGATAACTGTTTAATTCTTTGCGGCAGTTTGTTGGAGATGGAAAGCCCTGAATAATGCACACAATTCCGTGTAATTGATAATGATTTTCATCATTTGTATACATTATGTTTGTTTTTTCTATTAAAACCACTAATATCAGAACTATTAATAGATAAGTGGTTATTTTTAGTCGCAAATAACACTACGGAGAAGATTATTAGCATGACACTGTAAATACCCAATTATATCGTGAAGTGCCCCGACATATTGTTTGGAAAACATTTATATATACTGTAAAAGCCTTATCTTTGTCCGTTGATTTGCTCCATATAGTAAAACATAAAAGAAAATATGTAAATTTACCTAGTTTTCTTGTTTTTAAATCATTCAAGGTAGATAGTTCTTACTGCATACGAATCTGAGCTTAGTTTTTTAAGTAATCGATTAATGAAATCCGTCCAATTTACTTTCTACAAGACGTAATAATTTTATGGTCGAAGTTTCATTTATGCTATTGTCATTGTTTCTTTGAATTATGGGTTGTAAACTTGTATTATGTATGTGAAATTGCATAAAATACATTTTGTCACAGTTAAATTGTTATTCTATTCCATTTAAACCATTTTAATAGGTTACGTAAATTATAGTAGCATGAAATGTGTATTTGTTATTTTGACTAATATACGTTCAGTGCAGTTTTTAAAGCGTACGCAGGCCAAAAATCCTGGGAAGATATTGCGTCAAAGTTTTAGAAGTAAATTATTACAGTAGAGGGGATCAAAATTGTAAAAAAAATTTGGCAAAGCAGCTTTAAAACTGACGTTGAGAAATATTCATTTTTAAATAAGATTACAAGGGATTGAAAAAATTTACCTGCAGAAGTTTTTGAAGCATTTCCTCTCAATAGCAACGTATTTCAAGGAAGCATTAGGAAGTGTAAATCTAGTGTGGTGTACTGCAACGAAAAAAATCATTGAACAATGGGTACTTTTTTAGAAGATGTAATTAATATTATTATTTGTAATTATTAACATTCCTTATTATAAGCTTATTTTTTGTGACTGCCACCGAGTGTAAGTCAATTGCAGTGTGAATAAATTCATTAATTAAATTTCATCTGCAAAAAGTTTAGGTTTGTAAGACAAATTAACAGCTTTTGGAAGTTTATTTATATAATTAATACTGAACCCCATAGGATACCATTTTTAATAATTCCCTAATTTTATTCATATACTAGCTATGCCCGCGACTTAGTTCGCGCAGAAATAGCTCTTTTTATATTGCCCCAAAAACGAAAATACGGTATCATTAATTTATATTCGCCTCACGCAAGCCTTATAACTCGCAGTTGGTTTTTAACAGGTCACTGGTCTGCAACAATAGATGAATTGAGAATTCTCACCCTCCCTCTCTCTCACTCATGCCGCCAAAAACGCTATTAATAACACAGTACGTAAGTGGGATGAATGGTATAGGAACGTCGAATAGGACTTTTAACTCGCAGTTGGTTTCCACGTCGTCTTACGTGGGGCAACTCAATGGATTTATAAATATTTATATTAATATTTTCTTAACTCTTCAAGATATCGAAATGAAATATGCACGGATATTTAAGTTAAAACTCCTGTTTCAATCCCTGAAGTTTCCATTTAAATCCATTGAGCCATTTCGGATCATAAACAGATCAAGTGTATAGGAAACCGCTTTCACGTTGGAGATTTTAACGCACGCATGTATGAGTATCAAAACATGTCTTACCGTAGCAATGAAATATTACTGGTTTATATTTAGATATTAAGTGTGTGAAAAAATCTGTGCTATTTCATAAACCCTGGGAAGATTATGGTTCAATTGTTCATTTAACCCATCTCATACATTTATTATGAAATATTTCATGTCCATATAAATTTTCGTGCTTTTGTTGCTCTGTTAGAAAAGTGGTTGCAACGAGAAGTATGACATTGGTAGAGAATTTAATCTTAAATGCCAAAGAAGTGTATGTTAAATATCGGTGCATTCAGTTTTAGTGTGTGTGAGGATGTAAGGGATGGGGAGAGAGGAACGATTTCATTGCATACAAGTGAATCAACATTTCCAGACTTAACAATGTTTGCATAACTTTCATGGAGTATCTCGTTAGATATTCCTTGTTTGCATGCTGAAGAAAAAAAACTACTTTCTTGCGAACGAAGGCAGAGATCCGAAGATAATAAATGTACTCAACATTATAACTTACATATTTGGAGTTTGCAGATAATCCACATTGAAAAAAAAGCGGAAACCATATTAATAGAACAGGAAACATGTAAATCAAAGGAGTTGTACCAATTTCCGTACAAGTTATTTATTATCATAACGTGGGTAAACTCGACATGTTCAAATTATTTCGGGGGATGTTATTTTGTAAAATATGTACTGTCGTAAATTTTATAATTAAATGCCAAGAATGTGATCCGTTTTTCTAATGTTCAGATAAGGACGCTTTTCAGAAGTTAAAACACTGTTAAATTCTTTCAATTACAAGATAATAGACTAGCTAAACATCAAAACTAATGAAGTGTGTGTATGTGATAGAAATTAAATAGATGAAACATTATATGATTTTATAAAAATGCACCTTAATGTAATTATTTACTTGCCTTTTATTAAATTAAGAGATACCAAAAACGTTATAATTCGCTGGAGACTATAATATCTTAATATTTAAAATATCAGTAATGCGAATGAGAAGACAGTGTGAAATTTCGTTATATCAGTCGTAATTAAAAGCGCAACCCGAAAGGCAGTAAAAATTAGAAGACCGTGGAACAACTAAGGAATTTCTCATTTGTTACAAACTTCAGGACCAAGGAACAAATTACTTGTATAAGAGAGGAATTCTTCAGCTGACTCAAATTTACCGAAAAATCTATTAAGTGGCTAGCGCTAATCAGAAACTTTCCAAGTCTATTCATACACTTCTGGAATTTCTCTTAACAGCCAAATCTTAAGGGCTCTTCAAATCCGAGGGAAAAGTTTGTTGCCCTTCTACTAAGAGGAACATGATTAACTCGGTCATGCATGAGAAACCTTCAGATGGGAGTAGATTTCTTAGGTTAAGTTCAACTTTATAAATCAAACATATTTTTACTTAAATTGGTAAGGGGGAAATGTTATGGAATGCTTATATAATGATTCAATTATTGGTATTTTCGTGGAGTAATTTATGAGTTTCTCAGCTTTATATAAGTAACGATTCTATAAAGTAAATGATTTAAATAAATTTCAAGCGGGATATACAAACAAGGTATTTATTTTCACTAGTGCTAACATTGCCCTTACCTACTGACATAAAATATCAATCTTATAAACATGTCCAATTTTCCATCATAAGTAACTTTAGTTCAATAAAAGTAACAATTTAAATACTAATAAACGTCTTTCCCCGTGAATAGATTCAATAAACGATTTTTGGTTTATAAATCAGGCAAATTTTAGACAACGTTCTCGGCACTATCATCATTATGGACGTCCCGCCAATCGGAAATGTGCGTTGTGACGCGTATAAATATTTATCGTATAGTTTATTTATTTAAATTAATTTATTATTATTATTAAGTATTCTGTACGAAGTTTCCATAAAGAACAGATCCTGAGATATTCGCAAGGCACCCTCCGGGGTAAACCCGGCTAAAAAACACAGTCATGAAGCCTGATAGGCGCAGTCCTTTGTTTGAAAGTATTTTTGCGGCCCGGGGGAAATCCCAGGTCAGCTGGGTCAACATGGTGGTAACCCAAAAGGTGTATAGGGGTGGCCCTTCCCAAATTTATAATTTTTGGAGAGGAAGTGTAGGGTCGCTAACCCCATTGGAGGACCTGGGGAAGATAGAAGAAGCCGGGAGACCAATGAGGTTTTAGGAGATGTGAGTTGGAGGTGGAGAGGACCTCGAAAAGGGATTTTGGAAAAGGAAGTTGGAGGTGAGAGGTCAGAGAGGAGCTAGCGAAAGGGAAAGTGGGACTGGCTGGCTTCAAGGAGTCAGAAAGGAGAGGCGATCTGACTCAAGTGTCAACAGGAAACAAAACTGGAAACCAGGAAACACAACAAAGGCTCGCATTCTTCACAACACCAACCCGGAAGCTGCTTTTTGCGTTGAATCAAGGATTGCCGGTCAACCAGGAAAGTAGGGGGAGACGAATGCAAAGAAACGAAAGGCAATAATCTCTCATTATAAACACGTCGTAAATCCCTGATTAAAGTAGATTTAATTTACTGAAGTCTCTTGGAATGTTATTTCTTTGGTTTGGGAAAAGTAAAATTCATTAAAATTAATTAACTTCTAAATATTGCAATTTGTTGAATATTTTACATTAGTTAATAATAAAACTATTTTAAATGTCAAAGTAGAGATTTATTGGCGCCTACCTATTTAAATATATATATTCTAAATTCTATAACATATTTATAAATTATAAAAACCAGGTCACAACGTCACGCCAAAACTTTTCTCGGTTGATAAACTAAAATGATTTTTACACACAAACACTATTCATCAAACGTTGTTTGTATAATAAAATTATTATTTAAGTATCGATGCACATATTAAATGTTTTAGAAAGTAAGTTTCGTATGTCTCAATGTGAGCTGTACTCCGTGATACCCTGCATATAAAACTATCAGCTGTAAGCGTTGTAGAGCGTTGAGGCTAATTTGGAAGAGTAGCTCAAACCGACGTAGATGAGCTACGTGAGCAAGGTGAGGACTACATACGTGTCATTAAACTATCAAGTATCGTTTCCCAAAATAACTCTTTTCTCTACAGTTTTCTCCTTTGTGGATTTATAAAATATGGTGTCTTCGTTCCACCGCTGCCTAATGATTTGCCAGAGTTCAGACACAGAACTGGAAAGGTCAGCTTTCATTATTCCGGACTAGTTAACCATAGTGTGGGAAGAATTGAATTTTAAGTTTGATATGTGCGTATAACTAAAGATATACATATTGATAATTTGTGAGAAATGACAAGGTAACTATGTATTGAATTTGATGAATTTTTTGTTGGAAATAGTCTAAACTAAAATATCATAATATACCATTAAATATATTGTGGACATCCTGTATGCAGCGTCTATCAAAAAGGACTTTACAACTTTAAAGATTCATATATGTTTATTCTTTTAACTTACAAACATGGTTTTAGTGTCACTTTACAACAAAATATATCCATTCTGTCAGAACAAGACTTGGAAATGGGTAATAGTGGTCACGGAGAAAGAGTTCAACATGAGGATTAATAGAGAGAAAACCAAGGTAATGGAGTGTAGTATGGGAAACAGTGGAATAACAAAGGGTGTTAGATTAGGAAGGAAGTTAAGACATTCTGCTACTTGGGAAATATAGTAACTAGGTATAATAGAATTTTAGTAGACATAAAGAGTAGGATAGCACAGGCAAAGAAGACTTTCGCTAAAAAAGGAATTTACTTACAGGTAATATATGTGTGAATATTAGGAAATCTTTGCTAAAAATGTTCGATGGAGCGTGGCGTTATATGGGTGAGAAACGTGGATGATAGGAGTTGCGGAAAGGAAATGAATATAAGCCTTTAAAATGTGGTGATATAGGAGAATGCTGACATTCAGATGGGTGGATAGAATCACTAACAAGGAAGTTATTAACAGAATAGGGGAAGAACGAACAATATGGAGGACGTTAACTAAGGCCACGTTTTAAAATATGAGGTTCTTATAAAAATAACATTAGAGGTAAGTATGTGGGGTAAGAACAGAAGAGGGAGGCCAAGAATGGAGTACGCTAAGCAAATTAGGGAGGATGTGGGATGCGCTAGTTATGTGGAAAAGTAAAGGCTTGCACAAAATAGTTTCACATGGAGGATTGCATCAGATCAGTCTTAGGACTGAATACCACAACAACACATCCATTCTACACAAAATTCCTAGAAATTGGGTTGTGATGAATGTGATTAGTAAATTGTAGATGAGCCTGGCTTAGGTTTACAGGAATGGAGGGATGTTGTATCGGTCCTCGAACGTCGACCCAGTGATAGAATACCCGCCCGGGAAACGGTAAGTCCAGGGCTCGAGTCCCTGATTAGGTCGACATTTTTCCATTCTAGTCTTTCTTCCAATACATCAAGCTTTTTATCGTTAACCAAAATAGGTTCAATGAGACTTCCGGACGTTATGTGGCACACATCCTACCTGAAGACTATTTCTTGCCAAACTCTTTGCAGCATGTCCGGCGTAACTTATTGAGTTGTGGCGTTGATTGTAGCTATAAGCCCTGTTAAAGAAGCCGGGAACGGCGGAACATATACGGTATCCTTCATGAATTCTCAAAAGAAACGTCAAGAGGTGTCAAGTCCGGTGAACGTGGGGACCTTGCAATTGGCCCACCTCGACCAATCCACTTACCCGGAAAGCGGGGATTTAGGAAATCCTCGACATGGGAGAGGGAATGTGGCGGTTCGCCATCTTGCCTCAAGTGTTACTACGCTGCGTTCTTTGCCATCATTGTCAAGCTGAGGGATTAAAAAGTTATCTAACATATCTAAGTACACTATTCCATTGATATTTTTCTCTTTGAAAAAGAAAGGGCCGTAAACTTTTGTCTGCACACTCCGGACAGGTAAAGGTATCCATTTTTGATGCAACTACCGCTAGCGCTTAATTTGACGTGACTCTGTACTACCGTACTACATGAATATATTGTATTCTGTATACGGCACTACAGCCCATGGTCAGCCTTGGCTTCCTTTACAATCAGCCTCCATTTTCCCTGTTCCTAATATTCTCTCTCCATTCTTTCACCTTCAAAATTTTCACATCCTCCATTACAGTCAATCCACCTTAACCGTAGTCTTCCTCTTTTCCTCGTCAAATAGTCTTGCATTTAGTATCCTTTTTGATATTCTGTCGTCTTGAAATCTTCCACCTGACCCCACCATTGTAACCGTTGGTATTTTATGAATTTCATTGTCTTCTTCTTTTAGTATTTAATTGATTTCGTGGTTATACATTATTCTCCACTCTCTTTGCTCCATTACAGGTCCATAAATTCTTCTCATTATTCTGCGTTCAAATTTCCTCAGAGTTTCACAATCTCTTTTAGTCATTGTCCAGGTTTCTGCACCATATGTAATCACAGGCCTTACTAATGTTTTGTATATCAATATTTTAGATTTCCTGGTTATAAGTTTAGTTTTAATTAATTCCATGTTTAAAAAATATGCTTTATTCCCTGCATGAATCCTATTCTTCATGGTCGTATACATATTACCCTCATTATCTATATTTCTCAGGTATCTAAAACTTGAAACACCCTCAAAGACTTTCTGTTCAATTTCCAGAGCCTGCGGTTTTCTTTTTGATTGTGTGGCTGACATAACCATTTATTCAGTTTTCGTAATGTTTACTTCTAATTCCATTTCTTCGGGCTTTTGTTCGAATTCTTTATACACTTCGATTATTTTATTTTAAGACCTGGTTGCAATGACGATGTCGTCTGCGTATGCACATATCTGACTCATCTTGTTAAAAATGTACTACATGAGTAAAATCTTTAAATATTTTGCTGTAAAATAAAAATGAAATTGTGTCTGTAATTTAAAAGAATAAATTAAAATGAATTTTTAAATTTGTAAAGTCCTTTATGATACAATAGGTATTTATGTCACGCTGTTCCATTGCTATTTAATTCTTATTAATCTATTATATAATATGTAATATTTTTACCATATTTTAGTTAGGCTGTACAAAAATGTTTGTGTTCTACGTTTCCATAATATAGTTTTCCCATGCTTAAGGCTTGGACAAATAACACTGATTTTATCTTTCTTAATCATTTTCATTTTCCCGTTGACTCCTTTTTCTCTTCGCACTTACAGTAATTGATTAGAGACAGTTATCATTTTCTTTTAGAGATGACTAAAATACACATTCGGATTTCTTGATCCAAGAACACACGATATCCAAAATCAATGCTACAATAAAACAAGGGGTATGGTTCAATAGAAATTGAAAGTAACATTTTAAGTAGTAAACTAAATTTACCGTTGAACATGACAGGAAAGAGCAAATCTCAGACTATAAAACCTTCATACGACAGCAGCGCCATAACAAGATAAGTGAAACTAATGTGCTAGTTCCTGAGACTTTTTCTACTCCAGCTGGCTTTGGCGCAGCAAGTTGGTTGGTCATGATACCCGCTTGTTCGAAGCAAAAGGCTTCTTACAATTATTTATATTAATATCTTCTGGTCTTTTCAAGGCATCGCATGAATAACAGTTTTCACTGAAATTACACACAGCCAATTAAATTTCATTTATTGGTATAGATTTGTAATTTCGTTTTTGAAGTATTCTATATTCTCAACCAAGGAAAATAGAATTAATAAGATCTGTCAATCTAAGTGGATAAATATGTATATTTTCAAACGAGAACGAAGACCGTAGATATAGATAGACAAAAACGAACCATCGTAATGGGATGGATGGACAGATTAGATTTTTCCATGAAAATTATTCTGTTTAATTTTTCATCATGGACTTTGTACGTTCGGTAGAATTTTCATTCTGAGTCATAAACCATGGAATTTCCATGAGACAGGCTGGTAGACACGGGCTGCTGGTAGGTGACAATGTAGTAAAATCGTTCTTGAAAAAACTCGGTTAACTCGTGAGATAGTTTCGGGTCTCCACAGGCCGAATAATTCTGTTAAATTCCCATTACAGTGGGTAACTATTTTTGATGATTATACGGAAGTTGCGCTGTGCCGGATCTGTGTTGCTGCCTTTATCATTGGAAGTCCATAGATCTCCGATTTCTTATTTAAAAAATGTGTCTGTTCATTTGACAAAATAATACAGAAAGGTAAAACGAGTGAATTCATCGTGTGCATTACTCCATTTGATATTGTTTGGGTTGTGAGAATAATTAATTTTTGATAATTTAATGATCATGCATGCTAGAAATAAAATCAATATTATAGAGGTTGGCCATTAAATTACTTTTAACATTATTAAAAGCTAACAGGATGATGGTCAGGACTGTATAATAAAATAGCTTTGTCAACTAAATTGAAAACAATTGCTTGCTTTTGAGAAGTAGGATGATGGGATTAGAAATTCAGAACGCGGCCTGAAAAAATTGATTTGTGATAGTAATTTTTCATTAGTACAAACATAAGGAATAATGCAAAAAATCTCCGTATAAATCTTTTCAATAATGTTCTCAACTTAGTGCTTGTCTGTTAATAGACGTATTATCCTTATTATTCTTACAGACAATCAAAAATTATATTTATTATTCGTCAATTTTCTTTTTTTTTGTAACAGGTTACATGAGGATGACCCTTAGTCAATAACGCAGTTTGGAGACACGTAGAAGTGAATGCTGTGACCGCACAGTAAACTCGTCTCCCGTCATTCGGAAGGGCGTGAGAATAGTACCCAATACCCGACCTACCTGATGCAGGTTTTCTAGGGTTGTCCCTGCATCTCTTTAGGTGAAACACCGGGTAGGATCCTTAAACCATAGCCCGAGGGCCCTAGTTAACCCTTGGCTACCTTGCTCTACCTTCCGCATCCCCCCTTTTCAATTCCCTTCTTATGCTATTAAAGGGGAGTTGCCTGTTTCAGGATCACCCTCATGTAGCCCCCAAAAAAAGGATCACCCTCATGTAGCTTGTTAACCCACCCTAAAAAAACGGACTGCATTAGCGACTCTCTAGAATCAAAGGAACTTGTTCACAGTATGGGAACTCAAAAAACCAAACGTCAAAGCCGTTTCAAGGATTAGGACCTGGGACCTCAGTGGTGTGAGGTAGCGACGTTCACTACTACACCACAGGAGGTCAGGTTCAATAACTTAACCAACTGAAAAAGTTTTACTACACACACAAGTCATGTTGGGTGCCAGTAACACGCTTATAAATTCTTAATTCTTTAATTTAAATAATGAGATTAATTTACTCAATTGTCTGTTTGGTTAAAGTTAATTATTAAAAAACCTCTTTGATTTTATTTCACATAAAGGACAAAATGAAAACATGTCACAGCAGTATCGACTGTGGCAGACCTGACCTTAATACCTAGGAGACAATTGAATTACTAGTTAATGTTATCCAAACCACCACCACTCCGCTGAACAACCGACAATTATATCGTCTCTTCTGATATAAACGATTGATTTAAAAAAAATGAAAATTTCTAAAAATAGACATGACTGTATGTAGCGTCTATCGTCTACCTGAACAATAAATCAATCCAATTAATTTTTTCCTACAATAGGAATCTCGTTATTAAGCGTCATTTTCAAACAGTCATTTTTTTAATTTCATACAATACTAAAATTAAACATCTAATTGTTTAGTTTATCTCTAAAACTTATCTGAGATCTAGACTGTTGTACTTATAATACCTTAAAAGTATGATAAATAAAAACTGATGATCTGTGACATATTTTTTGTACTTGCGTGGTACGCTCGTGACGGACAGCGCTTACATCCTCCTTCGGACAATGGAAACGGACCTTTCTTCAGATTTATGGAAGTGGTCTTTTACGGACAATGGACGTCATCCATCACTAATTCGAGAAGTATTTTATTTCATCAAGCGGAAGCTAGGCGTGAAAAATTATGAACAGCTACCATGAGAAACTAATACAAAACATATATAAAGACCCTTGTGACTGCTATTTAAAATTTCAGCTGATTGATTACTGGAAAAGGGGTGAGGGAAATTTTGGGCATTTACGAGGTGACTTGGAGAGATGCTCTGAGGCAGGGTGGAAAAAATTGTGGACCACTGTTGAACGATGGATGAAGCTCTTGAGACCTCAACAGATATAGATTGTTTAGTAGTGGTTTCCTTTATTTTGACCCAAGACGTCCACCATACAGCTGGATCATCCTTTATGCAGACAGAAAGAGGCGTTTCCAAATAGTCAACCCGAAGCAGGCTGAAGAAAAACACCGTCAGTGAATATAGCTGCACTTTTCTGCGATATCGTTAATATTGAATTTAATGAGTTCACATTGCCAGACCTAATTGCCGTACAAAACGTTGCATATTTTGGTTCACCATACAGGTGGACATGATTTAATGATTTTGCATCAGTATATAAATTAAATATTACTCTACCGTTTCATGTAAATCATAAATTTATTAATGCTCTACCTTTTGATGTAAATTATTTTTTTTCTGGGTTTTAAGAGTTTCATTTATTAAATTTCCTTCTTATAAAATAAATGTTTACTTTGATTTTAAATTCATTTTTCATTATGATTTGTTTCTTCTTCAAATTATAATTAAAGGTATTAAACAATAGCTTAATACATTAAATAATTAATAAACAAACCCCATTATAACCATAAATATTAAATAATAATTGAGTTAATAATTGAATAGGAAGCTTTTAACTTAATTTCATGATGGTAGCTCGCAACCATATGTTCTTTTGCATATTTTATTATATGCATTTTTTCAGAGGTTAGTGTTTTCTAATTTGTAAACCCCAAACTTGGATGTTGCAGTGGAACTTTTTAATTTTCATGTTCCTTAATCATGTGTTATCGATTCATAACGAATCGATATCAAAGCTCCCGCTCCACTAGTAGTACGCTTCACATCAGTTGTCATTCAGTCACTGAGCTGTACAGGACGAAATTGTACAGGATGGTAGAATACACGTTTGTTAATTACAATGAGATGTTGATAATTTACGGCGTAACTTGACGTCATGGTCGAGCTGCATAACACATGATCACAAATGTTATCCGCATCCACTCACTCAATCACATAACAATTTTGTCAGAATACAACAAATGCTGCGAGAAACACATTCCTCCTTATATTCCAAATATTAGGAAATAAATTCGGGAGTAATGAAAGCATCCGTCGTTTTTCACTTTGAGTTGTATGTATCGAGTTATTTTTAATTCTTCTGCAAATTTATTACGACTTCTGATACTAAGTAATTGTGCAGGGCCCTTTTTAGACTGTAGCAGTAGAAGGTGGCACGCCGGGATCTTTCCACGCTCTATAATTCTTGGAAAGGAGATCGAATTTCTTACCGTGTTTTTCAATAAATATAACACGCACATACGTATAAACAGTATATTATAATAAAGAATTTAAGTCTTGATTTGAGAAAACAGATTACTTATAATCCAATTAATTGACTATTTAAAAAAACCAAGCATATAAATGTCTGACTGCTCTGCTTCACCAGACAACGGCAAGCTGAAACGGAATGCCTACAGCCTCCAATCTAGTTGGCCTCCGTAGCTGGATCTTATATGCAGCGGCGATCGGCAACGCTAGTAGTCGATAGTCTTCAGCCAACGTCTGGAACTCGCCCCTTATAGTGCATAAGCAAATACCCCGCTTGACGTGGAGGCAGAACGACGGCCTGTAAGCGAAAACAAGAAAATCCTCTCCATCTAGCGAGTAGCTTAGGACTATATATATCGCAGTTTATCCGCCAGGTGGCAGGAACGTCGCCGAGGGGGTGGGGCTCGTACCAAGCGAATTGATACACTTTTAAATCGGCTAACCGCATTATTTTAGGCGTATGTGCTTAATTTATAAAGAGTTATTTAAATAATATTATTGAATATATTGTCAAAAAATAAAAATAAAATACTTAAATTCCGGCTAGTGGCATGTACTGTTTCAGATTGACCACAGGCGTTTGGAGGGTTGCGCCAAAATTACAAATTAAAAAAAAAATATATATCGCTGTTTAATTACGCATTACAAGTAAATAGAGTTGTTTCGTTACCACAGAATTTACACACCCGTCCCCTTCAGAAAATACCTCGTCAAGTGAGATAATTGGGTATTTGAGACGGCCGTCGTATTGTGTGATGTTAGAAAGTTGCTACGTTTTGGATGTCGGAAGATAGTGATGAAGACCCTCGTGTCGTGGTCCACTGTGGCGTAGGAGCAATCTTAATGTTGGCCCAGCTCATCCAGACTGTTATCAGCTGTTTGTCAATAGGTTATCCCCGTGGATGAAGAGGTGACTACAAGATTCCACCTCGAATCTCCGGGGATACAAAATACTATGTTCCTGGGCAAATATCTAGAGGAAAGTACTTTCTCTCTTGATTCTACTGGTTCACACCGTCTAGTTCAATTTCAATAGAGAACTTCCTTCTACCATGTCTATCTAAATACTCCTCTGTAAGAAATATATACAAGTGGAATGATGGGAGGTTGTATTTAATTTATGATATTTAATAATTATTATAATATAATGGGATCAATTTATAATAGAGTTTTAAATATGAAAAGAAAAGACAAGATTAACTACCAGATTCTGAATTCAATAATATAAAATAATTAAACATGAGCATTGATGGTATTTACAAATTTTTACAGAAAATATTACTAAAACGATAAAATCAGGGTACTAATGGCAATAGACCTCGAAAATGTGAACTCTTTCTAATAAAATACAATGATACCCGCGAAGTTTCTGCGTCTGCATTCGGGACTGCGTCGGCGGATGACCTCTGTTCATCACCGTCCGGGCTGAATTTCGTGGACGCGTAGGCAAATATGGCGGATACTCCCTTATCTCCTTCCGGCGGCTAAACAGTTTAGTTTTTGGTCACCATTTGCCGGTCTCTCTCCTTCTTTCAGCGGCTAACGATTTAACTTTTGCGTCAACTCCTTTAATTTTTGCAACATCGTCTGTTCTTCTTCTCCAAAATTCCTTCCCACGAAAGCTCGGCGAGGAGCTACATAATTACAAACCACCAATGAGTTGCAATCCTCAAATACCTTCTATTGGCTTGCTTTACAATTGCAGCGAATAGGAAAATTTTCATCTTCTGGACCTAAATACCATGTATAGCCTTTCTATATGAGATTCAAAATTTTCCACTGAACTTCCGTTTTCATCAATACAGCCCCTAAATTTTCACGGTGATCCCTTTTGTCGTGAATGGGCCCTTTCCCATATTCAGCCGAAAGGGTCAACCTTTTGTCCTAAAGACTTTGATCTTCACCCACAGCTAGGGAACGTAGATGCAGGACTTGATGTTTTACTTCGCGTATTTAATACATAACATATCTTTCAATCTCCACTTAAACTCCTCTTTCCTTCGATTCTGGATGCAGACTGTCCTCTCCTCTCATTTCCACAAACACACCATTTTAGATCAAATCTGGTGCTGTGAATTAAAAAATTTTGCACCCTTTGTACCTTGACGGGGGTGAAGTAATTTATGCTGGAGTCCATGTTTGTACATGTAGATTTCGAACTTATAGTGCCGAAAGCATGCTTACTCTCAAACCTGGAGCCAGGTCAGAAAACAACACAATGACCTCACGTTTTCCCACCCTCCGAAGAAATGACAAAAGACATTTATCTAAGCACATGATAATGTGATTTACTACAATGTCACTGTTCTCAATGATTCGATAATCAAACTATTTTTGCTTTCAAATGGCACATTTCCAGACTTGGGTTTCCTTATCAAAACTTCGTGTATGAAGTCCCCCCAAAACCCTTATAATTCTGTAATAGGAATCTTGACCACCCTATACATACGACCTTCCCTTACATGTGTTCTCCGACTTCCTCAGACAAACAATGCCGCTTTATTGCTTTCTATGCGATGTGCACCAAATATAACAATATTGTGATTAAGAAAAATTATCAATGACCCAAACTGAATACAAATTATGTTCAGAAATTTCTGTTTTTTAATCATTAAAATCTATTTTTATTAATTTTGTAAGGTCCAAAAAATATCATAACGTGGTGTTCTGATGTGATTCGTATACAAACTTTTAATATATGTACTGTAAATGATAAAAGAAAATAAAATGAATGCAAACAATTTCTAAGAGAAATGATGCGCGAATTTCGACCAGGTTAAAGGCCCAGACACTAGGAGCGCGAAGTGCTGTTGCCAGCAGATGAGTCACAAGTAATTTTTGGCGCTGTGGTTTAGAAGTTGTATCGGCATCCGCCTTTGAGGATCTTGAGTAGTTACCAGGAGAGAGGCGGCGCTAAGCTCCTCAGAAACGCAGCTGCTGTGACGTAGGTCTGGCGTAATGAGATTAAAGTAGCTCCCCCGGCTCCAATCAGGATAGCCGGCCCAGTCAGCATACATTACACACATCAAAGTCCGCGGACCTCAAAGCGAGCGCCACGCTCCCTAATCCAATCAGCTTCTTACAACTCGGATAACTTTTAAAATAAAGCTCTTTTTTATATATCATGGCGAACTCGTGCGGCAAGGTAAATTTCTGATTTTGAAAACTATTTAATGACAAAATGTTGCTCAATTATATTCGCCCGTAACGTCTCGACTCTCCACTATTCACAATTTTATGTTGTGCTTTATAAAGAATCTTTAATAAAGGTTTCCTAAATCACTTTGGAATCTTAATCCTTGTATAAATAACATTTATTATACTATTGTTTTGTGACTAGGTCAATTAGAATTTAACAGCTTATTATTAATAGCCCACACAGCTCAGATGACGAGGTAAGTCGAAGTGATGCAGGTAGTTAATTTGATGGTGTAGAGGAGAATAGTTTCATGTGAATCCTCCCTGTAAATCTGACACCGGGAAAGATCAAATGTGAATATTAGTTTCTGTTGAGAAACAAGGCTAGTGTACAGGAGAATACTAGATGTTACTCAACTTATATAATCATATCAAATTTCAGTCTTTTTAACAATTCAAGATTAGTTTATTTTGCATTAACTTCTTATTGAAATATGGCACACATTCCAGGGTCAATCCATTTAGGAAAACATTAAAAAATATAATAATTATATATTACAGACTGATGTTAATATTCAATTAGTGAATTAATAAAACCAGATTTGTTTATTTGTCAATTATAAAACAGGAGCTTTCGACATAAGTGTCATATTCGTCTAATAAAACAAAACAAAAGGAGACAATTAGCTTAATATAAAACAATGAAAACTAACTACTAGATACATGATAATCAAGAAACATACCTATTACATAAAAGTATTGCGTTACATGTATAGAGCGTGATAGCTATCGTCAATTACAAACGACATCAGGCGTCACTCAACCAGCAATGTAGGGAGGTGCTGGGATGTATGGTGCCTACTAGCGGTGATACACCAAAGTTCTTCCACATCTTCCATAAAGGCTAATATAGTACTATATATATATATATATATACAAGAACATAACTTATAAGTTAATACATTGTAAGTTTGATGGAATTGATGACATTTGCATAATATGTTCAGATTTCGAAAACCTCATTTTTAAAGTTAACCAAATCTTCACGTTCAAGATTAATAAAAATAGCTTCAGCCTATCTAAGCTAACACCCGGACAAATATTTACGTAAAATTCTGTAATTTGTGAATTCAAACTTGATATCTATTGAATATGCGAAGAGAAACTTTAAGTCTGTGCATCTGTTTTCCTCTGGCTTTGTGGGTGGCAACTCGCCTTCCTTAGGACAAAAGGTTGACCCTGCCTTTTAAATGTGTGAGAGAGGTCCATTCACGAAAAAAGGGATCACCGTGAATAATTAGGGTAATGCTTCTGGTGAAAACAAAAGTTCTATGGAGAATTTTGAATCTCACGGAGTAACGCAAAATACGTGCAGTATTTAGGCCCAGCAAGTGAAAATTTTTCCTATTGGCTGAAATTGTCAAAAAGTATCCTTTGAGAATAATAGCTGATTGGTGGTTTGAAATTATGAAGCTTCCCACCGATATTACGAGGGAAGAATTATTGGAGAATAAGACAGAAAGTGTTGGGAGACGGAGAGAAGTTGTTGGCAGACAGAATATGTTGGGAGACGGAAGATAGACCGTGTTGAGATCCGAAGGAGGCAGTAGATGAACAGAAGGTTTTGGCAGACGAAAGAGACGAGAGACAGAAGTTGCTGAGAGACGAAAGACAGTCGATGCAAAAGTTAAATTGTTAGCCGCTGAGAGAAGGAGAAAAACCGGTTAATACTGACCTAAAATTAAACTGTAAGCCGCCGAAAGGAGATAAGGGAGTCTCCACCATATTTGTCCACGAGATTCAGCCCGGACGGTGATGAAAAGAGGACACCCGCAGATGCAGCTACCATCATCAACGCAGACCGGGATGCAGATGCAGATACTTCGCGGGTATCGTTGTTTTGAATTAGCCAGACCATTGCCATTAAAAATCTAAATTGCTTCTCAATTCACCCTACAGAGAATCCTGATATCTATTTTTTTAATTTTGAGTAGTATAGCCAATTTTAGCTTTCGTACAGTTTTTACAGTCAACTCTATAAACTACATTAATTGTATCCATCACTTCAACTTTATCTTTTAAGGTAGAGCAGATATTGCGGATGTGATTATTAGGTCTCTGCGGGAATTTGAAATCATCTATGTTAAAATTAAGAAACGCAGTTTTAATTATGTTTGTTAGTCCTCTTTTACATATAAGACTCATATTGTTATTAGTCAGAGTTTTATTTATTGTAGAATTGATATCAGCAATAATCGAAAGAGGGATAGAAGACATCTCTGGTTGTGCAGTGTGAAAGAATTGTTTTATGTTGGTTTGTGATATTATCGTGCTATTTTTATTAATGTTGGTGGTAGTAGTAATGTTCATATTATGTAGTATATTTGTATGTGAACGATTATTAAATTTAATCGTATTCAATGACCATTATTTATTAATGAGTCTAAGTGGATAAAAACAATTTGTTTACATGACAAGTACCTTATTTTTAAAATTATTTAAGAATTTTATATCGGTAATAGAAATATATTTGTAAATTAAATTTACAATAAATAAAAACGGCCTAAAAAGTCAGCATTATATGTATAACTATTTATTAGCAAAAGCTTTTGCTCATAAATAGTTATATATATAATGCTGAATTTTTTGGCCGTTTTTATTTCTTGTAAGAAACTATGATGTAAATTAAATTATTGCAACATTAAAAATTATGTGTTCAGCAGTAGGTTTTCTGTACCACATTGTAAAATATTGGTTACCTTCAACATAAATTGTCGTCTCGGTAATTGATTTTATTATCTAGTTGTGATTCCATTATGAATTTAACTTTTGGATGAAAATAATTTTATTTTTCTCTAGAAGAGGAATTTTATATCTTCTAGTGAGGAGTTACGTGTTGCAGGAACTACCTGCAGAGAGGTCTCTCCAAGCGATATACCGAAGGTGTGATTGGGTTCGGACAGGAAAGGCGTTTTTCGAGACGAAAATACTGTAGCCCGTGACCCCAAAAGCAGACAGGAAGCATCAACGAAATCGGCCCATACAAGTTCCGAAGGCCATGATGATCATGAACCTCTCCGGAGTTTCGTACTCAACGGTAAATGGCATTCTCCACTTTCAAACTTGTGAGCACCATTTTCATCTAAATCGGAGGTTACTTGCTTTCAAGCTTTTAATTTCTTAAGTTCCTCCAACGATCCCTAGAGAGTAGCCATTTAGACGCTACTGAGAGATTCTTTTTGGCTTAGCCGAGTAAGCCCGATATTAATTACTTTTGCTTAAATTTATGAAGCTGAAATTTAATTTCAGATTTAAAAAAACTACTTCACAATTTAAAATTTATCTGTCAACATTTAACTCTTAAATAAATAGACTCTTAAACTAATAAAGTAATATTTAAAATTCGTATAAAATCTATACATTACAAATAGCAAATAATTTTAAGAACAAAATAAGGTACATAATTAATTGCAAATCATCTTCAAAAATAAAATAATATATATATATATATGGTCTGAAGTCATTAAAAACACTACACGCCCACAAGAGAGCACAAACACACATTGAGAAACACAAACGCACGCAATGTAGTTTTAACTACTTGGAGCTGCGCAATCTGGCCTTCCATAGTAGCTCCAGACAATACATGAAACAAACGAGCATAAAAAACTCTACAAAAAGTTTAAAACTATGTAGTAGGTTATTTTACAAGCAACACTTTCAACACTTTTGCAGAAACATTAATTTTAAATATTAGGGGGGCGATTAAGAAAATCCTGTACAGAATAAAACGCGCCATTTAATGGAATAGTTTTTCTCTGATTCATGAAACTTTTGTCAGTTATCAATTTTAACCTCTGGAGGAAGTCTGTTGTATAAAATTATCTCGGTTGCAGCAAAATTTGGCAGACACATTGGTGGAAGCCAGAGGAGAAACATTGGCAAGGTCAGTCAGACCCCTCTACATAAATGTGGAAGGAGTTATATTTAATATTTATGTAATATATATATATGTTTGTATTTTTGTGTAAATGTATGTCAAAACACAAAAGTTTATGTTTTGAATTTTGCTGTTTTTTCCCAATTTTATAATTTTCTACGTGAGAAGAGATTTAAAAATTGCCTTATATAAAATTAGAAGTTACATATTATTATAAGGTATGTGTGCGCATCATGAAAACGGTGACTGTAGTGGAGTGACAAACTTTATTTGGAGATATATTAATCCTTAATTACGGGTATGAGTTCAAAATTTCTTTTTATACCTGTATTAGAACCATCATGGCTATCTAAAAATGGAAAAGCGTTGGCGGTGGCGGTGCGACTTTGCGTCACAGATTCACAATGTCCTATAATAGCTTCGTTTATAAGAAGGGTTTGAAAAATACTTTCTAAAACCATCCTTTGAATCATGGGATAGGTAGGTTGACAACGTGTTTAAAAACAGACGCGCTCTATACAGATTAAATTTCATTAGTGTTGAATTAAATACTGTACTGGGCTAATTTACCGTAACAAGTTTTTGCATGTAAGATTGAGATTTCGTATAGTGACATTGTAAATGAATTGGGGGGGATATTATTTAATGAAATTAATAATTGGGTTTAAATATATACATTTATTAATTGTAAACACAATAATTTTAATATGAGCCGTGCGTGTATATATTATGCACAAAAAATTAATTAAAATGGGATTGTATTAAAGATCTTAGGGTATTAATGGTTTGGGTGACCACGTGTAGCAGATTTTCTGTTCTTTGACGAACCTGAGTTGTTAAGACCCTTCTTCCCTGCTTCCTGGACTGATCAAAGCATGGTCCACCTCTCGGCTGCCGCCTCACAAATCTGCTCTCGCCGTAACTTCTCTGCTGCCAATCTCCTCTCTCCACCTCCTTGTATCACCAGAAATCTGTCCACCACTCTCCTTTAATATCCTCTCGCCATCACCTTGTATCAAGTTTCACTCAAAAGTAACTTAATTCACAATTGGCTCTGCTCATAACACGGGGATGCACACCCTCCTTACTCGTCCAACCCGCTCTCTAAAAACACATCTTCACTCCACCATGTTCTTCGCCGCTCTCTAAGTACAACTTTCACGGGAGCTCATCCGCTCCGTGTCCATCCTATCTCCCGTCTCACTCAACCGTCCAACTCGCTCTCTAAATACACAATGTCCTAATAACTGTATATGTTTTAAAAATTTCGGTATAAAGTATTGTAACATGAAGTTACTTCTCTGTTGTCGGCTTCTTTTCAGAGTTGCCGACAGGAAGGTATTGTTGATGGCACGCCACAAGCGTCGATAATTTACTTGTAAAACGTTTCCGTAAATAATAAAAAAAATGGGCGCGGGTTCTACTGCGCTACAACATATTTCCATAACAGAGGAATAGGGGAATTTGGAAAATAAATCTACAACATAATATATATTTTGTATTAATTTTTCTGGTGAGTATTTTATAATAAATTTTTTTAAATATGTAACAACCTTTAAAACTGAGGCTATTTCATATTTGAAAATGAGACGTGCTAAAAATGCTTTTAAGTATTATAAAGTATATGTTCCAAATTGTAGTATTTTTTTCGTTTAACTGTATATACAGACTGTAAGAAATTTAAAAAATATTTTAACTCAAAATTGTATAAATTTAAGTAAGCATTAAAGTAATTAATAATATAACATCTTCAGTTTTTATGCATAACAGATTATGTTTATCTGTTCCTGCTGTTTACTTAGTTCTTCTGCGTCGATGTATTACACATGCTGGAGGCCGGGGTGACATGCCAAGAAATTGTTGGCTTGAGTTTGGGAGAGCGCATTTTCACGTACGTTGTCACCGTAAATCAATTTAGTACTTCAGGTCCAACGTTGTTTCAAAGTTGCAGATGCGCATGTTTATTTTCGATCTGAGAAGTTATGTAGCATTCAGTTCTGAAATTCACATAATTAACAACTGCTGATTCACTATTCAGAAAATAGATTATTATAACAAACTATAAACCAGGAATTTAAGATATATATTTTAGAATTATCTCAATATATTTTTTCACATTTCAATTTTGTTCATTGTAGTTAAATTTAAATAAAAATATTTGTGAGTTACAGTGGTCCTGATTTTGAATAGTAAAGAAATTAATGACAAAATCAATTTCAAATACCATTTTTGATGGATTTTTTTCCCAGTAACAATAAATGGACATTAATGTAAATACCGCTTATATAATATAAGTATAGAATAATATAGATTGCTAGTAGAATTTTGCATTGGGCACAGAATAGTAGTGATGAATATTTGGTTTAGTAATCGTGAAAGAAGACACGGAAGAAGCCAGGGGCCACGGGCAGGTACCAATTAGATTATATAATGGTTATACAAAAGCATAGAAATCAGGTGCTAAACTGCAAGACGTATCCAGGAGCAGATATAAACTCCAACCATAACTGGTTGTTATGAAATGCAGGCTGAAAATGAAGAAACTCAAGAAAGAAAGGAATTAGAACAAAAAGAGGGGAATTAGAAAAGCAGGGGGTGCTTCAGAGTTTCAAAGAAGATATCAAGAGTAAATTAATAGAGAAAGAAGAAAGATACAATATAGAAGAGAAATGAGCACTCTTGAAGGAAGAAATGACTAGGGAAGCAGAAGAAAAAAAGGAACAATAGCTCAGACCAATAGGAAAACATGGATAACACAAGAAATAATAAAAATAATTGATGACGGGAATAAATATAAACAACGCGAGAGATACAAATGGTAAAGAGAAGTACAGAGGCTTGAAGAAGGAGATAGATAGGAAGTGCTAATTGCCAAAGAGGCTTGGCTAAAAGAGAAACGCAAAGCGGTTGAAGATTTCAGGGTGAAAGGGAAAGTATACGCAGCCTATAAGAAACTCGAAGAAATATTCGGTGAGAGGCAAAATATTAGCAAGTACATCAGGGGAGCGGATGGGAAGCCAATTCTGGATAAAAAAGCAGAAAGATGGAAGGAATATCTAAAAGAGCTGTATGAGAAATCTAGATCAGTCAGTAATAGAAGGAGAAGAGGAAGTGGATGACGAAGAGTTGGGGGACAAAATTTTCAAGTCAGAGTTAAACAGAGCGCTGACAGACCATCGGAATTGATAACATTCCAATACAGCTGATAAGATCATCGGGCGAAGAAGCAATATCATGGCTGTTCAGAATAGTTTGCAAAACATACAAAACAAGAAGAATACCAGAAAATTTTAGTAAATACATAATTTTACCAGTATTAAAAAGGACTCCGGCTGATAGATGCGAACAGCGCAGGACAATTAGTTTAGTAACCCATGCGTGCAAAAAAAGATATATTTTTGGGTTATCAGGCTACATGAGGGTGATCCTGATACAGGCAACTCCCGTTTAATAGCATGGGAAGGAAATTGAAAAGGGGGATGCGGGAGATAGAGCAAGGTATTTTTTTTTTGGATAACAGGCTACATGAGGGTGATCCTGAAACAGGCAACTCCCCTTTAATAGCATAGGAAGGGAATTGAAAAGGGGGGATGCGGAAGGTAGAGCAAGGTAGCCAAGGGTTAACTAGGGCCCCCGGGCTATGGTTTAAGGATCCTACCCGGTGTTTCACCTAAAGAGATGCAGGGAAAACCCTAGAAAACCTGCATCAGGTAGGTCGGGCATTGGGTACTATTCTCACGCCCTTCCGAATGACGGGAGACGAGTTTGCTGTGGGGACGCAGCATTCCCTTCTCCGTGTCTCCACCAATTTCAGGAGGCAATTGGCCGACTGATCCAATGGGATCAGCGGACAACTCTTGCCATATGCCCAAGGTCTTTGACCCCAGTACATATACCTCCTAAAATAGGTGAAGGTGTCTCGGCATATGAGAACTTTGATAAAAAATACCCAGAGAGAGTGCGAGGCATTCCCGACATGATCAGGTAAGCCCCGCAGTCACTCTGGGCTGAAGCGTCTGCGAGAAAACTCCCGCAGCGCCCTCCTATCATAGAGCAAGGTATTAACAACAATAGTATATAAGAGAATGAAGCGTAAAATAGAATGCGAGTTAGGAGAAGATCAATTTAGTTTTAGGAAGGATGTAGGGACAAGAGAAGAAATATTGACTTTGCGACTAATTTTAGGAGACAGGATAAGAAAAAACCGGCCTACGTTCATTATATTTGTATATTTGAAAAAAGCGTTTGATAACGTGAACTGGAACCCAGTATTAAGGATTTTGAAGAGCACTGGAAGAAAGTATTGAGAAAAGAGGCTTATACGTAATCTCTACAGAGGACAGGCAGCAGTATTTAGTATAGAAGATCAAGAAAAGAAAGCAGAAATAAAGAAAGGAATAAGACAAGAATGCAGTCTGTCACCCATGCTATTTAACTTATATATAGAACAGGCTATATAGACAGTTAAAATATGGCAAAGGAACAAACTGCTAAGAGAAGAAATAATGCCCTACGCTTTGCCAATGATATTTTAGTGTTAGGTGAGTCAGAAGAAGACTTGAAAACCATAATAATGAACGGGGTCCTGGAGAAATAATTCAATATGAGGATTAATAGAGGGAAACCCAAGGTAATGGAGTGTAGTATGGGAAACAGTGGAATAACATAGGTGTTCGATTGGGAAGGGACATTTTGAGAAAGTTAAGGAATTATGGTACTTGAACAGCTTATTAACTAGGGATAATAGGTGTTTAATACACGCGTAGAGGTCGATAGCAGAGGCATGGAAGACTTTGACAAAACAAAGGAATTTACTTACGGGTAATATAAGTCTGAATATTAAAAAATCGTTGTTAAAAATGTTCGAATGGAGCGTGACGTTATATGGGCGTTAAACGTGGACGATAGGAGTTGCGGAAAACAATAAACAATAGAAGGCTTTGAAAAATGGTGCTATAGGCAAATGCTGAAAATGATATGGGTGAATAGAATCACTATCTAGGAAGTTCTAAACAGAATAGGGGAAGAGCAAACAATTTGGAGGACGTTGACCAAGAGAAGAGATAGATTAAGAGGGAGAACAAGGATGGAATACGCTAATCAGATTAGGGAGGATGTGCTCTTCACATGCAAATTCAATCATCTATTCGACTTTGGAAGTCAAGGAGAAATATGATGTATTGCTAAATTTTAAGCCTGAAGAAGTTTCAAAATGGAGATGAAACGTCGCTTTTGTTATTAAATAGTTATATATTTCATGCTGACTTTTTGCCCGTTTATTATTTATTGTAAATTATTTAAGTCAGAAAACTATGATGAAAAATATCTAATATTATTAATTTGATTGAGTAATAAATAGAAGTGAGCCCTATAAGACGAGAGAAGAATAACGTTTGGTAATAGCTATGAGTCTCCTTAATTTTTCGCCAGAGATGCATTTAATATTAGGTAGTGCCCGTGGAATGAGTGATTTAAACGCATACGACCACTCCGGCCTATCAAGGCCCCTCCCAACACAGATGCGCTTTGTAAATCTGCTTCTCTTCTATCCACCGAAACCACATTTAATCATGGCTGGACAAACCTAACGCATCAGTTAAACAGGATTATTAAAACGCCGCCATAAAGTAAACCGGTTCCCCGTGGGAAACTAGTTAGTGTGTGCGGCGACGGGGACACAGTGGGCGTGGAATTAAAAGCTCTAATTATAGAAAACAAAAGGACAATTAAGTGGTGTGTCGCGCGTGATTGAAAGCACTCAAATAGATCGCCGCTGTTTGCAGGTCCATTGATCGGGCATAAAACCACAGGACCACTGCGATGGGATGCGCGCCGCCGCTGTTTCCATGGGAACTGAATTTTCGGCGCTTCCGTGGGATGATACTCTATAAAATGCCCCATCACATATCAGTAGTTACATTCAGATAATAAAACAGCGAATCAAACAAATCTTAAAAAAAACGTTTAAGTAAATTACTTCGATAATACTGGAGTACGTAATTTCACATCAGTTCACACTTCTTCACTCTCTTTTAATTGTTACTGCTTGGTTTTAATTGGTTTTGATATGAAACTAGAATTCAGACATTGACACGTAGAACCCGTAGTCAGACTAGTTTAAAGTGTTGAAGGAAGAAGCTTTAAGAGATTGTGAGTGTAATCCAGAAGGCTACATTTCCACATAACTACCGCATCCTACAACCTTCCTAATCTCCCAAGCGTATTCCATCCGTCGTCTCCCTCTAATGATAATTTTACAAGACCCTCATACGAAACGTGGCTTATCCCTTCTCTTTCCTTAAGTCTTCTATGGTGTTATTTTTCTCTTATTCCCCCTACAACTTCCTGGTTAGTTACTCCATCCACCCATCTGATTTCCAGCATTTTCCTATAGTGCCACGTTTCAAAAGCTTCTATTCTTTCTTTCTGCAAGTCTTACCGTCCACGTTTCACACCTACATGACGCCACACTCCATACGAACATTTTTAGTAATGATTTGCCAGTATATTAGCAGTAAGTAAATTCCTCTTTTTTTGCGAAAGCCTTTTTGCAGTGTATTACTCTTCATGTCTACTATACTTCTATCATCCCTAGTTATTATGCTGCAGAATTTCTTAACTTCCACTACTTCCTATAGTACATTCCATTACCTTGGTTTTCCCCTCTATTAATCCCCACGTTGTACTATTTCTCCTGCACCACGTTTATGCCATTTATTATAGCTTCCAAATGTCCTTCTGACTCCCCTAATTCCGTCAAACCTTAAGGTTATTATTTCTTCTCCTTGCAGACTGATTTGTTTTCCATATTCCTTTTTAACTTTTCCATCGCCTGTTCTATATACAAGTTAAACAGCATGCATGACAGACTGCATTTTCGCCTTAATCATTTCTTGATTTATGATTTATTTTCTAGCCCTTCAATAGCATTAACGCTGATTGCCTTCTGTAGAGGTTATGGATAACTCTTCTTTCTAGACATTTTATTCTTGTTCTCTTCAAACTACTAAGTAATATGTTACAGTTTACACTATCAAAGGCTTTTTCTAAATATACAAATAACTAAAATAAAGACAGGAACTCTATTTCCTTTCTCCCTGCTCTCTCGTTATATATATATATATATATATATATATATATATATATATATATATGTGTGTGTGTGTGTGTGTGTAGTAAGTGAGTGTTAGAGGGAGGAACAGGAATGTAGGGGAGGGGGAGAGAGAGGGAGATAGGGGTTAGAGAGGGAGTTAAAATTAAAGTTAGAGAAAGGTAGTATTGTTAATGTTACTTTCTCTGTTTACATTCAGAATTATAATATTCAAAATGATTTCCTACATTTAGTTCAATTGTCAATTAAAATCGATGTTAATCATACGTCGTTGTTCTGAAAAATTAGGTTGGGCTGGTGTGGAAAATTAATTTGTTTTGAGTATCAGTCCGTCACATGTTATGTACAACAATAGTTATCTATTAAAGTACAGAAGAAACGATCTCATCAAAGCTCATGAAAATGAGGCTACGATATTCGAGATGGGAAAATCTGAACTTGGCCGGAATCGTGCACGGGACCACAGTTTCACATAACTGCTCTACCACAGATTCTCTAGTCAACTACATTTTATAGCTGTCACCAAGTTTGCTGTAACAAAGAACTATTTTACTACATTTAATAAAAACCAATACATAAATTATATAATAATGTATATTTTCTGGCATATGGGATATTTAAACTAGAAATAATAATGATGATAAGCTAATTGTAAAACATTGTAGTCAGTATATTAAGCTGCTTTGGACAAAATGGTAAAGTTTTGTACTGAGTGTATGTGGCAGTCGACATTTTATTTCGTCACTGGTGAAGAATTTCCCATATTTGAGGTACTCAAAACAAGTGAACACCAAGGCGCCAGAGATGCGAGACATCGGAATACTGAAAGTGCAAAATCACCCTCTGATGCCTTAAAATTCTGGTACCTGAGTCCAGTTTCTTGACCCCGGGGATCTTGGAAGGCTTTCCATAAATTAGGAAGAGAAACCGCGGACCGAGTTGGATTTTATTTGGAGGTTGAGGGTCAGGTGATCCGCCATGCATCTCATGGTGGCGTGAATGAACGAGATGACCTGCGAGGATGTATGGGAGAAATTTCGGCAGTTGTGCATAGAGAGTTGAAGAAGGAAGACGTCTGGAGGGTGCGTGGTGATTGATCCACGGCACGGCAGTTGGACACACATATGAAGGAGATAGAAGTTATTGCAGTCGGGAAGGAAACTTGGAAGTAGGAAGGTGGAGATGAGAGATAGCGTTTAGAGTTTGACGATGAACATTAGGAATGTGGAAGATGTCGCTTGAGAGTGAGAGAAGTTTGCAATGTAATCTGGGGGCAAACTGAAAAGATAGACGGAAGCAAACAGAAGGAGCCCCGTCTACGTAATCCCGGCCCCAGGATCCTAGAAAGAAGACCAGGTACCGACGGCAGGATTCACCACTGGAAGGATGATAACGGAAGCAGACTGAATTACGAAAAGGGAGGAGGAAGCTGCCGTTTCACAAAGGCAAACAGATGCGTGTCTGTGCCACTGTCTGAGATGTATCTTGACTGTCGTTCTGCTGCAAACCCCCCACAAAATGACCCTTATTAGATTGATTATAAGCTGAGCTAGTCGTGGTAAAATATTAAATTGGGCCTTAAGTTTTGTAATTATTGTTTTTTTGTTTTCTGTTAATAAATTTAATTTGTTTTTATTAAATCTAACCAAATAATTTTATTTTGATTTAAATTAAAATCTGAAATCTCTCTGTTAATTATAGTTTGTTGTCGGTAAGTTGTTTTCGTTTGCTATACTCGCATGATTTTAATAAGTAATGAAATGTATGAAGACCAAAACAGTGTTAATGATTTTTTGACACAAAAATATAATGCATATGTTATAATTGCATAAAATAAATTATGATGAATGATTTATTATTACATGAAGTTTTCTCAAGACGAAGTATCCAATTACAGTCTGCATATCTGAATTCAGTAATTTGAGATGTATGATTTACCGTTTCTTGAGGTTTCCTCAAGCCGAAGTATCTCATTAAATCTGCATATTTGAATACATACACAGATAGAAGGCCTGCTGGCAGAATTAGAGATGTAGTGGCCGAGGATGCCCGTCAGGTCCTTGTAAGGGCTGTTAGTGGAGGAGCGTAGTCATTTCGTGTGGCCGCAGTGCGGGTTCGTTTCTTTCTGCAGCAGCGTTATTTGTGCTTTCTCCTCCTTTCCTTTCATTTGGAGCAGCCAACAGTGTTTGCTCGTAGACGCAAGAATGCACACTGGCGGCTGCTTGCTGAACGTTCCCTTTTTTCTTGCTACCAAACAGTGGCACCAACCCCTATATAACAGGAGAGAGTATCCTCTAACAACCCAACTTATACAGTCGTACAGAAAACTCAAATTGTATACATACGGCATCATTGCAGATTAAAACCATCTATGCACATCTGATAATTATGACCATTGATAAATTAACTTCCCAAAATATTTAATAATATAAAAAAATATATACAACATTCAGATGCATTTACTACGATTCTGAGATAAGTCCATCTGATAGGGCGTTATGGAAAAAAATTCTTATAGGCTATTCAACTTATTAAATTGACTAATTATTTGGAGAGAATTTATATTGGTTGAAATAAATAACCAGGTCATACACCAGGAAAATAATTCTAAAAATATGTGTACCAAATTTTGTTACAATTTTTATACGCGTTTAAATTAGTGTAAATAATTACAGACATACAAACTAAGAAGAGTCGCAGTGTAGATGATTGAGTCTTAATAGAAATAATAGGATCGGGCTATTTAGAGTTAATTTTATTTATTAACGAGATTTAGAAAAATGAGTGTAATTTTTAAACTGTTATATTTTTCTTATAAATGTAGACTGCGCCAATAAATTCTAATACCAAGGTCACGGACTGTTATGTGTTTTAGTTTATTTAATATATTTCCTCACATGTTATGAAATCAAACTGATGAACAGTTCCATTTTAATTGAAATGTGTATTGGCCACTAATACTAATAGAGATGAAATGTAAAAGAAATGGTGTACTTCGAAATATTCAAAACGGGGTTTTAAAAATTGTCATTAATAGAAGTCAAAGAACTTTAGTAAAATATAATTGAAAATATCAATCATGAATTTGACTGTATGATTTCCTGACGCACCGTACGAAATCTGTTTTTGCCAATTCTACCGAACAGTTGTGGGGATAAATTTGCCAGCCACTCTGACCGCCCTCTTAAAGGACGTTCCAAGAATCTCCATCGAAATTTTTCAATCCCCGGGAGAAGATGGCTTGTTACGTCTTGCGTTCCTGGAAAATGATCGTAGACGCCTTGAGCCCCGAAGAAAGGTTTCTTCGACAATTTCAGCAGAGATGGTCACATGAAGAAGGGAAGACGAGAATATTGGCTTCTGAAGAAAGTCATCGGCTCCAATTATAACAAAAGTGAGATTTGAGGACGTAAGATTTATTACAACTTTACAAATACGATTCTGAACTTAAGAAAGTCTTCTAAATTCAGTTTCATGGCTTTTGGGTGCCTGATTAAAATTCTCGTCCCCATTGTTACGGCATACCACACTCGGAATTTCACTCAGCCTGAATTATAAACTACAATGAAAGAAAGTCACGTTCATAGGAACGTAAATTTCCAAATGAGACAAGTTCGGCTAATAAATTAATAAATAAAATAAATTTATGACATTAAGTAAATTAATAAATAAAATACGGCCAAATATGTCAGCAAACAAATTTAATTAACTCTTAATTGTTATAAATACAACATTTCATCCAACTTTGTGGATTTCTTCTGATAAATTTTAATATGATTAAATGGTCAGCAATTTTGTGTCGCGGACTATCTTTCGAGACGGTTACGGCCAAAATGATTTTCGGGTAATAAAGTTGTGAATATGGAAAGAATTATATAAATTTCTTAATTCACAGGAAATTTATATCATGTGGTAAAATCTATTGCCTTCTTCATGTTCTTCCACTGTGCGATGTACTTATAAATAACACAATTCTAAATTTTTAATAATTGTTGTTGTTATGGTAATCATTCCTTAGACTGGTCTGATGCAACCCTCCATGCAACCTATCCTGCGCAAGTGTTTTCATTTCTACATAGATACCACATCCTCCCTAATATGCTTAGCTATTTCAATCTTGGCCTCCTTCTTTTATTCTTACCCCCACACACTTCCCTCTAATGCTAATTTTACGAGACCCTCATGTATCAAAAAGTGGTCTATTAATCTATCCATTTTCTTGATCTCTCTTTTCCTATTCTGCTTAGAACTTCCTCGTTAGTGATTCTATCCACCAATCTTATTTTAAGCATTCTTCTATGCCACCACATTTCAAAATATTTTATTATTTTCCTTTCTTCAACTTCTATCGTCCACGTTTCACACCCATATCACACCAATCTGCGTACGAACATTTAAAAAAATGATTTCCTAATATTCATACTCATATTAACCGTAAATAAATCCCTCTTTTTTCGCCAGTCATATCCTACTATACTTCTACCATCCCTAGTTATTATGTCAAGTAACAGAATTATTTAACTTACTTCAAAATATCTCTTCCCAATCTAATACCCTTTGTTATCTTACTATTTCCCGTACTACACTCCATCACCTTGGTTTTCCCTCTATTAATCGTCATGTTGTACTCTTTCTCCAGGATAACGTTAATGTCATTTATTTTAGTTTCGTAGTATTTTTCTGACTCCCATAATACCATATCATCATCATCATGCAAACCTTATATTAATTAATCTGTTATGTAACACCATATGGTCAATTTGGAAGGTAACAAACGACACGTTGTCAAGATAAAAAGCTTGAAGCCGCGAGTTTTAACCTCGGGGCGTACACATCGTGGAGACGCGGAAACGTAGAAATTCAGGATATTATTGCTAAGAGTAGAGAAATACAGTAATGTTGTTCAATATTATTACGTAATTGATGTTCGAAAATTGTTAAATATAAAGAAATACCATTTTTCATAAATTCGTAGGTATCGATAGTGGGTATTTACGAGGAGGCCTGTGTTCAAAAGAATAGTGTCTGCCTAGCACCATAGAGGCCCCAGGTTCGAATCTTGACATGGGCTTGGACGTTCATGTTGTATGAGAAACCATACTATGATACATGGTTATACGTTCTCCTTAATCGTTCACAGTCGCTAATAACCTTGCAGTTTGTGCGACCATAAGCAGTACTTAAAAAAAGCAAAGTAATGTGTTTTATCTATTAATTCAATACTCGAAGTATTGTTTATAACCATTGATGAATAATCCACGAGATGGCGTTTTTAGAAGGGGAATGTCATAATCCGGATAAGAACTTGAAATTTCATACTACGCTAACGATTTACGTATCAGGTTGCAGTCAGTTATCCTCATTTTCTCTTATTCATGGATCCGATACTCATCAATATATTATTAAATGTTCACCGTAATTGTGAAGAACGAGCTTACATCTGATTAGATTATTTAAAGATAAATTTTGAATGATATGTTAAATTTCGCCCAAACGTGGCGAAAAATCATTTATAAACTGTTATCCACCTTTAAAATTTTACGGAGTATTCCGTTGTGAGACAGTGTTTTAGTATCACGTGACAGTGGGCGTGGACTATGAAACCTCCGTCACGTGTTTTGGTTTAGCAACAAAAAGGCAGGAATGGTCCAAACGACTTGTGTTGTTCACAAAATGGACGTGAAGTGTTACATTCAGCGCGACCAACGACGGCTGATAAGTTTCCCAGAAAACCATTGAATGAGTAGTTCTTTCAATTAATTAAGATTCTTACTTGAAATATATGTTGATTAAGGACGTCGATAAGTTTCATCGTCGTTTGAGTTGTTACAAAAGAAGAAATTATATAGCATATTTCATTTGGTGTCTATTTCGAAATCAGTGTCAAATAATCTTCAATGAGGACTTCAAATATCGCCGATACCATGTCAATCTATCGAATGTGCAAAATTTCTGTTTTCATATTCGATATCTTGTTCCTTTAGAATGATACGTCAGTTGACAAATCATTGAATTTATGTCCTTCTTGGAAGGAGAAATATTTGGCTTTAACAACGTCTCAATTAGCACACTTTTCCCTAATGATAAAACAGTCTTTATGCTGTCCATAAAAGTAGCCATTTTCATATTTAATAGTTTGACATGACAGTGACGTTATCTACAGGTAGTTGTACGTAGCTAATCATTAATGTACCAACCATGTTGACGAAGATATTCTCAACGTCTATATCTCACATAGAAAAACAATGATGTTTTCTGCAGTGAGTATGTTAAGCGTATTGTGTTTGTAGAAGTGCAACTACGTTTATTCATTCTGTAAAAAGCTTCCTTCACCACTTCGTATTAAAATTATGTACAAATACCCGGACTAGCTATGAACGTGGTGAAGTTTCACCACAGTCGTCCTTTTTGCGACGAGTTTCAAACTACCAATAATGGAACGTATTCGTATTATTATTTAACAAAATAAAAATGTATACTTGATATATATGTTTAAATAAAAGTTTTTACTGAACATCCGACGATTATAACAGCATTTCCAAAACTTAATACACATAAATTATATACTGCCATCATGCCTCCTCGCCAGAGAGATTACCCCACCTCTTTATCTTTCTCCTATAGATATACATAAACAATTACTATTATTCTTATTACGCGAATACTCAAGCTTTTTTTTATAGACAACTTCAAAAATACCATTAAAATTGCTATTTGTAGCATAGTGTTGTAGCGCGGTAGGAACCCTAGGAATTTTTTTTCAAACTTTTAGAATTTTAATGTATCTAAAAATTCAGCAAGAACATTCTAAGTAGTGACAGGCAGGTAAGAAGTGGAATTCCCGGCGCCAGGCTGCCGGACGGCAGACGTGCCCATCTGCGGGTTTATAATATTAAGCTTGTTTTGCTGAAATAACATTCACCCTTCATAATTTCCGAAAGACACATATATTTAGCTGGGAGACGAGAAGATGGAAAAATATTCAGAATGGTTCTAGTCGTTGAGAGGGTGAGAAGGTAGAGATGGAGAGTGGTGAGAAGGCGAGGAGGCAGAGTAGGAGAATTGATCGGGACGTGGAAGAGAGGAGAGTGCAACGGATGTTGAAAGGGTGGAGGAAGCTGGAGAGCAACAAGAGTTGAAAGTGAGGTGTGATTTGTTTCTGTTTATTGAGAAGGTATTGAGACTAACAGAGGCCAGACGGAGGAAGGAGGAAAAACTGGGTTTTCCTCAATCACCGACAGTACCAGGTTCACTCCACTTTCCGCCGGCGGAGGGAAAATTTACATTTCAACCCGAAGGAAGAAAGAAGTCCCGGTCGCCCAGTAAACTGTATCAAGACACAGATGAAGATAAAAGAAGGTTCGACAAGTGAACAAAGATCTGCTGCACGTGGTTACCCCAATAAATAATTAACCCTGATATTTAAAAATCGTCACCTTGAATTAATTTATTTGTTTGTAATAATGTGCTGGACCCCTTCCAAGCGTTTGTTTTTTATAAATAAAATTATTATATCATATCCTAAAGCGCAAGTAATTTTATTAAATAACTTAAATAAAGAAACACTCCTATATCATTTACAGTATTGTAGTAATGAAGAATGTAACCATATTTACAGTGATTTCATCCATTAATTTTTGCCTTTTCCGTTTAAGTTAACTTTTGGTCATTTATGTTTTAACGACAGATATTCATCCAAGCTTTATATTAAAGTGTTTTTCTATTCATATGATCTATTTTCACATGTTGATCAAGACTATTTTTATTAATTTAATACATTTTAAGCGTGAAATAAGTACCCGAGAAAAGCCAGGCACCAAGATGGTATATATATTTGTATGTTCTTTTATTGTTGTGTGTCCGTATAAAAATAAATTTATCTGTCGAAAAACATTAGCTATTCACACTTTATATGAACTAACACTGACAAAAGGATATTTTAATTATTTTAGCCATTGATTGTTTGTAACTGTTTACAATAACGTATTTCTCTACTTAGGAAGGAATAATTCCTTACATCTCCATTATCTGCTCTTTGATTAGTTGCAGATCCATTTCTTGTAAAGTACTTTATGGTCATTAGTTAGCAGAGTGCTGAGATTGATGAAAGTACAGATTACCGATCGGATTATCGCCTTGTGAACGGAACTAGTTGGAGAGCTGGAATCGTGGGAACAAGCAGGTCGCCAGAGCGGATTATGCCCTCTGCGGTTAGCTCTAATGCCCCGGGGCTGTAGGCGACCCGCAACACGCCGACGTCCAACCTACTCGGACTTGTTTCATACAATTATGAAATGGAAACGCACAGCTAAAAGGACGTCTTTTGCGAGGACTCTAAATTACGTGTGGCAGATCTTGTTTGCATACGGTGTTTCCTGAGGCATTCTTGCGCACAATCATCAACACGTATGTGAATTCAGTTGACACATGAACTTACACAAAAACGTCAATAAAACACTAACAAATTTTTATATAACAATGTAAACAGCAAATGATAAATTCTTTTCTTATTGATCACCTTTAAAACTAAATGAGAAAACAGTATAAAAAAGATCTGGGAACGTTGATGGCGGCTGGGCATAGCTCAATGTATACTTCAGTTTATTCAAGTATTTATTTATACCTTTTATGATTTTTAAGAAATACGGCATTGCTTATAAATAACCTCAGATCTTATTCAATAGTATTTATGTTTAATTGTACTGTTGTAAATAATCAAGTACAGGAAAGTTCAGAGATTTTAAAAGTACTTACAATCATTTGAGATCTAATGTATGCTCTTTCAAAATACGGATTCTACATAAAAAAGAAGATTTTTCTTTATTTAGGGATGTATATTGTCCCCCAAAAGGGTATAAAATAGAGTTAACTAATTCAGGGCATTAAATGGTTAGTTTCTTTCAAACTTAAATAGTCAGAAATGATTTCTGAAACCTTCCGAATGTTATTGGTCTATACAAATAAATAAAATTTCAATGTCTGCCTGTTATTTATAATTAAATGCCTAAATATAAAATGAAAATTACTATTTTTGCAATACATAATCATAAAGAATTGTTTTAAAATAATTTGTCTGTCTCTCTCAAAGTTTGTCTCGAATACACTCCGCCCAAATGGGTGGATAGATTTACTAATCACGAATTTATAAGCAGAATAAGTGGAGAGAGAACATTATGGAGGACTTTGACAGAGGGAAAAGATAGATTAATAGGGTTCGTTTGGAGGTCATAAGGGTCCATTTAAATGAGAAGTGTATGTGGGGAAAGAATTGAAGAGGAAGGCAAGGGATTGAATACTCTATGTAGATTAGGGAGGTTGTGGGATGTGGTAGCTACGTAGAAATTAAAAGGCTTGCGCAAAATAGGTTAGCACGGAGAGTTGCATCAGACCAGTCTGACTAAATTAAACAGCAAACAAAACATCAGGTTCTGAAACGACAAATATTTGTAAAAAGCCTATTACTGCCATCTAGCGGGTATCATGACCAACATGTCGCGCCAAAGTCTGCTGGAGTAGAAGATTCTCAGGGCTGGCAGCTTAATTTCATTTGACTGGTTTCGGCGCTGTTTTCGTATTCTGGGGTTTGATTTCTCGCGTCTGCCATTTTCAGCTGCCGAGTTAAATTTCTAACAGAAAAGGTTAGTCTCTATTTCAATTAAATTATGTTTATTACTTTTGTTTTATTATATAATTGATTTTTAAGATGGTCAATTCTTAGGTAAATACATCCAAATGTATATTTTAGCCATGCCTAAGAAAAAGAAAGTCTCTCATCAATTACTCCGAATGCAAAGGAAAATAGGAAGAAATAGGAAGATAAATCCAAATTTCACGTGAACAAAGTCGTGGGCACAGGCAGTATTTAGTAATTTTTTAAATTTAATTTATGATTCATTCAAAAATTCAGAACATTTTTAAATATTTCTATCGCTAATTTCTTATCATCTATCCCCATATACGTGGAAATCCTCTTTAAATTTACTGTCCTAGGGATTTTAAATTAATATGTCTTATTAGTAAGTTATGTAAATGTCGGCACAGACTGGCGATAATGGTGGTACATTTACTTGATACACATTTGCTGATTGTTATTTAATCTGTTTTTCGGTGCTGGTGAAGTTCAAATTGTTTCTCCCAATGCTGTGTATAATTTTAACTCCATGAACGGTGGGAACGGAGTGGCGTGGAAGAAGCGTTACATAGAAGTAACGCAAAATAACCCAGATAGGTGTTTATTCCTGGATTATGGAAATCGCCGAGTTCAATTCTGACGTCCAACTTACAACTTGAGTTGAACCTCAGCACCAGGATGGGGAAGGGGAGGGGGTTGAGGAGTAATTATTACATTTTCAAGGCTTCTGGAGTATTAGTGCACTATCTTAGGGAATTGGGAGTATTTTGACCTCTTGTAACGTGCTGGTGAATTAAATATACTAGATGTTAGATTCGTTTACGTCACTGTCTTTATTTTAATCGTCACACCGGCTATGATGAACTTAAAACATGGGGAAGGGCCAAGATAGTAAGAAAGTTAAAAAATGTGACGCCCTTGAATGCGGTTTAATCACGTATTGACCAAAAGATTATCGTCAATTTAACCCTGAACCGGGAAAATGTGAATAAAATCCGGGCAACGTCAAGTTCGCAGCTGGTATATAATAAAATATAGTAATGTTCCGATGTTGTACGCTACACCAGAAACTAAATGTCTTTAAAACCTGAAAATTATAATACCTGATAAATATACGTGTACCAAGAATCATGATTGATATAGGAATTTTGGAAATGCGAGGCTTCACCGTAAATAATTTTTTAAAATCAGTATCTATATAATTTTTCTGTGAATATCCATAATTTACTTCAGAAGTATTATAAAGTGCGTGTTAGTTGTTATGGAGTGCTCAAGGAATTAATGTATTTTGAAGCAAATGTTTTCTCAATTCCTCTACGAATTATTAAAAACCACGTGTCATTTAAAAAACAATTTATAACGGTCTGGTCATTAGCGACTTCAGTGATAACTATTTACATATTATTACACAATTATTTACATACTATTTACAAATAAAAATTTACGAAATACACAGAATGTAATACATTTAAATTAAATAAAAAAATTTACTGTCCTTACAAAACTTAATATCTTTCACATGTCATTGTATGTAACATTTTCGTAGTTAAAAATTATTATTATTTGCTGGTGAATGGTTAAGGTCGTGGTTCTCGTTCATATTATTTATTGTCTTGTTCTCAAACAATTAACTAAAGTTGAATTGTGTGACGGAGGCTGATTTTGGTTGTTCCCACTGAGAAAACTTCTTACGTGTTACAATCCTTGGAAATGAAAAATGCTGTGAAAAGGGGAAGGAAATATGAAGTATAAACTATGCCAGAAACTCGTAAATTTTCTCACGCAGTAACTTTGTCTTCTGTAGCCAGACAAATACTTGGTGCAACCATAAATCCCAGTTTCGCGCTAATTAACAGCAATGAGAGGCCGGCGTTTGTTCTCTGCGGTTGGTACCTTACCACCTCTCTCTTCGTTACCGCTGTGAAGCACTTCTACTCGTAGCAGAGATTTTGCGGTGCTCATGAAGCACATACTGCAGTATCACTTCACGAAAACACACACAAAAAAAGAATTCCTTATGATTGTAAATTAGAATAATTTTTAAAATTTTGATGATGAAACAAAAACAACTGAATTTCACATATTCTATAATGCAGAATAGTTAATTCCAACTAACTTTGTTCCGGCTGTGTATCAAACATAATTCTAAGTTAACATAATAATGTAAACCAGTAATCTTGAAAATTCAAGAAAGTTAAAATAGAAAATATTAAGAATTTTATAATGCTCGTAAAAAAGCAACTGTGAAACGAAGCTAAATAAATTTTTCAACTTTATAACACCATTGCCATTTTTTTCTTCCGACTTATGTCTCTCTCCACTTCATTGGACTCATTTCATTCCTGTAAGTTCATGTTGTTCTTAAAATGTGTCTAGCTCGTCTATAAAATAAAAATTACTTACATTTCTGCTTCAGTTCTTATCACTCAAACGTTTTCTAATCAGTCACCTTTTTCGTCATCTTTCTTCCTTGTTTGTTTCAATGTGTCTTCTTTTTTCTTCGGAAGATCCGTTATTTTGTAGTTTTTCCTGATTCTGTTTACTCTATACTACTTATGCTGGTTTATGAATCATAGTCCCGTTTATATTTATTCCAAATACGTTCAACCGTTGTTCATAAATCACCAACAGGATTAAATGAATTATTTTCACATCTTCTCATACTTAATTACTTTGTTTTTATACTATATTATCTTCTTTTTCTTCTTAAAATGGCTCAACAGCATTCTTGAGGGCCTAGGCCTACCGAGGCGGCTGCGGACTGTCATCTGGCGTGACACATTCCGAATTTGGGGTGATACGTGGTCAGATATTATCACCATCCATTTCATCATAGATGTTAGATGAGTCACAATATAATCTCAACTTTCCTTTCATAAAATTGTCATCAATTACAAAATATAAGTTAAGATATCCAGTCGCAAAATAGCACGAAATATCGTAAAATTTAAGTAGGCAAATAATAAAATCTCTGATGAATGCTAGCATAAAATGTTACCTTTTATGGAGACCTGAATGTTTCTAGCTAATAACTGCGGTCAGAGTAGTTACGGATTTCTTGAAAATTAATTTGGAATTTATAATTCAATGGAAATTTGACGGGTGAAGGTAGATTGGCCGTAATAAATATTAGAGGTATTAGTAAGTGGAGAAGTGTAATGGGGAAAGGGGTGGGGGTAAGAGAGATAAACATTTTTCTTTAACGGAATTTTTTGCCACAGACACGTCGTTACTCATATACATTAGAAATTAAAATAAAATATTCATATTTTTTAGAGAAATTGCTCAAAATCATCGTCTATAAAAAGTTCACAACGACAGATCATTTATTTCCTGACTCTGTTGAAGATTCCTGGCATACCACGAATTACTTGCGCTGCAATCAGAATTCGGCGATGAAACTTTTTATCTTTGTTGACAAGCCTTGAATAAGTGTTCCCATAGGGCTATAGAAAAAGAAGCAGGTCAGATCTGGGGAGGATCCTGCCTTTCCTATACACCTGTCAGGATGTTGGTCAGTTTCTCTGACCCGGTGAAACATTTCGGCTAACTTTCTCAGGTTGGACAATTACCTATCTAGATAACGATAAGCTTATGTTCTTGATTCATGTTCACTTCCCGAAGGTTGCTCCAACACACACAGACAGCATGTCAGTGTACTCTTTCGTAGAAAACGACATCCCAAACACAAACAAGCGTTTCCGTCGTCAAATATCAACGAGACACGACCGCAAGTGGCAGTGGTGGCAGGAGGCGCGCTTTTTTAATCCTATTTCTCAGTTTGGTTTTCTATAATTGCACAGTAACAAAATGGATCTGACAAGGATGCTAAGAGAGAAAAATTTACTTATTCAATCAGTTTATCTTGTTTTAAGTTTGACCACTACTACTATACTCTGTATGCACGAATCATGCATTAAAATAATTAACGCTGTAGCATATACAGACAAAATAATAAAACCTCTTAATGCCATCTAATTGACAGTATGAATTTTCAGTATTGGATAATTATTTCTGATTCAACGGAATATGTAACTGTTCGTTATATCCTTTATTACACAATAAAAATGTCACGCGAAAACGGAAGTGATTTCGGCTGTAGAAAAATATGAATTTCTTTTTAAAATATACGTTCAAAACATTGAGACTGCTTTAACATTTTGAGTTCCGTATTTCATAAATTCCAGTGAATGTTTATGGAAAACAGTGATTTGTTTGGAAGAAATCATTATTGGTCCCATAGGAAGTCCGTATGCAGATCTCTTATGTACACAGAATAAATATTAATACTTGATATCAAACACCAAATAGGTCCATTATTTATGTCTCTTAATGAAATATGATATTGAAAAATTTTTACTTTAGAGTTTAAAATTAAATATTTTAATTCAGTCTATTTTCAAATTATGTGATTATATAATTGAAATCGCTTAGAAATTTTCTTGAATTAAAGGTGATTATTTTAAGTCACTGTGAAATTCTGTTTTTTTTTAGGATTTAAAATTATTGCTAATCTTGAAGAATTTTATTGAAAATTTGCCTATAACTAGACGAAATAGTAAGACGTAAAAATCTTGACTGGATCGGGGATCGACGGGATCATTGCGTAAGCTTCATTGTAAGCAATTCTTGAGTTTCTTCTGTTCTTGATTGTAACAACGTTGTAATTTCGTTTTACTATTTTCTTTACGGGTTTTATTTCAACAAAATATAAAAAACGTTTTCCTTATCACTATGCAGGGACACAAAAAATAAATAATTTTTATCGATATGCATAAATTTCTATATTCTGTTTGTTAATTAAACAATTACACCTTTATAATAGAAATTTAGTCTTATTTTTCTATAGCATTTCAGTATTTACTAGATGTGACCGCGACTTCAAACGAACAATTGGCCCTCTTTTTTTGATCAGATTCATTTCTCCGTTGACTCGGTCTCTTCTTCGTACTCGTAGTAAATATGAAATACATTTTTTTTCTGGTAGATATAACTAATATAAAAATTTAGATTTCTTTAGCTAAGAATTCACCATTTCCAAAATCAATACTACAATGAGCCGAAAGTAATAGAATTAATTAATTAGACATTTAAATCGTCAGTTGAAAACGGCATAAGCATGAAATCAATTCTAAGGCTTTTAAAATTTTCATACGACAGCAGCACCGAAACAGGTCAAATGAAACTAAGCTTTGACAGTCTTCTAATCCAGCAGGCTTTGGCTTTTGTCATGATTCTCGCTGGATGACAGTAGTAGGCGTTTTACATATAATTATATTAATGACTTCCGAACATTGAAAGACAGCGAAATAAAACAACCACGAAAATTTAAGTTAAAATTCCTGTTTTAATCCGTAAAATTTTTGTATGAAATCCATTGAACCGTTTCAGAGCCTTATACAGACAAAAATTTAGACAGAGAAACATTTTAAAAGCAGTAATTTAGGATTAGGCACCGTATAAGTAGCAGTTTTCACTTAAATTTTGGCATTTATTTTGAAATTACAGACGGACACTTCAATTGTATTTATTAGTATGGATTTAGATTTTGGACAAATATTCAAATATTTATGTAAATGTAGCGTGAACTATTTCAGGTTTTAATCGATTCATGTACTGAATAGCGCCTGTAATTCTATTTTATTCAGATCCTTGTATAACAATGAAAGGAAAAATCCAAAACTACTTCTAGTGTAGGTCAAATATTAATTACAGTTCAACACACAGTTGGAAAAGCATGTATATAAGATTTACAAACTTTTCATCTTTCAATAAGATCGGTCTACAATTTATTTATGTTTGCACCCACAATATTCTGTTATTGGTCACAGCAGGCATGGAAACGAACTATGCTGGTAAAATTATTTGATATCATATCTAATAATTATAAACCTATGATGTGAATAAACTCAAATTTATAAAAGCATTCAACACCAAATAAAACTTTTAGAGTGTAATATTATTAGTTAAGGGTTCAACTTCTTTATCTATTTCTCAAAATAATTTTCCTCCTGATGATTTTCAAATTTCGGAACGAAACGTACTGATTTAATATTATATTAGGATTAATTGGAATTTTAAACGCTTTCTGACTATTTTGTCATTACATTTGTGTATTGAAAGGTTGTATTTTAATGTCTGATTTTGAAATAATAACACGTATTATAGCATAGGAATAATATTGTTAATGAGATCCCAAATAACCAAGACAGTAAGGAACTGTACATTGTGTTGCCATATGATGGTTATGTAAGTGAAAATTTAAAACGAATGTTAATCTTATGGGAATTATTAAAAAAAGAGAAAGACAAAATTGATAAAGAAAAGCAACATAATATTATTTACCAAGTTAACTGTTCCGAGAAAAATTGCAAGAAATGTTGTATAAAACAGACTAAGAGGGATTTGGAAATCAGACTAAAAGAGCATAGAAACAACTATAAAAGTTGTAACCATAATGAGATCACAGCACATAGATTTGAGGAGAATCACGACTTCAATTAGAATGAAGTTAAATTTTAGACATCGAACCAAATTCATTCAAACGCAATTTATCTTAAATGCTATATATTAAAACAACCGAGAACACCAACTCTCAGAATGACACCAATTAATTGAACAATATTTATAATACGTTATTTTCTTAAATTGCAATATTAATATTATAAACTATCTTATTATATGAACTAATAAATTTCTAATAACGTTTTGTATATCATTCAGGTATTAGGTATTAAGTCTCTCCATCTTAAGTTGTTTTAAATATTCACTGAGGCTCCGATTCTTGTTTTTCGATTACATTCCAAGGTCACAGCTGGGACAGATTGTAAATCATTGTCGGGACATCTCATGCTATCAGTTTTGCCTCAAATGAGCAAGTGTACAATTGTCGTGTAGCCTCGGGGAGACTTTTTCAAAATATTGTAAAATTTGTTGGTTATGTTAATGAATATTGTTGTATTTTAAATGTGGCAATTGATGTATTGATTATTAGGTGAGTGTTCTTATTTGTTTACCTCTTTTTGTTTAGTTAAATATTACTACTTCAAAATGTGTAAAATGTTTGGGTTTTCATGTTAACACATAGTTTATCAAAGTTTCTCCACAGGATAATAACCTGAAGAAGGTACAAATAAATACCGAAACGTTGTTTTGTTCCTCTTTGGAAATTATTGAAAATAAAAATAAAGTCGGAAATTAATCGGAAAATTTTACTTAATATTTGTGTATTATTTTACGTCAGATAAATATCAATATTGGAATAATTTCAGTAAATGCACTCGATTTTCCTTAATCGAGCGTCAGACTTTGCATCTGTACGAGACGAACCAGTGATTCTGTTGGGAAACAACGTAGAGCCCATAGTCTAATTGCCACAATACCGTAATTGAGATTATCAAATCGTTTTGAGTTACTATTATCATTAGCAGAGATCACTTTAGATACGTCGGTGAAGGTAAATCGTATGGAATTATCTGGGAATCGTGGCACGCAACGTCGTTTATGACGACGCCTGCGCACCGACGGATGCAGAAAGCGATCCAATTACGGCGAGTGCGCTAGAGGGAACGAGTCGCGTAAATCCAGAGCATCAATAATTGAAGGCGCCCAGTATGTCAATACGCTGGCGCGAAATGAAAGTGTTCTTAAGACGAACGTGTTTTGGTCTCTGGAAGATCTCGAGTAAATCTCTTCATCAAATTATCATCTGAGTCACCCTCAAAGAGCGGCCCCTTTAATGTGTCGAATGTAGTACACGCTGCTTCATACAAAACTGTAAATACTTGGAAGTGTGATAAACTAGCAAAAGAAATGAGTAAAAATGTTCATTTTAAATATAAGTATACGATTCAATGAATTCAGATACATGTATTGTGTTCATATTTAAAACATAAGAAATATTATTACCTAAACGATTATCTAGAATATAAAAATGACATTTTTATAATTTATTAAAATCATATATAAAATATAAGATGAAATTAATGTAGTCGTTGTTCGTCCGAATTAATAATGTAATCTATTTTCTCTACTTCTTAAGATTTCCCTGAAGCACAATTTCTTGAAACTAGTTCTTTGCAATACACTGAAATTTGACCATAACAAAACCTCTGTATGCGTATACTAAACGGGTATTACGAATCCTGTGACAATTAATTGCAGACATTTTATTCCATAAGGATATCAAGAACTTAGCCATATAAGTCGCTTAGCCAGAGAAACTAATTTATTAATTTATTGGAACCTTAAATTTATTTATTGATACTAAAGAGGTTTCTTACTTTTGAATGAAGACCTTTCTATTATATATTTTATAAAAACTATACTTCAAATACAATTTCGACTTAATAAAGCTGATTAACATACCGATAAGAATTGCTTCAATTGAACATCAGCCAAAGACCATGGAAATAGTAACTTAAATAATATATATGAATAAAAAATCTAATGAAATGAATATAAACTATTTTAAAATGAAGAAATATTATAAAATGAAAAATCCATTTATTCTATATTTATCAATTTACAGTACACTACAAATTAATCACTCAGAAATTACAATCCGGAATTTTTTATAATATTCACTATATATTTACAATATTTATACAGATTAAATATCTTATAAACTAAATACATAAGTCTATACTAAGGGTCGTCTAACCGGGCCTTCTCATGAAGCAGAATCAAACACAAAATCCTACGCTGAATTGGCAGGACAGGAAATTGGTTAAGGTTACAAACAGAGTAGTTACCCTTTCTTTTCAGATTATCCTGGACTTCCGGCTGGAGTAGATCCTGCCGCTTTCCTCCTTGCTAGCACTTTGGTGCCCCTAACTCGAGCACGCCTTCCTCCCGTTGTTCAAATGTCCATGGCCAGGACAATCACCAATTCTTAACCGTTCAATGATCACTCTCACAGCTCCCAAACATGATCTATTTTCAAATTTTTTCAAATTAATGTTCTGTAATGATCATAAAGTGCAAAAGTCTATTTTTCTTGGGTTTTTAATGCTCATTATTTTGTTTCCGCCGAGGTGGGGCCTAATCCTGTCCAATAAAACATTATTATCTATATTGGAAAAGCCTAAGCCGCGAAACAGTGCTGGTTTTTTTACCCCGTCTGTAATGTGCAAATTCTCTCACGCAAATATTAGCAAAAACTGCAGTTACAAATAAAATTATGCGAGAGGAAAAATTGATAAAGTGATCAACCGTACGTTAAATAAGTATAAGAAAGAAAACACGAAAGTTGCTAATATTTTTCTTAAATTAAATATAATTTTATTGCACTAATTGTATACACAAAACATCCTATCCCGTTCTGTCCCGAGGGGTGGGGCACAACGAGAAATTTGTAAGTTTCTTTTTTAAAATTCATCAAAAATCTAAATTTCTTGTTTTGCGTTGAGTCTGGCCGTATATACCGACGATCGGCTGGGATTTTAACTTACATGTTGCAATATATATATATATATATATAATGTAGACATATTTATTATAAAATATAATACGTTTATTTAAAAATAAAATGATTAAAATATCCTAGTACGAAAATACATAATAGTATGAATATTTGCGGTTAACCCTTGAATGAGAAACGATTTACCTAAATGAAAAAGGAAAACAATTGGTGAAATTACCTCTAAATATGGTTGCAATACTACAATACTATGCTACAAATAGCAATCGATAAGTGCACTGCACATCTACACAACACATTACCACACCAATAATACTCTCCCTATAGAGCATAACATTGTTGTTCTATGAGAGAGATCACGGTGGAGATTGTCTTCGTGAACAGGGTTGACACATTAGGTAATTGTCCTATCACAACTACGTGTAGATATTGTCGCTACTATGTTCAACTATGTAATGTGGAAATGGCTACTTCTCAGGACAGCAAAAACATGGAGTCATAAGGAAAAGAGTTTAGGTTTTCATTCGTTAATTACAATACCTCGGTTTCTAAGAAGGACAAAAAGTAGACGATTTTTCAATTTACGGATAATTATAGAGGAAAGCGGGAGGTTTAGAATATGAAACCAAAAAATGGATAGTTTTGTATGGTAACGATGATTATGAACTCATTAAAGATTAAATTACTGGCCACTAATTCAGCAGTATTGCTATAAATAGTGTTTTAGTTCCTTCTCAACTCAACTCGATGATAAATTTGTCGATGTGCCTATTCTTAATATATTTCAAGTGATCCTTTATTCATTAATTTAAAGAACCAATCAAACAATGGTTTTTCAGGTTAATATCAGGAAAATTATACTCTTTTAAAATATACAATTGTAACTTAAATTGAAATTTTCATGTCAGAGTTAAAGTCAGTGGTTTAGATTCCAATCTCGATTGTTTTCTGGTCATTTTTATGTGATGCCCCTCCACCCCCACCCCTACGAATAGTCCCTTTCCATAGTGGGTGGGGTTTAGTATCGGAAGACACACTATCAAATTAATTGACCCAAGAATGTATTATTTGATGCAAATATTGGCCGCTCCATCCCTGCCCCAACAGAGCTGATTTCCGGGTCGCAAAGAAATTGTGTGTCAATTTTTGTCGAAATTGGTTATTCGTTTAATTTTTATGCACAAACACAGAAACGCAGAAATACACCAACACACACACATACAGGCATATTTTTCGTATATTGTATTTGTTATTTAACCCCTGTTTCCTGTTTATTATTTGATGGTTTGAAATATCACATCACACCGCTCTCTCATATATTGATCGTTTATCGATGAAACGGAAAAGGGAGGCCAAGGATAGATTACGCTAAGCAGATTAGGGAGGATGTGGGTTGTGTTAGTTATGAGGAAATGAAAAGGCTTGCACGCGATAGGTTAGCATGGAGGGTTGCATCAGACCAGTCTTATGACTGAATACAACAACAACACACATGGGTTAGAAATTTTATTATTATTGTTGGTGTTTAGGAATTGTAAATAATATGAAATTTATTTAATAACTAATTTCGTATGTCATTTGCGTGGTCTTATGCAGTGCTTACCTTGATTATGATACTTTATAAGATATTCTTTTGGTGATTTTAGTAAGGTAGAAATTAATAAAATCGCTAAAGCTCAAAACGTTAATGAACTGTTTGGATACTTAAACATTGGTTACATAATTACTATATGTTATTTATAAAAATTATGATATCTCTCACAACTACTTACACAATTACTATTACTGTTATTATTATTATCATAACGTACATTGGATGATACTATTGTTTAGATTCCCTGCCGCATTAATAAAAAAAATCTCATATTCTGCATGCCACAGCGGCACACAGGAGCCGGAACGTGTATCATATGTAATCAAATGTGACGAAACGAGAAACAAGAATCAGAAGAAATATATTAAAGTGGACAGGAGGGCAGAATGAAAGAGAAATAAAAACGAATTTCAGATATCAGAAAAGTAATGCGGTATTTACAAACGATTCTATTGAACTTGAACTATTATTTATTGTAGAAGTTAGAGTGTAATCATATAATTATTGTATTAATAGTCGCTTAATATTAAAGCAGTTGGATTAAAATTTCTCAATCATTTAGGAAACATGAGTTTTCGACTAATGTTATATGAACTATATAAAATAGTATTATTTACAATATTTTAATCACAAATTTATCTGAGAGACCTTAGTAACTGTGCATGACCGTCATTTGTATCATGAAATGCTTTGCGTATGGAGAATTAAATAAAAGAGTTTGCAAGACAATGCTAAAATGCGCTTTTATCTTTCAAATATAAAAACGTGTCTTTGTAAATTAAATTGTATTGAAGATTAATGAATGAATAATTTAAACATTAAATTTGAAATAGTAAACATTTCCGAAATTTAATACTTGAAACTGTACGATGGTAAAACATAATTGTATATTTTAAATTGGTGGAATTTGGATAGAACAATTCACATTTCGTCTATTGATTGACAAAACTTATTTCCTGATGAGCATACACTGAAATACAAAACAATTTCCTGGACTTAATTTTTTTGACTCTTAAAACAGTGTGATTTTATTCTAGTTTATCCAGGACGTTCTTAATTCTTTAAGAATTACTTCACCTTGGTTATTTTAATTGTCACAACAATTTAATATTGTAAACCATAAAGTAAAAATTAGAGTGGGATATGAGTGTGAAGATGGCATGAATTGGAATCAATATGTTCCGGAGATCAAGGGAGGCCAAAAGGTAATCTGAGCCAAGCGGACAGAAGTAACGCTTCACTTCATCTATTAGCCTGAATACATTAATCATAACGGCAAGGTGGATAGCTAGTTGCAGTACGGCTAGATATTACTAGATAATAGGACCTAGTTAGACTGCGGGCTGTAAATCACGCCTAGATGCAGTAATAGTCGCGTCACCATGGATACTGACTCACACTATCATGGCCTAATTGGCGGATTCACGGCGCTAGGGATCCATGACGCAACACGCGGAGACCTGCGACTCGTAAACTGGATGTTTATAACTACTTACACGAGCATAGCTTTCCTTTTTGACCAACACTGTTTTATGCGTTTCTCAACACTAACAGGGCGGCGCAGGACTCAGGGGTACAAATTTAACGACAGAAGGGCATGCATTCATGCCAGTGTACGGGTGATTAATTCCGTTCAACAGAGCACCTCAGCGGAGACTCATAACTTGCAAGCGCTATCGTCATAACATATAACTGCTAACTGAAACGAGTTTTAATATAATTCAAATTAAAGTTATTATTTAATCATTTTGTATTTCATAAATTGGTGCCTATGGGTACTGTAACTATCGATTAGAGAGTGGAGTATAACTATAACAGGGGGGTTTCTCTTATTATTTTCGGACAGCCTGCATGTAAACAACCGTAGCATCCACTCCTAGCGACGAAGAGCTAAGAAAAAATTTCCCAAGTATACTATTTATTACCATTGCTACAAGAACCGAAAATTCATGATAATAAGAAGAAGTTGTGAATTCAAAGAAATAGCATATAGGGAATAGCAGAGAAATATTTGTTGTTTTTTTGTTTTTATTTAACCCCTTCACTTGTCACGTGTTCACCTGGGATTATAGGTCCCCAAGAAGCCGTGGACAAGAAAGGTAGAAATCCTTTACCAAGATTCAGAGTCTGGCCTTAACTTTGCTGTCGAAGCTGGTTTGGAACGTGAAAAGGAAATGAGATATAAGGCTTATCTGGAAGGCTTGTAAAGATGCGAGGAACGTTTAGGACAGTTTCGGTAGTGTGAGTTCGCCTGAGTCTTATCAGGTAAGAATCTGAAGTTCGCAGTATTTACGAGTTAAACACATATTCAGTTTAGATATGTGTATTATAACAGTCCTACACTGAGTAGGAAAGTAGGAAAAGAAAGAAGTCTGCTAAGAGTCCAGCACGGAAAACGATGTAATCTGCAGTCAAGCTGAAGTGCGAAGCTTTTTAAAACGTGCGTGAGAAGTCATTGCTCCGAGAATTCTGACATATACGTATTCTGTCATAATTTATCCGTCGCTACCGGGTTGAACGGCCTGAATTGCAGACGTCAAATAACACAAGCAAATGACCTCCCAGATAACGACGATTCGTTACACACTGACGGATATTTTTAAAAAAATATGACAAAAAATCTCATTTTATTTCGTTTTTTAATTACCTACTAGTAGATATTAAATAATATATATATATAAGTGTTTTGCCAATTTATTTATTTTAAAATCTTTTCTTAGTGTATTTATTTTTAAAACTTTTCACGCAATTTTGCATAAAAATAAAGTTAAATATTTACAATAAATAGTCACAAAAATTGTTGGCAATAAAAAGTTGTAGTTGTTTTTTGGTGCTAAGATGACATTTTATTACTAAAGGAGATCATTATTCAAAGGTTCCCGATTAGTGTGACAATTTATAGAAATCGATTTTGAACACACGACTTTCGGAATAGGCTACTTGGAGCATAATTCATTTGGGAGGTCCGGTCGGCTACACCGAAGAGTAAGGAATAAATATTTTGCTTGGTAGTATTTATAAAATGTTTAAAATAAATTTCTTCACTGAATACAGACATTACAACATCCTTTCCGATAGCAAGATTCGAACGCGCGAACCTGAGAATAGCAATATAGCACGTAACTCGCCTAGCAGCTCCGTTCGACTGCACCAAATATTGATAAAAATTGTAAAAAGTTATCGTAGTTATTTATAAACTGCTTCAAATATATTTCTTTCTTCATTGAAAATAATATCTCGAAATTAGCATAGGTTTCAAAGCATAAAAAATACGAAAATTCGGTGATTTTTCCCGTTTTTAGAAATCTAAAAAACGTAGAAGTTTAAATAAAGTAAATCGTGCGTTGTGAAGACACGCATTCTCGCGATGAAACTACAAACTTCTATGAACGTCCAGATCAAGGAAGAAGAACAAAAATTGACATGTAGGACAAGTTAACGAGATAACTCGTCCGAATCAGGGAAGGGGTTAAGGTCACATAAACTGCTAAGTCATTAGTGACCGAACTGTTGAATGGTTACAAATATGACCATTAAACTGATTATAATATATCATATCAGTTGATTGTTCTTCTTGGTAGGCTGATGAGTTGTTAATCAGGATCGGGTGGTCTCCGAGGATGCGGCGTCTATCTCGGCGAAATGTATTGCAGGAGTTAATCAGGTGCTTCCATGGTGCAGATCGTGTTGCAGAGATCGCAAATTGGAAGAGGACTATTTGAGTACATGTGTGTGTTAATTTAGAGTCGCTTGATCTTACTCTAGAGAGGACCACTTGATCTCTTCTGGATGCCTTTTCGGGAAAGTGGATGGAGAAGAAAAATTATTAAGTGATTTGTGGGTTAGGCTCGATTTTTAGAAGCGACCAATTGAGCTTCCAGTGATGGGCTAGTTTTGGAGGGGCATGTTTCCATACATCCCATAACGTTTTGAGGAAATTAAGAAGGGATGAGGGGAGGGATATGGGCGGCGTCATTTGCTAGCTGGTCTACGGAGTTGTTTCCTTTTTTATCTTGGTGCATCGGGATCCAGTACAATACAATCTTCTTTCGTGTTGTATGGAGGTTGTATAGATCTTCAGTGTTAATGGAAGATAGTTCTTGGGAGTTGTCTTCCTTGGCGAGGATTTTTAAAGTGAGGATAGTGGATTAAATGGTTTATTTTGGAGAACGAGGAGCAAGATTGATGGCGTAGGTTCCTGGAGTGAGGATGGAGGAATGGGGGTTAAGGAACACAGCGGTGGATATTAAGGTAGGTTTACACGGGCAGTGATGTTCGTCGGAGTTGGATTGGCTGTTCACTGCCTACCGTTTACATCTTGGGCACATAACTGCCCACTTGTTCACAGACAACTCTATGGAAGTGCTGCCCTCACTACTGAACGGGCAGTGAAGTCTGGCACATGTTTATGACTTCTCTACTATTTCTTGGCAACTACGACTGGTTGGAATGTTGATGTTGCATAGTATCGATATATTGTTTATGTCATGTTAAATATTTTTACCCTTTGTGTTTTCGCCCACTCAAAATGTCGTGTTTCATAAACAGAAACTAGCTTTGTGTTAGGGAGGGCATAACGAATGCGGAGGAAGGGTTTGTGAAATTGTCACGAAAAATTCAAACCCAGTATTACGCTACACTATAGATACGTAAAAATAAAAACAGTTGTTTAGTAATATTGCTTTGTATTGTTATTACTACAGAAATTAAGCAGCAGCAAAAGCAGCGCCTGTACTTTCAAGCTGGTTTTCAGTGTATAATTGACTCTGTTTTTGTTAGTTGTTATATATCCCTTAAAGATATCAATTACTGAACAAAACGAATTATTTTTATTTCATGTGGTAGTAGTACGTTTATATATATATATATATAATTCTGTCACTTAGTTTTTTTCTAGTTAAAGTTTGTACGGTTGGAGGATGGACAACAATTCTTTTTGGAAAGTCAGCCTAAAAAATTATGGGCGAGTATGTAAACCATACGAACTCTATCCCAAACTACTCACCGCTGTTCACAACAAAGATTCACTTACTCCAATCCCACATTAAACCAAACTGTTCACAGTCGATAATTGACAGCCGTAGCTGCCACCACTGGCCTATTTGGGCAGCGACGCCAGTCATACCTGACACACTGTTGACAAGCTCCAAGAAAACTGAGGCAGTGCTGTCCTGTCAGCGTTGGATTGTTAGTTATCAGTGCAGCACTGACATATTTTCATACGACACTGACAACAATGCCCCTCGTTTTCTGGCAGTCATCCATGATGGCACTGCTGACTCCGTCTTTATTCTTGGGGCCGTCGGTGAAAATATGGTCGAAGCTGTTGAACCATTTGGTGGGCCGGGGGCGGGTGATAATATGTATTATTTGGCGCAAGGAGCTAAACCTTGTGTGAAAGGGAGTATTTATTTTGAGGGTCTGAAAGTATATGGTACCTGGGAGGAGTTGCGTTGTTTCTGATTAAAGTGTTGTGGGATGTGAGCGCTTTTAATCCATGTTTGACTACCATCACTTTTCTTCTATGGTTAAAATTAGGTACTTGCGCTTCTATTAATATACAGATTATTAGAATTGTTCCGCAGTTTTTAATGCTTTAGGTAGACTGATATTTGGAGTTTCCTACGAGACGTGCCCAGATGATTCTATAAGAGCATCTCGGGGCCAATAATCATGATTTCTATGAATGGAGAATACTTCTATTTCCCCGTTAGAACCGTTGAAACGAGACCACCGCGCTGTGGAAAACTCACCACTAGTGCTTTTGACACTGTCAAAGACTTTATAAACTCTAATATAAAAGAACTCAATCATACTCAATATCGCTGTGAAACACCTACGTTTCTTTCGTAAAATTATGAGCGATAAATAAATAGCTGTTTTAAAAAGTCCTCTATGCCTCTCACAACACCAAAGAGAAAACGTGTTACACACGATTCCAACGCGTGCCAGTATAACTTCAATTTCATTTGTATCCGAATGCTACTAACATATTTGATTAACTCTATTTGTGCTTTCGTGAAATTGTGATAATAAAATATTCTTTTGTTATTGAATTTAATGATCATAAAAACACAAGTTCGCTTTTCTTCCAAGCTACATACTTTTTTAAATTATCTGTTCAATACTAAACGTGTTTGGCGAGAGTGCGAGAACAGCTGATGGAGTCCATAACTGACTCATCTTATCTTTAATCGTAAATTAAATTTTTGTTTATTATATATACAGTATATATTGTAATAGACAGCCAAGTATTTAAGTTTATATGCAAGCCCCACAGTTGGAAGCCAAAACATTCAACGGCAATTTCATTTGGAATTGTAACTTTTAAATAGGTTTGGATTACTTTAAATTATATGATAACAAGGAGAATAAATAATAAGAACGTTTAAAATTATATTTTTAACAAAAAGAAAACAAAACAAATAAAAACTTATCTCCCTGCTCTTTTAAAAAGAAATTATACATTTAAATATTTAATTTACTTTATAAATTAAAATCGAAAGCAAATTGGTTCTGTCTTTAAGGGAATGGTAGGGCTTAAATAACTGGACAAATATTAATTGATGGTGACAATTACTTCTGTGGCTTTCATTAGGCGTCATTGATGGATTTATGGTTGGTTTAGTACGTTACCGACAGTGGTAAATCTGACCGGAACCTTTGGAACACTTGAAGAGGTAGCCTTTGGAACTCGGTTGGCTGCTACTGCTTGTTGAAAAACTCCTCCGAACTTCTCAACAACTGTCCATTTTCTCTCTCTTCCACCGCCTCCCAAAAACTACTAGTCTCTTCATCTCTCCATCTCCCGAACAACACAGTAACTCATCTCTCCTCAATATTTCACTAACCACGAAACCTGTGATTTCCCCTTCCCGATTCCAATTTATACCATCAGGAAATATTCTTATATTTTTGAGTTCCCACTTACGGAGTTTACAAGTCTGTCCAAAAAGTCGCAAACTGATATACACTAGAGGGTACTGAGCCTTCTGTGGGAAAGTCCGAAACGTGACAAAATACCGAGATCTAAGATTATTCCTACCGACACATTAATGACATTGCTGGCCAGAGGCTTCTTAATCCCATAAAGGCCTTCTCTTTAATAGATGTTTTGATGTCGTGAATCTCGGCCGGATACCTGCAATGGTATCGACTATTTTAAGCTTGGAAAATAGTTTAGTTAAAATTTACTTAATTGAAATAAAAATAACTCATTTAATAATTTATAAAACATATGTTCACTACATTTATAAGTTAAATAAATCAAAAGAGCTAAGTTATAAATATAATGAATGGTTTTATAGTCACTTGAAGCTTTTAATGTAATTTTCCACTAAATAATTAATGCTGTATTTAAAAAATCTTAATAACTTTAAAATGACATTAACTTGGCAACAATAGTACGACTCACGCATTATCTCTCTCTCTCTCTCTCTCTCTCTCTCTCACACACACACACACACACATATATATATATATATATATATATATCAAAGATCGTTAGTAAAATGTTTGACGCAAATATGAATTTATTCATTCCATTCCTATTAACTTACTCAACGTAAGGTGGACGACGTACTAGTAATTTAGTTAAATGTTTGGAGTATTTTTTCAGCGGAAATCTATTCGTTTTGTGTGCCTTTCTTGTATAGACCCTTGTGGTCCTTCAGCTAGAAAGCTAAAATGGGCGCTGACTGTGACATGCATATAAATGATAATTGAAGATGCTATCTTGACCTGTTTTATAATAGGCAAAAATATATGAATGGGATAATTAATTTGATCATTGAATCAAATTATATTTAATTATCTTATTAACAAAATGATTATTTATGAAAATCGTTTCATTTCACAGAAATTTTAAAGTAATAATTGGCATATAATATAAGGTTATTAAATGGAAATTAATATGTTTCTTAAAGTTAGATCACGGAATTAATAATTTTTATACAGCTGATTTATTTGAAAATTATATGTTAACTGTCAGGAATAAACTCTGAATTACAGTAATGTAAAATATAAGGAAATCCGTTAAGGATAATTATCATTGAATGTATTAAACCAATTTCAGAATTTTCCTTTTGAGTTTACCACAAAGGTCAGCTGAAATATTTGTTGAATTTGCTCTTCAGTGTTTTGACCTACACTTCATGCGAGTCTGTGACACTCCAAGCAATAGATAATTCATTAGCATTAGGAATACAAGCCAGCCAACTCTACACAGAGAATAGGAAATTAGAGGTACAGATCATATTACACCTACAAGCTAGTTTAACTTCAGGGATGCTGAATTGTTAGAAGCACTCATGTTTTACTCCAAATTTTTAATCTGACGGAAAAATATTTTATTTAAAATTTTATAAAATTATATAACATATCCAAAATAATTGGACATAGTTATGAAAACTTAATATTTGGTTCTAAAGTTAAATAAATATTAATTATTTCCAAATAATGCGTCATAAGTAATTGAATCTTTATCATCGTGCGTTATTCCATATTCAGTATTATGATAAACTGTTTTACATCATACGTATTTTATAGATTTATCATGATCTGAACTTTACTTTAGACAAGCTTATTTTTGGACAACGAATTCATGTAATATGCTTAATATATAACATTTCAGATCTAATATGAATTTATAATGACTATTTTATTTAAAATATTCGAACACTACCAATGGTAGTCATTGTTTTACTAAATATACTTAGAAATGATAAATTAGATTAAGAATATTTATTGTTAATTGCTACGTGTAATAAATATGGTATGTAGTCTGTGTAATGTATTGAATTTTATACTATGGCTATCCATTTTATTATTATTAATTCATTATCCTAAGCTGTCAGTGTTACAATTATTATTATTATTGATATAAGCAATTTTCCCACAACTCTTTTATATCACTCTGGGGACCAGAATTGGAGGTTTAAAATTTACAACGAGTTATGCAGTATTTTTACGCTCTTACTATGTTTTACTTTTATTGTATTTCTTTCTCTAGTAGTAAAATCGCAATTATTACATTTAACGAACTGGATTGACGTAAATGACCATATAATTTTTTTTCAATTCACAAACTCGCAATCTGCTTCAAGACGGGAAGGAGGAAGCCCTGTATACTTGCTCAGGCACGAAAGCTAGTACCGTGAAAACGATAGGACAGCTATAGAACCGAATATTAGACACAACCGTAAATATTGAGAATATTCTAGGACTTGTTGCTTGTAAATGCTGTAATACTGGGCACTGAAGAGGTTAAGACTAAATAGATGGATTGCGCCGAAAGTAAATATGAAATCATTATAATGCTTGGAACACTTATAAGAAATCACTATAGGTATTACAATTTTTTCATATAGGATGTTAGTCTTTTTGCAGAATAATTTTATGATTCGGTTTGTTTCTAGTCTATTGAGCCTAGCGCCAAGAAATCAGCAGTACGAAACAAGCAGTGACAATGTTTCTCATAAGTGTCAACGTGAATATGGGAAAAATATATGTACGTTAGATAAAGGAAACGCAGTGGAAACCCCTTTGGAGATAAAATTTGACGGTGTATTTTCTAATTGCTATATAACATTGACTATTATTTTTTGCAGTTATGGGTTATTTTGTTTGTTAAAATGAAGAACTAAATGTGTTCGTAATTTTTTTCCTTTGCTTTCGTAGAATCAAAACTTTTAATGTTCGCGTGTAAGATAACCTCATTTAATACGCAACTAAGCAGGAATCTTAATATATGAGCCATTTGATGCCGTATTTCTCAAACAAGCAAAGCTCCTTAAAGAGTTTATGTTCTTAGGCGCGAACTCCATCCAAGCATTATATCCGCCGAATGTCCTCAGCGTTCGAGCCTTCATCTTCAGGGACATTCCCGACGCAATGACAAACCTTTATCTTAGTCATTTCTTTCCGCCGCCGGGACACTACTTTGCTTTTAAGCAAATGTCTCGTCACTGGTAGTTTGCGCTTGAATTCGCAAATATATGCAATTGCTTCCAACGATTTGAAGAGGACTTAAGTCCTCTCTCAAACACGTGCGGAGATTCCCAGATCAAAATTCTCTTAATTCAGTTAGTTGTAAGGATTTTCCAAGCTTAATAGGACGTAATTAATGCCCTCAAAAATATTAGACTTTAATACCCTATGAGTAAAGCCTGAATTAAACGGAGAAAACAATTAAAATTAAATAAATCAATATCAGCCCACTTCGTTTATCAAATCAAACGTTAACTTACATTATATAGTATATATATAAATATTAGTGTTGTTTAGTTTATTAATAATATATATACACAAAACAACGATTGTAATGGACTACCTTTACTACTTATTAATTATTCGTTGACTTTTAATTTTTAATTAAAACATAAATATTTATTATTATTAATTACAAAACAATCAAGTAATTTATCTTCAAAGAATTTTAATTTTGTACATTTATATCTTCATTCATTCATGACGTGAAATATACTTATTTTACTCAGGGGATTTGGGCCAAGAAACAGAGACACTTTTAGAAGAAAATCTATTGGGTCCATAATGCATAAAAACGCCATTAATATTTCGGACGAGTCTTATTAGCGTCCAAAAATTGAAGTAAACTACATTAGTGAATATTAGATATTAGTAGTTGTTAAGCTAGATATGTACTAGACGTTAAAATATTAGTTATTAAGTAATTATTAAAATAGATAGGTTCTTGTTTTTAGTATCCGGCTAAAAAGGGAATACACGTTGTTTGTTGCAAGTGCGGGGGGAGGGGGAGAGAACATCGATCTGGAGATTTTTGTGGGGTAGGTGTCATATTTGCTAGGACAAAGAGGTGTGAAACCCTGCGTATACCTGACAGCGCGTACCCCGCATAAATTATTTCTCCCCGTCAAGAGTCAAAATGGTGAGGACTGACCAAATGCACGGGCGATTGGGGGCGTGTAATTCCCAAATTTAAAAATATTATTGGTGGTGGCGATGGGAAGGGAAAATGACGAGAAGATGGGGAAAGAAGACTATTGGTGTGGACAACGAGAGAAGAACGGACAGTCAGAGCTGAGAGGAGAAGTTGGAAAGTAAGTCCAGAGTCAGCAATTGCTCCTGGACGGTATAACCTCGCCGTCAGGAGAAGCAAGGTGGAAGCTAGCTACGTGGCGTGGAAACAGCAAATAGACAATCAGTTACCGAGTCCAGCGATCTGAGAGATCAGAGGCCATCATCGACGACACAGCATCGGGGGTCAAGGCTTCATCGTCTTCCTCCACCACATATGATCATCAGAGACGGAGCCTGATAGATCAGAGGGAATCAGCGAGACATAGCACCGACGGTAATGAACATTCGAGACGGAGCAGCCAACAGCCATAGTAAGAGCCCAACTAGATTAATTGCCAAATGTTCTTACGTTGACGCGGTAATTTCGTTTTTATATCTAATTTCTAAATTCTGGGGACATAAATTATTTCTTTTCCTTGCATAATTGGAGTTAAATTTAACGGCGTGGTTTCTTTTCTCTATTTTAGACACGTAATAGTTGTAATTTTTCTAACCACTACGATCAACAAGTCATGCGGCTGATAGTAAATTTTTCAATTAGGTCATATTATTATTATATTTGATAACAAGTTGATTATAAATGATTTTAAATTATTGTAAACAGTTGACTGCATAAACCTGCATAATATATATTTTATAAAAAATGAACCAGATTTTAATTAACAAAAAGTGAACCCGAAACCACAATTTAAATATGGTGTATTCGTTAAATGTTGAATTGACAACCATCAGGCATATATTTATGTTCCCCCAAACCAACATGCAGGCGCGTCGTTCTGGTCCTGAAATCACCATGCCAACAGAAAGAAGCAGGGGCCATGTCGTCGAAGACTCAATGTTCTATCTCTCCAAACCATAGACCAGCATAATCACCAAATTACTCTCCGCATGTTATATTAGCAAAATCTCAAACTTGATAATTCGAGAACTTATTACCTGCTTACGCTTTATCACACTGGGTTCAAATCCGACGCCACATCGACGTCCATCCTCAGCCGTAACTGCCGCAAGACTGCTCAAAACGTTTATTATATTTACATTCTCCCAACATTTCGAGGTTCACATGTCTTTTTGCTGGGCTCATTAGGTTCCTGACCAGGCATGAGGTCTGCTCTAGCCTCCCCCCACACGTCTCTCTTCCTCACACACACATCTGGCATGCTACCCTTTGACCATCGAGTCTATTATATGACACATCCCATTTTACTTGCTTTAATTTATATATATATATATATATAATATTTTATATGTAATTACAGATGACCAGCTAAGGGCCGAAAGCTCTTGTCTGTACTCAAATTATTATTATTATTGTTATAGACATTTCCCACAACTCTTTTATCTCAATCTGGGGACCAGCATTGGTAGTTTAAAAATTCAACGTGTTTTGCAGTATTTTTTCGCTCTTACTACATTTTACTTTTATTGTATTTCTTTCTCTTATATTAAAATCGCAATTATAGCATTTAACAAACTGGATTGACGTAAATCATCGTATAATTTGTTTTCAATTCACAAACTCGCAATCGGTTTCAAGACGGGAAGGAGGAAGCCCTGTATACTTGCTCAGGCACGAAAGCTAGTACCGCGAAAACGATAGGACAGCTATCAGACCGAATATTAGACACAACCGTAAATATTGAGAATATTCTAGGAATTGTTGCTTGTAAATGCTGTAATTCTGGGCACTGAAGAGGTTAAGACTAAATAGATGGATTGCGCTGAAATCATTATAATGCTTGGAACACTTATAAGAAATCACTATAGGTATTACAATTTTTTCATATAGAATGTTAGTTTTTTTGCAAAATAATTTTATGATTCCTAATCTATAGAGCCTAGCACCAAGAAATCAGTCTCTATTATATGGCACATCCCATTTTACTTGCTTTAATTTATATATATAATATTTTATATGTAATTACAGATGAATATGGCCAGCTAAGGGCCGAAAGCTCCTGTCTGTGTACTCACTGATAACTTAAATAAAGTTGTCTGAAAAAGGGGACTGTGTTTACTGGGTTTTAATTTGGTATAAATAAAAAAATTAGAATCGAATTCATTTTTTTAAATGTATATCAATTCAAATTTTTTTTATTACATTATTTTATTTTCGCATTATTTTCACATTGTCAGTTTCTTGTTCTAAATATTGATGATGCAGCGACAAGTCGGTATTGATTTTGGCAATGTTTTTATAGCTGCATTTTCTGGTATTGATATTAGTGCCTGTATGATATTTGTTGCAATCGTTACATTCAATTTTATATATCACATTAGTTTACGAGCCCGGGTGGGTTCATTTTGACCCCAGCAATATTACTTTTTGTTGTTGGAGATATGTACGACAATCTTCTTGAAATTTACTCAATCTGTCTTATAAGTAATATGTTTGTTATAAAGATATCAATATATCTCTTTAAACATAGGAGTAATTATGAAATATACCTAGAACTCCCAGGCGTACCTTTTTCATTCCCTCAGTATTGACTACACGTTTCTTGGTGTAACAATTAGGAGACCTGTAACAGTAATTTCCTGGTACTAAAGTAACAATTCCGGTCTAATTTTAATCTTGTTGGCGAAATGCGGAAGGCTTTGTAGCTTCCTCTTAGCGTGTTGTTCTTTCCACTGGACAAAAAAACTTCACGGAAGTGAAAATTGTACCCTGCAGGTATAAATGCAGAGTTACAGAATATTTTTTCTGAGAATTATGATACAAATTAAATTTCAATTACAGATCACATCTTAGTAAGAAAAAGGAAGTAGTAATTAATATCAGATTTATGGATTTTTTATTTATTATGATTGTAACGTTCCTCGTTTTACATTTATCTTGTTAACAAGCAAAAGAGAGACAAATGTATCAGAAAAATATGAAGCCGATGGCCCACATTTACTCCAGTGTCTATCAGGGCAACCGTGAACTCTTTAAACATAAAAACGAAATAAATTATAACGTGACATCAAAGTAAAATTTTAATATTAAGGTTAGTCAGAAAAGAAAATTCAAATATTGTTTGTGAGTATTGGATTCAAAAATATCACACAGAAAAAGTAGGTTCCTATTAATAGCGCGCGGGCGTTCTAGTGGTAATTGCAATTCTTTCTTTTTGTTTGGTTAAATAATTTTGTATATTTTTTTCTGGTTTTAACCGAAATATTAATTTATTCTTTCCAATTTTTCGGAAACCTTTACTAACTTAGGCGTCAGTTTAAGGATGTAAGTTAATGAAAAATATCTCTTATGCTATTATCTATATGATTATTCATTCCTTGCTTTATTGATTTCATTCCAGGTTCTTCAATATTGTTTACCAAAGGGAATATATCATCTTTAATAATTGGTTTGAAACATTTCGTAATGTTATTATTCTTTACTATTTTATAGTTATTAGTCAGATTATTGAGTTGATAAATTTTATTATTAATATTCTTATTGTTTATGTGGTTTGTGTTATTTTTTATTCCCTTTTATATTAAAAACATTATTAATGTTAAATGTTCTGGTACAAATTTTTAAAAATATATTATAAATAGTAGATTTTATTTCACAGACGACTATATTCTTTGTCCATATTAAATACTGTATGTATGAAATTAATTGTAAAATTCATGTTATGATTAAAAGTATTGTTGTTGTACTCAGTGCTTAGACTGGGCTTATGCAACCATCCTTACTAACCTTTTCATTTCTACATAACTGCCACATCCCACATCCTCCTCAATCTGCTTAGCGTATTCCATCTTCTGTTCATCCTTACACACTTCTTTCTGATGCTAGTTTTAGAAGACCCTCAAGTATCAAAATGTGATCTATTAATCTATCCCTGTTCTTGGTGAAAGTTCTCCATATTGTTTTATCTTTTCTTATTCTCTTTAGAACTTTCTGGCTATCTCCTCTATCCATCCATCTGATTATCACCATTCTTCTATTGCACTTCATTTCAAAATATTCTATTCTTTTCATTTCCGTAACTCATATCGTCCACGTTTAGCACAACACCACAATTCATACGAAAATTTTTAGCAACGATTTCTTAATGTCCACACTTATATTACCCATAAGTAAATTCCTCTTTTTCGCGAAAGCCTTCCTTGCCTGTGCTGTCCTACTCTTTATGTCTACTATACTTCTACCATCCCTAGTTATTACGCTTCACAAGTAGCATAATTCCTTAACTTCCGACAAAATATCCCTTCCCAATTATATTCCACTGTTTCCTGAACTACATTCCATCACCTCAGTTTTTCCTGTATTAATCCTCAAATTGAGCTCTTTCTCCAGAACCACATTTATGCCATTTATTATGGTTTCCAAGTCTTCTTCTGACTCCCCTAACACTACAATATCATTGACAAAGCGTTTTAACTTTTTACGTCGCTTGTTCTATATATAAGATAAACAGCATGGGCGACAGACTGCATCCTTGTCCTACTCCTTTCTTGATTTCTGCTTTCTTTTCATGATCTTCTATTCTAATTACTGCTGAATGCCTTCAGTAGAAGTTATGTATAAGACTTCTTTCTGGATATTTTATTTCAGTGCTCTTCAAAATCCTTAATAGTGCTTTCCAGTTTACATCATCAAAAGCTTTTTCTGAATTTACAAATGCCATGTGCATAGGCCGGTTGTTTCTTATCCGTTCTTCTAATATGAGACGCAAAGTTAATATTGATTCTCTTCTCCTTACATTCTTTCTTAAACCAAACTGATCTTCTCATATTCCGAATTATATTTTTCTTCCCAATCTCCTATATATTATATTCGTTAATATTTTGCATGCATGAGATACTAAACTCATTTTCCTGTGATGTTCACATCTATCAGCCCCATTCTTCTACGGTATGTTTTTACTAAAACGTTCTGGTATTCTTCCTCTTTCATATATTTTGCAAACTATCCTGAACAGCCCTGATATTGCTATGTAGCCCGATAAATTTATCAACTCCGCTGGAATGTTATCAATTCCTGGCGCTTTATAATTGTTCCGATCAACTGTGCCCTGTCAAACTCCGACCTTAATTTTTGCAACCAAGTCTTCGCCGTTCTTCTTCTATTACCTGACTGATCTAAATTTCCACCGTCGAACAGTGAGGCTTAATTAAAATATTACACGTGAGAAGGGAAGCTACGTCTAAACTTAATTTTTATTCAAATAATTTATGTTTTCTAAATTCAAACCAAGGGTTTTTAAATTTCTCTGCATATAAATTACAATAAATGTTTTAATACAATAAATTCCTTGAAGACTAAATAATTTTTTAGAACCTGTACTATATATGGGTTTCGTATTGCGAGGATTAGCAGCCCCGAAAGTGGAAAAGTGGAATATTCTGATAATACATAGCCCTACGAAACGATTCCAAACGATTATCAACAATTATTATAATTATTCAGACAGTATAATAGTAAGTTTTTCTCAACTGTTGTTCAATATAAGAATAAGGCAGGAAGAACACATATTTTCTTCAGAGGGCTGTAATCGTTGTAAGTTCTCGTCTAGCGCGGAATCGCCTCTTGTTCCTCCCTCCGAATTCTCCATAGCTTGTGTATCCCCCACCCCTCATTCCTCCGTACCCTTCATCCTCCATCATAGTACTCAGCTTTACGATGGCTATGCTCGGAGCTTCTCAATAGCAGACCGCTCTTAGGGGTCGGCGTGCCAGCTTGCTGTTGAAACCAGCCAAGAGAAGTGGGCTTCTGTGTAAATTATTCTGAGCGCTTGTAATGGATCCTCAATATTGGCCGAGAGTTGCTCCCCTTCTTGAATTCCATTTCGGAGTAAAGTCGTGTTTCACTATAGTTACGCAACGCAAGTGCTCACATAATTGCAAACATAGTTATAAAGTTACCACCATATCTGTGAGTCCTTAACGGTACTTTTCTCGTTAATAGCTTAGCGTTCGATCTCGCATGGAGCGGAATTGTTACTTGGGATGCAGAGAAACGTTCCGTGAACAATTCTTAGATTGTGTTTGGATAAGAACTTCCAGCAATGAACGGGAACTTGCAACCATACACTTCGCTGTACGAGTTAACGCAGATGTTACGAGAAGCTCATTGCACGTAAAAACTACTTGAGTGTTCTGTGATCTCAAATGGGATCTACGCGCGGGGGCGAATAAGCACTAACTACATAATTAGCAGTCACCATTGTCTTTCTCGGTTACGTTCTCTAAGCTTGCTTCACTTATTAATTCCTTTATAAATACGCCTGTACTTTAAAAAGTCGGTGTAATGTAAATATTCAGAGCTGTATTAAAGTATTAATCTTGAAAAACTATATAAAATTATTTAAAAACGACCAATACACCGAATAACCAAGGTTTTATTCAATTATTACGCTTAGGAGTACAAAAGGATTTTAAATTTTGAGTATGAAGTTAAATAATAATATTCATATAATTTAAAATTTTTAAATTTATCTAATTACTTCCCAAATGAAATAATTTATTGAAAAATTAATTGTTGTGTGTATTTATATAATAATTTTGAAAAGCAGACTTGAATTGATATACTATATCAGTTAATTTCTTTAATTTATACGAAAAAACTTAGAATATTTAGTGTAACAATATTACATTAAATTAATTTTTGTGTGTTGGTCGTTTTTGATTTAATTTTATAAATTTATTTATGCATTATAGGCTTTTAGCCTTATTAACGATTTTCTTCCATTCTCCCCTACCCTCCTGCCAGGCGCCTCAATTTTCGTACTCCCATTATCATTATATTCTCTTCAACTTCTTCTTTCCATCTTTTCTAGGGTTTTCCTCTTGGTCTTCGTCCCTCTGGTTTCCACAGCATAATTCTCTTAGGAATCCTGTTTTCTTCCATCCTCATCACATGCTCAAACCATGCTATTATTCTGCTCTTAATAAACTTTATAATGTTTGCTTGTTTGATTCAATTGTCCAGTTCATGGTTCACTAGAACCCTGTAACTAACATCGTTATTACTTCTCAAAATCCTTCGTTCAAAGGTGCCAAGGATCTTTTAATCCATACTTGTCGAAGTCCAGGTCTCACAACCATGTCACAACAGGTCTTATAATGGTTTTATATATTTTAAGTTTCAGGTTGTCATTTAGTATTTCCGACTTCATTAAGTTTTTATATGCGTAATAACATCCATTTCCGTTTAGTATCTTTGTTTTAATGTCGTCGGAAATTATATTAGATTTATTTAATTGTGAACCTAAACAAGTGAATTCTTCCACATGTTCAAAAGAAAACTCTTCTACTTTCAAGTTTTCACGTTCTTTGCCTGCTTCTTATGTTAAACTGCCCTTCTGCAGTCATCATCAGACCATTCTTAATTTTTGTATTTTTGGCGCTTTACCCATAACTTCCTTCGTGGTCTCTAAAATTAATTGTTTTGTATAGACCCACTCATCTTCAATATTTCCAGATTTATTTTGGTTTTTGAATTTTTTGATTTATTCATACTGGTATTCCCTTTTAATATTCCCATCTTCTACTTTAACTAAATTAAATTTTTGTTTGACTTTGTACTTCCTTGCAATATAATTAAAATACTATTTATTATAAAAAATAAAAAGGGTAAATTAACCATCAAATTCGTCACTATGTTTGTGTCTTCATCGGTCAATTTCTTTAATTTATAGCTAGAAAATTTAGTGTAACAATATTAACATTAAGAATTAATTATTAAAATTTATAGTTTCTTAATTCTATTATTAAAAAGAATTAATAATATATCTTACAATTTTGAAGTACTAAGTTATAAATTGTGATAGATATTTAGAGGTTAAAATGTATACATACTTTAAACTGGTCAGTCACCAAGGGCAGTTACCAACGACAAAGACAAAATTAAAAAATAAAAGATACATAATGTTGTTTATAAAAAAGTTTAGTCATATTAACTGTGTAAAATGTTGTGTAGGGTAAACCAAACGCGTTCTATGAACCATATTAAAAGAACACAAAAATAATCATAAAAGCTTAAAGCATTATAGTAAATCATGTGATCCGTTGTTTTCGTAAATGTTAAATACTTCCAGAAGTTATATTTAAAAATATTCTTGTATTAAAATGCATATATGTAACATAAGAACGAGAAACGGAACGCTACAGTAAAAGATAAGTTATTTCTTTTACAATTAAAAGGCATCTCGTAAGATCTCCATGACAAAGGCACATTGCTTATTGCATTCAGGAAGGGGTGCTTTAATTTTCTCCCTGGGTGGTTGCACAAGTGCATAAATATACGGTAAATATTTAATTTATTTCTTCATAAGTTTAAATCCTTTAAGTGGTGCATAAATATACAAAATAAAATTAATGATATTTAATTCTCATATATTTCATTATATTTTGAATTTTCTTATTTGTTCAAATTTCCGTGAAATAAGACGTTGTTGTTAAGTTTGTAGAACGGCAAGACAGGCTGGTATTTCAGTTCCTCAAAGTTACTTGGATCTTGTTTAATGCACGAGCTTTGACAATGTAACGGCTCTCTCGAAGGCCGGCACAATAGGGCGTCATCTGTCAGCGTGAAACAACGACCTGACAGCGAAACAGCTCTGACCCCGAATGCCCACGCAATAATACATGCGCGTTCCTCGTCAGCCGCGGCATGCGTGCCGCAATCCTAATAGACTTGTCCATCCTACGTCGCTCCTTCGACGCCGGCAAATCCGATCGTCGAGAATTTTATCAACTACTAATCAACAGGCGCCTAGGACCATGTAGCCTCTGCCTGCTGACGCATCGACACGTCTCATTCACTGCAAAATAATTTCCTCTCGTAGATTATTGAAAACTGTGACATACGTTTCTCTGCGCGGGTAGATTATTGGAAAAACAGGACTGAAACTGGTCCACGTCAGTATTTTGTCGTTCACACTATTCTACTTTCCTGGCATGCATTTTTCCTTGGTTAAAACGCTGTCACATCGTAAAATCTAGTTCAGTCGCCCATGTTTTTAGTGTAGTGACATTTCAAAACAAATTAAAATGATGTACTGTAAATGATTATGGGTATTATTATTAATTATTTAATTAAATTACTTGAGCTTTAGGATATGGTTCAATAATTTTATTTCAATAACTTAAAAGGTGTCCTGCGCGTTATTAAAAATAAATAAATAAATTCAAGGGGACGATATTTAAGTATCAGGGTTAATTACTTATTGCGGTAACCACGTGAAGAACAGATTTCGTTCACTTGACGAACCTGTTTTATCTTCATTCGAGTCTTGATGCAAGCTACTAGGTGACCGGAACTTCCTTATTCCTTCGGGTTGAATGTAGATTTTCCCTCTGCCGGCGGGAATGAGATGAACCTGGTACTGCCGGTGATTGAGAAAACTCAGTTTTTCCTCCTTCTTGCCTCTGGACTTCCTTGTTCTCCATACTTTCTCACTTTCAACTCTTGTTGCACACACCAGCTAATTCCACCCTTTCAACATTCGTTGCACTCTCCTCTCTTCCACGTCCCGATCAACTGCCTCCTCGCCTTCTCACCACTCTTCATCTCTACCTTCTCACCCTCTCAACGACTAGAACCATTCTGAATATTCTTCCATCTTCTCGCCTCCCAGCTAAATATATATCCCCTTTTCCATGACAAAACGGAACAGTGTCTTTCGGAAATTTTGAAGGGTGAATTTTATTTCAGCAAAACAAGCTTAATATTATAAACCCGCAGATGGGCACGTCTGCCGTCCGGCAGCCTGGCGCCGGGAATTTCACTTCTTACCTGCCTGTCACCATTTAGAATATTCTTGCTGAAAATTTATATCCTTTAAATATCTAAGAGTTTGAAAAAAAATTCCTAGGGTTTCTACCGCGCTAAAATACTATGCTACAAATAGCAATTTTAATGGTATTTTGAAGTTGTCTGTAAAAACGCTTGAGTATTCGCGTAATAAGAATAATAGTAATTGTTTATGTGTATCTATGGGAGAAAGATAAAGAGGTGGGATAATCTCTCTGGCGAGGAGGCATGATAGCAGTATATAATTTATGTGTATTAAGTTTTGGAAATTCTGTTATAATCGTCCGATGTTCTTCAAAAACTTTTATTTAAGCCTATGTATCAAAGTATAAGTTTTATTTTGTTAAATAATAATCAATCATAATACGAATATGTTCTATTATTGGTGGTTTGAAACTCGTCGCAAAAAGTACGACTGTGGTAACACTTCGCCACGTCCATATCTAGTCCGGGTATTTGTACATAATTTTAGTACGACGTGGTGAAGGAAGGTTTTTACATAATAAATAAACGAACTGCACTTCTACAAAGACAATACGCTTAATTTACTCACTGCAGAAAATATCATTGTTGTTCACTGCCATGTCAAACTGTTAAATATGAAAGTGGCTACTTTTCTGAACAGCATAAAAACTTTTATCAATAGGGAAAAGTATGCTAATCGAGACGTTGTTAAAGCCAAATATTCAAAATCCGCTCGAGCCTCTAGCTTTCTCCTACCTTCCACGTCCTGATCAACTCTCTACCTCCTCGCCCTCTCAACGTCGAGAGCCATTCTGAATATTTTTCGGCTCCTCGCTTCCCCGCTAATCTCGTGTATCCGTTCTCCAAGGGAAAACGCTATCCTACATGCTGTTTGTACCGCCATTCCTCATGACTCCTTCGTTCAGCGTGGGAAATTTTCCATGACGCAGGGAACAGTGTCCTTCGAAAATTTTGAAGGGTGAATATTCCTTCAGCAAAACAAATCTACCGCAGGTATGTCCCCCGTTCTCCAGCCTGGCGCCGGGAAAAACCACTTCTTACCTGCCTGCAGTTAGAATGTCCTTGCTGAAGTTTTATATCCTTTAAGAATCCAAAAATTCAAATAAAATTGGGGAGGGGTCGTACTGTACTACAGTACTTTATAACAAAAATGCCGCATCAGTATACGATATGTATATGTATCAGAGTTTACTTTAATTAACTTATCTTTCAATTTATCAGAATAAGAAAAAGATTCAAGCAATAAATTTAAATGGCAATAAGTAAATAATATTAAATATGTAAATAAATTGTTACATCGATATTAAAATTAATACAAGTAATAAAGAAGTACCAAATGTCGTTCCTAATTTGCGAGTTCATCTGGTGAAAATACGATGTATTTGGCGTGGAAAAAAGAAATATTTGTAGTAGATGTTTGATACTTTCATGACGTTAGAGTGGTATCACTGGGATGAGATGAGAATACCTGAAAGGTAAAAATGGTTTCGATTATAACCTCAAAATTAGATTTAATTAAGGCGTGTCCAGTAGACGTTTGCACCATGGTCAAACAACGCCTTCTGAACGTGAAAAGCCGGCTTATATATTTTATCGACTGTTTTATCAGTTCGGTGGAAGTTGTATGACCCGCGGAAATGTTTATTATAGAGCCGAACAGTTGAAAAACTGAACCTGTCACTGACGTGTAACGTCCTGGCCGTTTTAATTGTCACGTAAAACTTGAAACTGGCATTGGTGTTGTTGTTCGTGCAGACCAACTAATTACTGTTGAACGATGCAGTCAGAGTTGGCACAGCTCATAACGTTATCAGTGGGTCTGCCAAGCTGAATCAAGAAACCTTTCAAGAAATGGGTTGTGACGTACTACTTCATTTTACCTACAATCCAGGTTTGAATCCCTCCGAGTTTCATTTTTTTCATCCATTCCTGGAGAAACTACGTCAAAAAAAGTTCAGCTTCGCACAGTAAAAGAATTTTTGGGAAACTGATTCAATCAATAAGAATAAGATCTCTGTACACTAGTTTTAAAAGTGTTCATCGTTAGAAAAGTATATTAATATTCGTATTAAAAAGCTTCGTTTTGTATAAATACACAGATAATTCTAGATCGAATTTGTCTATTCAATTATTGAATGTCCCTTGTATGATAATAGTTGCAAAATAAAAGAGTCCTCACTTCAGTTTTCTGATAATTTTTTTTTCTATAATAGAATTCTCTGAGTGAGTGGATTGTTGTCGATTCTTATGTTTCTGGCAGGTATTTCTCTGCAAGATGCAGACCAAATAAATTCTTGCAGGACATCACTCAGCCACCTTGTTCATTTATTAAAGCTGCTCTTCACTGAACTCTCCTCGATGAGATCATTTTCTAAATTCTTCCTTACAAGCAACGCTTGCTAAGAGCTTTTACTAAATATCCACCTCTCGCTTACATTTATTTCTCCACCGTCCCTGCAACCAACTACTCGAAGATCTTATTACGACTCACGTATATGAACCACTACGGGGACAACGTTATCTAAAACAGGGGTAAACTTTCTCGTCTCGTTATCTGCTATTGAATCAAGCACACGTGCACTGCACACAGCTTCTGGCCCCGAATTCCCAGTGCACTTTCCTTCTGTTATTGCAGCTGCTAAAAATACTGTCCCTGACACTCGCAAACAACGGTGAAAATGACATTTCTTCGTAATTGCATTGGTTTTATATTCGGTCATCCTTTTTTTGAATGTATCTCGTCAAAAATATTAACATTGTTATGTCATTATTTGTAGCAATAGGACGTTCCGAAACTGACCATTACCTCGGCCTAGTCCAAGTATGTCGACCAACGGTTATGAACATCCGTTTCTCAATGCCAGAAGCTGATTTACATTTCATATAATACAGAAACCTCTGTAAAAGGCAATCAGCTGTAATTAGAATAGTAGATCAAGAAAAGAAGGGAAACAGTGCAATATAATTAGGAAGGAATATTTTGTCGGAAGTTAAGGAATTATGCTACTTGTGAAGCGTAATAACTAGGGATGGTAAAAGTATAGCAGACATAAAGAATAGGACAGCACCGACAAGGAAGGCTTTCGCGAAAAAGAGGATTTACTTACGGGTAATATAAGTGTGAATATTGGAAAATCGTTGCTGAAAATGTTCGTATAGAGCGTGGCGTTATATGGGTGCGAAACGTGGAATTGCAGAGTTGCAGAAAGGAAAAGAATAGAAGCCTTTGAAATGTGGTGCTATAGGCGAATGCTGAAAATTAGATGGGTGGATAGAATCACTTACGAGGAAGTTTTTAACAGAATAGGGGAAGAACGAACAATATAGAGGACGTTGACCAAGAGAAGGGAAAGATTAATAGGCCACGTTTTAAGACATGAGGGTCTTCTAAAGTTAGCATGTGTGGGGATCAGAAGAGTGAGGCCAAGGATAGAAATGGCTAAGCAGGTTGGTGGAGGTTACGGGATGTGCCAGTTATGCGGAAATGAAAAGGCTTGCGCAATATAGGTTAGCATGGAGGGCTACATCAGTCCAGTCTTAGGACTGAATAACACAGCAATATAATATAAGACCTCGCAGTCGAACCTGTAGGTCCAGGCCCTCAATGGGCTGTAGAGACAAAGAAGATAATATAGGACCACATCGCATAAAATTATTAATTTCTCAAGTCTGCGTGGTCAAAATAACATATGATGAATATTAAATGAATTACAGTTGAAAGCTTGGCTTTAATGAAGTAAATAAGATGCCCAGAGTTTTCACTTTATTCCAGTTTATCCTCGAAAGAAACAAAACTTATGTTTCAAAATGTTTCAGGTAAAACCGCTTACATGTTTCCTTTTTTTACAAATCTTTATATGTCGAGAATGTACCATAACGTCGTTTAATATTATTAGTATGCCTTATGGCATGAAGAGTCACTGAGTGATTTGATAAGTTCAACCCTGGACCTAAATCAAGGCAACTATCGTTGGTAAGTAATCGAAGCTTGTGTAAAATTTTTATAAGTTAGTAATTCAGGTTTTTCAGCCTGGCTACAGACCACGGCTGGACACATTAAGTAACTTTGGGAAACCTAGAATGACGTTAGAACCCAGCAATTAAGTTTTATATTCTATTAGTTTTTCATTAATCCAGAAGGTTCAAAATAGCAGGAATAGTAGTAGAGAAAAAAATCCTGATAAGCGGTTCTTGTAAAATTAAAAAGACATTGACTTTGTGGTACGCAATTGCGGATCTCATCACTTTTTGTATTAAATATCTTTAACATTAATGTGTAAATATTTTGTAACAGACCTTAGATCCAAGATACACGGGGACGGGCCCGCAATTGGCTATTTAAATGACGAATTATTAATCATCTTATGGACCAGAAGGAAACATGAAGGTTTGAGTAGGGACATTGGACGGGGCAGAAACGTCCAGAACTTTCAACGAAAATCAATGACGGAAAGAAATTAACATGTCGGACTGTAAAACAAGAGACCTAACCTGGATGCCCAACTAGCTCTCCGGTATCCTAAACTCGAGGACAGAAAATTGTTGTAACAAAGGAACAAGCGGACACTACATCCTGCTTGTCCGAAAGTCGAAAAAAGCAGACATGTTGTCCGAAGGGTTCTTGACAATTTAGTTACGTTGACAATCCATTGCCTTACACGAGGATTCCTACTGGGAGGTGATTCCAAAATTTCGCCGACACCGGCAGAAAAATTGGTAATCTATGATTCCCATTTCCATAAGGAGAACAAATATCTCGCCCACAACTTGCAGGGGATGAAATTTCCAGCGTAAAGGCGGAGCTTGGAGAAGAAAACGGAAGCACATTCCGTTTTTCAGCTATTTTTCAGAGAGAGATTTCGTTTTTGGCTATGCAAAGTTTCATCAAGTTTTCATCTATCATTCAGTTAAATATTTTCAGCTTCAGCTAGTAACACATTCAGTTTCGGCGGTTTAGAGACACTCACTTCCGGGTATTCAGAGAGTCGTTTTAGGCCCAATCTTTCAGAGGTTCGTGCAGTTTGTATGTTCTGGGTGATTATTCGCTATCGCTGTGCAGTCAACACACGATGCTTGAGACGAGCTCTTAACAGATGCAGCCTGTGCAACATTGGATGGCAAGCAGTCAGTCACCAGCCCACCACTAAATCAACAGACTGTACCGCTATGATGACGGGAACGAAGACTAACAACATGGAGATGTACAAACTTACATGTTTCTTACCTCTAGTAGCTTCATTTTAAAGTACACTCGGCCCCTCACATGTTCGTAATTTTTCCACTTATTTTTCCTGGAGAGCTAATAAAATATGGAAGCAAAAAGTTATTTTAACATTTGCAAAGGAACTTTCAACAATGTGTAAGCGCACAAGAGATACCGGCGGAATGGAAAGAATCATATCTAACTCCCGTATTTAAAAAAGGCGACAGGAATATATGTGGGAATTACAGGGGAATAGCCGTAACACATACAATCAGTAGATTATACGGAAAAATAAAACAAAGAATGGAAAAGGAATATCTGCAAATGGAAGCGGAAGAGCAGGCTGGATTTAGAGCAGGTAGATCGACAATTGATCATATATTATCGATTACTCAAATTATTGAAATGCAAACGTCCTTTCAACAAGAATTACATCTACTCTTTGTTGACCTAAAGAAGACGTATGAGAGTGTCCCTTTGAAAAAACTATGGAAAGCATTTCATTTGAAGAAACTAACATTAACATCGAACTAATAAAAATAGTAAAGACCCTGTATAAACAATCAAAGTCAAAAATTAAGATAGGCAACATGGTCACAGAAGGATTCACAACAACCAAAGGATTAAAACAAGGCTGCTGCATATCTCCCACATTGTTCAAAACCTACCCCGAACACACACTAAAGGAATGGAAGAAAAAATGCCGCAACATGGGTCTACCCTTAAAAGATAACACATTATTCACGTTATGTTTTGCGGACGACCCAATATTGATAGCCCAAGACTATGACGATATGAATTACATGACCCGCAAATTAATAGAAGAATATTCAAAAAGGAGATTAGAAGTAAATATGAACAAGATTGAATACATCTGTATTGCAGGAGAACAACAGGACCTAAAAATTGAAAATGGACAACAAACCAAACGATACAATGAATATAAATATTTGGGAATAAAAGAATATCACAAAAAGGCACACTGGATGAGGCGATTCATGAAAGAAATGCACAGGGCAGGAAAGCGATAGCCATGCTAAATAGCATTTTATGGGACAAAAGTATTACGAAACGGAACAAACAAACAATATATCATACATTGTAAAAAATACAATAAATTATGGAGCGGAAGTCTGATCTCTAAAGAAACATGTAAAAACAAAAAGAGGACATGTAAAAAAGTTCACAGCGACCGAAATGGATTTCTAGAAGAGGGCGGTAGGCAGATAAAAAATGGACAGGATACCAAAAAAAAATTAGAAAAATTATGGATGTGAAACACAACATAATTGATGACATAAGGAACAAATAACTGATCTGGTTTGGACACGTACAAAGGATGCCAGAAACAAGACTACCGAAACAAATTCTACAATGAAAGCCGGAAGGAAGAAGGAAACAAGGCAGACCCAGAAAGAGCTGGAGTAGTGGCAAAAATGAAGAAATCCGAGAAAGAGGAATAGAAGAAAATTTATGGAAGGACAGAGAAGAGTGGCGTTTTGTAATCGGAAGACGCAAGACGTTATAAGACGATAGAAACTAAAAAAAACTCATTCCTGAGATAAAGAATTCATGTTCCCGATTAAATCTAGTAAGGATCCATTCAGAATGGATTATAATTAATTTTTTTGTTACACATATCCACACAGCTTTTATTCAGAACCTCCCCCATTAATAAATCTTATAATTAAAAGTTTTTATCCTTCCCAAGATACGTCATAATTGTCCCCCTTCCTAATTAAAGTACTAATTTATAACAGCTCACCACAACTTTTAACACAGTCTTTCCTGAATAATTTCGGATGACCTCGGCAACTTTCTCCCACTATTTGCTACAGTTACTCGCACTCATATTTTACGTTCCTATTTCTAAGTTATTAAATCTAGATTCTATGCTTTTATAAGAGATGAGAAGAAAATTAGCAATAACCATTTAAATACTGCTGTGTCAGCTGACAATTCAAATGTGAAAAATCTTGCAATTCCACGCGGTTAATTAAAATTTTCATCGATTTACGTGAGCAGAGAAAATATTATAATTTAAAGGAATGTTATATATAAATGACAAGCAATTAAAGTAAGTACATTGTTTTAGATTAAGAAAATCAATATGTAATTAATTGATTAAGATCACTGTAATATCTTTTCAAAGGCCGAAGAGACGCCATTGCCATTGAATTTATATTTGAATTTAGAGATTTTAGTTGATGAATAATTTTTAGGTCGATAAATTGCATCTAATAAATATGACGTAATATAATAGCTTCATCCATTATGTTTGTAATTACTAAATGATTTTTGTCTGAAGGAGAAAGGCTTAATTTTGGCGAGGCTGTGTCTGTACCTCGGGTACAAATAGCTGGCTATAGGCTAGGGAACAGAGCTTGTTTGACGCCATCCTCTCAGCTCGGTCCAAGACCCAGTGGAGCCATCTGATGGGAACAAATCGAAGTGTGGCCGCAGGTAATGGCTTGGATCATTCCCCTTGTTCTCAGTGATTACCCCGCCAACATGCTACAATCACACTCTTTCTCCATTTGCTCGTCCCTGCTTTCTTGGGCCTCTCCCCGCTCCAGTTTAGGTAAGGGATAACGAACAACGAAGACACTGACGGATGACTTTCATTATTCCCACTTGGATAAATGGAGCAACGAGATGGTGGCTGCGATTCGGTACAATTCTAACCAAGTTTCTGGGAATCATTTCTCTCCATTGCCGGTATCGACGTCTGCTGTGTTGTAAATTACGTTCCGGAACAATGCACTAGCTATCCAAAAAAACAACAACAATTGCTGTTCCAAGTATATCATTTAATATTCCAAGACAAGTGGTTCCCAAAATATATTTAGTCAAAAATATTTAACTTCCATCTCATTATCATGAGATATAATTTTAGCGAGTATGTAGACATTCGATATAAGTTAGAAGCAGATATTTATTGTTAAAAATTGCACAAAACTCACAATTATAGTTTACAAGGCTAATTATACACGGAATAATTTAGATTTAATTACATCTTAGAAACTTTTCAGAAACGTTGATGCCAGAAATATTATTTTACAGTTGCATATTCAACAACTGTAGAACATATGCAACTGTAAAGTGGCAAACATCCCAAGTTGATTACAGATGATTATAGACCTGAGGTCCGAAAGCTCTTGGGTAAAAATTTTATTCAACTGATGTAAAAGAAATAAATCGATTTCTTTTAAAGTACTGACTTTTATTGGTTTTGAAAGCAATTTATATTGAGTATCAAATTTAGTATGCGATCTAAGATCCTAACCTTGTACACGTGGTGTATATGATGGGACAGAATTGAAATATGAACGGTTGTTAAGCTGGAAAACTTAGTATTATAATTATCTGATATACTAGGGAATAAGATAACTTGAACAACATAAGGGAGATCGAAAAGTAGAAACTTTTAAATTACGTAGGATAGGTTAGGAAGCAATAAATATTCACAGACAACATAGTAGACGCTAAAACAATAGCGTACAAAGATTGAAATATATAAGGCATGATTTCAGAGAATATCTTGGTGTATATTAACCATGGGAATCATAATAGATATTGAGGGTAGAATGAGTACGGTCATCAAGGATTGGATTTAAGCTGGGAACAAAGCATATTTCTCAAACCCGAAATAATCGAAAAGAACTAACCAGAAAAACTAAATTAACCGAAACGTTGAGCTCCATTTACGTAATAAGGAGGTTATTTTAATAATTAAAGTCTTAATGCTGACTTATGGACAGACGATAAGAGTTGTCCGCGGATCCCCTCGGTGGAGACACGGGAAAGAAATGCAGAGACCCAACAGCACAGCTAAATCATCTCCCATCATTCTGAGGAGCGTAAGAATAGTGCTCAAAAGGCCGACCTACTTTATGCAGGGTTTTTAGGGTTTACCCTGCATCTCTTTTAGGTGAATCACCGGGTAGTATCCTTAAACTGTTACACTGGGGCCCAAGTCTGATTTCCACATCCTTCCTTTTCAATTCTCTTCCTATGCTATTAAAGGGGAGTTGCGTAGTCTAATTTCACCCTCTTGTAGCCTGTTATCTCCCTTCTGCCCCCCAAAAAACCGTATCGGAGGGGACCTTACAGTTCCTATCAGTTATCTCCCACCCAGATATATTCACGTCTCTGTGTCCCAACTGGGTAAAATTTTATTCTGTAGTGAATATTTAGCCCGTAGGTTTATTACCACCTCCTTCAACTCTATTCCTATGCTATTAAAAGGATGTTTATGGACGTTGCTCTGTTCTTCCCGCGCTATGAGCTCAACAATAGTTGGAAAAAGATTAATTTCTGCCATGCTTTAAAATTTTGGACACTCCTATGGGAGACCAGGCAGGGGATCAGTTTCATATAAATTAGTTTTCTAACACATTGTGGTGAAACTTATTGGCAATTTTAAGCTACGGCGAAGTATGCTTGTGCTCATATTTTGTTCGAATAAATTCCATGTTTCACATTTCATGATCCAAGAAAATGCAGGGAATAGACTCAAGCCACGTAAGTTTCGCTTGCATGTTTCGTGAGTCATTTCGTCGTCACGTTGGAGCGACGTAACGAGTTCTGAATTTAATAGCTTCCTGCACAGAGTAAATGGCTGACTGCATCTCATTTTTATCTTATGAAGTGACAACGCTGGGCGGGTTATTTGAAAAATTTTCTACCCCTCTTCATGTATGGTCGGACTGTGAAATATTTAAATGCAATGCAAATGGAATTTCATTGTGCCCCCGCTAATGACTACTATGTTACTCGTAGACAATGAATATTTAAACACGCGGCGTGAGGGTGTTACGGAGAACACGGGGTAGCCCAGGGCGCTGCACGCAGCCCTCTTCAGAGCGTATTGTTTGTCATTATAACGACCTTGTGGGGGATCTTCCACCTCGCCAAGTCTTTGTTTGGTTCCTGGCCCGGTAGCGAGTGTCTGCAAGTGATACAATAAACGCGATTAAGGCGGAGGATAATGGTCCGGAGGCATCGAGGCACCGTTCCAAAAACAGATTGTCCCTCATAATTATTACCTCAGACAAAACAATTCAAACAGGAAATTTTACCCTACTACAAAGTTAGTGATAGCTATTATTATTTATTACCCCAATACCCGAGCTTGGATACGAGCTTTCATAAAATAAAACTAACTTAAATTATATTATTTATTATGGCTCCGTAAAGAAGCTGAATATTATTATTGCATCTATTGAGTGTAAATCAACGTTCAAAGTCCTGATAATAAAATAGTACATCCGTTCCAATTATAATTTTAGGTAGCAATAAGCGTTCAAACCAAAAATATTTAACGTAAATATTCATATTGCTATGAATTTGGAAACGATTTACATTCATTGTTTATAGATTATAGACAAACTTACGATACAGTGATCAGAAAGTATTTATTGGAAATCTTAAAATAATTTGGAATTCCAAGTAAATTGATTACTTGATAACTCTAACTGCAAAGTCAAATACAAAGGATTTTATCAGATAGGTTTACTGTTAAAGTAGGATTCTGACAAGGCGATACCTTGTCTTCAATTTTATTTGACTGTGTTTTAGAGAAAGCAATAAGCGACATCGAAATTAATGAGAACGGTACAATTTTTAACAGATCTGTGCAATATCTGACATATGCAGATGATCTTGTTATATTGGACGATTGATGAAGAGGCTTCAATACAATTAAAACAAGGAACACAGAAGACATGATTATTTATAAATGAAAACAAAACAAAATACATGAGAATATCTAGAGGCAAACCAAACCAAATCCGAAATAAGACTGGATGGTCAAAACTTTGAGAAGGTTAATAATTTGAAATACTCGCTAAAAACATGTATTAAAACGTTAAAAATCCAAAACTGTATTAAGGGAGGATAATAGCAGGTAATACATTTTATTACTCGCTAAAACAAATTTTTAATTCTAATACAGAGTATAATTGCAAAATTAAAACTTATAAGACAATATTGAAACCTATAGTAATGTTTGGAAGTGAGACCTGGACTTTGTCGGAGAAGGGTATGTTCGCATTAAACGTCTGGAAAAGGAAAATACTAAGAAAGATATACGGAGGAGCAGAATATGTGGAGCATACAAGGGGTTATATCTGGTAGGGGATATTAAAAATAAAGATTGGGATGGGTAGGGGATGTGTGACGAATAGAACGAGGAAGAATAGCTAAAAGAATTTTAGAAAACAAACCTGAGGGAAGGAGAAAGATTGGAAGACAGAGACTAAGATGGATGGGGTTGAGGAGGATTTGAGATGGTCAAGAGATGGAGACAAAATGCCACGAATAGAGAATACAGGGCAGTTGTAATAAAGGAGGCCAAGGACCTTAGAGGGCCGAGGTGCCAGGGGAATCTTGTAAATATATTATTATTCCTTGGTTTAATGTGTACATTCATATAAGATCTATTAATCATTTAATTTAAGTTATATGTAATTTTACGTTATAAATTTTTATATTACGTTATTTATTAATAGTTTACAATCTACTGCAGGATATCATTTTCTCTCCGACATGGAAAATGGTTTGGTAAAAGCGGGCATATACTTATAAATTACAGTGGATTTTATTTAAGCATTGTCGTCTCCGTCTGTGAACATCTTTAATGCATATACAAAGTAGTCTCGTAGTCTCGATCACATGTCTTTTTGTTGTAGCCATATAACCACACTTTAATCTGGAACTGCAGTAAAACTTGTTGATAAGATCAAAACGGTCATATGAACAGGTAGCTCCTCTTTCTCTCTTCCCCGTGCTATATATATTTCTTCAAAAGTTCCGTTTTCCAGCTTCATGACAACATCGACAATTCTACCCTGTAATATTTCAAGTCAACTCACCCCAGAAGAATCCAGTCTGCAGACGAGAGTAATTGTCGCAGACCGCAACAATGCTCTATCCCTGAACTTCCGAGAGCAATAAGTAACCCTTGCGGATGGGAAAGTCACTGTTACTAATTAGGTCTTAACTTTGTTTTGGCTCCTAATGCGCACTTTATTAACTTACGAAGAATTTAACATTATGCCACACTATATTGCAATGTTCATGAGCTTCAAAAAATCAAAACAGAGAACCAAAGATGTCACCAAATATGATCAATATGCTCACAGAAAGTTAACGATTGGCGTGATGCTCTTTAACCTTGTTTAATAACGTCAACTCGTTCAAAATAAGACCATATATTAAATTGCATTTATCGATTGGATTTATAACAGCTACTATATCAAAACTTAACGGGGTGGTCTATGACATCACTTAAAAAACTTGTGAGTCTGTATTTGATTTCACGCGATATATGTATTTCAAAACTGTGACAAAGTGTTAACTAATTACCAAGGCTTTTTGTCCCGAACTCGGTCGACATCACAAGGAATCGCTCCTGTTGACTGTTGAATGTGGTTCTTGATATCTTCAGCTGCCATGGCCATCCGTCTCCAAGCTATGACGTCCAGATACTTCCAGATTTGATATTTCCGCGGTCCACCAGTAATTTTCCAGACTCAGAAGGAAATACATTTAATACGCTGTTCCACTAACAGTTTCGAATGAAAATTTTGAAACAGAATTTTGAATCTTAGGCTTTTTTCAAAAGCCAGCGATCCGCGTCAATCCTTATCCGACGAACAACGCCCCATATTTTTTTTTGCCCTCCGTGTCAATGTAGCCTCCATCTTGGTATTATAAAACACCCTCCAATTTCTGTCCTTGAAACTGAGATTTTATTCAATGGAACACTTGGTAAAATCCGGCATTCCAGCGGAACACTCGGCTTATTTTTTTAGGATGCGTGATTCCTAGCCGTAAAAAGTGAAACATGATTTAATTTAGTAATTATTCTTAAATATAGACCTGTAATATAATATAAATAAATAAAGTACTCAGTGAATTTAATAATTTTGGAACCTTGAATTGTATATCTTGTTGATATTAGGCACAATATTTTTAAATTGAATTCTAATATCTGGTGTGGCGTCAAGCCTGTTTCTGCACTTTGACTTCATTGCAGCATAATAAGTAAATCCAGCTTCACATAATTAGGCCTTAAAATGGAAGTAAAATAATAATAACATGTTTTGAAATATTGGAGTACTCTTCTGACAAACTCGCTCAGAAAAAAAAGACTGATCATTGTATTTTCTTTCACTGATTAAATTAATTAGATTTCATAGCCACTTACACCTAAACCTACAGGTTTAACTGTCACAGAAAATTGATTCTGAACCCAGGAATCATCGTTACAAGTTTTTGGAAGACATTTAAAAAGAGTTGATTTAAAGTATTGTAGATGTTCTAATAAAAATTTGGAAACTTCATCTTCTTTTAAATTTCATTCAGTCAAACATTCATGTATGGCAGGAAACCAATTAAGATTGTTGGATTCAGCTCATGAAACCCAAAATTGTATTCTTTTAACAAAAGATTCAATTTTATATCTTGTATTGAAAAATTATAATACTTTCTCCTTGTAATAAGTTCAATGCACTTTGTATAAATACCTGCCAGATATGCGAGATTAATCAAGAATGAAGATGTGGTAAAACTTCAACAAAATGTTGTCTGGAATTATTTTGTGCTTTCAAGAAGACCAACAACTCATTTCGAAGTTCAAAAAGTTTTAATAGTGCTTTCCCTCTGTATAGTCATCTCACTAATTAAAGTGCTTTGTGTTCGCGAGCCATGTTATCGTACAAAATTTATATAATCTGAATTGAAGTGGCCACTGAAATTTTCCTGCGTACCTCCGGTTAAGAACCGCTGCACTGAATGGTCCTGCCAATTATTTGCTGTTGAATTAAATTCCACAAATGAAGGCTTGTAAGGTTGGCTTGTTTTTTGGCCATAGCTGCTCATCGTCAAATTAAATAAAATAATTCTGTGCTATGGCAGATTCTGGTTGACTGAACACGTCCACACTTGCTCTTTGTTACTCATGTTTCCTTTTGTAGAGGGAAACAAGGAATAGGGTATCTTAGTTTCGCAACGTTGTGATTCGATTTCTCCCTTTAGAAGCAAACGGAGTTTTTGTCTTACGAAATGATTAAGTGGTATTATAACAGGATATTATAATTTATATTGTAGATAGAATCACTCCAAACTTTTTGCGGATCACCTATTGAGGTTCCGCGGAACACTCCCGATTGAATTATCCTGCCTAATCAGGGGATTTCTGTGTGGTTTAAACCACCGATTTTTGATTCGAAAGCACTTCACCTGAAGAAGATGGCGGTGTCAGCCATAGAAACGTGGTGGATTACAAACGACATCACCCGACTGGAATCCCGAGAACTCTTCATCCAGCATCTTTGTCGGGAAAATCTACGTTCTCTATTATATTAGCAATTTTAGGACATTTAGAAGACAATGCTTTTGCAATGAGCTTTGATCATCAAATAGAAACCGAAAATTCAGATCCATATCAGTATTCTCCTCTGGTGGCTCACCAAATGTTCAGTCACGATCTTCCTCTACAGTATTTTAAATTAAATATTGTTGGACGTGGAATATTTTCCTCTTACTTCAGAACGATTCCTCGGGGTGTTGGTATTCGCTGCGATGAAACCTATTTTCAGATGGAAGCATTCTCTTGTCAGCCAAATTAAACGAAACCTGAAAATGAGCTGTAAAATTACACAATAAAATTTCTAGTTATAAACGTTTCTGAAAGCGAGTAAAATATTTTTCTTCGCTAACATCTATTCCCGGGTTCATAGAAACGTTGTGGATTACAAACGACATCACCCAACTGGAATCTCGAGAACTCTTCATTCAATAATTACTAATATAGTTTTAAATGTATTTAAATATACATCTCGTTCAATTAAACATTATATATTCTTCTATAGAAGGACAAAGATGATCATAAACTCCTTGTTTCTCCCTCGGTTCTACTTGCTGGGTTTCATATGTGGATTCGGAGTTGTGTCTTGAAATAACCATAAGTAACTCTGCACTGATCGAATAACCATTCTTGTCCAGTCACTGGAAACTTTTCCACACACAACTTGCTCCCTGTTACGAAGAGAAAATTCGTTTAGTTTGAAATATAAGTTGAATAATAACGTAGTAGTTCCGGTTCGTGGAACGCGCCTCTTCGAAATTAAGAGGGCCAAGTTTTGCGGGAGTTTAATCTATATTATGGCTGAACGGCGATATACGGTAGTTGTAACGGTTCTCTGCCTTAAGTTCTCTCTTTACAGTTCTTCCCTAAGTTGCTATCACCCTTCTCACACCCTCGGGCTGTCCTGAGGGGGAAAAGGGAGAACTTATCTTGCAAGATATGCGAATCCCCCTCCCACCCTTTGTCCCTACCTACTTTCTGCTCTTACAGATGCTCTGCGGACCCTTGCCGGAGAAATGCTTCATATTTTCCCTGAAATTCGAGACTTAATAAAAAATGCGAGCTTCTAATTGATTTATTATAAACTTTTCCAAGAATTGCGATTATAAAATTGAAAAATTGCACTTCGAATTCTTAACAGGAATATGCTCCATTAGATTTATAAAATATTTTGTCTACTATTCTTAGAATATTAATGACATTTGTTGAAAATTGATAAATTATTGCTTTTGTTAACGGTGAATTTTGATATAAACTGTATTTACATGATTTTTCGTTGAGCGGTTAATATGCTTAGAAATGAGAATATTGTAAGAAAAGTTATATACAAATATTATTTAATACCAACAAGTAAACAAATTTAATTGAAAACTATACATAACATTTAAAAAGGAAAGTTGAAGGCAAATAATTATGTTTCTGATTATTAAATTAAGACGGATTTCAACTTGAGTGTTTAATCCAAGGTAATTTTTAAGTTCTAATTTATTATTGACACATGACATTATATAAATTTACTTTTATTAGAGTACAATAAAGGCGTTTATGTTAGAGATACAGTCTTTACATAAAATCGTAGTGAAAGCTTATTATCGGATCTGTATATGAGATAAGAAGAAAAATAATTTAATTCAAGTCATTTAGGTGGAAGGGGAGCAAAAGCATATAGATTGAGCGAATGAGAATTTGAGAATGTTATACGATGAAGAGAGGAGTGACACAGCTACTGAATAAGTGAAAATAAGGAGTAAGGAGTTACGTTTAAGAATAGGCAACCCAGGCAATCATGGACTTTTCTGGTTAGCCCATTTTCGCTCAAGCAGTCCACTTCCTACGCCTGAATGGTGGTATTATTATCTCCAATTTCAATCAGTCAGCCGTTGTTAATTTTTAAAACCCAGAAGAAATAATAACACAGTTGTTTTCGGTGGTCTAAGAAATTAAAACACTTTCAAAGAAGTATATGTGTAAAATCGTTAGAAGAAAAGATGTTTACTAAATGTGATATCGTCTAAATAATTTCTAATATATTGTAATTAGAAACCCATAGGTTTTTAAAATCATTAATATATATTATTTAAGACAATGGAAAAGGAATCATACTGTAAGGAGAAGAAATAAAAACGCTATGCTTTGCCGCTGATATTGTAGTAGTCTGAAGAAAACTTGGAAACCACAATAAAGGGTACGAACGTGGTCCTGGAGAAAGAATTCAATATGAGGATTAATAGAGGGAAAACTAATGTGTAGTTTGGGAAACAGTTGATTAATAAAGGGTGTTAGATTGGGAAGGGATATTTTGACGGAAGTTAAGGAATTCTGCTACTTGGGAAGCGTAATAACTAGGGACCGTAGAAGTATAATTGACGTAAAGAGTAGGATAGCACAGGCAAGGAAGGCTTTCGCGAAAAAGAGGAATTTACTTACGGATAATATAAGTATGCATATTAGGAAATCGTTGCTAAAAATGTTCGTATGGAGCGTAGTGTTTTTGAGTGCGAAACGTGGACGATATGAGTTGCGGAAAGGAAAAGAATACAAGCCTTTGAAATGTGGTGCTTTAGGCGAATGGTGAAAACAAGATGGATGAATAGAAACACTAACGAGGAAGTTCTAAACAGAATAGGGGAAGAGCGAACAATATGAAGGACGTTGACCAAGAGAAGGGGTAGATTAATAAGCTACGTTTTACAACGTGAGGGTCTTGTAAAATTAGCCTTGAGGTAAGTGTGTGGGGTAAGAACAGAAGAGGGAGGAAAAGATGTAATACGCTAAGGAGATTAGGGAGAATGTGGGATGTGCTAGTTATATGGAAATGAAAATGTTTGCGCAAAATAGGTTAGCATGCAGGGTTGTATCAGACAGAATTCCACAACAAAACAATGTGGAGAAAATTACTAGGCTCTTCACTCTCTCAGAACCGAATGGAAGCTGCCCTCAAGACCCTTACTTTCATAGGTAGCCAACTCCCTGCTGACAGTTTTGCTCAGTTAATATAAATGAAATGATACAGTCTGTCAGAATCTAGTAATTTGTTGCTGTGTGTAATAGTGGCATATGACTCAAATCCTCATCATTTTCGAATGCAGTAGGGCTTATTTATTGTACCGTTTAGAGATTAGTTTTTTGTACATAGGATTGCAATTCCACCCCGGGTTGTATTTTTATCCTATCTAGCCCTACAGGACTGGTGTTTTTATTCTTGCGTGTTGTCAAACGCCCCGTGAAATTGTTACAGCCCCCTGCGGGGGATGATGACCACGCGAGAGCGACGATGGATGGTCGTCGTTGTCGTCCTGACAGAGACCGACCGGACTGGCAGAGCTCATTGACAGCACAAGGGGGAGGGTGGGTGTTGTGTGCGAATACATTACGGTTCCCTCTACTGCAAATAGCCGAGTAAGGAGAGCTCGGGAAACAAATGCTTGTGTCTTGTCCCTCTTTCGTACCTTCATTTTGGTCAGCTAGAACAGTACTTTAAGGTCAAATAAACCTAATTATCTGACTTCACAAGAGAATTTCAGTGTAAGTTCAATGAAAGTTCAGAGGGATCTTTGACGTCAAGGCCAAAACTATTAAAATTAATATTAAGCGTTTTACGCCCACGATTAATATCGGCGGCGATGCGACCCGGGTGATATATTTGCTATAAATAACGAAAAGAAGTATATCGGTGGTTCATTAGTGACGATTAAATATTGTAAATCAAATTGTTAAGATTTTATTTCGAAGATAATATACTCGGATCAATCGGAATGCCGATATTTTAATTATATAAAAGTCAAAAGGTAAATACTAATCCGCAAACGTATACGTTAAGACCTGGCCTCTCCCCGCATCGAACAAATACGCCCGTTATTAACGGCAACGTCGTTTAATATTTTATCACTAAAATATTTCCGTCATTCTATAGAGTTTTAAAATCAATATAAAGACTTTGTCAATGAAATATTTATAATTAATAAAGATTTTCCTTCATTACCAAGAGAGTTTTCAGTTAATTTAAATACTTCATTGTTCAAATATATGAAGTTTAGTCAAAAGATTTTTCTTCATTCTATACAGCTTTTAAATTAATTTAAATAATTTATTATTAAAACATTTGTAAATTAGTTAAAGGTATTTCTTAATTCCATACAGGTTTTGAATTATTTTAAAGACTTACTTCAAATTTAGTAAAAAGATTTTCTATTATTCCAAATACAGTTTTGACTTTAATTTTTAACATTTCATTCAAATATTTGTAATTCTTTTTTCGATAAAAATTTGCTTATTTCATCTCATAATGTAATATGAGAACAAAAGAATGTTCGTTGTTTGAATTTGTGTTGCGAGTTGTTGGTTTTCACAATTTCGTTCGCTTTTTAGAGGAATTTTCGGTACACGATTGAAATTATGGGATGCAAGGGCAAAGTTAGTAGGGAAGTAATGTCATATTTATAATAAATATGACAGATTTGTTCCTATTTTAAGAAGACTTTCAATTTTGATGCGTAAGTGCAGTAAGGATGTGAGTTACTCGATTAACTACTTCTTGAGAGATGATTTCTGTTGATGTGCTCTACAAGTTTACCTGCACAATTCCTCCGAAACTGCAAGAAAATTTCACAAATTCACAATTTTTTGTACGTGTGACGACTCTAGTTGTACACCAATCATGTGTTAGGGGCTAGTCTTCATGGTTACCACTTTACTACTTGGGGACTATAACTCCAGCAGATCCATCTTAAACCAATGTTTCTGTGAGTGAAGTATTCTTTAAATATTTATAATAGACAATAATAATAGATATTTAGAATATTCATTATGTTTTAAGAGTTGACATTATAGTGCCGTTTTTATTTTGTTATTTAAGTTATTTCTATTGAATAGATCAATAAACTTATTATATTGGTTTCATGAAGCATGCTGGAAGTTGATTATCTGAATATCTTGATGATCACGTTACAATCCGTGACGTCATCTCATCGAAACAGTACAGCTCGGAACGTGAGAAAACCAAGAAGAAATTTTAATTAGAACCAAAATAAATTATCGGGTTTGATTTAATAAAAATAAATTAAATTTATTCACAGAAACCAAAATAAAACAATAAATTACAAGAATAAGGGTCCAATTTAAAAAAATTACCACGACTAGCTTAATTGCATTTAGTAATACTCTATCTACTTAAAGGTCATTTTGGTGGCTTAACGTGCAGCAACAAAATCGTTATCACGCTCTTTTCGATATTGGCACTAACACACCTGAAATTTATTGTGGATCGAAAACAGCTTCGTCCTTTACCCACGCCGGTATCTTGAGGTCTGTCTTCCACGAATTCTGGACGCCTCTGTAGCTCGTTCCTGGGCTCTGGGAAATTACTTGCAGTTCGCCTCGTTGTAGGGACATTATTCCTTCTATTACGCTAGTAATTCCTCATTTTCTCTCGGCCTGACTGGCTAATTTCTCTAGTGCCGAGGCTCAACAACCACACACTCTCCTGACATCCTACTTGTTCAATTCTCCATGAAAAACTGCCTTAATTTGTCCCATCCATCCTCGCAAGTCTTCTCGCCCATTCACACCACCATGAGGGGCATGACGGGTCACCTAACTCTCAGCCTCCAGTTAAACTCCAGCTTGGCCCGCCGCGGTTTTTCTCCCTATTTTCTGGATCGGGATGCGCCTTCCAGAATTCCCGGGGCCAAGAAACTGGGCTCAGGTACCAGACTTTTAAGTCACCAAACGGTGTTTTTGGCACGTTCAGAATTCCAATGTCTCGCCTCTCTGGCGCCTTGGTGTTTACTTGTACTGTCTCCAATATGGGGAATTATTCACCCAGTGACGAAATAAAATGGTGATTGCCACATACACTCATTACGGTACACTTCACCAAGACCAGCTTACTGTAGTTGTCAATTCCCAATATCGGTACTATATTATGTTTTACTTTTGGTTCTAGGTGTCCCTGGCAAAGAAATATTATTGATAAATGGCTCCTGAAGTACATTACTAAAGAGGGCTGAACTAGTTGGGTGAGTAATTAATATTTGGTCCAGCCGGCAAACATAAAAAAATAACTTCGTTGCAATTTCTTATGACTCCTCCTACAGTTCTAGTATTTATGATGTTAAGGGCAACGAAATCAATTCAAATGCTAAATTATTAGAACAGCATTTTTTATGTTCACTGTAACAAAATTTGACGAAAAGTATCATAGATAAATTTAAAACTGATCGTTTTGGTGCACAAATAAAATAAAATGAAGAAACAAGACTGATGACCACTCTTTGTATATTATCCCTTTAACTGCTAAGACTAGCAACGCGTGGCGCCACCGCTAACACGTTTTCCAACCTTCTTTTAGATTCGGTCTTTGGACCAACACTGGTGAAATTCAAAATATTTTTGAGAGGGTTTTGTTTCCTGTTTGATTTTTTAATAAGTATTATCTGGCAACGCTGGCAAAGTTGAAACATTATTTGAAGATTTTGATTTCTTTATTTTTTCCTCTTAAATTCTGAATGTGACATGTAAGATAACAGTCCGCAGTCGAGGCGATAGGCAAAGGTCCTGGATGGGCTGCAGAGCCAAGAAAGAAGAAGATATATGCTTTATAATCGAATAAGTAAATAAAAAAAAGAAATGCGTTTCGTGTTTTATGCAGAAAGAGAATGAATTTTGTTTTTATATTACTATACAGTAACGTCACAGAGGCCATTCGCTTTATGTTGTGTTCCGAGGAAGACAAATGAACACACGCTTTCCATAATGTTTAAGAAAACGTCTTATAAAGGTACTTGGATTTTAAGAATATTATCAATTACTGTTAATTTAATAAAATTAATCAAAAGGGAGGTTATGAATTGTCTGAAACTTAAAGGTTCATGCTTTATTCGTTGTTAAACGAAACAGACTGTTTTATTTAATTTTTCCTTCTTTTTCTGTTGATAAATACATATAGTAAATGATGTTTGGCTAATGGTGCATGCTCTATATTTAATGTAAGCTCGTATTGGACTGAACTTGATCCTTACCTGTTACGTCGCCGAGTGACGTAATACCTTGTGAAACGTCTACCTGCCTTGATCCCTATCCTGTCCTGTGATTTCACCGTCAACGGACATATAGGTGAAGACTTGGTATCTAGCATTAGTGATGAGAAACCGTGGTATAAATACTTTTCAACAATTTTGGATTAAACACAAGTTCTATAGTTGAAAAACAGAGGGTTCACTCTTGTTTTTCGGGCATACAGTAATTGACAAGCAAATGTTTAAATAATAAACCAAGGCACCTTAAATATATGTTGTGTATTAGAAAACAGAGACATCTTATAACTGCAAGTAGATATTTATTACAATTTACAATCAGATTTTACAAACTATTGTACTGTTTTTACATTTTATTTATACAGAGGTATGCCGAGTAGCCAGTTAGTGTATTTGCACTGAATTTTGACTTTCTGAATATATGTGGTCAAAATGTTGCTTTTTGACTCGATTTGGTATGACTACCTTGAGAGGTGTTCTAAATTTCATGTATGTAAAATGTTTAGTTTTTAAGTTTTATGATTAATGTTAATTTGTTTTTATTTGACCTGTTAAGCATTGTACAGTTGTTTTCTTTAATATTCGATTGGGGAATTGGCTACGTTCGAAAGTTAATTCAATAAAGTTTATTTGAGCACTATCAAGCATACAACTTGTGTCTCCAATTTTTAAGTCGGACCTGTTTTTGTTTATTATAACATCGTGTTCCTAGGATATCGTTTAGTCTTCTTTTTTAGTGAATTACAGTTGTAAAGATAAAGAAGGAGGATAGAAATAATTGTGATAATATGGCGAAGGGTCATCAGCAAGAGAGTGGTTTTGCTGTTTTAGAGAGGTTAACAGTCTTGATTCCTTTTGTGACATCAGGCTTGGATAAAACTTTCTGAACGAATTAGCAGGTTCATATATGAACAACGTCAGGCAACGATCGTACTACATTTCTAATATAATGTCATTTATTCAGTGGAACATACAATAAAAACAGATTCTCTGTTAGTTCGTCACCAGATAGCTCGTAGTAAAATATCTCCTTACGGAGAGAGAGCGGCATTGCCCGATGATTACTGGAAATTAATTTATATTAGCCAGCTACAGTATTTAATTCGATAGTAATCTCCTTGTCAACACTTAATTGAACCATTCACATGTTTGCTATTTATTTATATTTTTAATTTCCATGCCGTGGTAGTAGTGTCCTTTTTGTTTTCCAGTCACAAGGAACATGTATACAACATTTGGTGGAAATTGCTCCACGCGTAATTAAAGTGTTATAATTACTACCATATTTACTCTGTGTAGAGATAAATCGTAATTAACAAATCTTTTTTACGTACTGTAATGATTGCATGTAATACAGCCTCGAGAACATGTCAGATATTTGTGGGTGGACTGAAGGGTCGTGGGCCGCTAGAAGGTTAAGGATTGCTCTTGAAGGGGACGGGACATATTTATGGTCATGGAAAATTTGCGAGGGTTAGTGGTTGTCTGTTACAAATTCGTACATTGACTAAGCAAAGGTTAGCATTGGCCAAAAACCTCTTTTTGTGTGTCTTGGGGGACACAAACCAGTTACGAGGAATTTTATAAATGCTTGGGCAGTGAGAATAAGGGAGTATTGAGGGTTGTGAAGAGTTTCTTGGTTTTCAATATAATGGTTTGAAGTCATAGTAGTGACTTTACATACAAAAATAGATAATATTCCCACTCAGTTTGCAGTATGTCAGTGAGCTGGGTTTTCTCCTGCTTCAGAAGTCATCAGTCGCAGTTACATTGATGAAGATCCGTAAGTTTTGAAAAATAATACTTCGCATAGCTACAAATTATAATTACTCGAAACTTTTCTGGATCTGCCCCATAAGATGACTTTTAGATCATTACAATTTTATTTTATTCATGTTATATATTATGATGAATTTCAATATCCATCAATGACTGTTAAATTATTATAAATTCATTGTAATGTTTAAAGGGTTAATTGATTTTACTTAGGCTAAATGAGTAAATAATAAGAAAGTTAATAATTTAAAATATATATTTTAAACAAGAAAACAACAAAAATAAAATAAAACTTCTCACTGCTATATATAAAGGTTTAAATTTAACGTCTGTTGTATATAATTAAACAATTGATGTCCTTTTACCGACCTTTATTGCTGTGGTAAGTTTTTGTTACACATATGTTTTTAAAAAATCTGTTTCAAATTTATACAAACGGAACGTATCTGAAATTAAATCATTAGAACCACTGAAAACACGCTCATTGACACGAGTAATTTAAGTTATACTTATAACACGTTATTTTCTTAATTTTTTATTCTTTTATATAATTCTATTTTATTGTTTTAGTTTAATTGGGTTCATTTACTACTAGTGTTATCTATAAATTTTAACGTCTGTTATATATAATTAAACAAATTGATGGCCTTGTGCAGACTTAAGTCTATAAATTTACTTGTAACAACCTTTCGGTATGTTTTTATGCCTTCTACATGTTTTTTCCTCCCTGTCGAGAAAAATATTCAGAAAATTAACCCTATGCAGTTGAAACTAAGTAATTTAAAACAGAATTATATGGATACAAATTCAAACTTACCACAACAGTGTCAAAACATAACAAAAAATTACATCGGAAGACCAACAATAGTGGTAGAGATCCGAGGCAACACGTAACAGTTCAACTCCTTTTCCACAAGTAGTTATCGACAGATTGAATGTTGTCTTAATTTAACCTCCCTAGGGTTAATTTTCTGTACATTTTTCCTCTACAGGTTGGAGAAACCTGAAGAAGGAATAAAAAAAATTACAAAACGTTGTTACGAGTAAATTTTTATAATAAAGCCAGTACAAGGCCATCAATTTGTTTAAATTTGGAAACTTCATCTACTTCAAAATTTAATTCATTCAAACATTCATGATTGGCAGGAAACAAATTAAGATCGTTAGACTCAACCAACGAAATCTGATATTGTATTCTTTTTATCAAAAGATCCAATTTTATCTCTTATATTAAAATTTATAATAATTTCTTCTTGGTAACCAATGTCCATTGCACGTTGTAAAAATATCAGCCAGATATGCGAGGAGAGTTTAATCAGCCATGAAGAATTTGGTAAAACTTCAACAAAATGTTGTCCTGAATAATTTGTGCCTTCATTAAGAACAACAATTCATTTAGAAGTACAAAAAGTAATATTAGTGCTTTTCCTCTGGATAGCCATCTCATTTCAGTATGTAATAAAAGTGTTTTGTGTTCTCTAGCTCTGTTATCGCACCACTAAAAGTTCCCTGCGGTTGACAACCGCTGCCCCAGACGATCCAGACAGACTGCAATCATGTGCTATTGAATTAAATTTCACAACCGAAGGTGTATAAGATTGGCTTTTTTTTGGTCAATGCTGCTCATTGTCAAGTTAAATAAAATGTTAAGTGTATAATTGTGGGGCTATGGCAAATCTCGATCTTTCTCGTACAGGATTCTGGTTGACTCGACACGTCCACACTTGCTCGTGTTTCCTATTGTAGCGGGAAACAAAGAATAGGGTTTCTTTGTTTCGCAACGTTGTGATTCGATTTCCTCCCGTTCGATGCAAACGGAGTTATAATACATAGTATGGAGAGAATAACTCCATATGTTGGTGGAAAACCTATTCAGGCCCCGCGGAACACTAAACCCGGCAGTAGACGAAATTTATGGATTTATGGTTGATTTAGTGCGTCATCAACACCGGCCGTCGTAGGCAGATCTGGCTGGAACCTTTGGAACTCATGACGATGCAGCTTATGGAATTCGACAGGTTGCTACCGCTGACTTAACACCTCCTCCGAATTTAGCGATCAATCATACTTCTGGATCATTCCTCCAACTAATTCAACTTGCCCGCTCAACAAACACTCTAAACTATTTATCTCTCCGTAGCTAACTTAAACAACTGACTTCCACCCTTCTCCAAGACTCCTCAACAACTAACTCTTTCAAAATTTGTCACAAATCTTGAAATCTGTAATTTTCCCTTCCCGATTCAAATTTTGGCCAAAAGTAAACGTTACATTTTTGACTTCGGAGTTCACACGTCTTCTCAAAAGTAACTAAAGGTCACGCACCAGAGTTTACTGAACTTTCTATTGAAAAGTTTGAGACGTGACAAAATTTTGAGACAGAAGTTTCCATCCGACACAATTATTTATGATCCCTCTAGCCAACGACTTCTTAACCTCGTTTTGATGTTATGAGGCTCGGCTTTCGGGTAGTTACCTGAAGGGGCAACGAATCCTCGACTCACGCCGCTCGTAAAATTTACTTTCAAAAAATTCCATTTAATTAAAAATGAAAAATAACCCCTTTAATAACTTATACAGTATGTATACATTACATCATTTCTCTCTTATTTATTTCTACACAAAATTTATCTCATTCACAATAAATATTAATTATATAATAATTATAAATATATATGTTGTCTCATAGCAGTGGGGTTAGCATTAATTAATAATTATAAAAGAAAATATTACTATATTTGAAACCAAAAATGCTAAATAACTCTAAGGAATATGAAGCATCGAATATTTATGAGATGCACGTCAAAAGATCAAATAAAAATTTTGCCCTTTACTATTGATTTTTGTAATAAAACAAAACATTGGTTGACGTACCCAGGATTTACTTTGCCGCTAAGCGCTTAATGACAACTAACCGTGCATTGTTGTATCCCATACAATACTGCTGTGCGGCTACAAGCAAACATTTAGAAACCTTCAAATATTGACTGGCATAATTCAATAAATGTCCCCATACAGACGACAGAAACAGCGCGTTGCAGCTGCCGATCGGATCGGTAACGAGTTTACCGTCCATGAATTGCACGGGAGCCTCTTAACAGAATCATAATTACTGAAATTAACATATTTGAATTAATAGCCAGCATACGCTCGGGTCACGTGCGATAAAGGCATCGCAAAATCTAATTATTAAAATGCATGGCAATTTCCAAAATTGAATAAATATACTCGTATGTAGGCTAGAATTTTGCATCGCGTCGAATGTGATCGAAATGGGACGTATTCAGATATTATTGCAGTAGTAATTACTTCAACTAAATTTCAAACAAGAGTGAAATATCATAAATTTGATATGCTTGTGACGAGAGCGGAGCTGTGTTACACTTTACTACAGTCTGTAATTAGTATGTTCTAGATCTATGGAATTCATATTTATCCATTTTAATTAAACACGATGACATTTAATTTCCAGTTTATTAGTCGGATAATTTATCATACTTTTTTTGTTAATTATTTCAACCCCAAATTCTTTCTTGCGATTATTTTCATTGTACTTATTCCGTACATCATTTCCTTATTTTCAAGTACGTTCTTTTATTTTTGTGAGTATTAAATATCAGCCTTCTTTGTCGCTAAGATTTCCTAGGTGAAAGTTTATAATTTCTCTTTATCCATAAAAAAACGGACCATCTCGCATTGGATTCCGGTATATCGTCCGATAATTCTGTTATTTTCATCCTAGATCTCAGAAAATAATTCTCGTTCGTATGTGAAATCTCAGCTTTTCAGTTTTAACAATAAATTTGAATTGAATATAATTCCATATGTTGATTCTGCTACAGATTTCTGGTATGAAGAATCTTCATACTTGAAATACAATTCTCAGGTTTCAACCCTGGCCAAAGTTTGTTTTACCTGACGACGATGTCGGAGCTTGCTGTCGAAACGTTGTGTAAACAAACTTTGACCCGGGTTGAATTGTATTTGACTCAAATTCACCGGGAAAGGCTTCGCTTTTTAATATCTTCATACTTCATTGATTCTGTCGATATATAGGTTTCCTAATGATTTGTTTACAATATTAACGGAATTTATTTAGTAATAGTAGCACGATTGCGGCAATTCTATATTCTTGAATCTTTTGTTAATAGCATTTTATCAAACTGTTTTCCAATTCTTTAGTTAATGTTGATGTATTTTTTCAGTCTCAGTTTCCAATACAATTCGTTCAAATCTATTCTAAATAATATGAGTCCTTTTTATTCGAGAAGCGCAAACCAACGTAGTTGCATCCAGACACCCACTGAACTTGGCAAATGGTTATCACACCTTCCCGGGAAAGTTCATAGAGATCATTTATACAAGTTACTCTCTGATAAAATAGAAGAGAGTAAAGATTAAACTTAACTCGCCTAATTAACGCCATCAAAAAGCTCTCAAGGTAAGAATTCTCCGATCCAGATTCATTCACTTAAAAGACCACGATGATAATCCAAAACGGATTAAACAGAAGAAAAAAACAATCTCATGGCATTAATAGAGAAATTAAAGCCAGATATAATCAGACAACATAATGCATCTGTTAGGTCACCAAAGTTTCCGCTACATTTGGAATTCTTCGACAAATGGCCGAACAACTAACCATTTAAGCACCCGCTTGTGAAGGGGATTGGAAGCCGCTGGTCAGTTGAGCATGTATATCTTCCTGGGGAATAACTTTAATCTCAACGTTTTGACACCTCCGAACTTTCCCACACGAAAAGAGTAACAACCTGGTGCATTAGGTTTCACGACTTTTAAGAAAGACATAAGAACCCCATAAGATGAACGGCTATTAGCTAAGGTCGTGGGGAATTCAGAACTATAGGGGAGATCCAAGGTTTAGAGGTGGATGGAAAAGACTGAGGAAGTCAGTTCTTAATGGAAGATCATAATGTAAATGGCAAACAGTATTTCATAAGTGGTGATGGTAGCCCAGACTACAGCTACGATCTGTGGACTGCAGGTATCAAAGGACACTGTAAGTCGTCAGGTTTCGAGAAGCCAACACATCAGGGTCCGTATCAATGAGGTCAAAGGATTCCTGAGCTTCAGTGATGATTTATCCTTGAGTACCGTTGGTAATGTACCCATTAAACAATAAGCCCATCAAAGCCGTCAATAAATGTCATAGCGGTCCTCGCTAGCAATTGTGTCGTAATTCATCACCAGAGATTCAAACCCACCGTCACCAGAAGAAAAGGAATTAATTTATTTTATTTTAATTTATAAAGTGTAAATTTAGTGTATACAGTATGTATATTTTGACATAGCAGCAAGATAAGACATAATTTGTTATTGTTAAATATAATATCATAATTTAAACCGAGTTTTTAATTTAATTTTCCAGCTGATATATTAAAGTAAATATAAATTGCCCTTACATAAATATAAAAGCATTACAAGGGAATGAAAAATATTCCCAGTTATGTAAATGAGCGACAGGCTTGAGTATTACAAATTTGAATGGTTTCCAGTCTTGCTTAACGTTGCTCGACGGACAAACGGTCTTGAGAAGTGCACATTTGGAATGTTTCTAGTTAAATTTAAACATCATTTCACGATTAACAGATACATAATCATATCGCTTAACAGAGTACGTGAAGGTTATATTCTATTCTGTTGCAAGATTTATATACTTTCTCTACTACTAGTGAGACACCTGACGAAAGAAAAGAAAATTGATTCGAAAACCTCGTGCGTATAGCTAAAAAACAGTTGATCATTTTCTGAAACCGTCTTGAGAGTTGGTCCTTTTTCGGTCCGAAAGGGGAAAGATATGAACCCAAAATCTCTACAATTCACCAAAATTTCATCGCAGTCGGATAAATGATACAGAAACGTGAACGGGGAAAATATACATATACATTTTATTTTATATATTTATATATTCGTAGATAAGTAAATACACTCTGTAAATTAGGGTAAAGATATTGTTGAAGCGCAGGAATATATTGAAGCTTTTCAAATTAGAAGAGGATGATACAGAATATCCATTTATGATTACATTAATTGCATTTTTAGGATAATAATTAATTTCATCTGGCTCATTATGTCTAGGCAAACTCGTCTTCGATATTTTTTCCTATTAAGGGGTTCGTAATTACTCTTAATTCAAAATGATGTTGCACTCCATGTTTACACGTATTTGGAAATCAAACAATAACGGAATTTAAGTCATAACACAAAAGAAATCGTTATAAAATTGCAGAATTAATATTTAGGGTATTTATAGTTGTTCCGGTGAAAACAATCATTTCACTGCTTAATATAAATAAAAAAGTTTAATTAATTTGGAGTTTTACATAAGAGTCAACTATGAAACCAGGACTTCAGGCCATGCAGGATGGAGGATGAAAGGCTGCGCAATAATATATTTTTCAAGCATTCTACTTAGCGCCGACAACTTTGATTCTCCTGATCAACTTATCACGTTATGTTCGCAACATGATCTCTTTCAAAGATACCTCAATATAAAATTTAGAACAATTCGCAAGAATTAACCTCTAAAGGATTCTTAATATATGTTGAATGGAACATCATTAACTAGTTTTAAGCATCAATATATTTTACTTTAATTGATTTAAGCAATTGTTTAAATATTAGAAAATTATGAGGCCACTAAAAAAATTAAAATAATTTAAAAGGGAGAATAAATGCAATCAAAGAATCCCACTTTAGAGATAACTTTATAGGGGAGGAAACCAGGAGCAGCTATTGCCTATTAAATCAAGGAACATTACTAACAAAATTTATCGTACGCTCAGATTCTAGAACATCAGTTCACATTTCCACGAATAGATTGCTTGGGGACGGCACTTTTTTCTGCAACCAGTATTAGTTTAGCATCAAATTAATAGCTCCTCAGGTCATCAATCACCGCTAAAAATGGCCGTCATGTAGTGTTGGGGCCGATCTCAGCTGACAGTTGACATACGACTGCCACCATTTGCAACACATGCGCATGACTGTACAGTTACTGATTGCACCTCGTAATTAATTATAGCTTAAATGAAAAATACCGACAACGTGTGGCTTGAAAAGTGAGAAAGGCAAAATTTCAGTAAAATATGAATGGCCCAGAAGAAACTAGATTTGCCAAAAAATTCCATTAATCCTAAGTTTCATTTATTTAATTTTTTCATGCCGTCGCGCGAGCTATCAAGTTATACTCAATCATATATAAGTGAAAACATAGATTTTATGTATAATAATTGTAAAAGGAAAGCATAATCGTCTTACACAAAACTTCAATTTATTGGTTATATGATGTACATTTATGATATCTGTTCATTTTTTAAAACTCTGCGATATCGAATTGCGATCATTTTATGTTGTATGTTGTACTCAAATTTTAAGTGGATCAGTACTAATATAGGCCACTGTAGGAATTTATACTTGAAAAAAAAATTTAGTTTTTTTAAATATAGTGTAATATTAATACTGTGTAATTGTAATAATCTGCATAGCGAATTCCATCCCAGGCCTCCCTATTCTGTTCTTACACCTCACACTTCCTACTAATGCTAATTATACAATACACTCATGTCTTAACATGTGGCTTATTAATTAATCCCTTCTCTTCGTCAAAGTCCTCCAAATTGTTCGCTCTTTCCCATATTCTGCCTAGAATTTCCTCGACTACAGCACCACATTTCAAAGGTTTCTATTCTTTTCCTTTCCGCAACTCCTATCGTCCACGTTTCGCACCCATATAACACCACGCTCCATACTAACATTTTTAGCAACGATTTCCTAATATTCGCACTTTTTTACCCGTAAGTAAATTCCTCTTTTTCGCGAAACCTGTGCTATCCTACTCTTTATGTCTACATCCCTAGATATTATGCTTCCCAAGTAGTAGAATTCATTAACTTCCGTTAAAATATCCCTTCCCAATCTAACACCCTTTGTTATTCCACTGTTTCCCAAACTACACTCCATTACCTTGGTTTTGCCTCTAATAATCCTCATATTGAACTTTTTCTTCAGGAATACGTTCATGTCATTTATGCAAATACTGCAATATCGTCGGCAAAGTGTAAGGCTTTTATTTCTTCTCCTTGCAATATGATTCCTTTTCCATATTCCGTTTTCACTTTCTTCATTGCCTGTTCTGTACATAAGTTAAACAGCATGGGTTGACACACAGCATCCTTGTCTTACTCCTTTATTGATTACGGTTTTCTTGATGTTCTATTCTAATTACTGCTCCCTGTCTTCTGCAGAGGTTATGAATAAGCCTCCTTTCTCGATATTTTATTCCAGTGCTCTTCAAAGTCCTTCACATTATCAAACGCTTTTTCTAAATCTACAAATGCCATAAACGTAGGCAGGTTTTATCTTATCCTGTCTTCTAAAATTATTCGCAAAGTCAATATTTCTTCTCTTAATATATTAATATTAGTCGTGGTAAAAGTTAATATCATGAAAGGAGAAGAGTAAAAGTGCGACGAGTGAATGGAAAAAAGTTAGTGAAGTGGTTTATGAAAAAAAAGTACAGTCATTTTTTTGGAAAGTTCAGACAAATTTAGGAAATAAGATTTGTGAGGAGGAGAAGAAATGAAATTCCAGTATCATATTATGAACATATTCAAAGAAGAAAAATTAGAAATATTTAAACTGTTTGTTACAAAAAATTTTTTTCATATGCAACGAAATCTAATTTTGTCCATCGTGATATTAGATTTTTTAATTTAATATTTGTTCCGTATTTTGTCTTACCGTGATAAGTTTGTCTTTACGAATAGTGTCAGTGCGTGTTTCAAGCGAAGGAGTTGACACTGGAACTGGTTGATCAGGACGTTACAAATCAGTCGTTGACTTTAGGCCGTTTTTGAATGATTCTAACCAATTATAAATATTTTATACAATTTTCATCGTACGGTAAAAATATTCAAGAAAATATTTAAGCTGGTTTTGAACCCTTAGAGAGCAATTTCTCAGATTAATGAACGCCGTTTTACTAATAAGCAACCTTCAAGCGGATACATCATATTTTTCTTATTAAAATTTAACCCTTTTACGTTCAATTTGCAGCTATAATAATTAGATACGTAAACCTACCACATATCAAACATTTGGAGAAATTTTTAGATGCGTTTGTTGCCATGTGATTGATCGAGGAGGAATGTTGGAATATCCTTAGGGAGCTATTATGTTAGTCAGGGGTTGCTCGGACAGATGTAATCTAGGAGGGGAACCATGTATTCCATGTGATGGTTACTGACTGTAACTGACGTGGCAATGATGTGATCGTGCTAACAAGTTCGAATAGGATGCAGTACACTTTGTCGCGATTAATTTCATCAAAAACTTGTAGTTTCAACTTGCATTCTGTCCTCGGCGTTATAATGTAAGTCAACTACTTTTGGCTGCCATTTATAAACTCTAATTGGACCACGACTTTGAAATTGGTTGGGTTTGATGGATGAAGATTTACCCCCTTCTTGGAAAGGTCTGAAGAATCTGACAGTCTTAAATTGATTTTCGGCTAGATTCTAATAAACTTTCTTTAGCTTCTAAGTGTTGCGTTATGAATTAGAACACCTGACTGAACCTGATTGTTAAGGTAATCACGAACCCAAAATCTATCCTACCTCCCTTCTCCCTAAATTTTTACAATTGATCTGTGTAGTTATGTTTGTCTGAAGTTAATTATTTTACAGGCGTGGCAAAATTAGATAGCTTAAATAATTGATTGATAGAGGAAAAATAAATCTATTTGAGTCTTAAAAATTTGAACCTGGAATTGGGTTTCTTTTTCTTCTGTACATTCGTTCTAACAGTCTACCTTGAGATTCAGTAATTGATTGACATTGTAAGATTGTGATGATTCGTGGTATTTTGCAAGTACACCCCCTAGCCAATTTTATTGCGGCACGATTTTATAACTTCTTATTTTTTCAAGTCGTGTCCATTGTGCTCGCGGATGGCCGTTGGTGTTATTGGTCAGCTCAAAGAAACGGACAATGTTGGCGTGCCTCACGCGCCGGAAAAGTCCGTCGTTGGTGGGAATCGAAACGAGGCGGAAGTCCGCATTCGTGAACATTTGAGAAGTTGTAAATTTAACACGAACAAGGTATCGTTATCGCACATGACAGCAATGTGCTTCAAAACTAAATATTGCCAACAAACCTTCTCGTAGAACTCTGAACGTGTTTGCGGTGGTTTTGAGGATGATTAATATTATTGAATGAAATTGAAAATATATTAAATTTAAACAATTCTTGTTAGCACAACTTAAATCAACCAAAATAAAACATTAAGTTACAAAGATCATTCAAATTTTCGGCCGGCTGCTTGCTAATCTCACCGGAGAACAATAGGTATTAAGTGGGGTATAAACAAAACTTGGCATCGAAAATTTTACTAGTACTCAAATTAGCCAGGGGTGAGAAACGTAAATCTGGTACATCACCGCTGGAGCTGATGATGATAGTACATCTCTTCTTTGATCAGGATGTGATCAAGCTGTCTTCTGCTCCTCGACGTCGTGACGCCAAAAATCAGCTACTGTCATATTGCCTTCATACTCGGGCATACTAATGCAGAGTAATGTAATAATGTACTATTATGCAATCTCAGTAAATAAAGTAAATTGTGTACTGTAAATAATATTATGTCCTTTAATGGCAATACGTAAAGTAATGATGTTTTGTCCTGTAATAATGTTATATCTCCGAAAATCTGCTCTCCTTCTTCTTATATTAACCTAAGCCCCGCTTCGTGTGTGTGTGTTGGCTTTCTCCGGGGCTTGAGTTCTTCGATGGTTCGTGTCCTTTTTTTTCTGGGCTGACCTAAGTCGCAAGTCAGAGTCCCTTCCTTATTATTGTTGCAACACGTCTTTATATTGCAAGAGATCTTTTTTAAGTCACTTTCAGGCCTTTGGCCCAATTTTTTTTCAGGTCTGAAAGGATTGTTCACTTGTAGAATTTAATTTATTTATTTATAATATAATAATAATCTGTTAATGTGGATTTATTATTGAAAAGAAAAGACTAATTTAACTTTAAAATTCTGAATTTAAAATAAGTAAAATATTTCAGCAAGGGCATAGATGGTATTTACAAATTATCAGAAAATTTACTAAAACAATAAATTTCTAAAACAATAAATTTACACGAGACTTTAACATCAGGGTATTCAGTGGGGTAAATTGAGAAGCAATTTAGATTTATAATGGCAATAGGCGTGGCAATTCATAAAACGATGCCCGGTAGGTTATGGGTAAAAGAAGTGATTTAGCTGAGTTTGAATGCGGAATGATCGTAGGCACTCGAAGCGACGGAACCGGTATCAGAAAAACGGCCGCATTTGGGAAATGTTCGAATGCAGAAATTATTAATATTTTCAAAGAATGGACTACGAAGCAAAAAACCAAGTCTCAAAGTCGGGCTTGTGCTCGTCACTCAATGCTCGAGCTGAAAGGAGACTTGCCAGAGCTGCCCAGTGCAACAAAATAGTAACAGTGCTTCAAATGTTAATCGAAGAATAACTATGAACGTCTCTGAACGAACTGTTCGTCGCACATTACCCCGTATGGCCTCTACTGTCTGCCTTGAATAAGAACAGACGTTTTCAGATCGTAAAAGTGCCCAATGATATGACTAGAACTGTGTCTCGTGTTCTGTTGAATTACGATTTCAAATGCACTGCGCAAATGGCTGATTTCTAATATGGAGAAAACAACACGGAAGCATGGACCCCAACTGCATTGACACCACAGTTCAAGCTGGTGGCGGACGGGGGATGTTTTCTTGGCATGGTATGGGTCCTTTGATTCCTGTGAAACAACGTCTGAATGCTCGAGGTTATTAAGTAATTTCGCTGATCAAGTGCATCCTGTTATGTTGTGTACTCTGCCAGGGGTGAATACTTCCAACAGGGCAATGCTCCTTGTCATAAAGCTGGAACTGTCCTCAGATGGTTCGAAGAGCTTGACGGAGACTTTAACTTGCTTCGTTGGCATGCATAATTTCGAGATCTCAATCCAATTGACAATTCGTGGGATGAGATCAAACGGGCCGTGTGACACCTAGATCCAGTATCTTAAGTAATTGGAAAGCACAGTTCATGAGATGTGGTCTCATATTGCTCCTACCACCTACCAACATCTCATAAAAACGATGCTCAGAAGAATTTAGGCAGTATTAGAAGAAATGGTTGCCTAAAATTGTATTTATTTGGGGAGGGGGGTGGTCATATTAATTTTGCCACTCAGTATATGTCTCATGCTCTTAGAATAAATAAATAAAAACAAAAATTGATATTTCTTAATATAAATTTATCCGGCACCAAACATTACAGTAATCTAACAGATTCTCATATTAAGATAAAGTGGTTGATTGAGCTACGGTGTAACGTAAATACAAGAGTGTCATGTTTCAGTATATACATGCATACACTTATGGTACAAATAATATTACAGTGGATAAGTTACATTTCATCGCAAAAATTACGAAGGGATTCATTGAATATGAGTTGCCATTAATATTATTCCCTTCGATGAGATTTTGGAATATACGAACCTCTTCAAAATGACGCTTTCTCGCGGTCGATTTCCCATGTGAGATCTGAGACCTTAATTTAAGTAAAGTTGCATTACCTGATGAGTCAAACCGTGGTGGGTATGTTATTCTACCTTCCACATCTCCCCTTATAAATTCCTTTCCTATGCTATTAAAAGGGAGTCGCCTCTTTGAGAACTACCCTCACGTAGCCTGTTAAGCAAAAAAAGTGGTCACAGAGTTGGATCGTTACGTTGACATCTGTATTAGTTTTGTAATTTCATGAGATACAACATCGTAATTCAATTGCATTTTTAATGTATTGATTATCGTTATTCACGTTGCGCGGTTAGTATCATACAAATAGGATTATAGACAAAACATTCACAACTAAATTTTATTTTCTCTTAAACTATTGATATTTGTCTAATTGATAAGATAATTGATGATGAGTAAATAGTTCTTGGGCTTGGGTAAAGATCACTTCCATCTTTCTCAAGCCCAAGAACTATTTACTCAGAAGATTCACCGGGAAAACCTACGACATTCTATAATTGATGATGATGGTAGGATCTTCCGATAAGTTAAATTATATATTGTAATGTTTTTAAACTTGAGAATATTTTAATTTACGAAATAAAATATGATAGAGTATAATTAAATAATAAGTCTTAAATTTTAATAATAAGAACAACAACAGATATGTCATGTTTCTACTTTGAAAAATAAAACTACCTCTTTTTCTAAGGTAATTGTGGGCTAAATTACATTAGTCAAATATTTATAAATAAAAATTGTTGATAAAGTCCACTGTGGTATTATAACTGACGGCATGATGGATTTAAAGAATATTGTTTGTACTTTAGCGCTGTAGAGCTCGGGGAATCTGACGGCTCAGGTAAATGGTGGTAGCTGCATCACCAGTGGAGTCCCCCTTGCTGAAGCCACATCCTCTATAAACAGCGTCAGATGCTTTGAAAATTTCCTCCTTTCCAAGGTCCTAAGGCTCCTAAACTCATCTAATCACCTTCCTATACCAACTCTATGCCTCAAGTCCCCTACATAACTATCTGTAACATTACTTTATACAAGCATAACTCTCTGTATCATGTCTTCTACAACGTCACAACATACTATATTACTACACACTCTCCTACATAACTCCTCTATCACGTCCCTTCCATCACTACCTCACCTCACCTCCTTCTATTTATCTCGACAGCTCCGTAAACACATTTATCTGTCTCGATATAAATATTATCAACAACTTTTTACTGACAGGCCATTTGCTACCCCCACACGTCTTCTTTCACAAATGTGAAATTCATGTTCTATAATGTTTTCACTTCCTGTGAAATATACTCTTACGTGTCATTATTGGGACAGAAGAGATTAGTTCCTCGAAGAAATTAATAGCCCTAGGGCTTACTCAGCCGTGGCGTTTATCCCTCATAGGCATGAAATAACCCCCACTTAATTTATTAGGTGTGTGTAAACTTCAATAACTAATACGCTCATAGATTCTATAGTTTTCATCGGTTTTATTAACCTGTATATATCAATTATGCTAATATCAATGCGTCAGCGCCATGCGGATTTCAGACTGCGACATAATTTGTTGGAAGACAGCTACTCTGTGGTCCTCTGTTTTTATTAAAAATCGTGGTTTTTCTATTCAAATATCCATTTGTTGTGTAAAATGCACTTTTAAACAGTTGCAAGTTTCTTGAGTATTAAATGAATAATTTTATTTCCGTGTTCCTTTATGATTTGTAGGGGGCCTGCATCTGCATGGAGCGGCTTCCTTGGTCACTTCGCATTTCTTGTGGAGCTGGAGCTGGAGTGATGTACGAGATGGCCGGCGCGGGGCAACAATACAGCATCATCTGTCACGGCGCGGACAAGGGCCGACAGGCGACAGCGGTAACCTCTCACCTCGCCTCGTCGCCAATCACAGCACAAACATGCACAAAAATATCAGCTTTGCACGCACAATCGTTGCTAGGGGCTAAACTCCTGCTCACGGAAAAGATTGTGCTTAAGTCTACGGCTATGCAATTATCCTACTTGTTATGTTTAAATGCAGTGCTTTACTTGCCGAGGAGTTATTTCTTTTGCATTTGTTTATGAAAAATACTATTAATTAACGTCTGACTTAAGTAATAATTATTGTAGGTAATTAGTTTCCAGATAAATGTCCTTTGACTAATTTAATTCGAAAGTAAATTTTTATTATAACCTAACAATATATCATTATTTGGAAATAATATTAATTAAAACTTCAAACAAATTCATTTCTATTTCACATTATGGTTTTAACTTGGAATGAGAATGTCTATATATTTATAATGATTTTAAAATTTATTTGCCATATTAAATATGTTTATTTGGAATTTTTTAAGTGGATAGTTACATAGGTATGTTTAATTTAATAATTTACGCCAATTTTTAAAAGCATAAAAACGTTCTCTAACTTCATATTTTTATCCTATAAATTTATTAAATTAGTCACCGTTATATGCCTTTAATTTATATGTACTGGCTTAAGTGATTTCTCCTTTAGTTATACATTTATTACTGATTCCCCGTCCTTGTATTTAATTCTATAGTAACCTCTTTGCCACCACGTGACTGAACCATTAGCAAAAGGATCTTTTTTTGCAAATTACCTTATCACGCCACTATTTTATGAGCTGAATTTCATCAAACCACAGCGATGACTCAGAACTTAATCGAGTCAAGAAATCTCATGGTATATTAAATGAGAACAGTAAATTAAAAAAATTAAGAAAAACTGTAGACACACTATAAGTGTCTCATACCGAAAAAATATTTACTGGCATGGAAATATCTGCCGTTTTTAAATATCCGTACCCCCACCCCCGCCCCAAAGGATGGTAGTTGTGCCTTTACCACTATAGCCCTTGCTAGGTTTCGGATAGCTAGAGACACGTGTACAAAATTTGATCGAAATTGCTCCATCCGTTAAGATTTGTATGCGTAACACACAGAATAATACCCATAAACAATTATATTTGAAAGAAGAATACTTGGATCATCTCTTCGGTCTCATAATCGTAAAGTAATGTATATATATACATATACGTATCAAAAAAATATAAATTTGTGCCTGACTCTGATCGTTATTATCCTTTTTGATTGTTTTTCGCAAACGTCACATCGGTTAAACAACTTTTAGTTACGGAAAAATCCGTCTTGGGCCACAGTCGCTATCCGTTGCCACGTTCACGGAAAGCATTGCAGAACTTTATTAAACAGAAAACATAGGCTATTATTACTATCTGCTATTGCGCGAGGTAACTATATACACAGTAATTCAAATAAAATATAAATACAATAAATTAGTAATACAACTTACACGAAGGAACAAATTTGTACTTTCTTATGAAATTTCGACCTGAAAGAAAAAGAGAGAAAGTGCCACTCGGAATTCACTTCGCAGCACCTCAATATTTTTATGCTTTATTTGGAAAAAAAATTATTACTTCACCTATTTTAAGAAATATGTGTATGTATAAATGATCACTTTAATTTCCTTAGCCTACTCCTAAACTGATCAATGCCACCCGGAAAATAGTCATTATTTCTGTAGGTAAGGCATTCCAATCACATATTGATCTATTAACTGAGTGAATGGTCTTTTAAAATTTCCTAAATCCTCTTGCGTACCCAAAAATCTCAACATGTATTTTTTAAATCACTTAATAGTAGTTCATGTTGCACAACATCTAAGGCTTAAGAAAAGCCAATAATTATAGCGAGTCATCCATGTCAAATCACTGAATAACTACCTACGGCTCTGGGATTAGAATCCCATGTATAAGATATCAAACAGAATGCAAGAAATAATTTTAAATGAATTTCGTTATATATGGCACGTTTATCAATCATCACTCTGAATTCCTGTTCTATGGAACTGGTACACGTGGCCCACAAATTTTAGAAATTAATTTGCTTCTCATTGTTTTCACGGATATTTCAATTACTCGTTTTGTTTGTGATTTATTACGAAAAAGCTATCAATAACATGGCGCAGTCATGTGCATGTGTTGCACCACGTGACCAGGCGTATGCGTACAGCCGTTTGTCAACTGTCAACATCAGCTGACATTGTGCCTCGATCCCTAACAAGCCGCTTGATTGCTCAACGTTACGCCAATTATGCCTGAAACTTCATTCGACATTTTTCCGTATGGCAATTGAGAAACAATATCCAAAAATCGTAAGTAAAGCTTGTTTACGACAAAAATAACCTTATGTTCATAAATTTAGATGGAGAAAACTCGTTATACCAATGATTCCCTTAATTGTATACAACAAATAATTTGGAAGGTCTAAATATTACCTTGAGAATAACGAAGAAAATTTTCAGCGATTATTCATTAAATTAATATAATTTTAAAATTACTGCATCATTTATTGATTTTTTCACCTAGTCAAAGCCGATGTTTTGGCACGTTTCAGTACGGTGTCAGATCAGGCCTTGAAAGGACCGTTGTCTGCTGCGAAGACTCTATGGTTTCCGGGTTGGAACATTTCCTGCTGACTGACCATCAAGGTCCTGACGTCTCAGCAGTTGCGCAGCTGCAGAGATTATTTCGTCTCTCAAAAATCCACTAACAAGCATCAACAAATAATTAACCTACAGGATTGTAAAGATTCTCAATATACAGAGTGTGACAGAAGTGTACAAAGTTAAAAGGTAATATATAGGGTCAATACAAATATTTTCCCCGTTTGTAAATTTTGTCAGAGACGCTTCGTTACTGATTGCAGAAAATAAATCTGAGATATGTAACTCGAAAAGCATCCTGCCACCTCACCGCTATAATAAGACAAATACATTAATATATTTTAGAAATTAAAATAACCGATACACGTATTTTTGGATTTTGTAGCAATTGGTGAAAATTATCACCATTAAATCTACGTGTGCGGAAGTTCCGCCGGACTCCTTCAAACAAAGGATTATGATGAACTGGGGGGTTGGATTTTAATTTAAATCAAAATAAATTATTTGGTTGAATTAAATAAAAAATTAAATTTATTAACAGAAACCAAAAAAGATATTTTTGGACTTACGGTCGATTTAAAAAAATTACCACAAATGGCTCAGATTATAATCAATTCCATAAGAGTCATGTCGTGGGTATTTTTTGCAGCAGAACGACAGTTTTGACACATGTCAGACAGTGGCATAGACACGCACCAGTTTTTCCATTGTGAAACAGAGGCTTCTTTCTTTATTTTAAGTTAATGTTCTTATTTAATATACTATAATGAACTGGGGGTTGGATTTCATTTAAATGAAAATAAATTATTGGATTAGATAAAGTAAAAAAATAAACTTATCCACAGAAAACAAAAGAAAACAACAATAATTAAAGGACTTAGGGTTCAATTAAAAAATTTACAATGTCTAGCTCAGCTTATAATAAATCTCATAAGTGGTATTTTTTGGGGATTTTTGCAACAGAAGCACATTTCAGACAGTGACACAGACACGCATCTGTTTTTCCTTTGTGAAACAGCGGCTTCCTCCACCCTTTCCGTAATTCAGGCAGCTTCCGCGTTCGTCAGGCGACATCTTCCAGTGATGAATTCTGCCGTCGGCACCTGATCTTCTTTCTAGGAATTCTGGGCACCGATTACGTAGACGGGGCACCTTCTGCTCGCTGCTATCTTCTTTTCAATTTGCCCCCGGATTATATTGCAAATTGTCTCACTCTCAAGCGACTTCTTCATAATTTCTAATGTTCATCGCCAAACTCTGTGTCATCTCCACCTTCCTACTTCCAAGTTTCATTCCCGACTGCGTCAAATTCTATCTCCTTCATATGTTCATGCCCGACTGCCGCGCCGTGGATCAAACACCACGAACCCTACTTCAACTCTCCGCGCCCAACTGCTGTGTCGTAAATCAAACACCACGCACCCTCCAGACTTTTTCTTTCTTCAAATGTCCATGCTTGACTGTCGAAATTTCTCCCATCCATCCTCGCAGGTCATCTCGTTCATTCATCTCACCATGAGATGCCTGGTGGTTCACCTGACCCTAAACCTCCAATTAAATTCCTGCGGATTACCTGACCCTCAGACTCCAATGAAAATCCCGCTTGGCCCGCGAATTCTCTCCCTAGTTTCTGGAAAGGGACGCGCCTTCCAAAATTCCCGGGCTCAAGAAACTGGACTCAGGTACCAGAGTTTTAAGTCGCCAAACGGTGATTTTGGCACGTTCGGTATTCCGATCTCTCGGCTATCTGGCGCCTTGGTGTTTTCTTGTACTGAGTGTCTGCAATATGGGGAATTCTTCACCCAGTGACGAAATAACATGGTGATTGCCACATACACTCATTACAGAATCAACCAAGCCAGTTCCTCCGACCCGACGATACACTGCAATAAACATTCTTACGTCGGGCAATTGCCTATCTGGATAACGATAAAGCATAACTACTTCTTGGCTCATGTCCATTTCCAGAGGTAGACAATTAGCACGTTCCTCCGTATGTGTCAGAAGGCGCGCTAGTCGAATTCCATTTCTCAGTTTACTTTTCTCAATTTAAGCGGTAATAAAGCGTGTCTGACAAAAATGCAGAGAGGGAGCAATGTTTGTATTCACTTCCCCACTTAATTATTTGCAATTACAATCATCAAGTATATAACTCAACGCTCCTGAAGATATGTATTTTTGGTCAATTCGTCGACGCACAGTGACACTGAATAATAAAAACATGAGACAAATCACTTCTAACGGATATGATAAATTAATTTCTTTCTCAGACATTATGTAAAAACTTTTGTGAATATGTCATGGAATAAATTATAGCTGAAATATCGTGTAAACGTTGAATAACTGCTCGCCATTTTGTATGACGTGGCCTCTACTCACCAGTTTTCACTGTTTTGAAATTGAAGACTTGTTTCAAAAAGATAATTATTTTTAAATCAGTTGAAGGCTTTCCAATGTATGTTCTAAGAAATAACAAGCAGGACCATATTGAATAATAATTAGAGTCATGATTATATTTTTTGTCTTCTACCAAGTTTACATTTATTACAAAATCTGTAACAATGGTACACCAACTTTATTCCGCACAGTGGTAGTCATATTATATATTAATATATTAATTTGAGACCTCCTTTTGTGTCTCTTGTGAAGGTCCAGTCAGTCAGTTGCGTATACGAGAACGTGGCAATCCATTGTAAGATTCGAGTACAGGCAGTGGTCTGGTGATTGGAGTAAATTACGGGATCTTTGCCAAGGCACGTACCAGCGCCTTCAACTCTTCGGTGCCGTGGCCCAATAAAGACCTGAGCTCCTGAACCTTCGCCAGCTGTCACTCTCGTTTGGAACGCAGGAAGGCTCAAGTACACAAACTGCATTCAATATCCGAAAATGTCTCCTTGCTCGGCGTTCCTTTATGGCGGTTGGCCTAGCTCCTGCAGAAATTTAATAAGACTTTTGAAATTTGAGACTGCCGTAAAGCAGCCGGGCCGTGAGGTGGGAGGCTGCGCGGAATGGGTTTGCCCCTTTCCCCAAACGAAAGAGCCTCGTCAGCCACGGGGCTTTCAGGGCAAACTCGCTTCCGATTTAGACTCCATTTAATAACGTCGAGCTTATAGCAATAACGCGTCCTTGATTGTACGCTCGATCTGCAGCACTCGCGCAAATGGCCTGATTCAAATTTCGATACATTGTTGATACTTGCATAAGATTTGAAAATAATTTAACAATACTTAGTTGGAAGCCTGTATATTCTGAATCCGCTAAAAAAATATATCGACGAACAATATGTTTAAAATTATTCTCAAAATTTTTACGATGTTATTCTATTTGGAAGCAGCAATGAGCTGATATACATATAAAACGTCGTTGTCATTTAATAATTATGAATTTTTAAGTTGTGAAGAACGCATTTCATCATGTTTAAAAATCATTCCATTTTTTTTCATTTTATTTATAGTCACATCAACAAAGTAGTCATTAGCGAGATACTAAATTACAATTACTAGCACATTTTGTACTTTAAATTAACAATTTTATTCAATTTAATTTGATATTTATGTTTTCAATATATAAATTTAAATATACATATTGATATATAATAATAATTTACAATTTATGGTACAATTCAGATTTTTTAAGAACTTTATTAAATTATCTTGTGTATTTTTTCCTTTCACAAACTTGCTGAAATCATTTTCTTTTAAAGTTTCTTTCGTATCATCAAATTTCGGACAGTTCTTTAGCAGGTGTTCAACTGAAATCTGGTTATTGCACTGATCACAAATCGGTGGGGGGTCTTTTGTTATAATGTGAGTTATAATGTCCAGTTCTTACTATCGTTAAGTTTATTTGGTCTTTTCTCTTGACGTTTTGGCCATGTCGTCTTTTTCGTAATGGATCTTGCTGACTTTAAATGACTTCCATATTGTATTTCATGACTGCGTTAGATTTTCGTGTGCTTTTCTTCATAATTCCTTAAATGCATTTGTTATTTCTGTGGGCTGAATTTTGGGGAAAACTTTCCACGGAGGGTCATTGCAGTTTTTCGGTGGCTTAATATCTGGTAGAGTATACTCTATTTTGTCACAAAATTTTCTGAATCTTGTACAGAGAGGGACGTATCTATATGAATACTTGGTGCAGGATTGATACCTAGGGAGGATTACATTTACAATTAATGGGTTGGGGGAGAGTAATGCTTTCAATGCGTATTTGACACATGATGTCCCTTCTGTGACCTAGAGCGTGTTCTTGAGCTTCCATGAGGATGCTACTATAGGGTGCGTATGGAAGCAGCCTGTTGCTATTCTTAATAATGTATTACGTATGGTGTCTAGTTTGCTTAAAAGTTCATTATTTACTGTTGCGTAAAGTATACATGCATAGACCATTTTTGACCTAATCATATTTCTATAGGTGAGAAGTCTGCTCCCCAGGTTTTACCAGAAAGTACTTTTAAGATATTTAGATGGGGTTAACATTCTTTGATGACTGAGGTGACAAGCTTACCGTGAGTTTAGTGTCAAAGGTAATACCCAATACTTTTATATTTTTGACAGCGTTAATTTGATTAAATATTACCACGTTTAATTGAACCAAATTTAAAGTACAATTTATTTAAACTTATTTAATATTTTTTGATAGAAGGGTTTAGGCTACACAGACGAATATCAATAATAATACAAAAGAAACATTCATTCTGGAATTTACAGAAAAAAAACGATATGTAAGCTTGAAATGATCAATCATTTGATGTAAACAATATAAAATTTTATGGTAATTTCTCAGAATATATCGTGGGCAGCTAATAAACAGATCATTAATATTTTTGAGAGTAAACGAACAGTTTAGAAATAACTAAAAAACATTATATCGGGTAATGTGTTGTTTGTTGTTGTTGTTGGTCTGATACAACCCTGATACAACCCTCCATGCTAACCTATCCTGCGCAAGACTTTTTATTTCTACTTAGCGCACACATCCACATCCTCCCTAACTGCCTATCGCATTCCATCCTTGACCTCCCTCTTCTGTTCTAACCCCGCACATTTCCTTCTGATGTTAAAATTACAAGACACTCATGTCTCAAACGTGGCCTATTAATCTAGCTATCTTCTGGTAATATATAATAAAAATGATGAAATCTTTTGTAACTTTCAAAAATTAAAGAACTCAAAAATAGCAGGATGTCACCAAACGCTAAAAAGTTACCTCTAACTTTTTAATAAGCCTCACTTTTCCACTATCCACTCTTACTAATAATCCTAGTATGCACCAATATAATATGTGTCATTGTACCCACCTCACTTTCTGATTTTATTAACTGACTGACTTGCTTAACTATTTTTATAACCTCATTTAACAGACAATCCTAAAAGAACAGAGTGAAGTAATTAAAACGTTTAGATAGACGTTTCAATGTGAGCTTAGTATTTTTCTCAAATGGCACTTATTCCCATTGAGAACAATCCGAGAAAGATCCTAAGCTTGCATCTAAACGTCGTCCTATCTTTTTTTAAATTGTTCATTCTGTTGTTTAAGGCTTGTTAAATAAGGTTGTATCTCCTGTCTTTACCTATTTACTACAGACGCAAATTTAAATTTAACGCATTAATACTCACGCCTCTTACCCTTATCTACAGAACTGAAAGGTATGCTAAATTGTATATCCATGTGGTTGTCGAAATAATTGAAGAATTGAAAAAAAATAAAAGCAAGGATTGCAACAGGAAATAGAGCTTCCAGGGCCCTGATAAATATTCTTAAGACATGTGGTTGTGGTCTGGATAGAAAATTGAAAGTGACTGTTTATTGAAGAATGATAAAACCGGTGGTCACGTATTGATCGGAAACATGAACAATGACCATGACAAAAGAAGAATGTCTGAGAAGATGGGAAAGGAAAATATTAAGAAAGATTTTTGGAACGATAAATGAAGAAGGGCAATGGAGTATTCGGAGAATTAGGAAACTGGAGGATCTATATGGCTATGCAGATATAGTATCAGAATTAAAGGGTAACAGGTTTAGATGGCTAGGTCATGTAGAGCGAATTCCAGAGGACAGGGTCGTCAAATAGATCTACAAGGGAAATACAGGTGGCAGAAGGTGCAAAGGAAGACCACGGAAACGATGGTTGGACGATGTGGAGGACGATCTAAGAAAGATGGGAGTTAAAAGATGGAGGGAGCGAGCTAAGGATCGACAAGATTGGGCTATGATCGTCAGAGAGGCCAAGGGCCTACATGGGCTGTAACGCAGAGTTAGTGAACGGGCTTAGCGTATTCCATACTTGACTTCCCTCTTCTGTCCTTACCCCACACATTTCTCTCTAATGCTAATTTTACAAGACCCTCATGTCTTAAAACGTGACCTATTAATCTATCCCATCTCTTGGTCAACATCCTTCATATTGTTCACTCTTCCCCTATTCTGTTTAGAACTTCCTGGTCAGTTATCCTAATCACTAATCTGTTTTTCAACATTCTGCTACAGCACTACATTTCGAAAGCTTCTTTTCCTTTCTGCAACTCCTATCGTCCAATGTTCCCATCCATATAACGCCACACTCCATACGAACATTTTTAGTAACGATTTCCATAATAACACTCATATTACCCGTAAGTAAATTCCTCTTTTTCGCGAAAGCCTTCCTTGCCTGGGTATCCTATCCTTTATGTCAATTATACTTCTACCATCCCTAGTTATTGCGCATCTCAAGTAACAGAATTCCTTAACTACCGTCAAAATATCCCTTCTCAATCTAACACCCTTTGTTATTCCACTGTTTCCCAAACTACACTCCTTAATATTGTTTTTCCCCCTATTAATCCCCATACTGAACTTTTTCTCTAGGGCCCCGTTAATGTAATTTATTATGGTTTCCAAGTCTTCTTCTGACTATCTAATATTACAATATGAAAATTAGCAACAAACTAAAAAAACAGTTATATATTTTTTATAACAAATATTATTAAAATTTAGAGGAGCCATAGTTATCTGCAGATAAAAAAAGCAAATTAAATGAAATATTACAGGAAACACAATATATATGAATTGTATACAATATAAAAAGTAAATTTGATTATCATTGGTTTTAAATCTTTAATCTGTAAATGACTATATGGGACATGCCGAAAGCTCTTCTAAATTTTAATATAATTTTTAATCAAAATTTAAATATAATTTTGGTTTTTATTAAATTAATGTCTCATCTAAAACCAATTGTTTTTAATCATTATCATTGATTACAGTTATTTAAAATACGATTTTAAGGAGTAACGGCCCCAGGCTCACCGATTTTCACTGCATATAAGAATTAATGACCAATATATCTCGCCAATTGTTACATATTCATCCAAAACTTTTCTAAAACTTCCAAATATAACTTTGTTTATCTACTTGATAACCCATATTGTTATGAATTTAAATTAGTTACAGTTTGTTTGTTTTGAATTTGATCACATTTGTGTATAGTAACATAATAGTATAGAATTTCAAATAGATTATTACAACTGATAAAACAGTTAATTCTAATTAATATTGTCTGATCAATAGAAGTTAACATTACTGATGGATGGTCTTTTGATTTCATTTTGAAAGTCACAATATTGCGGATGTCAGCGAAACTCGCTCCCAACCCAGTCCACATGCCATTTAACACTTCATTAGACACGTGGTAATTGTTCAGGCTCTGTAATTACGCACTAATTAATAATAGCTCCTATAAGCAATATTGTAAACAATACATCCGAAATGTTTGTTCTGAAACATACAACGCATTTTTAAAATTACGCAATAAAAATAATTATAATATTATAAAAATTTCTAAGTGTTACGGTTAAATTAATGAAAAGAGTAACTTAAATACAGATATCATTTTTAATGTGTTAATGTATATAGTTATTAAATATTTGAAAATATAGAAGTTAAATAATAACAAAACGCATATTATAAAAATATTCAACGCTAAATAGAAATAAATTTTATTTATTTAGAATATAGTTCTCTAACTATAGGTCAATATCACAGTTTCTGTTTAACAGTTATTAAAATTATCCTTTTAATAATTGTCGAAGAATGATTTTAAATAATAATTTTAAAAATGATAGATTAACGCATTAGGATGCAGAAATTTGAACCGGACGAGGAATTGTACGCTGTCCATATAATCACTGAGCTCTCCTTGTTGTTTGCCTGTCACATCCGAGCCTATAAAATAATCCTAATAATAATACTAACAGGTTGGGTTCTCTGTAATTGTCACACGTCCTTACGATATTGCTGTCAGTTGGCAGGAATTATAAATCTGTAACGCGAATAGGTTTAGGACCAGGCGGTCAATGTTCTAATGGTACAAGAAGAAATTCTTCAATAACTGTCTATAGATTTCTGATGCAAGGTCACGCAGGTCTAGATTTCAAGAGTAACTCGTTTATAACCCTTTATCACCCCTTTCGCGTGCCTTGGGAAGTATACTTCCCACCTGAGAAAATGATTTCTTGTTTTCATGTTATAAGTATTTTCCAACCCTGTTTCCCTCTTATATCTTCCGTATACTTCTGGGAATTACTTGAATGGAATTTCCGTGACTATTTTCCTCATTCTTGGAATCTCTTAACGTTGGAATTTGTCGGCCGCCTGTTTTGTGTTGAAATGGAACTTTTCGGTTTTTCGGAAATATTTTTGTGTAGAAGCAATTTATGTGCATTTTTCTACTCCGTATCTATTCTTGTCTGTTTTCGTGACTGTTTGATAATATTTTTGTTCATTGTTGAGCTGCAAATATCTGGGGATATATTTCAACAACAGACTTGGGTGGGAGAAACAAGTGAATTTCACGGCCCGAAAAGCGTGGAATTCCTTACATTTCATTATGAGGAACTTAAAAAAGGGAAGTTCAAAAACAAAGGAGGTGGCATACTTATCTCTAGTTAGACCAATTTTGGAATATGGGGCGGCTTGTTGGAATCCTTATAGAATTAATCAAATAGAATCATTAGAGAAAGTTCAGAAAAGGGCTGCTAATTTTGTGCAAGTAGAGCCAGGTCATAGGAAGGAAAAAGTAAAACAGCTAGGTTGGGAGGTATTGTCAGAAAGGAGGGAGAAAGCAAGACTGCATTTGCTATTCAAAGCTTATACGGGGCAAAAACCATGGATTGGAATTAGCTACAAAATGCAAAAGCCCAGTTATATAAGTAGATGGGATCACCAATTCAAAGTGAAATATAGAAAACAAAAAACAGATGTTGGCAAATTCTCATTCCTGAATAGGACTATCAATGACTGGAATAATTTACCTGTGGGGGTGTTTGGAGGAAATCCTCTTCAAGAAAATAAATTTAGGTCAAATCTGAAAAAACGTGTGAAGTGAAGTGGATATTTTTTAATATAAATGTGCTTCCGAATATAAAAAACTAAAGTGAAGTGAAGTGAAGTGTTTCTCTTTTCTCTTTCAGGGCATCCACAGAACATGTTTATCTTTCTTTAGTTTATAATTATGTATCTGCCACCAGGCTTACGCTCAATTGTAGATTATTAGCAAATACAATACAATCTATATTTCTTAAATAATATGATCTGTATTAGGCGGGGAGAAAACTTCCCACGGCTCCTTTAGTGTCCATTGTATTACGATATTACATAATCAATTTTTTATGTAATATTTGTGCTATAGTCACTCTTTGTGGATAAGCATTTTTTGTATAAATTCCTCTCGGGTTTCCAACCGGGTCAAAGAGATGGCAGAGCAAGCCATTGAAACGTCACTGATAATCTCTTTGACCCGGTTAGAAACCCGAGAGGAATTTATGCATGCCATTCATCGGGAAAGACCTCGTACTTTAATAAGCATTTTATAAATGTTATTACGATTAAAATTCTTCTATTGATATGATTTGAAACTAACAGAGTTGATCTATGAAAAATACTTACGCACTTGTTTCATTTGACTATTTTTCACCTCAGAGAAGGAATATTTTCTTGCATATCTGTGCTTCTGCATCGGAAAACCTCCCTGAAATGGTGAGGTAAAATATATACAGAAAAGAGAGGAAATTCAATTTGAAAATCATGATGAACGTCCTATTGTGAAATAATTGAACAATCGTTCAGTCTCAGTCTTAGAAAAAAACTATGCAATACGCATAACACTACGAAAATAAGATGGGTGTGGCACAGTAAAAGAAAATTGAAAAGTAAACCTGAAGTAAGATGGAAATAAGTTTTTGGAGAAGACATTCATTAAACTGCAGACCACCAATCAGAGTAGAATTGTACTATTAAATTCATGGTATTTTAAGGTTTGAGTAGTGACAGTATTCGGTAATTATGTATTGTCAATTCCGGTCTAAGTCGTGACCTGCTAATGAGACACGGCAAGAAAAACGTCACAGCCATTCCGTCCCGACGCTGTTACAACCAGAATCATCACAACTCGGAATCCCTCCGATGAACCTCGCCAGAAGCAGATTCCCAAAGGCCATGTCACTACTGATACCTAAAAAAACAGCGACAGGCTTCTGTGGGTATCGTTATTTAAAATTGCCAAGAAAATTAGCTTCTAAGTGTTGCACTCCAGATGTGTTGTTGTTGTGGTTCTAAGAACGCCTAAAGGAAAACCTTAGAACATTTAATAACTCGCAGTGTGCTTAAGCGATTTCGGGTATATAATTCAGAAGCTAGTTACCTTACGCTGCCTTTTATTTAAATAGATGAACTTAAACTCGTGACCATAATTCATATAAGAATCGCAGTTTTTTTAATGTGTAAGTTGATGAATTTAAATAATATTTAGTTCCTATTTTCATTAATGTTTGTTTTGAAAAAATGCCGATGCATTTCCATCATATTACGGCGAACGTCATTGCATAACGTCAACTGATGACGTCACCCTATTATTCCGATCTCAAGTCATGAGCCCGCAGTAATCCCACTACACCAGCCACCCGTTGTCATCAGGGATTCAAGCAGCAAGGATAGAAGATATTATGATATCCATCAGTGCAGTCGGCAAAGATTAACAAATTCAGCAATCTAGTATTCAATTATAACCTATCTGCGATCAAAGAGTGTCTAAAATGTATCAGTTACATCTTATTTCAAAGTTATAAAATTTCTGATCTTAATAAGAAAAGGAGAAAGATTTATATTGTTATAATGTATTCCAAATCAGGCGATGGTTTAGAAAATATTATATTATTCTGTAGCCTTGAGTTCATTTCTATGACAGATATTCTGATGAGTTATCCCTCATCATTTTCACCGCCGTTACATAGTACAGAAATAATGAGAATTAAGAAGATATTATAATTGAGAGGAAGCCTGTGAGAGTTTTCTCTCGCAGGTATTTCTCCCCAAGGTGACTGTTGGGAATGCCTCGTTATCTCTCTGGTTTTTTGAAAGTTCTCACATTCCGAGGCACTTGCCCTATTTAGGGAGGTGTATGTACTGGGGTCAAAGACCTTGGAAATACGGTATTAGTTGTCTTCTGATCCCATTGCATCAATCGGCCAATTGTCTCCTAAAATTTGTGGGGAAACGGAGAAGAGAATACTGCGATCTCACAGCAAACTCGTCTCCCGTCATTCGGAAGGGCGTGAGAATAGTACCCAATGCCCGACCTACCTGATGCATGTTTTCTAGAGTTTTCCCTGCATCTCTTTAGGTGAAACACCGGGTAGGATCTTAAACCACAGCTCGGGGGTCCTATTCAACGCTTGACTACCTTGCTCTACCTTCCACATCCCCCTTTTCAATTCTCTTCTTATACCATTAAATGGGAGTTGCCTGTTTCAGGATCACCTTCATGTAGCCTGTTAACCAGAAGAAAAACATGCTTGAATCCTGTGCTTAGTTTTTACGGTTTGTGATTGGCGTGCAATACCCATCGATGCAGAGTTAAAGGCCACTCTGCCGTGTCAAAAAGGAGGCAAAAACTATAATTACGTTAGTATGTATAAATATATTAAAATCAAATGTTAGTTAAACATTTTCTTTATTTCACGCTCTCAGGAATTTAATTATCTCGTTTGACAGGCTTGAAACGTGGGGATATAATCTATCCATTTGCTAGTTTTGTATGTCTTTTTTTGGCCTGATAGCGGGAAGGTGGGAATCGACAGAAAACTTCTCTTGGATGATCATCACTAAACACCAATGTTTTACAGCAATCGGATGAATGTTATAGGAACGAAAACCTTATAACTCTCAGGTCCAACTTTAGCGCGTAAATTCAAGGTATTTACAAATATTTATATTCATATCTTCTGAGCCCTGCAAGATATCGAAATGAAACGTACACACACGAAAAATTTAGTTAAAATTCCTATTTTAGTCCCTCAAACTTTCTTTGAAATCCGTTGAGCCGTTTCATTGCCTATTTGAGACAAAATCCCAGACAGACATACTCTTCAATTTTATTTATTAGTATAAATGAGGCTGAAAAGCTTTTCTTTCATATTTGGGAAGACTATGAATAATACTGAAAATTTGAAATCTAAACCAGGTGATTAAAATGCATTTTTATTATTATTGGAAAATGAAATCCAACACACTTTTGAATAAGCATGGCACTCGTTTAGAACCAAATAATACAGCTGTAAGTCATTGAGTAACTATTAGTCTATAGCCTTGCTCTACCTTCCACATTCCCCCGTTTCAATTCCCTTCCCATGCTATTAATGGGAAATTGCCTGTTTAAGGATCACCCTCATGTAGCCTGTTAACAAAAAAAAGATATTATGATGTGAATATTTCTATTTGACAAAACACCAAATTCATGTTCACAGTCTGATTCAGACCTGATCAAATGTGTGTCGTGAATATTTGAAAGCAGATTTAAGAGAAAATAAGTGGGACCTCCTTTGGCGGAGTGCCTATTTATCTTTCCCCGAGTGTGTGACAATTTTGATTATTCCAATTACGCTCGCAGTAGTGGTAGTTGTAATTAACACATGTGTTTTTAACTTAGTGGGGCTGTTACTTAAAACACAGCACGGCTTAACAGTGAGCATCAAAAGCAATATATTTAACAGCACTCGCATGTAGCACTTGCAGAAGTTACCCCCTTTAGTGCAGCCGGTGCCCCGAGCACAGACATTTACGGTTCATAATTTGGGCCGTGCTAACAGCAAGTAGAGGCCTCTTGTGCACCAGGGGAAGGGAAGCGCGCCTCAACTTCCTCGCTCTAATGTCCACAACTTACAGAACAATTGCACTCAGTATCTTCGTTTCAAATACCCGTTGTATCTCTCCGCGATAACACTGCGGCACATGTATCACGTATGTAAGGCTCCTTTAAATTTGTTCATTTCGTATTCATAATGTGTGGATTATGTTGACACCTCTTTATAGCTTATAACCACTGTGTACTGTGGAGGAAGGAATTCATCCTCTTTTTATATCGAAAGATGCATCTGCGGAAGTTGAACTTAACTGATCATTAATCTTTTCAATTAAAACTATTTTTTACTGGTTATAAGGATTCAACGAATAGTAGCGAAAGCTTCGTATGGCAGGCGCCTTTAATTAAAATGGAAGTACATCGAGGACTATTTTTAAAGTTAGTACCTACATTCGTTTATAAAAATGGATACCCAGCGTTGCGCAGGATTTCATTTATATTATCACGCAGTTTACTTGTAGTGGTAATATAATATAATATATTCCGCGTAGGCCTTTTCATTTCTACATAGCTACTACATCCTCACTAATCTGCTTTGCGTATTTTATCCTTCTTCTCCCTCAACCAGAATCATCGGAGTCTCTCCGATGAACCTCGCCAGAAGCAGATGCCCAAAGGCCATGTCATACAGACACCTAAAAAAAACATCGACAGGCTTTTGTGGGTATCGTTATTTAAAATTTCTGTAGTATCACATTGCCAGTGCTTATTGGCAAGAAAATTAGCTTCTACGTGGTTCACTCCAGGTGTGTTGTTGTGGTATTCAGTCTTAAGACAGGTCTGATGCAATCCTCCATGCTAACATATTTTTTCATTTCCTCATAACTAGCACATCCCACATCCTCCAAAATCTGCTTAGCATTTCCATCCTTTGCCTCCCTCTTCTGTTCTTACTCCACAGACTTCCGTCTAAAGCAAGGTCCTATTGTCTCAAAACGTGACCTATTAATCTATACCTTGGTCAAAGTTATCCAAATTGTTCTGTTTCCATATTCTGCTAAGCACTTCCTGGTTAGTTACTGGTTAGCATTCTCCCATAGCGCCACATTAAGAAATTTTTTATTATTTTTCTGTGTGCAACTCCTATCGTTTCGCACCCATATAACGCTACACTCCATACGAACATTTTTAATAATGAATCCCTAATATTTATAAATATACTAGCCGTAAGTAAATTACTTTTCTTTGCGAAAGAAATCCTTGCCTGTGCTATCCTACTCTTTATGTCTACTATACTTCTACCATCCCTAGTTATTATGCTGTACAAGTAGCAGAATACCTTTAACTTCCTTCAAAATATCCCTTCCCAATCTAAAATCATTAATTACTCCACTCCGCCACATTGGTTTTCCCTCTATTAATACTCATGCTTCTCCTGACTTTCGTATTACCACAATATCATGAACAAACTTAAGTGTTTTATTTCTTCTCCTTGCAGTCAGTCTGATTCCCTTTTCATATTCATTTCTAACTTTCTTCATCGCCTGTTAAAGAGCACGGACTGCATCCTTGTCTTACTCCTTTCTTTTCTTGCCCTTCAATTCTAATTACTGCTGACTGCCTTCTGTAGAGGTTATGGATACCACTTCTATCTCGATATTTTAATTCTGTCAATTTCAAAATGATTAAAAATATCAAACGCTTTTTCTAAATCTACAAAAGCCATGAACGTAGGCCAGTTTTTTCTTATCCCGTCTTCTAAAATTAGACGCAGAGTCAATATTGCCTTTCTTGACCCTACATTCTTCCTTAAACCAAACTGATCTCCTAACTCGAATTCTATTTGACGTTCCTTCCTGCCATTCTCATTAATAATTTGCACGCATGGGATACTGAACTAATTGCCCGTGTGCTGTTCGCATCTATCAGCGCCCGCCTTCTTGGGTGTAATGATGTTATTACTAAAATCTTTTGGCATTCTTCCCGTTTCCTACATTTCGCAAATTATCCTGCTTATACGCCAAATGGTCTCAAAAACGCCGATGGACGGGTTTCAATTTTTGGCGCTTTACCATTGCTCAGATCTGTGAGCGCCCTGTCAAACTCGGACCTTAAAAAATATTCTCCCAACTCTTCATCATCCATCTCCTCTTCCACCGTGGTACAGGTCTACTAGATATCCCTTCAATCTTTACGCATTTTCTTCTTTATCTAGAATTTGCTTCTCATCTGCTCCCCTGACGATCTTGTAATATTTTTTCTCTCTCCGAATGTTTCTTTGATTTTCCTATAAGCTGCGTCTATTTTCGCTTTCATCATAAAATCTTCATCCGCTTTGCATTTCTCTTGGAGCCAAGTCTCCTAGGTTGCTTTACACTTCTTATCTATCTCCTTCTTCAGACATCTCTACTTCTCTTTACCATTTTCATGTCTTGGATTTTATATTTACGCCTTTCATCGTTAACGGTTATTTTTTCGTGTGTTATCGATGCTTTGTTATTGCCTTGACCTATTTTTCCTATTTTTTTCGTCGGTTTCTGTAGTCATTTCTTCTTGCGAAGAGTGCACATTTCTCTTCTATATTTTTTATTTCTCTTTTCTCTATTAAGGTACCCTTGATGTCTGTTTAGGAACTCTCAAACACCTTATGTTGTTTCAGGATTTATAAGTCCCTTGTGTTGCTTTTAATTCCTTTCTTGTTTTGTAATAAAAAATGATACTTTATTTCATTGATGAGTTTCTAGAAACTATTTTTATAAATTTTCTCTTCAAAGTTGTCGATATCTCACACATATATCATACAGTTTTATTACTATTCGTATGTTAAATTGTCGCATTTGAATCTGTTGAAGCTTAGATATTAATAGTATATACACGAATTTATTGTTAATCGGAATGGAAATATGGGAGACCAATGAAGTGCAGTGTGAAAAACGTGAAACTCTGTTCTTCTAGAGTATAAACTTACATACTTCGCATCTGTGAGAAGTAAATATTCATTGTTCAGCGCGGACCGAGTCAATCGTCTCGACATGTTACGTACTAATCATGACTGGAGGAAGTGGTTTGAGTATTTGTTTCATAGCTACAAGCAGGGCAAGCGACGGGAGGTAGAAAGTTTTCCTACAAACAACCTGTCATGGTTCTACGTAGCTAGAGTTGACCAAAATTTGGTCTCACTTAAAGGGCCCTACTGGAATCAGTAGTCCTTTCTACGCAAATATGGCACGCACGCCATATACAATGCTGTATACCCTGATTATGCAGAGAGCCATTTCAAGACGAAATATGTAGAAACACAAGTCTGTAACCGTGGTTTGTGCAGACCATCCGGCAACTATGAACTTGATGACATTGAGTATCAAGGTGTCTCCTACTCGTGTCAGGAATGTTCCCAGCGACATTGCCAGAACAGCGGTATGAACAAAACCTCTCAGTGGCGAGACTTTAAGGGGAAATGCAGCCATCTTTGAATTATTGCCTTTTCCATAGGTAACTGTCTAGCAACTGGTGAAGGTGGGGGAAAACCTCCCTTGTTCCACCTTCACCAAACGCCAGTTTATCTCGTGTGAACACCTTCCCTAGCAATTATCTAGCTTCTAGCCTTCTTTTCCTCTCTATCCTTTATATTATTGTGTAGACTGCCTTAGGCCCTATAAACTACTCTTCTGTACTTTTTGCATTTCTTCTAAATATCTACCAACAAACCAATCATTGACTGTCATCAAGGTGAGAGCGATCCTACGCTACCGAACTGTCCTATTCACCTATTTTCATCTCTTCCTTTTCCGGACATTACAAATACGGGATCGATCGTTTGGGGAAGCGATCGCCCTTCTCGAATTGTGATGGTTCATTCCATCGACCTGTGGTGTGCGTTTGCACCCCACACATATATTCATATATTAAAAGAACAATTTCCCCTTTTTTATATTAATTTTATATATATATATATATATATATATATAATTATAATGAAGGTGTTAGGCTGTTTAATAAACCGACGACAAGCAAGTAAGATCGCATTTGATTAGTATTAAATTAATGTCCAATTGACTATATCGATAGCCAGGAAAGAGGAATAAAATCTGTACCACTTATGGCAGGTCAGTCCTTGGGACAAATGCCTGAGTTAGCGACAAACATCCGGTTGCTACAATAAAGTTCAGGCCATCCCAAGAATTATAAGGGACGACAGACCTGCTTCTCAGGACATCCTTGGGAGAAAGTTCACACACCCCGCCAGGCAGAAAAAGGTGGGGCAGGAACTTATATAAGAGTAGGCAAAACATATTTTTGGAAGAAGATAGGAGAGAGTGGACTGGAGTGGAACACATTACGTTTTAAGAGAGATTAGAGATTACATTACGTTATTGAGGAATAGTGGACGTCAACAGGAAAAATAAATTATTCTTCAAGATGAGATGGTACGAGCATCGACGCAGCGGAACACCGTCACCACCTGACCGAAGAAGAGATGCAGTATCATCACCAGATTCAGAGATCTACAAGTCGGTGATAAACACGATTATGTTTCTCGCCCCTGGCTTGAATGAGTAATTTCAAATTTTCGATGCCCAGTTTTTGTTTAAATCCACATATGCCCATTATACTCTTTCTCTCCGTTGAGTTTTCGTAAGCACTCGGCCCTAAAGTTAAAATAATATATATATGATTAACATTTAATTTAATAAAATTTTCACTGTTTATATAAGATCCCAATTTATCATTAATAATCACCATGTCACCAAAGACGTCTTAGTCGATATTCGACCAGTCTTAATATTTCGCGATCCAAACACAATATGAAAATTATGTTAGGCAGAAATGCCAACCTGAGATTTCTGTATATACCTTGTGTGTGAGAGAAATAATTTTACCACACATTTTTATCTCTTTAGGTTTTTAAAAGTAGCATCAGTAACTATGGTTATTAGCGACTACAGTAAGGGAACTCGTGATCTGTAGTTTTCTCAGTGTGAAAACACACAACATCCATGCCCATGCCAGGATTTGAACCCGGGACCTCTGTGATGCGAGACAGAAACGCAAACAACTACATCACAGTAAGTCGGCATTGCATATATCTATATGCTAGTTGAACCACAGTTTATTAGTTAATTATACGAAAATTGTGTCATCCATTGCTAATAGTAACATATTTGCTAGAGCTTATAATTTTTCTTACTGTTACGCGCTGAAAAATATCCCCAATTTTGTGCCGTGATCTCGCTTCATCGAACTAGTCTCAGAGCTGATCGTAATGCGTTGCTGCGCCGAACTAATTACTGCGATTAATCAATCATGAAGTTGCGTAATTGCATCAGCCAAGTTTGTAGCACGCTTACCTTGCACTTGAACTGGCTGACTGCCATAAAACCTAAGATTAGTTCGCTTCATCGGCTCAAGCGTCATAACTCCCTCTTTATGGCTCGCAATTGCAACTAACCCACTTCTGAGAGGGAACTCTGGAAAATGTGTACCACTTTGCCAACTTGCCATAAAATTTCGGTAAGCTATTCAAGAGAAGCAATTCAATGACGGCGTCGTTATAAAGTCCGCCTCATAAAAAGGTGTTGATCAGAGTTCAATTTCCAACCCTGTTACTAAATGAGCAGCATTGTGGTATGAATTTCTCGTCCATAAATCGATATTTTTGTTACACTCCTCTACTGACGAGCCAATCAGGAACAGTGACAGCATTACATTATTTCAGACAATGCTGATTGAATTTCAGAAATCTTACTATCTCGTCTGGTGCTGTGGCGAGCGTTTATATATTTGGAAAGATTGTTTTGGTCCGACTTGGTGCGACGCGGCGTCATAACAGGGAAGTGATGAACAATAAGGTGCTGAGTTATTAATGTACAGTACTTGAGAGGGCCGGTCTTTATATGAAGCTATGTGGACCACAATTGGAAAGGAATTTGAGGGTAGATTTTGGGTCTTTCCTGAGCTTGGATGTGACAGGTATAGGTATCAATTTTGAAAACATATACATTGAAAGGAGGAAGAAAGTCGTTATTTTGTGAAGTAAAGAACAGTACGTTTTGGGCGTTTTTTAAGCTACTGTTTCCCAGGAAAACTGTATCCGTCAGTAGCAGACATAATGCTGCAAAATTGACGGAAACGAAACATCCAGATATGTAAAGTAAGAACAGCGTTGGTCAAACAGCAGGTATAAGGGTTGACCCTGTAAGTGAGTAGGTAGTAAGAGGATTAATTACATAGTGGACGTCTATCTATGATATTTCGAGATATTTTATATAACATTTTACTTAAAATATTATATATCAATTCTACGCACCATTAAAATGTATACTTTAATGAATTTAAGCGCAATATGTCAACTATGTTTGATGCAGAGTTAACGTATATTAGTTGGGGAAGCATTTATATGTATATTTGTATATTATTTTTAACATAACTTATAATAAATTTTTAATTAAATTATATTTGGAATATAGAACGTGAATTCAGATTAGCTATTACTACGACAATAGCCATTTCAATAACAAACATATTTATCCAATTTATTTATACAGATATGTTCATTTTAATAATGGAGTGTAGTAGGGGAACAGTGCAATAACAATAACAGTGTTAGATTGGGAGTGAATATTTTGAAGGAAGTTAAGGAATTCTGCTACTTGAGAAGCGTAATGACTATGGATGGTAAAAGTATAGTAGACATAAAGAGTAGGATAGCACAGACAAGGAGGCTTTCGCGAAAAAGAGGAATTTACTTACGGGTCATATAAGTGTGAATACTAGGACATCGTTGCTAAAAATGTTATTATGATGTGTGGCGTCATATGAGTGCGAAACGTGGACGGTAGGAGTTGCAGAAAGGAAAATAACAAGCCTTTGAAATATGGTGTTATAGGAGAATTCTTAAAATCAGATGGGTGGATAGAGTAACTAACGAGGAAACTCTAAACGGAGTAGGGGAAGGGCGAACAATATGAAGGACGTTGACCAAGAGAAGGGATTGATTAATAGGCCTCGTTTTCAGACACGAGGGTCTTCTAAAATTAGCATTAGAGGTAAGTGTGTGGGGGTAAGAACAGAAGAGGGAGACGAGGATGGAATACGCAAAGCAGATTAGGGAGAATGTGGGATGTGCTGGGTATATGGAAATGAAAATGATGGATTGAAATGAAGTTAGGTTAGCAGTCTTGAAACTGAATACAACAACACAATGTTCATTTCACAAAATATAAAATTTATGAAAATTTACTCAGCATAATATACGAGCTGGATTGGATTGCCACATATTAGAGAAATATTTAAAGATTATTTTAACGGCCCAGGTGCTGTTGAATGTGCAACATTGCTACGTAGCGAAGCATTAAATCACGACCGTTATTACAACCACATACAGTATATAATTTATGTTTCAAATGATCATTAATAAAATATTAGAAACTATATATACTGACATGATTTTTTTAATGTAATCCCAATAGTATCCAACAGATTTTGCTTTAATCGTGCTTTCCTACTCCTTGTTGTTTACATTATAAATAGCTTCATTATTTCTGAAGAAAACGATCAGTATTTCGTCATCTTCGCTGGTCCAAATTACACTTACACATTTCTCTTTAGTAAAATGACGTCCGTACACCGGAGAAAAACGTTGGAGAACTGGTTGCCAACGCCATCACGGACGTAGTCCAACTGGTGGCGCCGGTAGTTTTGGAATTATGCTTCCTAGGAAACCTATCCCCATCTGGCTTCTCAGCCAACGTTACGACATCATCCATGCATTACGCTCGCTACTGTAGCACACCGCTTTCCTAGGAAACCATAGCTTAAAGGGCGCCAGGGAGTAGCACGGATATACTGACGTGATAAAGATACATCTCAGAAGCGGAGTGAAGTCAGTAGTTTGAAGATTTTTCAGAAGGCTATATTGTTGTATTAGGGTGCAGTGTTAGAGTCCTTAAAAACTGAGCCACGGGGGATAGTTTAAGGCGGAGGAGACTAGAGTAATGTTCAACACGACTTGTAAATACTACTTTGATAAAAAGTAGAGGGCTGTGCAAAGTGGATGACTTAATCAAGCTTGATGTGGTTTTGAGAACTGCGACGGTTGCATCGTTAATCGCCGAGGAGTGTACGATGGACTTCACGTTATATTGTACATAGACCTAGTTTCTGCGAACAAATTATGATTTGCTTAATAAATAAAAGAATAATATTCCCGAGCTTCGTCCATATTCTATCAATTGCTTATAAATCCAGTAATAGTTTTGATATATCGAGATGTTGAAATATTTTGCAGTTTTTATTAATGAAACCTTTCGTTAAATTATGCTCGTATTAAGAGACCCTACGATTATCAAATTTCAACATCAAATATGGATCAAACGAAACTGAACCCACCAATGACTTTAAGTAAATATGGATAGAATCCCACGCAAGATGAGGCAGTCATGGAATACAGAAAGACCAATGTTGAAACAAATGACTTCAATGCAATAAAGCATAACCTGTATCTTTAAAAAGTCGACCGGAAACGTTTCTGTGGTGATCGTCGTTTAACACCAAAATCTCTCGGCAGTCGGATGAATTCTATAAGAAAGCATAACAGAAACCCAATAAGTTGCTATGTGTTTGAACAGGCCTTTGTGTAAAGCCTAGATGTTCCGCATATATTGCCTTTTATTTAAATAGAAGATATTTTTTACTATTTTACTATTCCATCAGTAATAAATAAATATTAAAGTACATCTAGTCAAAGCTCAAAGAAGCTACTCGACCCTTTGATAAAATCAAGTTCAAATATCATTGGCTTTAGATTTTACCTAGATATTTAAGTTTTATATTATGTATAGAACGAGTTACTTTAAGTTTTTCGATAATTTTCCATTCCTGTGGAAAATGAACTTATTTTTAGTACTTTAAAGAAAAAATAAGTTAAGTAGTGTCGGCCAGAAGAATATCCTGTATTGGTGGAGTGCAGAAGACGAAATGTGTAATTAATGAAAAATATTTTCATAAACATTTGAAATCTTGCAATGAGATTGAGTCTGAAACATTTTCTGTACCTTATATTAAATAACTAAATTATGAGAAAAAATTATTAAATAAATATATTTAAAAACATTTACAGTAAATTTAACACACATCGTTTCATGTCACATATTTTTGGCATTGTAAAATTAATTAATCTAAAATTAAAGAACGGTAATGACCTAAGAATTACGAAAATTACACGAGATATATATTATGTTTGAAAAATTACAAATTTAATAATCATTTCAATATTTTGCCTTTAAATCATATAATTTCCTTATTAATTTATTAAAATGATATTGAGTTTAAGACGTAAGTTATATTACGTAACATTAATAGGCGAAATGAGAAAAAAATAATCAAAAATGTTTAAGTTACAAAAATTTGAATTGAACGTAATTTAAAATACTTCCCGAGAGTAATCAGAATATATAATTTAAATAAATATTAAGAAATTTGAAACACACGAAGGGGCCACAATGAAACGTTGCATAATAAGTATGAATTTTAATTAATACATTCATTCCATAAATTAATATGGTAATACTTAAATTTATTTTACATTTAACTTGAAGATTTTCCACAGGTTTATTTTTTGGGTGTTTGTATGATGCAAATCATATTGCCAACCACTTTTCTGTGCCAGTAAATCTAGCTTTTGTTCTCAATTGAGCCCAATTTACGTGTGACTATCATTAGATAGAAAGCCAAACTTTAAAAATTAATTCATTAACCAAAATATAAAAAGATACTGTATACAATTCGGCTTCTGGTTCGTGGAATAGTAACGTGAAAATAATTAACCATATAATCTGAATTACTATTGCTTCCGTGAAATTTACCGCACAACAATAGGGCACCGGAAGACAATGTGCAGATTTACTGCAATCGCGTGCAATAAAAACCGAAACAATAAAATGAAATAGCATTTTTAATTGACTGCTGAGCAAAAAAATGCAATATTTCTGTTTGCAGATGAAAGGGCGGCAAGTTAAATTGGGTCCGAACGATTTACGTACGGTACAAATTTATGGGACATACAACGACCCAGCGATCAGTTGTTACTGTAGAACATTTGTCGGAAGAAGTAATTGGCAGAACAGCTTGTTGTAATCATGTCGGTTGTAATGTCCATGTGCGCAGATCACATGCAACGAATTACCTAGTTTTCGCTGGAATCAACGCCACTTCGTTATTCACATGGCGACAACCTCAATGACATTTTCAAAGGTCTGTGTACACAAACTGGTATGGAAATTATTTATCTATAAAATTATTAAAGTAACAATGAGTATTCAGATAAAATAGTCTTAAAACTACTTTTAGACAAAGTTTTTAAGATAAATGGGAAGACTTCCAATTCAAGAACATTCCATTAGTCTATCGATTTTTACATGTTTATATTACAATTTTGATCTTACCATCATGATTATTACATTTTTATATAGTTTTAGGGTGTTCATCATTTAGGCTTTATGGATTACTTTTGAAAACAGATTGATGTAGGACTCAAAATATAATTTTATTATTATTTTGTGAAAAAAATCAGCTATCACGTTACATATATTATTCTTTAAGCTAATTGGATGTCCGTATACTGGCTTTATACTTTACGTTTCTTAACAGCTATGATTTGTGTTCCATATATTTTAATATATTTAAGAGTACAATTATTGTTTTGTTATTAAGAAATCACAAGATTAGATCGAATTATTTAATAAAATTATTTTGGGTATCTTACACATATAATCTCACCTTTAGTTTCATATTTTATTTATAAGTATGAATATATTTTGAAATTATAAAATTAATGTCATTGAACTCTAATAACAGATTTATTTTTGTTAGATACGTTTTTAAATTCAAGTCTCTATTAGATTTATTCCAATGATCATAGAAGGAATTAAAAAATATATATAGTTATAATTTTCTGAATTATACCGTTACATTGCAAGAGGGATGCCTGTGCGAGTGTTCTCTCGCAGGTATTTCTCCACAAACTGACTGAGGGGCGCACCTGACTACGTTGGGAATGCCTCGCATTCACTCTGGTGTTTTCAAGGTTCACAAAGCCGAGGCACACTCATCTATTATAGGAGGTGTATGTAATAGGGGCGAAGACCTTGGGAATACGGTAAAGGTTGTTAGATGACACGGAAAAGGGAATGCTGAGACCCGAAAGCAAACTCGTATCCGTCATTTGGGAGGACGTGAGAATAGTACCCAATAGACGGACCTACCTGCAAGTTTTCTATGGTTTTACCTGCATCACTTTAGGCGAAACGGATCGGTTTCTTTAACTACTCATGCTAACATGCTCTACCTTCCAAATCCCCCCTTTTCAATTCCCTTCCCATGCTACTAAAGCGGAGTTGTCTTCTTCAGAATCACCCTCATGTGGTCTGTTACCCAAAACCAGTTAAATTGTTTGCATATTATACTGACATAAAATTACTGATACACTGAGTTTCTTCCAGAATCAGTATATATATATATATATATATATATATATATATATAAACATGCTAAGTTACAAACCCCGGCCGACTGTTGGTATAGGAGGTGGGAAGACTCATTTGTTACGTGCGTGACGTTGATTGCTGACGTAAATGAACGCGGAAAAGATAAGCTCTATATTCTGTGTACACGTGATCTGCCGTTGCAAATGGCCGACGCTGGGCGGGAGATCGCAAGCTTGCGATTGGCGGCTGAGGTCAGGTGACCGTGTTTCTGCAAGATGGCGTAAGCCACAAAGGAAGAGGAATGGTAGCCGTTAGCGCGAGGCGCTGGAGGACTGATGTGTTGTGGCTCGCGAATTCTTCGTGGCAAGATATGTTTTGTGGTACGCGCAGCGTCGCGACCACGTGTTTAAAGACGGCTAGCATATAAGCCACGAATAAATGGTGTTTGGCATAAATTAGAATCGCGATTAGTAGTTGCTGGTGTAAATTTAGTTCATGTCTCTGATTTCAATTAAACTATTGTGTTAAATGTTTGGTAATATTTCTGGCCGGGAACAACGCTTTAGTTAATATATATATATATATATGTTAATTGGTTTAGATGTTTAATTTAATTCGTTAATAAAAAATGCGTTTCTGAAATAATAATCTTTGATTTCGTTTTTGATAATTGAAAGATGCATGTTATTTTTACTATATTTTACTTTATAATTATATATTGTTAATAACAAAGAAAAAGTTAAAAATATAGCAAAATTTTGGTAATGGAGAGTATATGTCAGTTCATATGAATTGTATGTTGATTATGTATATAAATTGTTAATGGGATATTGAAGGCGTGTGTTATTGTAATTTGGCTGAGAATCCTTCGTGTTATCTTGAAAATTTAAGTTTGTTACGTATTGGCTCCAGCTGATGATGACAAATTATCGAAAGCTTCTTTAAATAAAGTGACGAAATGTTACTTTGACAGAGGATTGGAGGACTGTTTATCGGGGTTAATAATCTATAATATTACTGCAATCTATTTAATCATATTAATGTAGTTAAAATTTCACATATACTCAAATAATTAACAAAAAGGCCAACTTTAGGAAAATAATATTACAGAATGCGGAAAAAACATTACCATACATTACTTTCTTAAAAACTAGTGTATCTGTATATATTGTAACATGGACTTCAGTTGCGGCGTCACAATGTAACGCAAGGCGGTCGCCAGGTAATTTTAAATAAATTTATTTAATAACAACAACTTTATTCTCGAGTAATGAAATTTATAAAATACTAAGGCCATGTTCATTAATTAAATTTAACATTCATTCTCACGCCTTGTCTCGCCGGGAATAGTCAAATTATAAATCGTAAATCAGTGTGGGGTCTCACTTCTATTATTTTGGTAACGTGATCGAAGCCCAACGCCTCCTCCTACAGCTGCCAATATGAATGGCTGTCGACTGTTTCTGAATGCCAAGTCAAAGCTGCCACCAATAATCCTGTCTCGGGGCAGCCTAAATGCCTTTATTTATATATCAATGGTTGTTTAATTATTTTTGGCAATAAAAATTTTCTATAAAAATGTGCCCTTTATACGGAATCGGAGGTCCGCTTTTATCATTCCCAGGACTTTCTTATAGAACAGACTTTAAAATGAAAATACCATCTCTGAATTAACAGTGCGTGCTGAAAATGAAAAAAAAAGCTTTACATTGAGGGCATTTTTGTTGTTTTACGGTACTGTCTTGATTCTCCAGTCTACATCGTGTGATCACTGAACGTGAAGACCGCTTAATTTTTTCCCTTCGGCGCCGAGTGTCTTGTGCAGATAGAAGACCTTCGCAAGCCTATTTCAATCTTCCACGTTGCATACGAGCACTTTGCTCATTTAAGTCTACTCAGAGTGACTCCGACTACTCATCTGGATATCCAGGTTGGGGCAACGTAAAATCTACAGAAACGATTTAGAAAATTATATCTCATATCTTCCAATCAGTCCCCTTCCCCTCTCCAAAGCACGTACTTTTAAGAGCTACTCCCACTCCAGTGCAATTATTTACAACGGTGACAGGAGCATAATCCTCCCCAAACCCAACTATCCACGTACTGTAACTGAGCGAGGCCTTCAGCCCGATTGCAACCGATAAATGGTAGTATATCGTCATTCATTGTTGCCAAGTTGTTGACGAATTTCAGCACATTAAATGTCCCGACGAGGCACCTAAATGTCTGAGTTTTGCTGCCACCTTAGTAAACTCATTTTAATTACTCTCGGGCTGATCCCTTTACATACGCATCGCGAAATCATATGCGAAACTGTGCCTGTAAATCTCAAAATTATACTATGTATAAATGATGTAATGTATTACTGAATCCAGTTTTTGCGTTTCAAAGATAAAACGGTTGTAATTGTCATGAAGGTCTCAAGATGTGTGCCCCTCGGATAAGTTAATTGTGAAATAAGGTAAATGCCAGATAGAAACTGTATGCATCACATTTATAAAATCTTCGGAATCATCTCTATGCCCTACATCGATTATAAATTAAGTAGCCAAATACAAAAATGTTTGATCAAGTTTTATTTAATAGCAGTTAGTGATTATTTTTAATTCCATGCTGATTTTTCTTTGGGTTAACAATCTACATGAGAGTGGTCCTGAAATAGGCAAATCCACTTTAGTAGGGGAGATGCGGAAGGTAGAGCAAGGTAGCCAAGGGTTAACTAGGGCCCCCGGGCTATGGTGTTTCTAGATGTAGGGAAAACCCTAGAAAACCTGCATCAGGTAGGTCGGGCATTGGGTACTATTCTTACGCCCTTTCGAATGACGGGAGACGAGTTTACTGTAGGGTCGCAAAATTCCCTTCTCCGTGTCTCCACAAGTTTCAGGAGGCAGTTGGCCGACTGAACCAATGGGATCAGCGGACAACTCTTGCCATATGCCCAAGGTCTTCGACCCCAGTAAATATACCTCTTAAAATAGGTGAAGGTGTCTCGGCATGTGATAAATTTGATAAAAAAACCAGAGATAAACCGACATAATCAAGTGAGCCCCGCTGTCACTCTGGGTTGAAGCACCTGTGGGAAAACTCCCGCAGCGCCATCCTTATTCCATGCTGACGTCTAGTGTACTATTAATACATCCGAGTTATAAACATTACTGACAGTATACTGGTACTACTACTGTCTGAAATATTCTAAAGACGAATTATTTTATCATAAAAATAATTTTTTCAAAAAAATGATTAATTGATTCTACATCTCTCTGAAACTAACGACATGAAATTTCAAACAGTTAACTTAAAAACAAATAGCACGGCTTCGATCATAATTTGGAATATTTCGTAGGATAAATTTTGTGACGTGTGGCTAACCCCTAAGTACAAATACGAATGTATTTTGTAAACCAGAGCTGAAATTTGAAAGTGTGTGTTGAGTAAGTCATGAATATAAGATGTAAGATTAGTTAAAGGAATAGGAGAGGATAGAGTAACACTTTCTATAAAATCAGGAACAAGGAATAAGTCTTCGTAGCCAACTACAAACCAGGGAATTCGTGAATCCAGTTTGTCCGTTTCAAAGAATGTATTTATTTTATACGCTTGTCATTAAAAGAACTAATTTGTATTACATTTTGTTGTGTTTAATAAATCGTACGAAATAAAATAATGATAAAATTAAAAACGTCAAATAGCGAATAAATGCAGACTAATGATATTTTTATCAACCGGAAATTATCTGCTCTTTTATGTATCCCCTTTTTATTGTTATCAGAATTTACAGCTTTGATTAAGAACTTTACGTATGTCTTCTACATTCTTCTATTGATTATATTCTAATACATATATCGTTATAATATATTGTTGAATAATAAATTGCTGTCAATAAAAATATACCTTTTACGCAAATTTTAGAAATTTATATTTAGAAATAATTTAGGTAGGCAAAGTATATATTCCACATTCTAAAACCAATAATTTAAATGCTCGTATGTCCACAAAAAATATTTTGCTAAATTGTTGCAACAGAATAAATTCGTAATACCCACTTTCGCAGTAAACGCAAATATGACTATCCGTAAAATGAAGGTTGGCTTTAGAGGGCCAGTTAACGGTAACGACCCAGGCGTAGGATTTTCAAATTTTAGAATGGCATTTTCCGCGCAATAAAAACGTTCTCCCTCACTTGGGACCGAGAACAATTCATTTGCATCACTATCGCGTGCTCTCCTTTAATCATATTTTCCCTTTGACATTTATCTATCTTCATACACGCAGTAAAAATTAAATGAAGCCAGCCATAAAATATGCAGGCGGGAATAAATTTACGTTACGTAACGCAGTGGTGTGGGTTACATGAAGTGCGGGTGATTCGTCAGAGGTGAAATTTACCGTTTGTTCGTTCTCCGGGATGCGCCGCTGTCAAGAGGGGTGAAGAGGGAGGCACGTCCGCGCAAATAGATCGCGAGGAGGGCGACGAGATTAATATCATTCGCACAATTACAAGACTCAGGCAGCAAGCAACCATTACGATTCGGATGCTATGATTTGACCTCGAAATCGAGTATTTGAACCAGAAGGGGCCCAAGTGTTCGCGAGTTTGGGGTTCCATATAGTTGCTTCTAGGTAACTGGAATGGGCAATTGTTGGTACAATTTAGCAAAGACTGCTGAGGATTTTAAGCATAATTACATGCTCAAACATAAACTTTTAGATCCCCGTTTAATTTTAATTCAATAAATAAAAAGACGGCCAATAGGTCAGCACATTAATTTATCACTATTTATTCAAAATCGACGTTTTGTCTCAGGCGTACAACAAACATAATATTACAATAAATTAAATATGGGTTCTGTGTTACTATTTTTAATATATATAAAATGGTTCAAAACTTACAAATTTAGTAATTCATCATATTTACTCCCTGACTCACCCAGCCGAAAAGATAATTCAATTTACATGTGCAGAATTACATGTGATGAAATTCGTGTCGCGGACCATCTCCAGCCCCTGGCCGAAATGATGTAGTAACATTGAGTGCTTTCGGCAGTTTTAAATATTAACAATATAGAAGAATATTAAAAAGTTAAACTAGTACAGCAAAAGAGTATCGTAAATTTAGTTCAAATTTTTCGTGCCATTTTTAACATTGATTGCATGAGGGTTGCACCTGTTCTACAACATTTCATTCATCATTCTCGAGAAGTAATTGTTTTCTCTGTTTAAATTTCCACATTTTACTAATCGAAATTGTGATTATTAATATATATGTGTTTGGACACAACCGTGTACTTTTGAATGCCTAATTTGATGTTGTTTTATGTTTCTTAATACGAACTTTTAAAGCTCTTTTTGTTTGTCCGATATACAATGCATTATAATCTAAACAATTAATTTTGTAGATAACATTACGTTTTTCCAGAAAGTTAATTTTTTCTTTAATATTTTGAACGAAATTTAAATTATTTATTGATTTGAAAACAACATCTACACCGTATATATGAAACAAGCCGTTTAGTTTATTTTGTATGTTAGCTATGTAAGGTAAAATTAAGAAATTCATTTTTCTGTTATTAATCTTTTTAACCGATAAATTATTGTCAGAATACCTGATTTTATTAAATCTAATTTTGATTTTTGTTGATGAAATTGATTTTGTATGAATTTTGTATCAGAATATGGGTAACTTTATTTAGGTTTACACTGTGGTATTTGTGGCGTGACAACTTGACAACTATATTATAAATTATTTTATTTAATTTATTATAAATTTTAAAGTCAAAAGATATGTTGTAATTTTAATTAAATTACAGTATAGAGTAACACGCGCCCATATACAGTAAAAATTATGCAACTTATTCTTTACGTTTATTGAGTTTGAATAATAATGCCTGTATTGTCATAATTGAGAACTTTGTTTATGGATGAATTGAAACACAGAAATAAATCTTGTCTTAGTCGAATAGTCAATACTCATATTAATGAATACTGCAATTCACTAAATATTTTTTAATTGAAGTCGTTGATTGTTTACATTTCGATCATAAGAAAAACTTGGTTCATTATAACGTAGGCTGAAGTTAGCGTTCTTTTTTCAGATCCGCATAAGCCCTAATGCGTCTGCTGCTTTGCAGAAACAAGCTGTAATACCTCCAAGACTGACCATAAACTTGCCGAATGTAATTACACAAGTTGTGATTAATGATCCACGGGAGGGCTAATTATACGGAACCTACCTGCACTTCCCGAAACTTCGCAATGAATAGCAGTTCAGTATCTTAATGCGAACAAATTTCTTGAAACATTATCGTAAAGTCTCTGTAATGTATAATATAGGAATAGATTGAAAAAATAAATCCTACTTAAAATGTAACAGTATATCATTATACCGTGATAAATAATAAGCACAAAATATTGAAATCAAGTTAAGAAAATTAGAAAAATATTATAAACTTGATGAAAACAAAGAAATTGAGAAGTCTAATATCAGGGGAAAGGGTTCCCTTCTTAATTATTTATTATAACTCCACAGTTAGATGGCAATTGTAATAATAAAAATGTCTTAATTTATTAGATATATGGGATCAATTTTTGAAGGGTGCAAGAGAAAAGAAAAGGATTAAATTAATAGTTTTGAAAATAATAAAAATTAAGATTCAATATGCAAACAAGGGAATTGAACAAAATTATTTACACATGAATTGGAGAGCATTAATGAGTTTATATTGAGACTGTTTAATAAAAGGTCACCCCTGTAGTGAACCAAATCTTTTATGTCAAATAGGCCTAGCAAAGTGAATTTATTAAATTCAATATCAACGATACCGTAGAAGACTGTAGCTGCGTTCTCTCTTTGTGGTTCGCTTCGGTATGCTTAGTGTTAACGATTTGTAGGTGCCTGGAGTTGATTTTCGTTGACTGTATCGTATGATCCGGCTGAACGGATGACGCCTTGGGCCAAAATAGTGGAAACTTCTACTAAATTCTACATCTTCCGAGGTCTCAAGTGCTCCTCCGAGCTATCTCACAGTGGCTCGGATTTCAATAATGTTTCTGCCCCAAAACTTCTCTTCATTTTTCCTCCTACAGCCCTAATTCTCCTCCTCTTTTCCAAAACCCAACAGCTGCAATTTCAAATGTCATACATTGGTTGGTATTTACACAATTGCAGCCAAAAGGAAAATGTTTAGCTGCAGAATGTAAACAAGAGACATCGCACATATGTCTTGCATTAGTTTCGCACAGTAGCCGCTTCCAATTATCTACGCCTACTTTCCGACTTGAGGGGAGTAAATATTTCTTGGATTAGGGACAGATGACACATATTGTCCACAAAAGGTCGCCCGAAGGAGGTTGTAAGAGATGACCACGCACACACAAAAATTCGTCGCAGATTTTCAGACTTTCTCTCGCGCAATTTTGATACATTACAAACAGTTTATAATGGTTAGTTTTATATAAAATTTGGTAATTGTTTGGATAGAAACTCCGGTATTGGCTGAACTGGGTATAAAAGTTACTGTCTCTCTCTCTTAACATTTACTATTAGTCCCCATGTGAAGAATCAGACTACGTCATATATTACATTAAGTAACAAGCGATTATAAGATCAAAATAAATCACAATTAACTAGCAAAAATCCTTAAATCCGCAATTAAAGTAAATAAGACAAGTATAAACTAACTGAAAAAAGGGTACACATTAAGAAGCACAAAAAGGCATACAGAATGAAAATGCCACTTCTTGGAGCTGTACGATGAGGAATCTGACCTTCCGTGGTAATTATAGGCCATACACGAAACAAACAAATAAAAGAGTAGAGAAAACTCCACAGAAAGTGTTTAAGTTATGTAACAGATTATTTTACAAAGCAACGCATTCAACACTTTCAGAGGAAAATTAATTCAACGATCAAAAATGAAAAGTTGATTGACAGAATGGACGGAGTTATTAGGAAATGAAAGATGCTATTCTACCGAAATTTCCTGGTATTGTTAGATAAGTTCCATTAAGTAATGACTTAACAACGGAAAACAGGAAGCAGCTTGTAACAAAGAAACTTTGCTGTGCAGATTGGCTACAATATGGTAATTGTTTGGATAGAAACTCCGGTATTGGCTGAACTGGGTATAAAAGTTACTGTCTCTCTCTCTTAACATTTACTATTAGTCCCCATGTGAAGAATCAGACTACGTCATATATTACATTAAGTAACAAGCGATTATAAGATCAAAATAAATCACAATTAACTAGCAAAAATCCTTAAATCCGCAATTAAAGTAAATAAGACAAGTATAAACTAACTGAAAAAAGGGTACACATTAAGAAGCACAAAAAGGCATACAGAATGAAAATGCCACTTCTTGGAGCTGTACGATGAGGAATCTGACCTTCCGTGGTAATTATAGGCCATACACGAAACAAACAAATAAAAGAGTAGAGAAAACTCCACAGAAAGTGTTTAAGTTATGTAACAGATTATTTTACAAAGCAACGCATTCAACACTTTCAGAGGAAAATTAATTCAACGATCAAAAATGAAAAGTTGATTGACAGAATGGACGGAGTTATTAGGAAATGAAAGATGCTATTCTACCGAAATTTCCTTGTATTGTTAGATAAGTTCCATTAAGTAATGACTTAACAAACGGAAAAACAGGAAGCAGCTTGTAACAAAAGAAACTTTGCTGTGCAGATTGGCTGCCTATACAAATATTGAACGTCGTGGACAAATTGGCAACAATTTCGGAAGGACATCTGAATTTAGGGAGACAAGAGAATACGGAAGCATATGTACGCAGAAGAGTTAAAGTTTATAATTTCGAGAAGGAGAGAAGTTTTTGGGGCTAAATCAGTCGGAAGACAAGATATCTAAATGTAGAACTAGAATCCGCATTGAATGTTAAATCATCATGGACTATTGAATTGATACTAAGTGTCGTGTAGTAACTGGGAGAAAGCTATGAATAGTGGTTAATAGTAATGTGGATAGTTAGCTGACAGGTACGGTGGGACCAATGAGGGAGAAATGCGTTTTTTTCGAGGCTCGAAGATGAACCTCAGTCATACTTGTCTAATTGTAGCAATATTCACTTTTTGTTATTGACAAAATAAAAGTTACGTGTTAGAAGTGTTTTTATATTTTGTCCTTATCTTAATCCGCGAGAAAACAAGCCATTTAAGGCTTCAATGAATTTGTTGTACCAACTAATTTCTTGACTACCATTTCATTTAATGAAAAAAATGTTGTTTTATAAATAATTTTTATATTTAATTATTAACATAAAACAGTTTTTAATTCCCGTCAACACAATAAGAGTGAAATTATTACTAATATGACACTAAATTTTCAGGGGAGGAGGAAAATATTTCATCAGTGAGACCGTTATTAATCAACTTAGATGATAATTTTATTTGGACTAGGTCAGGGTTTCCCAAAATTTTTCTGTAATAGTAAACTTCACAAAATCAGACATTTTAACGGAACAAATGGTTTCATTTTTACGTTCGGTCATTCCTACTTGTAAAAAAGCTTAAATTTTTATTTGGTAATTATTATTAAATAATAAACCTTACTGCCGACGAAATTGTAGTATTAGGGGAGGCAGAAGAGAACTTGGAAACCATAATAAACGGCATGAACGTAGTCCTGAAGAAAGAGTTCAATATAAAGATTAATAAAGGCAAAACCAAGTTAATGGAGTGTAGTATGGGAAACAGTGGAATAACAGTGTGTTAGATTGGGAAGGGATATTTTGACCGAAGGAATTCTGCTACTTGGGAAGCGTAGTAACTAGGGACGGTAGAAGTATAGTAGACATAAAGAGTAGGATAGCACAGCCAAGGAAGGCTTTCGCGATTAAGAGGGATTTACTTACGGGCAATATAAGTGTGAATAATAGGAAATCGTTGCTAAAAATGTTTGTGTGGAACGTAGCGTTATATGGGTGCGAAACGTGGACGATAGGCTTTGGGGAAAGGAAAATAATAGAAGCCTTTGAAATGTGGCGCTATAGGCAAATGCTGAAAATCAGTTGGGTGGATAGAATCACTAACGAGGAAGTTGTAAACAGAATAGGGGAAAAGCGAATAATATGGTGAAGGTTGACTAAGATAAGGGATAGATTAATGGGGCACGTTTTAAGACACGAGGGTCTTGTATAATTATCATTAGAGGGAAGTGTGTGGGGTGAGAACAGAAGAGGGAGGTCAAGGATGGAATGCGCTAAGCAGAGTAGGGAGGATGTAGGTTGTGCTAGTAATAAGGTAATGAAAAGGCTTGCACAAGATAGGTTAGTATGGAGGGTTGCATCAGGCCATTATTACACAACAACAACAATATTTTTAAATACAGATCTGTAATACAATATAAACATAAAAATATGAAAAAAATAAGCACTTATTTATTTTGACGTTTTGGGTCCTTGAATTGCATGTTATGTTTATAACAGGCACAATATTTGTATGTGGAATTTTAATATCTGTTTCTGTACTTCATTGAAGAATAATAAGAAAATCCCCCTTCGCATAAATATGTTGCAGATATCCTAAGTAGAACAATAATAGGTTGTTATGAAATATTGGGATACTCGTCAGACTAACTCACCCGGAAATTGTTTGAAGGCTGATCTTTGTATTTTTGTTTCAAATATGAGTCGCTGATTAAATCAATTAGATTTTCTTAGCCACTTGCACTTAAATCTACGGAGAATGGATCTTGAACCGAGGAATCGTTATTACTAGCTTTCGGAAAATATTGCAAAATTGTTGATTTCAAGTTATATAGCTGTTAGAAAAACATTTTGGAAACTTTTTCATCTACTTTAAAATCAATTAATTCAAAAATTAGTATAAGGCAGGAAAAGAATTAAAATCAAGTGAATTTGTATTTTTTGTTTTCTTGTATTAAGAACTGTAATACATTTTCCTTGTATTGGCAAGTTAAGTTCATTACACTTTTTAAAAATATCTGCCAGACATGCAAGTTTTATCAACCATTATTGATTTGTTAAAACGTCAACAAAAGCGAAAATTAACGTCTTATATAAGCTGTTAAATATCACTTTTTAAATGGATGATTATGATCTGAAATACTTAAATTAATACAGATACTTTTGTGACCATGTACGTTTTTTGTTTGTTAGCAAAACTGTAACAACATTAACCGTCTTTCACGGACTATTAAAATTCTCCTGTGGACCTCCGTTTCAGAAACGATGCACTAGTAAATGGTCCTGACAGACTACAACTTGGCGTCGTTGAATTTCTAAAAAAAAGGTGTATAACGTTAGTGTTTTTGATTGTCAAGTTAAATAAAATATTATCTCTATAATTCTGGGCTATGACTCATACTCGTACAGTATTCTGATTGATTAAACACGTCCACATTTATTCATTGTTACCCAGGTTTCCTATTGAAGGGGGAAACAAGGAACATGGTTTGTTTGTTTTTCAACGTTGTTAAATCAGTTTTGAAGGAAGTTAGGAACAAATATAAGGTGTTGAGAAACATGGAGAACATTGTTCATGAACACTAATGTGAAACATTTGTTTACGGTGTGGACTAGACTGTGATGTTCCTTGTCTTTCATTCACAGGGTGTAAAGAGGATGTGAGTAATCATTCGACTTTCCCCCATTCGATGCAAACGGAGTTTTCGTCTTACGAACTGATTAAGTGATGTTACAATCCATAGTATAGATAGAATAACTCCAATTTTTTTCGAAACTCTTGTTAGGCCGCACAGAACTGTTTGGGAAACCCGGGCCTAGGTCATTAAAATTTTAAACGCACCGTTAAAGTTTGTTTATTAGCATTAAATAAAATAAACAATTATTGAGTGATTCGAATAAATAAAATTAATGAATATTGTATTATAATTTCTAATATTAGACATGTTTTACCTTAAAAATTATTTAGTCTCTAATTCAGTTTTGTTAATTAAAATCATTCATAAAACTTTCAAATATTAGAACAATTAATCCCGTCTCTTGGTCAAGGCAAATTAAAAAACCGATGTCATGATAAGCTGGGCTTTCTCTGTGGATTTTCAGGACTTATTGCCAATGAGATGATGTTGCGTATTACGGTCAGTCATTAAAGCCCGAAAGATGTCTTTAGATTTCTTATCACCCCTGGGGAAATTTTCTTACCGAGGAGTGCTGAATTATAATAGTGCTACTTTATTCTGTAACATGCCATTACGCTTGCTGGAGGAACAAAGGCGTAATTAAATTTCTGTTTATGACGAGTGATAAAATTCTTGGCTTTAACAGTCCTTTTCTTTCCTTAATGAACGTGTTATATTTACCCCACAGTATTGTAGACAAGTAGTCGTATTCACTATTACTTGTGATGTATATTAAATAGTTCATTAACCTTCGTATCAACTGAAATATTGTGTATTCGATCCTTACGTTCCAATTTTTTAAAGAAAAACAAATATACCCTTTGCAGGTTTTAATTTTGTACACCATTACTAGGGTTTAAGTACCTTCTAAGAACGAGTTAAAAGAGAAATTGAGCAGTGAATCGCTCTCCCTTCAACGTCAATGTTATGTCTTCTCTTTTGACATCATTAAGAATTTGGAATTATTGGATCATTGTTTAACGAAAACAACAAAAATTATCTGGATATATATATATATATATATATATATATATATTGATTCCACAAATATTTGTATTTGATATAAAGTGGATAATAAACCAAATATCTTTTATAAGATTTTAATTATTCATTTGTAACTAAGTTTTACGATCTGTGAATCTCATAATACCAGCCGAAATTCACATACAGGGGTTGGACAAAGTAATATGAACATCCGCATTTACACAATATTTATTGATTAAGAAGGAGTTGGACAACCATTTTCTTTGAGAATAGCTGCAATTCGTCGCGAAATATATTCGTAGAGTCTGAATAGTTTCCAACGGAATATTATCCCACTCTTGCAGAAAAACGTCCGCCAATTGCCGCAATGATGTTGGAGCTGGAAGTCTGCTCCTCACTTTCTGCTTTAAAACTCCCCATAACGGTTCAATGATGTTGAGGTATCGTGATTACGCGGGCCAGGGAAGATGTTTTATTTCTGATGCTCTACAAACCACGCCTGAACCGTTTTGGCTGTGTGTATGGCAGTGTCTGACAGCAATATACGAGGCATAGTAAGCACTTGATTGTTGAGGATGTCGAGATATTCATTCGCAGTAATTCGGCCAGTAAGGGTAATGATCGGACCAGTTGAATACACAATATAGTCGCTCAAATTTTAATGGAACCTCCCCGTGCTTGACTTGAGGAAGCAGACAGGCCGGATCGTGGTGTTCTCCATAAAAACTAAAAAAATGTAAACGATGATTCATCGGACCATGCAACATTCTTCAATTCATCCAGTGTCCAGATTTTATGATTTGTAATAGCCCTCTTCCATGAATGTTAGCTTTTTGAAGCTCCCGCCACACTGTTTTTGTCGAAAAGTTATTTCTCAAGTAAGTGGAAGTTTTTGTTGTCTGGTCACAAACTATTTAATGTTCGTCTGACTCTGTCAGTTAACTTCGGCCTTAGCCCACTCTTGGTGTTTTACCATGTTTTGTGAATTCCGTCATTACTTTCGATACTGTCACTCGTGTGATATTATACAGTTGAGCCGTTTTCGTCATAGATGCTCCCGCTAACCGCGCACCAACGATTTGTCCTATTTACAAGTGTAATAGATTACGCATCTCACCGACCACCGGTGTTAACCGTCCCAGAACAAAGCATATAATATACTGAAAGATAACGTGGCACAACAACTGGGCACTGCAGTCACATTGCAGAATTTACACGTACACAGTGGTGCCAACCAGCAACAAGCCGTACCCTATTGCATAGTGGTCATATTATTTTGTTGAACCCAACTCCAAAATTAAAGGAATTGAATATAGAATACCAACGATTTATTACTGAACCTGCATACTAAATCGGTCAAAGGTGAATAAAATGAGGTTTGGTTGGATTTTTCTCAACTCTTGAATACTTCAGAACAAGCACACATTATTTGACAATTTGATAGTCCTAAGTGTCTAAATATGATTTGAATCCGAGACTATGCAGTTAGATACATTTAATGTACTTTACACTGAAACAGAGATCGCAGTTAAGTCATTTGAAGAGTTTACATCATTTACATTGGTAACTATAATTCGTATTGCGTTATTTAAAATATTCTGCGTTATTTAAAACTAAGACGTTCTGTTACGATAAAAATTAGAAAACTACACAAGTAATTTTCATCAGATATTTTTAGAAGAGATTATCTAGTGTTTACCATCATCCTAAGTTCAATTTTCAGTGACCGTGCTCAGAGCGTCCATAGTCAAACAGTGCTAACATTGAGCAGGTAGAGAGGGTCTCTAATCCTCTTAGTTATGATCGCGTGAATAATGAATTCATTTCCGAAATAATTGCTTTTTATTAACGGCGAAATATTTGAGAAATACAGTTACTAATATTTTATGGCTTATTAATGTTAGTAATAACTATTCGATGTCAGTTATATTCTGAATTATGTGTTACAGCGTTTAATTTTTACATTAGAATTATCATTAATATTTTTTATTATTAGTTAATTATTCGAACCATTATTATTAGTAAATTATTATTGTTGTAACTATTATTAATACATTCTACTTTTGTTTCACTGATGAATCACAGACTTGGGGTTTTCAGCATTGCTGGCTTAAAAATTACAGGGGGTTTTCAATTACGGTATTTTTATGCACTTACCGTGTTTTTGTTTTATGGGTTGCCTACATTTTTTCTTTAACACGCAATTATCCAATTTAATTTTAATTCAGCGTTTTCGAACAATACATTAGAAAATTTTAAAAATTTTGTGTTATATAGCAGTACTGTATGTAATCCTCTATCTATACACCTGAATGTATGCTTTACTCATTTAAAACAAATACTAATTTTTCTCGGCGTATTGTGTCCTATTTTCTATTTTCAGGACATTTGTCTGCATTTCTTCCAAATTTATTCCTACGGATTTCATAGTATTAAGATTTTGTAGTTGCAAAATATTATGGGGAAAATGATACATCAAACACTTTAGTGCAATAAGTTTTATACACTGAAGGTTGTAAAAATAAAATTGAAGATTATTTTTAATGGAATTACCAACATTACTAATAACCGTGGCTCTAGAAAGTATTTATTGGGAAGCAGTAATAGGTTTTAAAAAATAGTTTTACTGAATTAAAATCTCAGAACTTTCCAGACTGAAATTGGTTTTAAATCATTTGTTCTATTTTGAATTGTGCTAAATTAAATTTATTTATTTAATTAGAATGTATTAAGAGATTAACAGCTAATATAAGTATAAATTTTAGAAAATCATTACTAAAAATGTTCTTATGGAGTGAGGCGTTATATGGTTGCGAATCGTGAACGATAGGTGTTGCAGACAGGAAAGGAATATAAGCTTTCGAAAATTGGTTATATAACAGAATGCTGAAAATCAGATGGGTGGATGGGGCAGCTAACTAGCAAATTCCATGCAGAATAGGGGAAGAGAGAACAATTTGGAGGACTTTGACCAAGAGAAGGGATACATTAATGGGCCAAGTTTTGATTCATGAGAGTCTTGTAAAATTAGCATTAGAGGGAAGTTTGTAGGGTAAGAACTGAAGACGGAGGCAAAGGAAGGAATTCGCTAAGCAGATTAAGGAGGATGTGAGATTGGTAGCTATATATAAATGAAAAGGCTTGCGCAGGAGGGTTGCATCAGACCAGTCTTAGAACCGAATACCACAACAACAACAACTTAAGATTAATATGTCGGACGTCCGTGAACCAAGTTTTGAGACCATATGAAACATAGTAAATTTTTGACGAAACATTTCTTGAAAATAAAATAATTAAACTAATCCGATTTCCATAAATTATATACAAACAATGGCCGAAAGTTAAGTTTTAATTCTCGTCTCCAACATTCGGAAACTCTTCTGTTCATTAATGAGAATCTTAATAAAATTTCGTGTTACTACCGGAACCCGTTTCGTACTTTAATAAAGTACTTACAATATTTCCTTATCTTCAAACTTAAAAAAATAGATTTAAACGATAAAGAAGCTTATAAGGACATGTGCTTTATTAATGTGTTTGGAAACACGTAATGGATTTGCTTGATAAATGCACTCAATAAATCCCATCCTATAATCGTTATACTTTTTTATGTGATGGTGCCTTTTACTGAAACTGTTATGTCCTCTTCCGATTTCATCTTAAATTTTATCCAAAGGCACCATCGGATTTCTTTATGTTCAGTCAGCTACTATTTTAATGCTGGAATGGATAATTTTTTACAATTTAAAACAACATTGTGAAATAGTATATTTTAGAAACAGTATGCTCAGATATTTAATGGGCATTTACTCAAATAATAATTACAATTTGTAACGCACACCTTCAAATGTTTCCATATAAGTATGAATTACAAATTCACGCAATATTAAAGCAATTAATCTTAAATAATTTCTTTTTTGGAAATAAGTACAGTGGGAACTGAAAATATAGTTTCATTTCGTCGTCTTTCCCTGTCCCCTGCCGTTAAAATGCTCTCAAGCCGTTAGCTGAAGTGCAATATCGTCGAGCACCAGGAAACAAATTAATGAACTAATTGCACAATCCATTTGGGTTGCACCCGTTTGGGTTCTTGCTGGGTGGTCCAGCCTCCATGTTGCCTCCTCTGTGACACTAGGCTAGGTCGCCGGTGATTAAGACGGGGAGGGGCTGCTCAGTCGAGGAATGCAATTACCGCCGTTGGAGGATGCTGTTTCAAGTGTTCTGCAAATGAGCACGCCGTTCTGGTAAGGAGTAATGGAATGATGCCCCCTCTAGCCGGCTCCCAGGAGCTGTTTGTTAGTGCAAATCCTTCGTCCTCGAGATTGCAGCTACGCGCTTGGAACAGCATAATTCAATACAGATAACAAGTATCTCCTCGCCTCAAAATCTGAGCCTACACCTAAGTTACGTGCTGCTCCTCAAAAATATTACGCAGAACATAAGTACCACATTTCGCTTAAATAATGAACTGCAGGGTACTGCAATAAACGTATCGCTTATTAAATTATTTTAATTTTCACATACATAATCTATATATGTATAAAAATGAATCCCTATTTCCCTTGGTCAAGCCATAACTTCAGAACGACTCTAACGATTTCATTCATTTTATTTATTTATAAGTTTTCTAATACTCTGTACAAGGTTCTTACGGAAAGAAAAATAAAAAAATTTGCGAGAAAATTAGAAAATTTCAGAAAACTTTACTACGAGAAGGCTACTTTACATCGCCGCGTTTGAATCTCCAGTGGTATGCGGGTTGCCTATACCCTTGATCTGTTTATGCTCCAAAAAGGCTCAACGGATTTCAATGAAAATTTGAGGGATTCAAACAGGAATTTTAACTTAAAATTTAGTGTATGTTTCATTTTGATATCTTGCAGAGTTCAGAAGATATAAATGTAAATTTTTTATATATCCATTATATTGCCGCGAGAAAGGCTGCGTAATATTCAATTGAGAGTTAAAACTCCTATTAGCCGCTCTTCTTACCATTCATCCCACTTACTGAGCGTAATTTTGGCAGCATGAAAGACAGAGATAGAGGGAGGGCGAGCAATATAACTCCATCTATTGTTGTAAACATGAGAAAGCGGGACCTGTTCACAACAACCTACGATTTATAAGGTTTGCTGTGAAGCCATCATAAGCTCTCTTTCTCTGTCTTCTTTGTCAACCACTGGGCTGGACGGACGTTCTCATATAGTATTGATAGATTGACATTCATACGAATACAATTACCATTTCTTTCAAAATAGAAAAAATTAGTGTGTTTCGTGTGTTTTGATGTGTTTTTAGACGCTTATCATCGTGTTATTTATGTTGAAGCGTCAAAATTTCGGTTGGCGTACATGTAACGCAAGTCGAAATCATAATCTTCGTGACAATGAAACTGAAGAAGAATGTAGGCAGTGTCTGGAGGCAAACGAAATGGAAATGGAAACAAAAGCATATTTAAAAGCTTCTTTTAAAACAAAAGAAGCTTTGAAATATGCTATAGGCGAATGCTGAAAATCAGCAGATTGAGACGACTGATCCGGATGCTTGCAGTGGAGCCCGGTAGCAGTAGGTTCTTGTACGTTCTCAGGCTTGATACCAGAGTGTTCAAAATCGCTTTACCCAACTCCTATCGTCCACGTTTCGCACCCATATAACACCACGCTCCATACGAAACTTTTTAGCAACGATTTCCTAATATTCACACTTATATTACCCGTAAGTAAATTCCTCTTTTTCGCGAAAGCCTTCCTTGCCTGTACTATCCTACTCTTTACGTCCACTATACTTCTACCAACCCTAGTTATTACGCTTCCCAAGCAGCAGAATTTCTTAACTTCCGTCAAAATATCCCTTCCCAATTTTACTCCCTTTGTTATTCCACTGTTTCCCAAACTACACTCCATTACCTTGGTTTTCCCTCTATTAACCCTTATAATGAACTCTTTCTCCAGGACTACGTTCATGCCATTTATTATTGTTTCCAAGTGTTCTTCTGACTCCCCTAATACAACAATACCATCGGCAAAGCGTAGAGTTTTTATTTCTTCTCCTTGCAGTATGATTCCTTTTCCATATTCCGTTTTAACTTTATTCATCGCCTGTTCTATGTATAAGTTAAACAGTATTCTAATTATTGCTGCCCGTCTTCTGTATAGATTATGTATAAATCTCTTTTCTTGATATTTTATTACTGTGCTCTTCAAAATCCTTAATAGTGTGTTCCAGTTCATATTATCAAACGCGTTTTCTAAATCTACAAATGCCATAAAATTTGGCAGTTTTTTTTCTTATCCTGTTTTCTAAAATGAGTCGCAAAGTCAATATTGCTTCTCTTTTCCCTAGTTTCTACCTAAACCAAAATTGATCTCCTAACTCGCATTCTATTTGTCGTTCAATTTTTCTATATACTATTACAGTTAATATTTTGTATCCCCCCTTTTCAATTCCCTTCCTATGCTATTAAAGGGGAGTTGCCTGTTTCAGTATCACCCTCATGTAGTCTGTTAACCCCCATTTCTTCCCCTCACAGTAAACAACCATATTTTGTATGTATGAAGTACTAAACTATTTGTTCTGTGCTGCTCGCATCTATCAGCCTCAGTCTTCTTCGGAATGGGAATATTTATGTTTTTACTAAAATCTTCTGGTATTCTTCTTATTTCGTAGATTTCACAAACTATTCTGAACAGCCACGATATTGATTCTTCGCCCGATGATCTTATCAACAATTCCTCAGGTGTGTCAGCGTTTTCTGAAACTCTGACCTTAAAATTTTGTCCCCCAAATGTTTGATGTGCACCGTGATATAGATCTTCTAGATATTCCTTCTTCTTTAGCCAGAATTGGCTTCCCATCCGCTGTCCTAATGTGTTACTTTGAGTTTCCGATAATCTGCAACTATTTTCCTTTACACCATGAATTCTTCAACCGCTTTGCATTTCTCTCCTAACCAAGCCTGATTGGCTGATTTGCACTTCCTACCTATCTCATTCTTCAAGAGTCTGTTCTACTCTTTACCAATTGCATCTCTGGCATTTTTATATTTACGCCTTTCATCAATCATTTTTTTATTTCTTGTGTTATCCTTCCTTTTCTATTGGTCTTAGATATTCTTCCTATTTTTTCTTTTCCTGCTCTAGTCATTTCTTCGTTCATGAATGACCATTCCTCTTCAATATTGTTTCTTTCTCCTTTCTCTATTAATCAACTCTGCATAGTTTCTTTGAAACTCTGAATCATCCCCTGTTATTACAATTTTTCTAATTCCCATATATCTGTTCTAATTCCCATTATACGTGTATTATTGCATTACGAGCTCAAATATTTCAAATAGTAAAATATCACATCACTTATAGTATCTTCTTCCAGATCTTATGAAGAAACATTTATGTAAGTTAATTACCTAATTTTCCATTTTTGCCGGACAAATTAAAAAAATCGGAAACCAGGCAACTTTCGGACGGCTGCAAAATGTATACTAATGTGTTATAACATTCATACTATTAGTACTGCTAGATAAGCAGCCGAACAAAATAAAATAAAATGAAAATGAATTGCACAATAAGCAGTTAAGTGTCGTATACAAGACAATTTTGATAAATGAGGCGGAATATAGTTGAGTAAGGGAACTAATTCCGAGGGTGACGAACTGTAAATATTGAGGAATATATTTCAACAATAACCTTAGGTTGGAGGAGCAGGTGAATTTCACGAACCAAAAAGCGTGAAATGCCTCAGATAACAAGGAATATAATGTAGGGAAGCTCAAACTCTTAAGAGGTAGCATATTATCTTCCTTTAGTCAGGCCAGCTTTAGGATACGTAAAGACTCCCTGTTGAAAATAATCATTAAAATTGTTAATGAGTGTTTTGAAAAGGGCACTGAACAGAGAATGAGGAAAAATAAACTCCATCAGATAAAAGTACTTTTATATCGGTAGGTGAAACTAAAAATTGAAAGAAAAAAATGTATCAACAAAAAGCAAATTTTAATTCCCAAGTAGGAATATTACGTAGTAGAAACAACTACCAGCATAAGTGTTTGGTGAAAGACTTCTTCAAAATAATAAAAAAGAAGTTGTTTAACGTAATAAAGTTTATAATATAATGTAATATTCAAATTTAATAATACAATCCGAAGTGCAGTTATTTAGTTTGTATTTTCCTTGCCGTGATTCTTTGTCAGGGTACATATAATACTAAGAATAAAAAATTATTATAGTTAATGTCAGGTAGATTAGAAATATTGAGTAATTGGATAAAGGAATCATGCCACCGGGTTATTTTCACAATTGTAGATAAATAAACATATGCCTACATCCATTACCATATTTTAGGCTAGCTGGGTGCTCGGTATTGGTCGGATATTTATTAACGAGGAATGTTCATAAATAAATTCTTTAGAAAAGTTGTATTTGAACTTATTGTCGCTATCCTGTTCAATACACAAGCTTCTCTATTCCCTCCCACTTCAGAACATCTTTGTGCCCCTGCTCCTTGGTTAAAAATTAATTTAACCCAAACGTACCTCCAGGAGGTGAAGAGATCATCTGAAGGTGCTGAGTTGAGGGTGTTGTTCAATACGTGCAAATTGAGTGAGTCCAAGAGTTCCTTCGTGCCTAAAGCTGTGTGAGGACGGGCGTTGTCGTACAAAAAGTTCACTCCTCTCTTCAACATTCCATATCCTTCTGCTATGAATGCTCCTTTTACGTTTTCTAGTGCCTCACTCCATCCTTGTTCATCGAGGCATAAATTCGACCAAAATGATGCTTTTTCGGTCCCAAAACTCTGAGATCATGATATATTAAAAAGAAATTTAGGCAATTTGTTCTTCTTCCACCAAACTCCCTGCACCTCTTAAAAATATCATCATGTTCATAACACCTTTACGTAAACCCTTTTGATTTGCGAAAAAAGTTTGGTAGGTTATATTTCTTCAGCGAGTAGGATGCGAATCACGGCATGTGGCTCGTAGTTGGTGTTACTTCTTACGGGCATCTTTCATGCAACTGGACACTACAGCCTGTGTTTGCGTACTACCGTGTTCCAGCGATGCACACTCTGTGAGGAGATCCACATCTCTCACTCAATATTACCAAGCCTCGAAAAACAAAAAACTACAGCCCGTTATGGTCACAGTACATTTACATTATATAAATATATATATTATTTCCAAAAAGGTATGAATTCAATACTAATCTCTTGCTCGACACTAATTTAGAGACCAACATTTTTTAGACCATTAACCTTCTCATATGGCACACTGATGGGGGTAAGTTTATAATTTACAGATATCGTAAGTGACGGTACCAACAACGGTATGAATTCTCCAGGAACATTAAATAAGTTTAGTAGTTTACGAAATCTAACAAAACCCTTTTGCTTTCACAGAATGAAAAATATTACTTTTGCCGTAATGGAGTTCTTTACTTAAAAACAATTAGAAAGATCTCGGTACCTTAAGGTAGTCCATTTTATGCAATAAGGGGTTATATAATAATGGGTTACTAATAGTGTAATTATTCTTAAGTAAATGGTACACAGTTTGAAATTTTTATGTGCTATATACAAGAGTTAGATATTTTAAGACGGATGATTCTGAACGTGATCTTTTTTATGTATAACTATTAATGTAATTTTCCTATTAATACATTTATCTCGAAACTCTGAAAAATATTTTTGGTTATAAATCTTAGGAAATAATAGTAAACTCAAATTTAATACGTCGGTTAAAGAACTAGGAAGCACATTATTTAATTTCTGTTAGTAAATTTGGAATCTTAATCAGACAATTAGGACACTTTTACTCCACTTTTATACAATGAGCTATAAAACAATTTAGTATTAACTTTAATCTGTGTAATTCATTTTGATATTAACATCTAGTACAAATACATTAGTTACGAAATTTTAAGTTGATTAATGTCTGTTTTAAATGAATTATTATTATAATATGAACTCTAGACACTTTTTAATTATCACGTTTCGTACAAAAACCACAGGTGTATTTCATTGTATTTTATTGAATCAGTACCAGTATGTTAATTATTTAAAAATAACCTTTAACCTCAAAATTTGGGTTTAGAAAAAACGGTCACATATTAGAAGCTTTCGGAAATATGATTTCATAATCACGCTTCTACTTTGAGTTATGGGAATTGTAAAAAACAAATTTAAAACAATTACGAAATCCGCCAATTATTCAATAACAAAAATGAGTAATGACGCTAATTATTTAAAATTCTCAGTTAAATATATTCAATGTATTGAATAATCATACCTTTGCTCTTTTGTCACCCTTCGATGTTTACTAATGTTTGTATTTCACGACATATATGGACAAAAATTGGGTTCTAATCTGTACAGGTTTCGTAAATATTTGTCATGATAAACGAGGAACTTAAATAAAAAAGAATTATAAAAACTTCCGGTTTAAAAAAAATTCGAAATGTTTATCAATATCCTGACATGTTTTTGTATTTTTCATTAATCAAACGTGAGATTATAACACTGCAACCAAATATATACCATATTGCATACAATTAAATTTGGCCTATTTGCCTGTATTATACCGGTGCCAATGCATGGTCGCACACTTTTTCTTAAATTGTTAACTATATTTCCTGTTAACGTTTTCCTAGTTGTTTCTCAACCCCCGCCGCCGGTTGGCCATTTCAGAAAAGTTTCAGCATTTATATTATTTTTTTAAAAGTATTTTGTAAATTGTTAATTTTTTAATTTAACTTCTAATGTTTTGAGTATTTATGTTTCAGGATTGCTGGTTTTTAATTCTCATGTCGGTTTTTGATTTCTAGAAATTACACTTAAAACTCCTAATTTTGGTTCCTAATAAAATCGTAATGTTTAAAGGAGGTCTAAGAAGTAAGAAACCGTCTGGTTCCATCGAGCAGCGTACGTAGCCTGAGGAAGAAGTAATGCGCTGTGAGCTATGAACAACAAGATTGTCTGCCGGAATAGACCTGCTGCTCCCACCAAATTGAAGTCTTAGTTATTGGGGCTCGAAATTGTCGCGAGAGAATTTACTATCCCGGCGGCGTGAAATAAACTCGGCGCCTTCACCCACACCCACGCACACACGAGCCATACGCCCGTATGGTCTGCGAATGCACGTGAAATATGTGACGTTTCCCGGGCCCATCCGGCTTCCTTCAAAAAATCTGCACTTCTCTCGCAGCCAGAGGCACATGCATAGCGGACGAGATTGCTGCGATCACGGACTGGATCCAAACAGTGCGGAAACTGGATGGACTGCAGCTCATATGAAACTCGCTTTACCTCAAAACACAAGCTTAAAGCTCACGTGATACTTTTTCAAATTTTACCTCGAATACAATTTTATAAACTTACATCCAGCGCGTCATTCATGACTTCTAAACGAATGTATTTGTTAACATTGATTAAATATAAATTGGTGCACATATGATACGTGAAGTATAATAGAAGTATTAAGAGCATTTATTTCTCACGTAAGTCTTCCAATAACACTATATTTAAACTAATTGACTATACTAGCTATGTACGTAACCTCATTCGTGCGGAACTTCGAATTCAATAATATTACAGTGACACATCCTCCCGCGTTTTCTCGGTCATTTCCAGCTTTCAAACCTCTGCCCGCAACCTCAAGCCGCAAGGCGTATTCTCGGCTTTGTCCCCGGAAACCAGCCTTGACCCTATTAGGACGGATAATTAGGCTACATGTGAAACCTTTAATATTATCTGATTAGTGATTTACAAGTTTGCGTGAAGCTGAAATTAAATCGAGCAGACGTTGACAGTATTGTATCTGAACTAACAATGCTGCCTCAATAAGAACGCCATAAGCCCCAACAAAGCCTCTACTCCAACAATAAATGGAGTGGAAATACTCCCTCCCTCTGTTGCTAAAATTACGCTTATAACAACACAGTAAGTTGTACTTTCAAAATTTCGCGGCAATTGGATGAATGGTATAGGAACACCTAACAAGACTTTAAAATCACAGTTTTCCCGCGGAAATTCAATAGATTTATAAATATTTATATTTATACTTCTGAACCCTGCAATATAACAAAATAAATTATACACGAATAGTAATGTTACAGTATTTGTTACAATCCCTCTAATTTTTATGGAAATCCGTTGAGCCGTTCGGATCCTATTCGAGACAAAACTTTCAAACAAAATGACACATCAACTTTATGTATTGGTATAGATTAAATAAATCAAAATAAATTTCTCATTGTTACGCATAATACAAACATTGCTTTTTTGAGTGGTTATTAACATGTATTATATTTTATTTATAAAACATTTGGCACCTCAATCTGTACTACATATGAATAAAATTTGTACACTACAACTAAAAGGTCTTTCAACATTTTTCAATAGTCTCTATTATGTTCAATACAGCTGTGCCAGAGTTTCACTAAAACCTAGATTCCACGAGAAGATATTATTTGGATTGGCTGCGTAACGACTCGTGCGCCACGGCTTTTATCTCATCTTCAAAGCGAATACTGGGACAAGGTATTCGATATAGGATACTTTGGGTCGAACCACTAGCTTCCATGACGTCACATCCGCTGTGGTGCGAATAATTAAGGGGTAACGTTTTCTTTATTCTGTGTGAGTGTTCGGAGATTCAAGTCCGAGTTGCGTCAATTTTTTTCCTTTCTACAATGTTTGTAATACTCTTGTTTTTTTTATTATTTTAAAAACTTTTATCGTACAGATTATCAGTTAGGACGATAACGACACAGTATATACAATATTAAAAAGGTATATAATTAACATGATAACTTGAAAATAGGTTAATTCATTTAATTAACCTACTTTAGGAGAATTGTTTATGTTTATTTATTTTTGTGAGTACTTGAGGGGCATACGACTTAGGTGAGTGAAGATCGACAGGTTTTATGGAGGATTAATGAGGATGTGGTCTGCGGACATGATGGTAGAGTGGGTTAGGATGTGCCTGAATGATCAGGGGGAAGGATGAGGTCAATCGGAAGTTTTCTTTTGAGGCGACGGGAGCGTGGAGGTGGAGGAGGATTGTTGTGAAATTGCTGGATCGTGGGGTTTGGGTGGTTGAGTGCGCTTTTGATTAGGTTTGTTATGGATTTGGAGATTATTGAGTTTACATTGGGAATTTTGATGTTTTTATGGATGACGGAATTTCTTAGGTACCAGGGAGAGTTTGTGATGGTGCGTAGTATTGTGTTTTGTTTGGTTTGAATTTTGGTTGAATGGGTTTTGGCTGTTGTTCCCCATATGGAGGAGGCATAGGACCAGGTGGGTTGTATAATGGAGAGGTATATGAGGCGTTTTGTGCTAGTGGAGACAGGGGATTTTCTGTTTAGGAGGGGATATAGAGTTCTGAATTTTTGGTTTATTTTGGAGAGGAGAAAATTAATGTGAGGTTTCCAGGATAGTTTTGAGTCAAACATGATTCCGAGGTAGGTGGTTTCCGTTTTTGTAGGGATTAATGAATTGTTTAGATAGAGATGAATTTGGGGAGGAGGGTTTTTTGTTAGAGTGAATGGGATGGTTATTGATTTGGTGGGGTTGATACTGATTCGCCATTGTTTGGACCATTGCTCTAGGTTATTGAGCGCTGATTGGAGTGGTTGGAAATCGGAGGTGAGGGAGGAGGTTTCATAGGAGATGGCTATGTCGTCTGCGAAAAAGATTGTGCTAGTGTTAGGATGTTGTGGGATATCATGGGAGAAGATGTTGTATAGGAAGGGGGCAATGACACTTCCTTGGGGGACGCCCGCCGCGATTGGGTGAGGTTGTGAGAGGTGGTTATTTATTTTGACAGAGAAGGTTCTGTTTGAAAGGTAGTTTTGGAGTATTGTGTAGTGGGTGTCATTAAGGATGTCTTTAATTTTAGATAGTAGGGAAGGATGGTGGATTTTAACAACCGCTTTTTCAATGTCGATAAAGGTGGTGATGAGGGATTTGCGATGTTCAAAGGAGTTGTTAATGAGGTTGGAGAGGCGGTATATTTGATGGGGACAGGAGTGTTTTGGGCGAAAACCGTATTGAGTGTCAGGAATCAGAGAGGATAGTTGATTAATTAGTTGTGGTAGGAGTAGTTTTTCGAACAATTTGGATAATGTGGGAAGAAGACTTATTGGACGATAACTTTCAGGGTGTATTTTTGGTTTGTTTGGTTTCGGTATCATTATTATGGTTGCATTTGGTTGGAAAATAAGTGGTTCTGAGGATAGCGTTGAAGATTATTGTTTTCTTTGGGAGATGTTTTAGGTGGCGGTTTGTGATGAGGTCGTGACCAGGGGAGGCTTTTTACTCTTGTTTACATTACTTAAATACTTCTGTTCTTTTCACTTCTTACCAAACATGTAATGTAAATTGTACACTTGGGCCCTAATTTAATTTAAGAAGTAAACGATTAATTTGTTGCATGTTTTAAAATCTCTCTAATTTCCCTGTGACCATTTTGATGAAGAACTATTAACCCTTCGTGTACTGTTGGGACTTTAAGGTCCCGCCTCTTTGATTTGATATATAAAATGAAGTATAACTATTTGAATGATTTTTTCGGCCTTACGAGACTTCTTAGTCCCGTCAACAACGAAATGTAAGCTTTCAGTTTCAATTTAGTGTTATTTACCGTTGTTCGGTAGCGCTGGTGCAGTAGAGATCTTGGCACGTTTTCAGTAAGATGCGCATTTACTTGTCAATTATTCTGGAAGAATTAGTAAAAGTGGTAGTTTTCTCTGTATATCTCCTCACATTGGGATCAAAGGTTTGTATGTATTATAACGTAACTTATTTTTTTGATAGATGAAAAGAAATCTTGAGTTTTTTCACGGGACTTCTAAGTCCCGCCAGGAAATGTTTGCAACACGACAAAAGAAGTAAGTGATTTTATTCAAGGGGCGCAGCTCTCTAAAACAATACACTCCTAAAAAACCAATTAAAATGGGTTATAAATTGTGCTATGATACTGATCAGAAGGGATGCATTCATAAATTCGTTGTGTATCAAGGAAAAGATTAGGAAGTTGCAACTGAATTTGAAGACTATGGATTAGGAGAATGAGTTGAACTTGACAAAGGAATTATGGGGAAAGGGCTAGGACGTTTATTTCGACAACTATTTCAATTCCCAGAAATTACTGGAGAGATTAAAGACCAAAGAAAGAATGGCTTGTGGAACGATCCGCCCAAACAGAAAAGGTCTTCCAAAAATATGAAGCTGAAGAACCAAACCAGGAGTGATTATGATAGCAGAATTTTTGGTACCGCGCTTTCCTTTTTCGTATGGCAGAACACCAAGCCTGTTAGCCCATTATCTAATTTTCATGGAACGGAATCATCCATTGCTTACAATGGCAGGATACAAGGTGGAACGAAAATAGAAGTCCTTTGTCCTGTATCAGTTTCTGACTGTAATAAATATATGGGGAGAGTTAACCTAGCGGATATTGCGCGCTTCATATGGACTAGTGGGACGATCAAAAAGTGGGCGCACCGCCTGTTTCGAGGAATTGTGGACATTGCATTTTTCAATAGCTATGTTATATATAAAAATATTAACAGAGAAAAAATTACGCTCAAGGAATTCAGGAGGTCAATGGCGTTTGGACTGATGTCCAAACTAAAATGTGCACATAAGACAAAAAGAATATGAGACTGGTCAGTTGTACCTGGGAAAAAGAGAAGAAAATAAAATAATCTGTACTAAAAAAAGTCAGATTTTAAAACACAGGTATTCATTGACTGGTGTTTCTAGACTAAAGAGGCTGATGTGTGGTTTGCAGAAAGGACAAGATAGAATCAGGACCTCATTCATAGTGTTTACACTGCAAAGCTTTCCTTTGCTTGAATGAAAACGGAACCATTCTGCAAAATATCATGAAGAAAGGGTATAAGTAGTTATATTTAATTTAATATAGTAACATACTGTAAATATATATTGAATAAGACATAGTAAATATTTTTAGCAAAAAATTTACCACCTAAGTTATGACACTTGCCTGGTCCTAACAGGACCTCAATATTTTCAAAATTAACGAAAGCAAAATTTTCAAAAAATAAATTTGTTTAAATTAATAAATATATGTAATAATAGTAGAAATGATTCGTAAATTCATCATAATTTAACAGTTCAGGAAAGGGTTAATAACAAACTTGATAATATGCTAAATAAAGAAAACGCCCGTCTTTGTTAACTATATATATTTTTCAAACAAATATAGAAGGATGAAAGTAATGTAAACAAAAGAAATAAAACGTAAAATTTGAATAAGTCTAAATGTCTAAAATTGATATTTATGTTGCATTGAGAATAATAAAAAAATAGAAATATCGGAAAAGTTAGTTATTTTCTAATGAACATATCCAATTAATTTCTTTAAAGAAATTATGAATGTAAAGATAAATGCCTGTCTTCTAAACTTTCATTGACTAATTTTTGTACGTTATTAGTTCTGAGACTATTTGAGGAACATTATTCATGGAAAATTTTGTTGTTAGAAATTATTGCGCGGTTGTCTCTTGTATGATGATGTGAGTTCAATGGAGCACTTTAGCATGCGAACGTCCCAGCGGGAAATCTGAAATAGATTTGGTGATTATGCTGGAAGTACTTTAGTTGAAGTAATTTTTTCAGGATAAAATTTTATTTAAATAATAAATTACTATGTACCGTTCAATTATTCTGGTAATGAAGAAAACAATGAAGTTGAGTGTTATCTTCATAATGAAACGAATGTTTTAGTTCCATATAGGAATGCTGCATGAGATACACAATTGAACTCTGATTTTACATTTATAAATTCTATCATGTAATAATTGGTGTTGTTATAGTTCAAATTAAAATTATGTTAGTGATATCAGCGTGTGTAATGTATATCGCCCCACATACTTTATTTCCGATAACCGCTTGTGGGACTGATGGGAAGCTCTTGTCAGGGGAGGAGGCGAATTTTATCGTCGATAGTTTTGCAGTTTGCGTGTCCGGAAGTCGTCCGCTGATTGGAAAAGCCGCAGCGTATTGGCGCCGCCGGCGGATCTCGTGCTTTAGCCGGGATTCTCTTTCAATTTGCCGGCTCACAGGGTAGCACTTACATGAACATGTAGCGAGAGAGCAGATATCCGCGGGATCTTGGCTCAAGCTCAATTGTGTCCCGCCATTTGCTTTCTAAACACCTAATTTGACTCAGAGCAAGGGGATTGTTGTTTCTCGGAGGTGGATGCTTCAACTATTTTCCAATTAAACTAGTGTTCTTTCATCGAATAGCGAAACAAATTATTTTCTTTATTTACAAAAGATAAATAATCCAATGAGAACTGATAAATTTATGTCCAAAATAATGATTCATAAGAAATAATCTACATAAGTTATGTATTGGTCTCAGTGATATATATGCGTGGGAAATTGGCAGTTATGTGTGCGATGTTCTGTTGACAATCACAGGTCGTGTGAAGATCATTTTCATAAACTTGAGAGTTCACATGACTCCACATGTAGTAGTCTAAAGCAGGGTTTCCCAAACTTTTTCACAAAATCAGAAATTTTTACGTAACCCTTGGTTAAGTTTTAAGGTTTTGAAATTCCTAGTGGTAAATATTTGTAAAAAATAATTCTTAATTAGTAATATAATACTTATTACAGTCTGTAACATTAAATTAAAGTTTAAGGCCAAAAACAGACAAAAAATGAGATAAACATAAACTATAATTTAAAGACAACTGCATGTATCGGTCCTGATCTGGACCCTCTTCAGGTTGAGCTAAATAACAATGAACAAAAATTATAACCTTCTAAAGATATTACAGTAGAGTTAAAAAATACAATTATTACAGAACCAAAGTACAAAAATTTAAAGAAGCAAAGATAATAATTATACATTTGATACATTATATTTCATGAATTAAGATATTATATATACCACTGAGCAAATCCGTGTCCGTCTTTACATTCAGAGTATTAACGTTGTGTTTAATGTGAAGTATTTCTGAAACTAATCGGGATTTATAATTACGGTCTTTGTCTAAAATTTGGAAATTATCCCAGTGTGGTTAGAATCTAAAATATGTTTTGAAATAACGGATAATATGTTTTGTGAAAGCTTAATATTGGATCTGTGTTCCTTGACTCTGGTGCTGATGACTCGTTTAGTTTTGGCCTATGTATACACAACGACAGTCATTGCAATTTAATTTATAAACTGCATTGTGAATTTTGTTTTTATCAACTGGGTCTTTCAAATGTTTTATAATTGTACATATAATACTGGATGATTTAGTTATGAGCCGGATGTTGTAGGAGTGGAACAGGTTTTTCAGATAATTGTGTAAAGGTTGGTGGAATAGCATAGTAATATAATTAGTTAAGGGCTTCATGAGATTGGTGTTGGATATTTGTCTTTTGTGTTTAAGTAATCTTTTTTGAAGAAATTTATCGATGAAAGTTTCTGGTTACGAATTAGCTATTAACATATCTTTGATTATTTCAATGTTGTTATGCTGAAATTTGTGATGAGACAGCAAAATGGCTCTATCTGTAAGGTCATATATAACGGAAATTTTTTTTCGATAGGTCGAGAAGAAAAATACTTTAACAGCCTGCCAGAATAAGTTAATTCACGATACACATTTGGGTAAATTATTTCCTTAGCATAAGAAACAGACACATCTAAAAAGTAAAGGGTACTTTGTTATCTCGTGTGTGAACTTAAGTATAGGATGATAATTGTTAAAAGTACATAACATAGTATCAATTTTGTTATTGGGAATGATGCAAAAAATATCAACATAACGACAATAGCAAATAGGTTTGAAGTTGAGTTTGGAAAGACAATCATATTATAAATCTTGTAAAAAAAATTCAGCATAGAAGGAACTGAGAGAACCTAACATAGAGCCACCAGAGATTTGTTTGTAAATGGAATTGTTGAAAGAAAAATAATTAGAATATAAAATTAAACTGATGACGCAGGAAATTTCATTAAAATTTAATAAAGTTAAATGTTGGAGGTGGACCCAGCGTTATTTGGTACTTTGAATTCACTTCAACCTGAAGAGGGTCCAGATCGGGACAGAAACATGTAGTTGTTTTTAACTTATAGTTTGTAATGTTTCACTACTTTCTTGTCTGTTTTTGACCTTATTTAAACTTTATTATTTAGTAATTATTTTTAAATATAAAACTATAATATGTTATAACATAAAAATTTTAATAAATAAAGCACTGAATGACTTTGATGATTTTGATATCAGACAAAATATTGTATGTTGAAGTCTAATATCTGGTATGGCGTTGAACCTGTTTCTGAACTTTTGACTTCATTACAGCATAATAAGTAAATTTCCCTTTGCATAAAATATTATAGAAAACGGAAGTAAAATAAAAATAACTTGTTTTGAAATTTTGGGGTACTCTTCTGATAACACTCGCCCAGAAATATTTGTTTTAAATCAGAGTCACTTATTAAATCAATTAGATTTTCGTTGTCACTTGCAAAAAGCTACTGGTTTATCTGTAGCGGAAAATGGATTCTGAACCCAGGAATCGTCCATATTATTTTTTGGAAAATATTGCAAAAGAGTTGATTTCAAGTCATATAGGTGTTCTAAAAACATTTAGGAAACTTCATTATCTACTTTAATATTTAATTCATTGAAACATTCATGTAAGATAGGAAAACAATTAAAACCATTAGATTCAACTTTTGAAATTCAAAATTGTATTTTTTATCAAAAGATGTAATTTTAACTCTTCTATTAAAAATTGTAATACTTGTTCCTTGTAATGATAATTTAATTGTACTTTGTAAAAATGTCTGTCATATACCCAAGTTTTATCAACCGGGAAGGATTTGTTAAATTTTGACAAAATATTGTCCTGAATTATTTTGTGCCTTTAAGAAGACCGACAACTCACTTCGAAGTTCAAAAACCCTGAATAGTGCTTTACGTTCACTACATATTTCATCGCACTGCTTTGTTAGATTACCTAACAAGACATAATTAATATGTCTTAATAATAGCGAAATTTAACACCTTAAATAACGAAATGTTTCTTAAATGGATCATTATGACAATAGATCGAAGCTTCCGATATATGTAAATTATAGATACGTTTGTGACCATATGTGTTTTGTTTGCCAGCAAAAAAAAATTATCTTAAGCGCACCACCAAATTTTTTCTGCGGATCTTCGGTTCAGAACCGCTGCACTAGATGGTGCTGAGAGACTGCAATTTTGCGGCGTTGAAATACATTCCAACATTTGTTGGCATTGGCAAATTAATTAAAATATTCAAATATAACTCTAAAATAAATATTATCTGTATAACAACGCTGGGCTATGACAATCTCTAACTCTCTCGTACATGATTCTAGTTGAGTGAACACCGCGTTCATTGTTACCCATGTTTCCTATTGTAGCGGGAAACAAGGGATAGGGTTTCTTCGTTTCGCAACGTTGTTCAATCTGTTCCGAAACAAGCTAGAAACAAAGAAAGGTGTGAGAAATTATTCCACTTTCTCTAGTTAGATGCATACGCCTTACGAACTGATCAAGTGATATTATAACAGGTTAATATAATCCATAGTTTAGATAGAATCCCTCGAAATTTTTCGGAACACGTATTCAGAGCCCGCGGAACATAGTGTGGGAAACCCGGGTCTAGAGGAATCAATCACACGCCCTGGGCTGCGCTTTCATGAAATTTTGCGCACTATAAGAAAGCAATGAACGCGTCAACATTTGGCAACTGCGTCAAAAACGCACAAAATGTCTTTCACATCGAACACGCGTTTTGGTAATACTGTTTTGTAATTACCAAACTGTTGTTGAATCGTGTATTTTAACATGATTTGTCAAATCAAAATAAGTGTTGGTATAAAATTGGGTCACCGCCTCCTGAGGATACAAAAAATGATGTATTTAAATTTCGATCAGTTAATAATATTGTTAATGAACACGGTTTTAGCAGAATGTCAACTTTTCAAGCAATATTGCTAATTTTGACCGTTTAAAGCTTTGAAACCCCCTTTATGTGTTGTAATCTCTTTTTAAGACCTCACTAGTTTCTGTAATACACATATCGTTTGCGAGGAACTCTATTTCAACCACCTTAGGTTTCCTGGCTTGGGACCCAGCTAGAGGATTAGGGATTATGCCATTAATAAATTTAATGTAAAACAGGAATGTACTTGATTCAATGTTCTACTAATGTATTTCCATACTTTAAAGAATATGAAGTTAACAAGCTTTGATGATAATTTAATCAATCAATATTGATCAAATTAATTCACTTAGGCACCAAGAGATTAAAAATAACTCTACGTAAATGGCACATTTACAGATTAAAGTTATTCGAGAAAGAGTAGCAATTTCCTTGAAGAGGAGCCGCTCTTTCATAATACGCTGATTTTCTGGGGTTTTCCTTGTAACTCTTTCAGGTGAATACCGATTAGGATCATTAAACAACAGCCTGGGCGTCCTAATCATCCCTTGTCTTCCATCCTCTCCTTTCGGCATCCCTACTTTTCAATTTCCTTCCTATGCTATTGAAGAGGAGTTGTCTGTTTATAGATAGTTTATGTAGCCTGTTACCCATTTATTTATGATGGATTTCATATTCTCTTTGCAAAGTTCAGGCACCTTCGCATATTTTAGGAGGTATATGTACTGGGGTCGAAGACCTTGGTCATATATCTGGGATAGGTGCTGATCTGGAATTGGGGTTTTGCGGGAGTTTTCTCGCAGGCGCTTCACCCCAGAGTGACTGCGGCCCTCACCTGATTATGTCGGTAATGCCTCGCCCGCTCTCTGTTTTTTTTTATCAAAGTTCGCACATGCTGAGACATCTTCAGCTCTTTTGGGAGGTATATGTACAGAGGTTGAAGTCCTTGGGCATAAGGCAAGACTTGTCGGCTGATCCCATTGAGTCAGTCGGCTAACTGCCTCGTAAAACTGGTTGAGTAAAACTGGTTGAGACACAGAGAAGGGAATGCTGCGACCCCACATAAAACTCGTCTCCCGTCATTCGGAAGGGTGTGACAATAGTACCCAATGCCCGACCTACCTGATGCAGGTTTTTAGGGTTTTACCTGCATCTCTCTAGTGTGGTGACTTATGACTCCTATATTGAAGCGGTAAAGCAAAAATAATTTAGCTTTTGGTATTCGCGTACAGCAGGACGAAAAGCGGGGGTGGTTTGGTCAAGGCCGAGTAGGCGGGAAACGTCGCCGTTGACAACATTATTTATTGCCTGGAGTGTATTGTATTTGGACAGTTCGTCCCGGGAGCTGTCCTGAGAAATACGGGATGAGAGAGCAGTGGCTGAAGAAGCAACATGTGTAAAAGTTAAATTCTGCACGTTTTGAGAAAGAAGATTCATTTTATGGGAGTACAGAAAATAAAAAGATAACATGTGATGGGGATTTAATCTGAAAAAGAGGCTCTAGAGGATCTAGAAGACGTGTCCAGCAAAGGAACATCCGGTAACGGCAAACCAAGAACGACGTCACCAGGCAGAACATCTGGTATCGGCATTTTTACCCGGTTTTTCCAATAAAACCATTCTCGTTGATTCGCGATTGTTTTTATTTCACTTATAACGTTTGTCACCCGCGTTCCTGGGAGAGAAACACCGGGTATGATCCTTAAAGTATAGCCCAGGGGCCTTAGTCAACCCCTTAACTATCTTGCTTTACCTTCCGCATCCCCCTTTTCAATTCCTTTCACATGCTATTAAAGGGATCACCCTCATGTAGCCTGTTTACCCAAAAAAATGAGAAATAACTAAATATTAAAATTAACATGACGCGTCAATTAAAACCAATTTACGTATACATCGTATCGAGAAGTTTATTATTTCTCATGGAGTTAGCTCTTGCCAACTATAGGTTACTGAATATCTAAATTAATGTTCCTATTTTTAGACCCTCAAATTTTCTTTAAAATCCGTTGAGCCGTTTCGGAGCCTATTCGAGACTATCATACACACAGACAGACTGAGAGACATACAGAAAGACACTTCAATTTTTTTATTGGTATATATGAGCAACAGTTTTATTCTAACAAACTTATTCAGTTGTTTTGTAATATTGAGGAAAAGTAGGCATTTATGGTTTGTAACGAACAGATAAATTTGCTCGGACTTTGGCGGCGCGGAATCAAAACAAAGGAGACAGGGCTGACACTTGGGCCATAAAGCACAGACACCTCGTCGCCGGTTTCGGAATTTCCTAATCTATCTGTGAATTTGACGACCGGATGGCGTATTTTCCCCAAATGTAACAATGGATATTATTGGAGGATATCCATCCCTGCCACCTTGGTGATAGGTGTCGCAGAAGTGGGGAGGAAGTTTTTAAAGAGGCAGGCGGAGACATTTTTGTATCAGATTGGTGGTAGACAGTGAATTTGAGAGATGTAGCAGAGGGATTGGTAACAGAGATTAGACAGATTGGTGGTGAGAGATTGATGGTGACACAGATTGAGATAGATTTTGGAGGAGATTGCTTGAGAGCGGTGACGATCTGGAAGGAGGAAGGAGCTGAAACCTGCACTAAGCCGATTAGGTAAACTACTGCATCTGTGACTCTTTGTAATTTTCTGTTTACTGCCAGGTCCGAGTGGATTACTTCTGTTCTATGAGAAGGCCCATAAATGCGACCTGAGATTAGAGCATAAATGATTAAGTTTAAGTAATTAATATAAATTATTTTTGTTAATGGATATGTAGTTATTATTGAAAATAAATATTCTAAACATTAAATTTTTTAGTTAGTATTGTAATTATTATTGTGAATATGTTTTCTGTTTTGTTAAAGTAAATTTTTTATTGTTTTTATTACAAAATGTTATTAATCATTTAATTATTAATTCATATTACCCCGATATTCGTTATAGGTTAATCCAAATCCGTCTTCATTATGTAAAATGTCTTATGTAGATTGTCTTTCATAATTTAAGTCTTTGATTGATCGTGTGCTTTCCATCATACGCTTTCAAATTTTATAATGGTGCCTGAAATAGAGGGCACTACACTGAAACACCCTCAATACTGTGTTTAATGTAAACATTTCTTCTACTGGCGACAAAACTGAAGTATGTATTTGAACGAATCAAATAAAGTTATATCCTCTTCCGTTTGTATAGTTTAGTTTCATAGTTTTCGTTACAGTACACACACAAATTTTATTGAAGCAATTGAACAATCGCATGCGGTATACTCTTTATTTCCCTGTAAACAATGCAATCATCCACAAAAAGATTTATGCGTAAGGTTATAACCCTCGTAAAATTATTTATGAACGCTAAAACTAAAGTGGACAAGTCACGCTTCCATGGGACACGCTACATGTAATTTCAACTTCAGTTTTAAACGCAATGTAAGTTTGGCAATCCCATAAATTACCAGCTACTGAATTAATTTCTATGAGCATAAAATAATTACATCGGTAATAAAAATTGACAAAGGAAGTTATTCTGTATTGCTGCCGTTATTGAAATACGCTAAACGAGAGAATTTTCGTGCTGCCGGGAGCTCAAATTTATTAAGAGTTCATTAATATTTACAGCCATTATGATTTAGAAGATTTATTTCCGTTCTGTGCCCTATAAACGCATAACAAAATGCTCTGGAAAACAATCAGTTGTAAATGAGTATGTAATATTGCGTATTATTTCTAAACAGAGATAAAGAAAAGTTCGATTATGAAATCAAGTACTTGGTAACCTTAATGCCGTTTATCATCAATTTTTGTATTTTCTTCCGATCTTTCACACATCAAAATTGATATAAAATTTTTTAGGTACAACAAAATATTGTAATACAGTATTCTTCAGATACTGAATATACAACTTGCCCATTGAATATAAACCTTCCCTTGTGGAATTTAGCTACAATAAAAACCAACATTCACCGCGATACTAACTAGAAACAGTGTTTAAGTGCTTACACTGTGAATTATTAGTAACCCGGTGACGACAATAATTATTCATCAAGCCATTATTGTCCTTAAAAGAGAGTACTACAGTTGGTTACAGATACCCCTTGGTATGTATATAACTCCGTGAAACACTCACACCTTTGCACGTAAATTCCATCCCCAAATATCATGCCAGACTTGAATTTTGTGCCATTTGTGCGGTAAAAGCACAATGTGACAGTTGACACTTAAAGATTATAACATATGAAGAATTACATGAATAAAAAACGCGTTTCCATGTTGAGAAATATTTTTAAATTAATTAAAGCTTGGCAGCTACAGTACAAATTGGGAATGGCGATATTACTTCACCATATGTCAAGATAGTAATTAAAATATTTATGGAGACGAGATCAATTAGTGTTCTTATACGCTCTGGCCGTTCTTAAACACATCGGTAAACACAAAACATGGGAGCAATTCCTGAGACTGGTACTGAGAGTCAAAGGACATCAATTTTGCACCATGGTCATGTATTAGACATTTGCAGAAGCACTCTACAGCGTATCGTCACGAAACATTTGCAAGTTATGGCTTAAAAACTTCAATGGACTTATGCCATTTACCATGCTTGGTGAATAGTAATCCTTGAGTAAATTTTCAAACAAGAAGTAGATGCTGATATTTATAACAAAATCATCTTCACTTATGAGGCACAGGTTCATCTTAATTAGCTTAATCAACAAAATTGTCTTATTTGGGGTTCCGGAACTCCAAGAATGATTGCTGAGAAGCAAATGCGTGCCAGTTTGGTGAGTATTGTGGATTGGAGGCACCATGGGACCTTTCTTCTGCTGAGGCAATAACAGTGCACGCTATAATGACGCGATGGTCCAGTTTCTTATGCCAAAATTGCAAGATATGGTTGTCAGGCGACATCTGGTTTGAACAAGACGGTGCCTTATGTCATAAAGTACGAGAAAGCATACAATTACTAGACGGGTCATTTCATGGTCGTGTAATTCCAATTTTGTGATCAAATTGGCTGTCTAAAGCATGCGACTTATCGCCGCTGGATTGTTTTAAGTGTAAGGCTTATACCAACAAGCCCATGACCATCAACGCCGTAAAAAAGGAAACAACAACGAAAATAGGTCACATTCATGTGAAATGGCAAAGGAGAACTTCAACACAAGAGTGCACATGAAGCAGAAAAGGTGTTGAAGTCATTGACGTAATATGGTATAACATACATAACCCAACCCTGTATATTTTATGAATCAATAAAAATTCGTACTTTTAACTACAATCTTTGTTTTCTATCAATAATACTTAAAGCATGAACTATGGTACACAATGGAAAATATTGTAACAGACATAATCTAAATGATTTAGCAAAGAATTAAATTATTATTGTTGATCCATTCTAATGGAAACCAACAAACTTTACAAGAAAATCTCTACCTCATTACATTACTAGAAAACCTCCATATCTACAAGTTTAAAAACGAAACTTTCATAGTAAGAGCTGCAACTATAAAAAGGACATAATTAAGTCTGTTCGATAAATGGACAAGCACTAGCCATAAATATAATTATGAGCATAATGTTGTGTTGTTGTGGTATTCAGTCCTAAGACTGGTCTGATGCAACCCTCCATGCTAACCTATCTTGCACAAGCCTTTTCATATATTTATAACCATCACAACCTCCATAATCTGTTTAGGGTATTCCATTCCTCGCCTCCATCTTCTATAAATGACCCCAAACACTTCCCTCTAATGCTAATTTTACAAGACCTTCGTGTCTTATAACGTGACCTATTAATCTATCCCTTATCTTAGTCAACGTCCTCCATATTGTTCGCTTTTCCATTACTCTGTTTAGAACTTCCTCGTTTGTGATTCTGATTTTCAGAATTCACCTATAACATCGCATTTCAAACATTTCAAAGGTTTCTATTCTTTTCCTTTCTCCAAATCCTATCGTCCACGTTTCGCACCCATATAACGCCACTTTCCATACGAACTTTTTTAGCAACTATTTCGTCATATTTACTTATATTACCCGTAAGTCAATTCCTCTTTTTCGCGAAAGTCTTCCTTGGCTATGCTATCCTCCTCTTTATGTCTACAATACTTCTATCATCCCTAGTTATTATACTTTCCAAGTAGCAGAATTCCTTAACTTCCGTCAAAATATTCCATCCCAATCTAACACCCTTTGTTATTCCACTGTTTCTTAAACTTCACTCCATTACTTTGGTTTTCCCTCCATGAATCCTCATATTGAACTCCTTCTCCAGGACTACGTTAATGCCATTTATTATGATTTGCAAGCGTGTATTGTTAAAAAAAGTTTTAAAGTGTTGGTCGAGATTTTACTGCGTTTACTGTAAGTTTTCGTTTCGTTCTAAGTTAATATAGCACACTTTTATATTTTGATTCAATTGTTTATTAATTTAATTTCAATGTGGTTTCATCACTACGTTAGAAGCGTCCGAAAGCCCAAGTGGAGAATCGCTTGATTGAATTGTTTTGATGAAAGTAGTTCGCAGGTAAGGTGCTAATTCCAGGAAGTCACCAGCTTCCCCACGGAGCGAAGCAGCATTCTCACGAGACATTCAGGAAACGGAATTGCCGTATGGGGCTAAGACAAATTTCCATCAATGAGATGAAATATACACACTTTCTGGTTTCAATTAACAAAAAACAGTTGGTTTTGGAGAGACGACAAGAAATGATGCATAAAATTGGCAAACAGGTGCCCGGATGAAGCAGAAATTGCTTCTATTCCTGTGGAAGGGATTACTTACCCGTAAGCCTTCGGGGTTTTTCTATCCTAGAGTTTTGCGACGCTAAATTCATTTTTCGTGTTTTAATTATTGGGGATTTAAGTTTTATGCTGAATTAGTGGACAAAAACTAAAAATGAATTCCATTTATGTAAATACTTTATTTATTTTATTTTATTTGAACAATTGTTGAATTTTAATTTTTTTTAATTCGGCGTAGTAAATCACGTAGCACCCATAAATTCATTTACATGAAATATTTTTCTTTACAGATCATGCTATATTAGTATTCTCTTCAAAAATAAATGGCAAAACTGATATTGTATAAATCAAAAGTATATGTAACAGTCAAGCATTTGGTAAATAATCAGTGATCTTCTGTGAACCTTCTTAAGTCTGATATGTAAACTTAAAAATTTACTTTCATTTTTTTTACCCGAGTATAATTCGTCTAAGTTTCCTTTTAGTATATTTTCACTAGGGTTGATGAATAACATATAGTAAACAAGCCAAATAATTCGAGTACTGGCCTTCCTTATTTATTTTAATTTATATTTACATACATAAATTATTTTGACTGTCCAGCTTCCTCCTCGGTAAAATAAATTTTGTGAGCCTTATTTAAGTAATTAACTGAATTAACTGATAGCGTGGACATTAAACCGAAAGAAATCCAAGGTAGGAAAATCTCTTCAAAAGCCAAACGTATTTTATTGCTTTGAGTGTTGCATGGACTAACGTTAATTCGCCGAATGTTTCTGCTGAGTGGACACGCGCAATCCAGAAGACGACGCTTCTAAAATATTTTCGGTTAAATTAACGAATCTGGACACGCAAAAGAGAGAGGGGGAGAGAGAGAGAGAGAGAGTTCCCTCTCGGGCGGTGCGCCAGGTCCGGCAAATTTAGTTAACTGTCCCTAACTAAATAAAAGAAGGACGTAGGTGCATAGCCTCTGGTTAAATCGGCGAGGCGCTGTTATGAACCCGGCTGGTCTGCGCACTTAACATAATTACGGAGAGGAAGGACGAGTCCCACACAGCAAATTGCCCTCATTCGCGTCACAGGTCGCAAAAAAGCAGCGTGGACACGCAACACTTTTCCCCGCCTACGATAGCTATTTTATTCGTAATGCCCCTTCAATAATTAGTCTTTCTCGTCAACAGCTCGTATTTGGCGAAGAGCTACTAACCACTCCAAAATGTCCAGGAAATATATGACAAAAATTTCGAGGGACTAGTGATGAATTTCTAAATTTTCTCATCCTTAATAACATCAAAATTAATTTCAATTGGTTGAAAAAGTCGAGTCAGGAACACCTTTGTCCGAGTACTGTAAAGCATGACTTCCATTCTTCTTGACATGGACTTATTTTTGAACTTGAACTTTACGTTTTAATCTGCCTGTATAAAAATTGAAGTTTCAATAATATCAGTAATTATAGTTTTAAACCTCGGTAAAAATATTTTTATTATTATCAACAAGACGTTAAATATATAATTATATTTGTATGCCTTAACTCTTCTAATTCAGTTTCATTGTTGTACCCTTTTTTAATTTTTTTATCAATATCTTAAGTAATATAGGTATGAAAAATGTTTTGATGGGTTTCGCATAAACGCTTTTCCCATTCACAACTGGTATGTATATGTATATCTTTTGAGAAATAATAAGCTGTATGAGATGTACAAGAGAAAAGTGAAGATTGAGGGGATTATTTCCAGAAGGAAACTCACTGTTGGACGCAAGCGTAACGCTATTATAACACTTAAAATATTTCATTACATTATTACAAACGAGTTATACAAAGAGTGGCAAGGGCTTTTACTAAATCCTGTAGTTATTATAATACTAATACATTCATAAACAAAACAGGGAGGATATGAAATTAAAAATGAAACATAAAAGAGCTATGGTTATTTAATTTTGTAGACAAAGATCTTAAATTAACACATCATAAATTCCGGAAAGAAGATTGGGAAAAGAATTATTATTTTATTCTTAACCACGTTTCAGTAAAATGTAATTAAAGTAGACTTATATAACCGAAACAACATGAGGTGCTTCACAGTTTGAAAGAAGAAAGAGCAGATTAATGGAAAAATGAGACGGAAACAATATAGCAGAGAAAGAAGAACGAACTAGAGCAGCCAACGAAAAACTAGGAAGAAAAGCTCACACTTATAGGAAAGCATGGGTAACACAAGTAATTATAAAAATGACTGATTATAGGCGTAAACAATAAACCCAAGAGATGAAACGGTAAAGAGCACTACAGACGTCTTAATAATGTGATAAATAGGAAGAGCAAAGTAACCAAGAGGCTCGATTCCAAGAGAAATGCAAAGTTGTAGAAAATTTCACACGAGAGCAGATAGAAAACCAATTCTGGATAAAGAAGAAAAGGCGGAAAGATGGAAGGGATATTTAGAAGATCTGTATCATGGTGGAAATATAGATCAGTCAGAAATATAAGAAGAAGAGAAGTTGGATGATGTAGAGTTCGGAGACAAAATTTTAAGGTTGAAGCTTGACAGGACGCTGACAGATGGAAGCAATGCTAAAGCGCTATCAATTGATAATATTCCATGGGAGTTAATAAGATCATCGAGCGAAGAAACAATATCATGGCTGCTCAGAATAGTTTGCGAAATCTACGAAACGGGAAGAATACCCGAAAATTTTTGTAACAACATAATCATATCCATACCGAAGAAGACTGGAGCTGATCAATGCAGACATCATAGGAGTATTAGTTTAGTATCCCATGCGTACAAAATATTAACGAATATATGGATGGGACGTCAAATAGCATATTAGTTAAAAATATAATTTTGGTTTTAGGAAGATTGTGGGGACAATAGAGATAATATTGACTCTGCGCTTAATTTTAGAATACAAAAAACAGGGCTAAGTTCATGGCATTTGAAGATGTAGTAATAGTCTTTGATAATATAACTTGTAACAACCTACGAAGAATTTTGAGACGACAAGAGAAAGAAGAATTATCCAATATCTACATAAAGAAGTCAGCAGTAACTAGAACTGAGGGCCAAGAAAAGAAAGCAGAAATTATGACAACGCTGTTTAATTACATATAGAACAGGTGACGACGAAGGCTAAATATGAAAATGGTAAGGTAGTTAAACTGCATGGAGAAGAAATTAAAACCGTAAGGTTCGCTGATGGTATTGTGGTATTTGGGGAATCAGAAGAAGACTTGGAAAATGTATAAGAGGCATGAACGTGATCATGAGGATTAATAGAGAGAAAACCAAGGAAACAAAGGGTAATATGGAAAATAATGCAATGCCAGAGGATGTTAGATTGGGAAAGGGTTTTTTGAAGGAAGGTAGAGAAATTTTCTACTGGGAAAGTATAATAACTAGGAATGGTAAAATCATAGTAACTAACAGAGTACAATAGTATATGAATATAAGAAAATCTTCAGTAAAAATTTTCGTATGGAGTGTGGCGTTACATAGTTGTGAAACCTGGTACGTAGGAGGTGCGGAAAGGAAAATAATAGAAGCTTTTGAAATCTGGTGCTGAAAATCAGATGGGTGGGTAGAGTAACTAACCAGGAAATTCTAAGCAGAATAAGGAAAGAGAGATAATTGTGGAGGACTTAGAGCAAGAGAAGGGATAGAATTATAGGCTACGTTTTAAGACATGAGGGTCTTGTAAAATTAGCATTAGAGGGTAGTGAGTGGGGTAAGAACAGAAGAGGGAGGGATTAGGATGGAAGACGCCGAGCAAATTAGGGAGGACGTGGGAAGTGGTAGTTATGTGTAAATGAAAAGGCTTCAGTAGAAGAGGCTAGCATTGAAACTTGCAGCAGACCAGTTCAAGTACTAAAACTACGAGAAGAACAAGTAGATTGACTTCATTCATTTATGAAAACAATTCACCTGCAACCAAAAAGAGTAATCATCTATAGGCGAAAAATTACCGCCAAAATTGGTCAGAATTAAACATTATTTGTTAATTAAATTATAACAACGTTTCGTTAATTTGTTTGGAACCTCCTCAGGTGTGAAAACAATCAATAAGTGATTTACCACATATAGGAAATATTAATGTCAGTAATTTTTAATAGAATATTTTTAGCGTATTTTTGGAATTAATAAGTCTCAAGTACGGAGAAACGGTTAATACTTTGTCGGTACGCGGTCGTTAATTTATTTTAATTTTAGTTTCTTACTGATTTAGTATGACTGACCCCGTTCTAAATGTAATTTAAGAAAAAAATAAGTTAACATTTATTTTGTTATTAAATTTATTTTTGTAAACTATTAAATGACTCGAAATGTTTTGTTCCAAGTTGAACTAATCATAATTTAAATATTCATAATAATCGTGGAAAATAACTAAGAAAAATCAATTGAAGCGTTAAAAATAAGTTTTGGAAATCAAACACACTGGAGTGGTTAAAGTTAGAAAGTAGAATATAAATTTAGATAGAGTGATAATTAAAAGCCTATCAAAGTTTTACACGTTTTTCTGTAAAAAATGTGAGAATTTTATTTGTGAGCTATTAAAATATAGAAATCAATCGATTCACTACAAGCTACCTGCGGAACAGTAAAAAGGAGCCCATGAATTTTATCATGATAATCTAATTAGAGCAGTGCATTAAGCGCTTGGCGGGCATCTGTCAGCTGACGTCGGCAGTTTTAAAACAATGGCGCGGCTCTGAATCGAATAATGAGAGCGAGAGGGCCTATTTAGCTGCTGTTTTATAATTGCGTTGTGTACGTGCCTAGTGGAACAACAGTTGATGCAGCAGAAATGAACTAAATAGACCTCCATTTCACGTGGCAGAAATTAGGGGGGAAGGTAATAGACGCGCGCATACGGTGTCGGCTATATTGTTGTGGCAATGGAGATTAACTCATACTAATTGTCCCTTATTCAAATTTTATTGGGGCATAAAAATTTGAGCTGTTAGCGAATAATCATATGTTACATATGGATACAATACAGTTAGCAATAAACAACACTGGAAAGAGTCGTAATCGTTTACGACACATTATTCTTACTTCTATGCAAATAATTAGTTTATCGGATTCAAATTATACGGAATATGTGATTCGCAGATGTCAGATACCAGATCATATTTTGTCTGTTGGTGACGAAAGTTAAAATATTTTTTTTCGCTCATATTTTGAATCTAATCGACCACTTATATACATACAATCTGTTAAATAAAATTTAAAGTGACTAATTGAACGGGTTTGTTGAACCTACCCCTATAATTCTTCCCAATGTTAACGTAGTGATAATTTATTATGGCTCATTTCTCCTTATTTGACACAGCAATGGCTGTGTACTATTGAAACTCATGAATTAACGTTAAAAATAATGTTATCAGGATTAAACCGCGATTTTTTCATATGTATTTGCAATAAATTATTACTTTTGATTGAGAGGCCCTGCCCTATTAGTAAAATGAACAGAATGCAACTTACTCAGTTCTAAGACTGGATTTACACTTTCAATAAGTTGCAGCAACATGCTATTACGCATGGTGTGGTCATACTTGTACTTGAGGTATGTTTAATAAAAATCATATTTTATTTTACTCACGTATGGTTTGTCCGTGGACTACATCGTAGTTTTGACACCATGAAATTTGTCTTAAACATATTTTAATAAAATAAAAAATTGTATTAAAGTAAAATAGGCTATGTACGACATATTTATCATTCAAAGAAGTCAGACAAATGTAACTATTAACCTAAACTATGATTTAGTGTTTAATTTGTAAATTATTTTTGTGGTATTATTTAAATTTATTTACTGAATTAACTTTAAGGGTATGATATAATAATTTTATTTATAAAAAACAGTCACTTTAAGGGGCCCTGCGCGCTATTACAAATAAATAAATTGTTTTGTTTTCATTCATGTCTTGATGCAGGTTACTAGGCCACTGGAACTTCCTTTTTACTTCGGCGAAAGCCCTCAAGAAAAAACAAGCTGAACATTGTAAATACTCAGACAGGCATGTATCCCGACCGCCAGCCTGGTGCCGGAAAATCCCACTTTAACCTGCCTGTCGCCAGACGGAATGTTCTTGCTGAATTTTATATCCTTTAAAAATCAAAATAAAAAAATCCGGTAAAATTGGGGAGGAGTTCTACTGCGCTACAAATTATGTAACTTCTCCATGCCTTATTATTATTTTACGTAAGGACGATCTTGACTTATTAAACGTATTTTTAATTATCAAAGGCTATATAATAATGAATGTCTAATTCATTAAGACTTTTATGTATGTAATAAACATATTCGCGTAAATTCATAAAACTATTGTAGATACACCAAATAAATGTAAAATTTATTATACAATAAATATATAATATTTAAAACTTCATACGCAGCATTCTTCAATTGGCTTCCTATGATTCCTCTTAAAAGAGGAAATACAAACGGTTTCTGTTCACGCAAGAACTTACCAAGTAGCATTATAAGATACAAAACCGCTTCCATGGTCTAGTGGCTAGCGTCAGTGCCTTGCATCACAAAGGTCCCTGGTTTGATTCCCGGTAATGGTCTGGTTGTGTTGTGTACTTTTTTCACGTTTCCCAACTTATTTCACAAAACAGCAAATCAGTTACCCACTTAGATTATAAACTATAAAAAAGTAAAAGATACATAAAGTGGCGATGCCAGTTTTCTTTACAGACGGCAACGTGACACTTTTGTTCCTTTAAGATAGATTTTATAAATATTACTCAGGAAAGATAAAATACAGATATATGAAAGACTAATACGACCAGAATCCTGTAAATTGACAAAAAAAAAGATCAAGATGCTCTAAGGAAATTTGAACGAAAGATAATAAGAAGAATATGCGGACCTGTCATGAAATATGGAGAATTCGATACAATGAAGTGATTAACCACATCATAAAGGGAAAATATATAATACGATGCATAAATTCTTTAAGGCTGCAATGGATGGGCCATCTAAATAGTATGGACACAAATAGAACACCGTCAAAAGTATTCAGAGCTAGACTGTATTCGATAAGGAAGAAAGGAAGACCAAGAACTAGATGGGTGGAGGATGAGATAGAGGATCTGATTATGAAAGTGAAACAATGGAGAGAAAATATCACATGAAGGCGTATTGTGAAGGAGGCCAAGACCCACACAGGGTTGTAGTGCCGTGCAGGACGGAGGAAGATAGATTTTACGGGACTCAAAAAGCCTTGTTTTTGCATTGCCGCTTATGGACCTACGAGTGAGCTTGTCGGAGAGGAATGGGAATGACAATCATGCTCAATCATTCTCACATTACAGGATTCAACTTCTGGCATAATACACGTAATCACAATATTGTTGTGAAATGTGTGAAAGTTTTGTGTGCTTATGTATACGCTCAAAAATAATTTGCTAATGTAACAATTCAACAATTCAGAAAACATTGAAACAGACCCTGATTAATGTATTTATTTTAGAAAAATCTAATTATTTAGATTGTGATATTATATATACAAATATAATTTATGAGTAATTTATCAGAATTTATACAAATTTGAATACTTTAAAATCTCAATAAAAGTTAATCATATAAAAAATAACTACCTGTACTTTCAAATACTATATTTAAAGCACACTGGAACGGTTTATAGATCTGGCTTCTAACTAATTTTTGGTTTACAAAATTATAGCGCCCGCATTTAATGTAATAATATTAGATAATTATAAAAATGTCTTTATAAATATTTTGAATAAAATGGCAACTTTTAACTAAACTAAACTAATGTATGAATTATTCATGTGTCTAAGTACGTATGTTAAATGCCTGCAAAATAATTCATTCACAAATGTGATCAATAACGGAACAGTTAACTTTAGGTCCGCAGGACCTAGCGCGACTAACCGTGCTACTTTAGGGGGCGCGAATAACGGAGGGTTAATAATTTAAACTACACAGGCGTAAAGAATTATTATTTGTATCACGTTATTCAAATTTATATTTTATTTGCAAGTTGTTTGCTTAGCGCCACAACGTGAGGTTGAAATTTGTGTGTATTTTCATATTGCAGCTTTTAATTGTAATGTCTTACAATCTATTTCGAAGAAAAAAATTGTCATTCATCTAGTATATGGGTTTTTCTTGTTTTATACTAATTATCACCGCTTTCAGGCTGAGAAAATGATGCATTCGCGTTGGAAACGCATTGCAATCATTCTTACGGCACTCTCTGATCTATCAGCAGCAACGACGCTATATACCACGAACTTTTTTTTATTCTCAGGTTGTGTCGCTCAGAGGGGACCGGCCATAAAACGCGTGCATCATAGCACGCTGCGTCGGCGTGATAAATCCTGGGGGAAAAGGAAGGAGGAAGGAGAGGCACGACCAGGATACCGATCTTGCCAAATTAGATGCTCGTAAAGCCATCGTTTACAAATTTACAACTTTTCGCAAAAAGAAATGTTATTTAGCTTGGGGTTGTAAAATATTGTATACGATCCTCCCTCCACGCTCCACGAGAGGAATGAAGAAATAAAGTAATTCATGTTGAAGTAGGTATAGTGGTTAAAATGCATCTTATTAACACTTCAAAATTTATGATAGAACAAAAGTATAAGATTCATTGTAATGGAAACGGTTTATGAAACGCCGCATTACATGTTTAGGCAACGATGTAGAAGATTTTTATTGTCTAATTCTAGAAGTCTTAAATACTTTACATCTATACCAATAAAATTGTAGTGTCGGTCTGTCTGAAAGTTTGTCTCGAATATTCTCCTAAACGGCTCAACTGATTTCAATGAGAATTTAGGATTTTAAAAGAAGAGTTATAACTTAAATTTTCGTGTATGTTCATTTAGATATATTGCAAATTTTCATAAGATTTTAATAATTCTTCTATGGGATTGGTTTCACAGCCCATACTCTAAAAATGAAATGCAGGCTGCCTATAATCTTGATCTATTTACACTTTGAACGGTTTAACGGATTTCAAAAAAACATTGACGGATTGAAACAGATATTTTAACTTAAATTTTCGTGTATGTTTCATTTCGATAATTTTTAGAGTTCAGAAGATATCAATTTAAATATTTATGATTCCAGAGAATTGCCGCGCGAATTACGGCGTGAAAACAAAATGAGAGTTATAAGTCCTATTAGGCGTTCCTATAATATTCATCGGACTTTCTGTGTTATCATAAGCGTAACTTTGGCAGCCTGAAAGAGAGAGAAGGAAAGGGTGAGTATTCGCACTTCATCTATTGTTGCAGCAGTATTCGCGCCCTAATTAACGTATTGTCGGCTGAGAGTTATCTCCCTGAGAAATAATAAACTTATTTGTATCGTAGATATGATTTACACGTACATTGGTTCTTTTTGTCGCGTCAGGTTTATTATAATATTTAGTAATTGCTCATTTTTTAAAAGAAAATATAATAAATGATATTTATCCCAATAAATAAAATTGACGTTTCTGTCTGTCTGTAAGTTTGTCTCGAATAAGCTACCAAACGTGTTAACGTGTTCAAAACCAACTGCGAGTTCTAAGGTTTGCCCTGAAGCGATCATAAATAGATGACGCCATGCTTTTTATATATTCAATGAATTCAAATTTATCAAAATTTTTTACCTTTTGTTTCATTTTTAGGAAATAATAAGAATGTTGTTCCTGATTAATATGGTAGCCATACAAGAAATTTTTAAATTAAGGCAACAATGATCAAAGTTATGGTAAGTAAATAGTTGAAAATAAATCTTAAATTTGTTGATAGTTAACAATAAACACAAACGATATAAATAATAGACGTATTGTGTTTTTAATTGGGTCTTGACCTTTTGCATCGGATTTTTTTTTATTTGGGTAACAGGCTACATGAGGGTGATTCTGAAGCAGGCAACTCCCCTTTAATAACATAGGAGGGGAATTGAAAAGGGGGGATGCGGAAAGTAGATAAAGGTAGTCAAGTGTTGACTAGGGCCCTCGGGCTGTTGTATAAGGTTCCTACCAGGTGTTACACATGAAAGTGATGCAGGGAGAACCCTAGAAAACGTGGATGAGGTTGTTCGGACATTTAGTACTTTCCAACGCCCTTCTGATGACAGGAGACTGAATTTTAATGGGAACGCAACGTATCTGAAGCCATGCCTCCATCAAATTTGAGTGTAAGTTGGTCGACTGGCCCAAAGGGATGACATAACAACTCTTATCGTATGCTGAAGGTATTTGTCCCCCATGCGCACAGCGTACAAACTGCTCGAGGTCGTCTCAGCTTGCAGGTAACTTCATTTATATACCTTGTCCTTGGACCAACCGGGAAGGTAAAGGAGAAAACGGAGGAGGAGGAAGTCAGCCCTGACGGACTTCCCAGAACTCCATCGGGTTCTCTCCCATTCCCATTCCGTCATTGTTGTGGCATTTCCCCCCGAATTCCCTTAATCTAAAAATGCAGCAATTTTAAATTAGTTCTCACACAAATAATTGATCGAATTTTAACATATTTTACACAAACGAAGAAATTTTTCCTCTCAGGTAATGGAGTACTGTTTTACACTCCATGAAAAATTCATCACTATGGTTACTCTGTGTTCCTATGTTAGTATTCGTTAATATTTTAATTAGTTGTCAGAGCAAACATTACACAAATTCTTCTTTTATTTTGCATGATTAACAACTCATGTGTTGTTTTATTTAATCTGTAAGGTCAGTTCATAGAAGTCTTGAAGGTAAATTATTTTTCCAATTGGAATTCCTCTACGAATCATGAAAGATTCTTTTTATTTTGAGAAGCAAGTGAAAATATATTGAGGTTAAGTTTTTGCACTGTTCAGATAAGGTTCAGTCGCTTTTAGTACATAGGAAACTTTCAGATCTGGGTGAATATTTTATTTCTTTATGAAACAATAATATATAAGACTTCAGATCAGGTACATTGAACTTGTCTCTATCATGCAATGAGTTTATTTACTTTATTGTAATAGGCAAAAATAAGTGATTTATTGTTAAATTTATCCCCGCAGGGGTTACTAATGCTACTTAAAGCGATTTTTTCACTTTATGTTTTTAGGAATATGAACAACCATAAAAGGCATCAGAAAAGGGGAAGTAGAATTCGATATATTTTGCATAATGCCCTGTCCCAGAAATATAGAACAGAGGGAAGGAGGAAACCAAACGAATCATAAATTTCAGGCAGGGTCCATAATGGCCCCAACAGACATTGGAAATAAAAAATTATTTAAGCAAATAGTTATTTGATAAACATGAATACAATCTTGAAAGGGGAAAAAAGCAAATTCAGAAATATCAGAACTGAAAAAAATCTATTTACGTACCTCGATTTGACTTTCTGTTAAGTACAGATATAAAATATAGTCTGAGTGGTTCCAAATAAAATAATTTTCAAAAGTCAAAATGAGAAGCTAAGATGAATTGTCGGACGATGAATTGACATAATAATATAGATTCATTTGAATTTTGCTGGTTGCCACTCCGTAGCTGAATTACCATCGTCGATAGATCTTAATACCGTTGTCTATAGACTCTTGAGCTATCAAGTTATCTGCTGCGTCCTAAATTGACGTAGGAAGGGCCTTTGTATGCGGAAAGTGCAGGTTACTCTGTGCATGTTCTGTGAGAGCAACCACTTGAGGGACAAACACTAGCGTGTGTATACAGCTCAGTAATCTCGTTGAACGCGGCGACAGATTGCTAATCACCAATGCACCTAGGCAGCGGGTTCCTGTTTGCGAGCTTCGCTACATTGTGTGTCTGACGCAGGACTCGACTGACCAATGGGCGACAATCATTTCCTAAACAACTTATCCGATTTCCTAATGGAAACTACAAAATCAGAGAATTCACAGAGACTCTGCATGTGCTAAATTTGAAATGGTCCAACTCTATTACGCATATATCTCCTACCCAAAAGGGAAAATAAAGATGTCATGGAACTTGTTTTAAATTGAAAGGTCACCGTTTTCCAAAATTTAAAAATAAAACATGGGTTAAGTGTTTAACAAATTTACAAGTATGGGAGGATTCTTATATTATTAATTAATTGACTGAGTTCATTGTTTGTAAAAAAACTATTTATTTTAACATAACATTTATTAGCAAAAACAAGTGGTTTGTAATGAAAAACACAACTTGATATGGAATTTGGTGGTACATATTCAAAGGCAGTTGGCTTGAGAGAAGTTGAAGACGGCCGCAAACAACAATAAAACTGGACAGTTCGGTGCCGGTCTGAAGACTCCATGGCACTTAGCTGTGACGAGGTAAATTTAGATTTATTATTCATTCCATTAGTCCTCGGTCAAGGAAATAGGATACGTCAAGAAAAATACAAAATTTTACAATTAAGGATTTAAGGGCAAAAAGAGGAAAGATAACAATATTAATCTTCAATTTTCAGTCGACGGAGGAGGCAGCAAGTCTTGTGAGGTTCCCGTCGAACATGAAAAAGAAAATAATTCGACAGTTAAATTCTAGTAGAGTATAGTTGTAAAATAATAGGAAAATTTGACAGGACATCACCAAACCGTTTTAGTCCTTCTTATCTACGAACTCTTTCAGTTAATACTTCGTTCCATTCATTAACCGAGATTCATAACTCTTTATAAATAATTTTTGAATCTTTCAAGTTTTTACTTCCTCCGGAAGAGTATTGTATAGATTTATAACGGAATAGTGAATGCTTGTTTCAAAAAGGTTGAGACAATGTTTTTCAACACGGAGTAGAGAGCGATTTCTTGTATTTTAAAAATGGCTTGAACCGCTTAGAGCATCTGTACATACTTTTGATTTGAGAGGATTAAGGGTTAAGTTATTAAAAAAGGGCGCAAATTGATTTTCGGGAATTAGGAAGTTGAAAATTTTAGATTGACAATGAGCTTTATAATTATAATGATGGATGGAGACAGACAGAGAGAGAGAGGGGGGGGAGAAATTGATACATTTGGGGGGGTGGGACTAAGAAGAGGATTTAAATCTGTTGAGTTGATACTCTGTTTCTAACCTATCTTTTGGTTTTCTCGTACTGCCAATTCCGAGCAGGCTTTTGTTTTTATATTGATTGTATGAGATGGCTTTTAAATACGACCCAAGAATAGATCTCATTTCTCTAAATGTTAATTTATAAATAATATTTGTAAATATTGCATAAAGAGTATATTATGAAACCTAAGAAAAGGTGGGCTTCATAAAAACAATTTGGTTAAGACATTGGATCATATCAATTAATAGATGTACATTTAATGTATCCCCATCCATTTTATATAATAATCTTTATATAAAACAAATATTAAGCCAACGTTTTTCAAGTTCTTTTTATCATTGTTTTCGTGGACATCTTATAGGATGAAAGAGAAACTCAAATCAAATGACCTTGTGAACACACAATTTTAAATCTTTCTTAATATTTGTCAGACTCTTCGTAATTAGTCGACGTGGTTTTTAAACGGGTATGTCCACATTAACGGAAGAGATGGCAGTGGATATACAGGTGTATACTTTGATTTTCTTTTTAAATTTTTCAGAGGCGACCACAAAATGGCCGCCACTTTCCTATCCTTAAAACACTTTCACACTCTAAAATGTGAATGAATAGGTCCATTATACGACAATTATTCGTCACTAAAATAATGTTTCTATTACAAATTATTAAATTTAGTATAAGTGCAAATCAGCTGCAGGTAAGACGAAAATCACTTTGCTAGCTGAATTGCGTACAAACACAAAATATAATATATATAAATAAAAGACAATGTATGTGAACGGACCTGTTCACACGCTCCGTAAGTGAAAAGAATTCGTCGTTATTCGTTACTATAGAAATCATACGATTTCCGTGAAAATTTTTGTTTTCCGCTGATCACCCCAAAGAAGATCTGTTTATCTTTTGAAGATTTAGGTACCTTCCTACTCCCTTTACATGCCAAAAATGGCCCCGCGATAACCATCATTGCTACTTCATGTATGTCTTTTCTTCCTATTTGCATGTAATTTTGTGTATTGTAGTTATCTGCGTTTAGAAGATTTTTTATGTTCCTTCTTCCCCCCCATTCAGGCCAAAGAAAGTCCTACCCTAAAGACATACTGAACTTGCAAACGGATAGATTATGTCCTCACGTCAAACTACATAAATAAATTGATGTTGAACATAAAATAAAGCTAAAGTTGAACAAAATTTTATTTAAGTAATGATACTTTTTATTAGTTATTAATGATGCAAATTGTTTTATGAGTTTCAATGCAAACGATTGCAGCACAGTAGGACCTCTACTTTATTTTGTTCAAACTTTTAGAATTTTAAAGGATCTGAAAATTCAGCAAGAACATTATAACTGGCAACAGGCAGGTAGAAGTGGAATTTCCCGATGACAAACGTGCCTATCTGCGGATTTATAATACTAAACTTGTTTTTCTGAAGCATCATTGTACCTTCAAAGTTTCCGAAGGACACTGTTCCTTACATCGTGGAAAATTTCCCGCGCTGGACGTAGGACTCACGAGGACTGGAGGAACAAACATCACGTGGGATAGCGTTTTCCTTTGGAGAAGGGATATACAAGTTTATCTGGGAGGCGGGGAAGCCGAAAAATATTCAAAATAGTTCTAGACGTCGAGGGAAATTTAGTTAGTTGGGCATGAAGAATTGAACAAGTAGGATTTGAGGAAAGTGCGTGATTGCTGAACCACGGCATTAGATATATTAGTCAGTCAGGAACGACCTTTGAAGTAATCAGACGGAGAGAAAACGATTAATCTTGCTGACGCAAAAAAGGAAGGATGTCCCTACAACGAGGCGAACTGCAAGCATTTTATGATATTTGGAGTCAAGTCGAAGTTATTTTCCCGAGCCCAGGGAAGAGCTCCAGAGGCGACCAGAATTCGTGGAAGACGGACCTCAAGATACTGGCGTGGGCAAAAGACAAAGCTGTTTACGACCCACAATAAATCTCAGGTGTGTTTGTTCCAATATCGAAAAGTGCCTGCTGATGATTTTTTTGCTGTACAATAAGCCCACAAAAATGACCCTTAAGTAGATAGAGTCTTACTAAATGCATCTGAGCTAGCCATGGTAAAATTTTGAATTGGACCGTAAGTCTAATAATTTTTTTTCTGTGAATAAATTTAATTGGTTTTTCATTTTATCTAACCCGGTAATTTATTTTATTTAAATTAAAATCGAACCCTTAGATCATTATAGTAAAAAGAATAAAATTAATAGAATTATATGACGAACTTTTTTAAGAAAGTAGCTGCATTAAAGGTTCCTTTGTTCGTAAAGAATTGTTGGCTGGCTATATTTTAACATCTCCTGGAAATGGAAAATAGATGCAGCAGTTCATGTGATGTTTTAACCTTAATGGAATTAGCTGTCAGGGACTCAAACGAACAAGGCCGTACAGCTCACGACAAAGCGGCCGGTTCATTTGTCAGTGCGAATCGTACACAATTTGCTATCGAACTATTCCGCTTGCTACCCCCACCCCCTCTCGAGCGTTCCTATTATCTGCACGGACCAGAAAATCTCATTACCATGCGCTCCACTGCGCCTCTGTCCATTAGCAATACAGTTTGATCCGCGGTGGTAAGTCGCACCACCATAACGAACTGCACCGGCCGTCCCACATTATCACCGAACGAAAAGATATTTTCAATTAGGATTATACAGAGCAACAGCGTATCAATTCCCATGCACGCCCGGCCACTGACAACTGCTCGGGATTAATGAGCGAGGGTTTGCGCAAACCACGGCCGAGGGGCAAATGTTTGGCCCATTCAAAGGAGACCATTGTTGCTGTGGGGCAACGTCTGCCGCATAAGCGACGGACGTTATAGCGCCAAATTACGTCCGAGGAGTCATCAGTCAACATATTCCAATATGACTGCATCCACTCGATACGTCTCGACACAAATTAAACTATTTTTGATTACTGGTCTCCTAATTTCTCTATTATGAGAACAGCTGTCTTCCATTATTAGTTCTATAATACTGCTAATAACATATTACCAGAAAAAAATAATTTAATCGTTTATATTGCAGCGTTTGCTGACGAAACTAGTGAAACAAAATTTAGAAGACTTTGGCTTGTAATGTTTATTAAAAGGATAAATATGAATTTAATTTAATAAATAGAGCAGGGCATATCAAATAATGTCTTTTTAAATATATTATTATATATTTAAAAACAACAAAATAACATCTTATATTCCTGCTGTCAAAATAATATGTTGTAAATTTATATTTTCGGGTTTCTTGAATTTATAAAGCAAGATTGACTTATTAAATTTGATTTTACTTAATAGATCAATTTACATTATTTATTTGCGGGCCAAGTGCGTAAATACAAACAGTTCTGTTTCTCCCGTCCGGGGGGTGCTGGCAGTTTTGGCCCTCGGAATCCGCCGGTAGTGATGTTCTGCGACGACCCCCATTCGAGGACACTTTTCTTCACAATCGCCTCGTTGTACATGCTCACCTTTACGTATCGAAATTGGGAAGTGATCGTGGATCAGTTTCCAGGCAGATCTTTCCTCTATCTCAGATCATCGCAGACTGATTTTGTTCTCTCCATTTCTCCCCTGACAACACTTCTAACACCCTTTTTTTTGCGCGTCACGTGCTCGTGATATCCAATGAAAATTGGCTATCTTTGGAATTTTTCCGCCATTTTCTGGGTTTTCAGAAGCTTCCGTAGGTCGATGACCTTCTCCTACAGACACAGGCCAACTCCTTAATCCGGTAAAGGCTAAAAACATCACGTATGAACCTGTGGAATGCATCCCTCTATGGTTCTACAAACTCTCGTTAGGTTGCCTGCCAATTCTTATTTAGTATATACTGACGGAAAATTACGCTCATTACAGCGTATAGAAGAAGTCGGAGTAAAACGGTATACCCTTTCTTACTAGATAGTGTTGTGGGTTCATAAAGAGGGGTGGAACATTGTAACTGGTCAGGGAAGAAGTCCTGGCAGCCGACTTGACGAGGTTTTGACTCCATCTTGCGAATGAACTCTTATTTTGGCGTCTTACATCTGTGACCTTATAATGTTTGCAGAAGGTAGTTCACAAAACTCTTCGCTTTTAATTTTTTAATGGTATATATTCGCAAACTAGGTGTCTTCAGCCGCATAAAAGGTTTTAAATCTACTCGTATTAATGCTCGGTGAAAAACCTTAAGCTGACACTAGCGTGCGGGGCGGAACGGAACGGGATACTACTGCATAGGGCAAGGTACTATGTGAAGCTCAAGAAGAAACGAAGAAACTGGAAGAATCAACTTATAAAAATGACGTTCATGATGCTGTACCCCAAAAAAATAGACTGAGAAAGAAAAGGAGCGGATGAAAGTTAGCAAAGACTGTGCAATTGAAAAGAAAAGTTGATAAAGCGATATACCAAGCGTTAAATAAGTATAAAAAATAAAATAAAAGGTCTGATGATTTTTCTGAAATTAAATTTTATTTTACTAACTGCATAACAAAACATCCTATCCCGTTCTGCCCCGGGGGTGCGGCAAAACGAAAAATTTGTTTCTTTTTTTAAATTCATCAAAAATCTAAATTCGTTGTTTTAAGTTATATTGATATTAGATTAAGTAGGTAATAAAACAAACTGATGTTTAATACTTTTATGAAGTCAATTTTATTTTCATCATTTTACAAAAGTTGTTAAATAATAAGTGTTCCGTTCCACCTATACTTCCCTACATATATTATTTGCAATTTATGAAATGAAAAGCAAATTGATTTTTTTCATAAGGAATGATTGACTAAATTACCTTGGTCGTAACAGTTACAAACATTAACAATGTCCACAATTGATAACTTCGAACGATTTATAACGGTTTGGGTACTTTACCAACAGAGTTCAGGAACTCGCTCGGGCAAAAAATTGCAGATGTTCTGGAACCTTTGGAGTCATAGTAGGGGAATCGGCTTCATGAACATGATACCCTGCGTTGCTCATTGCTAACTGGCTGTCTTCCGTCTCCTCTAAGACTTATGTCTCAAATCTTGTCAATAACAAACATTCTAAATCTCGTAAATAACGTTTCTTAAATGTTGCCTTCGAGAATTGTCTGTCCTCATCTTTTGGCACGTATCTCAAAACCTCGGATCTCCCCTCCGGATACAAATTATTCACGACTTTGGCCATCTTCCACTCGCATCTCAATACGGGGCAAAAAGCCCTTTACAAAACCGCACAAAGATATGCAACGAGTCCAGTCGAAGATCCAGCTCATCTTAACAAATGCTCCCTGTTATGTATCCAACTTCAGGTTACATACAGAACCGAACATTTCATATGTTGAAGACTTCATCAAAGATAAATTTGCAAACATCATACGAAGCTTGAAACCCACATTCATCCAATATTATAATCGTTACTTCAGCTCATGTACAACCAAAGACTGAAAGATGTTGACCGATAGACTCTATAGAAACAGAGGTGGAGTTGTTGGATCTTCGCATATCCTCGATATCGGTACAAGAAACTCATAGACATAGCTTAAAGACTCAATATAATTTGATTTATATTTAAATTAATTAAAAAAGGAAATCCACACTGTGGGAAATGTGCATGCGTGTTAATATTTTGACATTAAAACTTATCCCCGACTGCGTTCTAATCCCCTTACAAGAAGCTACTGAATGGATATTTGTTCTGCCGCGGCTCTCGGTACCTGAAGCGCAATGACCGCACGTATTCCGGAGTATGGAAATTTTGGTTTCACAAAAATTATTTAATTGAAATGAAGTAAAGCTCCTATTAATTTATTAAATGTATGTATACTACAAGCTGAGCTTCAATTGGAAGTAATTCTTCTGTCTTTAAATTCTAATTATGCATCTTTAATCGATTTTTACAATGTTCATTCTTCACTGATGTCCCAAATTAGGCTGTGAAGAGTGTTTTTAAGTAAATTGTAGGTTAATAAATGGTAAAAAGGTCTATAATTCAGAATAAGTAATAATTTATTGATATTGGTTCAATACACAACTTTTCATTCCTTATTTTGGGAACTCGTCTGGTGTTATCACTATAAAAATAGAACGAAAAAGTTTACAACATTTGCTCATAAAATAAAATTACAGAAACAAAAAATGAATTTGAAGAAAATTTGGTGTGCATAGAGCGTAGAGGTCGAAATGACAATTAAAACAAAAGTATTTTCATAATTCAGATTGCAGCACGTGTTATTGTGCATTTTTTACAAAATAATTAGGCAATAAATTCGTTAATTCTAAAGAAAATTTTCTGATCTAAATTACTTAGCAGAAGAACCAATTATTCAAACCAATTTCCCAAATAAAAAGGAACATTTATTAACAAAGGAAATGAAAATAGTTTTAGAAGGTGAGATTATTTAAGAAGTCATGTTATTAATTACATAGATACTTTTTAACATCGACAACAATGTAAATGAAACTTAACAGCAATCATTTTCGTGAACTCTTAGCGAGAACCGTATCTGGAAGATTGTAAATTATAGCTGCTGACATAGAAACGGAGTTGAATAATGTTATCAAGAAAGTGTATTCTTTTCATTGAAATTAAATTTATTTAACGGGAAATACCTTCCTCTCGAAGTGTACATTTTTGCAACGGAGGTTGGTGTTTACCTTTGGGGAAGCGTCATTTGCGCTCTGATTTTAAGGTTCTCAAATTCCGAGACAACTTCATCACTTTTGGGACTTGTATGTACTAGGGTCACAGACCTTGGGCATACGGTTAGATCTGTCCTCTGTTTCATTGAATCAGTCGGCCAACTGCCTCGTTAAACGGCCTGGGACACGGAAAAGGGAATGCTGTGACCCATAACAAACTCCTGTACCGTCATTCGACCTGGCTAATGCAGTTTTATAGGGCTTTATCCGCATCTCTTTGAGGTGTAGCACCGGGTAGGATTTAAACTGTAACCCGGTGGCCTTAATCAAACCTTGGCTACCTTGCACATCTCCTTTTCTCAATTCCCTTTCTTTGCTATTAAAGGGTACTTCCCTGTTTCAGGTCACCCTTATGAGGCCTATTACTAAAACACGGACAACAAACTCATCTGCCGTTATGCGAAAGGACGTGGAAATAGTATCCACCTACCTGATGTAAGTTTTCTAGGGTTTTCCCTGCACCTCTTTTAGGTGAAATAACGGGTAGGATTCTTAAACTATAACCCGGGGGCCCTAATGAACCTTTGACTACATACTGCTCTACCTTCCACAACGCCCTTCCTATGCTATGAAAGGGGAGTTGACTGTTTCAGGAACAAACTGATGTAAACTATTACCCACCGTCCACCCACCCGTCCCCTAAAAATAAATATTAGATAACTACTTGTCTTTACGTTTTCAAATATGGAGTATATAAAATCGAAGTACCGACCGAACCCTCATATATGATTATTTGGACTAATGTGTAATGTAAACTTTAATAGGGTGTTGTACTTACCTTAAATTAAATGAAAGCAAGCATAATAAATAATAAGAAAGTTTACAATTTTAAAATTACGTTTAACACAAGAAAACAACAAATGAAATAAAATAAAACTTTTCTGCCTGCTCTTTTTTCAATAATAGTCATTTTGGAAAATGAATTTACTTAATAATTAAAATTGAAAGCAAATTGATTGTCTGTCAGGGGATGGTGGTAAAACACTAATTGATGGTGGCGATGACTTCTGTGGCTTTCGGTAGAAGGCATTGAGGTATTAACGGTTTATTTAGTACGTTATCAACGACGTCGGTATATCGGGTCGGAACCTTTGGAACCATTCAAAACATTGAAATAACAGATTCTGGAATTTGCGGCTATCGTTGCCATTTGAAATATGCCGATAGTCCCGTCCTTGCAACTCTTCAGGTTTTTCCGTCTGATCAACAATTACTATCCGATTCCCGTTCATCACCTCCCAACTAACTCCCTCCTCATTCTTTTTTCTACCACGAAATCTGTGATTTCCTCTTCCCGAATCAATTTTTTTCCAATAGGGAACATTCTTACGTTTCCAAGTTCCCAGACACGGGGTTAACACTTCTGCCCAAAATTCGCAATGTGATAATCTCCAGAGGTTACTGAACCTTCAGTGGGAACGTCTGAAGCGTGACAAAATATTGAGACCTAATATTATTCCATCCAACACAGCGGTTTAGAATCCCTCAAAGGTCTTCTCTTTTATGTGTTATCATGTTGAGAGGCCCAGCCTGATATCTGCGAAAGATAAGAGCCCCGACTATTCGTCCCTCGGGAAAAATTTAGTTAATTAAAATGAAATTAATCCCTTTAATAATTTACGAAACATAAGTACACTACAGTAAGATCTGGGAATTGTTGTTCAAAATTGCAACAAGTAAGCTGAAAATTTGCATTATCTAACTTTGTTAAAAATTAAATTTTTCTGCCAAAAATGACGTTAAAATTTCTTTAGGGTCGGTTTGGAACTCAAAGTAGAGGAGATGAATTTGTACGAACTGTGCCTATCTCGACATAAAGTATTTGATTTGAAAATCCAGACCGTTAATAGTAGTAGTAGCCGCAGTCCAATTCAAATGTTGTTGTGAGTTATCGTGGCCTACTAATGGCATCGTGAATTATCGACTGGACTAAGATAGGGCCGTCGAAGTGTAATAACGCAATCATTTGCATTAGGAACACATTTGCTGCATTAGTCGTATCGGCATACCTCACATTGTCCGAGCATAACATTGTACATGAAGGTGGAATTCAAACTTGTATTAGACTGACGGCAATAGAGAATGCGTTTACCTGATTGCGCATTACATTGTTAACTCAAGTGACCTACGGAATAATACTGTTGTTGATTAGGCACTAGTTGCAATCGCAATGAAAACCAATCCCATTAATTTCATTCGAATCGCTGCTGTAACTTGAATTAAGAATATGCTCGAGATAAAAAAGATTTTTAAAGTAAGTTATTTATAAATAACTTTCATCCTGAGAACGATCATAGTTATGTTAAACTTCGGAAATTTAAAACTCTGCGTGCGCAGAGTTTAAATTATAAATTATGGTTCCTTGTATTAAACAAACGTAAAAAATAACGAAATCCGCTAACTCTTCAACGGAAAGAAGGAGTCAGACTTCAATAATTCTGCATTAAGTATACGTTATAAAACTTTGCAAATTGACAAGAAATTTGTTAAATAATAATTATTTATGTTTCTTATAACCGTTTATATTTCTTAAAGTCTTAATTGCTGAATATAATTTTCCAAACGTCGAGTCTTAAATATGGCATGGTTTTGATTTGTATGCGTTGTGTATCAGGTGGTTATGAATAAAATGAGTTTATAGAAACTTAAGTATTTAAAAAAGTTTCGTATTGTTAACATCACCCTTCCATACGTTCGTGTAGTACTGGTTAAACACCACGACAGACGGAATTTGGCGGTAAGATTTGGCGACATCAGATTGTGAGCGGGCATGGTGTTTTACCCAAAACATGAGTGGAGTGGGGTGAATATCTCCTCCCAGAGAAGACAGATAAATAATTTTAATTGGACAGAATCGGGCCCCGCCACCGACGGAAATGAAACAATGAAATGGGGTCAAGGTATTAAAAACCTAGTAAAATGCAGTTTGGTGATTGCGTATTGGGTGAATAAGTATTCAGGGCATTGAGAGTGGTGATTGAGAATTAGTACGTTAAATTTTGGGAGTTCAATCTATTAAGCATTAATTAGTGTTCATTAAAGCACTAAGAGATTGAACATTGTAACTGGCCATGGACATTTTAATAACGGGTGGAAGACTTGCTCTATTACCAGGCGTACAAAAAGAAAACTAAATTAGCAAGGTGCACATTATAGCAATGAGGAAAATCGGTTGGGCAGAGCGGCGGGAAGGATCATTATCTCCGACTCCAGGGTCAAGTTCCAGGCTAAGCTAAGAAGAAAGGATAATTACACTGTTTGTAATCTTTTGACGATTTCCTTGTACTGCCATTTCCGCGAAGCATTTGTGTATGTATTCTACTCCATGGAAGGCCAGAATTAAACTCATGTCTCTAGATTACTATATCTAATGTTTACAAATAATGTACAAAGTATTTCGTATTAATCATAAACAGGTCGCCTTTGTTAATTAAATTTATTGAACAATTGTATTTTTTAAATTAATAAATGTTGAGTAGAGAGATTTTTCAGTTTCTTATACAATTATTCTTCATTCTAAAATAATAAAACCTTACATATTTATTACAGTGTTTTCCAAGACATAATTAATCAAATTTCAGAGTAGAACATTTTTAAGAAATAGACACAGTTTGCTGGCACATTTGTATGGTTTTAGCTGTATTATACACTTTATTCCTTGTTAGTTGAAGAATTTCACCCCCTTCATGCAGTATTTTCCTCGGAATTTTAATAATATGAGTACCAACTTTTGTTTTTGGCACTTTTCCACGCCTGACAATTTGTATAAATAATATACATTAATACAAAGAAGAAAATATACATAGGTCAGTTTTTATTATTTTTTGTCGATATGATACATCAGCCAATTATAATTATAAAATTTGGATACCTCACCGAAGAATTTGCCTCCATCTCAATAATTGTATAGGTATCATTACAAGACCTTGTTATATATAGTTTTTCTGTACTTCAGTCATAAGAAATTGGGAGTGTACAAAAATTATTTATTAATGCTCCAAATTCTTTATACACTGGAGTTAGTAGTAAATTAAGGACAAGACGTTGTGCACGTGTATTTTCGTCTGTTGATTAATTATTTTTTTCTGACTTCGGGTGAGCTTATTATAATGATGATGAGATTATGCTACTTAAATTATTTGTGTTTCAATCTAATTTCATTTTAATTTATGTAATTTTAGAGGATAAAAATATAATAAAATACTCTGTTACTGCTCCAAATATTAGTAAAGAGTTAAAGTTATAAATAACGAAATCATGAATATTCTCCTTTAATTATTTCATGTACAATAAATATTGGATCAATAATTCAGCATATAACTTTATTACTATTTAATTAGTATAATATGATTATAATTACAAATTTGGAGGTTTTGAATCATATTTTTAGATACAAGAAATTGAACATAATCTATTGTTATGTTATCTTTGTAGTATCCCAGTTGAAGTCTCAAAAGGGAGACGAAACGTCGTATTTATATTAATTTAATAGTAATAAAATTATATGCTGACTTATTGGGCGTCTTTTTATTTATTACAAACTTAAAGTCAAAATACTTCAGCACACATCATTCTGACTGTAAATATATTTGGAAAGCATTCCTCTAGAATGTTATTCATAATAAGTGTAATTTTAGTGTACTCTTGAAGCCAATTATCCGAGCATTGTATCTCTATTTAAATTATTTAACAACAACTGTAATAATCCATTAACAAATTCATATAAGAATTTATAATGGAAACTACGTTACATAATCGTGTTAATGGTGGCATTTCTTGAGCAACCTTTTTCCTTATTGAAATTTTTGTATTTTAACTAGTGATTTTGTAATAATAATTAATTTCAGACTTTATTTTTAACAATTTCCAAAGAGGAAAAACACAACGTTTCGGTACTTATTTGTACCTTCTTCACATTACATTGTAAATTGTGTTGTCATATTATGGTTACGTAAGTGAAAAACTAAAAGAAATGTTAACAAATTTTGACTTCAAAATTGTTTTCAAAATTAATAATTATCTTAGGGAAATTATTAAAAAAGGGAAAGACAAAATTGGTAAAGAAAAGCAACATAATGTTATTTACCAAATTGATTTATCCGAGCAAAATTGCAAAAAATGTTATATCGGACAGACTAAGAGTGATTTGGAAATCAGACTAAAAGAGCATAGAAACAAATATAAAAGTTGTAACCATAATGTGATCACAACGCATAGATTCAAGGAGAATCACGACTTCAATTGGAATGACGTTAAAATTTTAGTCATAGAACCAAACTTATACAAACGCAATTTATCTGAAATGCTATATATTAAAACAATTGAGAACACCATAAACTCTCAGAACGACACCCTTAAATTTAGCTATATTTATAATAAATTATTTTCTTACGTTGCATTATTAATATTATAATAAAAATATAGTGTTTTGTTAACTTTCATATCTGTCGTATTATATGAACTAAGAAATTTCTTATAACTTTTTTATAATTCAGGTATTATGTATTAAGTCTTTTCATCTAAAGTATCTTTAAATACTTACTGAGGCTCCGATTCTTGTTTTTCGATTACTTTCCAAGGTCTCAGATGGTTTGAATTGTAAATCATCGAAGGGACTGCTCAATACCTCTGTGGCCCATGCCTATCAGTTGTAAAATTGTCGTATAGCCTCGGGGAGACCATTTTTAAAATATTGTAAAGTTTGTTGGTTATGTTCATAAATATTGTTGTATTTAAAATGTGACAATTGACGTATTGATTATTAGGTGTACCTCATTTTGTTCAGTTATACATTTATGCTACGAAATGTATAAAATGTTTGGGTTGTCATGTTAACACGTGATTTTTCGTTATTATTTGTAATTGCAAAATAAAAGTAAACGAAATATATTACAGAGTATTATTCTTGTAAAATACTGATCTGCGATATCCTGGCCCACGTTTCACTTTTAATACTGGTTCGTCAGTTGGTCGTAATCCTATTCGCTCGTTTTGGACGATCGGAAAGCAGAACAGCTCCCTCAAATTAGTCCTAATCAGGATAAGCACTTTTGATCCAGTCAAACGTATCCGAGTTCGTCTGTCCATTACAGGAAAAGTTCCTTATTTCAGCTGAATATCTTGCACAATTCAATTTTTCTCTCTGTGAAAGGGAAGGAAGGAAGAGCGCCGAGGAGGAAAGATGTACAAAACTTTCATCTACTTTTCCATCTCCTCGCTGATAACGTACTTTGACGAGAGTAATGCCTTGCTGTGGAAACCTTTTGTGAATGCTTCCAAGGGATAAAGGCAGTGCAATAGAGCGTCGCCACACAGAGGTCAGTAACAACATTGCGAAGATCGCTCCTGGCTGCATCCGTGTCTATTGCGCTCTTCAATAAAAAAATTAGCAATGCAAAAAAAAAACAGTTAAGCGAGTAAACGTCATACTATCAACACATGAAATATATCAATTACAACAAAAGTTTATAGAACTTGAAATGCTATTTTTAACCAAAATTAAGAGTATTTACAAACGGAAGTATATTTGAAGTGTGACAATCAGCCTTGGGAACATTTAAAAATGTAAAGACATGCATTCGTTAGTATTCTAAATAACAGAATAATTGAGATAACAAACCCCCAGCTTAGTGACCTCCAGATGGGAGTTCCTACTAATAGGTCCACTATCGATGACATTTTTATTATCAGGCAAATATTTGGGAAATGCTATGAATATGGAATTGAACTGTTTCATTTGTTTATTGATTATGAACATGCCTTTAATTAAATTTCTCGTAACAAAATAATTGAATGTCTCTCCAGTTATAAAGTACCATATAAGATTAAAAAATTAACAGCATTAACACTGTAAAATACTAAAGGCAAGGAGAATTGAGTAGTGAATTCAATGTTGAATTCGGGGTCTTTATTTATCGGCCTCTTTATTTAGTGTAGTTATAGACGTTATCACGAGAAAGCTGGATGTTAGAGGTAATATCTCCACACGAGTCAAACAATGTGTAGCTTATGCAGATGATATTTTATTAACAGCCAGAAATTAAGCAGCATTAATTGAAATATTCCCAAAATCTTAAAGAAGAATCCCACTTACATGGATTTATTATAAATAATCATAAATTCAAGTATTTAAGATGTAATAATAGGATCCAAAGAATAGAAAATTTATCAATTGGAAGTGACAAATTCCAAGGTGTTAAATTATATATATATCTGGGATCCATAGTAAATGGAAACAATGTGATTGAGGAAGAGATTAAAAGTAGGATAATAGCTGGTAAAAAAGCCTATTACGCTAGCATGAATCTGCTTAGAAACAAATTACTATCAATATCTGCAAAACTTCAGATTTATCGACCCTTAATACGACCAATTACTACCTGGACCCTCAAAGACAGTGACATGCAAAGACTAATGAATGAGAAGAAAATATTTGGTCCCATTAAACAAGATGATGGTACTTGGAGAATAAGAGACACTAATAACTTAAACGAACTTATAAAGTACAAAAATATAATCAACCATGTTAGAGCACTACGTTTAAATTGATATTGACACATTTGCCGAAAGAATGAAGATAATGTAGAGAAGAAAATTTTTTGTTGGAGTCAATTAACAACCAGGACTAAAGGTAGAGCGAAGACAAGATGGAAAAATGACGTCCAAAAGGATCTAAGAAACATGAAGATCACGAATTGGACTCAGAAAGTAAACAGTAGGAAAGAACGGAAGCCTGTTGTTGAGAAGGCCAAGAAAATTATGCAATAATGTTGTAGCACCTGTAGATGAAGAAGAAAGAAATTTTAAGATTATTGACCAGTGTCCACGACATACAGTAAGCCAACTTGCATCAAAACCTGGACATGATAGAAAAATGAATATTAAACTTTACGAAACTGTGTTTTTTTTAGAATTTTGGGTTTTATGATTGTAAATCCGATGTCGGATCCAATATTTATTATTACTTCACCCCTATTGAGCTGGTGGCTGCTAGATTCAAAGAAGTACAATAAAATAGAAATACCACAAAATTACTAATTCAATTTACTCTATGGAACAAAGGACAGCAAAGCGAGACAGAAAGTTTCTGTGCATCCCCTATAAACCATATAATCGTTGGCAAACAGTTTCATGTATGATTTTATACCCATTGTTAAGTAATTTATGAATGCAAGGAAAAAAAGTGTTCGATCTCATTTCCTTGCTGGACCCTGACGTGATTTTTACACAGTCGGAAAATTTGTCATTCACGTGAACTCTGAGTGAGCGCTCTTTTAAAAATTCTCGAACCCAATTCAGTACCTGTATTTTTCAACTTACTTAATAATATATTATGGTGAATGGCATCGAAGGCTTTAGAAGAATCAATAATTAGCGTCTATTTGACATCTTATCAACCGCGTCCGACAGATCTTGCCAGTTGGCTCTCACAAGAGAATCCAGCTCTGTAGCCATGTTGCCCACTGTGAGTGAATCCACTATCTTTAGACCTTGTTTTCTTTTTTTTCCCCATGGCTCTACAGCCCATTGAGGGCTGCGGACTGTCATCTTGCGTGACACATTCCGAATGTGGAGTGACACGTGGCCAGCGTGTCGATCCTCCAACAGTCTTAATCCCGGTTTTCTCGACCATGACAACACAAACATCCAAGCCCATGCCAGGTTTGTGAGGCAGCAACGCTAGCCACTACACCACAGGAGGTCGGCTTCGACCCTTCACTTACGCAAGTATTCAGTTATCAAGCGCTCAGATTGCTTGCATATCACAGATGTGAGGCTAACCGGCCTGTTAATAAATAAGGGAACTATAATGGCATCTCTTCAATCGTCTGAAACATCATAATTATTAATAGGTATTTCGAATAGACGAATGAGTTAAGTAATCATCGCTTCCCCTCCTAATTTTAGGACTTCTCCTCAAATGCCAACCAGGCCAACTGACTGATGAGATTTTTTCATACGTTGTAAATGTGTAGTTATCCTAAGTGGGTAAATCCACCTTTTTCCTGAATACCGTGACAAAGTAGTTAGCGAACACGTTGGCCATAATTGTTTCGTATTTCTTGCTTCAACGCTCTTATTACTTTTACACCTTGGAATATACTCATAGTATTATCCCCATAAGTTAACTTGCCGCTGAAGCAGGTTTATTAAAAGGTATTCATGGGCTACTTTCAATTACCTTTCTGTTAAAGTAAAGAAATCTGTTCCTGTGATAGTCATTTAGTTTTTTCCGTTGTAAACTTTTCGCACATTATGAGTTATCCAATTTCAGGATTGCATACTTTGGGTCAGCGTTTAGCTATAGTTACTTAACTTCGCTAATTATTGTTTTAAATTTTCCCCAACAGTCGTCAACTGTTTCTCCACAACCAACCCACTCAGCTTATTTTTCCTTTTATTAGTTAAGTATTGAAACTATAATTTTGACCATGAGGTTTTGTCCAAGAGACTCATTGTTAGCACATAAAAGAAGTTCTGGACTTGAATTGGATAAACGAACAGTATAAGAAAATCGAAGTTTTCACTCAAAAGCCGAAGAGAAAACTTATGTCTGCTAATCGCAGGATTGTGAACCTAGAAATATTTTGAAGAATTTCAGCTTCAGGGAGGATTGCCATCACTGACCTGAAGTAGATTCCAGCAGAGCAGGAGTGATTAACCCCGAGCCCAACAGAGTATGACCGCCTTCCGCGTACGGAATTGTGGGTACACACGGCCCAGCGGTCGACGGAAGTTCAGCTGAACATTGCGAAAGCATCCCTCTGGACAGCGCGAACGAGCAGCAGTATATTCTAGCAAAACTATAGGACTATTAAACCATGTTTATAACTCTCGAAAGTTCATCCTGAAAGATACGTCGTCCAATACAATTTTACTAAGACTTTAAATTAAATCCCTGTCAAAGAAAATCCTTTGCTCAAATACAACTTTGAGGCCAGTCTTGATTAATTACTTGCAGTTTTAGTTTGAATTTTTTTAGTACAGCCACGAGACTTATTTATTTATTGTGTTGTGCGTATAATTAATGTAATATTGTTTTGTCATTTTAATTTTTGATGTTTCTTCTGCAGTAGAAATATTATTTATGTTGCAAGATGATATGTTCTACGGTAAAACTGATAATAATTCCACCTTTAGGTTCCAACCTAAAAATTTATAATTCTACGTAATATGTTCATTACTTAAATCCAAAAGCTAAACAGTTATCCCCAGGGATCATTTATTGCCCCATTATTGTTTCTCATATTTATTAATAATTTGCCTAATAATATAAATTCTAAGGTCTGACTTTTTGCTGATGACTGTGTAATTTATAGGGAAATAAATGGGGAACAAGACGCAGCTGCTCTCCAAACTGACTTAGATACTCTAAGCACATGGGCTAAGAGAAATAAAATTATAATCAACAATAGTAAAAGTAAGGCGATTAGTTTTACTAAAATGGGCGTTCAATATGCCTTGATATATAAAATAGATGGGGAAACAGTGATCGAGGAGACAAACTGTAAATACCTAGGCATTTGTTTTAACAGTAAGCTGGGGCAGGTAAACTGTGCTACAAGGAAAGATTGGAACAACTTTCACTTTGTCATGAGAACACTCAACAAGGGGAATTCGAAATCTAAATAGATGGCATATTTTTCATTAGTACGCCCACTTATGGAATATGGTGCAGCATGCTGGGATCCGTACAGGATAGGTCAAATAGAATCCTTAGAAAGGGTGCAAAGAAGGGCCGCAAAATTCGTACAAATAGAATCTGGGCATGGGAACGAAAAGGTAAAGCGACTAGGGTGGGACACGCTACAGACAAGAAGAGAAAGAGCTACGCTACACATTTTCTACAGAGCTTTGCAGGTCAAAAATCTTGACAGGGAATCCGAGATAGAATAAAAGAATCGACTCGGAACGGGAGGAGTGATCACCTGTTTAAATTACAAGCAAGGAACCAAAAAACAGACGTTGGAAAATACTCATTCCTAAATAGGACAATTAATGACTGGAACAATCTGCCTGCAGGAGTGTTTGGGGAACTTCCTCTAACAGAAAGAAAATTTCGACTTAATCTAAGTTTAGTGTAGTGTAGTGCAGTGTAGTGAAGTGATCAGTGCTGCGAAATCTCTAAAAATATACTACAGTGAAATATATTTTCAGTTTTTTTGTTTCTTCTTTTTCAGGCAAAAACAATATTATTCTTTCTAAAAAATTCATTTCTAATAATATGATTCCACACTTATTTATTTATATTGAATATAATTATACATTCAACTATAAGTTAAATATGGTCCTTAGGACCAGATTATTAATTATTGTTTAAGTTCTATGTGTCTGCCACCGGGCAACTGCCCATTTGCAGATTTAATAAATACAATACAATATTAAATACACGCTTGAAGAAAGAATTTATATTTTAATTCAATTGAAAATTGCTGGGATCTCAAACAACTCCAAAATGTTTTTTCTTATAAAAAACTAGGAGAATTATGCATATAACTTTTTGCGAAGTATAAGTATAAGTAAGTATAAGTATAAAATCATATTCCATAAATCCTATAGAGAAGTACAAGCTTCAAGGATGTGGAACGAGTCAGAGATTTTACATAGGTTGCTTTATTAATATCAGAATATACTGTAACTATTGATTACTTTTAACTTATAATAAGATTTTCTTAAGTTCTATACAGAAGACATACAATTTGTACCTTATATATAAAATTGATAAATATTTTTACATCCTATACTAAAAAATTAGTGTTCTAATAATGTTCTTACATAATTATAAATATCTACCCTATGATACATTCAGCTTCATAAATTCTTCAACAGAGTAATGGCATACATTGCGCTGGCAGTAAGAGAAAAACATTCTACAACAAATGTGCCTGATGGGTAAGGGCATAAACAAGATCCTCAGGACTATATGAATCAAGATAGAGTTATAGTATACAAGTATTGACATATGAGTGACACGGAGTAGTTTGAGAGAAACAGCACGCACGCGCCCATGTCTTGGAAGACCGCGCAAGTACAAGGTGTAGGAGGCAGCGAGACAGGCAGCTCCTTGTGGCGCCTCCCCTGATGAGAGAAGACAGTGGCGAGAACAGCTGCCATCCTCTTAATGTCTTTTCCGTGTCGTCTTCCCCTGGGTTCCTCCTTCTCTTCGGCTGTCTCTTGCAGAAATTAACTCGCGATCGGAAACACATTACGCCAGGAAAGCTTGTTACTTTCAATGCATATGGTTCCTAATTCACGATAATTTCCCGTGCTTATTTAATATTTCCGGATACAGACGTTAGGATTGTTTTGGGAGGGGGTGTAGAAAACAGCTATTACATGAAACATAGACACTACATACAATACACCGATTCCATTTACAGTCACATATTTGAAATTGGGGCCGACTACTCTAAGAAACTTTTTAATACGAGTTATTTGGTCTTCCATGGCATAAAAATTATTGACATATAAGTTCAATTAAACGTAACTACATGTACTTATTGAATACGTAAAGTAGACAAATACTTTACAGTATAATCTGTTTCTTCTTCTTTCTTCTTAAAAAAATAAAATTGACTGTAAGCGACCCAAAGAGTTGTATTTATATGGCACGAAGAGTGGATCACACTTGAGAAATAAAATTTTTGTATATATTTTTAACTATTTACAATATAGTTTTCATTAAATTGACAAGTAATTTTGCTCTTAACAGACCAAATAGATGGATCGACGGCAGGGCGAAATAGTTGAAATTTCTAAATATGCATAATTGGCTTATATTTTTGTGTAATAAAGACTTCAGTTTTTATTAGTTTGGCAGTGAAAAGGAAATATCCGTCACTTACATATTTTACCAGGAGTATTCTTCATTTCCTGTAGCTAGACTTTTTTATTTTTAGTTACTTGGAGTATTGTCAACTGGTTTTATATCAAATTTGACTCCCTCAATGTACCATGTGTATTTTTGAGGCGAATTTTTACCTCCATTAAAGCCACTCTGTTAATGTATTTACTTAAGGAGAATTCTTGACTCGGTTAAGGTATTGGTTAATTTGAAGCTAGCCCACTATCGGCATAAGACGGCGTGTGCATATGAAAGGGTAAAGGGTCTCAAAATAGTTCTGGCCTCATTAACTAGTTAAATAAAGTTTTGACCAAAGGATTGTTAAAGAATTAATTCATTTTTAAGGGCTAATATAAATAAATACACGGGCATCGCCGGGCAGCCAGATGGGACATAATAAAACTAAATACTCTTATGTGAATCTCTTTTAAAAATTAGAAATAGCTACTATAATATACCTATCATGTTGATAATAAGGTAATAAATTATCAAAAAACTTATCTATTGGAATTTAGTGAAGAATGCTATTTTATAAGTACAATTATGAATAGTATAAATTCTATATAATGACCCACCAGTAATACATATGGTACCAGCATATGAAAAGTCAATTTTAAAACAACATCAATTGCTAAATTATCGAAGTTTAATTTACGTAAATACTTGTAATGGCAAAATGCAACTCAATAGGAAATTTGGCGGCACAAAATTAAAATCTTGAGAGAAATTGAAGAAGCTGCAAACGGGGTAATAAATCCCAGACAATTTGCCGCCGGCCAGGGATTTATAAAAAAGTTGAGCCTCCGTGTCATCTGACTGTGACGAGATCTGGTATTTCCTCAAACATTGGTGGTAAGTGGGTTGAATGGCTCCTGCCAAATTCTAAAGATAATTACTTTTGATTGCAGAGGATTAAGTTCCCGGTACCGAAGTAAATTTAATAAATGAGATAGTAAATTGGCAATTGGAAACGGACTTTATGTTTAAGGTGATAGAGACAGACTTGAAATATAACTGATAAAGATTGTCTAGGACTACTTAATCTGTTGAGTGATCGTAAATTGGATGAACCAGAGCAGAATGCACTTGATCGTGGATAAGAAAATTTATCAGCTAGGTGCTCATTTTCCAACACGGAAGTTTAAAGGAATCGTTTGGAACCGGCACGAGATCTGAGGACGAGCGGAGAGTTACAGATAAAAATCAGAAAACGGTAAATACCCTGTTTGTATCCTTTCTTGGAACTTCCTCGTACATACTGACAATTCTGAGTAGTGTTTTGTTTTTATATCTGCTTCTATGAGAAAGTCCCTAAATAAGACCCGAGAATATATCTGAATTTTATAAAAGTTAGATGGAAGTAATTTAATTTTTGCAAATGTTGTATAAAGAGTATACTGTTAATCCTAAAACAGCCTACTTCATAAAAAGAATTTTGGTAATAACTGAGTGTATCATATCGATTAGTAAATGTAAAATTTAATTCATTTTCATCTCTATATAAAATATTCATTATTTAAACCGAAATAGACCCCACATATTCATTTCATACAAAATAATTTAAATATTGAATAAAATGAAATGAACGAAATTGGGGTCTTATTACTGTTCAAAAATAAACAAAAATCTTTAATATTAGACTAAAAACGATACAATAATATTCACAGATATAAAAGATGTAGTACACAAAACAAATTGTAACCTTTACCAATTACAGTCTACGAGTATAAATTTTAAAAACAGAATTTATAGCTATGGTAGCCATTTTAAACTCCATCGCAGCCCTTTACACTCATCATAAAAGAAATAACCATAAGACGAACGCAGATATTAATGAAATTAACATATTTATAAACGGAATGGATAAAATTCATATTCTTAAAAACAGGAACAAAATTACAATGAAAGGGTTGAGGATTGCTCATTTAAACAACATATCGGAGAGAATATCTAATTTAGTAGTACAGTAGTGACCATATAAAAATAGAATTAAATTTTTAACGAAAAATATGAATCCCTTGTTTTTTTTAGAACTGTGACAGTTAAAATTTTAATGAAACTACGTGAAGTGAAAGTAAATTTTTAGAAAATTATAATTTATTGTTTATTTATTTAATAAATATTATACAAAATATGGTGGCAAATATAGCCGAAAGGGCGTTAAAAAAATTAAAATAAGACAGCTTACTTATTGATTATTCAAGATGGTTATATATATGCATATGTAGTTCGAATTATGAAAATACTTAATTGTGATGGAAATGTTTTCAATTTTTATGTCATTTTACCAGTATTTAAGCGCTTAATAAATTTTTGTCGTTTCACTTCAGTACTTAGGAGTCTTTGATTGGTGGAAAGCATAGAAACATAAAAATGATTTATATTTTCAAGGAAAGTTTGATATGTTCCCACTTAAGTAGATATTTATTTTTTTGTCAATATACTTTGTTTTACTTAAAACCATGATGAAATATTGCCACAATTATGGCTCTTCAGAAGGGTTTTTACTTTTCGACAGTTTGTTATTAAACCGGAAAGTTTGTAATGGTGGTAGAGAAGATGAAAACTGGGTGCGAAGAAAACCATTCTTTTGGGCTTTTAAATCCCAACAGTCAGCCACCACATAATCTCGCTTTGTAGTGAGCGCAGGGGCTGAGGAGGATGAGGCAAGACCCAACGACGAAGGGGGCGCCGGAGGTGATAAACATGGGGAAGAAAGTAGCGAGTTAGTTACTAGGGAATTGCAGTATTTACTGCGTCTCCGAGACGCTAAGGGCAGAGCCACCTGGAGCTCTTCGCTCCAATCCGGTGACAGTTTTCACAAACGCCTACAACGCAGAAAAAACCACATGGGACACGGTATCCAATAATTTCTTATAAAATAATTGGCAATGAAACGAATGCATTATCTTTTTCTTATAAGCTACTGAAACGAAAAGAAAGCCACAAATAAGACCAGAATATTTTATTTAACAGATAAATGTATTAAAATACATTGTAAAAACCAGGTGATAACATTTAGATCACATGAAACGAAAAATGTACTAACAAGAAAATGAAATAAGAGTGACAGGACAATTTAAGTCACGTTCTTATAAAATTCAAATTATAACTGTTTTTCGAGCAAATAATAATTTTTTGCGAACAAATTATATTTAATCCCGAACGCGTAGAACATTATTTATACATCTAAAGCGAATAACCGTTTTTAAAATTTAAGTATTGCTGAATTTGAAACGGGTACATCAAGCGTTACATATATGTTGAGAAATTTAAACGGGGTAGATAATTTTGAGAAGTGTGTAAATGATATATTCGAGTTTTATAATTTAAGTAATTTAATAAAAATTACTCATAATATGATATAATAATTTAATTTATAAATAACCAATCACTGAAAACGAGTCCTGCGCGCTATAAAAAACAAATAAATTATTTACCGTGGTATTTTTAAATATGAGGGTTAATTACTCATTTGGATAACCACGTGCAGAAGAGATTTTTTTCTGGATGACGAACCTGTTTTATCTTCGTTTGTCAAGATGCAGGTTAGTAGGTGAGCGGAACTTCTTTCTTCCTTCAGGTTGAATTGTATATTTTCCCTCTGCCGGCGAAAAGTTGGATGAACTTGGTACTGCCGGTGATTGAGGAAAACCCAGTTTTTCTTCCTTCTTCCCTTTGACCTTTCTATTTCTAAATACTTTCTCACTAACGAGCAACAATTCACACCTAACTTTCAACTCTTGTTGCACTCTCCAACTTCCTCCTCCCTTCCACCTCGCCTTCTCAATGTCTTGAAAAACTATCCTCGAATTCTGAACGTCTTGCGCCACTCTCCATTTCTGCCTTCTCACCCTCTCAACGTCTAGAACCATTCTGAATATTTTTCGGCTACGGCCTCCCAGCTAAACTCGTATATCCCTTCTCCAAAGGAAAACGCTATCCCACATAATGTTTCTTCCACAAATCTTCATGCGTCCTACGTCCATCATGCGAAATATTCAATGACACAGGGAACAGTGTCCTTCGGAAATTTTTAAGGTTGAATGCTCCTTCAGCAAAACAAGCTTAGTATTATAAATCCACAGGTTGGTACTTCTGCCTTCCGGCAGCTTGACGCCGGGAAATTACTCTTCTACCTGCTTGTCGCCAGTTAGCATGTTTTTTCTCACTTTTTTGATCCTTTAAATTTTTAAAAAATTGAACAAAATTAGGTAGTGTACACTTAGTACAAATGGACACAAAATGCCCTAAAATTGAACCGCAAGCATGTAAGACGTAACATCCGTACCGCACAATTTGTCCCGACAATTTGGATAATGTAGATGCAATTTTATTGCAATCCAAGCTAATGTGAAAACCGACGTAAAATGGGATGAAGTTTGTTGTTTGAATCTGTATCGTAAGTACGAGTCATATTGTATTTCTGTAATTTCTTTCATAATGAAGGAATATTAAATGAAACTCGACTACATAACAAGAATAAATTATATATAATCCTGAATACATTATACCATGTTGACTAGATCTATGTAAATTAATATGAGTGCAACTTAAGAAAGATAATGAAAATAAGACACATGTGAAACTATATGAATAACTAATAGTACTATTTAATGAAATAATCTCACCAATGAAGTTCAGAGAAGGGGGAGTTGACATATTGCTGCTTCTTAACAAAAATCATCTTAATCTTATTCTAGGCATATAAGAAATGAAGTCCTTATGGAACAGAAATAAATGTCTCCCCAATCATTCATAAACAATTATTGACAAACAAAACGAACCAGATGAACGCAGTCCATGCCTTAATATTAAAAAACTGCTCACTAAATCCTCAGTAACTTATAGTAAAAAGTCCAAAAATTACTAATCTTATAGGAGAAACTGAAGAATAAGCAATCAATATTTTAAAATTTTACGTATACAAATTAAACTCACCAAAAATCCTATTTCAAAGAAAACACAATCACATAATAATTAAAATTTAAACAAAATAAATACACTTCTATAACACTCCAGCCAAAATTATCGACCAAGCAATATGGGCCTTAGGTAGTACAATTAATTATATATATAGGCAACTTAACTAAAAAGATATCATTATAGCCAAATATATATATATATATATATATATATATATAAATTATGACAAAAGTCACAAATTAAAAATTGCATAATCTACTATAAAAATTATCTAATCATAATAAAGACAACCATAAAGGTAACGAAGCTAATGTATAAAAAAATCATATTAACTCCACCTCTCACCCTCTCAGGCTGGTATCCTCATCTGAAGTTAATATTAATGTAAGAATTGATCTAAATTCAAAAAATAAATATAAATGTTAAATAATCTTTAACTTGAGAAAGTACAGTATAAAGAAAGCATCAATATATGAAAACAACAAATAAGTATAATTCAGAAAAATAAGACGTAAATATAATTTTTAATATAGACAAAATCATCAAAGTACAAATTCATAATCTTTGCATAATAATTAATCAAGATAAAAAATCCAAGCCTAACATTTAAAAAATCCCCAATAAAATAAAATAATACTGCAAAATATCAGCCACCTAAATAATCCGTCATAAATTCATAAAACATAAAGCCAAAAATCCTACTAGAAACTATGTGTTAACTATTTAAATTAGAGCGTGAAGGAATAAATATATTTTTGACATATTAAATTATGCGTGTAATTTAATTAATTAGAAAAATACTTGATGTGGTAAAACATCTTCTTTGTCAGTTTTTATTATATTAAATATTGAGCTTCGGCCGAGTAAGGTTCCTTGAACTTAATTTTTTATATCTGAAGTAGCCTCAAACGTAGTATAGTTCCATAAAAAATAACAAAAAGGCTATTGTAACTCATTTAATATTAATTTTTAATTGTTAGATCAAGTATTTATTTAAATGAGAAAAATAGTTCTCAAATAATTACATTTATGATTTAATAAATTGAAGTTTTAGTTTATCCGGTTGTATGTATTGTATGACTATAGAAATAATGACGTAATATTCGTCTTAAACTTAAAAGATATCATATTTAGCCGTATAAAGATCACACTTTTTTACTAGAAATATGGAGGGAAAAATTGGGAGCGGTTTGTACACAGAAGTTTCAAACCCAATACAGTAAACATCCATTAGTTTGGAACACTCTTCCTTACCAAAAAGAGAATTATTGCTTCATTTGAACCTCAGACAAAGCTCTTCTAAATTTATTTACATATCTTTCAACGTATTAAATTAGTACGCCTTCAAAATAGTTAGTCATTCATCATCGCTTGACACTGGTAGATTTGCATGAGCATAGAAAATGATTCAGAAAAACAAATATTCACCACAAATGTTGCCTAAAAAAGTAAGATATATGAGGTAAATAAGTAATATGAAAATTGTAAAATATTTTATTTAAATATTTGTGACTGATTAAAGCCATTGGCGAAAGTATATATGTTTGTATTTCTTTTTAAAAATGCATGGACAGACTGCAACAATACAAAATACTTAAAAACTCGAGGATATTCACAGGTGGAAGGAGAATCCCCTAGCATAAACGGGGAAGGAATTTTAACTAAAAAATATTCCCCCTTTTCAATTTCCATGGTTGTTCGTCCCTGCATCCTTCCTAAAACAGAGCTAATCTTCTTCTAACTCGCTTTCTATATGACGCTCCATCCTCGTATATACTGTTTTGGTATAAAAGGTCACACTTGGAAATATTAGATTCGCTCAAGATGGCTGCTTTGCTTACTGGACTTTTGTATTAAGAAGTATATAATATTGTTAAATCGTAAGAGAAAATTTGAGTTTTAAGAAAATCATTAGAGCAGACGTAATGCTGAAACATGGAATATTTTCAAGTTTGAACTTCGATAGTTAACAAAATTACACTGATTAATATTTTTAATTGTAACAAACAAAACTATTGCGACGTCAATATTATTGCAACAGTCTTACTACATAAGAATAAAAATACCATTTTTTGACGTTGTTAGTGGTGCTATTATTAAAATACGTAACGTGACATGTGTGTAGCGCAGTTAAACCTTCCCTTTTTTTATTCGAATTTTTGATTGTTTGGATGATCCCAAGGTTCAGAAAGAACATTATGGCTTAGCGATGGACAGATAAAAGGTGTATTTTCCCTGGCACCAGGCTGCCGAACGGGTCACTTGCCTGACTGCAAATTTAATACTAAGCTCGTTTTGCTGATGGAGCGTTCACTCTTCAAAATTTCCGGACACTGTTTCCTCTATCATGGAAAATTTCCCGTATTGGACGAAGGACTCATGAGGATTGGTGGAACAAACATCACGTGGGATAGCGTTTACCCTTGGAGAAAGGATATACGAGCTTAGCTGGCAGGCGAGAAGCCAAAAAATAGGCAGAATGGTTCCAGATGTTGAGAGGGTGAGGAGGTAAGGAGAGAGGGGGTTCAATACGTTTTGAAGGCGAGGTGGAAGGGAAGAAAGTTGATCAGAACTTGGAAGGGAGGAGAAAGCTGATAGTGGAATGGAAGGTGAAAGGGAAAGTTCAACAAGAATCGAAAGTGAGAAGTAAATTGTTGCTCCTTATTGAGAAGGTATTGAGAACAAGGAAGGCCGGTCACCTAGTAATCTGTATCAAGACTTGAATGAAGATAAAAATGGTTGGTCAAGTGAACGAAATGTCTGCTACACATAGTTACTCCAATGAGTAACTAAGCATGATATTTAAAAATTGTCTCCTTGAATGAATTAATTTATTTGTAATAGCGTGGAGGACCTTATTAAGTGACTGTTTTAAAAAATAAAATTATTATATTATATCCTAAAGCAATCAATTTTATTAAATAATTTAAATAGAAAGCCTCTATATCATTACATGTGATTCAACGAATTTAAACTGTATTACTCTGTACAAAACTAGAAACATGCTAATTAAAATGAAGGGTTGAGTACACATCACAGTTTTATCACATTAGAATAAAATTGCCAAGTTATTGAAAATTAATTGCAGCTGTGTGATTTTATATATTAGAAGAAAATAGCTTCTGATACTAATAATTATTCAGCTAAGAAACGAATTTGTTTGAGATTGTATATTTTTTCCCACGGATCACCGATTTTTTGGATCATAAATGTCGAAAATTGATAATCACAATGTGCCCAAAGCTCCTTTTGGGTAAATGATAATTCGAAATATTCTCTTATTTCTTTACGAAAAGTTTATCCGACTTAATACGATAAAAGATGACATTTCGCTGCATTGTAATGTGTGTTTTGGATGAGGACATTCTTGTTACAGCACACTTCTGTTTCAGTAGAGGGTACATATTATTATTTCACTCTAATCGTTCATGAATTATTCATAGTTTCTAGGAAACGTTGCAGTGAACAAATGTAGAATTCAGCATGTGGGGACTTGTTTATGGGCTGGGGTCCGGCTGTGACTTACGACAGTAGAATTGCTTCTCTATATTTCAGCATTACGTCTGCTCTAGTGATTTTACTAAAACTCAAATTTTCTCTTACGATTTAACTTGTTATATTTAGAATACTATGTGCTCAAAAAGTGTTTACTATTTCAGCATTATACCTCGGCAAGGAAAAACATATATATTATGGTTTTGACCTTATCTTCAGTTTTTACAGATTTTGTAATGAGGGAATTGGAAAAGTATTATCTCCGAATATAATAATTAATTATTTATTATAGATATGTTTATTTATTTTTATTACCTTTTATAACTGTATAGATGAAATGTTATCTTTGTTTAACTTATAGTAAACGTTTACAATTTATTTTTGAGTGTGAATGAAAATAATCAGTTTCTCAATGGTCTGTATTCCCCAGAGTGAAATAAATTTAAGGTCATCAGACACCAAAAACCAATCTTTTCAGGGTGTGATCTGAAAGTTTTATCTGTTTCTTGTTACACAAAGCGGTCTTAATATCTGATCATGTCCATTATTTTGAAAATTTCACAATCATTTTTTCTGACCAATCCACTATTCCCTTGAATTTATTTTTAAAATAGATGGGTGCCCTCGTTGCTTAGTTATTTATTGCAACCAACTAAAATATTTAATCTCTTTGCGAGAGCGTCTTATATTTGAAAGCTTACCTTCTCAAGAAGCTTGACAAAAAGTACGTCAAAATGGTTTAATTTTCGTATTTTCATTCAATTATATGCTATGGTGTCTCTAATTGTGGAAAATGCTCCAGGAGCAATGAAATATTTAAGTTGAAAAAGCGTGCCATTCGAATATTTTCTAGTACGAATTATATATTGAGTTGCAAACCATTCTTAAAAAGTTTGCCAAGCGTATATGAAATTTTAAAGTTTGTTCAGCGTAACATTAATTAGTTCAAACGATTGGCGAATTTCATGAATACGCGATCAGAAATCGTTCAGCTCTAAGGTCGGACAAGCATCGTCTTGCTCTCACCAGAAAAGTAATCACAATACCGGAATAATTTTATACAACAGTCTTCCTCTAGAGGTTAAAAACAATACCTACAAAAGTTTCGTGAAGCAGAGAAAAATTATTATATTAAATGGCGCGTTTTACTTTGTACAGGATTTTCTTAATCGTCCCTTTAATATTTAAAATTAAAGTTCCTGCAAAAGTGTTGCCTAGTAAAATAACACATCACATACTTTCTGTTTTTTTCTGCTCTTTTGTTTGTTTCAGGTTTTGCCTGGAGCTACTACGGAAGGTCAGTTTCCTGGTCGCGCAGCTCCAAGTAGAGAAAACTCCATTGCGTGTGTTTGTGATCTCTTGTGTGTGTGCAGTGTTTTAATGACTTTAGTCTAAATACTTTTCATTTTATTTGTTCATTTTAAGATTATTTGTTATTAATTATGGACCTTATTTTGTTCTTAAAATTGTTTTTTGTAATTTTTGACGTATCCTATTTCCTCAATCGAGGACTAATGGAAACAAAAATACATCTAATCTATCCCATGCAATCTGACGGAATGTTAATTTCATCATAGCCACCACGTAGACTCATTGACTTACACGAGTCAAAAAATCTATTGGCACCATAAATAATAAAAGTAACTTAAAGAAATCTTGAACAAGTAATTCTACGGTACGTTGCGAGAGATGAGAATACTCCCGATACATTAAGGGCGCGTTCACACGATAGACAAGTCTAGTCAAATCTCGAGTGTGGCAAGAAAATTCCGTGTGAATAGCGACTTAAGTCACAGGGAAGTCACTTGGTCCCCACCCTGCACCTCACCCACTCTTCTCATGAATCGCACAGATTTTTTGTTCCAATTAGCGGACGCGATGGTTCCGAAAAGCGTTTTTTTCGTATTTTGTCACAATAATTTAACTAAGTACGTTGTACTGATAATGCTGTTATATGAATATAATTGTTTTTAAGTATAATAGGATTAATATGGTTGTACCAGCTGCCGAAAGCTACTATTGTCAAAGGATTTATTATCTATTCATCAACATTGAACGGTCAAACAACCAAATGCATTTAGTTAATATCATTACGATATTTCGTCCATCTTTGTGGACATCTTCAGGTTACTTTTTAAACGGATCAAACTAATTACATTGTGAATAATTTGGTGTAGTGGACTGCCTCCAACGACGGTCGCTGCCAAAATGAAATCTAACAATGAGAGTACATACACATTTTTGAGTTTCAAAGATCTATTTTCCACCCCTGTTTCCATCAATTTTTTTCTGTATACTTCGGGGAACGTCTCGAATGGAAAGTTAATGTCTGTTTTCCTTAATCTTGGAATGTGTTAACGTGGGAATTTGTCTTCGAGGAGAAAACGGGGCTGTAAGATAGTATTTTCCGAAAAAAGAGGAATTCCTGATCGTCCTACTAAGTAAACAATCAGTCCCTTAAGAATGACTAATTTGTGTTTCAAATCAGAGAAGTGCTCAGGTTGCGATATAACTCTATAATATGTGTTAATACTAAATTCAAATAAAAATACTAATATATGCATTATACAATAATATATTAAATGTTGTAATATATGTCTTCGCCTATAAATTTGCCCATTATTTTTAATATCTCCATAGGTTGAAATATCTTTAGATGAAAAATAAAAGAAGTCGAGCCAGACACTAAATAATTTACTTATTTAAAAAATAATTTTTATTTACTTTATAATATTATGTTTGCGCGTGACTAACGAAAAATACTACTTAATTTAGATGGCATTTTAATAACAGTACTAGCATAATTAATAAAGAATATTTTGTATTTTTACTGATTAATAATTTTCGTTTGCTCTTCCAGTGGCATTTCAGCAAAGTCCTCGTACATATCCATCCAAGCACTTTCTTTGGCTACTTTGTTGCCGTATTCTTTGCAGCTCATAACCAATAATTTTGTTCTTTTCTGCACTGCAACAATTAATTTTTCGGTTTCGAAAAAACTCATTGCGCAAAAATAAAGCAAAACCACCCTTTTTTTAAAAAAAATCGGTTGAGAACGGCGTGACTATCGGCGGCTTTAACTACCGTCTGAATGGAATTGCGAGACTCTATGCAAACCATATGGAAGAGGGCGCATCTTCTGACTCAAAGTCTTGAGATAGTCAGGTCGGGAAGACTGCGTCCCTTTCTGCTTTAAATACAGGATTAGTCTAGTCAGGTCTGAACGCCTACAATAGTCACAATGCTAACTAATAAAGAACGAACAACCTATATCACGTAAAAAAGAAGCATGTGAATTTAACTCGTATTTTATTAACGTTTCCCGTGATGTGTTAGAAAAGCTAGGTATAGAGAAATGTAACACAACCAACTTTAGCGAAATGCTGCACAACTCAAGAAACCCGGTTATTAAGTCGTTCTTTCTATTCCCGGTCACTAAAATTGAGATTTTTAATATAATAACAAAATCTGAAAACTTCGAAAACTTGTGATTTATATGGAATCAACAGTAAGCTCATTGAACATAGCTGTAATGAAATTGTAATTCCAATTCAGTTCATAATTAACTTGTTCTTTTCCTCCGGTATATTTCCAGATGCTCTAAAAGACGCGAAAGTTACACCGTTACACAAGATGGGTAATTATCGCCCTATTTTCCTCTTACCAATATTCTCAAAAATTCTTGCGAAAGCATTACTTATGAGAATTACAGATTTTCTTGCAAAATTCAAACTTATTTCCACATCGCAACATGGTTTTATTAGTGGAAAATCTACCAACACGGCTTCATACGACTTCGTTCAAAGTTTTCATGACGCACTTGATGAAAGACTTAAAGTGACTGTCATTTTTGCTGACCTCTCGAAAGCGTTTGATTTAGTAGATCGTAATATTCTACTCAAAAAATTTACATTTCTACGGAATCAGAGGAGTTACCCTTTCTTTATTGGCATCATACTTGCAAAACAGACGCCAAAAAGTTGCGATTGAAAACACGGATGGGAATGAGTATGTGTCGGAATGGGAAACAATTACCTGCGGTGTCCTTCAGGGCTCAATTTTGGGACATTTACTTTTAATCATATACCATGCACATTTTTAGTGTCATGTGTTACGGTATTGCAAACTGGGAACATTCGCATCACGCGCTTCACATTTTTAAACTACAAAGGCGAATAGTAACTGGTGCGGAATGGAATACCACTTGCAAATCTTTGTTTCACAAATTTGGACTTTTAACCTTTCCTTGTACGTATATTCTAGAAATTTTAAATTTCGTATGGGGCAACATCAATCTATATGCTCTAACACAAGAAATCGCTCTCAGCTCCGTGTTGAAAAACATCGTCTAAGTCTTTTTGAAACCAGCATTCACTATTCCAGTATAAATCTATACAATACTCTCCCGGAAGAAATAAAAGCTTTATATGTTCAAAAATTATTTATTAAGAGTTGTAAATCTTTGTTAATGAATGGAGCGTATTATTCACTGAAATGGTTCGTAGATTGGAAGGACTAAAACAGTTTACTGGTTCTCCTTTTTTTTTACAACTATACTTGAAATTAATTGTTGACTTATTTTTCTTTTTCATGTTCGACGGGAACCTACGCACGATCTTCTGCTGATTTTATCTTTCATCTTTTTGTCATTCAATTCTTGTAAATTCTTGTATATTTCTTGTAATATTATATTTGACGTATCCTATTTCCTCAACCGAGGAATAATGGATTGAATAATAATAAATCTAAAATCTAGTAGGTACCTGCTGTCCCAGCTGACTTCAAAAGTCTGTGACTAAGAGTCTGAGACTATCGTGTGAACGGGCCCTAAAATATGTGCATGGGAAATTGCACGCGTACCTGCACTTGGATTTGCAGATACATGTTCTAAAACGGCTTCTTCAAATTTAGGGTCCGTGTACGTCTCTCAGATAACACGGTTCCAGTTTCCTTCATTTGGCGATCAACATTGGTGAATGACTTGCCATTCCCATGAGTTGCTCCGTAACAGAGAAACACGTCTGGAAGTTCTGCGAATGTGTAATTTCCCTCCGTCACAGGCTTTCTTTTAAATTAACTGGAACCTGTCGGTATTCATGGGGCACGGCTAAGTGTGATAACTACTACAGATAACTGTACACTGACTCCAGTAGACTAACTGTGGATACAGAGAACAACTGAAGCCAGGAAAAGCAACATCTAACAGAGCTCTAGACACTATTCCGGTCTCAGGTTCCTTTATGAAAAATGTTCACCGTAACACCCTACATCCTCAAAAATTTAGAAAAGACAGTCTGTTACATCCTCTATATTAATTTTGGAATGCTCATTAATTGTCTCATATAATTACCATAACTATTGTCTTTCTTAAAATCAAATAGAAGAGTCTTTCAAAAAGGACTGAAAACAGGTTTTTTCATTTCTTCAAATGTCTTATTAAAATCATTGTCAAGATGGATTTATTAATAAGAAGATGTTATTATTAATTTTTTAACTGACTGCATTGATTCACTGGAACATATATTCTATTACTTATTCGTGAAGGTCGGTTTCTTATCATTATAAGATACAATCCGTAAACTGTTTATGCTTCTCCTCCATTCGTTATGCTGGTAGATTCATCCATAGAAATATCCATATTGAATAGTAATTTTGTGATAATGCCCTATTTTTAGGCAATCAATTTAAATCTGAACGTTTTTTCATGTAATGCCGTCTGTAAGTTTAAAGTAAATTTTTGCAGTAATTTCTGACCTAGTTTGAAGACACGGTGGCAAGAGATTTCGTGGAATCGTGCTTGAGTGCCCTTCTCTATCCGGCCGTCTTGTAAGAGTGGCGTCGCTAAGGGCTTCAAACTCAATTCCCAGCCACTTTGAGCAGTTCTCGCCGGATAAAATTGGTTCAAATTAATTCCGTACAGGAACCGGGGATGAGAGACTGGCGTATCGCAGACACGGCTCTTCTCTCATTCTGCGATTTTTTGTAACACTGTAAACAATGTATGATCTCATATTGAATTATTATAATACAAATGGGCAACAATCTGCTGCTAGATGCGTTACATATCAGAACATCAAGGAACAGGAAAAATAAGATATGTCATTAATCATATTTCATCGTTACATTATGATAATTTACAATAGTAAAATAATCGTTGAAGCAGAAGAGAAAAATTCTAGGCTTCGTGATATCACAAGTTGCACTATGTCTAGTATTATTGTTAACATTTATATGGACGAGAGGTGTAAAAGGACATAAAACTTCCAATCACTTATTAATTAAACACTCCACTTCACTAAGTACGATTCTTAATGTATTAAAACAAAACTATAATGGGTTAGGATATAATAACCTCCTAATGGAAATTATATCATTTAAAGGTGAACTTTGAATCAAAGCATTTCTTGTATGCTTTAACTAAATTATTTCTATACTATAATTATCTATGTCTGTATGATGTTTGTTTGTATACTCCATTTAAACTTAAACAGATTTAAGTGAGTGTAAAATTGTAACAAAAAGTAATCCTAAAGACCGAGAACAAAACTATGGAAGGGTTTCCCAAATTTTTTCTGCAATTGAATACCTCGCAAAATCAGATATTTTAACGGAACCCTGACTTATTTTTTAGGTTGGGTAATTCCTACTAGTAGAAAATTTAAAAAATGGTTCAGTAATTACTTTTAAGAATAAAACTGTAATATAATATAAGCATATAAATATTAATAAACAAAGCACTTTGACGATTTTGGGCCCTTGAATTGCATATCTTCTTGATATAAGGCAAAATTTTTGTATGTTTAATTCTAATAACTGACGTGCGTCGAGCCTGTTTCTTCACTCTGACTAACTCCATTGCAGCATAATAAGAAAATCTCGCTCGCATGAATAGGTTATAGAAAATTTCAGTAAAACAATAATAGCCTGTTTTGAAATATTGGGGGTACTCTTCTGATAAACTCGCCCAGAAATTTTTGTATATTTCTTTCAAATTAGACACAGCTTAGATTTTCATGCTCACTTGCACCTAATTAGCTGTCATGTAAAGTGGATTCTGAAGCCAGGAATCAGTCTGAGTATTTTACGGAAATAATTGTAGAAGAGGTAATTTCAAGTTATGTAGGTGTTCTAAAAGCATTTTGAAAACTTCAGCGTCTACTTTAAAATTTAATTCATTCAAACCTCCATTTAAGGTAGGAAAACAATTAAAATCATTATATTCCACTGATGTAAAATAAAAATTATTTTTTCAGAAGATGCAATTTTATCTTTTATATTAAAAATTGTAATACTTGTTCCTTGTAATGATACGTTAATTGCACTTAGTAAAAATTTCTGCAGATGTGAAGGTTTTATCAACCATGAAGGATTTGTCAAATCTTCAACAAAATATTGATCTGAATAATTTTGTTCCTTCAAGAAGTTTTAACAGTGGTTTTCCTCTGGATAGCCATTTCACTTCAGTATGTAATGAAAGTGCTTTGTGTTCACAACTCATTTAATCCCACAAAATTTCATTTAATCTGGATTGAAGTGGTTTTAATTTTACGTAGCTTATCACTTTCACGATTTTCTTCATAACATTTTTTAAATTTGTAGAATTTTTTTGTCAGCAGTATTTTTTCTAAAAATATTTTCAGATCCTAATTCGCTCCACTTGCTTTGTTTTACTGCTTTGTGAGCTTACCAAACGAGATATAATTAATGTCTTAAAATAAGCTCAATTTAACACCTTAAATGAGGAGATATTTTTTAAACGGATTTTTTGTCAATATATTTAAAGTTTCAGAAATACGTAAATTGTTTGTTAGCAAAAATAAATAAATTATTTTTCGTGCGCCCTTAAAATTTTCCTGCAGGCCTCCGGTTGAAAACCGCTGATAGACTGCAATTCCACAAACAAATGTGTGCAATGTGGGTTTATTTGTTGGTCATAGCTAATCATTGTAAATTAAATTAAATATTTTCTGTATAAATCTGGGCTATGGCCATCTCTATCTCACTCGTACAGGATTCTAGTTGACTGAACACGTCCACACTTATTCATTGTTAGCCTTGTTTATTATTGTAGCGGGAAACAAGGAACAGGGTCTCTTTGTTTCGCAACGTTTTTGAATTGGTTCCGGAACATAGTAGAAACAAAGAAAGGTTTGAGAAATGATTCCACTTTCTCGCGTTAGATTAAAACGGAGTTTTCGTCTTACGAAGTGATTAAGTGTATTATAACAGGATATTATAACGCATAGTATAGATAGAATCAGTCGAAACCTTTTGCGGAACACCTATTTAGGGCCCGCGGAACACAGTTTGGGAACCCCGGCACTATGGCATTGTCAAACCCTTAACATGAAGTTGGATGGAATTTTAGCTGAAAAAATTATGCAAATGTGTCACCACTCTCTGGTTTGTCATGTCACCCAGGGCGGAGAGAGAAAGAATGCAGGGAAATTGTCCAGAATTGAACGACTATTAGTTCAAATATTACTCGAGAGGTTACTATTGCATTTACCCTGATATAAATTATGTAAATAAATTTGGGTTTCAACGGTTGAGAGTTGAAAATATAAATCAAAACAACCGTTTTTTAACAGGGCGGTAACGAACCCTTACTACGCCGCGCAGCGCGAAAAGTTGAGGGTAGGCAACCCGTTATTGAATTTTTGAATTTATTAATACTGCAATTGAGTAGCACTCGGTGGCAGTTACGAAAAATAAACTTAAAAATAAAATATGTTATAGATAATAATTACACTATTATAATATAAATTAAATTCTAACAAAAAAGAAAAAAAAGTACCCATTATTCATATATTGTTTCGTCGCACTACACTTCACTACACTTGCACTTCACTACACTTCCTAATTCTTCCCTGAAACACGTTGCTATTGGCAGGAAATGTTTCGAAAACTTCTGCAGGTAAATTGTTCCAATCCCTTACAGTCCGATTTAAAAATGAAAATTTCCCAACGTCAGTTTTAAGCTACACTGCCCAATTTTACAATGATGATCCCCTCTACTGAAATAATTTACTTCTAAAAACTTTGATGCAATATCTTCCCAGGATTGTTGGCCTGCGTACGCTTTAAAAAGAGCCCCGAGACGTAAATTTTGTCGTCGTTTTTCTAACATATCCCACCCTAATTGACGAACCTTCTCGTTTCCGTGACCAGGACACCGGTTAACAAATTTTGCCGCCCCCCTCTGTACCCTTTCCAGTGCCTCAACCTGATATTTTCGGAACGGATCCCAACAAATACAGCCGTATTCTAGTACTGGACGCACGAGAGATTTGAATGCAAGTTCCCGTGTTTCACAGTTTGCGTCATATGTTACTGTACGTTTAAGAACAAATGTTGGGATTCGTTTGAATACAACAGTTCAATTAAAATGATATTTAATCAAGAAGGAAGAACGGGCCAACTGGTACAACAGTCACACGCTTGGCAGAAAATCGCTCTTGGCATGCTGTGACAAGGACACGTGTAGATTTTCATCAGACCGACATTGCTATTGTGACTATTGAAAATTGCGTGGTGAGTAAATTTTACCTCGAGCCTAAAAGGCAAGGAAATTCCGGATTTTGGTTGTTTTTCCGAATGTAACAGTTCGAAGGGCGTTAAGGGCGATGCGGACTTGATCCATGGTCCACAGTCTCCAGATCTCAGCCGTCTGAATTTCGTCTTGTCGGGACTCCTAAAATCCGTGCTTTACGAACGGTCAGTACAAACCATTGACAATCTCAGAAAAGGCATTAATCAAGCGTGTGATGAAATACGAGCTTTCTCAGGCAAATTGCAGAGCATGAAAGAAAACATGATTCTCCGATGTTACCTACAGGCCGAACAAGATTGTTGTCATTTCGAGCCCTTGATATAAAACGTGTTATTGGTTTACAGAGGCATTAATACAGTGCTGTTTAATTTAACACTTGTTATTAAACTTAGTAAAACATATGTAAAACGGATTGCCTACCCTGAACTTATCCATCGTCGTGGCGGGTTAGTGGTTCGTTTCTGCCAAATAATGTTTTTTTTTTGTACTTTCATTTCTCAAACGTTGTAACATTAATGTTTTAACAGCCTGTAAATCCTAATATACAAACATCTGCCAACACAGACGGATCATAACAAACCATAGGAAATTGATTTTTTTTAAGCACGTAACTTTATACCCTGTTAGTGATTTAACACAACTCTATGCATTATAACAGTTCAAAATAATCCAACTAATGTGTGAACGAAAACACTAACACGTTAAATCAAATGTGTTTGCAATTTATTTGTTGTGTACAAAGTTTGGTAGCAATGACAGCTGCCGAAACGTCGTGGAACTACTGTGTTTTCACCCGGTTGGAAGCCCTAGAAAACTTTGTACATTACTTACACCGGGAAAGCCTTCACTCGATCAATTTATTTGTTAATAATAATTAGACGTACTTTTAAATTATGTACTTGTTACCCAGTTTTAAGCAAGTTTTAAAGTTAGTAGGCTACTCAATTAAAAATTAACCCACAGTTATTCTACAGTTAAATGCAGGTATAATTACTTTCCTTATCAGGCGTAAAAGGTAATAATAATTACGGTGGATACATAAATTGGCCCACTTTCACAATAACAAATTTTTAACAGAAAACCTGTAGTCGCGGTCTCCTCCTCCGGCGTGGTCCTGTTCTTTACTCCAATATATGTCAAATAATGGTAAGGCTATCGCAATATATTTTTTTAAAACAATATCTATCATCTTAAATAAATTACAATTATTTAAGTTGCAAAAAATCAAAGTTTAGCAAAATTACCGTTCTTTCCTAAGATCTCTCCAAAGATCCTCCAACTTCTACCTTCCTGCGTCCAGTGACAATTTTTCTATTAGTCTTATCAATATAGAACAAAATGAATTGGTTAGTTAAAAACCATAATAAATGGCACGAAAATAGTCCTGAAGAAAGAGTTCAATATGAGGATTAAGAGAGGGAAAACCAAGGTATGGGAAACAGTGGATTAACAAAGGGTGTAAGATTGGGAGGGGATAATTTAAAAGGAAGTTAAGGAATTCTGCTACTTGGGCAGCATAATAACTACGGATGGTAGAAGTATAGTAGGCATAAAGAGTAAGATAGCTCAGGCAAGGAAGGCTTTCGCGGAAAAGAGGAATTTACTTAGGGGTAATATAAGCGTGAATATTAGGAAATCGTTGCTAAAAATGTTCGTATGCAGCGTGGCGTTGTATGGGTGCGAAACATGGACGATAGGAGTTGGGAAAAGGAAAATAATAGAAGCCTTAGTAGAAAGATAGGAATGGAAAAATGTTTACCGGACCAGGGACTCGAGCCCAGGACCTCCCGAATTCTAGCCAGGTGCTCTACCAACTGAGCTCATCCGAGTCGACGTCCAAGGACCGTTTCAACATATTTCCATTCCCGTAAACCGAAGCTAGGTCTCACCGACCAATTCACTAATCACAATCTTCACACCCTAGAAATCGGGAGGTCCTGGGTTCGAGTCCCTGGTCCGGCCGACATTTTTCCATTCCTATCTTTCTTCTAAAATTAGTATATGCTTTACTGAGCTTCATTTGAAGTATTTCCACTTCCTAATAATAGAAGTATTTGAAATGTGGTGCTATAGGCAAGTGCGAAAAATCAGATGGTGGATAGAATCACAAACGAGGAAGTTGTATACAGAATAGGGAAAAAGCGAACAATATGGAGGACGTTGAGTAAGAGAAGAGGTAGATGATTAGGCCACGTTTTAAGACTCGAGGGTCTTGTAAAATTAGCATTAGAGGGAAGTGTGTGCGGTAAGAACAGAAGTGGGAGACGAAGGACAGAATACGCTAAGCAGATTAAGGAGGATGTGCGTTGTGCTAGTTATAAGGAAATGAAAAGTCTTGCGCAAGATAGGTTAGCATGGGGGGGTGCATCAGACCAGTCTTAGGACTGAATACCACAACAACATAAATAAAATAATTCATTGTGCATTGGAAAGTTCCTGCGCTTTCAATCAGGTGAAAAAATACAATAAATATAGACTAAGGAAGTGGACATGCCTGAAATGAAGCCCAGTAAAGCATGTAGTTGATTTTAGAAGAAAGTAGGTGAGCCGAGGTTAGATGTTGGATCGGTCCTTGGACGTCGACTCGAATTAGTTCAATTGGTAGAGGACGCGGCTGGATATCACGAGGTCCTGGGTTCTATTCCCTGGTCCGGTTCCATTCTTGTCTTTCTTATAAATACAATAAATTTAAATACAAATACACTGGCAATTATAATCCGAGTGTTAAAGTTTCATTCATAGAAACGTCAAGTACAAAATTTTACTCGCAACTGTACTGCCATGAAAATTTCTCGCGAAGGCTCTTTTAGTCTCAGAAACTGAAAGAGGTGAAGTATTTTATAGGCGTATCGCGTCCTTTTCACTGGGACTTTCCTCGAGGTGCACGTTTTGATTAAATGATTCGTTTCCGCCGATTGTTATCGGTACCGGGGAATACAACCTAAATGTATTTCCTCTCCGCAGTTTTTATACAGAAGCAGTGACTAGCGTTATTACGAAACTCCATTCCTTTGCCAGCAGACGTGGAAAATTTGCTGTGTGTAAGAGGATTTTGTGAGCGGCGTGCTGTGATGAAGCCGAGAGCTTTGGATTGCCTGGCTGACATGCGTCTTCGCTATCTGTGTGAGGATAATAGACCGAGCGCACAGGCTCACCGCCCAAGGAGACTCCAAATTAAAAATAAGACCCACGTAGGAATCGTGCGCATCTAGCATGTCATCTAGTGCACGTCGGTGGTCAGGGCACAAAACATCCATACCAATTATTTGCTAAAAACGATAGCCGTAACGGAGCAGCTAATTTGAAATTAGTGTTTCCATTGCTTTTTTCTGAAACTTTTTTTGACATGAGCACCAATTTTCCTATATTAATATAAAATAATAGAACATATATAGGTATCACTTTCGAATAGTGCCTTTAACGAATATCGAGCTTCGATCGGGATTTTTCCTACCGCTCAATTTAAAGTTCTTCAAGTAATCTATTATTTCTTAAATAATTATTTATGTATATGTTTCGTAGTTACGTTAACATTTTCTGTCTCAAGACTGATTAAGATGTCTATGATAAAACCAAAACGTACTTGAAATTATTTAATTTCAAAATTTTCAGTGCAAAAAATATTATAATTCTATTAATTTTTAAAGGTATTTTTTTGTTGTTCAAAATATGATCTTAACACTAGACAGATCTATATGATTTAATCTATTACGAATTAAATTACATTTTATACGACGTTAAAATGAGGCCAAAAACAGACAAAAAATTAGTAAAAAATTTAAAAATAACTACATGTTTCTGTCCTGATCTGGACCCTCTTTAGGTTGAACTAAATAACAATACACAAAATTATTACATTACAAAGATTTTACAGTAGAGTCAAAGAATACAATAATTAAAGAATCAAAGAAGAAATATTTAAATAAGCAACGATAATAATTTTAGATTTGATACATTATATTTAATGAATCAAGACAATACAATAAAGTTCGTGTCAGTTTTTACATTGAGTGTTCTAGTTGCGTTTAAAGTGAAGCATTTTTTAAACTAAACAGGATTTGTAATTATTGTCTTTGCCAAATATTTAGAAATTAACCCAGTCAATGGTTAGAATCAAAAATATGTTTTGAAATGACAGATAATTTGTTTTGTCAAAGTTAGGTAATGGATCTGTGTTCTTTAATTATGGTTCTGATGGCTCGTTTAGTTTGGCCTATGTATACACAAGCCCTAACATTACAATTTATTTGATTAACTACATTGTGGTCTTTAAAATGTTTTATAATAGTTGACAAATTATTGGATGATTTACTTATGATCTGGATGTTATAGGAGTGGAATAGGTTTTCTAGAGAGTTATGTAAAGGTTGGTGGAATGGCATAAGAATGTAATTTGTTAAAGGTTTCGTGGGATTGCTGTTGGGTGTTTGGCCTTTGTGTTCAAGTAATTTTTATTTAATAAATTGATGAAACTTTGTGGATAAGAATTAGCTATTAATATATATTTATCTATTTCAATGCTGTTATTGTGAAACTTGTGATGAGAAACCAATATGGCTTTATCTGTAAGGTTTTATATGATAGAAATTTTTAAAAGCATTTTATATACATTTTATACAGTTCATGAGAACTTTTAATTGCAGTAATTATTTATTAATTTGTGAGATAAGTTTAGTTAAGATTTAATTTTTCTTTCTTTCTTTCTCCTTCGCTCTACAGCCCATTGAGGACCTGGGCCTGGGACTGTCATCTTGTATGACACAAAGATTTAATTTATTAATCTAAAATACAACAAAAACAATGCTTATATTAAGTGAAAAATAATAATATAAAAATATTCAAAAGTAGTAATGTATTTAAACATAAGGTATCAAAAATAGTTGAAATTGTTTTATGCCGATTCTCGGACCGAGTATCAAAAATTTAATGGATATATTATTCTACAATTTTATATTTACAGCTCTTTAGTTTATTTATAAATTATCTGAGTGCCCGGTAATGCCCTAAATTTTATTTATATTAGCCTGGCACAATATTTAATTCGAGAGTAATCTCTTTGCTAACACGTGATTAAGCCGCAGTGAGAGCTTCACCATTTTGAATATTATTTTTTTCACGCTTCCTTTTCTATGAGAGCAGAATTTTATCATAACCACCGCCATAACTCAGTATTTTCATGGAGTCAAGGTATTTACATAAGTACAGACAGAAAAATAAATATACTCGATCCATCTCATAGGTCTTGTTAGCGTGAAATAATGTGTGTAGATACAAGTATATATATATACACGAAAATTAAATTGAATGCGAGCCTCAATCATTCACACAGCGGCACATAATTTTTCGCATAATTTCTTCAAGGAATTTATTAAATTTTTGTTTAAAGGCTGATAATAACTTCCGAATAAAGTTTGAAAATGAAAATTGAAATATATTTTTGGTTTATTGAAGTGACTGATATAAATAAGGAAAAAGTTATTATTATGATAATAATTATTATCATAATTTTTTGCATATTTATTAAATATCATTATTTAAATAAAATACTAGTTAAATTAAAGCATTATTTCACGCTTAACAGCAATTTAATCATCTCGTTTAACATGCTACGTGATGTAATATGTCCTGTCGAAAGTTATATATGTCATTGTAAAAGGAAGAAGAAAGGAAACTCACTCTTAGAAAGTTCGACAAAACAATACAAATAATTTTCTAGAAATCGGATGAATGTTATAGGAATGCGTAAAGGACAAATTTGAAGTCGTAGAGAAGGTTATTGTCGTGGGACCTTTTGGCCTAAGTTGGGTGGAAGGAGCGGGGGGAGAGAATGAACCTAAACCTTCAAAATATCGACAGAAGACGTCACTAGTGTAATAACTTTAAAATCAAAAAATTTTCGGCAATCGGGTGAATGGCATACGAAACTTTATAAGTCACAGTGTGTTCAAACCACGCTGTGTACACATACGCACCCAGCATACGAACATTGCTTTTATTTGTATAGATTTATGATTGCCATGTAATTGATTTATTGAATAAGTGAAAAAGTCTGGTAGATCTTACATTGTATCAGTTGGTCTTACTTAATCCATAATTGGTAAGTTACTACATATTGTCCCTACCAATTACATTAAATTTTAACAACTATGCATAAATAATGAATGATTTATGATTACTAAAATACGTGTGATTAAAAATAAACAATTGCACTAGCGTAGAATAAAAATAATTTAGCTCAGGGTTACTGATGAACAGACAGAATTACTATAATTGTTACCACACGACTGCAAAATGTTATAGATTTTTATATTCATTCTTTGCAATCAGGTACTTACTTATACTTTCAGTTATTTTTCGTGCTATGTCGGTAAGTATAGACATTTTAGAAGTAACACAATAATGGAGAATAGCTATGTCGCAGCAAAGAATGGCTCATACGAAGCAAAGGGAGTTCATCTTCAGGCAATCGCCCTTATCGGAATTGAAAAATCCTCTCTGCAGCTGGCATCCGAGCCACCGCACCCATTCCTTTCAGCCCCCAATGTTGCGCTGCGTGTGTCACATTCTCCGATAAACGTCATTGCCATTGGTCCACGTTTCTGCTATCCGACGAAGACCGAGTTTCCGAGATTACGTCAATGTCACAGACAAATCACTTAGGAGGTTACTCAAGATTCGTCAAAATGAAATTATAATAATGTGATTAAACAGAAACAAGTCAACAATATCAAAAAATAATTCTGGACCATACTTAGATTTTATTTTTTATAAAATAAAATAGACGTTTCGGTACCTATTTGTACCTTATTAAGGCTTTTATCCTGTGAAGATAATAGTGACAGACAACGTGATAATCATTAAAACATAATTTTACAAAACGTACACTGTAACGAAATATTATGAAACAAATGTTATTTATTTATTTAATTATTAATATATAAAAACTATTATCTTTACAGATTCTCAGTTGTGCCAATTTAGATATAGTATATACAATATGAACACAAAAAAAAACATGAAAATAAAATATTGTATATAATTTACATGGTTACATGAGGGTAGGTTAATCCGTTTGATTAATCTACATTAGCCGAACAGGTTGGGTTTAATTGTGAATATCTGAGGGACATACGACGTGGGCGTGTGAGGATTGACAAGCAGTGAACTGATTTTTGGAGGATTAATGAGGATGTGGTCTGCGGGCATGATGGCAGAGTGGGTTAGGGTGTGCCTGAATGATCAGGGGGAAGGAGGTCAATTGGAAGTTTTCTTTTGAGGCGTCGGGAGCGTGGAGGTGGAGGAGGATTATTATGAAATTGCTGGATCGTGATTAGGTTTGTTATGGATTTGGAGATTACTGAGTTTACATTGGGAATTTTGATGTTATGGTGGATGACGGAATTTCTTAGGTACCAGGAAGAGTTTTTAATGGTGCGTAGTATTATATTTTGTTTGGTTTGAATTTTGGTAAACAAATGTTATAGAACTGAGAAACAACTAATTGTCATCACAAGCTCACACAAATATTTACAATTTTTGAAGTTCCCCGACGTTCTTCTGTAATCCAACACTCCGGTGAATGTGATGAAACCGAATGAAGAGACCCTCGACGTTTCTCATCTAATTTGTATATGACCTATATGTATTCAAGCTGGGTACTGGGCCATAATACAAAATTAATATATTGTACATGGTTTTCAGTGTCAGCGAAAATTTACATCATATATACAGGCTGCCTCAAAAAAAATATACTCACACTTTAATTGTCGCTAATATGCTGCCTTTTTTGAATTGGAGGTGTAATTAATTAATCACGGCATGATAGGAAATCAACTTAGCTTGGAAAAGAGGAAGTTTGTCCTGAAATATTATTGGAAGACCTAAAACGCCATTGAAGTGCGAAGACAATTCAGAAGGGAATTCTAAGAAACTGTTACCAACGCCCCGGACCATTTCAGGCATCAGAGACAAATTGTAACCGTCCAGAACGTCAACAAGAAACGTTATGGGCGACCACCGACGTCCACGAGCCCTAGAAAAGAAGAGCAGGTAGTGAAACACTCTTTAAAACACCACATAAATCTCTTGGACAAACTGCTAGGGAAACCGACATCTCAAAACATATCGCATCATGAAGAGTCTGTAGTGGAAAAGCTACATTCCGTGCTCTCAACGAAGACGATCCTGATCGTTCTGTGAATGATACCTGGAAATTGTGCAGAAGATGTCGGGTTTCCGAACAAAATTGTGTGGAGGATTGAGGGATTCTTTCAATTAAATGGCTCCATTAATAGCCATAATTTTACGTACTGGGGTTCTGTAAATCCTCATGTAACACCATGTAAACTTACCAGGCGTAACAGTGTGGTGTTTGGAATATCCTCATAAGGCATCATAAGACCATTTTTTAACGGAACTGTCTCTGGTGAGAGTTACCTCAACTTGATTCAAGAGTTTCAGAGATGTTCGGTGATAACGACGAGATTTACTTTCAGGAAGATGGAGCACCACCCCATTACCATCGCGATGTCACCTCGTTGTAGCTTTTCCATACACATGGGTTGGACGAAACCCTGCCCTTTCCCAGACCTCATGCCCATGGACTTCTTTTTGTGGAGATATCTCAAAGACAAACTTTATCGTACCAAACCAAGAACAATTGATGCAATGACATTGGAATCTGAAAGACAATGTCGCGATGTTCCTAAAGTCCTGTTTTGTGACGTTTGCGATTTCCTTGGTGCGAGTTATTAGCGTTGTTTGGACCATAATGGTCATCAATGTGAACATTTGTACATGATTCTTCAATTACATTTACCTTCTGTATTCGAAGCCATTCCATTTCACTCGGTGTTCATAAATAATGTTTTTCTCGTCATTCGAAGTGTATGTACATTTTTTTAGACACTGTATTAGTCGACAAGGCATGCTCTTATAGTCCACTTTTCTCGTTTGATTCAATTGTTATTTTATTGCTGTTTTTATTTTATTTTACAATCAATGTGGCTTCCATGCGTCAAATGTACTCATAAAAGCGTTGTAAAACAGAAATAAGGATATCCAGCTAAGAATAGACCGCAGGTAGGCAAATTCATGGAAGGCGCCAGTACGCCTGCAGAACGTACATTTCTGGTGAAATATAACAGATTGGTTTGTGGTGCTAAGACCAATTTCCACCAATTAGGGAGACGGGTGGACAGCGAGGAGCAAAAGGAGAAAAGGCCAGGAGACTCTTTGTGGTAGGAATTGACGGGAAGAGTATGTATGGTATGGTCTTGGAAGGACGACGAGGAGGGAGGGAGAAGATTAGTGAGCACGTTGCCGGATGAACATGATATTTCCTCGATCTCTTTGGCAGCCTATACTGGTGGGTTTTATATCCCGGAGCCTTGCGATGTTAAATTAAATTCTTTTCGTGTTCCTTGTAACTCAGTGACGCTGATACAATTGTCTTATTTTGGATTTTTGCTTGGCTATGTGTATTTTAAATATATCTTCTAGCGTATTGGGACAAAAAATTTGGGTTAGCTAAGAGTACTTGCACCTTAAAAATGTTTGTTAATTGAGAAGAGAGAATTTTAAATATGAGACTATGGGCCTGCTTCACTTTCCTGTCCTAATCCATCTATCTAACATTCTCATATCACTCAAATTTCGTTCGTCTGTCACCATATTGTCCAACCTCTTCTCATTTGTAATTTTATCCCTTCTAGTCATAACCACTTGTCTTATGTACTTAATCTTGTAGTGCAAGTGACTGGGATCATAAATGTACTAAACAACTGCATTTTATTTGTACTGGGAAAATTATTTTTTTCTCCTGTATCTGTTTCTCCTGATTTACAGAATTTATTTAATTAACTCGTTATTACTGTTGATATGCTTCAAATGTTGACGTAAAATGGATCTTAACGCTTTTGAAGCCTGGAAAGTACTCTGAGAATCCAACATTTCCTTTAAAATTGATTGATATCAAACGAATAACAAATGATATGCACAACTGGAAATTACTGTTGTAAGTCAAGATGTTTAGGCACAATATACTTTTTAGAAATTCAGCAAATGCTAAAAATATTATTTTAATTTATAAATTACTTACGGCCAACACTCACTCGCTTGCTCGTTCTGGGACCCTGGTACGACCATCTTCTTCGTCGTCTTTGTCAGAAGTCCGTCCCAGAAAATCTCTGAGACGACCATATTTTCTGCAAAACTTCTATTGGCTGTTTCATCCCTTCATTTCTACTTTTTAAAAACTTTTATTGGTTAACGTGGCTGGACCCATCATCCCCTCTTTACCCCGTTCTGACCCCGGGCCATAAATAGTTGTTATTCTGTACCCTTTCGGGATTTTCTAGCTTCATCCTTTGTCCCAAAGGCTCCAACTCTTGGCTTTGTATTTTCCTATGACTTACTACAAAAATTATTATTAAATAAAATATAATGCACAATTCTGGAAAATGTTCGATACACACTCTAAAACATAGTAGTAGTATATCCTTTCGTTCCTGTAGGAGCATAAAGCATCTGTGAAACATTTCCACCTAACTCTATTCTTTGCCAACTTTTTAACTCCTTTCCAGGTCTTTCCACACTCCTTCACCTCTTCCATAATCGTCCTCTCACCTTGTGGATTCCAGTCTAATGCTTCCTTCTCAACTGACTCTTCATTCTTCCTCAGGGTATGTCCTATCCATCTCCATTTTCTCATTTTTATCTGTTTTTCTATTTCTGTCTCACCGCAGGCTTCCCATAATGCAGAGTTACTTATTATTTCAGGCCATCTTTTACCAATTATTTTTCTTAAACATCGATTAATTAATATTTGTAATTTGATTTGTTACTTTCCAGGTTTCACATCCGTAGAGCAATATTGATTTGACATTACTATTAAATATGCGAATCTTGGTTTTTTGGAAATATTTTTGTTTTTCCAGAGGGTATTTAGTTGGACAAACTCTCCGTTTGCCATTTTAGTTCGTATTTTGACGTCTTCTGGGGCTCCTCCACTTGTTGTTACTATACTTCCTAGATAAGTGAACTCACTCACTGTTTCAATTTTCTCCTTATATTTTTGCATTTGAATTTTTTGCTTAATTTTGAGTTTATCCGTCTTTAGTTTTCTTGCTGTTAATTTTTAATCCAACATTGGCTGCTTCCTTATCTAGGCAAGATACTTTCTCAGTCATGTGTTTTAAACTCTGTGAGAGGAGGCATATATCATCTGCATACTCTAAGTCTTCTAGCCTTCCATATAAACCCCATCTTATACCTCGTCTTCTATTTTCTATAGTTCTTCTCATCACTTTGTCCAACACCACAAGAAATAGGATTGGGGATAAAATACATCCCTGTCTCACCCCACTTGTCACACCGAAGGCTTCTGTGAGTTTCCCTTCCCGTATCACCTGACATTTATATTCTCTATACATTTCTTTTATTAGGTTGAGAATTTTTTCTGGTATTCCATACTGCTCTAATACCTTCCACATAGTCGATCTATTTAGAGAATCAAAGGCTCTTTCAAAATATATGAATGTGGCTTACAGTGATGTGTTCCATTCATTTGTCTGATCAATAATTTTACGCAGCGTATTTATTAAATCTGTACAACTACGGGTTTTGCAAAAACCTGCTTGTTTCCTTCTCTATTGTCTGTCAAATTGCCCCTTTATCCTATTAAGTTTTATCCTGGAAAATACCTTTCTTGTTTTAGAAACAAAGTAATCCTCTCCAGTTTTTGCAGTCTGTCAAAACTCTAAAACACGAGTTATATATTTTAAATAAATATTTTAGAGTCCCAAACTTAAATTTTTTTCTAAAAAAAATATTGTAAAATAGGTTAAGTTATATCTCCTATTTATGAAAATAACCACACAATTCTTTATTATCTTTACAGTACAGAAATTATAATTATGCCATGCAACTAATTTTAATAATAATCCTGTTAATTATATAAATTCTTTCTGAGTGAGTAATAATATTATTTACACGCGGTTAGTTTAAATGTAATTCTGTCAATTAATTTATCTAATAGAAGGAGTTATAAATTGTAAAGCAAAATTTTTTTAAAAATAATTCAGATCTCTGCACGTTGATTTTACTCTTACAGAATATGTTTCCGGGTTTACTTTATTCTTAAATTTCATAATCTGATTTATTATTCATAGTTAAGGTTAAGAATTTAAATGAAAGTAAGTAATGTACTATTTTACAGAATCAGTGACACATTTTGTCTCAGAATAGATAAAGTGTTTTATCACAATTACTTGGTAGTTAATTAAGCAAGTTAAACGAACTTATAAAAAGGTAATTCTAGTTTTAGCAGCAACATTAACTAAAGAGACAAATTCACGTAGTGACATTTCTTCTCTTTTTTAAACAGCATATACACTCGTAATTTTTTCCCTTTCACACAGCGTGGTGTGGCGCTGTTTGCATTGAAGTTACACAGGGACAAGGCCAGAAATTGCGACCCTGAGTGCTCTTTTTGGATTGGTGTTACAAAAACACATTGAAATTGTTTATGTACTATTTAATGCTTTATCATTTCATTTCCGTATATCAGGATAGGTGACTTTTTATACAGTTCTGTCAATATTATATATCTATTTATGTTAAAATTATCTCACTGTCACATCTGGATCCCTTTCTTTTCGTTCTTAACGTCCGGAGATTTCTCAAGCAACAACGTTGCTCATTTCCAATTTTAAGAACCTACGCGAGTAGAAAGAATGTATTCTAGGATGTGTTTTGTCCTATAATGACTTAAGATTGACATCGTTGGAATTCACTGAGAACACCTAACAGGTAAAACTTTCTGTACTTAGAAATTCAAAATTGAATTAAACGATGGCGTGTCCACTGGAAGTTTGCACATTATTTTAACAACATTCAGTGAGCCGAAATTATGATTCTGAAGGTCAGAAACCGGTTAAAACTTTTCCTAGACTTATTTTAGAGTATTGTGAAAGTTTTATGAAGCGTACAAAGTTTTATATTTCAGTAGAACAGTTGAATACGGTTTAACTTTTGTGACTGATGCTCAACGTCCTGGTCAACCAGTTGAAATGTCAACTCCTTCGACTGAAACCAACATTGACAAAACATTCCTGAAGACCGCCGTTTAACTGTTGAAAATATAGCAAGAGAAAATACAGTTCAGTTCATAATGTTATCAGAAAGAAAATGAAGTGCAGAAAAACAAGTGCAAGTCACATACCAAAAGAATCAACGCATGTCTCAAATTGTGTACAGATTTGAAACGAGACTAGACCACACTAAAATTTTACATGTTTTGAAACTTAGGTTCGCCATTTTTAACGATAGTAGGAGGTCAACGGATTAGTGAGAAACTGACACAATCAAAAAGTTAATAGTTGGGAAAAGAGGATTAATATTCGTAGGAATTATGTTGAGAAGTAGTAAAGGATATTTTGTGAAAAAACGCAGTTTTTTTCTACATTAACTTTTATCTTTAATAATTTAATGTCCATTAAGCAACAGATCGCAAAAAGTCGAAATAGGAGAACAATTTTCGGATTCAGGCATTGTAAAACCGGGAGTTCCTCAAGGCTCTGTTACCGGACCATTACTGTTCTTAATATTTATTAATGACCTACCAAACTATTTAAAGTCAGGGATCAGGCTTTTCGCTGACGACTGCGTCATCTACAAAAAGATAACGTACAATCAAGACGCGATAGTATTACAAAAATATCTAGATAAAGACAACAGTTGGAATCAGGAAAATAAATTGAAAATTGATGTAAAGAAAAGCAGTTCAATCTCGTTTACCATACGCACTTTTTGAGATGAGACAGAATACAGAATAAGTGGGGAACTCATACCAAGGGCAAGGAGCTGCAAATATCTGGAGACATATTTCAACAAAAGACTTGGATGGGAATAAAAAGGTGAATTTCACGGCCCGAAAAGCGTGGAATTCCTTACGTTTCATAATAACTTATAAAATGGAAGTTCAAAATCAAATGTGGTGGCATGTTTATCCTTAGTTGGGCCAAGTTTGGAATCATTAGAGAAAGTTCATAATAGGTCTGCTAATTTTGTGCGAGTAGGGCCGGGTTATAGGAACTAAAAAGTAGAACAACTAGGTTGGGAGATATTGCCATAAATGAGGGAAATCGCAAGGCTGCATTTGCTATTAAAAGCTTATACGATGAAAAAACCATAAATTGGAATTAGCTCCAAAATGCAATAGCCCAGTTATGTAAGTAGATGGGATCATCAATTCAAAGTAAAATGTAGAAAGCAAAAAAAAAAAGGATGTTGGAAAATTCTCATTCCTAAATAAGACCATCAACAAGTGGTATAATTTACCTGAGGGAGTGTTTGGAGGAAATCCTCTTCAGGAAAATAACTTCAGAACAAATCTAAAAAACGTGTGAAGTGGTTGCTTAAAATAATATAAACGCATATACGAATTTCAATATTTAAGCCAAAGTGAAGTATCAAGTTAATATAATTTTTGTAGTGTTTCTCTTTCTTCTTTTAAGGTTATAGAAGTTTTAAAGGACTATTATAAATTTTTGATTAGGAGCATTTATGTTTGTTGTTGTGGTATTCAGTCCTAAGACTGGTCTGATGCAACCCTCTATGCTAAGCTATCTTGCGCAAGCATTTTTATTTCCTTATAACTTTCACAACGTACATTTACCCTAATCTCCTTAGCGTATTACATCCTTCGCTTCCCTCTTCTGTTCTTACCCCACACATTTCACTCTAATGCCTCCTGTCTTAAAACGTGGCTTATGAATCGATCCCTTCTCTCAGTCAAAGTCCTTCATATTGTTCGCTTTTCCCATGTTTTTTGTTGTATTATGATATTGCCTTTATAATAGGATGAAATAAAAATGCACTGAAATTCACTATCAATATTATATTTAACTATAAAGGCACACTGAATATTGTATTGAGTTTTCCTAGAGCATTTGGCCACTCCAGATGCTCGTAGGCACCGGTCACAAACCCAACTGACGCACACAAGGAGCGCCCCACGCAGGTAATAATCCTAAGATCTACCCTCACCAGTCCGTCACTGCCAGCGTATACCTGAGTCACACGAGCCAACTGCCACTTGAGAGGAGGAAGATGACCATCCTTCAACAGAACCAAATCTCCGACCTCTACATTCGGACGTTTCTGATGCCATCTAGCCCGCTGCTGGATGATGGATAGGTATTCTTTGGACCATCGTGCCCAAAAATGTTGTGTCATCTGCTGCACAAGCTGCCATCTAGATAACCTGTTGTAATTTAGTCAGGTCTACAGAAACAGGATTAGTGAGCACATCCCCAATCAAGAAATGCCCTGGAGTCAACGGTGAAGGATCATTTGGATCTGAAGACAACGGTGTAAGGGGTCGACTGTTAAGACAAGCCTCTACCTGTGTTCGAAATGTGTATGTTTCTTCATACGTAAGAGATGCGTTTCCTAAAATTGTCTTTATATGTCCCTTTACTGACTTAACAGCTGCTTCCCATAATCCTCCAAAATTTGGGGACCTGGCAGGAATGAAACTCCATTCTATGTTATCATCCGCCAACGTACGCGTGATCACGTCGTGATGTACTTTTGTATTAAGAAATTTATATAGTTCTTGTATCTCTCGTTTGGCACCAACAAAATTAGTTGCGTTATCAGAGAAAATTTCCTGACATTTTCCTCTCCTTGCTACGAAACGACGAAGAGCTGCAAGGAACGATTCAGTAGTTAATGCACTGACAAGATCCAAATGGACGGCCTTAGTGGCAAAACACACAAATACCGCAATATATGCCTTTAATCGTGCAGTTCCACGACGGTTACTGGGTTTGATGTAAACTGGAACACCATAATCAATCCCTGTGTGAAGAAACGGACGACTTGGTAGTAATCTCTGTACCGGCAACTTTCCTATGTTTTGTTCAGCAGATTTTGGCTTGGCCTTAATTCACTGGTTCACAATGTGTTTGGCTGCTCGTCGTCCAGAAAGGCGAATATTGAAAAGGAGTAATTGTGGGGGAACGTGCAATAATCGTAGATGCTCATGTTTCATTATAAACTTAGTTAAGTGATGATTTCCGGGCAATACTATTGGATGTCGTTGATCGAAAGATAAATTTGCAGGAGACAACCTTCCTCCTACACGTATGACGTTGTATTTGTCCAGAAAAGGATTCAGAGTCTTCAGTTTGCTTTGTAAGCTCACTTCTTTATCTTGTTGGAGACATTTTAATTCCGGACTAAACGTTTCCGCTTGTGTTATTCTGACACAACATCGTACAGCTCCTTGTAATTCCGCTGTACTAAGTAGTCCTCTTGAACGTTCTTCGACCCGTAATTTGCAGTTATGTTTGAAGCGAAGGCAATATGCAATGACATGTGTAAGCTTCACAAAAGTTGAGATTCCAAGTATTATTTGATTAGGCTCCGTGCACACGACTGAAGTGACATTACGTTCTTCTGGCAAGTGAGTCGGAATATCAATGCTAGCCGGCTCCTTAATTGCGGTCATTAATTGTTGCGAACCCTTCCACCATCTTTCACAATACAAAATTTCGTGCGGAAATAATCCTCTTGAAATGATATCAGCCGCATTGAGAGCACTTGGAACGTGTTTCCACGTGTATTCACTCGTGAGTTCTTGAATTTCTGCAACACGATTTGCAACAAATGTTTGCCATTGGAATGCCGGAGATTTCAGCCAACCCAAAACAATGGTGGAATCAGTCCACAAATATATTTTTTGTGTAGACGCTCTCAAAGAAGACACAACCTTTTGTGTAAGTCTTGACAATAATAGAGCCGCAGAAAGCTCTAGTCGTGGTATTGACTGTTCTTTCAAGCGAGCTACTCTCGATTTTGAACAGATAAGCCTCGATCGCATACAGTTATTTGAATCAAAAGACACCACATCAGACAGGCACCATATGCAGTCTCTGACGCATCGCAAAAACCATGTATTTCTGACTGAGCATTCATACAAATATTTCGTTCAATTTTCAAACTACTGATCGAAGGCAGACCATGAATGAACTTCTTCCAAGTAGTTCGCATATTCAGTGGCAATGACTCATCCCAACTCAGTCCAGCTTGCCACAATTTCTGTAGAAATACCTTAGTCGTCACAATAATAGGACCCAATAGCCCTAACGGATCAAAAATCCTCGATATGCTTGAAAGCACTATTCGTTTCGTGAATGTTTGGTGTGGATTGAGCGGCTGTACCATGAAATGAAACACGTCTTGAGAAGGATTCCATAGGAGACCTAGGGTTTTAACAGAGCAATTGTAAGGTTCAGTTATTTCAAAGTCAATTGCCCTGTTGTTAAATGGAATATGTTCCAACAGAGTGGGATCATTGCTGCACCATTTGCGTAATTTGAAGCCACCCATTTGAAGAAGTTCTGGAACTTGTTTTATTAAGATTTGTGCTGCTTCCTTGTCATTTGTGCCAGTTAAAAGATCGTCAACATAAAAGTCGTTCATAATCACTCGTGAGGCATAGATCCTTTCCTCTTCAGCTGCTAGTTGTTTATTAATTGTTAGGAAGCACTGTAGTGAATTATCAACGACTGTTTTAACATCAGCTCTACCAGTTAAAATGCAACCCAAAGTCGTCTTTTGAAGCAAAGATGAGTTCGAAATGTTGGATTGCCCTACGGTTGTAAAGGCACAAATGTGTTTGCTTGACTCGTCTAACAATGCTGTCAAACAATGTGCAGATTCTCGTTCTATCTTCTGCATTTCAAACAATGATTTTGTGTGTTCGGAGACGATATATTTTTTATTTTCAAATCTGTTTTTAATAAGTTGCCAAGCCGTATGGTAGTTTGAATCGGAAATGTCTAGCGATTGTATTACATTTAATGCGTCTCCAGTAAGGCTTGAACGTAAATAATGAAACTTTTGTATATTGCTTAGTAAGATATTTTCGTGAATTAGCGATGTAAATGTGTCACGAAATGATAACCAGTCGTCATAGTTTCCTTTAAACACTGGTAGTTCTATTACTGGAAGCCTGATTCCAGACGCAAGGTTGCTCATCGCTGAATATTGTGGGCCACGTGACGAGTTGCCATGCTCGATGTTTGAAAGAAGTAAATTTTTCACTCGAGACACAATTTCAAAATATTCGTTTTCGAACATTTCGCGGACGGTCTCATCCTGATCTTCAATCATTTCCAAATCTGATTGAACCACTTCGAATTCACCATAAAAAGTTTTAAATTTTTCGTACCATGAGTTGTACGAAATGCAGGAGCAGTTCTAAACGTGTCTAAATACTTGGCCATACGCGTCAATTTTGACTTAATTTGCCCACGTTTACAGGTAAGCGCTTTCACGTTCGCCGCCATGTTAAAATGTGGAAATTATGAATGGACAAGAAACAGCGTTGAAATTAACTGAAATAATTGGAGAAGTGATTGGGAACGTGCTCACGTACCTGAATCCAACTCTTCTTAGACTGGATGCTGGAGTTACCGACTAATAATTGAGGATTCCGTTCGGCGTTAACTTGCACTCTTTCACAGACTGTCGGCACAAATCCGACGCGGAGGACCAATGTTTTTTGTTGTATTATGATATTGCCTTTATAATAGGATGAAATAAAAATGCACTGAAATTCACTATCAATATTATATTTAACTATAAAGGCACACTGAATATTGTATTGAGTTTTCCTAGAGCATTTGGCCACTCCAGATGCTCGTAGGCACAGGTCAAAAACCCAACTGACGCACACAAAGGAGCGCCCCACGCAGGTAATAATCCTAAGATCTGTAAGTCACTCAAGAGTGCCAATTTCATAACAACAAAGACACTAAACGTCAACACCCCAATTCTGTTAAGAACTTCCTCATTTTTTATTCTATTCACCCATCTGATTTTCATAATTCGCCTATAAAAAACCACATTTCAAAGGCTTCTATTCTTTTCCTTTCCCCAACTCCTCTCGTCCACGTTCGCACCCATATAACGCCACACTCCATACGAACATTTTTAATAACGATTTACTAATATTCACACCTATATTACCCTAAGTGAATTCCTCTTTTTCACGAAAGCCTTCCTTGCCTGTGCTATCCTACTCTTTATGTCTACTATACTTTTCCATCCCTAGTCATTACGCTTCCCAATTAGCAGAATTACTTAACTTTCTTCAAATTATTCCTTCCCAAATTTACACCCTTTGTCAATCGACTTTTCCCATACTATACTCCATTACCTTAGTTTTCCCTCTCTTAATCCTCATATTGAACTCTTTTTCCACGACCACGTTCATGCTATTTATTATGGTTTCCGAGTCTTCTTCTGACCCCCCAAATACTACAATATCGTCGGCAAAGCGTAAGGTTTTTTTCTTGTCCTTGCAGTATGATTCCTTTTCCATATTCCGTTTTAACTTGTTTCATCGCCTGTTCTATATATAAGTTAAACAGCATGCCAAAAATAGTAAAGTAATAGTGGTTTTTTATAATGTGGAGTTTTGTAAAGATTTATTTCCATGTATCGACTGCATTAAGTGATAAGAAAAGAGGAAATGAGGATGTAACAGATTAAATAAGTTTTTAATTGAAACTGCAACTATTAATCTGTAGCCTTAATTATTCTGTTGCTTTAACATTAATTTAATTTATGGTTGAAGGCCAAATATGGGGAGAGCAACAACTCGTGGTAACATATTTGTATGAAGGCGCATACTTTCTCCGCAAGCCGGAGTTGCAAAGTGGAGACACAGCAGGGAGTTTCCGGAACGGGCAGGTGGCGTGAAAATTAGCACCGAGTATTTCACATTAGTGGCCACTGAGAGGGTGGAAAACCCTCCTTGCAGATGTGACTCATTTATTCTGCGTTACGAACACAAAAAGGGACTCTAATAAAGGACTAAGAAATGAAAACGAAGCACATTAAAAACTTCTCATTTATCCAACGTAAGACAGAGGGGACACTGCTTAACTTTCAAAATTCTTTCGATCTGAAAAGATCAAAGAAGAATAAAGTTCGCAAAAGAAGTAGTTGCATCATTTAACCGTCCGATTTACAGATGTTATTGTTAAATATATTCATATTAGGGGAATATGCATATTGTCGGAGAATACGAATATATACGAGATAAAAAGAATAATGCAGATCAATACAAACTAGAAAATTATATTACACTAATAAAATACTGCAACTGATGCAGGGATGTACAAACAATTTAATTAAAACTGTAATTGCAATGCATCCACCAATGAATGTAAAGTTTCAATGGAACTTATGGGGACGTAATCAATTCATGGAAATGATTTCAATTATATGTGCTCACAATAATAAATTTGTAGAGTTTTAGACCAAACAATAAGAAAACGTTTGACAAGTAAACATTTTAATTGCTATTGCACAACACAACGAACATGGAAATTGTGTAATGATTGATTATATGAAACATAATAGAAGGGTAAAGGCTGTGAGATGATAGTGAAGAGGGTCAACTGGAACAGGATTCAATGATAAAAAAAAGTATGGCAGCACACAAAGTGTGTAAGAGAGGAAGAAAGAGGCAGGAAAGGCTTTCGCAAAAATGAGGCATTTACTTACGGCTAATATAAGTATGAATATTAGGAAAACATTGCTAAAAAAGGACGAATGGAATGTGGCGTTATATGAGTGTGAGACATAGATGGTAGAAGCCGCAAAAAGGAAAGGAATACAAGCTTTTGAGATGTGGTACTGTCGAGGAATGCTAAAAATAAGATGGGTGGATTGGGTAACTAATCAGGAACTTCTAAGCACAATAGGGGAAGGGCGAACAATATGGAGGACGTTGACTAAGAGAATGAACAGATTAATAGGCCACGTGTTAAGACACGAGGGTCTCGTAAAATTAGCAATAGAGGGAAGTGTGTGGGGTGAGAACAGAAGAGGGAGACCAAGGATGGAATCGCTAAGGAGATTAGTGTGGATGTGGGTTGTTCTAGTTATAAGAAAATGAAAAGGCTTGCGCTCGATAGTTTAGCATGGAGCGTTGCATCAGACCAGTCTCTGTACTGAAAACCACAACAGAAATATTACAGTTTGTTAGTAAAGTATATCCATCATAACTTCGTGTCCGTGTATCACGTTAAAGACAATTTTCTTTCATGTTTAGTTTTGTATTAATCTTGTGTTTATTTCTAAAGTGTTAGACAACTAGGTTAAGGTGTTATAATATTTATTAGTATTGACATGCCATTCGAAAAACGCATTTCCATTGCGTCCAAGGACCTCTATCACATTTGTGCAACGCAATATTGCTCCTGGGTGTGGACGAAATTTATTATTCAATCCATTAGTCCTCGGTCAAGCAAATTGAATACGTAAAATATAATATTACAAGAAATATACAAAATCTACAATTAAGAATTTAGGACAAAAAGAGGAAAGATAAAATTCAATCTTCAATTTTGAGTCGACGGAAGAGGCAGCAGAAAATCGTGTGTAGATTCCCATCGAACATGAAAAAGAAAATAAGTCGGTAGTTGAATTCTAGTAGAGTATAGTTGTAAAAAATAGGAGAATCAGAAAACTGTATTAGTCCTTCCTATCTACGAACTCTTTCAGTGAATAATACGCTCCATTCATCAACAGAGATTTACAACTCTTTATAAATAATTTTTGAACCTTGAAGCTTTTATTTCCTCCGAAAGAGTATTGTATAGGTTTCTACGGGAATAGTGAATGCTTGTTTCAAAAAGGCTTAGACGATGTTTTTCAACACGGACCTGAGAGCGATTTTTTGAGTTGTATGAATGGCTTGAACCGTTTAGAGCTCATAAATTGATGTTGCCCCATACAAAGTTGGTCAAAAGTGTATAACAGACCTTTCCATTATACATCACATCGTAATTTTATAGATAAATTAGTAATAATTTGTGTAGATGAAATTAATTTCGATACACGTGTAGTTAGTTAGTAATTAGTGGTAAATCCCGGTTACGCGTTCATATTCCTGTCTGTTATCGCTTCCAAGCTTTATCAGTACGATACTTCAGATCGAACTGCGGTAATTCCACCTAGTGAATTCGTCTATTTCGAAACTGTGTAATTTCTCGGGAACTTCGCGTTCAAGGGAATTATTGGCGCCCATATTTTCTTTGTATAGTGTGATACCAAATTTTGCCATTATTTGCAACTCTAACACGTTCTCTGCAATTCCACGGTATTGTTAGCTAGTGGAACCCATTCATTTAATTTCCCTCTACTGATTGGCTGAACTGGGCAATCAACACGACGAACAGCCCTAAGGGTATGTAAGTGGTGAGGATCATGTAACAACTAAGAAAACCGAGAGAGGAGCGTGCGTCTCTTACGTAGTAATCTTACTTGAACGTGGAAACCTCCTCCTTCCCCTATTTTATTTTGGTACGTTACAATATTATCTAAAATAAATAAAATCCCACCACAGTACATAAACATACACAGATCAGTATATTACATTTGTAATAAGATGTGGTACGCGATTGAGTATCACATAATTCAATGCAGTTATTCCATAAAATACGATTAATATCTACTGATATGTGTATATAATATGTAACAGATGTTAGACCCAAGTTAGCTGGAGGCAGGAAGATGAATAAACGCCACTGGCTAGTCAAATGACGAATTTTGAGTCACATTACTGTCCAGAAGGGAAACTTGAAGCTTTTCGCATTACCTCATTGGTCGGCGATAAATCGTATAGAACCTTTGACTACGACGACTGTACGTATATCTTGTCAGTCCCGAAACGAACCAACCTGACCTGAATTCCAAGCTGTGTGTTCGGCTTCGTAACTTGTTACGAATTGCACAAAGCGGACACTAACCCTTGCATGTTCAGAAGTACGAAAACTACGCATATATGTATTTCTTACAAAAATAAGGGTTCATGAGTATTCATTTATGCTGACAATCCCTCAATTTATGCAAAAAGAATTTCTGCCGAGAGGAGACTCCAAATTTTCGCTGAGAAACGTAGAAAAATTACGCATCAGTTTCTCTTTCCGTAAGGAGGATGGGGAAAAGAACGACTACTTATTGCACGGGGGTGAAATTTCAAGCGCAGAAGCGGAGCTTGGAGAAAAGAGAGAGAGACAGAGAGAGAGTCATTTTCGGATATTGAGTTACGGACAGTAATCTTTAGGATATTTGGTTGAAGACGAGCCATTTTTTGAGCTTCAGTTATTGACTAAAACGTTTTTCTCGTTCAGTTATCTTCAGACCGAAGACCTAGTCAATCATTGAGTGACTCACGCAGTTCGTTCGCTCTGGGTTATATTCGCTGTGTAGTCAACACATGACGCTTAAGACGATTTCCCAACATATGCAGCGCAAACCCGGACGGCAAACAGTCATCAGCCCACCAATGAATCATCGAACCTCCAGCTGTGACGACATGAACGAAAATCAACTGTAGCGTGGTGATATAAAAACTTCCACGTTTCTCGCGCCTGGTCATTACATTATAAAGTGTTCTCGGTCCTCACATTTTCCTAATTAAAATTATAAGATCTTTTTTCTTTTCCAAGGTACGTAATAAATTCCCTTCTATTAACTTAACTTCCAAATAATATCAGAGGTCACCACGCAGAAGATATTTGAACGGATTCATTTCTTTCTGCTTATCGTGGAATAATGTTTAAATTTAAATTATTATTTTTTAAGGAATTTTTCTAATTAGCTAAAGAATTTGCTAAATGCCTATAAGCCTGATTATTTAGGCACTTATTATTATTTTGTTACTATTGTTTAAACTATTTTCACCCGACCAAGACTTAACTTCTAATTGTCTTAATTGCACAGACATTTAAAAAAACTTATCTATTTGGTCATTATATTTATTTATTGAATGATTATTTTCTATAGAACTACTTACATCCACTGTAGTATTTGAAATGTATACAAAAATTAATCTTTATTTAAAGAAAAATATTTACTCTTACTAACATCTACTATATAATTTTCTAATTAAAAACTCTTTTACAATCTGAGCAGATTGTTGATATGATATATTTATCTGCATTGTGGCTGACAGTGGAGAAACTTTCTGCTTAAAATGTATTATAATTTAAGCCGATGTTGTTTTATGAGGTGTGTTCGGTAGTTTAGAGTTAATTTGAGTTTGCTTGTTCGGATTTCATTTCTACCATCAGAGTAGCTGTCGTCTGCAGCACGGACCCCCGCAATGATGTAGGGACGCGGTCGGGGAACATTTATATGCGTAAAGTGAACCCCGATTTGTATTCTTCGTTCTTTATGCTGACAATCACGGCGGTGATAAGATAATATAGAGCGGGTATATATTGCAACAAAGAAAGGCCCAAGATATTGTTAGCGATAAGGAGGGAGTGTGCTCCAATCGCAGTAGTCGTTACTGCGGCAAGCAATCTCCATCCGTCACTGAGAGGGCGGTTACATCTGCAATGCTATTGAAATTGCTACCAATACACCTGTCGAGGTGATGTGGATATATAGGGTGCTCCTGGGCCTTCTGTGAATCTCTATATATCTGCCGACAGAAAAGATGAGATGGTCGATTTAGCTATTTGTATCGATTTATCGAGAGTGTTAACGATTTAGAAAATTTCTCACGTAAATATGAAACCCATTAGAGCCTAGACTTCATTTAAAACGTTTTATACAATAAATTTATTCTTACTGAACGAATAAAATGTATACAATCACAAAACAACGTTATCCCAGTTGTGTCTTGTGTGAAGATGAAAAATTCCTTACTACAGTACCATTACTCTATAAAAAAAATTAAAATGGGAGGTTAAACAAGTTTGCTTATTGCTGAAATGTGTTCCAATAGCTTTCTGCATAAGTGTGTAACAATTTTTGCAATATAGAATGCACGAATGATTCGTGAAGGTGAACTGAAAACGATGGACCTATTTTAATGTTTCATTCTGTTCAAAAATATTTAATTTTATCTTTCAAAATACCTACGTTTTCATGCTTATTTGCAACCACCTGTGGTGGTTTTGAAAATAAAATATAAAAGGGAGCAATTTTATTAAATTAGATTCAAACAATTCGGGTTGCAAAATTACATAAAATAAAATAAAGCATTGAGTTACAAATGTCGTTGCATTTAAAAGTTTGGGCCGGCGGCTTATAAGGTACACCAGAAAGCAGTAGATTCTACTAGAGATCAAGTGGGGATGTATAAAAAACAAAACATTGCATCAAAAATTTTCTAACACTCAAAACATATCCAAGGACGAGAAACGTGAATGTTGTACGTCACCGACTTGAGGATCCAGTTGCTTGGGATGATAGTACATCTCTGGGTTTGGTCAGGCTGTGGTTGGTCTGTGGTGGCTGGCTTCATCTTCTTGACGTCGTGACGCCAACCATCAGCTATTTGAAGTTAATTAGAAACCTCCAAGTCATTGTCGTCATACTCGGAAAAATACTGTAAACTCTTCTCAAAAGCAATGTAATGTAATCTCATTAAGTAATTCAATGCTGTAATGGCCGAAAAACTGCTCCATTCCATTTTTTAATAACTTAAGCCTACCGTTATTCTGCCTGGCGCGAGTGTTGAAAAGGTCCTTGGCTTCCACTTGGAGGCTGGTACTTTTGGGTGGTTCGTGTCTTTTTCTCTGGGCTGACCTGGGTTTGAGTCCCTGCCTTCTAATTTTCCAAAGAGGTTCTTTATTTCTTAGGGAAGGCACATGTTGTTTATTGCAAGGAATGGTTTCAAGTCCCAAGAACTGACCTGCCAATCTCTCTTTTTTATATAGTCAATCCTGTAGTGGTGATGAAATTCCCGCTTCTCGTCTGTTTATCGTATCATCTCAATTGGATGTTAAGTTAACTAATCGCGTTCATTATTGCACTGCCGTTGGCCTGACAAGTAGCCGCTTCCTTTTAATTGTACTCTATATACATATACACAAAATAAAATTAATAAGAATAATAAAATTATGGGGAAAGGTGTATTTCATATAAATGTGGGTACATACCTATCCCATATCTCTATACAGAGTTTGCTTTTCAAGCAGGATTACACTTGAAACTGTGTGCTTTACATATATATATATATACTTTTTAGGGTATAAAACATTAATTAATCAATAGAACAATAGAACAAATTATAATCAATTTTAAAATTTTTCATTTATTAATTTAAAGTGATTACACGGGGGCTTATCTAGGGGATTTTGTTGTCTATCGAGAGAATGGAGTATTTAGCAGTAGCTGCAAAATAGAAAAAAACAAGAATAATTTATTTTAACAAGAGCAGAGAGCAACGTTGTTTCAAGGTTTTTTTTTATAACTTACCCACAATTACTGGGACTACAAACATCCATCTATCGAATGTTTCCGCGTCCTCTCTGGCGTCCTATGCACGGATTTTTATCGATGAACAACCGGTTAGTAGGAACCAGATCTGCACTTCATCCTGACTTGCCTCGAAACATCTAAAGTCTCTGCCCACTCTCACAGCATCTGTCTCGTCCGCCTCCTCCTCAACTCGTCTGACTTCTGCTCATCTGCTCGGTATCACGTCTGTCCTCTCCTCCAACTCATGTGACTTCTAATCTTCTCGGACCACGTCTTTCTTCTCCTCAACTCGTTCACTTCTCATCCGACCCACCCATCGGCTCCCCTTTAAATCTCCGACGGGAAATTCCCGCCATTGGCCTATTTCATATAACTCCGGGGCTTCCCCGGTCAGGTCCCTTACAAAATTCCGGGGTTCCCCGCCAGTTCATTTCACAAAATTTCGGGGTTCCCCGCCCTCATTTTTTACACACGTTCGGCGGGAGTCTCCCGCGGGGGTTCACCATCGTTTATTTACACACGCTCGGCGGGAGTCTCCCACGGGGCACCCCCTTCTTTCAGCCGACTAGACATTGTTGTTGGGCGGACTGCGCCTCATAACGCCACAATATCACAAAATCCGCGTTTTTTATCACAATATCTTACCCAATTAACCCTTGGATGGGTACATCCTGTCCCGTCTGAACAAAGAGTTAACTTCAAATAACCGTTACCTTAACCGAGTCAAGATTTCTCCTGGTACATTAAATAAGCACCAATACCTTACTAAAGTCTATAAACTCCTGGTAAATAAGAAATGTAACGTGGCATATAGAGCCACGTGAGGAGAGATACTTCCAAAACTTTGAATATTTTTTTGGAGAACAATATTACAATGCAATTTTTTTCGGTAATGAGCTGGCCTAATAATTAGGATGGCTGAATTTAAAGTAATTACCGTTTTAATATTTTCCGCTGCAGTTGCGATTTTGATCTTCAATTCATTAGAAGAACGGATGCAGCTGTGTTTTCCTTTCGTAAGGGCGTTTCGAATTTTTTAAAACAATTGAACTCCCTGCTGACAGTGTAATTAGATCTGTGGTTTGATTCTTAAATACAGGGACATTACAACTGAAAACATTCATTTGCAATTGTGTGAGGTGTATGGTGAAACAATAATGAGTGATGAAGTGCATTAGGCAGTTTACTGAAGGTCGTGATGTGTAGCGTGAGACGAAGGTATTCTAAAACTAGTAGCCAGAGACCAGGGAGCGGAGACATATAGTGATGTTCATCAACGCAATCGAGGGTAATAAAACATTGCAAAAATAATTTTGTTACCTATATCACACAAATGATTTATTTGTTTTTAATTATTTCATCTATTTAAACACGTGTACAGATTGCTACAAAAATTGATTTACCATTCTTAAAGAAAACGAAGAAACACTCTGGCGGGGCGAGAAACCCCCATTTTAAACGTGACAGGGAAAAAAATATACGTGTGTCAATAGGTAAAAGTTTATCACATCACCATAATTGAGTAAGGTAAATCCATCATATTTGAAAAAGAAGGATGAAGTCATTATTTGTAGTATGCTAATCTTACATTTTATAAGTTTATATATTTTCTGAAAAATACCAACAAATGGGACGATGATGACAAACTATAGAAACATTTCTTGAAATGTTTTAGGTTTTTAAAACGGAAACACACGAAAGTTTGTTGATACGTAAATGTTTTTTCTTACATTTCGTGTAACTACGGCGAATTTCAAACTAAATTTATAGGAAATAAGAAAAGGAGATAAGAAACTGCAGGTAAGATTTCATCATCATTATGAATTAATAGATTTGGTGTCGATTGAATAAGTTAGAATTTTCGATAAACATAGTTTTGTGTATTAATAATTTTATAAATTTTACAAATTAAAATATGTTGAAGGAAGAACTTCAAAGAATTAACATTTTACATAATTAATATATAAATAATTTTTCGAAAAGAGAACGATAGGAGTTGCAGAAAGAAAAGGAATAGGAGATTTTGAAATGCGGTACTATAGAAAAATGCTGAAAATCAGATGTGTGAATAAGGTAACTAACCAGGAAGTTCTAAGCCAAATAGGGGAAGAGACAACAATATGAAGGACATTAACCAAGAGATGCTACAGTTTAATAGGCCACGTTTTGAGACATGGGCGTCTAATAAAAATAGCATTAGAGGTAGGTATGTGGTCTAAGAACAGAAGAGGAAGGACAAGATTGGAATACACTAAGCAGATTAGGGACTATGTGTATGTGGTAGTTATGTATAAATGAGAAGGCTTGCGCAGAATAGGTTTGCATGGGGGATTGCATCATACTAGTGTAAGGACTGATTACTCAAACAAAATAATTAATAATATCAATACTATACGACATAGTTTTAAGGCACCAGACATAATTGAGAACTTGATAGAACAAAATTTGGAGGTTATAAGTTAATTTCTTAAATATCTAAGTTTATATTAGGGCAGTAATTCAATGAATTGGGGTGGGTACTGTAGCGTACACATTTTATAAATTATTAAAGGATATTTTCCTTTTAATTAAATGAATTTTAACTAATTTTTCCGTGCTGCGAATAGTCGGGGTTCTTGACTTTCGCAGGTATCCGACCGGGCCTCACAATATCAAAACATCTATTGAAGAGAAGACCTTTGAAGGATTAAGAAGCCGATAGCCAGCAATGACATAAATGGTTCCGATGGAATAATATTAGGTCTCAACATTTTGTCACGTTTCAGACATTCCCACATAAGGTTTAAGGTTCAGTTACCTCTGGTTAGTTGCATTTTGAAACTTTTTGGGCAGACGTGTGAACCCCGTATCTGGAAAATTGAAAATGTAAGATAGTTTCCTATTGGCAAAAATTTGAATCGAGAAGGGGAAATAACAGTTTTTGTGGTTGGTAAAATATTGAGGAGGTAGTTCCTTGGGTATATGAACGGGTATTTGGACAGTGGTGGTTGATCGGACGGATAGACCTGGAATTAGCATGAACGAGGCGTTCAGTAGACTTCAAGGGGCAGCGGTAACAGCCCATTCCAGAAGCTGCCACTTCAATGTCTGCAGTGGTTCCAAAGATTACAGCCAAATCTATCTACCAGTTCCGGTGTCAGTAACAAACTAAAACAACCATAAATCGATCAATGCCGTCTACTGAAAGTCACAGTAGCAATTACCACCATCAAGTGGAGTCTAGAACATAAACATCAAGGTATTTATGCCCACCATCCCCTGCGAGACAGAATCAATTTGCATTCAAATTTAATTTACAATATGAATTTATAATTTATAATGTATAATTCAGTATATGTATGTATAATTTGTTTTCTTGTGTTAGATATAATTTTAAAATGGTAAACTTTCATATAATTTATTCTATCTGTTCATTCAATTTAAAATAAATCCAATCCCTTTAAACATTATAGTAAGCATCATGTAAACATCTTGCGTCATAATACATGGGTCAATTGTGCTGACGTGACAGTGAAATATTTTATTTTCAGATATTTCCCTAATTACCATAATTAGAATCGTCGTGCCTGGAGGTACTACAGAGGGAAGGACAGTTTCCTGGTCGCAGAGCCCCAAGTAGTTAAAACTCCATTGCGTGTTTCTCAGTGTGAGTTTGTTTGTTTTTCCCAGTGTGTGTGTGACATCGTGTGTCCGTGTTGTATTCATATTGACTTTTGTCTATATACATTTTCTTTTATTAATTTATTTTAAGATTATTTGTCTTTAATTATGTACCTAATTTTGTTCATTTTTAATGTATGACGTATCCTATTTCTTTAATCGAGGACTAATGAAAACAACAATAAATCTAAATCTATAAATGGCGCTTCTTGGCGTCACAGATTCACAAAGTTGAATTACTTATTTTTCAACCCTAAGAGTTGACATTGAAAATGACTTTTTTTCTTAAAAGCATAATTAGAACCGTGAGGTAGGCAGGCGTAAGTTTATCGACGCACTCTATGTCGGTTAAATCATCATTAAATTATATTAGCCTCCAATATAGATAAGAACCCGTGTACCCCACTATGGCTCCTTGTGACGTTTTCTAATTTAAGACGATCTAAATACTGGTAATAGGAAACCGTTTATAAATACAAGTATTATGTTAACTACCAGGGTCCAGATGAACTACATTCCAAAAGATGCAAGAAATTGACGACTCTGAGGAAGTGTGAATTATGAGATCATTATCTATCCTATTAGGATCAAAGATAAAGTAAATGAAAAAATTGTCACATTGTCTGATGAACGGTTATTATTTCGTAGCTCAATCCCATTAATATTATTTCGCATTTATGTCGGCATAGAAAATTCAGTAATTTATTTTTCCAGAATTTTATTTTTAAATTGGGTACCAGTGATACTCATTTAAAATGAGAAAATTACTCGAAATACTAGCGATGGAAATCGCATGTTGTCAAACATGTTGACAGCCTGTGCATTGCCGGTCACGAAGAGTTGAAAACTTTCAATGTCACCCATAAACTTCGTATCCTATTCGCATTTCTGTTTTGGGGTTATAATATTGAGCAGTCGGAGTTTAAGAGGAGGCTGGGATGGCGATTGAAGTTGTAATTATGAGTAGTGCGAGAAGTGGATCAGTGTTTTGCTGCATGCGGTAATGGCGTCTGATTGTCGCGAGAGGCAGTCTCAGATTGCGCTGGGAATACTGTAATAGAGCGGGGACTCGACTCCCGCCCTCTTGATGCGGGGCTCCCTCAGGGGCTCTGCAGCGGCATCTGTCACTCCGCCCGGTCCAAGACGCGGGGGAGGAAACGCCTGGCTTGGTTTGGCCTGCCGCCCTTCTCACCTGGACCCACACCTCCACTGCGTTAATTGTCGCAGAAGTCGGACCTCTCACACCCATGCAGCTTAATCAATTTGAAAGAATTTAAAAATCTGCTCAACTCATACGCAGTTCTGTTTACAACCACGAAGATACTATAAAATACAAAGCAAGGACGCCGTTATCCATCATTGCTGAATCACTGGAATTTGCAGTCTATTGGATTTCCCGTTAATCCTGCTCCATGCTACTTTTCACAAACTTCACTTAAAAATTCCAGACCGAAATTTATTCCACAATAATTTATATTCGTTCCTTTGATACAAATTTCATTTCGTTATTTCTCAGAGAACTTGAAATGTAATCGTTGTACGCCATTGTTCCGTGGGACACTAATTGAAAGCCACGAGTTTATTTTAAAAAATATATATATTTCTTATTAATTATTTATATTCGCATCAACTACAAGGTCATTAGTGACTGTGCACGATTTGGGCAACTTATGACATTCCAGAGGTATCTTAGTAAGGTTTCTCAAACATCCAAACCCATGCCAGGATTCGAACCCGGGATCTGTGCGCCGCGAGGCAGCCACGCCACCCACTAGACCACAGGAAGTCGACGTTAATTTACTCATTGTCAAGGCTAAAAAGTATTTTAGTTGAGAATTCGGTGAACTAAAACAACTTATACGGATGGTAGGCTTGCAGACAGCATCAGAATAAATATTATGAATTTTTGTTAACAACCTCATGAACAGTAACAATTTGAAACGCTCATATATATTGTTGAGTATTCTGAAGCGACGCCATTAAATAGAATAAGAAAATATGTATATATCAGAAAATACAAATTATTTTTATTGATGAGCGAGTTTGGCACATGTACGGTTAAGATATTTATAAATATTGATTGGTGCGGAAAAATGTAACAGGAGATAACAAGATCTGACTAAAGCATATCTTCGATAAGTGGAATGCGATATTTGCAGTGCCGCAAAATGAATTCCACATACAAATCAATATTTCACAAATAAAATAGTATTTCAGTGGAATTAAATAGTTGTCACAAATCCTCCAAAAGGCATGGGAGTTGAGAACGAAGCATGGCCAAAGTATCAGGCGGCCAGTTGTTGAACTAAAAATTGAAATAGTGCGGAATGAAATTTGTATCCAAATCGGAAAGTCATTTTATAAGCTGGCTTCGATTCATATAGCTCCCTAAGAAGAAATACTCTAATATTTCATCGAAATATCCAAACAGACACGAGAAATGCCATTGAGGAAATGCGTCCTCTGATGAGAATATCAGTGAACTTTGTGGTACTCTATTGCAAATCATACCAACAGTTAATATATTTTCCGTATTAAACATATTTAATCTGTATATCAGTAACAGAATTTAGGTCTAAGCTATACGGAGTCGGGACAATGAATGAACGCGATTGGTTATTTAAATGACAAATTACGAGTCATCCTATCGACCAGAAGGGAAACATGAATGTTTTGGTACTAATTCATTGGACGAGGTTGGAGAAGTCCAGAACTCTCGTAGACATGGGGTAATTACAAGGAATATTTCTTGTCAGCAAAATTTTGACCTGGAATCTCAGTTGCTCAGTGTCCAGTAACGTATTGTTAACGATGGAACGCAAGCGGACACCTCACCCCGCATTTGCGGAAGTCGGAACTCAACAGCCATGTGTCTTTGTCAAAAATAAGGGTTCGTGGTAATGTTTTACGCCGTCAATCCATCGATTTCAAAAATGAAATATCCCGCAGAGTAGTGTCTCAATAATTTGGCCGACGCACGTTGAATAATTATGCTTCAAGCTTCCCCTTCCTTAAGGATGATGAAAAACATACCACCTACAACTTGAGACGGCGGTAAAATTTCAATTGCAGAGACGGAACTTTCAAAATAAAAGTGACACTCATATTGGAGAAAGGATTCATTCATATATTTCAGTTATTCAATCAGATTATTTTCACACATCGAGAAATTCAAAATTATTATTATCCACTCTGAGTTATTTGTGAGAGCCCTATCCAAATTTCTGTTAGCATTCGTGCGATACAGGCTGTCAGATACGGTTAGTCACATATCCAGTTTCGGCCGAAGATTCAATTAACCATGCAGAAGACCGTAAATTAGTACGTTCTGGGTGATCAGTCGCTCTGCAGTCTACACACGACGCGGAAGACGGGTTTCAAAATAGACGCAGTACCTGGAGTCAATCTGTAAAACTTGGACCACACGCAGTCAGCAACCACGAAATCAACACTCCATCCAGCATGACAACAGGGAGGAAGATCGACAATGCCTCTTGTCACTTCCGTTTAAAGCCTTCTCAAAACCCTCTTTATTTTAGTAATTTACCCACTGATATTCCCCCGAGACTAAAGATTTATGTTCCCTATAAAGTTAGCGAGGGTTAATTTAATTGTTTTTGTTAATCTTATATGAATAGTTAATATTCAAGAACCTACCATTGATATATATTTAAAACTTGAGTTCTTCATTCCTTGCACGGATCTAATTAAATTCTTAAATCCACAACGTCCTCACTTCGCTTTACCTGGAAGAGATACACCAAATCTAGGACTCATATTTTGTTCTCTTTGCAAGTTCTCTTATCCAAGTGAATAACTGTTCTTTGTTTAAACATGTAAATGATGGGGGATTATATTAGTTATTTAATGAATTTAAGTTTAAGATTTAATTGATATATATATATATTTAAAGAAAAACAATAACTTTAAAAGTGTGTCTTGCACGAAAATTACAAGTACAAAATAAATAAATAAAGGGGACGATTTTAAAGTTCTCAGGGTTAGATTATTATTTGGATAACCACGTGCAGCAGTTTCCGATCACTGGACGAACCTGTTTTCTTTGCCTGTGCGTCTTGGTGCGGATTAACTGGTGATTGGACTTCCTTCTTATTCCCTCGTTGTTCGGGTTGAGCCTGACGCTGCCGGAATTGAGGAAATCTCGAGCTTTTCCTCTTTCTTCTCTCATTGTTAACACCTTATTCCTTCGCTGTTATCTAGAATATATCACACTACGCTGCTGCTTGCTCGAGTTGGCCGACGGTTTACCATTACTATACTGTTCCGCAGGTGCCTCCACTTGTCCGACGGTTTACCGTCACTTTATATTGTTCCGCTGCCTCCCACACTTGTTTACCATACTGAACTTCACCTGTAGCTCCTCAACTGGTCCACGCTCCATCATGACTATTTTTCCGCCAATCACCTTCGCATGTCACTTCCGTGTCTACCTCCTCCAAGGGATATAACTATCTCACGTGACGATTGTTTGCCTATCATCATGAGTTCTCCGTCAAGCGTGGGAGATTTTTTTGATGACACAGTGTCCCTAGGAAATCCCGAAAGGTGAACGCTCTTTTAGCCAAAAACAAGTATACCGTTAAATCCGCAGTCAGGTAAATCTATCCAGCCGCCAACTCGGCGCCCGGAAGAACCCCCTTTTCCTGGTCAGCGACATGCTCTTGCAGAAACTTTATTTAATCTAAAATTCCATAAATTGAAATAAAATTTGGGGAGGTTCTACTGCGCTACAAACACAATGAGAAATATTTTCAAGTAAATATTATTTTCAAATTAATTTTGTTTACATTTATTTAATGAACCAAGTGCATAAGAAAAATTTATTAACAGTTTATTTTATTATACTCCTGTCTATATTTGGTTTCTTCCGCCGGACAAAAAACATAATATTATACATTATCATAATTAAAATAGGAACCAGTCAGAGCTTTATACCTGAGTCAAATTAAGCCCCGTCGTTTGTATTTCTCTCCTTTTAAAGTCGTTTGAACGCTATTTCTTTCTGCTTATTAACATATGGTGTACCAAGTCCATTGCCAATGTGGACTCACCTACATTGGACAAACAATCCGGAGCATCGAAGAACGCTGCACGGAACATGACAGATGCATCCGTCTGAAGCAGCTCAACAAGTCTGCTGTAGCCGAGCACGCACTTATGACTGGGCACACAATAAACTTTGAAGAAACCAAGATCCTCGACCGACCTAGAGGTTGGTTTAACAGCGTCCTCTCGGAGTCAGTGGAAATCAGGATCCACAATCCCCATCCTGAACAAGGACACTGGTTTCCAACTAAGTAAAGCGTGGGACCCAGTCTTAAGTAGCTTGCGAACACGGAATAAAGAATACGGGAGCCATATTAGCCGGCGGGCCGGTAGTCAACACGTCGATCCCTCTCCCGCTCTGGAACCCACGCCCGAAGACGCAGCGGAGATCCAGAACAGATACTGGTTACGCAGCCACGCTGACAGCCAATCAGCGCCCTCCGCAGCCGCAACCCTGACATCGCTATAAAAACCCTTTTACAATGTTTAGTAATCGACGGCTTAACTTTATAAAACTTTCATGATTTTTGTGTACCCCAAAACATATATAATATCTTTAAAGCATTAAAATATATTTGGTAGGTACTGAAGTCATTAAATACATTTCAATATTGTGAGAGACCAGATGACGTTTTGAATGTACTGCTTCGGACTCATTTTCATCGTTACCGGCATATTTTGTCATCATTTCTATGCCACGTTTCGGTAGCATGTATCACGTCTCTCCACTGGTGTGGGGTGTTGGGATGAAATTAAATCGTAATTAAAAGATGAAGGGAAATTTATTTACAATTGAAATTAACCAGGAAACACATTAGTAATGAAATATGTACAAATTTCGGAGTTTTGGCGAAGCAATCTGTTCTCTTACTAATCTCAGAATAAAAACTGTTGAAGATACCCTCCATAGACGTCAAGGATTGGGAAACCTGAAAACGTACCTCCTTTGTAGTGTAGCTTCGGCTATCCGCCAGTTTATCCGTAGGATGCCTTCCTCAGCGTCGACGGTTGACTTCCTCCATATGCGTCCGGATACAAGCGTCGGTTCCAATCCGTCCTCGTCAAATTTTGGTGGTTTATTTAAGGCAATGAAAATGATTTTAAATATAATGTAACTTTATTTAGTAAAAGGATATTGAAATATTGTATAAGCTCAGGCTAACAACAAATTGAGATCTGGATCATCAAATTTATCGTGGACAACGGTCAAAATGGGGGACACAGAAAAACACTAGTCTACAGCCAGGGGGAGAAACGTAAACTTAAGAACTTTACCCAACCTAGATTTCATGAGGACGATGTTTTGACTGGTCAGGTCGAAACGCAGCATGTGTCGTGATGTGGTGGACACAGCGACGAATCAGGAAAGCAAGTGGGCACGATTGTAGGTCGTGATGATCCACAGCGACGAATATGATCTTTTTAAATTATATTTATATTGGTCCACTCCGTTTGGCGGTTGCAGGATGGACTGTCTCAACTTTTAAACGCGATCTACTTTTTATTTACAAATAGTGCCATAAATATTAGTCGGAAGATGTGTTCATCCAAAAAAATAACCTCTTTCTGACGTGTCTATCCGTCAGTCCTTCAACTTAGCGGCTGTTATTGTCCGTGGTCTCTGGCAAGTTCGGACCTTCGGATTTTGGGGTGGTGCCTCCATTTACGGTCTCTCGCCTTGCTAACATTGAAATCATTTGACCTCACATTTAATAAAACCGGGATATTCTCAATTTTATCTTAGCCGGAAGCTACGATTTTTCTTATGTTAAATACAAAATAAATAAATCTATGTATATATATAAATATGAATGCAAAAATAAAACATAAAATTTTCTGTAATTGCACAGAAGTACATTACAAACTTCCAAGAGCAGAATGCTGAATGAAGAATCTAAAACGATGTTTGATAATCTATTTTCTTTAGGCCACGAAATACCATTGGTTGAGGCAACCACGTTGTATTTAAATATTTCGTCGTCTTCGTGGGTTCTCGATACCCACGGGAGCACATTTACGGAAATTCCCAGGCCATCCTTGGGGATTAGCGACGGCATCAGGCCGTGACATGCTGATGCCAATTCCAAGTTCCCAATCCTCGCCAAGTTATATCAACTATCACGCTGCACCACCATGATAATTTCCTGTGGCACAGATTACCTTCCGGTTACGAACGCGTTAGGTTGATATTATTGTTTCATGGTAAATTTATATAATTTTCAATTAATTATTTCACATTCTATTGTTTTTATAACCTCGCAAATTAATTTGTAAGTATATGTTGCTGATTATTGGGTTAAAAATTGCGTGTTCCCACTACATTGTCCGCTCGATGTATTAGAGACTTCCCATATTATATTTTGAAGATAATACATAGAATGACGAACGACAAAAATTAAGTTATTGAACATTTGGATAGTTTGGTAAGCGGAAGAGATGTGATAAGGTTCAGAGGAATGGTTTACAGAGAATGCACATTGAAATAAAAATTGAGATAAATGGTTTTAATTACTAATTACAAAGATTAGGTAGTCAATTTCCATATCGTTTAAAAACTGAGTTCGCAATTTTAGTGGATAATTTGGAGTTTAATGTTCTAGGAATATCTGTACGTTTCTGGATAAATATGCTACAAAATCTGCATCAGAAATTCAAAAAAATCTCTCTGTAAGAGTGTTAACACCTAAAAAATAAGCTGCGAATATTAAATATTATTGAATTTAATTAACGTACTGTGTTGTGAAAAACCTATGTATGGCATCGTGCGATGAGAATGAGAACAGGTTTGGAACCTCGGATATCTGTGATATTGGGCAACGGAAGACGAGAGAACTAAATACAACCTGCGAAATATTGCAGAGTGCGTCGATTACTGATGGAATCAATGAATATTTATATTGTGGTGTCCGAAAGTGCGACTGTCAATCACCAAGTAATGTGCCGGTGACGACGCGGGAGAATACGAAGCACCAACGTCACGTTGAGTGAACTTTGTTACATTTAATATGGACTGGACTACGGTAAATAAGGTATGGCCGAATTAGTGAATGGATAGTGTGAATGCGATTAATTTTATATATCGGGAATATTCGAGAAATTCAATTATACTTACCGCAAAATTGTATATTGAATAGTAAATTTAAATTGGATCATGAGAATCATTCTCAGATTGTATCTATAAATCCTTGTGTCGTATCCTCGTCCTATAAAGCGACCCTGAGATCACAAAATTAAACATTTAGTTTATTTAAAACCAGCGCGGAGCTGAGAGAACACAAAATAAACCCATTTTCTTTATTAATTTACCTAGACATGTGCTACCTGGAATAACTAACTTCCTAATATTTTAACTATTTGTTGTTGTGGTGGTATTCAGTCCTAAGACTGGTCTGATGCAACTCTCCATGTTAGCCTATCTTGCACAAGCCTTATATTTTTACATAGCTACTCTATCCCACATCGTCCCTAATATGATTATCGTAATCTATCCTTGGTCTCCCTCTTCAGTTATTACCCAATTCCCTCTAATGTTAATTTTACAAGACCCTCATGTCTTAAAACGTGGCTTATTAATCTATACCTTCCCTTGGTCAACATACACCATATTGCCCTCTCTTCTGCTTAGAACTTCCTGGTTAGTGATTTTATCCACCCGTCTGATTTTAAGGGAATTAGTAAAACTGAAAGAACAGGATGTGCTTCAGAATTTCAAAGAAGATATCCATAGTAGATTACTACATAAAAGAGAAAGAAACAATATAGAAGAGAAATTGTCACACTTGACGGAAGAAAAGACTAGAGCAGCCGAAGAAAAAAAGGATGAATAGCTGAGAACAATAGAAAAGCATGGATGACAGAAGAAGTAATCAAAATTATTGATGAAGAACTACATTTCGAAAGCTTCTAGTTTTTTTCTGTCTCCAATTCCTATCGTATACGTTTCGCACGCATATAACCCCAATTTCAATACCTAATATTCATAATTATATTACCCGTAAGTAAATTCCTCCTTTCTTTGCGGAAACCTTCCTTTCCATTTCTATTATAATCTTTATGTCTACTATACGTCTACCATCCCTAGCTTTTATGCTGCCCAAGTAGAAGAATTCCTTAACCTCCTTGAAAATATCCCTTCCCAACCTACCACCCCTTTTTTCTTCCATTGTTTCCCATGCTACACTCAATTACCTTGATATTCCCTCTATTAATCCTCATGTTCTAGGACGACGTTCATGCCATTTATTATGGTTTCGTAGTCTTCTGACTCATCGCCTATTCTATAAATAAGTTAATCAGCATGGGTGACAGAAGTGCATCCTTGCTTACTCCTTTCTTGATTTTTCATTTCTTTTGTTGCCCTTCAATTCTACGAATTACTGACTGCCTTCTGTAGAATTATGGTTAAGTCTTCTTTCTGAATTTTTCATTCCTATCCTTTTCTAAATCCTTAACAGTGTGTTCCATTTCACATTATAAATGCTTTTCCTAAATCTACAAATGTCATATAATGTCTTAAAAATTAGACGCAGAATCAATATTGTTGCTCTTGTCCCTACATTCTTCATAAAACCGAACTGATCTTCTCCTAACTTGAATTCTATTTGTCTTTCCATTCTCCTAAATACTATTTTCGTTCATTTGAGGTCCTATAATAATTGTCCTGTGCTGTTCGCATGTATGAGCCCCAGTCTTCTTTGGGTATGGATATAATTATATTTTTACTAACATCTTCTGGTATTCTTCCAGTTTCATAGATTTCGCAAACTATTCTGCACAGCTGTGTTATTGCTTCGCCCTATGTACCCGACCTTACAATTTTGTCCTCCAACTCGTCATCATCCACCTCTTATTCTTCTATTACTGACAGATCTAGCTTCCATCTTCTCATTGTTCAAGCGTCTTTACCATTTCCATCTCTCACGTTTTTTATTTCATCAATCATTTTTATTATTTCTTGTGTTACCCATGCTTTCCTTTTGTTCTCAGCTATTCATCCTATTTTTTCATCGGCTGCTCTAGTCTTTTCTTCCTTCAAGAGTTCCCATTTCTCTTCTATATTGTTTCTATCTCCTTTCTCTATTAATCTACTATTGATATCTTCTTTAAAACTCTGAAGCACCTCCTGTTGTTTTAGTTTTACTAATTCCCTTATTTTTGTTTCAATTCATATCTTCATTTTGCTTAATTATATAATGAACATATAATGCAAGTCCTTAAGAGACTTACTCAATAACATTCGCAATAATTGATTCTCTCTGAACCAGCATCAACAGAAGAAGCTTTTTCGGCCTCCAGTGATCATTATACCTTTTTCAAATATCCCAAACAAGCTCACTGGTTATAATTAACTTTCTTAGAATGTAATACGTTTATTCAATTACCCCTCCCTTTTAAACTTGGCTCGACTTTCCCTTTTAACTTTTTACCTCTAGTTCAGCAAAAATATGTAATTTCGGTGCAGTTCTAATGACTTAATAAGTTTTCTATCAAAATAAGGTACCGAATTAAAAAAGTTACTTGTCCTTACTTGTTTTCCATTCATAATCTTGCACTCATTTCTTTCCATTGAATACAATTGGTGACTGTGTTAAAACTTTTATGTAACCAAATTATCCTCCTAAAAAGCTATTAATATTTTCCTGCCGTCTTTGAATCTTTTGCTATCTTTTTATTTTCTATTCCGATTTATTCTCACTTCCATTTTCTTCCACCATTACTCCTGTTGAATATTCTTCAATCATTACTCCATTAAATAGCAAGAAGTCAATACCTAATTCTATTTTCGCAAATAATCATTTGACCGCATAACCCATTACAGACATCACTTCTTCAGGTCCCCTTATGTCAAACAATAATTTTATTATAATGTGTTCGTTATTTCGTCTAATGGCTCCAAACAATTTCAATACGGCCACTGGTAAGGATTCCATAATAATCCCCTTTTTCTTTAATTTCTGAATAAGATCTTCAGTTATTAATTTATACGCTGATTCTGTGTCTAATAAACTAGACGTGTTTCGTTCCACGCGTCCATCTTCAATGGGAATAACGAGCCAGTCTTCAATTTGTCTTCATTCTCATATTGATTCTCTTCCAAATTATCTTCGTCAACTAATAAATCATATATGCTTTCATTGAAACTATACTCGTTCTTCTCACTTTCATTTATTTTGCTAGCAATGATGGTTTCACTTAATTTGAATGCATTTTTTTTGCTTTCCTGCATCTTTACTTTCAGCATGTTCATATTTTTTCTCACAATCTTGATCATCCTTAGACATATTATTGATAGTTTTCTTTCCTTCGCGTTCAGTTCAATTTGTACATATTTTCTCTTCCTCTTCTGTCTCATTGAATATCCAATTTGTCACACCATTCCGAAAACTCCATAGCTTTCTGTATCCATCCACTTCTGGATGCCATCATATTTCTTGCAATTTCTTCAGTGAAATTTGTTGCTTTATACTTCCACCAATGTTTTTGTTCTTTCAATGATGTTTCCAAAAAATTATTCTGTGCTGCATATATTGCAAAATTCTGCACTATTTTCACTACTATATTTGAATTTGTGTTCATAAAACGAGCGTAAAACTTCTTGTTGAGCCTATCTACGGAATTTTTTAAAAATTATTTCTGGAGCCTCTTCATAGGTATCCCTTTTTTCCATCATTGTGTATATCCAGTGTACCATATTCCCATCCATATCTTGTCTGAACACTTTTATTCATCGCCAATTCCTTTAATACCAAAATGCTTTCCAATTTAATCAAAACTATTCTCGTATTCACATTCCCGTTTTGATTAAATTTTAGTAGTGAAATCTCAACGTTCTCTGGAACTCTTTTTCTATAATCTTTCAACCCATTACTACAATTTTCCTTGTCATTCCTCTTCATGTCTTCATTAATTTTTGCATCCGTTTTCATTTTCCTTTCTATTATTCTAACAAATTGTTTACTCTATCTTGTTCTCTGTTTACCTCTATAATTTATTTTTGATTAGGCCTCTAACTTATGCCAAACTCATCCCAAATTTTTAATCTATTCTCTCACATTTAATCTAACTTTTTCTCCTTCAACTGCCTACACCACTCTTTGAACTCATACATTTTATTCTCTAATTGTATCAGGTTAGCTTCTTGCTTTTTCCGTATTGCCGTCCACTTGCTTCTTTATACGTTCAACTCTTTTACCCACTTTATTCTATGTATTTTTCAAATCAAAAAATTCTCTCTTAATTTCCTTCCTCAATCCTTCAAAATTACAAAGCATACTTTCGAATTTACTCATTATCAAACCGAATAAATCTTGATTAACAATCTTACGCATTTCATTAAAATGTTCTTACACTACAACCACTTTCTCCATTTCTTCGTTATCTAATGATCTTTGCTTCTCCAACCTAAATCATTTAGTAAATTTTCAATCCAAATAGTTGGACGAGCACCCCTGTTACATAAATCCCTCTTTTTGGTACAAAAATGTTATCATCTCTATAGCAGTTGAATTATTACACGTTCAACCACGAAGAACGTATATTTCATTTCATGATGAAACAACGATCTCAAGTCTGAGTTTACTTGAATACAACAGGGGGCAGTGACAACACAAAATAGTCGGATGTTCTTTATTATATTTATATTGCCACAATTGAAAACCTGCAGTGGTGGCTGAGCTGTATCGAGCTGGACTGCAGTAATGTGTTCGAGCCCCACTCGATGCAACCATTTTTATTTGTTTACTTTATTTACCTTTCGTTTCTAGTATTGTCTGTTTCGAGAATATTCTGTTTCTGGAATATTCCATGTATGTATGAAATGTACTGGATTCCGAATCAGAGTCAGTATTACGCAGTACGAGCCTTTGAATAGAACTTCGTTGTTAAATAACCATCTATAACCTCTTCGTGCGTGTGTGTTACTGTATTGTATCTCACGGTCCTACAGAAACGTGACAATGTTGTTAAATATTATAATTATTTAACAAACATGTAATGCAAGTCTTTACGAAAATCACTCAACAACAATAATCAATTGTCTCCTAACTTGCATCAACAAAAAGGGCTCGCTCGGCTTCCGCGGATCATCATATCTTGTCCAAAGATTACAAACAAATTCACATATTATAATTAATTTTCTAAGAATGTTTATTAAAGTACAAAAAACTGAATTATTAATATTTTCTCCCACTGCTCCAACATGAGAATCTTTTCTAAGTTATCCGTGCATAGGTATAGAAACTTTAAACTCCCCAGAATTTAAACAAAAAAAAACAATATTTGCAGGGTCGCAAAGCACTTAAAGAAGAAACGACGATGGCTTACCAGTAGAAGGTTCCCCGCACAGGGATCGAAGTTATGTCTGGTCCGTACGGCCAAGTGTTCTCCAATCCTCTACGTCACTCCTTACTGTCTCTCTAAGAAAAAGAAGTGACCATCACTCTCTCAGCTCTTCTATCTTCCCCTCTCTCATTTTTCGTTAATTTTCCGTTTCGGAAAATTTGTCTAAGCACTACCAGCCAAATCTATTAACAATTTCCTGATTGGTGTGTATGTGGCTCCATCACAGTATTGACGAGAGTTTGCCTACCTGCGGACTATTTCTAACCGGGAAGCTATTTCAATTGGGCCTTTAAACAGTCTAACATTTAATGTGGTGAAGCCACAACATAAAACAATTGAATCAAACTATAATAACACGCTATAGATACTACCGTGCTAGTCCGAGTCGACGTCCCGAGGACAGATTCAACATCCCTCCACTCCTGTAAACCGAGGTTCACCTACAATTTACCAATAACATTCTTCACAGTCTAATTTCTAGGAATTCAATGAGGAATGTACACTGTGTAAATTGATCAAAGGTGCATGGAACTCAAGCCAAAGTAATTTAGAAATGTTTCAATTGAATCACAATTGAATAGGCCTCGGATCTGGTTGACATTTTTCCATTCTTGTCTTTATTAATTTAGCTATAATCTCTTTACTTGATCTTCAACTGAAGAATTTCTAATTCCTTTAACTTGTAATTTTTCTTTTGAGGGACACAAGACTGAAATATCGGCCACAAACTGGAAAAAAATGATTGCCTAATTTTTCATATTAATATGCCTACAAATTCAGTAAACAGAAAAAAGAGGATACCAAACAAAAGAAGGAAGGTGTAACACGTTGCAAGTCAATTTTAATGAATATGTTTGATTTTAAATTAATAAATCATTACTTTTTTCAGGAAAATGTGTTTCTCAGCATCATTATTTATGGTACAAAAAAACCTTCTATGCGTCACAAATATTAAGATACTGTCTTCATTCTTCTTTTACCTAATCTACACGCTGATACCTTCAAATGTAAATATTAATTTTCTATTTGTTCAAGTATTTTAGTTAAAAAAAACTTTTCAAAGTGCTGAAAAGTGCCAATTTTGAAGTACCCGTATGGAGCTCTTAGTACAAAATTATTTTCTCCTTACAGTTTTATTCAATTTCAAAAATAATACTGAAAATTAATAAACATGGAAAAGGGTAAAATATATTCAAGTACGTAACGCAAAGAACTTTTTCAAAACTACTAAAATTTTGAATATAATTTGGGAAATATCTCAACAAGAAACAAGTTTACAAAATCAAAATTTTGTACGTTGCTACACATGTTCGTTGTTAACACACAGTTAAAACATCAGCTCAGTAGAAATGCATTTACACAAATTTCAAATTTCAGTCTCCGTGTCCCTTAATTCTTTGTTGTCAAGGAGAGAGTAGGTGTTTAACTACAATAATGTAAAAGTCTTGCGCAAGATTTGTTAGCATTGAGGGTTGCATCAGACCAGTTTTAGGACTGAATACAACAACAATCCTATACATGATAACGCAAAAATTAGAAAAAACATTATTCAAATTGTTTACACTGAAACATTAAATTACAATTAAAGCAGTTCTCGAACATTTGCTATTTTATCTCAAGATTTGGAAGGATGCTGATAATGACGTTCTGAGGTCAGGGAATCTTTCAGGAAAGAAACAGACCTACATATTTTCGGTTTAATGGTTTTCTACCAGAATATTTATTTTGAAATATATCCCTTCTTAAATCCTATATCCAACAGAAGGTACCATTGAATTTCTTTTACAATTTTTATTTAGGCTATTGCGCAAATCTCATTGTCGTTCTTTCACCGACTTAAGGTATATACATACATTTGTCCAGAAACAATATCAAATATTATGTGGGATTTACCTTTTAATAATATTCTACATTACAACATTTATTGTTTATCGTAAGAAGATACGCCACAGACGGTTTGTCATTTCCAGATTGCTGCTGTTCTTCCCTTGCTGTTGTTATCTTTCCACTTGTGCGATCTCACCATATTCGGCTGCATTACCACGCAACTATTAATCAACCGTTGTCTCGAAACTGCAAGGTCAGCGACACTAGCTACCCTATCTCACACATAATTACGTCCTTGCTTATGCATTACACTAATTAATTGCCCAACTATGCTAACGGCTGCATGCTAATTAGCAAAGCGCCGAGGCTGAGACGTTAGAACTTGCTAATGGTTTTTAAATTGGGATAATAGACATAAATGGGGTTAGAATCATGGTCACAACGGCCTTCACAGTGGCTGAAGGTGAAACAAGATTTTGATGTGACGTATAAGAAATACGCAAAATAAAAGCACTTAAGGCGATCATTTCACGATATTCACTGAAGTATGTTTCTATTATTAAGAAATCATTTACTGAATTTCATACAACGTTTCTGAGACGTACTCAAAGATTAATTTATATAATTTACGAATTATAATAATTAAAATTTTAGTCTTCTAAACAGCAGATACATTACATTAATGTTTTGCTAGCAAGCCGAACGTTTCATTTCGACCAATTTCTAATATTAGATTCTGGTGAATTAACATTTGTGAGAACTGTTATAATCTGAGCCTTCTGTAGGAAACCGCATTATGCCCTCTGAAAGTCTCTGTAGTACTGAAACGGTGCCGCTGTTCCTTCTGGACTGTACTTTCTCCACGAAACCTGATAATGTGGGGCGAACTGGTAACGCTGGTTTCAACTCTTATCTCTGAGGGTAATTTACGACCAAACTCTCAGCATTCAAACAATCAAAACTCCTACAGATTTAAAAAATACTAAACAGGATTTGATCATTAAAACAAATTTTATAATTGTTCTGACTGTACTCGACAAATGTAGGCGAAAACCTACGGCCAAAGATGTGGGTTCTACTAGTTATAAGTATATGAAAAGGCTTACGCAAGATAGGTTAGCATGGAGGGTTGCGTCAGACCAGACATAGGACTGAATACCACAACAACAGCAACGATATATGTATATATATATATATATATATATATATATATATATATTGTAATATACTTTTTGTGTATATAAAACATTTATTAATTTAAATTACAAATATGATCAATTTTAATAATTTTGTTTATTAATTTAAGTGAAGACACGGGCTTAATCCCAGGGGATTTTGGGTCTCTCAAGAGATGGAGTATGCATTAGCCACAATTACTGGCCCAACAAACATCCACCTCTCGAATGTTTGTGCGTCTCTGGATATCTGCTCTCTGGATATCGCCTGCCTTCTGCGCTCTGCTCCACTCGCCTCCCTTCTGCGGTCTGATCACTCGCCTGCCTTCTGGGGTCGAGCCACGTCCTCTCGGGTCTGATCTGGTCTGGTCTGCTCTCGTCTGGTCTGCCCCACTCTGATCTCGAGCCACCCATCGGCTTCCCTTATAAAGCTTCTGGCGGGAATTCCCCTATTTCTCAACATTTCGGGGTTCCCCGCCCTCGTTTCTCCCGCGGGGGTTCACCATCGTACAGGCAAGGCGGGCCTTCCCCCCGGGGAAACACCATCTTTCGGCCGACTAGGCATTGTTGTTGGCCGAACTGCGCCTCATAACGCCACAACGTTACAAAATCCCCCTTTTTATCACAATATATATATATATATATATATATATATATAGTAGCAGATCGGCCGTTTCCTGCAGCTTCCTCAACATTCGAAATTTATAATCTTTAGGATGCCAGGTATTTTTTCATTAAAACATCGAAAGATAATTTCAAGTTTACTTTTATTAAGAGCATGACGTTGGTATTCTACAGGGCGTAGTCACTCATTCATTCTCCGCTAAACACTCTCAAGATTCGTTAACGTAAATTAATTAAGCACTTAACGATGTCTTTAACTACTTCCCGGCGTATCACCACCTAAATCCGGGGTTGATTCGATAGCTGTTGATTATCACGTGGCCGCAAGGATTCGCGGACCACAGTAGCTCCCTCTACGAGGACATTCTCGGCTGGACTCCCACAAGACAATACGTCTCTCCCACAACAATGTCTGTCTGTGTCGTGGCGCGAAAGTAGCTCGCAAGCTTCAATCCTGCTCTTATATTGTTTTCATCTGGGACTGTAACTTTAACATGTTACAATATAAAACTTCCATAATAACAAAAATATTTAACTGAATGGGATTAGTATCCCAAATTTAATTACATATCTTAATCGTTGCTGAACGTAAAATTACATTATCTGAAATTAATTGGAAAGGCTGTCCAAAATTCTTTGTTGGCCACACGTCCACCAATATCAAAGCACACAAGAAAATTAATATGAGTGATCTTAGATTATTGTCCAAAAATAGTACAGCACTCTCTAAATATCAGAAAAATGATAGATTAATTTAGATGCCTATAAATCACACAAAATGATTTACCAGGAGACCATCACTAGTAACTACTATTCCATAGAAGTCTCATATATATATATATATATATATATATATATATATATATATATATATATAGTACCACGCATCTTCGCTGAAAGTTATTGTGTTTAAAAATAAATCACAGCGTGTCTTAGAGTGGACGCTATTTTTTTTGACGCCGTAAGGCGAACAATAGAGACGCGACGGTCAGTCAATGGGTTTGCGAAGCAGCCTGTGTCAAACGGGGATTGATGCTTCCCGAGAAAACAAAGGAGGAAGCTACAAAAATAAGGTTTGTGAATCCCGGAATCTGGGAAGAACATTTTCAGTAAGTAGGACACGGGCCGACCTCCTGTGGTGTAGTGGCTAGCCTCTAGTTACTGCCTCACAACTCAGGGGTCCCGGGTTCGAACCTGGCATGGGCTTGGATGTTTGTGTCGTCATGGGCGCGAGGACCGGGATTAAGGCTGCTGAAGAATTGATACACTGACACGTAACACCCCAAATTCGGAATGTGTCACGCCAGATGACTGTCCGCAGCCGCCTCGGTAGGCCTAGGCCCTTAAGAGGGCTGTTGAGCCACTGGAAGAAGAAGGTAAGGACACGGGGGTCAGTCTTTGGAGGGAGATGGAACGTTTGCCAGAGGACGTCGCGAAAAGCGACGGATTGAAAAAAGTATGGAAGTATGGAAGAAATGGCCGACGGACTGAGTGAACAGACATAGCATTCATTGTATGATAACTTCATCCAGATTCCCGTCACCATCATCACTGGCACGTGACCGACGTCGTCGCCTAGACTCCCCTCACATTGCTGACTGCGGCGACACCTTGGCTAACGATTAAAATTTGGACACTATTACCTATTACCTAATGTTATCAAAATAAATTTTCTTAGGCATTGTCACACGCAATGTTTAATTAAGTGCTATCTGTTACTTGGCCCAGATCCCGAGGAAAAAAGAGCATTTTTAGGCTTCAATTAAAAAATTTATTCTTTATAATTGAAATTGGTTTTAATATAAATTTTCTTGACTGTGTTATAGTAAATTTTATGGTTTTTCATTATAGTAAACTGGGAATTATTATTGAATTTATCCCATTTTAATTATAAATTAAACTGAAACGCTCCGAGAGCACTTTTTACTCATGATGTAAGCCTAAGTTTTATTTTCATTACCTTTAATTCTTTAATTGAATTGTATTTAATAATACTTTTCTAACTCTAGGGCGATTTTCCATTTTTTTTCTTTCTCCTTGGCTCTACAGCCCATTGAGGGCAAAGAAAATGAATTTCCGAAACTTTGTTCCCCGACACCTTTAATCTAATCTACAATCCCACTTCCAAACTGAAACGTAGTACAGTGGTAGGTAAAGAAATAAATTTCTACCATGGTTGAAGTTTTCAAAATTACTGGTAAATTATAAACTACAGTTAGAATTATAGAAGGTGTACATAATTAAAGTCACCTAAATAATAGTAATTTGGTTTTATTTATTACTTTTTTTTTCTTTCTCCGTGGCTCTACAGCCCATGGAGGACCTGGGCCTGCCGAGTCGACTGCGGACTGTCATCTTGCATGACACATTCCGAGTTTGGAGTGAGACGTGCTCAGCGTATCAATCCTTCAACAGTCTTAATCCCGGTCTTCGCGACCATGACGACACAAACATCCAAGCCCATGCCAGGATTCGAACCCGGGGCCTCTGGGTTGTGAGGCAGCAACTAGAGGCTAGCCACTACACCACAGGAGATCAGCAAAATTATTTTTACCTAAGTGAATATGAATTGGAGTTTTTTTGCCTTTCCTATATTAATAAATAAGTACTTAATCTATCCAGACGATTCATATAATTTCTTAACCTTTATGCCTGCTTCCTTTATTATATAAAATGATTCAATTTCTCTTATGTTCTAGAAAATACTTAGTTCAGTTTCAAAAACGTTTATAGAGTACATCCTGTTTTCCTCGTTAAGAGGTTATAATTTTCGTTCTATATATTATTAACGTTAGAATCTACCATATAAATCAATTCTAACATTAGTTTCAAGACACACAATGATTATGCTTCATTGAGATTTACTTTAAGATTATTCTTTTGCCAACCTTAGTTTAAATATACAATGAAAATTATAGTAAAATAGAAACAAAATTAAGTATAAATTAGCATACAAATTTTATCGTTAAAAAAGATAGTAAGACTCTGACTTTTAATAAGAAGATCGGAGTATTTCTAAGCGAAAATGAGAAGAGAATATTTTCTGCTTAGTAGTTTGATTTTTATATGTTTAATACTTTTGGCATAAATATTTCAGATTTTAACTTTATCCTGATATTCTGTTAGACTGAATCAGTTTGAAAGCTACTTCCACGTCCTGGGGTAAGCGACTCACTTCACTTCCGCTAAAGTAATTGCACAAGTTTGAGACTGATTAATTGCAGGAATAGTAATTAGTCTGTAACAACTTATGTAGTATTTAATCTTCTAGACTAGGCTTTCTTGAGCATTTCTTCAGTTGAGTAGGAGACCATGTAATTAAGATTTTGAAAGTACTGAACGTTTTCGAATTTTTGTAAATGAAACGCAAATTCAAACACAATTCTGTTATTGATACTGTTTGTAATAAATATATTAATAGAGCTCATATTTAATAATTAATAGCTTAGATTTAATCAAGAGGCCGTATATTTGACTCTCATTAAGACAGCAGCCAAAAAAATGATTTACCACTATTTCTGCATGGCGCTGACATTAAAAAATAATCAATACGCAGAAAAAACTGCTGCTTAATCGTATCGGGAGGAAATGATTCTTGAAAAATAGTATCTGGTACTTACAGGAGCTCATTTGTGCTTTAATTTAGTACACAATATTTTAAATTGTGTCAATATATGAACAGTACAAATTTTTATGAATATCTGTACGTAAAAATAGTTGTGTGGGAACGCGTTTACTAATTTTAATTCGAATTTAGCCATAATTGCGAGTTTTACTGTATGATATTCTGAGGCCCCCAGGCCTTAACATGCAGATAAAAGCGTACAGACAGGAAAATTATTTGAGATGGCATTCAAAGGCAACTACGCGGAGGAGGTATATTTCTCCCCGTCTCACAGTTATTTCCTCCTTTCATAACTCTCTTCAATGTCAGAATCCAGAAGATGTGATCAAAAGATTTCAAAAAGTAACAGGCATAATAATTACATCCTGAATTCTTTCATTTTAATGTCCGACTAAATTAAACACATGAATTGTTGTTTTGTAAAAAAATGGCGACTGTAGATGAACCTGTAAATTGACATATGAAGACATAATAATTTGTAATTTTCAAATCATAAATATTAGTAAATATGGTCTTTTCCTATTAACAATCAGGTTTGGAGGTGACGTAAGGAACTAAAACCCAAAGCAGAAATAAACTCTAAGTTATTATTAATATTGATAGATTCATTTAATGTTTCAACCATATTGTAATTTTTACTAAATTAAGCTTTGTTCAGAAAAAATATTTATTTAAGAATTTTTGAAACGCTTTTTCTTTTAATATTTGTTATATTCAGGTCTTTGAAAAATTAATTTATTAACAAGATGGGTGTCCAGTGCTTCCGAGGTATAGGCTATATTTATATTAGTCTGGAAATGACTTTGAGAATCAAATATTTTGGACAAATACGTGGTTTAACCGTCATCAAGATTGACAATTATTTTGGACAGTTAACCCGTTGATGGGCACATTACAAATTATATTAATTAACAGGGATGATGATGGACGGTACCTTATTCTTCTGGAGCAGCAAATAAGCACCTTACGCAAGTATAAAAAATTCAGGTATGTTAAATAGATTGAAATTGATGGAGTTTTTACCGAAAGGAAGTTGATAATTGTGGCACCTTAATGTAATCCAAAATAAACTTATAGAATTGAATAATACTTTTAGATCAAGAATAAAGTCATGAATACTTTTATTACTTTAAAGCGGTGAATAATGTATAAAAAGCAAATATTCCCATAGTTAAATTCCCATAATGAAATTCTTATGTGTAGGTACTTTAGCACTTTATAAAATACTAAAATATTTGCTATCGATTCTATAATCCTAATCTCAAAATTAGGTAAAAAATAAGGGTGGATTTTGGTATTTAAGATACTTCCAACGATGTTTTCCACAATAGGCTTTGATTTATTACTGCAGCAGATTAGTGTTTATGAAAAAATGTGCAGCCCACAAGAATCCTCTCCAATTTGAGTCAATTCTTTATATGTATATATAATAAACTTTTTGTATTAATTTACGGTGGTCACAAATAGTCCTTATAATTAAGTATTTTTGTCGACTTTAAACTTATCAATTAATGGCCCATTATAGCCTAAATTCCCATATATAATGTTTTATATGTTATGTGACATAGGATACATTTTGCATCGTACGGATTTATAGTTCATTTCAACCAATCATACTTTGCTTCCCATTTTTTATTATCATAACATTAACTTTTCTACTGTAAAAATAAGTATTGTAAGGTAAAAAATTTTTTTAATCATAATTTACGATTATTATAGGCTTTTTAAAATAACATAGACGTTTCTCTTTCGTATGAGATGTTCGTCTATAATAAAAAATTAATTATAGTAACGTGAATAAGTTTAAATGTAAAAATTTATGCCTGTTATAGGTAAATTTGGTATTAATAAATGAGATTGCAAACAAAGAAATTTAATTGGCTAATAACAGCTAACACCAATCTTTAATAATTGATTCCTGGTTTTTTCCCATAAAGCATGAAAAATAATCTAAATTAATTAATTTTTTTATATACAACTGTATTTTATAAATAAAAATTGAACGTATAAATTATTAATTCGACATTTACGTAGATGTATTTCATTGAAATGCAATTATTGTAATTGTAATAGATAAATTTAGTAAATTGTTCAGTTGCATTAAAAACTGAACTGCTCTAATATTTTATTTTTTTTCTCTTCTCGAGATATATAGTATCCGTAAGACCAATATTATTTAATTGAAAATAACTTCAGAAATAATATTCATTTTCGCGTACCACGTTCCACTTTTTTGCTTTACTCTAGATTGTTACTGTTAAGGTTATCAACTGTGCCAACTTACTAAAATTTATTTTTGCTACTTCTTCAAAATTATAGCCTGAAGTCAAGAAAGTACTAAAGACCACCTACAAAACATTTTTCCTCGTGAATACGTCTCTTTAATAATCAAGCCTCCAAATTATTCAGAAAAGTAGAGACTGTTCATTATTATTATTATTATTATTATAACAAGATTGACCCAATTTGGCTATTACTGCCAGATCTTGTATTATTTTATATATTTACGATCGCAGATTTTCTGGTATAAGTCTTTTAATTTTTGTTTACAGGTGCCCCATGATATATTGTGAGGCGTAAATTTTTATATTATTCGCTTCAGAAACACCGGATAGTTCCAAGCATATATAATATATAATTGAATAGTATAAAATGAAATAATGAAATAAAATCGGACCTTGAAGTCTCTAGAGAAGCATATTTTGTGTTAAATCTTTCCTTATTTACATAATAACATTGGACTTGCAACTGTTGGAGCTACCGGCATCGGCACCCATCTGGTATGCGGTATCAGTCAATGACCCACTTGGACGCGAGGGAATCTCATTAAGGTTCCATTCCCATTATCCACTGCAAACAATTACTCCCGCCTAATATGAAAGCGCTATTTTATCGCATTTGGAGCTCTCCAATACCCTAGTTGACTGGTTATTTTGTTTCATTCATTAAAGCCTCCTCAAACAGTTTTTTCGACGTGTTTGCCGAAACGAATTGATTCGGCTGCACAAACTGTGTGCACGATACGTTGGTAGGAATATTGCACTCCAAGTGCCATTCTCAAAATCTCATATATGAAACGCCAAAAATAAAATACGGGTAGCAAGCATTTTCGGAATAAAATTAGTAAAATAAAATATCCATTAAAGATTAAATTAAATTTTTTAAAAAGAATCAGTAAGGCTTCTCTGTGAAAATATTCACGCAAAAAACGTATATGGTAAAATTAATTGTTGATCCAAATATTGTATACATTTATAAACGAAATATAATACATTCAGTTACTACTTTTTTAGGATAACTGGCTAAATGGGGGTGATCCCGAAACAGGCAACTTCCTTTAAATAGCAGAGGAAGGGGTATATTTTGAGGATCCTACCTAGTTTCACCTGAAAGAGATTCAGGCAAAACTCTAGATAACCTGCATCAGGTTGGTCCTGCTATTGGGTACTATACTCAAGCACTTCCGAATGACGAGAGATGAGTTTGCTGTGGGCCCTAGTCAACCCCTGGCTACCTTCTCTACCTTCCGCATCCCCCATTTTAATTCCCTTCCTTCGCTATTAAAGGGGTTAACAGGTTACATGAGGGTGATCCTGAAACAGGCAACTCTCCTTTAATAGCATAGGAAGGGAATTGAAAAGGGGGGATGCGGAAAGTAGAGAAAGGTAGCCAAGGGTTAACTGCAGACGGCTTCTGAGTTATATACCCACAATTTCACAATACACTGCGAGTTAAAAGTTCGTCTAAGGTTTCCCTTAGACGTTCCTAAACCATTCATCAGCAGATTACTGTCTAATGAAATACTGTAGCGGGGTATCAAGAGATTACTGTCGAATAAGTTCCCGAGAATCGATAGGCAACCAGCTAGCTAAAGAATAATGTAGCGCAGTAGAACCCCATCCTAATTTTATCGGAATTTATTTTGAATTTTAAAGGATGTAAAAATTAAACAAGAACATTCTAACTGGCGTCAGGAAGGTAAGAATTTTTTTCCCGAAGCCAAGTTGGCCAGTCTGCAGAGAGATAATACTAAGTACGTTTTTCTGAAGGAGCATTCACCCTTAAAACTTTCTGAAGGATACTGTTCCCTGAGTCATTAAAATTTTCCCGCGTTGGACGAATTACTCATGAGGATTGGCGGAAAAAACAACACGTGGGATACCGTTTTTCCTTCAAGAAGGGATATACGAGTTGATTTGGGAGATGAGGAGCCGTAAAGTAGTCATTGTGGTGACGACGTTGAGAAGGCGAGGAGGCAGAGTAGGAGAATAGTTCTAAACGTCGAGAGGGTTAAAGGTAGAGATGGAGAGTTGATCAGGACGTGGAATGGAGGAGAAGGCTGGAGATTGCAACAAGAGTTGAAAGTGAGGTGTGAATTGTTGCTTTTTAGTGAGAAAGTAATGAGTACATGGAAGGCCAGAGAGAAGAAGGAAAAACTGGGGTTTCTTCAATCACCGGCATCACAAGGTTCATTTCACTTTCCGCCGGCAGAGGGAAAATCTACAATTCAACCCGAAGTAAGAAGGAAGTTCCGGTCGCCTAGTAACCTGCATCAAGACTGCAATGAAGATAAAAGAGGATCGTCAAATAAACGAAATATCTGCTGTACGTTGTTACTCCAATGAGAAATTAACACTGATATTTAAAAATCGTCGCCTTGACGCAGGACCCATTTGAAAGTGATTGTTTTTTATATAAATAAAACTATTATATCATACGCTTAAAGTGATTTCATTAAATACAAATAATCAATTACAATAAATTAAGGTATTGTCTGTAAGATGTTAGTTTTTTCAAGAAAATATAGGAGAATAACATTTATCACAGTATGCAGTTTAATTTTTTTCGCCGCATTTTGTACTTTGTTCACAAATACAAGCCTAATTTACCTAATGTTAAATGATGTTTTCCCTCGGAGGGTAGACGCAAGCATAGCGCAGACCTATTGAGTGTCAATATATTAAATTGTGCATAAAATACATTTTGCCGAATGTTGAAAGTTATAATATTTTTGGTAAAACTGAGAAAAATTGGCGGATAGTGAAGATGTCTTGAGTGGATGAGTATAGCGGGTTGCCTTGTGTACACAGAGGTCTGCACGTAGGCACCATCGCGTTGTTGGATCAAGGGGGTTACATCCAGCCAGTCTTGTGAGCGAACGTCTTTTATTGGCGCTGTGTTTGCTTCTCTTTCATTTCGAGAGGAGAAGCCTGTTTACCGTCCTTCGCCGCGGACTGACTGTGCTTCGCAAACAGTCCTCGCCCAAGACGCACTAAACCTTATTTTCGACCGTTATTATAAATTCATGAGCTGGGAATCTTCAAACGAGTCAACAGTCTAATCCGTCTGGTCGCTGAGTAAATATTTAACTCCTACTCGTTTCAATTATTCATAATTTGTTGAGTTAAAAACTTAGTATCATCGCAGGTGCCGAGTAAAGAAGTGATGTCATAAAAATATAATTATGTTAACCTTGAAACCTCATTATTTCAAGCTTAATCCATAATTTATTTGATTATTATTAATCTTGAAACCATGAATGAAACATTAGAACCAAATATGAAACGGATAAGTAGACTATCCCGTAAAGATATGCTGAAAATCTTCTGATAATCTACTCCGTGTTATCAAATTACTTCCGAGGATTTACAAATCACTAAGAGACAATTTCAACCCTGACAATAAAGAAAGGTGTACATTCTTTATCCAAAAAATAAACTAAGCATCGTTTCCGCGCTAATGTATTCTCGTAATAGTGGTAACTATAGCTGCCAGTTAATTAAGCAGACACAAGCAGACATTTGATATCTTACTGAAATGTGTCTGACTTTGCGTTGTTCAGTTCGAACCGACTCTAGCAGTCTACAGACAACACGAAGCATATCTTTCTTTAACTTCTTTATCATTTCCGACATAAGACTAAAATGCCCGAAGCTCTTTCAAGATTATAGAAAAACGCTCTCGAATAGGACGAGAAAATTATATTATCTGAACGATCACCAAAGAAGTGCAAACGATCCCTCCATGACTGTTGTGTCAACAAGGGTTGCTGAATCTCAAAGGGATCTTCCTGCAGAGCTACTCCGTCCTTCGAAAACAAACAAAAATGCAGATGTCTCAATGAGAACCTAGGCAGCCAAATAAAATGCCGAAGTACCCATATTTTGTCACTGTTAAAAATATATCATTTACACGGTAAGTTTCACAACTTACCTTCAACATAATGGTATGTTAGTGGAAGCAGAATAAATTCCTTTAATCAGAAGTTATGGATTATCTTTTTAAAATTTTTCTTCATAATACTAAATGTATAATTACAATTCTAACTATAGTAAATTATTTGTTCTGATTACACTGAAATTAAATCAAGGAATTCTGATATATAAATAAAATGAATTAACTTAACATTTATTTAATTTAAATAGATAATAACACTAAATACTTTGCACGTTATTTATAAATATGAATTAACTTATAAATTAGAAACATAAGATATATTCTTAGCGGTTCTTCTCATAGAAACAGAAAAATGTACATACACAAACCCTACACCAAATTGGCAGTACTAAGATATTTGAAAAATGTTACAGAGTAATTACCGTTTCCCACCGTTAGATCGTTTGCAACCAACCAAATTCTTATCTTCGTTGTTGAACAATGAGCACCCTGCTCATTTAGATTCTTCTTTGCCACCATGGACAAGAGAAAGCATTCCGCCCGTTATAAAAAAGTTCACAGCCAATTGCAAACTGCAATCTTCTACTTTCCAAATTATTACTCTTTAATGTCCACTGCTTAATGCCCTCTGCTTACTGTCCTCTGCTTAATCCTGAATTCTTAGTTCCCAAAAATAAAATTTCCCTCGGTTTGTAACACCTTGTCTCAACTCCATTATTCCACTTCCTCCGTTGCGGGGAGCCGAACTTCTCCAATCAGAAGTATATCGTTGGAAGGAGCCATTCACCCCACTCCACCGATGTTTTTGGGGAGAACATGATGTCTCGCCAGATTCCAGGATTCCCGGAATGTCAATGAGTTTGAAAAGCCCACTTGCGTAGGTTTTGTTATCCTGTCTCTCAAGCCGCCTGCCATTGTTTCTATTTTCGTCAAATTCCGTATGTAGTTGTGTTTTACCATTATAACACACTGTAACAATAAAGAAATTATATTATTGGATATTATGTATATATTCCCTTGATCACCGCTACACACGGAAAACGGAAAATAAAATCACCACTTGTGAATGTACGTCTTGTTTTCCTCGTTATATATAATCGAGATAAGCAAAGTTTTTTCTTTAATATTTTTTCCCAAGTTTTCAAAATATAACGCTACGACAGGCAATGAAACAGTTCTCAACCTCACGAATACGCGAGTTTTAAAATTTGTATTATGGTAGTATATTTGTTACCCTACTGGTAATCCAAAGAGTGCCTCTCGTGTTAACCATTGGCTGGATGATTATGTGGAGTTTAGAATCAGTAATGATAACAGAAATGACGTCATAAAATTCTGTTATCTCACATATTCATCAAGGTATTATATATATATATATATATATATATGTACTAAATAAAAAATTTCTATCCTTTAATATAGGTTCTTTAAAATACATCTGTAATATTAATACCGTAAAGCTTTCTTAAAAATATTATTTAATTAATTGGATTAATCTCGGTGTTTATCAAATTATTTTGTTAATAAAATAATTAAACTTTGGTATAAGTATTTGTTAATCTAATTACATGAAAAATCTCAAATAAGAAAAAGTGAAAGAACATATATAGCTTCCCAAAGCTCCCGTAAATTTTGATATTCCAGAATATTGATTCATAGATTTTATTTTCTGTGAAAATATCTTACTAATAAAATTTATAAATGACTCTAATCTTTATTTACCACAGTAAGACCTAAAGTTCCTCCCCATCTTCGTCTAGAAAATTTAGATACGTACTTGGACAAATACACATCTCCCTCTCGGAAATGTTTATTGGATTGCCTAATTTCTCATCTTAATGAGTTTACACTAATTGTAAATATTTAACATTTTTTCGCCTCAGAAAACTTATTTTCCTATGCTTCAAGGGAAACAATCGTTTTATGTCTACATACTTAACGATCGCTCATACATTTAACACCGTCTTCATGGAAACCAAATTGAACTTAATTTAATGATTCATTATGTTTATATTAAATTCGCCACACTATTTTACAGTAATTACTGAAACCCATACTAATTTAATGTTAAACATACGTTGTTCATTTTAGTAGGAACTCGGGTGCATTTAATAATCAAACATTGAATTCCGCGAATTATTAAATCGCTCCTACATCTATATTAAATCATTATGTGATGTCAAAAGGTATTTGTTGAGGGGGCGGTGCAGGGTGTTACGGGGATAATGTCTGGCTCCTCAAGAAAGTAACTTAAGTTTTCAAATAATATTGCATTTTGAGGGACAATTGATGGTATTAAAAATATTTAGTGGTTTATTTGCTTCTTACCTTTTTAGTCATAAGTGAAACTTGAGGTATTAATGCAAGTATTTCAATAAATATATACTGTAGCGCAGTAGGACCTTTCCTTAATTTTATTCGAATGTTTGGATTTGTGAATGATCTAAAGGTTCAGCAAGAAAAATTTGGCTCCGCGACAGGTAGATAAGAAGTCGTTTTTCTCAGAGCCAGGGTGCCGGACGGGAACGTGCCTGTTTGCAGCAAATCGATGCTGCTTGTGGTTACTACAATAAGTAATTAACCCTCTGATATGATTAGGCTTGTTTTTGCTGAAGGAACATTCACCCTTCAAAATTTCCAAAGGACACTGTTCTCTTTGTCAGGGACAATTTCTCTCGCTGGACAAATAACGCACGAGGATTGGCGAATCTCCGACACGTGGGATAGCGCTTTCCCTTGGAGAAAGGGAATATACGAGTTTAGATGGGAGGCGAGAAGACGAAAATTTATTCAGAGTTGTTCAAGACGCTGAGCAGGGTAGGAGGCACAGGAGGAGATCTTATCAGGACGTGGAAGGGTTGATGAGGCTGGAGAGTGCAATAAGAGTTGAAAGGGAGGTGAGAATTTTTGCTCTTTAGTGAGAAGGAAGCTAGAAAAAGTAGGCCAGAGTGAAGAAGGAGGAATATTGGGATTTCCTCAATCACTGGTGGTACCAGGTCCATCGAACTTTCAGAAGACAGGGGGCAAATTGATAAATCAATCAAAAGGAAGAAGGAAGTCGAAAGCTGAAGAGTGATCCAACAAAAGGAAGTTTCGGTCGTCATGTACCTTCATCGAGAGACGAAGGAAGATAAAACAGGTTTATCAAGAAAATACGCAAAGCGATGCTGCTTGTGGTTACTACAATAAGTAATTAACCCTCTGATATTTAAAAAAACGTCCCCTTTAATTAATTTATTGTTTGTAATAGCGCCGGACTGCTTAAAGCAATTGTTATTTTATAAATAAAATTATTATATTATATCTTAAAGCGCAAGTAAATTTATTAAATAACTTAAATAAAAACCCAGATCATTTACAATAGCATATCATTTCTTCGTTGAAGAACCATAAAACATGTTGTTTAATACTATATGACGGTCGTAGTGTTATTGGCGTATTACATAACATATATTTAGTTACATGGACAATCTTTTTATTAAATTTATAAATCATAGAGTTATGAAATATCTCACTCAGTCAAATAATTCCCTTTCACTGAACATTATAAATACGCGATTTAGGATAACAATGGTAAGTTGTTTCGAATTGTGTGCGCTCTATGTTCATTCTAATTCTGTAATAATAATTACTCCAAAACATTTATATTTATAATTTACAACAAACACACACAACTATTAAGTGAATTGAGGAATAATTTATAAGTTTTTAAGTTAGATATAATTCCTAATTATGACTACAGTTTTAAGAGGAGTATTCACAATACTAATTATTATTATTTCGTTTTAAAATTACCAAGTTATGCAGGAAACTTTAGTTTCATTTTACTGAAATATTACCAATTGTTGGATGTGTAAAAAGTTTGAATTATTAGATGACTTGGAGTAAAACAAAGTATATTCAGTAATATCGTCCTGTTACTCAATACAAATTGTGCGTCACTTCAAACGTGGTCGCATTTCAACGCAAACCTGTGTAAAATGATATTTGAGCATCGTGTGAAACGTTATTCATCAAAAACCGTTTCACCCATACTTCCAGTCTGTAATCTGGTTACAGGCACGTTAATTGTAGTCGTTGCTATAGAAACACGGCTTGATTGAAACGACCTAATTATAGCTTCGCTTGGCACCCATCCAATTAGAAGCGTTGCGCATATTGAGTATCGCTACGTGCTGAATAAAGATTAAAGAGTGCAGAAATTAATGTAATTCATGAACGGAGTTTTGCTTGTCTCAGTTATCAATTTAGTTTTATATAATAAAAGTGTCAGGTGAAATAATGGGGGTAAGTTTTTGAATATATTCATATGCGAATATTTTGAGTCTAAAGGGGAGTTGCCTGTTTAAGGATCAGCCTCATGTAGCCTGTTAACCAATATATATATATATATATATATATATATATATATATATATAATATTGGGTACATACAAATTCTGGTAAATTACACAAACTATATTGTAATATATGTAATATTAACGTATAATTACAAATGTAATGTAGTATCCAATACCCGACCTACCTGATGCAGGTTTTCTAGGGTTTTCCCTGCATCTCTTTAGGTGAAACGCCGGATAGGATCCTAAAACCACAGCCAGGGGGCCGTAGTCAAACCATGCTTACCTTCCGCATCCCCCCTTTTCAATTCCCTTCCTATGATATTAAAGGGGAGTTGCCTGTTTCAGGATCATCCTCATGTAGCCTATTAACCAAATAATGGATATGTGTAAGTTATAATGTTTTAGATTAATAAAATGTGATCATATAAGTGTTTTTACGTCGTTTTATACTGCGCATATTATTTCTTTATTGTAGAATGGAAATGCTCCTTAAAAGACATGGTAATTGCGTAAAATCTGTCAGAAAAAAGGATTGTGTTAACACTTCATTAAATAAAGTTTAGATGTTTCTAAATCGTCTCTAAGTTGTACGAAAATTGTGTCTCAAATTCTCAAAAAAAAATTGTAACGTTAAAATTAAACCATTTATTTAATTTTCTTCCTTTTCCTGTAACTCTAAAATATTAAATTAAATCAGATGAAATTAATCACGTTAAGTTTTTTCATTTGAATGGATTCAGTTATAAAAAGGGAATATGCAAACTTATTTTAAATTAATAAAATTAACAAGGAACTTATTTACTAATTAGCAATGCCCGCGACGGAACGCGGACAAATAGCTCTTTTTATTTTGCTTTAAAAACTAAACAACGGGTACAAAAATTTGATAAAGTTGAATCTATTTAATATATAAAAACTGTGGTATAATTTATGTAAATGTTTTGTTTTTCGTAACTAAACATAAACATATACTTTATTTTTCGTATACATACAAATATTTCTTAATATATTTTGCAGTTTGTTGTTGTAGAACTTAATCCAAAGACTAGTCTGAGGCAACCCTCCGTGCTAACCTATTAAGCCCAAAATTTTTCATTTATACATAACTACCACATCCCACAACCCCCTAACCTGCTTAGCGTATTCCATCCTTGTAATGCTAATTTTACAAGACCCTCGTGTCTAAAAACGTGGCCTATTAATTTATTCCTTCTCTTGGTGGAAGTCATCCAAATTGTTCTTTCTTCTCGAATTCCGTTTAGAACTTCCCGGTTGGCTACCCTTTTCACCCATCTGATTAACAGCATTCTCCTATAGCATCACATTTCGAAGGCTTATATTCTTTTTCTAGATGATACTCCTATCGTCCACGTTTTTCACCCATATAACGCCACTTTCCATACCTAATATTCATAATTATATTAGATGCCATTTTGAATTAGCCGTGAGTAAATTCCTCTTTTTTGTGAATTTTTTTGCTTGTGCTATATTACAGAAAGGAGCGCATAACGCGTCTTCTCCTCTTAACATTAATTATTTATTAGATAATCATTGTGTTCACGCTACAAGTCCAGAATCGTGTTTCTGTACTTTTGTGAACATAATTCAGAACTCATGTTAATGTTTTGGACAAGAAACTGTTCTATCGCAACCCAATGGAACACGCCAAGTCCGATCACAAAACCCACCATAGATAGCTTCGGATCACTATCATAGCACTTTTCAAGTCCGTTAAAGTCTTAATGAATTAGTTTCATCAGGTGTACTAACATTCTATTAATCAGGCATTTAAAACATATCAATCGGTGGTAAACATTCTTTTAGCTTTTTCTATGGATTGATAATTTCATTTATTATTTCAGATAGTAAATACACTGAATAACATTGGCTAGATTTCTCCAGTTTCTCATACGTCCCACTAGCTTTTAAACGGACTAAAGTAATATGTAAAAAGACTCTGGTACTAATCCCACTAAAATATATGAAATTGTGTACAGAAATGTTGAAAATTATAATTATTGTCAATATCATATTTAATTTCTTGAGCTCCAAGGTAAGGAAAATGAATCTCGTACCTGTATAGTCATTTCGATTTTAATCCTTATCATAGTTGATTATCTCCATTTGGTTGAATATCCACATCTCTGGATGCAGAATCGTCTCCATATTGTCCAGCATTTTATTGCAAGTAACAAGACTTGAACCGCAGCAAGGTCGTGTGTGTGTGGATTTCTGTGAGCGCCGGGACGTCTGGGCTAGGCGACCCCAGCTCCATAAACTGTGCGGGGACTAAATGAACTACACTAGCGCCGTGCGTTCTTCTGCTAATGAGAGCACTTAACTTTAAGCGCGACAGTAATGGCGGTCGGAACGGGCCGGAGAACGAATTTTAGGAGGAGAAGACGCGTTATGCGCCCCTTTCTGTCTGAAGCACACAGTCAGCCACGCTTACAATGAATGTGTTCACCGCTCACGATTGGAACTCTGCAATTTCCCTTCCGCATGTAGCTCAGACCTGTCAAAAGGGTTCGAGAACCTCGTAAGGGGGTCACCCAATATTGCGGCTTGTTCACTCTTGGTAACGGAAGTCTCGGCTCTTAATTAGCACATTTCAAGGAAACGATTCTTTAATTCACACGAAAATTAATTGGGACATAACATATCTTTCACATTTATGTTGTAAAATAATACTGAAGTGACAATTGGTGCAAATTAAAATGAATAAACAGGAAAGAAAAACAACAGAAGTTAGATATTTATTTTCTTTGAACTGAAAGTAGTATTAGTAGCTGTGTTGCTTGACTTGGTACTGGAGGTGTTGTGAAACAAACGAGGGAGGGTATAAATACAGGATGAAAGCAGGAAATTAATTATATATATGTATATATTGTAATATATTTTTTTGTGTATAAAACATTTATTAATTTAAAGTACAAATATGATCAATTTTAATATTTTTATTTATTAATTTAAGTGAAGACACGGGCTTAATCTCAGGGGATTTTGGGTCTCTCAAGAGATGGAGTATGCAGTAGCTGAAAATAGAAAGAAAAATCATTGAATGTTATTTATCCAGAGCAATGAGCAAGTTTCACAATTTTTTTTATCGCTTATCCACAATTACTGGGCCAACAAACATCCACCTCTCGAATGTTTGTGCGTCTCTCTGGCGTCTTGCAGGATTTGATCACGTCTGCTCACGTCCGTCCACTCGTCTGCCTTCTGGGGTCGAGCCACGTCCTCTCCTCTCCTTGTTTCACTTCTGCTCGGTCCACGTCCGTTCTCTGCTCCACTCGCCCGCCTTCTGCCCTCTGGATATCTGCTCTCTGGATATCTGCTCTCTGGTTATCTGCTCTCTGGTTATCTGCTCTCTGGTTCACTCGCCTGCCTTCTGCCCTCTGGACCACGTCCTCTCCTCTCCTCCACTCGCCTGTCTTCTCGGGTCTGGTCCACGTCCTCTCCTCTCCTCCACTCGCCTGCCTTCTGCCCTCTGGTCTACTCGCCTGCCTTCTGCCCTCTGGACCACGTCCTCTCCTCTCCTCCATTCGCCTGTCTTCTGGGGTCTGGTCGCGAGCCACCCATCGGCTTCCCTTTTAAACCTTCCGACGGAATTCCCCTATTTCACAACATTTTGGGGTTCCCCGCCCTCATTTTTTAAACTCGTTCGGCGGGGTTTTCCCGCGGGGGTTCACCATCGTCATTTTTTTATACACGCTCGGCGGGCCTCCCCCGCGGGGAACCACCGTCTTTCGGCCGACTAGCCATTTTTGTTGGCCGAACTGCGCCTCATAACGCCTCAACCTTACAAAATCCGCCTTTTTATTACATTATACAATCTTGGCAAATAGTTAATTAAATAATTTTAATCATTGTCATATTCATATAAATAATTTGAAATTGTTTTTTTCATTGCTATTAATTATATTATTTTCAAATATTACATGTACGTTGTACGTTGGAAGAAGTGGTATCAAACTCGTACGTGGTGACGTCACGACCATGCCACACTTGTATTGCCCAAAGCAGCAGTTCCTCTCCTTCTTCCAGTCCATCTTAATGCCGATGCTGCGGAACCAGCTACAACCGATACAGTAAAACCAAGGAAAAACTACTGGCAAAAGTATTGTAACCATCAGGCCTGAGATAGAGATCTCGTGCTTTCTTCATGCATTATAAAACGGGTAACCATTTTATAAAAATATATTACAAACTTGTTTGATTGTTTTGATAGTAATATTTATTTATGAATTGTCACAAGAGTAACTTGAATTTTTATTGAAATAAATGTTACAAATATCTTCCAACTCGTATTTGCAGATATAGAAGACGCATTTGATAATGTTAACTGGAACAATCTATTAAGGATTTTGAAGGTGATAAGACTAAAACACCAAGAAATAAAAATTAGCCGTAACCTCTACAGATGACAGTCTTGAATTGAAGGGCAGGGGAAAAAAGTAGACTTCTAGAAAGCAGTAAGACAAGAATTCAGTCTGTTTCCCATGCTGATTAACTTATACATAGAACAGGCGATGATGAAAGGTAAACACGAATATGGGAAGAGAATCTGCTGCATAGAGAATAAATGAAAACCTTAAGGTTTGCTGATATTATTGTGGTATTAAGGGAGTTAGTGGAAGACTCGTAAAACATAATAAATGGCATGAACGTGCTCCTGGAGGAAGAATAGAATATGAGCATTAATAGAGGAAAAACCAAGATAATGGAGTGTAGCATAGGAAACAGTGAAATAACAAATGGTGTTAGATTCGGAAGGTATATTTTGACGGAAGTTAAGCAATTCTGCTACTCCGGAAGTGTAATAACTAGAGACGGTAAAAGTATAGTAGACGTAAAGAGTAGAATAGCACAGGCAACGAAGGTTTCGCTAAAAAGAAGAATTTACTTAGGGTAATATAAGTGTGAATATTAGGGAATCGTTGCTAAAAATTTTGGTATGGAGCTTGGCGTTACATGGGAGCGAAACGTGGACGATAGGAGTTGCGGAAAAGAAAAGAATAGAAACTTTGAAATATGGTGCTATTGCAGAATGCTGAAAATCAGATGGATGGATAGAATCACTAACAAGGAAGTTCTAAACAGAATAGGGGAAGAGCGAACAATATGGAGGACGTTGACCAAGAGAAGGGATAGATTAATAATCCTCGTCTTAAGACACGAGGGTCTTGTAAAATTAGCATTAGAGGGAAGTGTGTGGGGTAAGAACAGGAAAGGGAGGTGAAGGATGGATTCCGCTAAGCGGACTAGGAAGTATGTGGGTTGTGCTAGTTGTAAGGAAATTAAAAGGCTTTCATAAAATACATTAGCATGGAGGGTTTGCATCAGACCAATCTTAGGACTGAATACCCCAACAACATAATTATTGTCTTTTTAAGATAGGATTACAGTGAATTAAAATTTTCCTTTAGTTTAACACATCACAAGGAATTTATACATGTATCATTGTTATAGAACTGGTACGTTGCGTTGTTTATGGATAACTGTTTTGAGCAGAAACATTGAAGTAATATAGTGGATTTGCAAAATTGATTGAATGATACGTTCGGGTTTCCTGATTATGTTCTGCAGTTTCCCCTCCTCAATCAAGTAATGTTCGGATTGGTAAAGGGCCCTTCCGTCTCCATTACTCAGAAATCTGCTGCCCTTCCTTCGGTCTAATATCGTCAGATGATGGTCGGTGTTCCCCCTCAAAGATACTTTACATGCCTGCGTCGGCTATTATAGTGATTACCAGATTAACGGGCCACGTCCTCAATAGACCTTGGGTAATTCACAAATAGGTTTATTTCAATACATTTCCCATGAAACTACACGTATTTTCATGATAGGGACAAGTTATCATTAGTATTGGTTACGATTTATTATTTTGGAAGAACTAACTTAATCCTGATGATGCTGCGTTTATAGAATTCATTTCAATATTCGTAATTATATTCCCTCATATTTTTTATCAGTCAAAAGAAATGAAAATTCATAACTGTTCAAACCGATTATTTGTCGCGACTATCTAATACTTGTAGGGACGGCTGTAGTTTCGATTAATTTCATATGCAAAACCATGGACTATATTCCAAAAATATTTCAGATCATTAACTCTTGAGGAAGTAATGGAATACATTTTGGAGGTATCCGAAAAATGATTGGAACTGATTTAATTTATGATTTTTATACGGAATAGTCCAGAAAATATAGATCATGATGGCGTAGCTGAAAACTGGGTTAACAAAATAAATGGTTTGAAGGATTATTAATTTTTTATTTCTTCTGATTGATATAAAATATGGGGCGTTATATTTAATTGTTATGAGAATCAGTCTTACATTATAAAATGAGATAAAACTTTTCATCCGTTTCTACATAGAAATCATTAATTTAAAAATTATACATCATACTTAATTTTAATTGTGTTGTAAAGTGTAATTGATTTATTATTTTAGTGCTTAATTATCTCAATATTTTTAAGAGTATGATGCAAATATTTTGAAGAATAATAAATAAACGAAAATTAATATATTTACGTAGTACATAACATATTGATATGCAGTAACTTTTAATACTTATTTCTGAGTATTATTGATATCGAAATGTAGGATTTATATTTATTGTTGTTTCCATTATGCCTCGGTTGAGGAAATAGGATACGTCATATCTTAAATATAAAAGAATAATTATAAGAACAAATTAAAGTGCGTAATTAACTTTAAATAAATGGCTAAAATAAATAGGATATAGTCTAAAATCATTGAAAACACTACACACCCACTAGAGGAACACAAACACGCATAAGCAATGGGCAATTCACTTCTTGGAGCAACACGACGAGGATTCTGACATTTCGAATTAGCTCCAGAAACAGACAAAAGAGCAGAAAAGAAACTATACCGAAAGTTTTAATATTATGAAATGATAATATTACAAAGCAACACATTCAACTATTTTGGAAGAACATAATTTCAACTATTAGCGGAGCGATCGAGAAATTCCTGTACAAAGTAAAACGCGCCATTTAAAAAAATATTTTTACACTCATTCACGGAACATTTGCAGGACGGACAGATTTTTTTTATAAAATATGCGTCAAGGTTTTGCTTATATTATCGTGGCATGATGTGTTATAGCGCATTCTGTATTCGTCTTTCATTGAATGAAATTTATAATTATTTGTAACCAAAGCGAAAGTGTAAATATGTAATTGGTATTCCACGTATTTTGTCAGTTGGTAGGGTGCAGAGCGAAAGAGGAATCATTGTTTACTGGATAGAAATGCCGAAAGCATACCACGTATGATCCGAGGCGGAAATCTGTAATCCTATGAATCTATAGAGGGCTGAAGTACGTGCCCCGGGGAAATGTAGGTCAAGATGTCTCAGAAAATTCAGCCAGCGTCTCGTGGAGCAGGTCACCCGAGAAGAGTCGCCTGTCATATGCACTCCGACTCTCATTACCCGCGCTCCACACACACACACACCGACGCTCGCCAAATTGTGTTAATCAGCAGATTTTTCTACGCATGTCTGCATAAATAGTAATCAAATATAAATAATCACAGAGGTGGAACAGCTGTAGTTTACATTACTATATTATATGTAAACGCATTTGGTTCATAAACTAGTATTTAATTTCACTTTCTTTAACACATTTTCGAAATGGAGCACTGCAGATATGTTGAGACACATCATGAAAGATTGGCGGAGAAATGAAGTTCAGAAGTAACCGATAAGTAGAATATATTTAGACGCAGAAGAACAAAGTGTTTTATTTTATTTTTACTGATACGTGATGAGCACGAGCAGATTTTGGATTTCAATCCACGTATGCCCCTGGAAAGAGAAAATCATGCTAATTGATATTCAGTAACTGATAATTTTTATAGTTTTCACATTTCTAAAATATTAGAGAAATTGTCGAAAAAACTTTAATAAATTCTATTTGTAATTAGTTGAAAAATTATATTTGTACTTTATTATTTGAACGTCAGTTTTATCCAGCAATTTACCCCAAGTTGATTATTTAATATATATATATATATATATATATATATATATATGTTTTTTAGAGAGAGAGAGGGGGTGATTTGTGTAATTATAGTCGAGTAAACATTACAGTTGCATTTTAGTCTCTAGGATTTTTTACAACTACGGCCCGGAATTGATCTGAAACAGTGAACTGAAGAGAATCACATCCCGTAGAAAACTTCCCAGAGGGTTATAAGAATTTATCGTTAAAACACGCAAAAGACAGACCAACTCATTTTTTTGGTTTCAGATGACGTAGTTATCCTACAAATGTTCTCATTTCCATTCCTAAAAGTTAAAGACATCGTAGTAGCAAACAGTTATATACGCCAAGGATAACAAACCTATGAGAAACAATCACAGTACGAATGTAACTCAAGAACACTTTACATTACTATCAATGTTGTCAAATTAAATATCAGTAAAATGAATCGAAACAGCTGCCCATAAATCATAGTTTGAAACCTCCTTTTCGTATTAAAGTTTATTTGTACCTATAAAGGAAAGAATTAAACTGTTTTCTTGACAGTAGATATTTAAATTGAGTGTACTAATGATCCCCATTGCCATTTTTAAAAGCGCAAACACGTTTTATAAGAAACATGGATAGAAATTATCTTCTGTTGATTTATGTCCTTAATTTATCATACATGTGCCAAACAACAACCTGTCGATTTTCTTTCCTTCTCTTATCTGTCGTCTCATTATTATTTAAATTATCGCTAACTAACGAACGTGTGTCCTGTTTGCCATCTATCTACCTGGGTTAATATAACTATTTTCACACATTATTGAACACTGTTTGCCGAATTATTTTACGTATTTCAATATTCACTTTGCCATTGTTGCAACGTTAACAAATGCATAACAACACCCAAACAAATTAACAATACAGTAATTATAAAACATTTCTGTAACGAAGTGTTATTAAAAAAATTGTTGTTAAGTTCTTAATTAATAATAATTTATAACAACTTTTATGAGCTTTATTGAAATAATGAGTGGAGAAATTGTGTTGAAAAAACCGTAATATTATGTTTTCATTTTTTTCACATTTGTTCAAGCAGTCGTCAATACACAAAAGAAAATACATTTTTATAAATTTCTCCAAAATTATTATATTTTGTATTCAGTCTATAGCTTTTTCCAATTTGTCATAGTCATTACATCAACAGTGAATACAATTTTATATAAACAATTATTTCACAACCACTTGAAATAAGTTTTCTTTCGTTCATAAATGGCAATTTGGTATAGTTTCTTAGACTGTTTATAATTGTGCGAAATATTGATTACTTAATATTGTCATTTAAACACTGATTTCACAGAGTTTTCAATCATTAGCGTATTTATCATATGGAAATGATAATATGGATGAACATAAATTTTATTCACGTTTATGTCGGAATACTGACAAATTTTAAGGCACATTATTCATTGGAACTAATTAAACTACAATATTCAGATTTAAATTGTTACGTCCAGCTTAATCATGATTATAAATTAATTAAAATAAAATAAAATTCGGTAATAATAAATGAAAAAGCAATACTTTCAGATAAAGGCAGTTTTGTTTGAGAAAATAAACTTAAATTTCTCCAGTGGCAATGCAAAGTCTGATATATCCTGAATACGTGTATCATTATCTTAGTTTTTCGGTTTATGTACAAATTAAATTTAATAGGAGAGAGCAATTCATTTCATTTACAGTAATGTTATTTAAAATTATATACTTAATTTTTTATGTTATTTCTTTGAAATATATATCTCACCAAATATTAATCTAATCAGATTTAGTAAAAGGCACATAACAACTTAAAAGAAAAAGAAACAGAATTAATGACGTCGTCGAAACTAGTGCCGTGAAATTCAGTACGGCAATGTGGAACATAAAACTTAAACAGACGAGTTGTTCTATAAAGCTGCGCGCTATTTTGCAAGTAAATAGCTTCATTTTCCCTCAAGTTGTTTAAGTTGGTCCCAACTGCTGACGACAATTTAATTTCTAGTATAAACGCACATGTTTGCCATTCCGTACAAAAGGTAGGTTAGCGGAAGTTTCAGCATGGACGTTAACTCAAACGGGAATGCTAATCAGGCGGACAGTTTTGCGTTTCTTTCCCGGGCGTTTGTGTAAGCGGTTTCAGAAACTCACCGCGGTAACGAATTTTGCTTCAAAACATGTGACTGGCACGTGTGACTTCTTGTATAAACTGGCTAGATTTTCAATTATTTATAAAGACATTAAGAAGAACATGGCGTAGCTTTATACGCTATTTCTGTATTTTCAATTGTTAAAGAAAAACCAGCGAAAATTAGGCAAACATATCATATATCAGGTTCGATAAATGCTCTGAAATATGCACTTCATTTATTAGTTTCTATGACTAATTTCATATTTCTGATATAATCCTCACCTCTTTGATTTCATTTGTGTGAATAATAATCAATGATTCGGTTTTGTTAACCAGGAAGGGCGCCAGTGGCTTACTGTCTATACCGATAAATAAAATTGAAGTGTCTGTCAGTCCATCAGTCTGACTAGGCTCCAAAACGGCTCAACAGATTTCAATGAAAATTTGAGGATTTATAAACAGGAGATTTAACTTAAATATTCGTGCATATTTCATTTCAATATATTGCAGGATATATATACATGTCTTATGCGCGCCTATCCTCCTGATCTGTTTATGCTCCTAAGCAATCCATCCATTGTTAAGGTAGGATTCACGCCGCTATTAACCTTTTTTGGAAGAGAGCTAACACCCTGAGAAATAATAAACTTCTCTGAATCGTCCACACAATGTATACACAAATTGGTTTTATTTGCTCCTCAGGTTATTTTAATATTTAGAAATTGTTCATTTTTATTGGCTGCGAAACGTATGATGGCGGGATCTATTTAAAACCAACTGCGAGTTATATTGTTTGCCCTGAAATGATCATAAATAGATAATACCTTACGTTTTATATATTCAATGAATTTAACTTTTCAAAATTCTGCACCTGTTTCGTTTTTAGGAAGCGAACGAAGTCACGGAAATTAGCTCAATCGTACTAATATAATGTAAATATAAATAGTGTAAAGAAATGGAGTAAATATTGAGGCTAAGAATTGGTGTTGAATCGTATATGAATCACAGCTGCATATAAAAAAACAACAAGGTAGCCTTAAAGGTGTTAAAATCCCTGTCACACTAGCTTTTAGTATCGCTGAAAGATTTTTGCCGCTTTGGGTGTTCCTTTCAAGCCTACTTAACTCAAGAATCTCCCCAGTTGAAATTTCTGAATGCCAAACATTTGATTGATTGTTAGGTTTCCACCTGGCCTTTATTAGAAGCCTCTAAGGAGACAACGGGGAATATCTAGTTTCAAAAACGCGAGCGGTTAGGGGTCCTGCACCCTCGGAAAAACTGCAAAAATCTGTGCCAGCGAAACCACTACCCCCTCGAGTCCAACTCCAACGTATGTTTGCCTGAGACGTGGTCAGGCCACCACCAGGTGGGCTTACGGGCCTCCGATGGATAGAAAGGAGGCCCAACGCACCCCAAGGTACGGCATTGGTGGGCCGCGCACATGGCTCCTTTGGTTTCATGGTCACCCCTCATGGATGAGTGGCATTTGCCATTAAATAGCCCTTGAAGCTAGTCTGCTTATGCCGGAAAAGCAGAACGAGCTTTCCAGCTAGCTTTACATCCTGTTACTAACAGCGTGGATTTGCCAAACAATCTGAATTCTGTTTAGCAACTAATTCATCCAACCACTTACTTTTGTGCAAAATTATTTATACATATAACAAAAATGCTGTGTCTGGAAAACTGTTTTTACAAAGCAATGCATATTTCAATACGGAATACTACAGAGATAACTGGGCGTTTAAAATATGCAATGTTGTGCATGATTAACTCGAAAATTGTCTTTCGAGTTACCATGAAAATACATTATTGTAAACAAAATACAATTGCTTTACAATAAACGATTTTTGATGAAAGGATCGAAGTTGATTGTTTATTTGTGTTGAAACGGTGTTTTTCTATCGCAATGCATAGCAATAGAGGCCTGATACATTCCAAATGAACGGAACGTTTAAGATTGATCCAAAGAGGACGAGAACATATTTATGTACATGAAAATCAGAAGGGTATCTGGTTTCTGAGATCCATTTCATACATTGACTGAGGAAAAAGTTATGTTTTTGCAGTTTTTGGGACCACTGAACCCCAATTATATGTGAGAAATCATTAGGCCAGGAATCTTATAAATACTTGGGCAGATAGAATAACTGAGCATCAAGGAAGCGGACGAATAATTGGGCAGAATTTCTCAGTTTGCACTATCAGGGTTTACAGTCTCAGCAGAAGACAGAGGATGTAAGTTACATCACCAGCACAAATGGAAAATAGTACCAATTAGTACAAGGGGTTTGGCGGACGTCAACCGATGTCTACCGTCTGGGTCCTCTCCATTCCACCATGCATCAAAAACCATTACTAAAAACTATTGCCTCCCAATAGTAACTCCAAATTTTTATATATTTTCCTTGATTTGACGCTGAAAGATAAAGTTATTCGTTAGATTCCGTTGTTTTGTTGTTGTGGTATTTAGTCCTGGTCTCATGCAACCCTTAATACTACCCTATCTTGCGCAAGCCTTTTCAATTCTGGATAACTAGAACATCCTCTTTAATCAGCCTAGCGTATTCCTACCTTTGTCTCCCTCTTCTGTATTTACCCCACACACTTCCCTCTAATGCTCATGTCTTATTAATCTATCCCTTCCTTTGGTCAACGTCCTCAATATTTTCGCTCTTCCCCTATTCTGTTAAGAACTTCCTTGTTTGTGATTATATCCACCCATCTGTTTTTCAACATTCTCCTATAGCACCACATTTCATTCTTTTCCGTTCTTCAACTACTATCGTCCACGTTACACACCCCTATAACGCCAGACTCCATACGAACATTTTTAGCAACGATTTCATAATATTCACACTTATATTACCTCTAAGTAAAGTTATCCTTTAAGCCTTCTTTGCCTGTGTTATTTTACTCTTTATGCCTACTATACTTCTACCATCCCTAGTTATTACGCTTTCCTAGTAACAGAATTCCTTAACTTCCGTCAAAATATCCCTTCCCAATCTTACACCCTTTGTTATTTTACTGTATCTCATAATACACTCCATTACCTCTGCTTTCCCTCTATTAATCTTCATATTGAACTCTTTCTGCAGGACCACGCCATTTATTATAGTTTCCAAGTCTTCTTCTGACTCCCCTAATACTACAATACATCGTCAAAGCGTATGGTTTTTATTTCTTCTCCACTCAGTATGATTCCTTTTCCATATTCCGTTTTAACTTTCTTCATCGCCTGTTCTATACATTTAAGTTAAACATCTTGGGCGGCAGACTGCATTTTTGTCTTACTCCTTTCTTGATTTCTGCTTTTTTTTCTTGATCTTCTACTGCTGCCTGTCTTCTGTAGAGGTTATGTATAAACCCCCTTTCTCGATATTTTATTCCAGTGGTCTTCAAAATCCTTACTAGAACGTTTCAGTTCAAATTATTAAACGCTTTTTCTAAATCTTTAAATGCCATGAACATAGGCCGGTTTTTTGTTATCCTGTGTTATAAAATTAGTCGCAAATTGTCTCCTAACTCGCATTCTATTTAGTTAATATTTTACATGCATGGGATACTAAACTAATTGTCCTGTGCTGTTCGCATCTATCAGCCCCAGTTTTATTCGGTATGGGGATAATTATGTTTTTACTAAAATCTTCTGGTATTCTTCCTGTTTCGTAGATTTTGCAAACTATCCTGAACAGCCATGATATTGCTTCTTCGCTCCACTGTAATGTTATCAATTCCTGGCGCTTTACAATTGCTCAGATCTGTCAACGCCCTGTGAAACTCTGACCTTAAAATTTTGTCCCCCAACTCTTCATAATCCACGTCATCTTCTATTACTGACTGATCTAGATTTCCACCGTGATGCAGCTCCTTCCATCTTTCTTTATCCAGAATTGGCTTCCCATCCGCTGGCCATTATTTTTTATTCATAAATTAAAGGGTTAATCGTTACAAATTATTCATTGACATTTAAAAAATATTGTTATGTTTTGTGAAATTATTTATTGTCAGTTTCATAAATAAAGCGAAAAACAACTCAGTTATTAACATTTTGGTATGAAATTAAGTTAAACGTTCGAAGTCGTAAACTTAACAAGAGCGTTTGTAGCTGAGGGCGAACAATCCGAGGCTGGAATGCATTATGACCGACACGCCATGACTCATTGTGATGATTGGGGTGTTACGTCTACGAATTCCAGGTTTCATGTTCCATTTGCACAAGTTTGAAAGTTTTTTGTATTGGAATACTGTGAAACGTTTCATGTTCTCAGCTCAGCCGTAAATTCATATGTATTAGTATTCTTTTATAACATCAACGAATCAATTCATGCATAAAATGATTTTACGATAGTTTAAAGACACCTTTAATAATGTGAAAGTAAAATTTAGATAACATTTTGGCTCCTGAGTGGACACCTAATAGTACGAATAATTTTTAAAAATAATATTTAAACTACAATATAGTTCCCTTTACATATTCTTGTCCATAACGTGGGACTATTAAATGATTAAGAATTAATTATACTTTTACATAAAACGTAGTCACAGAAGCTAAAATTGACTTTCCTGTAAAAGATATGAAAAATATTTGAGCTGCATAAGGATGTTGACAGTTTCAGTACGAGTTGAAGTTATTTTATAATTGAAATCGAGTCCCTACGGCACCATTTTAGCTGTAAAGTACCTGGTGTTCGATGGCGCCTCGTGCCAGGTAAGCCGAAGAACACGATGCCAGCTCTTCCCTACATTCGCCCACCCACAACGTACAGTTTAATTACGAAGTGCATTCCTCCACACGCATCTCGCAAAACCACGCTTTATATTAAAACGTTCCCTCAACGGACCCCTTACTTTGTTGTCTCTGAGCCGGTGTGAAATAAAACATCGGCGGCCTGCTATGCATTCTTTCGGAAACACATTAGCAAACAAAATTAAACGAGAACAGCGAGCAGACGGACGTAGTGGATAAATATTTGACGGTGATTAAAACAGTTGAAGCGCGCCACGCAGCCTCGTCCATTGCCGACGGTTTATCGTTCACTCTTGATCAAAGAAATACGACTCTCATTTTATTTAAAGAGAAAGATGCAACATTAGAGGCACAGATATTAAATATTGTTCAAATACACCTGAATTTGTGTTAGAAGGCTTCTAAAACAGCAAATAAGTATGTAAAATAACAAACAATGTTTTGTTTGACTCGGGAAACTTTTATTTTGCCCAATATATAAAACCCTTTGTATTAAGTCTAAACAATTATCTACGAATATTTAATTTTACTATTGCAAAACGTGTAGCATAATACCATATCTCTGTGTGTAAATGCTTATGACAAATTTATATTGTCATAATAAAAATCTCTAAAAAATTGATTTATTCTGTTCCTTAATTTAATAAATCAAGACAATTACTAACACATCTGAAACAACAGATCAAAAAGAAAATTAATCTTTTAAAAAACCGGGACATCTTTTCCTTGTTAAAGAGCTTCATCTGGTGCACACGTAATTTTTTTTCTTAAAATATTTAACTAATTTTTCATAAAATGATAAGAAGCTGAACTTCATGTGCAAAGCATTTTACATGAAAAGGGCCACCGATTGCTGAAAGAAAAGCTGTACAATAAGCATAATTTTTTATGAGTGTCTGTTAAATTGGCCAACTTTAATGCACAACAATTATTTGTTTTGAGGAATTGTAAGTGGCGTCTATAAATTTAAAGAAACCATTTTATATCAAAAATTTATAATAAACTTATGTATTTACAGATTGTCCACTTCCTGTGGTGTAGTGGCTAGCGTCGCTGCCTCGCAACACAGAGGACCCGGGTTCGAATCCTGGCACGGGCTTGGATGTTTCTGCCGTCGTGGTCACGAAGACCGGAATTAATACTGCTGGAGAATCGATGTGATGGCCATGCATCACTCGAAATTCAAAATGTGTCATGTAAGTTGATAGTCGACCCGGTAGGCCAAGACCCTGAATGAGCTGCTTAGTCCAGTAAGAAGAAAATATGAATTGTATAATTCAAAGTAATTAAACAAATAAATACTTTCTGACGTATTGGCCATTTGATTTATTAATTATTTCAAACAATATAAATTTGGTTATTATTCTTCATTTTGTTTTATATTGCGATTTATATGAGCTCAAAAATGTAATTGCAATGTTTGCTCTAATGGAGAGATAATATTTTTCTTGAATCCTCTTAGGATAATAAATCTCTGAATCTAAAAGGGAAAAATAATTTTTTACAATTTTCAAGAATAGAATAAGAGGATTTTAGCTATGTAGAACACATATGCTAACCTAAATTCTCCCAGCATCAGAACTAATTCGAGTCAGTGCATTAGTAGAAAGAGAAGACTGAAGAAATTGATAGCACATTTGTAGAACATATCCAGTTCCTTCCTTTCCCGTCACTGTTTTGTAGATATATATGATTATGGTACAACAATATAGGTTTACATTAACCTTCAATCATGAAACAACTGTGGATTTATCTCAGATCAATCTGTATCAAATGTCAATGTCCATTGAAGCGTTAAAGTTTCTGAGAGAAAAGTTCTTGAAGGTGTTTTCTACTCGTAAAAAATATTGACCTCTTGCAGCCACGGCAAATATTTTATATATTGTACTGGTTATTCCAAGCGCTACTTGCCAGTACTTTATTTACTCTAGTGCCGAATTTTCCAAACTATGTTCCACGAGGACTGAATAGCTCTTCCGCAAAAAGTTGAGAGATTCTATCTATGCTAAGGATTATAATATCATGTTATAGTACCATTTAATCAGTTCGTAAGACAGAAGCTCCGTTTGCATCGAACGGGAGAAAATCGAATTACGACGTTGCGGAGCAAAGAAACCCTATTCCTTGTTTCGCGCTACAATAGCAAAAGGGACAAAAGTGAACAAGTGTGGACGTGTTCAGTCAACCACAATCACATACGAATAATCTTATTTATCCAGATTGTTTACAATTTTGTGCGGTAACATGGCTAATGAACGCAAAACACTTTTATTACATACTGAAGTGAGATGGCTATCGGGAGGAAAAGCACTATCAAGACTGTTTCAACTTCGAAATGTATTGTTGGTCTTCTTGAAGACAAAAGGAATTTCAAACAACATTTTGTTGAAGTTTTACCAAATCATTCATGGCTGATTAAACTCGTAAATCTCGCTAATATTTTTACAAAGTGTAATGGACATATCATTACAAGGAGAAAGTAGTATACTTTTTAATACAAGACATAAAATTGAATCTTTGGATAAAAAAGAAACAAATACAATTTTGGATTTATTGAGATGAATCTAACAATCTTTATTGGTTTATTCACACACATTAATGATTTAAAATTTAAATCAGATGAAGAAGTTTCCATCTACATAACTTTAAATCAACTCTTATGAAATATTTTCCGAAAACTAGTAAGGACGATTCCTGGGATCAGAATCAATTTTCTGTAAACCTGTAGGTTTGTGTGCAAGTGTTTATGAAAATCTAATTGATTTAATCAGTGGAAGAAAGATAGAATGATCTGTCTTTATATGACTTCCCCCCTCCCCCCTTCCCACTTGTCAAAACAGAAGTAAAACAAATAAAACAATAATAACTTGATTCGAAATATTGGGATACCAAAATTGGAATCATCTGTCTTTATGTGATTTTTTTGCCCTCCCTCTGGTCAAAAAATCACATAAAGACAGGTGATTCCATTTTTGGTGGTCAGAAGAGTATCCCAATATTACAAATCAAGTTATTATTGTTTTACTTCTGTTTTACATAGCCTATTTATGTGAAGCTTGATTTTATTATCATGAAGTCAAAGTGCAGAAACAGGCTAGACGCAACACCAGATATTAGAGTTCAATTTACAAATATTGTGCCTGATATCAACAAGATATGCAATTCAAGGACCCAAATTATCAAAGTCACTAAGTAATTTTTTATTTCGATATTTACATTATATTACAGGTCTATATTCAAAAATAATTACTAAATTAAAACTTTCTACGACTAGGAATCACCTATTCTAACATATAAGCCAAGTGTTCCGTTAGAATGTCCGATTTTACGAAGTGTTCCATTGAAGAGAAAGGTTGGGAAACCCTGCTCTAGTAAATTGCAACAATTAGGTCACTGTTTTAAAATTCTAGGGTTGTCTTAATGTCTTTACCCTTGAACACCTTTCTCGACCGGGCTTATTAATTTTTCATCTGCGGCCAAGTATTGGGAAGCTGGCGCGCTATTCCCGCTGTGTACACAGTCAGTAAATCCGGGAGCTGGAGGGCGGATCGGTATCTTCCTACGCCAGTAAGGCCGACAATATACCGGCCGTTTCCGGTAGCTTATCTGGGCATCGCGCCCAGATAGGGGAGAGCCAGACTGCCACTGTTGCGTGCCCCATAGCGAGAATTAGTGCCCTGGATAAACCCTCCCGCTGGCATTATCGCACGAGGGAAACGCATTTAACCAGTAACTGATTGCCCCCGTCAGGGATAACTTGCATTCGTTGATACCCGGCGCAAGCTAATGAGCGCCTTTACCGAATAAATTTTGCTCCTCGCGAAACGAAGAGCCGTGCTTTACGATGTCGTAACTATCGAGCGGTAATTGATCTCGCTCTCAGTCAATTGCACAGTGGGACACCCGAGTCCCGCCTGCACGATTCAAACTGAGCTTCACTTGGAACGTTTCAGCTCCGGTATTACTGCGCCATCAGGTTAATATAGGACAGTTTTTTGACGCAACAGTAGAAAATGCATCCTCGTTGTCGAGTTGCAGCACGCCAAGATTCCTGCTATGGTAAGCTATTCTAGAATTGTGCAATTGATGCCATAGTACCGGTGAAAAGAAAAGTGATAAGAAAAATGTTGACTTTGAACATGTTATCAGAAAAATCACTCCGAACACGTTGCTCAGATCTAATAAATATAGCACTTTTCAATACATGCTCTGGAGCTAATGACTTACGGTTTGTAATTAATTCAGCTTGTTGTTGTAGTATTCAGTCCTAAGACTGGTTTGATGCAACCTACCATGCTAACCTATCCTGCGCAAGCCTGTTCATTTCCTTATAACTAGCACGACGCACATCCTCCCAAACTGCTTAGCCTATTCCATCCTTGCCTCCCTCTTCTGTTCTTACCCCACACACTTCCCTCTAATTCTAAATTTACAAGATCCTCGTGTCTTAAAACGTTGCATATTAATATGGCCCTTCTCTAAGTCAACGTCCTCCATATTGTTCACTTTTCCCCTATTCTGTCTACAACTTCCTCCTTTGTGATTCTATCCACCCATCTGATTTTCAGCATTCGCCTATAGCACCACATTTAAAAGGCTTCTATTCTTTTCCTTTCTCCAACTCATATAGTCCTCGTTTCGCACCCATATAACGCCACGCTCTATACGAACATTATTAGCAACGATTTCCTAATATTCACACTTTTTAAATATCAGGGTTAATTACTCATTGGGGTAACCACTTGCAGCAGAGAATTCGTTCACTTGACTAACCTGTTTCATCTTCATTCGTTGCAGGTTACTAGACAACGGAAACTTCACTCTTCCTTTCTCTCTGCCGACGGAAAGTGTGGATGAACGTTGTACTGTCGGTGATTGAGGAAACCCCCCGTTTTTCCTCCGTCTTCCCTCTGGGCTTATTTTTTCTTAATAGCTTATCACTAAAGAGCACTAGAACCATTATTCTTATTTTTCGGCTGCTCGCCTCCAAGCAAAATTCGTATATCCCTTCTCCAAGGGAAAACGCTAACCCACGTGATGTTTGTTCCGCCAGTCCTCTTGAGTCCTTCGTCCAGCGCTGGTAATTTTCCATGACACAGGGAACAGTGTCCTTCGGAAATTTTGAAGGGTGAATGCTCCTTCAGAAAAACAATCTCAGTATTATAAATCTGCAGACAGGCATTTCCCCCATCCCTCAGCCCGGCACGGGGAAAAAACACTTTTTATCTGACTATCACCAGCTAGAATGATCTTGCTGAATTGTTGTATCTTTTAAAAATCTAAAAATTCGATTAAAATTGGGGAGGGACCGTACTGCGCTGCAATCCTTCCGCATCCCCATTCATTTTCAATTGCCTTCCTATGCAATTATAGGGAAGTTGTCTGTTTAAGGATCACCCTCATGTAACCTGTTAACCCCCCCCAAGAAAAAAGATCGGAAGAATCATCGGAGCAATTCACGGAGTGGTTTATTATGCCACTGCCAAAGACGCATCTTCAACAATCGTTTACCCTAGCGTGGTTTGTGAACTGTATACACTCGGCGTTGAATGTAGTGGCGTCGTGACTGCTGTTTGTTGCTAGGAACTCTGGATCCGGGAGCTGAATGTAAATACGGGACTTGCAGACGTTGGTGACACACTATAGCCCCGGTAAAATGGTTCTTGCCAGCTAAATATCATCCTTTAAAGTCAGCAAACGTTATTGAGATAAGTATCTCCGCATATGCACTTTAAGCGCCTTTCCCAAGACTCATACTCTTTACCTTACCTTCCAGCAAACTGTCAAGTAAACCTGTCCCCCTAAACACCATCAGTGTTCCTGTACTTCCTGTAAAAACTCCATCACCTATTTCGCGGTGACTTTCTGTCCCCTAGCGTTCAAGGACGTTTTTCTAGTTCCTCCAAAAACTAGAAACCGTCCATGGTCAACGTATTTATTTAAGCCTCACGCTTCGATGTTTATTTTTTCAGAGTCCTTATTCTGAAAATTACTGTATAAAAAAATCTTCCGCTTCAGCTCTAATTTTGGGATATATTTTTTTTAAGAATGGAACGTGGCCATATTTCGTATTGTTGAGGCTACAATAACCGGAAATTGCATTTCGGTCATTTCGGACGTGCCGTTCAACATTTTAATATTTAGTAAATTTTGAAACCTGTGTAGTGGAGAAGTCATTTCGCCAACTGGAAATTTGATTATCAGTTCGACATTACGAGTTTTCACACTAAAAATAGTTTTTAATTCGTTTCTCTTCCTAGATATTTGCAGGTAAACATTTCTACATATATTAATTCTTGAATGGTAAAGTGTAAGATTAATGATTTGCACGAAATCGTTTTATTTACACTTTTTGGAAACTGTATCGGGTTAGCAAATTGTTGAACCCCATTCAGTTTCCTAAATCAGACGCCTTATTTTTTATGTTTATTTAAGTCTATCTGCATTCAGTCTTATTGTTTTGGAATTCAGTTTCAGATTCCAAAAGGATAATGGAAATATTGTAGTATAGACAAAATACATTGAATTCCTTCTAAAATGGCTAAACGTACTTGACGTTGTTCATCAGTACGGAATTCAACAAATGAAAAAAGTCTAAAGTTTGAGAAACATGCCCAAAACTCAGCTACCGAAGATGAAAACAGCATTCTTACAGAACATGTGATTTTCAGATTACCCCGCGAGTTTCCTCATCCAAAAATTATGATGTTTGATGTACTTTTCGTGACAGAAAGTTTTCAGACGAATCTATAGGGGAACATTCAGTCATGTGTGCGTTATGCACGAGAATGAGTAAGGTTTTAAAAATTTTACTGTCTTAGATATCTCGCTTCTCAAAGAAGTGCCTGTGGCAACTTTCTCTCCCAGGTACTTCTACCCAGATTTATTTCGGTACTCACCTTTGGGGATGCCTCGTACTCCGGTTCTTTTCAATGTCCTCAAATGCCGAGGCACCGTCATCTATTTTTGGAGGTATATGTACTTGGGTCGAAGACCTTACAGATACGGTTAGAGCTGTTTGCTGATCCCATTGGATCAGTCAACAAGCTGCCTACTAAAACTGGTTGAAGAAGGGAATGATGCGACACCACCAGCAAACTCATCTCCTCTTATTCGGAATCACGTGAGAATAGAACAAAAAAGTCCTATCTACCACAATTTTCAACCATACTTTTTTGAAAGTAAAATACAAAGTTTTGAAACTTAATGTTTTATATTTATTTTTTAAAAAAGTCTTCTGTCTCTATTTCTTTAATTTAAATTTCAAAGTGCATTTGTCAGTGACAGTGATGAGGCAGGAGGCGCATTTTTCTAATTCCATTTTTCAGGTTTCGTTTCTCAAATTGAGCAGTATTGAAGCGTCTCTGAAAAAAATATCAAAAATACCCCCACAGTCTATTTTAAGTTCATTTTACAAGACGAGGAAAGTTGTAGGATTACGACCAGGAGAGTAAATGTGGGCATATGACTTGACGAACAAGACGCACGAACAATAATTACGGTTGATTTTGTATTTTTAACAGAAGAATAAAATAAATGCTTAAAAATTATTGGCCCAAGTCTTAATAAAGGTAAATTCTCGTTGAACAAATATACGTCAAACACTGACTTCTATAATAATAAACATTATCAATCTAAGTTTTAGTCTCTTCACATAACAAATTGTATATGTCCAGAATATATAATGAGAGAATTTATATGTAATTAAAATTTTCTCATTTGTATAGTAGAGTGGTAACAAAGTGTACTTGATCTACCTCACATTCGATTTAGTCATTGTTCACATCAACAGTTGAGGCATGGAGCCCTGATGGAGAACCAAGCTGTTGTGTTGATGGATTGGTATGTGAACAACGTACTACGGGCTACAGATTAACTCAGGATCGTGCGGCATGGTGAGGTGTGACAAGTGGTATTTAGTTAAGGATCAATAAGGACGTAATTACCGATGACTGTTTACGGTTTTAAAATTGGAGCTTTAATAGGTATTACAAATTCTAAAGCAACCAGCTTGTGTAACAATGTGTTACGTGAATTAAAAGTAGTTGTCAACAATTCTTTTAAGAATTTTATCTATCCCAAAGCAGCAAAAATGCATTGTTTTCACTTATATTATCGTTGCTATTCTTATTATAATTATTTATTTCTACTAACTAAGTTTCATCCCAATTTACACATGTATTTTATAATTTTTTAAAAAAGCAGTTTTTACTCTCTTTCAAACCAACAACTAATGGCCGTGACAACCTTTGTTCAAGAAGTAATTACAATGGAACATTGTCGAAAGTACCACCTTTGCATTATTCATGCTGGGATGTAGAATTATTTTTACCTTACTATTTGCAACAAAAAAAATATCGCTTACATTTAAGGTGCTTAATACCACGATTTAAGTAATAACTAATAGCAGGCACAACTTTCTCTGTTTAATAGACTGAATGAAATCCCAAAGAACTGAAAAATGTAATTTTCTTATAATTTCTGGAAATATTTTAGTCTTTCGCAATTAATTTTTCCCTGCGCTATGGCGTGCAAATTATTTTCTCCATTAAGTTCGTGAACTTCTCCAAAACGTACTTTCCTCAACGATTATATTTAAATGTCTCATGTCACATTCTTGACTGACCACAACATTATTAACATTCTTTTCTTTCCGGTATTTGGACTTACGTTCATATAGCTTTTAATTTCCATAGAATTCAAAGCTCGCAAAGGTAATAAATTTTCTCATTTGAGTTCCACATCTCGGAGAAACTAGATTGAATTAGGCTAACGTCGTTTGGAATTAATACGCAGAATCCTCATATTCACTGGTTAAATGATTTAAGTTAAAATAATCAATACATTAAATTTGCCTGCACTAATTCCGTTGTTATATATTCATTATTTTTTATGTCACAGAAGGCATTACTTTTTTATCCACCCTCGTATTTACCATACATCCTTCATCAAGTAAAATATAGCTTCTAAGAAAAAAGCAATTTTATTTATTTAGATTAATAACAAAGGTGTAATTATGAAATATCTATCGCTCCAGGTAGTTTGTTGTTAGTCTTTTGATTTCCTCAGTGATGAATGGAATCTTGAGATCGTTGTGTATTGTGAAATTGGTAATAAATCATAGTGCGTTGGTGATTGTGCGGAGCATTTTTGACTGTATCCTTTGAAGTATTTTTTGATTCGATGGCTTGGTGCATCCCCACAATTTTATGACGTAAGTCCATATGGGCTTAATAATGCATTTGTATAATAAAATTTTATCGCCTAAAGATAATTTAAATTTTCTTCCCATTAGCCAAGACATTTCCCTTAATTTTCGATTTATTTGCTGTCTTTTTTATGGACACGTTTTTCCAGGTCATTTTTTGGTCTAGATGTAAATCTAAATACTTAGCTTCGTTCTTAATTGGAAACAGAATGTTATTGAAGTATACCGGAGGGCACGCTATACGTCTTGTGGTGAATGTAACTTTTATTGATTTTCTCTCGTTTAACTTTATTTTCCATTTCTTGGTCCAGGTAAGTAATAGGTACAGGTGGTTTTGTGTGGCAACTATTGGGTCAGAATTTACGGATAATAAGGCTGTATCATCTGCAAATGTTACAATGGATGTATTGTCCGTAGTTGGTAGATCCGAAGCATAGATCAGGTAGAGCAAAGGACCCAACACACTACCCTGAGGCACCCCTGATTGTAAGGGTTGGTTATTAGAGTAGTTAGATTTGAATTTTACTTGGAAGAGTCGTTCTATCAAGTATTATCTCAGCAGGTGATAGTAGGAATTACTGAAAGCTTTTTTGATCTTGTATTGGAGCCCTTTGTGCTCAAAAGTCTGGGGGACATCTAGGAAGATGGCGTTACATAATTTATTTTCTTCAAGGCTTTCGTTGATGCTATTTATGATTCTATGTGACTGTTGTATTGTCGAATATTTTTAACGGAAGTCGAATTGGTGGTCCGGTATAATTGATGATAGTTCCAGGTCTGTTTTGATTCTTTTTATTAGAAGTCTTTCGAAGATTTTGGACAAGATAGGAAGGAGACTGATTGGTCTATATGAGCTTGTTTCGTTTACTGGCTTTCCTAGTTTGGGTATCATGATGAACTGGGTACGTTTCCAGCTGGTAGGTATGAAAGTCTATGTATGATTCTTATTAGTACCACTGCTTTCCTTGGAAGTTGCTTGAGTAATGATCCAGTATTAGATCATGTCCTGGTGCTTTATGTGGATTTATTTATTTATTTCTTCAGTCGTTTCCTGGAGTGAGAAAGCTTTAATTGGCAGTTATATTTGGCAAGGTGATTTTAGGAAATCCTCTGTGTTCAGCAAACGTTTCCGCCTTTTCTATGTCACTTTTGGCCCAGCTTTTGTCCGGTTTTCTGATAGGGGGAACAGTGATGCAAGATCATAAAACATAATTTCTCGCGTTCTCGTCTTATATTATACCTGAGAAGAAATATGCTATACTATACTCAGTTTACTGTAGTTCATATTATATGAATAAACAACGATAAACATTACGAATTTACAAAAATAAAGTAGAGTATTCATATCCTATTAATTTGATTATTTTGAGTAAAACTTCCTACAAATGTTGATTTAACAAGTAAATGTTTTTTTCACATAAATATTATTTCAGTAGTCTTTAAATCTGTCTTTAATGTCATGCCCGAGGAAATTATATGAAAGTTCATTCACAGGACACATTTCCAGCTCAAAACCCACGTTCTCGAAATTCACACCATTATAAGTTACGTTCCGTAGATTTTAACTTATTTGCATGATATTCAAGCATTAATGGTTTAGTTTTCGATAATAGACAAAGAATAAAAATCAATAACAAATTATATTCATATCGGACAATCGCCGTCTGTATGGGTTTTGTGTTGAGATATTTAGCTGGCAAAATAGACTTACTTCTCCTGAACCTGTAAGGAACAATAATGTCTATAGCTGCAGTGGGTCCGGAGAAGTATCTTGGAGAGAGGATAGTTTGTAAAATTTATATTTAATTAGTATAGTAATTCTAAATCGTTTAAGTCTATTTTAATTTATATCTAGTACTTTGTATTACACACTTAAAGCTAATGGATTTTGAATAATGATTTATTTAACAATAATTAGCATTACGTATTTAGACTGAATATTGCGTTCCAATTCCAAACAGTATAACAATTGTTTTCAAACAATATAAATTTCTATTGTTCAGTAAAGGGTAATTCTTTGACTGTGTAACGATTCACGTTCAGTAGGTGGCGTATCAGTGATGTGCCAATACCGTTACGGGTTCGTGATTCCACCGTCAGTGATTTCTATTCCCACTGGACACTGTTGGATCCGTATTTTGCCAGCTCATTACAGTAACCAATATTGCGTTGTTCTCAAACGATAAAATCTGTATGATTTCTCTGGTTTCGGACGACGAATAGGAAGAGAGACGAAAAGAAAAATTGCTGAATATCATATTGTTGGAGGTTCTTAGCAGAATAAGAGAAAAGAGAAGAATATGGAGGACTTGACCAAGAGAAGGGATAGATCAATAGGCCACATGAGACATGAGGGTCTTTTAAAATTAGCATTAGAGGGAAGTGTGTGTGGGGTAAGAACAGAAGAGGGTGGTGAAGGATGAAATACACCAAACAGATTAGGGATGATGTAGGATGTGGTAGTTATGTAGAAATTCTGCGGAAGCAGAATAGGTTAGCATGGAGGATTATATCAGAACAGTCTAAGGACTGATTACTACAACAAGAAAACATTAAATATCCATGGAAGATTTATTACTGTTCTTCGTAGGATTCGAACCACAAAAAATAACAAAGAAATTCGTTCTAGTGGACCTTCTTTGTATTAAGTGTGTGTTGTGGTATTCAATCCTAAGACAGGTCTGATGCAATCCTCCATGGTAACATATCTCGCACAAAGCTTTCATAACTATAACAACCTACATCCTCTCTAATCTGCTTAGCGTTATCCATCCTTGGCCTCCCTCGTCTGTTCTTAGCCCGCACACTTCCCTCTAATCATAATTTTACAAGACCCTAGTGTCTTAAAACGTGGCCTATTATTCTATCCCTTCTCTTAGTCAACGGCCTCCATATTGTTCGCTTTTCCCCTATTCTGTTTACAACTCCCTCGTTTGTGATTCTGATTTTCAGCATTCGCCTATAGCATCACATTTCGAAAGATTCTGTTGTTTTCCTTTCCCCAAGTCCTATCGTTCACGTTTCGCACCCATATAACAACACCACGCTCCATACATTTTTAGCAACGATTTCCTAATATTCTCACTTATATTACCCGTAAGTCAAGCTCTCTTTTTCGCGAAAGCCTTCCTTCCTTCCTACTCTTTATGAATACTTTACTTCTACCACCCCTAGTTATTAGGCTTCCCAAGTAGCAGAATTCCCTTCCCAATCTAACACCCTTTGTTATTCCACTGTTTCCATACTACACTCCGTTACCTTGGTTTTCCCTCCATTAATCCTCATATTGAACCCCTTCTACAGGACTTATTAAGCGATTAAAACCAATATAGTCCTCAGGTTTAAATAACAATTGATTAGTCTTAATTGTTAAATCAGCTTTCGACTTTACGTTCACTTTTAAACGAAACACAAGATCATCTTAAATAAATACGCACGTAATACATCCGTCTAAAAACAAGAAAATTAATCTCAATACAATTTTTTCTTAAACCTAAGGTTTATATTGGTTTCAATCGCTTGGAAAAATAAATATTTAATCAAGAATTCCTCTGCCATACTAAATAAAATTAAAACTTCCTAGAAAAAGCAGTGCATGCAGTGTCAATCCTACGGTCACTCTAAAACGTATTAGAATGTTACTGTTAATTGTGAAGAATACGATTTCCAAATAATTTTGCTGAAATGATACTGGTTTTCAAACGCAATATAAGCAGTAAATATTTTAATTAAGGTAATGTTAGGTAATTTTTTAGTAAATCTATTACTTGCTGAGATTCTTTGGAATCGCAAGTCAGAAATGTAACATATAGATAGGAAGGGTGAGTAAAAAAGACAATAGCGTAGGTTGTGGAATAAGAGCAGAAGGCATGATATAAAAACGATTACGTCTCCGGCACGGGAAGTCAGTTCGTCATCTCCCTTTTGTGCGAGGTTTAGCGTAATGTGTCTGCGGCGTGACATGTCCTTTGAGCTGAATGTTCTTGCGACTTTAACGGAAGCCGCGAGACAGCTGCAACCCCGGAAACTGTTAGGAAGCAACAAACACTGGACTGGGCTTCAGACAGCGGCCATTGTCTTCCGCTAGACGACATTAACAGTCTTCGGAACAAATTCATCGCCGGCATCTGCGCCGCGTCGCCCCGCCGTAGGAGGGCTCTCCAGATAGGAGTGGGTGTGGGTGGGCGAGGGGAGATTGTGGGCTGCTGGAAATTAATTAATATTCCGCAACCCCAAAGCCAGCAAAACTGGGTGCTCTCCCAGCCTCAGTATAAACCCTTGATTATTCATTACGTTAATTACTTGGACGTCTCCGACATCCATCAATTCCGAGGGCGGACGCCTCGCCTCGCCTCGCCTCGCGACGTGTCGCTGTACTTGGAAGGCATACTCACGACTTTGAATCTAATTTTTCATTTTATATTGTACTAGTGTCTTTTTACATAGTAAAATAACTTTGATACGCATTAATTTAATAAACAGAATTTTATTGCAATTTTTACTGAAACACTCTAAATCAGTGATGGGCAAACTATTTAAAGAGGGGGCCGAAGGAAAAAAACTACAGGCAAGCCAACATAATTTTTTAAAATAAAAATTGCAATGAACTTGAATTTTTTGTGATACTAAACCCTATTAATGACTGAAAGATTATGAAGGAGAATGTGATGAATGAAACTGTGACTGCATTTCTAAAAGTTTTTCATAATTTGGTTCGAACTGGGATGCACTTATTCTTAGAAGAGAAGTGAAAAGCTTATCTGTCAGTCTGTCTCTTAGGCAACTCTGTCAAAGTTTCATTGTAGAAAATACCTGTCCACACACACACACATATGTATATATATGGTGTAGCAAAACTAGCAGTAACTTTCTGGGCATGAGATATAAGATTTTGGAAAGTGGATTTCGACAAAGACGTGTATAACTCTAATTTTGAAATATTAAGAAACAGCTGTTTGAGTTAAGTATTACATTATAATTCAATCATTTCAAGTTTCAAGTCCGGTTTCGCTGTTTCACAGTTCACATTAAAATTCATACTTTCAAAGTATTTTTCAATGCCAATGATGTCTTAAAATCTTCGTTCAAATTCACCATGGAGTCTCCTCAAACTGTCTTCGTAACACTAAGCTTTTCCTTCACCACCGGGGCTATTGAACTAAACCTCGATAAGTGAGACAAGGCATTATTAACAATCTAATTCGCGAATAGAACAAATTGTAGTTTAAATTCTTTGAGATAGCCACCGTATAATCAATAAATTGATTTTTGCCTAGCATCTTGATATTCAACTTGTTTTTGTGGCAGAAAAGATCCGTAAAAAATGTAATGTCCGAATGCCAGGATTTTATACTTTACAGACTCCTGTTTCTCAAGGAAGAATGCCACTATTTCGCCCTTCAGCTGCCAAACTTGTTTGAAGACGCGTCCTGCGCTACGACACCCTAATTTCGAGTAGTATAACGTATCAGAGTACTCAGATTGCACGGTTTCTAGAAACTCCCGAGATTCTCTGTGAGCAAACTCTCGAGATCGAATAGTATTAATCAGTTTCACAATAACGTCAAACACAGGTTTCATATCCAAAGCAGATTTGCACAGAGTGTCTTTATGGATGAAGCAATGTAGAAATATAACATTTTTATCTCGATATTTTTCATTAAAGATCCCAATAAATCCAGTTTTTCCCGTAATATTTCCCGCTCTGTTGTTATATTAAGTATGCCATTTCCAAAGTTGAAATTCCTTTAGTAAATTCATGAAAAAAATAGCTTCACTGACCTCATGCATGCTACTTCCTCTGTAATATATAAGTTTTCATCAACACCTGTTACAAATAATAGCAACTGTGCAGTATAATTCATATCACAGCTTTCAACCATAGTAATGGAGCAGAATTTAAATTGGCCAATCTTTGATTCCAACTGTGATAATTTTTTTTTACCTATTTCTGTTTTCCGAGATTAGCTTATTCTTTCAAAATCTTTTCTTTTGGCAGGATATAAAATATAGCAAACTTTGAGCATACACTGTTTAACAAACTCTTCATCAGACACAGTTTTGTTACGTTTAGCAATATTGTATGCTACAACATACATAACTTGCATGTGTAGCTAGCTGCTTGCTGGGAACTATTTTCTTTTACAAAAATACTATGCGGGCCGAATAGAACATTCTAGTGGGTCGCATTTGGCCCGCGGGCTGTAGTTTGCCCATTAATGCTCTAAACTAAGGCTGCAATAGGAATTTTTTCTATATTCCTAATTATTGATTATTAATTTCTCGTTAATACTCAAAATCTTCATACTGTTGTTATGAATCCATCTGACAGGTAGGCTGTAACAAAAATAGACGTAGAATCTACTGTTGAAAAATAGTCTGCACTACATCAAGAAATAGTAGATTTATTAATTTTTTTGTTTTCATTAGATCTCTGCTGAGAAAATAGGACAAATCAAATTATTTATATTATATATATATATATATACAATTATATACATTATACAATACACAGTGTTACAAATGGTTGAAGAGCTTTCATAAATACTTTGTGGCTCCCTTCATTGACATGGTATTACGAAACTCAACAGTCATGTAGAAAAACTCAAAAAGTATTGTTTCACGGAAGCTGCACTTCAGATTTCTACCACGAGAGCGCAGCAGTGAGACAGGATGGCGAAAGGCGCCGAGAAAGCATATGCTGTGATTGAAATGCACTCACTTTACTCTGTCATAACGGTGGAACGACACTTCAGGACGATGTTCAACATAGATCCACCAACTGCTAACTCCATTCGGCGATGGTATGCACAGTTTCAAAGTTCAGGATGCCTCTGTAAGGGGGAAATATATGGGTTGGCCTGCAGTGACTGAAGAAACGGTTGTACGCGTGCGGACAAGTTTCACGCGTAGCCCGATGAAGTCGACGGTGAGGCCAAGCAGAGAGCTGAACATGCCACAGCCGACCGTTTGGAAAATCTTGCGGTAATAGCTAAACCAGAAATCGTACCGCTTGCTATTGCTGCAAGCCCTGACTCCCGATGACAAAGTCAGACGCTTCAATTTTGCGTATGCAACATCTCTTTGAAGACGATGATTTTTGTGTGAAACTTGGCATAAGTAATGAAGCAACTTTTTTGTTAATTCTGCAGTGAACAGACACAATTTGCGAAACTGGGGTGGGGTGGGGGTGGAGAATCCTCACACCATCGTGCAGCACATTCGAAATTACCGAAAGTTAATGTGTTTTGCGCAGGCTACGGTTTAAGGTTTACGGCCCCTTTTTCTTCTGCGAAAAAAACGTTATAGGACACGAGTGTCTGAACATGCTGGAAAATTGGCGAATGCCAGAACTGGAGACCGACATCACGGACTTCCTCTTCCAACAGGATAGTGCTCCATCATGATGTTCGTCAAACAGGAGATTGGAAAAGTGATGGATCGGTCGTGGTGGATGTGATGATCAGCAATTCATGCCATAAAAACCCTGTACTTTGGACTATCTTGTAGCGCAGAGACACGCCAACCAATTATTTCGTGGTATAAAATCAAGGAACAAGGCATTTTCTTTGTGTTGAACAAGCAAAGCTATTAATTAATCCTTTGGTGACGCGACAGTGTGGCGTCGCTCGGATTAAGAAAATTTCCCGCAGACTTAGATCAATCGCCCTGGAATTTTCCCAGATATTTTACCCAACCATCTGGATGGCCCTAGGGTGAGGGTTGAAACGAAGAGGTGGATTGGGTGAAATGTACCACGTGAGAGGTGGTAATACGAGGAGTGGCAGGGAAAAATACTCGAGGAGGGAAGCTGCGAGGAGAGAAAACAGCAAGTTGAGAGGTACGAGGTTAGCGGAGCAGTTCTTCAATTGTGTTCGAGGAAAATCAACCACCTGTATATGCCAAATTAACTTGGGCATATTCCATCGAAAGGTCAGGCCGAGAGTCGGTAAGCTGCAGAGACGCCTGGATTTATACCTTGAATAAACCGCTTTCACGCCTTTCCCGATCGGAAAATTCCTACTCCGGACTACCAGATTCGATATCCAGGATCGCTCCAGTACGCCACTAAAACAGGAGTGTCACTTGCGTGATATGTGAATCTGCCATTCTGCTCTGCACGTATCCCGCCGTCATAAATCCCTTTTAATTATATATTCTAAAACTTTGCTAATTTTTTTCCTCTGACTAGGTCCAAAATAAATAAATTGTAAAAACCCAGTAATTTTCTAATAAATTAATAATATACTTTCATTACTTATTGAGATAATCAAACTATGATGCTTAATATTCATTTAAATTATAGAAAAATAAATAAAACCCATTTGATCTAACCCTGAAAAAAAACAGATACTTCAATCTTTTTATTTAACATTCCGCTGTGTACGTGTCCGTCATTCTTCTCCTCTTAAACGGTTTGACCGATTTTGATTAAATTAATTTTTTTACATCTATGTGTTTAACCTAACTGTATGTTTCTAACCTGGCACTATTGTGGGGATACAGTTTTGTTATAATTTTCCGACCAATTTTCATATACATATATTTTGATTTCTCACATAAAAAAATGTAATCCCTAATTTTCTTCTTGACTATTCGAATAATCAGAAGCTCTTGACGTATCAACATATGTACAAGCTCATTACGTCGTAGCTTGGCTTTCAATTTCAGATTGCTGACTTATGATATATTCCGAGTATCACATTTTCGTACATACTGAATAAATTAATTAAAAATAAGTAAGTGAAACATAATATATTCATCGTTCATATGTGTGATTTCAATGGTAAGACTGTGAAAACGTAAATTTTCAAAAATGTGACTATATCTGATGGTTTAATCACGTGTTGACTAATAGATTACTGCCAAACTAAATGAATTAGCGAGTAACGCCGGGTACACAGCTATTCAATATGAGACAGAATCTCTTACGTTTCCAGCAATTACAAAGAATAAACAGAGTGGCGGATCCAAAGAAGGGGAAAAGGGAAAGGTCCCCTTCAACATCAATGAATAAATCGTATTTTTTTAAAAGTCAGTGTATTTTGTGGGACAATCGTTATTACTAATAGAATACTAACAACATTCCTGATTTAGTGATTCTTATATTTTTTCATTAATAGACATAACTGAAAACTGAGCTGTTAAGGTCTTTCAGTCAAATAATTACAGTAATGTTTCTTTGTTGAAGATATAAATATTGATTAAAAATGTGCTGAACACTACTCTTAATATTTCGGTCGTTGAAAAAGTTGGAGGATGCCTGTTGGAGCTTTCTCTCGGAGGTATGTCTGCCATTATGAGTGCGTGGCTTACCTTTGGAGATGCCTCGTACTCTCTCCGGGATTTTCAAGGTTTTCACGAACCGAGGCACCTTCATCTAATTTAGGAGATGTATGTACTGGGGGCGAAGACCTCGAGTATACGGTAAGAGTTGTCGCAGATCCCATTGGATGAACTCCTCGTAAAACTGAATGTAGCGAACCGACAGTAAATTCATATCCCGTCATTAGGAAGGGCGTGAGAACAGTACCCAATAGCCCGACGTACCTAATGCAGGTCTTCTAGAGTTTTCCCTGCATGTCTTTTAGATGAAACACATGGTAGGAAACCTTAAACTGTAGCTCCGGGGTCCAAGTCAAACCTCGACTACCTTGCTCTACCTTCCACATGCCCCCTTTTTTATTCCTTTCGTATACTATTAAACGGGAATTACAAGTTTCTAAATCACCCTCTTGGAGTCTGTGGCCCCTAAAATAATAAATTTTTATTGTTTGGAATTTTGCACTCCATTTTCATTCTAAATATGTAATACTGGTTATTCTTAAATAAATTTTATTCGAAAACCATTATTACCTATTCAATATGCAATAAAATGTAACAAATCTAAAATAAAGTAGACTGAAATGATTCAGAGCTGGATTAATTAATACTAATGAAATATAAATTTCACTAAACTGAGTTCACAAAACACACTGACAAACATGACATAAATTTGAAACTTTATATGCCAACTAAGGAAAACTTTAATATATGTAATATAAACTAAACTTCGCAAGTAGAACCATCAAATTATACCACACTTTGACAAATACAAGAATATGATTTGCTAATTCAAAATGTAGTCGTCTCCGGTAGGAAATATATGGCAGCGGATGATACGAAATAAAGTATCAGTTGGATATACAATAAATAAAGATTTTCATTAGTAATACATAAATTGTCAGTATTTATCTGTGTAAATAATGTTTCTTTAACTTAGGCCGATTTACAAATTCATTGACAGGTTAATACGCGCCGTTAATGAGTAGAGTTTTAAATTTCTAAAAAAAATACGTTGTAACTGCTTCCGCTTTTGACGTTAAGAGATATACAATTAAAATGTTTTATTCCTCAATTATATATCCTTCTTTAAAAAAGTGAGAGTTAACGTTTGTCCCTAAATTTGCGCGCTCTCTTGTATTGTAATTACGGAATTACTCTTGCTAACAAATAGACTTGCATTTCGTTATATGAATTTTAGAGTTTAAAAATGTATGTACCACTTAATGTTAAAATTACAAGAGCTTTTATGTTTCTTAGTTACATAATTTCCGCAGTGCGTAATTCCACAGCACATGCTTGAATGAATATGCGCATAATATATTGTTTTTTTCAGTTAAATTATTTACTTGTTTTATTAATAACTAAAGAGAGTAAGAGACTGAACTAAGTTTACTTGACAGCGCCTTAATATGTTTAACCCATCCTAACTTCCCCATCTACATGAATTATGGGAAATGATGAATTATCACGGTTTATTTCGTGAATTCAGCATTGTTGTTACCGTACGAATAAATGGACTTGTTTAGTTTTCTGTAAGTTGAGAACCAATTTGTTTTGAATTCAACCTTAAAGCAATATTTAATGACTTGAGAACAGTAACCGGCTTTACTTTGAAGCGATTTGTCATCATTTCTCATAAAAAGTAGCTTTCATTAGTATAAAAGGACTAATTTTATGTGAGTAATTTTTTTTTCGAGAATGCATTATTAATTTTTGTGTATAACTACACTACATTGTCAATAGTGTAAACTTAGTAGGACACAGGAAACAATATTAATTTAATCTGTAAGTAAAATTTTGCATTATATTAAAGTATACTTCTCTATTTGGTAGACTAATGATTAATAAAGTAAAAATATTACGATATGTGTTGGCTAAAGAAGAAATTTACCTGAAGTATTGAGCATTAAGGTAACAACATCAGGTAAAAATTTATATTTTTAAATTAAAAAATTAATTAAATGACTTGCTATTAACATGAGAAAACAATTTTACTTTCTCATATGGAAGTGGGGGCTCTAATACGATGATCATAATTATATTATTATTGTTTGAACTAACATACATTTTTACTCCACTGAATAAATATTGTCCTCCTACTACTGCACTGCCTCACATTCCCTTATCACCGGCCTCCTCTATTTTCTACACATCATTTCGTCACATGAGTTACAGAAAGTTACACCCATTAAATTTCGAACTCTCGATGGTTCTAGCTGATGATAATCTATACCAGAGGTGGAAAACCATTCTACCATTAGAAGCCACACTTAAATCAGGCAGTAATAAAGGAGGCCGAATGAGTTGATATATCTAGAACGCTCCTTTAAAAAAATTATTTCAGTTTTTGTCCCGTATAGACACGACAAAAAACATTAAATGATTTATTCAATATTTAATATAAAAGTTTCAATTTTCAAAATTTTTGTATTCACATTGTTTAATTATTTTTAATAAACAACTACATATTTAAATAACACTACAAATAAAATAATAAAATAAAAGCATTTTTTAAATTAGTTTCATTATAAACAGATTGTAAAATAATAATATTAAGTAGAAGTAGTAATAAAATTAGTACAAGTATTTTTAAATAAATTATTACACAATAAATAAATAAAATATAAAAATAAACATATTAAATATATCAGAAACAATATCTAAAATAATTCTGAATCCTATAAAATGTTTACGTTAGTGGGATATTTGCATTACTTTTTTTAAATGTAATTGAATATCTGGATGAAGATTCGTAACGGGAAGCTTTAATTTATCCTTTAAAGTATCACCTGAAATTTTCGTCCATACAATAGTTTTAATTTTGTCGTGAGAGAGAAGTTTCTTCGCAGCAAAAAGTGCTACCAAATCAGGAATGTAAATGGCCTACTTGTAAATCAACTGCATGTATCAGATTTATATAGCATACATTGCAGCATAAAAAAAGGGTTTGAGAATGCTATCCTCTGCTATTGAAATAACTCAATTTGTAGGTCCATAAGAGTCTTCATATATCTACAAAGAGAGGTTAAGTTAAAAGTTTCATAGCGCTAGATTGATCGTCAAAATCAGAAAGCTTTTCTGGATATTCTTCTAGTAAGGAATGAAAGAAACCTACATATCATTTCAGCTCTTTTAACATTTCTGGAAGCTCTAGCAAAAATTCTTTTGTCATTATATTATTAAAGTTGCAATGTTTCTACAAAGTAATTCAACTGACAGATCACAAAGTCTTCCTTGTTCTTGATAAACATTTAAAATTGGTCGTCGTAATTTTCAATCTCTATCAAAACCTGAGCCTGCTGATAAGTAGAGAACTTTTATGTAGTACGGTAGATCAACACATGTTACCTCGTCTAAAGTTCTTAAAATTTTATTACTAAACTATGCATATAGCATGTGTTTTATTATTAACTACTTAGAACGAAGTAATTGGATATAAATTTCTTCATATGAAAATTATCGTCTCGATCTGTGATATTGCCGATTGCGTTCCGACGTTTTATCGACGAAAACCGAGGTTTCATTGTACTCACTTTAAAGAATACCGCGCAATAAACTCACGGAAACCGCACGTTCCCCACCTTGTGATCTATACCATTACCCGCAAAAACTTAATTGTAGGGTAACACATCTTATTTCAGGGCCATGGGAACACACGTTCCGGTGGATTATTATATCCTGTGAAAATATTCCTGTACATTTCAAAATATTCAAAGCCGAGATTTGCTTTTGGAAGATATTCACAATTTTTACCGCAGTCTTGGCCATAGTAAATCCAGACAGTAGAATGTCTGCTGAATATTTTTTTCTGGTCTGTATCTGGCCAAGCAATGACCCAGCCGGATCCCGAAACGATAATTTTGATTCCTCCAAATTAATTAGTGTTACGACTGTAAACTATAGTACTCTGAAAAGAATACTGTAACCACAAGTTCTGGCCATGTTAGCAAATCGGGCAAAGCATGATTTAATTTCTTTTCTCCGTAGATTGATATTTAATATATGTAGTAACGGGAGCTGAAGGCTGCAACTGTTACCCGTGATTAAAGACGCGGCAGAGACGGGAAAAACAGAAACGGAGAAAAACGATTGGGTTTCGAGCAGATAGGAAGCCGTGGGAAGAAATGAATCCATGTATTTGTATTATTGTCAGAAAACCTTGTAAATTATTTAATGAAATTACTTGCGCTTTAGAATATGATATAATAATTTTATTTATAAAAACAATCACTTTAAAAAGGTCCTGAGCGCTATTACAAATAAATAAATTAATTCAATGGGACGATATTCAAATATCAGGGTTAATTAATCATTGGGGTAACCACGTGAAGTAGAGATTTCGTTCACTTGGTGAACTTGTTCTATGTTCCTTCGGGCTGAATTGTAGATTTTCCCGCTGCCAGCGGAAAGTAGGATGAACCTGGTACTGCCACTGATTGAGGTAAACCCAGTTTTCCAATTTTTTTCTAGCCTTCCTTGTTCTCATTACCTTTTCACTAAAGAGCAACAATCCCATCTCACTTTCAGCTCTTGTTACACACTCCATCTTCCTTCTCCCTTTCACGTCCTGATCAACTCTCCTCCCCTCCACCTCACCTTCTCAACGTCTTGAATAACTTTCCCTCTCTAACTCACCCACTAAACGTCTATAACCATTCTGAATATTTTACGGCTCCTCGCCTCCTAGCTATTCTTGTATATCTCTTCTCCGTGGGAAAACGCTATCCAACGTTATGTTTGTTCCGCCAATCCTCAATGAGCCCTTCGTCTAGCGCGGGAAATTTCCACGACATAGGGAACAGTGTCTTTCAGAAATTTTGAAAGGTGAATGTTCCTTCAGCAAAACAAGCTGAAAACAAAACAGACGGGCTTGTCCCCCGTTTGGAAGTCTGGTGCCGGGAAATTACACTCTACCTGCCTGTCGCCAGCCTCTCATCCTGTTGCTCCATTTTTTATCCTTCAAATCCTAAAAGTTTGATCAAAATTAGGTAGGGGTCCTACTGCACTACAACCTAAAAGTGTAAAGTTATATTTAGGAAAGTAATCGTTATGGAAATAAGCGTTAAGAGATATTTAAAAATAATTTATCAAGACGGAAAGTTGTAGTAGCTGTTTTGAAAATTTTTCGAAAGAAAGTTTGTTGGAGATTGTTATTAAAAGAAGAGAATTTAGACAGACAAGATTTGCGTAATAAATGTGACCTTAAAAATATAAGTTAGTATCTGAATGAAAGACAACCGGACAACCATAAATACACTGAGAAAGTTAATTTTCGTTCTATGGCTAGACAGTGAAGGTCATCATGTACCTAGAAAAGCCGATAATTGTTTAAATTATATATCCATCATTCCGAAAATAATTATAATCTCTTAGTCATAGGAAATGAATTAAAGTGTAAATATTATAGTAGCTTAATTCAATTAAAGTAAGAGAAAATAACATTGTTAATTTTTAAGTAATATGAATCTAAAAACTTTTTTAATAACAACTACAGAATAATTGTGTTTTAAGGCGATATGTTATATGATGCATCTACAAATAAACTTATTATCTATTTATTTATATTATTTTGGTTGGCAGTCTGTTCGCAGCTCGTCATATTACGCAAATATATCTTAACACTAATAATTATTAATGATGGAAAACTGATCACATAGTAATAGCTCGATGCTTTGAAAACAAGTAATTAGCAATTACGAATGGTATGTGACAGCGCAAATACTGAATAGTTCATCTAGTCTGAATAGTCTTGTGTGTTTCCATAATTGTTTTACTACTAACTGTTATAGAAATAGGAAGCCATAATATATGGTGTATGATCTAGTTCTTATAAAATAATAAGGTTATGGTTTCATGTCATCAGATCACAGACATTCACAGACCATTTCCGGTTTACTCAAAAATAAGGCATTATGATTTTTTATTATCCAATTACATTGTTCAATATTTCACTAAGCAAGTACGTTATCAAGTCATTTTACAAATCATTAACGCAAACCAAATTTCACTTTGTAATATTTTCGGTACAATTTTTAGTCTTTTGAACGGCGTAAGACAAGCACCGAGAGCCCGACTTACACGATACAGGTTTCTCTAGAGTTTTCACTTCATCACAATAACGCCAATACTGGGTAAGATTCTTAAGCTTGTAAATGATTTTAGTTTTTATTTATTTAAATTATCTAATGACTTCAATTTAAGAGTATGATATAATAATTTTATTTATATAAAAAACTGCCCCTTAAAAGGTTGTTGCACGCTATTAAAAACAAATAAAATAATTGATGGGGACGATTTTTAAATATCAGGGTTAATTAATCATTGGAATATCCACGCGCAGCAGAGATTTCGTTCACCTTAATCTTCATTCGAGTCTTGATGCAGGTTACTAGGCGACCACAACTTCCTTCTTCCTTCGGGTCAAATGGTAGGTTTTCCACAAAGCTCAAGAGGAAAGTGGATTGAACCTGGTTCCGCCGGTGATTGAGGAAGACCCAGTCTTTCCTCCTTCTTCTCCTTTACCCTTACTTGTTCTCAATATCTTCTCACTAAAGAGAAACAATTCACACCTCACTTTCAACTCTTGTTGCACATCTCACCTTAGTCCTCCCTTTCAAAATCCGTTCGTCTCTAGGTTTCTCCGCCCTTCCACCCCCTGATAAAATCTCCATCTCTTGGCCCTCTCAACGTCTAGCACCATACTTAATATTTTTCGGCTCCTCGTCTCCCAGAAAATCTCGTATATGCCTTCTTCAAGGGAAAATGCTATCTCACGAGATGTTTTTTATGCCAATCCTCGTGAGTCGTTCTTCCAGCGCGGGAAATTTTCCATTGCACAGGGAACAGTGTCATCGGGAATTTTGAAGGGTGAATGTTCCTTTGACAAAACAAGCTTAATAATATAAATTTGCAGACTGGGCATATCCCCGTCCAGCAGCCAAAAAATCGAATAAGATTAGGGACGGTTCCTACAGCGCTACTATCTATATCCAGGCCCGTTAGTAAACCTTTCAAAGTTCACCTTTTTATCTCATCCAATGCATTACACGTGGAAGTTATAGTTATGCTAATTTAAAATGTTTCATTATGAGTAACTCTCGCCTATATAATTTTTTAGTGATGAGAAAATTTATTTAAATATTCAGATCTAGAACAATTATCGAAGAAATATTTAGTAGGTTTTAGATAAACTGAAATCTAAAGTACGTTGTATTTTAGCCCTCATTCAACTATAATTTCATTTGTAGATTTTGTTGAACGTGAGGACACTGATGAATACTTCACTTTAAACTCATAATTTTTGAAAGATAATATTTAGTGGGATATAGGATAAAAATATGATAATTAATTAATAAATCGCGCGCCACATTAATTAATAGAAACAGGAATCATAAAATATCTCCGAAATTTTCGACTAGAGTTGTATATTTGGAGGAGTAATTTCGGCGCAGGAAACCCTTTTGCATTATTAAATTTGAGACGTCACCTGTTCGTGCTAAATTGTGGGGCACAGAGAGAGTCTGAGAGCGGCTGAAGTAGTAATGGAAGCCACCGCACAGAGGGCAACAGCTGACTTCATTAGCACTTCTCTGGCTTGAAACCGGTCGGTAAGGACATGTTAAACCCTCGCTCGTAAACATTATATTCACCTCAATCCTTGACAATAAACAAATCAATTGAGCAAAGCCCCTGTAAATATCAAATATTTAAGGTATTTTACTTTTTGTTGGTATCGTTAAAGGGAGAATTTATTGATTTAAATGTACTAGATTACAATAATAAAAATGTTTTAATGTAGTACTCCTAGTTGCAATATTTTATTTCCAGTAATTTTACAGCAAATTAATGAATATACTCTGTACATTTTTTAATGAGATATTTCGATAGAATGCATTAGATGTCAGTAAAACAGTAACAATACAGATTTTTTTCAAGGTAATTACAATATTACAAAATATTAAATCATCTCCAAAAGTTTCAGTCATAATAAATAACAATAAATATACAAAGAACAATGTCATTTCAAACGCAAGATATTCTTATTGAATAGGTAATATGTTCATTTCTTCATTTGTGCATGTAATTTACGAGTTCGTCTTCCACGTTTAAAAGATTTCAATACGCCATAAATTTTCCTTGATCATATTCTTCTTAATTACGACATACATTCACAGCACTTTATATTTTATTCACTGATTTCTTATCAATATTCTTTCACGTGAAAATGAGAGATTTTTCTAAGCTGTGCTCTGGGACTTATTCTGCATATACTTTCTATAGTTCCCAAGATAGTCTATCGTGTTTTTCTAATCAGTAGTGTGTTTAGGTATTCAGTTCTATGACTGGTCTGTTGTAACCCTCCATGCTACACAATCTTGCGCAAGCCTATTCATTTCCATATAACAAACGCACCCCTACTCTACTTAGGTTATTCCATCGTGGCCTCCCTTTTCTAATGCTAATTTTGCAAGACCCTCATGTCTCAATGTCTCTTAGTCAACGTCCTCCATATTGTTCGCTTTTCCCCTAGTCTGCTAAAAACTTCCTCGTTTGTGATTTCATCCACCCATCTGATTGTCACCATTCGCCTATAGCACCACATTTCAAAGGCTCTATTCTTTTCCTTTCCCCAACTCATATCATCCACGTTTCGCACCCACATAACGTCACGCTACATAAGAACATTTTTAGAAACGATTTACTAATGTTCACATTTATATTACCAGTGCATAATTTCCTCTTTTTCGAAAAAGCTTCCTTGTCTGTGCTATCCTATTCTATATGTCTGCTATATTTCTACAGTCCATAGATATTAGACTACGCGAGTGGGAGGAGTCATTAACTTCCGTCAAAATATCCCTTCCCGATCTAACACCTTTTGTTATTACACTGTTTCCCGTACTACACTACATTACCTCGAATTTCCCACTATTCTTGAACTATTTCCCCATAACCGCTTTCATTAATTTATTATGGCTCCCAAGTAATCTTCTGACTCCGCCAATACTAAAATATTATCAGCAAACCGTATGGATTTAATTTTTCTCCTTACAGTATTCTTCCTTTTCCAAATTCCGTTTTAACTTCCTTCATCGCCTGGTCTGTTAAACAGCATGGGCGACAGACTGCATCCTCGTCTAACTCCTTTCTTGATTTCTGCTTTCTTTTCTTGATCTTCTATTCTAATTACTGCTATCTGCCTTCTGTAAAGATTATGGATAAGCCTTCTTTCTCGATTATTTATTCCTCTCCTCTTCATAATTCTTAATAGTGTGTTGCAGTACACATTACCAAACGTTTTTTCTAAATCTGCAAATGCCATGAACGTAGGTCTGTTTTTTATTACCTTTTCTTCTACAATTAGATGTAACGTCAATATTGCTTCTCTTATCCCTTCATACATCCTAGAACACCAAACTCATCTCCTGACTCGCATATTATTTGTCGTTCCATTATCGTTATTCTATTTTCGTTATTAAATTGCATGCATTGTCTTGTGCTGCTCGCATCTATCAGTATTCTTCGGTACGGGTATAATTTTGTTTTTACCTAAATCTTCTGGCATTATTCCTGTTTCTTAGATTTCGCAAAATATTCTGAACAGGCATGATTTCTTATCCTGATGATCTTAACAACTCCTCTGGAATTTTATCAGTTACTGGCTTTTTACAACTGTACAGCCCTGTCAACGCCCTATCAAGCCCATTCCTTAAGGTTTTGTCCCCCAACCCTTCATCATCCACGTCCTCTTTTTATTCTATTACGGACTGATGTAAACCCAGGTCGCACCAACTTGTCTAGGTTTTATTACCCTGACGGTTTTTCAACTTCTCTCACGCCGCTTGCCTTTGAATTCGTACCGCGAAAGTACTCATGTTCATGAGCTGCTGATTTTAACTGTCATTTCGACCTCTGCGCTTCTGAAATTTCTTGATTATGTAAGTCATTTATTTTATTTTATTTTACAAGTAATTGTTACAAATATTTATTCTGTATTGCTATAGCTAAGTTTCACCAGTTGAGGTTCTAAATTAAAGAATGAAACGTGGTGTATACATTCAGTTCCTTTTAAAGTCTATATATGGCAGTTTCAATGCCCCATTCTTTCACGTCTGTTTGTCCTAATAAACACTGAATACGTTTAATTGTATCATCTCTGAAACCCTTGATCTTTTAATATTTGAAATTAAAAAAATTATTCCATTTTATTTCAGCCATCTTGTTCTGCTATTCTCATGGTGAAAAGTTTGTTTGCCATCTTAACTTCCTTGAGTTGACGGACTTCACTTTTCGACAGTTCATATCTAGACCTCATTTAAGGAATGGCCGATAGTAAATTTCGTCCAATCAAGTCTCACGTCTTCGTCTCTACTAACCTAGTACAATTTATGCGTCTAGAAGTTTCTGGTCGCTGTTCTCAAGTCCTGGAATTTGTGCACCGCTTTCGTAGCTTGGGGATGTACATTTAGAATAGAATTTAATTGGTTGTCTATCTGCAATTCAAGAAAGAAACCACTCGCTCTGAAAAATAGCTTGTTCCATTATTTCAGAATACAGCCCCGGGAAAAACTGCAGTAACAGTGGTGCGCTTAGTTCTTATAGTACATATATGAATTTAAAAACAAATATATTATTAGCTTATTTATACCAAGCATCCCTTGGGAAAATGTCAAGAGTTGGGATGTTGACACTACGCACTACTCTAGAGTTACAACAGAAATTCTTTATATTAAATTTAAAATCACTGCAATTAATGTAAAAACCGTTACTATACAACTCAGCAATAATTATGATCCCTTATTTTTCAGGTACGTTCTTTTCTCTTATGTATTAATAGTCCTACAATTACTTGTGTTTACATGCCATAGATTGAGCCGTGTGAAATTCAAAACCTTTAACTAATCCTTAAAGCAACCAATTTTGCAGCAACGTTGTGTGGTATTTATTTTTTCACACAATTCTCCCTGTTTTTGGGTATTTCATTATTTAATAGTCATTATTTCGGGAAGACGCGAAGGTACGTGAAGTTGCTTCAGCTTATTCCGAAATAGTTTAGCTCTTTGTTACCAATTATGCATACATGAAGGTCTAAGATACATGAGGCAGAAACTAACATCGCTTTTCTGTGTCTATGAATAATTAAGGACACTGATGAATATTTTTGGTCACACAAAAAATATTTTTATGACGTTCGATGTTTCATTTAGTCCTTTATCACCAGTACCTGAAAAATGTTGAAATTAAAAAAAATATTGAAGCAAGTAACACTTTCACATTAACATAATTAAAATAATATTCATAAATTATTTAGTGGGCATTATTATAATTGTTCAAAGTCACAGTTCCCCCGACACAAATTTACCAGTTCAAATACATGACACAAGTTTAATTTCATCTAACTTACTCGACTTAGAATGAATAGAAAATACCGAAGATAATGTTTGTACATTACGTTAGTATTTTTAAGAAATTGTATTTATTCAATTTCTATTAATTAATGTGTTAATGAGCAACGCACAGCACTGATATGATTTCATCTGCCTTGAGTATTTGTTTTACATATCATATATAGTGGTATTATTAGATATTATGCCTAAAAATGATTTAGAAATAGATTGTGAATTGAGTCGTTTTCTTGATGGAGAGAAATTATGTTGGTGTCGGAATGCAATAAGTCCTGAGGTCTTTAGTTAATCACAGCTGATGCAAAAATTCTTGTCCTTTCAGATTTAACTTTATTAGTATAGAAACATATTAGTATTTATTTTTGTGGCGTAGCATAAATTAATTTTTCCATCATACATCTACTGGTTCGAAAACAATTTTTTCCATTAGAAGAGGATAAGAATATTTATAATAATATACTATTTCAAGCGCAATAATACTCACAAATACTGATAAAAAGTGTATTAAATCTTTGTAACACGGATTGAAATCGCAATTAAGACACAAAACCACAGTTAAAATTATTAGTGATGTAAATGTTAATACAAGACTTGATAGTTTTTAATAACATAAGAAATTGAAATAAACGTCCTATGTGTGAATATATTATTAGCTGCTTTGTTCATAAAACATCAATGCTCCATTACGAAAAATCGTAACTCGTACATGGCGTCTCCCTATAACTGTTCCGAGAAATTAAATATAAACATTTGCCTATACTGATCGTGTATTTGATATTGGCTTGATAAACGAGTTATGTTTAAGACATAATGTGTCTGAATAGTTTATAAAACCCTTAAATTTAGTAATACAAACCAAAGCAGTAACATCTGAAAATATATGTATAATTGTATTTATCAAAAATATAAGTTCTTATTATTTATATATCTAAACGAAATTAAATAGAGTCAGAATATTTGAATTTGAATTAAATTTCATTCTCGTTAAATTTTTTGTTTATAATTTTACAACCAATATCTTCATCACATTAATTTAATTATCTACTAGCTGGGGAACTGGCGTTGCCCGGGTATTAGCCCGGTACATTATTTAATTCTTGGTAAACACACGATTAAACTAGAAAGTATCACAATATGAAGGTAAAATATTTTCCCAGTATTTCGAGAGTTACAAGTACTCCCAGTACAATAAGAGAGCTAAAAATAATATTTGTAATGTAACTAAATAAACACAAAAAACTCCCCGTACATTAAATAAAAATTGTCACCAGTAACATAAAAGAGTCAGACGTATTTCGGATAACCTAAAAGCCCAAGAAACACTCACGGTATATGAAAGGCATAATTACATCCGCTATTTTAAGATGGTAATGATTAGCTTCTGGGCACTAAGGTAGTAAAAGATGCGCATCACCGACATCCATGAAGGAGTTAGGAGTTATTTCATCATCAATTGTTCAAACTCGATTGAAATTGTTACAATTCTAACAGAACTTAATTTACACCCCTGATAATGATTAAAATTAAACGTAACGTGAGTTACGAATGTCCGATTGAAACGAAACAAAATAAATTACTTTGGGAATATTATTATACAACAATTTCGTTTTATAGACTTTCATTCCATTCTATCCTCATCTACAGCTGATTTGATTTGCATACTGAATTGAAGTCAGCACCTTTATAACCCGGTTATTGTTGTGGTATTGAGTCCTAAGACTGGTTTGATACAACACTCCATGCTAACTTATCTTGCGCAAGCCTTTTCAATTCCTTATAACTAGCACACCCAACATCCTCCCTGATTTTCTTAGCGTATTCCATCCTTCACCTGCCTCTTCTGTTCTTACTCCACAAACTTCCCTCGAATGCTAATTTTAGAAGACCCTCATGTCTTAAAACGTGGCCTATTAATCTATCCCTTCTCTTTTAATAGACAAGATTCACAATTGATTTCGTTTTATTGACATTCATCCCCTACCTTGGGGCGGATTTACCTATGAGGTGCATGTTAAATATCAGAATTCAACACAATGAATCTTATAAATCATGTTTCAACACAAAGCTCGGCAACGTTCTTCGCCCCAAAATCCTCACTGTTACGGTTACTCATGATCCAATTGTTATGAAGTTGAGATTATACACAAAAAAATGTATTGATATACTATCAAAATACTGGAACCCGAAAAAATATGTATGCTTTAAAACGCGGATCCCTCGCGTCTTCGCTCCTAGTGGCCGTCGCGTTTTACTTCCAGAGCGTTTATTTTTTCGTCGCAAGAATCATGAGAACAATGTTTTCTAGAAATTCTCCATCCGTTAAATTGTTAATCCCTTATAGGGGAATAACTGTCACTTAAATCACATATTAAATGTCAGAATGTAACTCAGGGATTCACATTACACCTGTATATTATTTTAATGTGACGTCTCTCCACCTAAATTCATCCCTCCCATTCCAAAAGAAGCTGAGATTATACACCAATAGTGTTGGAAGAAACACTGTCAAAACAATTGGCCTGAAAAATGTTTATATGACGGAAATCTTGTTTTTTTTGTTGCATATTGCATCACCTAGGGTTGGCAGCCATGTCTTACGAAAACAGTGCTGATTTCCGGGTAGCAAATAATATGTGTAGCCTACGGAATTTAGTCGAAATTAGCCAACGCGTTTTTATTTGCATGTGGAACATACAAACACATACATACACACACACAGTCAATTTTATTATAGGGAAAAAGTATTACTGTAAAACAAGATCTTTAGATTTTCAGCAATTATCAATTATAACACCAAAAATTGTAATTAACATGTACAGAAAAAATTACAATCAATTTAATCAATAAAAGGAACATAAACTGTAAATAACGCCTAGAGCTGTATGTGAAGTCATTGAATTTCCTTTATATAAAAAAGTTTATAAAACGTCAAATATCACGCTAATCATCTTGTTAATTCGATCTATTATAAGTAATGATTATATGTAATAATTCCGAAACCTTATTTTTATACATATAGTTTTGGATTTTGATGTTAGTAGTGGAGACTGGGGTAATGACAGTCTCAGGGTAATCGTGGTCCCTCTGGTATCTTTAAAGTTTGCTAATGCAGTGTGGCACTTTGTTCTGGAACTACTGTACGGGCGCGCGCCATCTTGGCGGTTGTCGTTTGGACGTTGGCGGAGAAAGAGTGTTTCATGTTGTGTTTTGTAAGCAAAACCTAAGTTCACATCGCATTGTTCACCTGTTTCACTGCTTCTTCTGAAGTAGCGATAATCCCATTGTTGATTATTAATGATATATACACGTATTTTTGTTTTTAGTTGTTCAAAAAAAGCCATGCGTTTGGGGAAATGGCAGTCACTCTGTCAATTGACCATCATTACACGGTTGGTATTCTATTTTTTATTTTTGTTTCTTTCGCCATTGAAGGTTACGTAAAGGAGGGAGTGTGACTTGATTTTAAGATCTTAAAAACTCCCTACGATGTTGCAGAACTTTTCAATAAGGCTTACTCGTCAGTTGCTACCATTGCTAAGGTAACAATTTGATGAGAAAATATTGGGATTCATCCTCTGAATCCAGGAATTTTTACAGACGAAGACTTCGCAGTAGAAGACATCTTTCAATAGAATGACCTTAACAGCTCCTTCAATTGACGAAACCAACGAAGAACTCGTGAACGATTCTTCAAATCACCAGATACACAGACAGTTGTTCTCAATGACCAGTCTATCCCGATTCAAGTTCCCATGGAGTTATTTCTCCTTTACCTGGATGCAGTACTTCCATTGAGGCAGCGAGAGGAGCAAAACCTAAGAAGCATTCTGAGACTTTGACTTCGACCCTGTGAAAGAGTGGCTTAAAAAAATGAAAAGGAAGGAAGTAAAACTACGAAATAAACAAGTCAGTAAATTTGTAGTGGGAAAAAGATTAAAAAAACGTAAAGGAATGCAAGAAAAAATAAATGTTGAGTCGAAAAACTCAGAGACAATAAAGTCCATGAGACACAAAAATGGAAATGTAACTGTTTGATACGTCTTTGAATGAAAATGAAATTTGTGATGATAAATCTGAAGATGACATCGTTAGGCTAATGGAAATAGGAAAAGGCAGGGTTTCTTATTGTGACATTACATGGAAAGATGGAGAACTTTGGTACAGGTGCACGTCCTGTGAACTATGGGTCCACGAAGACTGCTCTGGCTGAGACACCCTATCAGGATATTTATGATACCATTACTGTAAAAAGTAGTCATTAGAGTGTGAAAAATATATTAAAAAGTGTTTTTTCTCTGTTAATTTTCTATAACTGAAATGATATCTGGAATTTGTATTTTTTATGTAATTTTTCAACAAAAAACATGTTTTAGGCAATAAATATAAGTATCTAAAATTTATGCCTCATAATACCATTCAAAACATCCATATTGCATGTTGCATAAGAGTTTAATAGTTGCCAACACAAATGTCTACGATTACACCCAGGGTCGGGGTAATAATGGTCAAAGCTGATTTTTCTCTTTTTTTGTCGCAAGTGAAAATATATTTAATTGTGACTCGATTCAGAGTACTTACCAATTACGAAAGACTTCATGTATAATTTTCGGAGTGGAAGAGACTTGGAAAGGTCAAACTGATGATTTTTGTAAACATTTTCTCTTAGCTGACTGCCATTATCCCAATCTTTCCTACTCTTCATTATTTTATATATATATATATATATATATATATATATTCTTCGTCTTTTAACTACAAATAACTTCTTTTACTTTAACACACGAAGAAATTTGTCTACCTTTTACATGAAACATTCCCATAAATTATGGACGAAACGTGTAATATATATTTGTAATAGAGTTGAATTTTGAGTGAGTTTCTGTCTTATTGTCTGTTTATTACAAATTTCAGAATAATTGAAATATTGCGTTTTAATTAATCCAATCAACTCTGATTTATATACCACGTATGTTAACACATTGTGCTCTCAAACTGATTAATAATATATTTTAACACTTAAATGTTTATAAAAAGTAAACTAATGAAGGAAAGTCACTCTCCCAACAAGTGTCAAAAATGTAAATTTCAGTTAATAATTATTATCCTTAATTCTTTCATAATTCAAACCACGTCTAATTACGTCCGTCAAACTCCTTATATAATTTGGACAATTAAATCTTCCTTAATTGTGTTAATAGGTGTACGGAAAAATCTGAATTGAATTTTTTTTCTGTCGCCTGTGCAAACGGGTCTGTATAGCGCCCCAATCGATCACACATTTTAACAATTGACGAGGTGTGGGGAAAAAGCTAATCTGGGAAACAGTTGTGATGGTCCAGAATCCCAGGAGCGCCCTGAGTCAGCCCCGTCCCTGTCCCGAGGGAGTTATAAGGAGTGATTGCAGCGCGTGTAAATTAGACGAGAGTCCCACGGGCCGCCATCTATTGTGATGCACAACCTCGTTATCGAAATATTAACGACGTTTTCACTTCGGCGCGTCGCCGGTAACGGTCCTGAGGCGCCTCCGTAATAGGTTTCGCCTGACTCCTAGTTTTCAGACAGTTTCACTTATACATCTTGCGGAAAATTGATTATATACTGTAAAGACCTCGAACAAACAATATCATTTTAAATAATTGCGACAAACTCGCGATTTACATTATTTCAATTTATAACCCCGTAGTTATATCCCTAGCACTGCTCCAAATAATATCACAAAATGATTACCACATAATCTGAGGTATGTCGATGTAATTTTTTTGAGATGAATAAAAGTAAAGTGTTTGTCCGACGGAATATTTTTTTACTCGGTCACAGTTTTATTGATAATCTATGTCTTTTTCTTTATAATAACCAGGAAACGTAAAGGTATCACCTATTTTAGGAGGTATATGTACTGGGGTCGAAGACCTAGGGCATATGGCAAGAGTTATCCGCTGATCCCATTGGATCAGTCGGCCAACTGCCTCTTAAAACTGGTGGAGACATGGAGAAGGGAAGTAAACTCGTCTCCCGTCATTCGGAAGGGCGTGAGAATAGTATCCAATTCCCGACCTAACTGATGCAGGTTTTCTAGGGTTTTCCCTGCATCTCTTTAGGTGAATCACCAGGTAGGATCCTTAAACCATAGCCCGGGGGCCCTAGTCAACCCTTGGATACCTTGCTCTACCTTCCGCATCCTCCCTTTTTAATTCCCTTCCTATGCTATTAAAGGGGAGTTGCCTGTTTCAGGATCACCCTCATGTAGCCTGTTAACCTCCCCCCTCCAAAAAAAAAGAATCGTAAAGGTAAACGTTATTTATACAGTCGAATACCAAATGATTATAAAACTGAATTCAATTACTTATTGAGTGTGAAACTATTCTCACCTAAAATTCTTTTCTTCTGTAGCCCAATTCACAAAATTTATAGTACCATTTCATTGGCCTATTAAATGTCATAGATGTACTCTGATTATCATTTTATGGACGGATTTGTATCTGCTTTCCACATTATTATTATTATTGCAGGAATTTTTCGAAGTGTCATACATTCATTAAGAAGAAGTCAAACCAAACTGCATCACCACGCGATACTCACGTGGTGCACATATTAGAATCACTTAAAATTTATTACTGAAATGCAAACCAGGGCTGATTTAAAAAGTCGCAGTTAAAACATCATACGTCAAGACGAAGCAGGACACAACAGGACAGACTCAGTGTGTCAAAAATCCTGTTGTTATTTGCGGAAGGAATAAATAAATGTCCAACACACGTCATTTTGACTAGGAACCTGCATTACCGTAAATCTACACGCAAAACGTTTCACATCAGTTCACCGAGCAATGGGAGTAAATGTCACTATCTCGAATCATCACTGGGGGCGAATCATTGTGCTCCACCAAAATTTTCCTTAGTCTTACCATATACATGTCATCATATTTTCAATGTCATACAAAGTTATTAGTTGTAACCAATAAATTGTAGTGGTAGTCGATGTTTTCCACAGTCACTTTTAGCTCTCTCCAGTCTAGTTATCTGATTGTTGTGATACGATCAATTCCCCTTTAACATGCAAGATGTGGATTTGAAATTGATGCACAGTGTCCAATATCGTACATCTTGCAGATATTTATGAAGAAATAGTCTTCTGACGAAACCCATAGTTCTGAATTCGAGGAAAGTCGATGAAAACAACTTTACCGTCTTGACAACGTAGGTAAATTAAAGGGAACTAATTGACAATAATTTGAAATGGAATCACCACATTATATAACTATCGGGAAACCGAAATAGCTGCATCAAAAATGATGTATCATGCATATTTTCATTCTGTCATGTGTTACGCTATTGCAGACTGGGGTCATTCGCATCACGTGCTTCACATTTTTAAACTACAAAAGAGGGCCGTAGGAATAGTATCTGGAATACCACTTGCAAGCCTTTGTTTTGCAGACTTGGAATTTTAACCTTGCCTTGTACGTATATTCTAGTAATTTTAAATTTTGTGTGGGGCAACATCAATCTATATGCTCTAAACGGTTCAAGACATTCGTACAACACAAGAAATCGTTCTCACCTCCGCGTTGAAAAACATCGTCTAAGCCTTTTTGAAACAAGCATTCACTACTACGGAATAAATCTATACAATACTCTTCCGGAGGAAATAAAAGCTTTAAAGGTTCAAAAATTATTGATAAAGCGTTGTAAATCTCTGTTAATAATTGTAGCGTATTATTCACTGAAAGAGTTGGTAGATAGGATCCTTCCTAGTTTGCTGGTTCTCCTATTATTTTACAACTATACTCTACTAGAATTTAACTGATGACTTATTTTCTTTTTCATGTTAGACGGGAACCTACGCACGATATTCTGCAGCCTCCTCCGTCGACTGAAAACTGAAGATTGAGTTTTATCTTTCCTCTTTTTGTCCTTAAATTCTTAATTGTAAAATTTTGTATTTTTCTTGTAATATTATATTTGACGAATCCTATTTCCTCGACCGAGTACTAATGGATTGAATAATAAATCTAAAATAAAAAAGCGTGGAAATTGCCTGGTGATATTTCTTCATCACCTTGGAGATGTCCGTACTATTCTTTGCACCTTATAAAGAAACGAGGCATAAATTAATGTTCCATTTCAGCAAAAATGGATTTAAATTTATATTTTTCTTTGTTGTTATGATATTGTGGTTTTTCTTAAAATCTCTTGAGATACAACTATTATTGTGCATTACGAAGCTAGCATGTTGCATGAATAAAATGTAATAATAATTCATATATAAATTTGTAAGAGTAATTTGAAATATGTAACAAATAAATAAAATTAATTTTTATATAATTTACTCTCACAAGATAGTAAGCACGCAACCATCTTTACTAATCTTATAGTTAGTGTTCACCGATGCCTATTCTCTACTCACAAATAATGTTATTAATCTTTGCTGTTTCTAATTTAGTCAATCCGTATAACTCTAACACTCTTCTATAGTGCCACATGTTAAATTATTAAAACTTGCCAATCCTGTATTTCACACGAATAATTTGAGAATTATTATCCTCAATAAATTTCTATTTTTGAGTGTATATTTTTTAGAATAATGTTTTCTAAGCCCGGTTATCTTTCTCCTATGTTCCACAAATAATAAAAATTATTTTAATTGACATAGATAAAGGTTTTATCATACTTTAATACTGAAATGTATATGTACGTTCATTACCGTAGGTATGCATTTAAACATATCTTTATTTACAACAAGTTGATCATTTCTGGTAGTTTGTTTCATGTTTCCAAATCCTTATTACTTTATATTTTGAGTATTTTTCTAAAATGAATGTCTTTTAAGACCAAAATTCCTTGCATTATAAAACAGGAAGAATACTTAAAGGTTTTCAATCCCAGTGACTTAGAACATTTGTTTCTTTTCAAAACTCCCGACTCATGTGGATGCAATACCAAAAATAACATGCAAGACTCAGGAACGTATGTTTTAATATATATATATATATATATATATGCGAGCCGATGTTGAAATGGGATAAAACAACCGATGTGCAAAGTATTAACAAATTTGTTATTTGAAAGTGCATACATGGGACCTTCAAATATAAAATAATTTCGTTCATATCTCATACACAACTTGTTTTATTGAATTTCAACAACGAACCGCCTTCATTGAAAAATCATATATGCATTTTTATATTCAGAATAGATTTTCCTTTTTTCTCATAGTACAGGAATGCAAACGCTTTACATATTCATGTATCCAATTTTAAATATACTAGTAGTTTGCATGTATTTACGTAACTTGATGTACATGGAATGCTTTTATGGTCTTACACAAATAGGAAGAGTAAATTTAGGCACATAAATGTATTTAACCATGTAAAGATACATAATATTGCAGAAAAGGTCTATTATCTAAAATGTATATACTGATATATGAAAACTCCTTGGGGAATGGGGGTGGGTGGACAGTTATGGTATCATTAAGTACCATTTCTAAGAAAATTAATGACATTGAATTTTATTTTGCTGGTCTGGTGCCATTTTGATTTTTTTCCGATTGCAACGTGTGACAATGCATAACCGAAATGGCTCAAATTTTAGGTCAATTTGAAGTAATTTTATTCTGTAAAATACGAATCTGCAATAAAAAATGGGGGTTTACAATTAGAGTTTTTTAATTTCAATATTTCAATGTCTTTAGATAAACTGAACACTTTGTACATATTATGGCAGGGTTTCCCAACCCTTTTCTGTAAAGGAACAATTCGAAAAATCAGGCGTTTAACGGAACACTTGGCTTTATGTTTAGGTTTGGGTAAATTCTACTTGTAAAAATTAAAAAACCTATTATTTAGTAACCATGTAAATTTTTTAATATAAGGTAAACAAAAATATTAATAAAGTAAAAAATGACTGATGATTTGGGGTCCTTAAATTGCATATCTTGTGGATTTCAGGCAAAATATTTGTATGTTGAATCTGATGTGGCGTCGAGCACTTTGACTTAATTGCAACACAATAAGAAAATTCCGCTTCGCATAAAAAGGTTATATAAAACTGAAGTAAAACAATGATAGCTTGTTTTGAAATATTGGGGAACTCTTCTGACATCTCGCTCGCCCAGAAATATTTCTATTTTTATTTCAAATAAGTCACTGATGACTTCAATTATATTTTCATTGTCACTTGCATTCAAGCTACTGGTTTATGTCACGTTAAATGGATTCTGAACCCATGAATCGTCCTTACTGCGGCAAAAGAGCTGATTTCAAGTTATGTAGGTGTTCTAAAAATATTTTGGGGACTTCTTCATTCATGTAAGGTAGGAAAACATTTAAAACCATTAGATTCGACTTATGAAATCCAAAATTGTATTTGTTTATAAAAAGATGCAATTCAATCTTTTGTATTAAAAAATGTTATACCTGTTCCTCGTTATGATAAGTTAATTGCACTTTGTAAAAATATCTGCCAGATATGCAAGTTTTATCAAGAAGGAGTTTTTAAAACTTCACTAAAATATTCTCCTGAATTATTTTGTGCCTTCAAAAGTACCAACAACTCACTTGCAAGTTCTAACAGTCTGAATAATGCTTTTCCTCTGTATAGACATCTCACTTCAGTATGTAATAAAAGTGCTTTGTGCACACAACACATTTCATCGCTCAAAATTTTATTTAATGGGGATTTAAGTGGTTTCATAACATTTTTAAATTTTGTGGATATTTTTTGTCAACAGTATATTTTCTAAAAATTATTTCAGATCCGCTTTCGGTCCACTTGGTTTGTTTTGCAGCTTTGTGAAGTTACCTAACAAGAAGTAATTAATATGTCTTAACTGAATCAAAATTTGACACCTTAAATAGGGAGACAATTTTTTAAATGGAATATAGATAGAATTACTCGAAACATTTTACGGAACAGCTATTCACTAGTGTTCCGTGGAACACTGTTTGTGAAACTCGGCATTACGGGATTAAGATTACTGTATTTAAATATGAAATATTTACAATTAATCCCATGAATTAATGAGCAGACGTGCGAATATCGTCACACAAATATAATTTGGAACGTTCACTAACAGTCCAATAATTTTGATAGCACTCTCGATTTTCAAACATTTATTCACTCTATTTGAATTTGTTTAATATTGTCAAAAAGAGTTTTAATTGTTTCGTAGAACGTTACCTCGTGTATAATTGATGAGCATCGATGAGTTTTGGTATTCCGAAGAATCGAGCTGTTTCTTGCCGTAATCATGAAATGTCTTGAGAGAAGCGCCGACTTAGAGAGGATAAGCAGCTTGCGCGACCTCTCCCGACCTTAGTGCGCACTAATGCGTCTCGTTCCGCAGTCTTCGAAGACTTCGATAAGAATCGCATTGCAGTACTTCGGCCCGACTCATGAATAAAGCAATCAGCCAGGCTAGAAGCACCTGGTGCCGCCTTCTCAAGGAGCCGTAGGCCTGAACATATGGCGGCTCTCATGCACTCAAACAAAGCAGTGCCTCGTCCCATTTTCCAGAAACTGACGACGATGGGATGCATTCTTTCAATGAATAAGAAAGGAATTGGAAATTTTGCAACGAACTCAGATTCGCGCTATATTTCAATTAGTATGACATGTTTGCATTAATAAATCTTTCAGCAGATAAGAATGTTCAACAACATTGTCCTTATGTCTGATATGTTAATGAGTTTCTATTCACCAGGACGCTATTAAAAATAATATAAATTCAATAAAGACCAGCGAACCAAAAGCTCATATTTTTAAAGACCAGATAATAATTTTATCCCTTATTTTTATCAGTCACTTCAATAAAACAAAATTATATTTTCAATTTTGATTTCCAAACTTTATTCGGAAGAAGCTTTCGGCAATTAGCATATTCGTCTACAAAATAAATTTCAAATTTTTGAAACATTACAAAAAAAATTGTAATGTTTCAAAAAATGGAAATTTATTTTGTAGATTAATATGTCAATTGCCGAAAGCTCATTCCAAATAAAGTTTGGAAATCAAAATTGAAATATATTTTTGGTTTATTGAAGTGACTGATAAAAATAAGGGATAAAATTACGATAATATTATACAACAAAAATATTTCACAAAAGAGGGGGCAATCACACCACACATGACAAATAAGAAAATAATAAAACACTTCAATTCTATCTAACCGTTCAATTAACTAATTCACTGACTTTAATTACTTTTTTGCTCAATTTTCGCGGGGGGGGGGAGGTTTGGGTAAATGAATACATCATACATAATGTGCATTATCGTTTGTATCTTCTCATACTTGTTGCTTGAAATAATCTGTATTGTAGAAAATTATATTTATTAGCACGGAATTTATATTACTAATAAAAATTTAAACGGGTGGTGCAAAGACACTATAACACGGTAAAATTATTCCTAAAACCCACGGAAAACCACTGAGGAGGGGCGCGTGGGAGGTACTGGACCTTAACAAAAGGTAGAAATTACCGTTAAAAATATGACAAAAAGCATAGTTTTGTAACATCAGAATGAAACCGCCATGTTTAATTACTCTCGATGTGGCGGCTATTACTTTACATTCTGCTATTGTTTTTAATTATTTTCATCCTGAAATACGAACGCCAGTAAAATATAAAAGGTTGATATAAGAAACAAAAATTTTAATAAATATGTTAGTTTATATATTTCTTATTCTTTTAGAATCGCGTTATGACATGATATTTTTCATGGATCGAGACTAAGTTTTTAATCTACAGAAAAAGGTTGTCAGAATATTATGGCAGGTTCCACCAAAAACTTCATGCAGGGGGCTCTTTTGTTACGAAAATGGGAATAATTACTCTTACTTGCCAGAATACTCAATCACTGATGCTATTTGTGGTAAATAACAGTCACATATTCTCAAAAAACTGAGATGTGAATAGCTTTGATCCCAGAAATAAAAATAACTTACACAACGAATGGAAGTTCTACTTCACTATGGGTTTAATGGAATATGATTTAATACTAATATTAATACCACGACAGATGATTATGCTGCCATACTCGACTCTTGAACTTCAAAAGTGTCATTATTATGTAATAAATTTTTTGCCAATTGCAAAGACTGATGAAATAATTTCAAACGAGAATTTCTGAGAATCTTAGGTTGTGTGTGTATTTCTAATTTGGTGTATTTATAATGTAGAAATGATTTAAAGCGAGAATTGTTGAGAATTTCAGATTATGCATTTACTAATACTTAAATAAAAATATTGAAATCATTAAAATTTAATACAAATGACTGTGTAAAGTCTGACCAAATAACTTCAAGTGAGAGACCAAATAATTAACAACATCACACATTATTACAACTAAAGTAATTAAATTAATCGGACTTTATATTATGAACGCAAAGAATGGCCAAAAGTACGAAATGGAATAATTTAATTTAATTAAAACGTATTGTTCCCAACATTCGGGACCTCCTCAGTTGTTTAATTAATGGTCATTATTTGTGTTTTATTAAAAATCATTAACTTTTTTTTAAATTTATGAGTTGACAGATTTCGTTTTTTTACAGGCAAAATATTCCCGGCGCACAGGATGTTTTTAATAATGCGTTACGCAACGCGTTTTAAATAAATTAACGTAGCTGTAAATTTCGGAATTTTCAGAATCGAACTAATACAAATAAGACCCTGGGCACCCAACTAGGATGTAAAGAAATTCTATGGAACTCCTGATCATGACATGGAACTCCAGTGACGCAGCAATCACAGTGGTGACGCTGCTTTCTTCCGTATTCTTTCTGTAAATTTAATTAATGCCCAATTACAACGAAACTCTGCACATGCTTATTTCTTCTTCTTCCTTAGCTCTGCAGCTTATTCAGGGCTCGCCCCACCGGATCGATTGCGGACTGTCATCTTACATGACACATTCCGAATTGGGACTGATATGTAGCCACCATATCTAGTCTCCAGCAGTCTTAATCACAGTCTCCGTGACCATGACTACACAAAAATCCAAGCCCATGCCAGGATTCTAACACGGAACCTCTGTGTTGTGAAGCAGCGACGCTAGCCACTAGACCACAGGAGAATGGCCACTTTTATTTTCTGATGTTATGTTATTTGAATCATTCATTATTTTCAATACAAAATCAAGTGATCGATACGAACTACCCGACTTTACTAAAATGAACCCAGAATTATCATGCAAAATAGATATTTTTATTAAATATTTATTTTAATATTTCAAACAACAAACAGAAATTCAATTATTCAGTAAAAATACTTGTCTTTCAAATATTGACTTAACCTAAATCATTTATTTTAAAGAACCAATATTGACATCACAATATATAGCTTCCCTGCGTTTCTTACATCCATAACATAAAACAAATGATAGCAAATTACATAGTAATTATTCAGTCAGAAATTGAATACGAAATCTGTAACTAATCTTCTGAGAATGCGGAAGGATATGGAAGTGTGAGATTTATTAACCATAAAATAAACCTTAATTGTCTATTAAGAATCTTGGTGTAGAATGCAGTAAATAAATTACGGTTCCAAGCCCAATCACGGCGTATTTTTTGTCCTGCATGACAATAACATTTTCTGCATGACTGTGTACTCGCATAAATAGTGGAAATTGATTTACTTTAAATTCCAACAAAACAAACGAATTTTCAAAAAGAATAAAAAACCTTGTACGCAATGCGTAGGATTGTTGGGGGATATTCCTGCTGTAGCAAACCACTTAAGGCTTGGCAAAAAGTCCCTCTTCTTGCAGAAAGGGCATTCTTCAGATTCGGAGGGTCTCCATCCGGCTGTAAATAATGATGTAGACAGTTTCGCACTACTGCGCCCGCAAACCTATTATTTTATCAGGTCCCCGGAATAAAATTACTGCTCAACTCCCGATGTTGAAGAATAAATTGAAAATTCCTGTCTCAGCATTTTACAATTCTTTAATCAATCGCGTTCAAGGGACTTAAATTAATACAATTCCCGTAGAGAGAACAGATGAAAGAAGTAATTTCCGTATAGGAGACAAAAGACGGGTCTCTAGTTGAACTTATAATGAACCAAAGAGAACGGTAGCTGCTACTGGCGACGTAATTCAGGAAATGAAATAGGGAGAACAACTCTTTCCGCCAAGCTTACATGTCTTTGAGGAGAACTTCTTTTGAGCCGCCAAAGCAACGCTAAGCGCCTGAATGGCGCAGATCGAGTTTCGCTGAGTGGGGGAAAAATTCAATCGATGAGTGGGGAAAGGAAAATTAATTTCAAATCAATTAACGAAGAGTAGTTCAAACCGTTTTCATTGACAGCGGAAAACGTAATTCAATTATACCTGCCGCCTTCCTAATAGCTTTTTGAATAATTGTTGCAATTATTTGACGTATTTTATTATTTACCTCGTTAATTAGTTGTGACATAAAATATAATATTTAATAAAATAAAATGTTATTTCTACACATTGATATAATAAAGTGGTGTATTCAGAAATCAAGATGGACATTTCTGGTTGAAGTTTGGGTCAAGTCTGCAAATTATTTACTCATACAAAGAACTCCTACTTACTCGTCGGCAGATTATAATAGGACATTCAGATAACCCTCGTCAAATACACGACAATGTGATCCTGCCACTGGAACTGACAAGTTTCGTCAAAATGATGAGAGTCGCAATAATTGGCGGGTAGGGGAGGCTCGGCTTTGTGGCCTTACCAAGAAGATTTAAGTGGATTCGAAAATTTCCAGTAACGAAAATAAATTACCGATTTACATTCATGGACTTTAATAATTTTTAAGAGTTATCAACAATAATTTAGGGTCTTATGTTTTTATAAGAAGAATATAATTTCATACTTATTAAATGGGTTGAACCATTTGTGCTGCATTATTCCCAGTAATTTCATAGTTTTTTATTACTTTTAGGTAACGTGCATTCTGGCAGTAATATTTCTGGTTTTATCCTTTTATGTAGTAGATGCAGAATTCAAGCCATGCGAAATAACTTTTTTTTAGGACAACATTCTTATATTATTCGTATGAAATGAGAAAATAATAAATAATTATTCAACAAAGTATTGCTAAGAAAATTTACCTAATGTTTATTTTGAAGAATTAAAAGAAGATTAGGTTTTATTAATAAAAAGAGAAATAAAACGAAGCACAAATTATGTCCTGTCAGCCAAACAATCACGTACAGCTTTCAGAATCAAAATTCAATTGTTTATAATATTTTTATACGTCGTAATATACTGTATACCTGTCGATTAATTTAATTAGTTTTGCTGGAATTTTTATCCGGTTTCCAACCAAGTGCCGTTCACCGAACACAACGTTTCGTCGACAACTAACATCCTCGATAAGTAATTCTCCTGCATAAATGGACTTTCAAACAATTTTCTTTTATTGATGATTTTGAAATAAATTAATTGAAGACTTATTTGCTTTTAATTGGATATTGTTTTTTAAAAAACTGATAAATTGTTAATTAATTTCAATACCAGGCCAGAAAAGTATTATTATTGTACTTATTTATAATGTTATTTTTACAAATTGATCTTCGATTAATAACACTTACAGTAAATTCAAACGTCTGCCAGCGGACAAAATTCTTCATTTAAACTAAATACAGGGTGTTTCATATTGAAAGGGACAATAGGAATAATATAATACAAAATCTGTAATTGATTTATTTTCTAGAATAAAATAAATTATGAAACTACAATTATACTATTTTATCTGGCAGCAATGAAACGATAAACTACCCCATCGCTGGATTGGCCGTGCCGGGTCAAACGATATGCCATTACTTTGTTGACACCCGAGATCCTCAGATCTAACTAACCCTTTGGGGTTTTGTTACAGACAAAATATTGATGCCTCTATTTTCTCGGGACTTATAGCAACTGAAGCAACTTATAACTGACGTTCTCGAGACATTAGCAAAGGATGTTCTACGACGAGAATGGCAGGAACTGGAATACCGCAGACGGATACCGAAGGATCATACATAGATACCTTTTTATCACTGTAAATTTGATTTAGAGAAATACAGTACCTCAACGTTCACCAATATGCATATTTAGTCAAACTCAATATGAAACACGCTAATTTTTAATATTATTATGCAAACCAAATTCTGTCAGTTAATTGCCTACGATTTTATATAATTAGTCCTCATCTAATACAGACTCTATACTTTCAAAGTATCTAAATATTACGATACATTTCAATTACAGAAATATTTTGTCTTGTTAGTCTTGCCTTTTTGATAATTATAGGGGCTCCACAGCACGTTCACTCACAATACATAAAAAATAATAATCCTTCAATTTTATTCAACCTTTTGTAGGTTTTCACTTCATATCATAATGAGAACTAAGAACCATAACAACAAACTGGTTTATTATATATGTAAGATAATGTAGGGCAGCCGTTTTCTGAGTTATGTTATATACCCAAAACATGATGCGTGTTATAAGGTGTTCTACGGTTACTCCTTAAGCGTTCATCCAATTGCCGTGAAATGTTTTGTGTTTAGCGTTATTCGTCCGAAAAGAGGATTCTGTTGATCTTATAAAGATTTAGGATCCTTCCTTCCACTCCCCCCTCCCCCTCTCAGAGCACAAAATCGTCCCATGTCAATCATGTTCTCTTAGACTACATGTTTGTACCTTGTGATTTCCTATACCATTCATCCGATTGCCTAATAATTTTGGTGTATTGTAGTTCTCTACCCAAAGAAAGAATTTTTTGATCTTTTAAATATTTGTATTCCTTTCTTCCCGCTTTGAAGTAAAATATAGATTATGCCCTCACATAGCCTGACCAACGATATAATGAAATTAATTTTTTCTGTAAAGTAATGCTAAGGTTTAAATAACATTTTATTTCAAGTTATGACAGTTTTTAATTAGTTAATAATAATGTAAACTGTTTTACGAGGCGCAAAGAAAATTATTCATAATGGCGACTCTGGTGCCCGAAACCGCTTATCCAACAATCGTGAAAAACAATTAAAATTACGAATATATAAAATGTTATTTTAAGCTTTATAATCATAAATAAATTAATTTGACTGGCTAACACATTATTTCAAAATAATCGGACCAAAGAGAACATGATATAATACTTAAATTTAAGTAATATTTTCTTTGAATAATCATACTTTTAAGTAGTTAAAAAGTATTCAAAACGTTTTACAAGTTACAGAGTAGTTGATTGAGGTACATTACATAATGATCAGCGCCACACACACTGAATTTTATTTTTGGAAGACGTATATATTATGAATGACTAGGGGTTTCTATTTAATAAAATCACTTGAGCTGTAGGATAAAATGTAAAAATTTATTTATAAAAAAGAATCACTTAAAGAGGTCCTTCGCGTTATTAAAAACAAATAAATTAATGACAGGAATATTTTTAAATTTGAGGATTAATTACGTATTGGGGTAAACAAGTTCAGCAGTGATTTTGTTCACTTGACGAACCTGTTTTATCTTCATTCGTATCTCGACGCAGTTAGTGGGTGACCGGAATTTCCTCTTCCCTCGAGTTGAATTATACATTTTTCCTAGGCCGGCGGAAAGTGGGACGAACCTGGTACTGCCGGTGATCGAGGAAAAACCAGTTTACTTCCTTGTTCACAATACCTTCTCACTAGCAACAATTCACACCTCTGCCTTGTCGCCTTCTCAATGTTTTGAACAACTCTTCTCCTATGCCTCCTCACCTCACGTCTTACACAACTCTCCTTATCTGTCTCCTCGCCCTCTCAACGTCTAGAACCATTCTGAATATTTTACCGCTTTTCGCATCCCAGATAAACTCGTAAATCCCTTCTCCAAGGGAAAACTATCTCACGTGATGTTTCTTCCGTCAATCCTCATGTGTCCGTCCAGCGCGAGAAATTTTCCATAACACAGGGAACAGTGTCTTTCGGAAATTTTTAAGGGTGAATTTTCCTTCAGAAAAACAAGCTTAGTATTATAAATCCGCATATAGGCACGTCTGCCGACCGGTAGCCTTGCGCCAGAAAATTCCATTTCTACCTGCCTGCCGTCAGTTAGAAATTTCTTGGTGAATTTTTGGATCCTTTAAATTTCTTAAAGTTTGAACAAAATTAGGTAGGGGTCCTACTGCGCTACAATATGTATCTACACACATAAAGAGAAGATTCAAGTAACTGCTTCGATGTATTATTCCGGTTTTTTTTATTGGTCCTATTTGTCAGTATAAGTAAATTTATTGACTGTTCTATGATGCTGAGTCATCGCGGTGGTTATGATGTCATAAAGTATGGGGCGTGGCAAGATAAATTTGGTAAAATCTGACGCTCTCCCTGATGGGTTAAACGTCTGTTAACAAAGAGGTACTGTCTGTTTAAATTCTTAAGAGGGCTAAGGTAAATTAATTCCCGGGATTCGCCAGGAACCCAGCTTGTTATTATTGTTCTAGTCGAAGCTACTGATATTAAGTGATGAAAGGAAATTTTACATGTATGCATTGTGAGCGGTGTGAGAAATATAGAGGGACCGCGGCCGGTGCGATCGCCTATTGACGGCCCAGCATCCTGGCGATGTCACTTTCTCCGATACTCCTTGTTACGGCTAACAAGAAAGTTCCACTTGACGAGACATCCGCGTGGCTAGCCCTCGGTGCACTGCCTTCCTCCCCCAACCAAATGAACCTTCAAATTGTGATGTGTGCACACGCGGACCCTTTAAAGTTCCCACACAACGTTCTTTCTATTCATGCTCCTCAATAGAAAGTTGTAGGTACAAATCTATTCTGTGCTACCGAGGAGACTACGACAAACTGAAAATCAAAATACATAAAAAATATAACTTGTTTCTAAAGACACATAATTATTCTATATTTAACGTGAAATTCGCAAAATTTATTGAATAATCACTTCGGAATATTTGCTTTAAAAGTTAGTTATAGAAACTCAAAGAAAATATTTTGATTTGTTCATTACAAAATTATTAACATTTATAAGATTTTATTTAAATTATGGTACGTTTCATTTCTTGCAGTTCTCGAAATTTCATGCAGAACATTCTCCCCTGTAAGAATTTTTTTTAAAAAGCTGAATTCTAGAACACAAGAAATGCTTTCAATCATAGCTCAGCTCTTCGGGCTATGAAGCTGAAGGAAGGGATAAGCATAGAAAAATCCCGAGTTTAGGCTTCGTATATTTAAAGGGTAGCCTGTGTCAGGTCCAAGATTCCCGGATACCTCAGTTGGTATGATTATCGTGTTCTTGTGGAAGTCATGACTTCGATTCTCGCTGTGGTTGATTTATTTCTGTATTAAACCCATAAAACTTTAGTGTTTTTAATCATCCATACGGCTAATATATTGTTATATATTTTTATTAGTGAAGCTGTTTACATGTTTAAATTTTCGTTTCAGTTCATTTTGAAAGAAATTATTCTTTAAAAAATAATATTATTGTACTTGCATTAGTCATTGGGGAATTTTATCTAATTATCGGTTAATATACTTTCTACAGTATTCAAAGGTTCATAATTCTACTTGATTTAAAAATGAAACGACTATATTTTAATAGTTTCTTAATTAACAGAAGCCTGTCTCTTGCCAAGACTATTTATAACCCGGCTCTTAAGGTCAGCTTTCAGCAACCGAATGATATTATTCTGCTCCTGCAGTGGAATTTGCAGTGGCCGATGAAATATCCGATAAAATCTCTAGATTATCCGTTAAATTTGCGGATTAAGTTATTTTAATTCTCAAATGAAGCATATTTAAAATTTTATGATACTACTGAAGTATTTTATAAATATTCACTTTCAATCTATATTTATTATCTTAATATTTTTTTTCTAAAATACATTGATTTAAGCGTAGAACTATAGGTAATATAAATTAATACAGTAGCAGTCAAATAAGTTGGAAATAAATTTTAATGAAATACAAAATTTTAAACGTATTAATAAATAAATTATTTTTGGAATCTAATTAGGTGGAAATATAATTTTTTTAAATCATTTATTTCAAGAATTCAACTATAGTCCAATTTGTTGCTACGATACAATGCCAACATTATTAAAGTTATTTTAAGGTTCATTAATATAACCAGTATATTTTGCTGCTTTTTGTATGGTAGTCCCATATATATTTGTGTTTCTTCATAGAGTTTTCGATTTTTTCACTTTCTTAATGTGTCTACTATCTATCTCTATAATAACTACAATATTATTTTTATTGTTATAAATGTTTATTAGTATTATTATTGTGTTTTTTTTAATTTGGTATCTGGCCGTTTATAAAAATTGTTTGCTCATGTATTAAATAATGAATATATCTGGAATGAATAGTTCTCTTAGGTTTTTAATTATGGCAGTTTCTTGATAAATTTTATTTATTTTACACGGAGGAATGATACCCTAAACTCTACAGGTACTAGAGATGTGGTGATGGAGAAACCCTAAGATGTGTATAAAATGCTCTTTTTTGCCTGTATGAACCAGTATGGAGACTATGGGCGGACACACTAAGGCGATGTGATTGGATACAGCGATGCCTTCAAGCTCCCCTTGGAATAGATGTCTAATCTATATATATGAATCCCTATTTCCGTTGGTCGCTCCATATCTTGAGAACGACTTTACCGATTTCATTCATCTTTTTTATAAGTTTTATACTTATACAAGGTACTTCCGGAAAGAAAAATGAAGAAAATTCCGCAGAAAATTGGAAAATGTCAGAAAACTTAACTACGAGAAGGTTACTTTCTTTCCGCGCGTTTGAATTTCCAACTTGAATGTGGGTTGCCTGTCTCCCCAGCCTGGACCACCTCCCATCTCCCCCCATATTGCCCGCACTATGTCAATTTTTGGTAAGTTTTGATAGGCTAACACGTGGTATACATCATTCGGGGTAAGCCTCGGCTATTACCCCTAGTAGCGAGGGTGAAGGGAATATTTTAAATAAAAAAACGGCCAATATTTTTATTATATAAATACATTTTGGATCAATAGCAGTATAATTTAAATCCCATACATAATCAAACGGGAGTTTTCTTAGGGGTGTAAGTTGAGGGGCATCACATAAAAATAACCAGAAAACAATCGCTTTAAACAGTTGAAATGTGAGCCATTGAGTTTAATTCTGACACAAAATATGCAATTTAAGTTATAGATCATCCCCTAAGAGGAGATGGAAAGGGGTAAAGCAGACTTCCAAAAACTATCTTTAACGGATGTAACAATTTTGTCCAAATTTTGAACAGGTGTTCTTGGCGAACTGAACTCAACACAATTAGGGTAATACTTAGCTGCAACCACTTGGGGCGGGGGTGGAGGGCGGTTATTTTTAAAAATCCATAAAGTGCCGTTATTTCCTTCATTAATTAGATAGCATTCTTCGTTACTCTGTTTGCATATAATTTCTACCCTGAGGGTGAAGGGGGCGTCATATGAAAATAAAAGAGTGAAGTTTGGTATCGATAAAGGTCCTATCTAAGTCTTCAGTCTGACATTTTGAATGTGAATTAAATTGCAGTTCATTCCTTAACAAGGACGGAACAATTTTGATTTAATTTTGTTTCCATATTCCTTGCGATCCAAAATCAAAGGCTTTGGAGGTAAGACACGGCTAGCACCCCTAGCGGCAGGGAGTGAAACTTTTATGTGTAATGAACGCTCATAAAAGAGCCGAAAAAAATTCTTAAGGTCAATATCATTTATAGTGCTTCTCCAACAATATTCGTGTATAATTTCAACCCCTTGCAACACGTGAGGGGTGAGGGTGGAAATGATACATATGAAACATGTTACATTATGACTTTTAATATGCGATTTAAGTAAAAATTCATTCCTTAAATGGGGGAGCATTTATATTCTGTTAGAGCACTGCAAATATTTTTAACTCTGTTATTTTACTGGGTGTATTTTTGAATCCCTCGAGATACTGGAAGTATATTTGATGTTCATATTGTGACGTTTCCGATTTCGTTTGAATCATGTGTTGAACAAGAATTAAATAATGTACCGGATAATATAAATAAATACCCGGGCAACGCCGAGTTCACAGCTAGTGCCTAATATTAATCAATCGGGGTAGTACTGAAATATCGTCCTAGAGAACGACTTCTGTGGAGACATTTACGAGTATTTCCTTTTGGAGAAAGTTGGATCTTGCTTATTGCCCAAGATGAGGTCACATCAAGTGTTTTGGGGAAAGGATAAACTTTGGCTTTTGTGTGACGAGAAGCAGATAGAAATAAATCACCACCGTTTATCCCGGGATACTAGAAGGAAATTGTACTACGGTAGTGAGGGAAAACTACGAGACATGCAGGCGACAGTTTTACTTCTCATAATGTTTTTTCTTTATCGTCATTTGTTTCAATTCTTGCAGTAGACGTAATTTGCAAGTAGCGCTCAACCAGTATTCTGGTGTACGTCACGGAAAGGAAGAAACTGGTTCTTTAGTATTATATCATTTTAACCCATCCAAGCACAATACATAGTAGTAACCACTATCGTTGTTATTGAAAAATTTTAAAAAAGTTTTCATATAATTGTAAAATATCATTTTTTGAAATTGTAAATAATATAAGCAGAAGAAATTAATATAGAACAAATAATTATTCCATTTTTGGAAATTTAGAATAAAACAAAAAAACGTATTTGCATGTTATCAATCTTTTTGAACAACTATGTGTTATGTCAACATTAAGGACATATTAATCTAAAACACAACTAACTACAAAAGAATTAAATACAGCATCAATTTGTATTTTAGAAACAATATAAAACAGTATACGTCATCTACTGCGGTCATATAAAATAATATTAGGTTATCGTCTCTGCTTCTATGTTTGTTTATTGCCCCCCTCCCCTATCCCTGTTTCCCTATTTTTTTATATATCAACATTGCACTGCAACTTATACAAAAGCACTTATTAAGTTTACTTTTATTGACGCACAGGAACAAATATTGTGGACACATGTATAGCGGGTTAAATTATTCTCACTTAAGTATTGCCCATTTATCTATTTCAATTTTAGAGAAGTTTACTCTTCAAATATATTACAGTTTTTAATTTGGTAAAAAATTATGAGAAGAAATCGGTTTAAAATAAGTCACTGCTCCAAAGAAAAAATAAATTTTATTTTCCCATTCTTGGTCGATTAATAGAAGTCAAGGAAACGTGAAAGATCTTTCCCTTTCTTATAGATTTTGAAATAGATTTCTCCTTAATTTGTTTGATAGAATTAAAGCAATATTTAAGGGAGTTGAAAGCGGGAAACAGAGGGGAATTTAATACGTGAGGTGCCTTAAACCTTACACGTAGGATGGCGCGGGCAGCCATTACTGTCACGCTTAAAGTTAAGTGCTCTCATTAGAAGAACGCTGCATTGTCTGCGCCTGGGCCCAGGAATGCGATTTATTAAAGATCCCAGGATAATTTATGGGAACTTCGGGTGGAAGGAGAGCATGGATCTGGACTCATGGGAAACAGTATGCTCTTCAGTCTGCTCCAACTGGGTGACAAATATCTCGGAGGGGGTTGGTGGAGCTCAATAAAAAAGTTATTACTTAGGAATTAATAAAAAATATTTAAAGATTTGGTTCTTGTCATAAAAACGTTGCTGGGTGTAGTCTTTGAGTGTATCGCATTAACTGTCATTCGTCTATAATGCTGACTTTAAATATATTACAGTGCCCTAACAGCATTATCTTATCAAAAAAAGTAATAATAACAGCAGTGACGCGTGGGCCAAATTCGCAACCCCTTTATTTAAGGTACAAAATTTCCAGAAATTCTAAACAACTTTTCTGAAAGAATGTAGTTATTATTGAACAGGGTTCAAATTTTAAGCTCAGATTACAAGTTATTATTAAGAGGTGTGAAATTTATGCCGATACAAATCGTGCCACCCTGAGCGGATCAACCTCAATTCCTTCTGAATCACAGAATTTCATCGAACAAGCATTGTTTCTTCAGAGATATACAAAAACTTCAGTCAAATATATGATATATCACCCTTTTATTTTATCATTGGTACCGCAGTAATTTTTAGGATAGTATGTTGTTGTATTCAGTCCTAAGACTGGTCTGATGCAACCCTCCATGCGCACTTCCCTCTAATGCTAATTCTACAAGATCCTCAAGTCTTAAAACGTGGTCTATTAATCTATTACTTCTCTTGGACAACGTCATCAATATTGTTCGTTTTTCCCCTATTCTGTTAACAACTTCCTCGTTAGTGATTCTATTCACCCATCTGATTTTCAGCATTCTCCTATAACACCACATTTCAAAGGTTTCTATTATTTTCCTTTCCGCAACTCCTATCGTCCACGTTTCGCACCCATATAACGCCACGCTCCACACGAACATTTTAGCAACGATTTTATAATATTCACACTTATATTATCCGTAAGTAAATTCCTCTTTTAGTGGAAGCCTTCATTTCCTGTGCTATCCTATTACACGTCTACCATCCCTAGTTATTACGCTTCCCAAGTAGCCGAATTCCTTAACTTCCTTCAAAATATCCCTTCCCAATCTAAGACCCTTCGTTATTCCAATGTTTCCCACACTACATTCCATTACCTTGGTTTTCCCTCTATTAATCCTCATATTGAACACTTTCTCCATGACCATGTTCATGCCATTTATTATGGTTTCCAAGTCTTCTTCTGACTCTTAATACTACAATATCGTCGGTAAGCATAATGTTTTATTTCTTCTCCTTACAGTATGATTCCATATTCCGTTTTAACCTTCTTCATCGCCTGGTCTATTTATAGGTTCATCAGTCTTACTCCTTTCTTGATTACGGCTTTCTTTTCTTGATCTTCTATTCTAATTACAGCTGACTGCCTTCTGTAAAGGTTTTGTATGGTATATTTTAACAAGAATAAAGTTAATTTCTTCCAATAATTAGTACAGACTGACACCATGAATGAAGCTCGAATGTCATCTCTTCTGTGTTAAAATTTAAAATTGTGGAAACGTTTAATTAAAACTCTCATGGAAATAAATATATAACTCAGATTTAGTCAGTCCGGTCACCATATACGGAGGTTTACAATCAATAATAAACTCAAAATTTTTGTTTTAAAAAACCAGATACGTACACTCAGTCTTTTTTGACATTCCATAACTCTGTATCCGTTTAATGATTTATTATCTAACAATTAAGATGTTGAATAATTTACAGTAAAAATCATATATATTTATTTGTATAATCTACTGTTAATTAGTGAGAGTATTGAATGGAAAATTGCATTTCAGCTACATAATCTGTTCGGAAAAGAAATTAAAGACATTTTTAATTTACGTATAGTGTATGGTTTAACTGTTGCGGTTATATTATTAAGATAATGTTTAGTTGTAAGCCAAAAATTGTTTCTAAACAACTAAATGGAATGAAATGCATGCATCGTAGGAAGCCCGCATCTGTAAACAGGAAATAAATTTCACGTCGCGCTCTTATTTGTTTGCAGAGGATAAGCAAGTGAGAACTCCCTCTCGTATTTAGTTATTTCTATTTTATACTGTTTGCATCGCAATCATGTAGAGTGGTGGCATATATGTAATCTACAACCCCCTGCAGTTAGTTGCGCAAACATGAGAAATCGCGGCACAGTTCTGCTCATGTTGATGACACGTGCGCTTCCCATAACTTAGTTTGCGTGAGAAGGAAGACGCGTCGTCATGGTAACACATGAGATTAAGCTTCCCAGTGTGGTGTTGATTGCGAGCCCGGCTTGTGATATTGGTACGGCCTCACTTGCTGCTAAGTAGCACGCCACGGTTTTTAGCCTGTGAATCAAATTAACTGAAACATTTACCTCACGACTAACAGAATACATACATATATTGCAGTTACAAATTTGACAAGTAATAACGACACACATAATCTTTATAAAAGAATAAAGAAGACCAAACTGAGAGGAATAATTGGAAATTATTATTTAAAATTTTAGACATAAAAAACCAATTTGTCTTCCCTACTAATCATATACATTTATTACCCACTTAACTCTCTTCCATCTGCTTCAAAAACTTTACTATCAATTAGTAGGCTAAAATCATATTCCTGATTTTTAAATCTTAACCGTTTAATAATTTTTTTTCTAAATTTTAAAATATGACATATCCTCGTCTTATTACTTTGCTTCAAGGACTCAATCATTTCACATTCCTTGTATGAACGTACAAAACTTATGAAACTCGGAGTTTTCTGATTTTCCTTATAAATAAAATACATTTTGAGATATTTATTGGGAAAGGAGCAAATCTCCATTAATATCATAGGAAGGGAGAAATCGCTTTTTACTTGCACGAGTGTCTGAGTCGTCAAAAGAAGAATAAAAATAGGGTCATCATAATAAGCGAGATCTTTATTACCCGTTTTTGCCCCAAAGTAATTAACCTTGATAAATTTAATAAATAAGAATACCCTGATCTAATTCGTTTCAAATGCAATATTTAATTTCTCTTGGTTACCACATTTGTTTGTAATATAGTGTTTTTACCCAGCAAGTAATTTTGTTCAAATACAAAATTAAATTAAATTAAATCGCATTAAAATTTTCTTAATAATTAAATCCCTCATTTTTTCATTTACAACATATATATATATATGTCAAGGGTAATATAATACTTAAAACTAAATCAAATTGTATTTACCTAATGATTCATATTATTATACATGTAAAATGTTTTATAAGACAATGGGCTGACGATTGAGGCACGTTATATAAAGAACGGGGATGCACACAACCGCTTTTATTGTTTGAAGATGTATGTATCTATACTCATTAAGAGATGGTTCAAGTATCTTCTCTTTATTGTAAATATAATTGGCTGATTTAAGGTATCAGTAGATTTCTGGACTGGGTTAAGATACTGACATGACGGCCGTGGTTATGATGTCTTAAAGTAGTGTACATGAAAAGGTAAATTTTTCAAGCTGTGTTGCTATTGGTGTTGATTTAAATACAAAGAGATTATATACTATAGCTACGAACTAATGTAAATGAATTCCCGTGCATCGCCAGGCACCCAGATAGTAGAGAATAAAAGTTAGTCGCTCTCAATAATTACGTACCAAGATGTAATTGAACATCATGAACGTCAACTATAACTGGACAGAAATAAAACGTTAGTCTTCTCAAAAAATAATGATTAGTCATCCACTGGTCTGAAATTGTAGTGTGTGTAGGTAGGATCTCACTTTAACAAAAACTTGGTAGAAAAAGATATTTCTGAAAAAATTTGACCATCGAAATACTTTTAATAATTAACGAGTAAAATTTATTTAGAAAAAAAGTCGTTTTGTGGAAGTTGTTTTCTACTTTCATAAAATTATAAGTTTTTGATTAGCGTAACTGCGATGAGCCATGAACACCTAACGGATATCAAGTTTGTTTTTTAACCTTTTACCCTTATTTGACAACGTTTAGTGAGCCGAATTATAATTTGTGAAAATGAAAAACAGTCTAAATTCTTTTTTAGAATTATATCACAGCACGACGAAATAAGCATAAACCGCGGACATTTTTATAACTGCGTGGAGTTGTTAAAAAACGGAAGAACATCAGCCACGGGAGGACAAAGTCCTAGCCGGCCAGTTGAAATGTTAATTCCTTTACTTGAGTCCCTTAGTGTCGACATTATTCCTGAAGGCCGACATATTACTGTTGAAGAGAAAGAAAAAAAATAATTGCAGTGAGAGTTGATTCCGTTCATCAGACACATTCTCAAGTATGACAAAACAAGAGCAAGTTGGAACTCTAAATAGTTAACGCTATTAACACAAGGAAAAAAGGTTTGTGTAGACTTGAAAGAACGTTATGAAATATATGATGTCCCTTTTCCAAACAAGATTTTACCTTTTTTTAGAGCATTTCGACCAGACTCCAAAACTTAAAGCTCAACTGTCCGAAAGCGGGAAAAGTCATGTTGACCATCCTTTGGGACGACCGAGGCGTCGTCTCCTGAGATTATTGGGAATATCAGCGTACAATGAACAGTGCCTACTATTTAAACATTCTGTTGGACAACGTAAAGCCAACAATCTTTGCGGATCTCAAAAATGATATTGTGCTATTAGGGGAGTCCTAGAGGAAGAGAATAACATAAGAATTAATAAAAGGAAAACCATGGTGATGGAGTGTAGTAGGGGACAAAGTGGAATAACAAAGGGTGTTATATTGCGAGGGGATATCTTGAAGGAAGGTAAGGGATCATGCTACTTGAGAAGCATAACAACAAGGGATGGTACAACTTTTAAATGATTAAAGGGGTGTTATTTAAATTATTTAATGAAATTACTTGTTTTAGAATATAAAATGAAAATTTTATTTATATAAAAAAACAATCACATATAAGGGGCCCTGCGCGCTATTACAAATAAATACATTAATTCAAGGAAATGATTTTTAAATATCAGGGTTAATTACTCATAGGGGTAACCACGTACAGAAGACTTTATGAACTTGTTTTTATCTTCATTCGAATCATGATGCACGTTACTAGGCGACCTGAAGATCTTTCTTTCACGTCCTGAACAGTAGATTTTCCCTCTAACGGCGGAAAGTGGAATGAACCTCGTACTGCTGGTGATTGAGTAAAACCCATGTTTTTCCTACTCTGCCTCCTCATCTTCTCAACGTCTTGTACCAAACTGAATATTTTTCGGCTCCTCACCTGCCAGTACAACTCCAAGGTAAAACGCTACTCCATGTGATGTTTGTTCTGCCAATCCTCATGAGTCCTTCGTCCAGCGTTGGAAATTTTGCATGACTCAGGGAACTGTGTCCTTCGGAAATTTTGAATGGTGAATGCTCCTTCAGCAAAACAACCTTAGCATTACAAATCTGTAGACAGACATGTCCCTCGTCCACCAACGTGGAACCGGGAAATCCCACTTCTACCTGCCTGTCACCAGTTAGCATGTTCTTGCTAAATTTTTATATTCTTTAAAATTCTAATAGTCCGTATAAAATTAGAGAGGGGTCCAACTGCTCTACAAAGTATAGTAGACATAAAGAGGAGGATAGCACAGGCAAGGATGGCTTTCGCAAAAAGGGGAAATTTAGTTACGGCTAATATAAGCATGAATATTAGGAAATCATTACAAAAAATGTTAATATGTATTGTGATATTATATGGGTGCGAAACGTGAATGATATGAATAGCAGACATAAAAAAGAATAGAAGCTTTTGAAATTTAGTGCTAGAGGGGAATGCTGAAAAATAGATGGGCGGATAGAGTAACGGACCAGGAAGTTCTAAGCAGAATTGGGCAAGAGTGAACAATTTGGAGGACACTGACCAAGAGAAGGGATAGACTAATAGGCCACGGTTTGAGACATGAGGGAATTGAAAAATTGGCATTAGAGGGACGTCTGCGGGGTAAGAACAGAAGAGGGAGGCCAAGGATGGAATCTGCTAATCTAAGGGAGAATGTGGGATGTGGTATAAAATGGTTGTACAGGGTTGCATTATACCAGTCTTAGAAATGAATACGACAACCCTCAAAGAAAACGGATAATATTGCTCACAGACCAAGGAAAATATGGTTTAAGATGCTCATTTCATCGTTGCAAAGTATTAATTAAGTTTGAATGAACTTATAGGTACAAATGTACAAAATGGATGAAAATACAGTTGCATCTTTCTATCTATCTATAAAAGTTGTGTACAAAGTATACGAATCATAATTTCGTTGATATATGTTCGTATGTAGTAATTCAGGTAACCGAATTACGACAGAAACGGAACTATTTAATAAAATAGCAATGTACGTGTTGAGTGACGCTTAACCAGTGTAACCTTAATCATATTTTAATTCTTAATAAGTCACGTATTAATCGTATTTAAATTTTCAATAATTAAAGGAAAAGTCATTAAATTTACAAAAGCTTCACATAAGCCGAATCCGATTATTTATAACGCTGTCAATATTTAATGAATATGTATATTTAATTTTATTTGTCTTAGTAATTGTTGCACCGTTTGACATGTATTTAGAAACAGAAGAGAGAATTTTTAAGCTGATAAAATTACAAAGTATTAATAACTAATGTCTAACCTTTTTTGAATAATTAATTCAAATTATTATCTACTTATCGGATTCACTTTCGATAACTGATTTATATAATTACGTTATTATAAACTGTTACTACTCTTTTAAAAGGTCACTTTTACAATTAAATTTAAATACCAATTTCAACAAATTTGTCAGTGATTTTGAAACTATAGTAGCTTTTGAATCCAATTTGTGCCATAAATGTCTGTAATATTTATTATTTACAATTTTGAATCTGTTTCTATGTTTATTAACATGTACAACGGTGAATTGAAATTGCATAATGCCTGTATATACGTACCCACGTTTAGGACGTCGATGAAAATATAATGCAACAAACAATTAAATTCTCATGCATGACTATCATAAGAGAAACTAACAAAATTTAACCACCGGTAACAGCAGCCACAAAACATAACAAAAAAATACAGCAATTAAACTAATATTAACCAACACAGAATACGTAACAGATACTTATGCATACAATTAAATAAGAAATCGTTATTTTATATAATAGATAATACAAAAAATAGAAAAAAAGAATATTTAATTGAGGGGTTTGTTATTGAAAAGAAAAAGACTAATTCCACTTTAAAATTCAGAATTTAATATAAATAAAATATTTCAGCAAGATCATAGGAAGATGATGGCGGTGTCAGCCATAGAAACATTGTGGATTACAAATGACATCACCCGACTGTTATCCCGAGAACTCTTCATCCAGCATAGATGGTATTTGCAAATTATCAAGAAAATATTATTAAACAATAAATTTACATGTAACTTTGAAATCAGGGTACACTGTGGGTGAGTTGAGAAGCAATTTAGATTTCTAATGGCAATAGGCCTGACAAATGTGAACTCTTTCTAATTAAATGCAACGATACCCGTGAAGTTTCCGCGTCCGCATCCCGGTCTGCGTCGATGATGATGATGGTTGCACCTCCGGATGTCCTCTGTTCATCAACGTCCGGGCTGAATCTCGTGGAAAAATCGGGCGGAGGCTCCCTTATCTCCTTCCAGCGGCTAACAGTTTAGTTTTAGGTCAGCAGTAGGCGGCTTCTCTCCTTCTCTCAAGGGCTAACAATTTAACTTTTGCATCAACTGTCTTCCGTCTGCCAACACATTCTCTCTCGTCTCCTAACACCTTGTCTTCTTTTCGATAATCCCTTCCTACGAAAGCTCAGTGGGAAGTTACATAATTTCAAACCACCAATAAGCTGTTATACTCAAATGACTTATATGGGTTTGCTGTTTAAGAATTGCAGTCAATAGGAAAAATTTAAACCTGTTGGGACTAAATACTGCACGTGTTTTGCGTTTATCCGTACAACTCCAATTTTTTCACGGAATTTTCGTTTTCGCCAAAGGCAGCTCTCTAATTATTTACAGCGATCCCTTTTTTCGTGAATGGGTCCTCTTCCACATTCAGGGCCATCTTTTTATCACAAGGAATGCGAGTGTCACTCCCAACTAGGAAAAGCAGATGCACAAACTTAAAGTTTCACTTCGCGTATGTAATACATTACAGCATTATTACCAATAGTAAACAACCAAACAGACACGTCAGGAAAAGGGTTAATGAGTATTTAAAACAAATACAAGGAAAATTCAGAACAATGATCGAAGTGAATTTCCAAATAATTTCAAAAAAACCTAAAATACTTCGTCACGTGTTTGTACTAGGTAATAGCGATGGTCCACTTACTGTGCCATGATCGGAACATGATGGTAAAGGGTGATAAAACCAGGAAACTGATGATTTTTTTGCTTTTATGGTGCTTGCTGTGCAGTTGGATTGCAGCTATTTGCCCATACAAAAACTCCGTGGATTTAGTGGAGTGAACTAATTGAAGCGTGAAAACGATCTTCCAGGCCAACGAAATTTCTTGCAAGTGTTTGCATCTGAATATTCTAAACTAAAATAAGAAAAGCATGCTTTACTTCTTGGCTGATGCCATATCAACAAACGCCATTAGCCTCACATTTCCCACCTTACAGTAGAATTGGCAAGAAAAGAATATCTTTCCACGCAACCAGAAAGATACTGAAATGAATCTAGCACTGTCCATCAAATATAAACACTTATTACACATTACGTACATAGGTCTACTTAATATCCAAACACGTGATACACTTCATTTACTATAAGTACACAATCTGAATTTTCGAAAGCCCAACCTCAATTATTCAGTCACAGCTAACTTAATTCGCAATTTATTTTTTAATTGAATCTCTAAATTTGCTTTAAAAACAGGCAAAGTATATTATTTAAAAGTGTGTTAACAAATTTGGAGTGACAAAAGTGATTTACGGTACTAAAATTAAAATAGTAAAATGGTTTTATGGTGCATTATTTATTTTTTTATAATTATTTCATTTGTAGAAAGACATAGGCCAACACAAAGCCAAGAGTTGGAACTTTTGGGACAAAGGACGACTCTGGAAAATCCCGAAAGGGTACACATGATTTATTTTTGGCTCCTTCTCAGAACAGACTAAGGAGGGGATGATGGGTTAAGCCATAGGCAGACCAATAAGAGCATTGAAAATGGTAGAGAGGAACGGAGGAAATATTACCGTCGTCTCAGAGATTTTCTGCGACAGACTCTCCTGGTAAAGACGGCGCCACAGAACAATCAACGTCCGAGAGTGTTCCGGATTTTGGTAAGTGTTGGCTATGCATGATTACGCGACCACGTGTTTGTAACAAAAAACCACCACGTTTATCCTTGGGAAAAAGTGTCTCATTTGTTAGCCCTTCGGAATTGGTATATTTGTAGATCAGACCAATAAAAATTTCAAGTGTAATTTAATTTTACGTTTTGTTTATAATAAACTCATTTTACTTTACGTGATTTATTTTATTTAATTTCGCAGATGGCGCCCAAATTCCTGACCACGTGGTATATCCAGAACCATACCGTAGTTTATAGGAAAGTCAAAGAAAGCATCGGAGAAAAGAAAAATACTACCAAAGACATTAAGAAAGCAGATGGGAAACAAATTAAAAAAAGCAGAAAATGTGAAAAGATGGAAGGAATAATTAGAAGTGTTGTATCAAGGAGGAAATATAGATCAGTCAGTAATAGAAGAAGAAGAGGAGGTTAAGGATAAAGAGTTGAGGGACAACATTTTAAGGTCCCAGTTTACAGACCGCTAACGGATCTGAATGACTGTATACTGTCAGGATTAGTTAACATTCTAGCCGAGTTGATACGATCATCGGGCGCAGCTTAAATATCATGGCCGTTTAGGATATTTTTCTAATTCTACATAAATGTACCAATGAAGACTGGGGCTGAAAGATGCAAACAACACAGGATAATTAGTTTAGTATCTCATGCGTGCAAAACGTAAACGAAAAGAGTATACAGAAGGATGGAACGCCAAACAGAATGCGAGTTAGGAGATCAGTTTGGTTTTAGGACTAATGTAGGGACAAGTGAAGAAATATTAAGTTTTCAACTAATTTAGATGACAGGACAAGAAAACCCCAGCCTTCTTCATAGCATTTATAGATTTAGAAGAAGCGATTTATATTCTGAACTAGAACAAAATATTACAGGTTTAAAATACCTAGAAAGAATAATTATCCATAACCTCTACAGATGACAGTCAGCTGTAATTAGAACTGAAAGACAAGAAAAGAAAGCAGAAATCAAGAAAGGGGTAAGTCAAGGATGTAGTCTGTCGCCCATGCTCTTTAACTTATATATAGAACAGGCGATGCATGAAAGTTAAAAATGTATATGTGCCGACAATATTGCCGTGAAAGGGGAGTATAAGTATAAGTATAAAATCATATTCCATAAATCCTATAGAGAAGCACAAGCTTCAAGGATGTGGAACGAGTCAGAGATTTTACAAAGGTTGCTTTATTAATATTAGAATATACTGTAACTATTGATTACTTTTAACTTATAATAAGATTTTCTTAAGTTCTATACAGGAGACATACAATTTGTACCTTATATATAAAATTGATAAATATTTTTACATCCTATACTAAAAAATTAGTGTTCTATTTTTTTTTTATAATGTTCTTACATAATTATAAATATCTACCCTATGATACATTCAGCTTCATAAATTCTTCAACAGAGTAGAAGGATTTATTTTTAATTGTTTAATGGAGGTGGGAAGTTTATTAAATATGCTAATAGCATTGTAATGTACACCCTTTTGTGTAAATTTGGGAGTCATAAGAAGGATTTGAAACCATAGTAAATGGCATGAACGTGGTCATTCAGTATGATGTTTAATAAAGGGAAAACCAAGGTAATGGAGTGTAGTATGTGAAACAGTGGAATAACAAAGGGTGTTAGATAGGGAAGGGATGTTTTGAAGGATGTTAAGGAATTCTGCTACTTAAAAAGCGTAATAACTAGGGATGGCAGAAGTATAGTGGACATAAAGAGTAGGATATGACAGACAAGGAAGGCTGTCACAAGAAATGAGGAATTTATTTATGGGTAATATAATGTTAATATTCAGAAATCATTTGTAAAAATGTTCGAATGCAGCGTGACGTCATATGGGTGTGAAACGTGGACGATAGGAGATGCAAAGGGAAAAGTATAGAAGCCTTTGAAATGTGATGCTATAAGCGAATGCTGAAAATCAGATGGGTGGATAAAATCACTAACGAGGAAGTTGTAAACAGAATCGAGAAACGCGAAGAATATGGAGAACGTTGATCAAGAGAAGGGATAAATTAATAAGCGATGTTTTGAGACATGAGGGTCTTGTATAATTACCATAAGAGGGAATTGTGTGGCGTATGAACAGAAAAGGGAGGCAACGGATGTAATACGCTAAGCAGTTTAGGGAGTATGTGAGATGAGGCAGCTATGCGGAAATGAATAATCTTGCGTAATATGTATGGTTGTATCAGACCAATCTTTGGTCTGAATAACACAACAACAACATAATCAATATTTTTTTTAAAAATATATTAATTCAATCTTTGAAATAAAGTGCATACATATCCGGTCGAAAATACGTTATTAAAAGTTTCTACAATTGACTTCTTTCACGAAAGGAGTTATTAAGATTATATAGGCTTTTAACTTTTACTTTCATATTACGATGTGTGTAGTTGAAGAAATAATCACTTTAAGAACTATTCAAGACTATTGTAAGAAAATAATTTATTACAACTTACCTGCCAACATTTATTCTCAAGCCTTACCTTCTTTTCATGAAGTCTACTGCAAATGTTATAAATGTAATAAGAAAGTATTTAATGAACACTGAAATAATCTTGAGAAATTTGAGATTGTTTCAATCTTAAAGACAAAATATTATATGAATTGAAAATGTTTTACGTCAAAACTACTTTTAAAAAATAATATCCTTGGATTAAATGTTTCGTAACAATTAAATACCCCAGTACGGAAAAAGCATTCAACCTTCACTGCGTAATAACAAGAAAATTAGAGTATGAAGGACTAGTTTTAGCTTTTAAAGCAAGTAACATAAACAGCTTCGTTAAAAAATAATTCTTCTAATGCAAAGTAAATGCAGTTTTGTAGATATCCTTCATTTTAGCTTGATTATTTTCACCAATGCTTGCTTGGGAAAGTTAAATGCCAGTTTCTTTGGAATAGATATTGACTAGAATTACGATGAAACAATCAAATGCAATTTACCACAGATTTCCACCGGAGGAAATTTTTCATTTCATTCACGATTGCATCAAATATCCATTTCCCAGACTACATTCCCTCATTTCACGATCCATTCGTGAAAATTATTCGGATAATTAATTATTACTGAGAAATGTTACATCTCTGCGAACAACTGCCACCATGTTTTTCGCAGATGTTAACGGCTCCTGTGCAGCGTAAAGCGATTATCAGACACAATTATTCTGCACTGCGTTCCGGCCGCCAATGTGGGTCAATCCAGTCCCATTACAGTTTTAATTTTACTAATGACGTAGCCAGAAACAGTAGAATGTAAATAAAAACGTTGTTATGTGCTATTACTAATCAGTATATTTCCCTCTAATTGTATTGAGCAATAAAACGAAAATTCCATTTAAATAATTACTCAAAATGATACATATTTACAGTGGAAGCAAAAAGTGGCAACTCTGAACAAATAAATTTGAATTGCTTGCAATGACAAATTTACCTTTAGAAAAAAATATAATTGCTTTAACACACATTTTGTCGAAAACTTTCTGGACTGATTGCCTAAATTAATTGACGAGGGCGAATAAAGTGTTGTTGCATTTATCAATTTATTATATAGTTTAGAAAATTATATGTTGGCTTTAGTTAGTCAATATATACTTGTTTGTTGCAAGAAAAATTCAGAACAGGAAGATGCAGTCCATTTACTTAGAAACTACAAAGGCATTTAGCAATTGTGAGGTTTAGCATTGTAACTTGTTACTCTGTGAATTTCTGAGAACAATAATTAAATAATGCAAGTATTAATTACAGAATGTTTTCCAAGTTGAATGCGTGAGATCAAGTTTATACAAGAATCATCACATTACTATTAATATAAAAACGGATAAATACTGTAAGTAATTTATTTTGTCCGATTAACTGAAGGAATTAATTGTGATATTAAGTGAGACTAATTTTATTCAGGGGAAAAGTCGGCAGATAATGTTTTTACTACTCACTTAATGTTACTAAATAACAAATAATGACTTTGCGATTAATTTAAGAAGACAGGATGAGAAAAAACCGGCTTACGTAGATTTAGAAAAAGTACATGATATTGTGAACTGTAACACACTATTAAGGAATTTGAAGACCGCTGTAATAAAATACCGAGAAAGGAGGCTTACACATAACCTCTACAGAAGAGAGGCAGCAGTATTAGAATAGCAGATCAAGAAAATAAAGCAGAAATCAAGAAAGGAGTAAGGCAAGGATGCAGTCTTTTGCTCACTTATATATAGAACAGGTGATGAAGAAAGTCAAGATGGATTATGCAAAAGGAATCATACTGCAAGGATAAGAAATAAAAACCCGATGATATTGTAGAATTAGGGGAGTCAGAAGAAGACTTGGGAAACATAACAAATGGCATGAACGGGGTCCTAGAGAAAGAGTTCAAATGAAGATTAACTGAGGGAAAACCAAGGTAATGGAGTGTAGTATGTGAAACAGTGTAACAGCAAAGGGTGTTAGATTGGAAAGGGATATTTTTAAGGAAATTAAGGAATTTTGTTACTTGCTAAGCGTAATAACTAGTGATGGTAGAAGTATAGTAGACATAAAGAGTAGGATAGCACAGGCAAGGAAGGCTTTCGCGAAAAAGTGGAATTTACTTACGGGTAATATAAGTATTAAATCGTAGCTAAAAATGTTCGTATGGAGATTGGCGTTATATGGGTGCGAAACATGGACGATAGGAGTTGCGAAATGTGGTGTTATAGGCGAATGCTGAAAATCAAAGGGGTGGATAGAATCACTAACGAAGAGGTTATAAACAGAATAGGGGAAAGGCGATCAATATGAAGGACATTGATCAAGAGAAGGTATAGTTAATAGGCACGTTTTAAGGGTCTTGTAAAATTAGCATTAGAGGGAAGTATGTGGGGTAAGAAACGCAAGAGGGAGGGAAAGGAAGGAATGTGATAAGCTGATTATGAAGGACGTGGGGTGTGCTGTTTATGAGGAAATGAAAAGGCTTGCTCAAGATAGGTTAACACATCTTAGTATTGAATATCATTTTTACAACAATAAACAATGTTTATCTAAACTGAAGAAAATGTAGTTTCTATCTCTAGGGAAAATCATGTTAATTACCAAGTTGTTAGGCTACTTCCCTTATTTGCATTTCTTCACTGTATCTAGAGGTATATCATAAATTTAATATTAATGAGAAACGCATAGACCTGAGAGATATAAAGGCCTCAAGCACCAGAACGAATTTACAAAAAGAAGTAGTAATATATTACAATTAAAATCTACATTTCAACAGAATAATTGAATGATAAAGCGAAAAGGGATTTTTGATTCAATAACTTTCAAAATCCAATTACCGTCGATCAAACTACTGGAGTGGTATTTATAGAGTTGTAACCGTTGCCTCGAGATGAGTGCATATAAATTAATAATTTCAAATAAATTGTCAATTGTTGCAGCAGCGACGACTTCTCTGGTGCCATCTGATGTGTGAGGAATGTAAGTGGGGGAAACGCAGTGAGTGAGCGAGCGATTGGGACGCGAGGAATGCAATAAGAGTCCCAGGTGCTGAGGTTCATTCGAATTCTCTGATTTACCCAATGTGTTTCTTCCTTGTAAAACAGCCTTTATATACAAACAACTTAGTTCATTGTTTGAGTCAAGGGGACACACGGCTTTCAATAACTGATCCATTAGCCACAAAATTTAGTCTCATAATTTTTTTAAAAAAATATTATGATTTCAATCATACGCTTTATTAGTAATCCTTCACGTATTATGCAACAAAAGTATGTTTATTACTTGGCGTTTACATAAGTTCCTCTCGTCACTGGTCGTTATCTGCAGACGAACATCTACGATGCTTACGAAGTGAGCATGACCAAATTGACGGCATAATTGACTATGCTTATCAGTACACACTATCTGAGATCCTAAATTAGACCGTACAGCCACATATGTAGTCGGTTGGAGACAGCTACGATTTTTTCGATCTCATTGACACAAGTGTTCTGGCGTACGGGTCGCGTAGCCTGTTTCCGTGCACGTCAGACAGCATATAGAAGTTCCTATCCTATACAAAGCAGGAAAATGATGCAGGTCAATTCTTGGAGGCGCTTTATTAGTTCTGTCACTCAATCGATACTTCGAGAAGTGAACGTGGTTGACTATGCGTATGATTTATGCGTGCCCAGTTCTTCCCAGTTGTAATACGCGCAGCTGGAAACATCAGACAGAATAGAGAGTGTTTCCGAATAAAAAACAAAACAAAAAAGTACTTTAAAAACCTTTATAAGTAAATGTATAAAAGTCATAAACAATAAACACAAGCTACACAGAAACCAATATAGAAAGTAACAATTCTTTCTATATTTTTGATCATATTTATATTATGGTGACCAAATCTTGGTGAACCATACCATGGAAAGCTGACACGTTTTATTTTATGTTGAGAGGTAGGCAACAGGAAAATGAAGATCAGTATAAGTGATTAAAATAATTTGCTGCTACTATAAAAATTATGAGTCTAGATATAAATTAAAAACGCAAATAAAATTATATTTCTGGCTTACATAACGCATGAAGATAATTTGCAGCCGATGGGAAGTCAACTTGCAAGTCCTCGGATTGATTCCGGGTCTTGTGGTGAGGCTACTGTTATATATATAAACGGGGTTAAAATTATAGGATGGCGAATGTTAATTTAAACTTATTTTAATTATATTTGTCAATAATAATATACTAGCTGGAGACCCGGCGTTGTCCGGGTATTTATTTATATTATCCTGGTGCATTATTTAATTCTTGGTCAAATCAGCATCGAAAACATCAGAATATGAACATCAAATATACTCCCAGTATCTCGACAGTCAAAAATACTCCTGGTACAATAACATGAGTAAAAATATTTTCAGTACTCGCACAGAATAAAATTTATTCCCCACAAGGGATGAATTTTTACTTAAATCGCATATCAAAGGGTCATAATACACCGGTTTCGACACCAAAGTTGATAATTTCCGTGTTATTTTCATATGACTTATTTCCACCTTCACCCCTCACATGCTGCAAAGGTTTGCAATTATACACAAGTTATTGTGTTTTTTATGAAAGTTATCACATACCGAGACACCTTCACCTATTTTTCCATAAGGCATGAGTTGTCTGTGGATCCCATTGGATCAGTCCGCCAACTGCCTCCTAAAACTTGTGACACGGAGAAGGGAATGCTGCGACCGCACAGCAAAGTCGTCTCTTGTCATTCGGAAGGGCGTGAGAATAGTACCCAATGCCCGACCTACCTAATGAAGGTTTGCTAGGGATTTCCCTGCATCTCTTTAGGTGAAACGCCGGGTAGGATTCTTAAACTATAGTCCAGGGGCCCTATTCAACCCTTTGCTACTTTGCTCTACCTTCCACATCCCCCCTTTTCAATTCCCTTCCTGTGCTATTAAAGGCGAGTTGCCTATTTCAGGATCACCCTCATGTAGCCTGTTTACCCAAAATAAGGAAAAAAAGGTGTTGATGATGTGAGCAGGCTAAGCTTTCCTAACAAATTTCATCCCTACACACCAAAGAAGAGAAAATTAAGAAGAGTGTCTATAAAAGTTTAATTATGATTACGGTCCTTTCGGCGTGGAAGACTTCGTTGTTAACAAGTACTAGTCCAGGCAATATCGAGGAAGTATCAGAAGGATGATTTCTTGCTCACAGCAAAAATTTCAATAAAATTCGTTATGGCCAGCAAAAACAGACGAATTTTTGGTGCAACAATTCTGGAGCCCCCTAACATGATTTCACAACTGACACATCTCAACAATTCGCCGACTTCTTGTCTAGCGTATTCATCATGGAAATCTGTTTTAGTTTTATACTGCTAAATTCAACTTTTAAAATTCGTTTAGGTTCATTCAATTCAATATTTTACAGTTCCCTATCTATTTTAAAAGTAGTCGTAACGTATTTTTCTGATTAAGGTTGTGCATTTTATATATTTATTGAGTTAAAAGCTTGAATAGCGAAGGGAAATTTTTTTTACACAGGTTGTAACAGTCAAACACATGTGCTTAGACTTTGGCGGTGCCGTGACAGTAGAAAGAAGACAGTATTTGAGCCAAGGGTAATAAAACAAGACATCACGGCGCGCCTCGGGTGTTTCCCAACTATGGTAATAATTGGAGTCGTCGGGTGATATTTTCCCCCGAAAACCGTCGGGGACAGAGCTGCAAACGTCTTCCCAGAGAAGAGTAACGATCAATCGGATTGGTTAATATCCATCCCTGCCATCTTTGGGATAGGAATTAAAGAAGTGCAGAAGAGGTATTAAAAAGGCCCGCAGAGAGATTCCGAGACAGAGGATTGGAATTTAGGCAAGGGAGATTGTGGAGACGAGAGCGGTGATCAGATGAGATTAGAGGCAGGTTGTGGAGTCGAGCCGATGATCGACATTATCCATGGAGCCAAGGATAAACTGGAAATTGTCCTGAACTAGGAAGAAAAGCAGCGGCCGCTCTGATTTTGATTGAGCAATTAGGAGGAAATTTTAACGAGGATGATGATGGAAGTTCCATTATGATGGCATGGTAATTACCCCTGTAACGTTTTGCTGATTTCCTATACTGCCAGGTCCGAGTAGATTTTGTATTAAATATGTTGCTCTACGAGAAGGCCCCCATCGTAGGACCCTGAATGTAGAGAAGGAGAATCGTTAGTTTTAAGAAATGAATTTGCATCAGTATTTATGAAAATATATGTGTAGTGTTTAAATAACAAAGAATTGCCGAATTTAAGTTTAAAATGAGAAAATTGTAATATTTCTGTAAATTGCTTTAGGATAAAGTAAATTGTGTCATTGTTTCTTATTAAAGTTCATTCTTAATATATTAATATTACACTATAATAAATAATATCCTCACTAGTCATTTCAAGGTTCAAACTATTCCACGTTCTGTGTCAACTAGCTTCGACATAGAGGTTTGTTGGCATAGTATGACCAGGTAAGAACCACTTTAATAAAAAGAGAATATATTTTAGTCTTAGAGATATGTGAGGTATGTATTTTACACAATCATTGTCCAATCTTGTTAAATAATAGAAACTATGCCAACTATCCCTACTGTCTCCTAATTTCAGTGTTGTAACGAGCTTCTTTCACAACTATTATGTGATTTTTACAACGTTAGCTACTCAGTATTTTTATTTTTTAAGGGAGTTACTTAATAGACTGATTGTGAAAATAGTTTCTTTGTGATAATTGATTGTATTTTTTTGTAAGAAAGTTAGAATAAGACAAAGTTTTGAAGTTTTTATGCGAGTTTTAGTATCGTTTTGTCTCAGTCAACATCACTCAGCCAGTATTAAGTTCATTAGACTAATGTTATTATGAGGAGGGGAAGAGATATTTGGAATGAGTCACAACGGTAAGCACGACTATTCTTAGTCCTTCCTTATTGAGATTCCTTGTATCAGGTTTTAAATTGGAGGCCCTGGCTGAAGGCAATTCGGCGTGATGCTGTCCTACGTCCCCGGGCAGCCTGGCTCGTTAGCTAGCCGCGTGACTCGCCTCCCTGAAAAATTCCTACCCGCTTCAAGGACATTGTTGTATTCTAAACAACGCTGCTGTTTGCCCAACAAGTCTGTCATTTCTTTCATTTACGTTGTGATCCTTAAGGTTCAAGTTTCCTCAGTGCCACTTAATTCAGTTTCGTTCAGATTTGAGTGGAATATAAACTACGTTAGGAAGTTCCTACTATACGATGATGCCTACAGAGACAAAGAATTTTATAGAGCACACTAAATTTGTAGTCAATTTTAAAAGTCTTCCCATTTATCTGACTTTTCTTTTATTTCGTAAGGGATGAGGTAACCAAAGTTAAAAAATTCAGGAAACATTTTACATTTATTAGTGTACTGTTAACCTTGTGTAAGTATTTTCGTTTGAGAATAGATTACAACTAAATTATAGCGAGTACATAAAGATAATAATTATTCGGAACAGGCATTTTTTTCCCGTGGGCAGGTGGAAAATCTTCAGAAAGACGCCGTGAAGCCCTTACTTCACGGTACGTGGGATTTTGACCCGCTAAAAACCACATCCCTAACTAAAACTGGTCTGTAGTGACCAACCATTAGTTTTACTTTGTTAATTCTTAAATATAGTTACTTATTAGCTATATTAGTCGAATGACATCTTTTAGTTTTCATTGTTGTCCTACCACTTTATTTCACACTCACGCAGTGTGCCTTATTTTGTGATATTTATCGCTCATACTAATTCAAATGGTTTCCTTCGCTTCAGCCCTCTGAACAGGTATTTATTGTCTGAGAGCTGACGAACTTCAGTGTTTTCATGCCGGCGAAGCCTTTCTTCGTGTTTGCCCACAAATCTTTTAATATCTTCTTAGACAGTTGAAATGCCAAGAGTTTTATGGATATCAGCGTTTCTAATTTCCAACAGGGCATTCACCATAGCACATAAAACTTTATTTTGAAATGTCTGTATTTGGTTTATATTATTTTCTTTTGCACATCTCCGGACGACGAGGATGGTTTAATAATTTGGTTGTACACCAAAGTTTTGTTTGTAACGTTCCGTTTTGGGTGGGGTAAAATTAATTTAAATAATATATTATATGATATTGATTGATGGGAATTATAAAAAAAGATATAAAATTTGATTTTAATTTTAAGCTTTAATCTTAATAAACATGAAAATTATTTACAATTTATGAATAATATATGTAAAAAAGGGCAATTCATTTTGCATTTGGACTTTAATCTCAGGGTTCCACATTGGGGTGAACGAGAAAGCTTAATTTGATCCCTAATGGCAATAGCCCTGGCAAATGTGAACTCAAAGTCAAATATACGTGTATGGTACCGCATAAAATGCATATGTTTCTATATGCTGGTTGATCGGTTGCTGCTACTAGATGGTCTCCGTCTGAATTTCTCCCTTACTCTCCTTCCGAGTTGCATCCTCCATCTTAGGTTTTCCCGTAAATGCCTCTCCGTTTCCCCGACAGCATCTGGTGACCAGCTCTCTCCGCTCTCCCGACAACTTCTTCTCTGCTCTCCCAATCTATTAACCTCTCATCTCCCAAACTTTCCTCCGTCGTCACCTCGGTCGGACGCCACACCATCTTCAACCACCAATCAGGCGTTGTCCACCAAAGTCTCCTATTGGCTTGCAGTTTGACAATTGCAGCCAATAGAAAATTCTTTGTCTTGGAGTGCGTAAATGCTGCATATGTTACGCATTTAGCCGTAGCATTCCAGATTCTTCATGGACCTTCCGTTTTCCCGGCCGGTCCTCCAAATTATCTACGCCCACTCCCGGTAGCAACTCAACTTTCTATAGATGGTCCCTTTTATCAATGGGTTGCTCTCGTTCAAAAGAAGGGTCAGTCCAAGGAATGCACCTGAGACCTCCTCCCACTTTCAAAACGGAAAGGGTTTGGTGTTTTGTTAGAGTTTCGCCACGAACCCACAGAAAAAAAGCCAAGAAACAGATGAATTTTATTTGTAATTTAACTACGCGTATGTATTATCCATTACATGCTACATAAAGACAGGTTATAAAATCTTCCAATGAGCCATCTGTACTGTCGATATTTTATATTGAGTTCTTCCTTTTTCTTTTTTACGTTTCCTTTCCATCTTACTTAGTATCTGGAGTCATACCAAGATATTTTGCATTACTTTCGTATGGTACTGTGGTTCCGTTTATGTGCAGACATGGAGGGTCAATCATTCTTTTATTCGTTAACATGAATGGATTTTAATTCATTCAATTTATTTTTCCATTGGCCGGTCCATTCATGTATAGTATTAGTAGCAACTTGTAGTACTTCTGTGGGTGTTGTTGGATTGTGTTCCGTTGATAATATCGCTGTATCGTCAGCGAACGTGGCGAATTTCACGTCATCTAATTCTGGTATGTCACTTGTAAAAAGCAGATACAGGACTGGTCCAAGGACACTTCCTCGTGGTACCCCTGCTTGAATTTCTTTTAAGTCAGAGTATTCATCTTCTTGTTTGATTGAGAAGAATATGCATATTTATGAATGTACTGGTTTCAAACAATTTCAAATCTGTAGTACGATCGCATACGTCTTCACCAAATTTACCGACTGTATTTACAAATTGACATTAAAAGCAGAAGAAAACTATACACCGTCGTAAATCATCCAAATATTAAAAAATTATTTGTTTTAATGAAAAAATTATGTATAAACCCGCAGAGAAACCTCGAATTGGTCAAAAATAGCCTATTGTCTAGACTACGCAAGGTAAAGGAAGTGACGTTCCCTTCAGGAGGAAGAACGTTACATAAAGAAAGAGAAAGAATGGCACATGAGGCTCTTTCTCTTCATCTCTGACATTTTGTAAGGTCTAGCATTATTGTAAAATTGTGAAAATATAAACCATATCTGCGCAAATTCCTAACACGACAGTATTTTTACTTATTACACATTTTAAATAAAGTTAAGATCAGGAAAAAGTTAGATATTATGGGAATATTGTATGCAGGTTCTTACATTAATTTATCATCATTATGAAAGTCTTCGAAATACCACCTGATGAACGTTTCTTATTTTTAATAAACTTTGATCAAACCAAATAAACCAAAACAAATGCATGAACAATAATCTTTTGATTAGTTCGTCAAAAACATTTGAAACTGTTGCCTAATGAGGCTGCATACAGCTGTGTCAGCACACTCGCTGTGCTTTTGGTAGCTTATATTATTGATGGTTCTTAGACGAGCGCCAAGTTTTACGTGCTATAAATAATGTAGCAAAGATATATACGGGAGGGGGCGCGCTGGAAGGCGGGCAGTTTAAAGTCGTCGAAACCACAGCAGAAAAAGAAAAAGAGATGCAATTAATAGAGAAAATTCAGAGACTACTCACAACAAATCAGAGGAAGCCACTATCTTCCGTCCAGAAAATAAGGAAACTTTCCACTACGATATAAAATCCTTTGTAAGCAAACGATTCAATTGTTTTCCCGTTGCGATTCTTTTTCTTTATTATTATTTAAGGTTTAATGTCGCGTGAACCTAAAAGACTACAAATATATTACAAAGGACCATTCACTTTATCTGGTAAAAAAGTAAATCTGCTTCTGTCATGAAATCGTCAAGCTTCATTTGTTCTGCATGGCCAGTACAGAGCTCAGCACTGGTGATGGAGGCACTTGTTAAACGGGAGTGCAAGGTCCTGTTTCTGGTGACTAACGCATGCTGTCTTCTGGACAACGCTTTAGGGTAGACTATGTCCATGCTATTACCGACAGTCGTGGGGATTTCTCCGCATTTCTCCGGATGGCGCACTCTAGTCCACCTTTTCTCTATCGCCCTCAGAGCTCCGATCTTGGAGTCCCAACTGGTGCAAGTGGCATCATGAGAAGAATTGATGTGCTACTCATCCTCGTCCTTAACCAGGTGATCTGCTCTGTCGTGTCCAAATAATTCTGATTAGTTTGCCAGAGGTTTTTATTTTCCCTATGTTATCCATGACTCTGTTAATAAATAGTTTCTGTACTTTGGATTTGTTAATTTGTTGTTAGAGTCCATGGAGTCCGTCAGTATAAAGCTATTGGTGTTAAGTGAATCTAGGCACAAGTCTTTGGCTATATAGATGGCATAAACTGCCACCTTTTTTGATTATGTTTCCGGATTTAACGATAAGGAATTTTCGATGCCAGATGTTACTATACTGCAGTCAACTACTGAGGTTTTCTTTGATGCATCTGTGTAAATTGTTCTGGGATTACGACCCTTATGATATGAACTTCAATAGATTTTCTTTATTAAGTTGTTCTAGAATCACGATTTTCATAATAATTCCAGTTTTTCATTAATAAAATGGTTTGCTTTCAAACAGATTAACATTTAATTATTTAACAGTATGAGAATATACTTAAAATATGTTAAAAACAAAAAGTTAATTTATTTTTAACTTATATCAAAACCACCATAAAACGGCAAACTATATAATTTTTAAGGAAACCTTAGCAGTACTTCTGTACAGGAATTTGATGGGGTAAAGGCTAAGATAGATAAAATATATCTTACAACCTTGAAAAACGGATTTTAACCATAGAAACCTCTTACAGAACAAAGAAGAACGGCTATAATTTTTTAACTGTTCAGATTTTATTCTAACGTTTCAGTCTGGAGTGATGCTAAAATTTTTGCAAGCACACTAAAGTATGTTTTGAAAGTGACCAGTTTTTTAAAAAAATCATACAAAGAGAGAACGGATGGATGTAGTTGAATAAACGTTTATGAACGGGCGGATTAGGGATTGCAAAGACAGGTCTTTATAAATACCAACGACTGTGCCTAAAAATACTAAGATGCTGGAAGATGTGTTAAACAAGTTTAAATAATTGCTTTATGAGTATAGAGTAGGCATTGGATAGGTTGCTTGGGAGTGTCTGATAACGTATAGTTCACAGGAAAGTGCCTTGCGGGTGACGTGTGCAGTAGAAGAAGGGGAAAAGTGAAGAGAGAGTCAGCAAGAATTTCCGTTAGAGAGTAGCTACGTAAATTATTAAAAAAATTTAATACATTATTAGTAACGGTATAGTAAGAGCAAAGTACGTTTTAAAATACTGTATACTTACTACCCATTTACTTTTACAGATGAGGTAATGACGTACAACATGTTCCTTTAAGTCAATCTTTTCGGAATACCTCTAATACTAAGACGTTTCACTAACAAAAGTTAGCGTTAAAGAGAGCTCAGAAGTGAATTCCTGCTCATTAATTTTCGACACGTCCTACTATTATTTCCAGTTAAAATTGTCAAATATTGTGAGAATTTTTTATGAATTCAATCTGATTCAGTAATTAAAAAAGGATTAATTTATATTGTATTTATGTTTATAAGAAGAAGGTACTTGAATCATGGTGGAAATCTAGATTGCGAAATTTATTTTAGATTTTTTTATCGATATAATTATACTCATGCCGAAAAAGTCTAGGACTGATAGATGTCAACAGTACATGACAATTAGTTTAGTATCTCTTGTGTGCAAAATATTAGCACAATAGTATGTAGGAGGATGTAACCACAGCCTCATACTCTCTCAGGTTAGGAGGTGTTTGTACTAGGGTTGAAGACATTGGGCATACGGTAAGAGTTGCCCGCTGATCCCATTGGATCAGTCGGCCAACTGCCTCCTAAAACTGGAGAAGGGAACGCTGTGACCACACAGCAAACTCGTCTCCCGTCATTCGGAAGGGCGTGAGAATAGTACCCAATACCCCAACCTACCTGACGCAGGTAGGATCCTTAAAATATAGCCCGGGGATCCTAGTCAACTCTTGGTTGCCACATCCCCCATTTCAATTACCTTCCAATGCTATTAAAGAGGAGTTGCCTGTTTCAAGATCACCCACAAAAAAGATGAAATAGGAGTTAGCAGAAGATCAATTTGGTTTTAGGAAAAATGTAGGTACAAGAAAAGCAATATTGACTTTGAATCTACTTTTAGAAGCAGAAATAGAAAAATCCTTTGATAATGTAGACTGGTAGACAATATTAAGGATTTTTAATTTCGAGCGAGAAAAGTTATCCATAACGTCTACAGAAGTCAATCAGCTCTAATTAAAATTAAAGGGCATAAAAATAAAGCAGAAATCAGAAAGGAGTAAGACAAGGATGCAGTCTGTTACCCATGCACTTTAACTTATATATAGAACAGGCGATGAAGAAATTTAAAAGGAATTTGGAAAAAGAATCATACTGCAGCAGAAGGAATAAAAACCCGAAGGCTTACAGATGGTATTGTAGTATTAGCGGGGTCGGAAGAGGACTTGGAAACCATATTAAATGGCATATACGTAAATCTGGAGGAAGAGTACAACATGAATAGAATGAAAACCAAGGTAATGGGGTGTAATATTGGAAACAGTGGAATAACGAAGGGTGTTAGATTGGAAAGGCATATTTTGAAGGAAGTTATGGAATTCTGCTACTTGGGAAGCGTAATAATTAAGGATGGTAGAAGAACAGCAGACATAAAGAGTAAAATAGCACCGGAAAGGAAGTCTCTCGAAAAAAAGTGGAATTTACTCACGGCTAATGTAAGTATGAACATAAGGAAATCATTATTAAAAATATACGTATGGAATGTGGCGATACCCGGGTGCGAAACGTGGACAGTAGGAGTTGCAGAAAGGAAAAGAATAAATGTTTTTGAAATGCGGTTCTATAGAAGAATAGTGAAAATCAGATGATGGGTGGTCACAGGAACAAACCAGGACGTTTTAAACAAAACAAGCAAGGAGAGAACAATATGGAGGACTTTGAGTAACAGAAGTATAAATTAATTGGCCACATTATGAGACATGAGGGTCTAGAAAAATTAGCATTAGAGGGGTGTCCGGGACGAATTAAAGTTGGAGGCAAGGATGGAATACGCAAAGCTGTTTAGGGAGGATGTGGGTTGTGCTAGTTATAAGGAAATGAAAAGATTTGCGCAAGATAGATTTGCATGAAGGGTTGCTTAAGAAGAGTCAAAGGACTGATTACTACAACCACAACACAAATAACATACAACTTCATAGGATAAACTTAATATCCAATCCATTCTACATTATACAAATATGTAGGGGATCTCGAGGTGTACCGTGGTACTACAACAATTATTGAATTATTTATTTAGTCTGATTAGTGTGAAATATTGTGTGTAGGTCTAAAATGGGGTGTGGGATATCCCGGTCTTTATACAGCAGTTTTCAATAAGGGCGGGTAGAGGTCGAAATGGAATAAATGAAGCTGTGTGTGAGATATTAAATTTTTTTTGAAGGGTCCATTATTAAAAATATTCGTATGGAGTTCGGCGTTATATGGGTGCGAAAGATGGACGACAGGAGTTGCAGAAAGGAAAAGAATAGAAGCTTTTGAAATGCGGTGCTATAGAAGAATACTGAAAATCAGAGGATGGGTGCAGGAAGTAACTAAAAAAAGATACTTCGTTAATATCTCACACATAACTCGTTTATTCCATTTCCTAGTGAAAAACCATATATAACGTACCCCAATCATCTGCCCTGTGGCTTATTTAGTTATTAATTAGCTAATTAAACATATTATTAAATAAATAAAATGTTAGTTAAATTTAAGTATTATAAAACGCTACAAATATCTATTCTCTTCGACCTGATTTGCTTAGAATGTTTTTACCCTGACGTTGATTATCAAACAAGAAATAACACTTAAATATGAATAAAACCTTACGTAAACATTTTTTTAAATTTATTTCCGCGAACTTCGTCGTCCTTGCCGCCTCCGTTTGCACATTCGCACGCAGTTGATAAATATTTCGATTGGCATGCTAAGTGAGGAATAATGTATGCTGTTGTAAGTTATTTAAGGCCTAGGTCTGAAAAGGGGGAACGAAGGAAGTCAAAACATATCAACGGGTCGGGTCTAGTGACTTAGTCTCGAGCATTCGAGTAGTAATTCTATAAATCATTTTGCATTAATATTAACGAATAAATTAAATCAATTGATAGTTAAACTTTAGTATTATTTCATTCTAAAAAACAATTCAATTCTCTCGTTGGGCAGTTCTAACCGTTTGCAAGTTCTATGTCTTTAAGGTAAGACAGTTTTTGGTTTGAAAGACGGAAGAAAACTAAAAGTTGTTCGTTGATTCAATCGGACCACCTGTCCTCAAATTTAATCGAAGTATGCAGTCTAGTTTGTTCACCCACACGCTCAAACGACCTTGAGCAGTTTCATGGGTGCGTGTGTTGGGGTCACAGACCTTCGACATGCGGAAAGAGCTGTTCGTTAATTCCGTTGGACCAGTCGCCGAGCTTGTCCTAAAATTTGATCCAGGTATGGAGTCGGATTTTTGCACTTCCCCAACAATCCAGTCTCCCGTTATCAGAATTGTGTGATGGCCGACGTACCTAATGCAGTTTTTATAGCGTTTTCTCTTCATTTTTTTTGGTGAATCACGGAGTAGTATCCCAAAACTAGAGTTCCGGTGCCTTACTCAAACATTGGCTACCTTGTTTTGCCTTCCACTACTCCCTATTTTCAATGCATTTCTATGCTATTATAGGAGACAGCCATCACAGCGGATAACCTAATGTAGCTTTTCTTATAAAAAAGGAACGTTAACTTTAGCTGTCCCGTGTTGTGAACCGTTTATAAGCGTTGGAAAAAAATCAGAGTCCAATTATTCAGTCTACCCCGGTATGCTTCCCTTTTTATTACTTTGTCCCTCATAATTAACTTTATTTTAAATCTAATGTAGATTCGAAATCTATTTCCACTGGCTTAATTGAAAAAGTAAGGTTATTTTTTAAATATTCCATTATTTATTGTAGAAAAATGAGAACCATTAAATCTTCAAGACGTGAGATAAGATGTAGGAGGGAAAGATAGTACAAACGTTTCGAACAGTGTACAATACTGTTTTCATCGTCAGGGAAAAGTAAGGGTTAATAACCGGAGATGAGGCACGTGAGTTCAGCTTGTACCATCGAGGTACTCAGTTACTGATTCCGTTAATTTAATTAAGACTAGTATGTATTAATCTCTATTAATTCAATCCAATACTCCATTTTAAATCAGTTGAAAACTAAACGCGTTATTTAACTTAATTGACGACGTAAAGACGATGGCTCTTGACAAATAAATATAATTAACGTTTGAAGTTCATTGAAAACAATTTTTTCAAATATTCTTCCGACGCTTTTTACAGTTTGAATTAGGTTTTCAAATAATATTTCGGGCTGTTGCAAGTTTTACTATTACTGCTGACGTAGCAGTATTAACGATTTGGTTGAAGATGTATTATTTTTGTGATTCAATTGTTATAGTTATTGATTCCCTTTCCTCGCTTGTGAATTTTGTAAATTATTCATAATTATTTACGACTGCAGATTAAATAACATTTCCACGTTTCTCTTGAATCCAAACTAATCATCCTTAACTTCAATTCTTGCTATTTTTATGCATGTTAAGATAATCGTTATGAATGCTTATTTCACCTTTTGCATTTACAACATGACTTTCATTTATTTCTCAACTTATTAATATTATATGTCTTACTTAGTTTTAACTACGTTAATTTAATTGCTTTCAGTGTTAATTTCCTTCTCTAGTATATGTCTTCAGAAAAATTTCAGTTTTTTTCCCGCCACCTTGATTTACTTTTTCAAGCATCCACTATTCCCTTTATATTTTTGGTATTCCTAAATGACAAAATTTTATATTTCATCGTAAACCTAAAAATAATTCAGTGAACCTACTGCCGCCGATTCATCAGTACCAATTGTGGTCAAAGTTAATAAGACATCATTAATGATTACATACAATAATTGAATCTCGAAGCACTCATAAAGATCTTATTAGTAGTGTGTTACATTCTTGACGACAGGAAATACCATCACAGATGCCACTTCAGCAAACTAATGCCCAAGAATTGGAGTCAGTATCAAAAATAAAATTATATTTTAGATATTATTTAATAGCACAAATTTAGGAGAAAATCAATTAGCGTCTGTTTTTCTAATAGCTAAATGAAATAAATTAAAGACAAGATACAGACAAAGTCTTATTTAGTTGATTCAACGTTTCATCACCATATTTGGAACTTCCTCAGGTAATGTTCAATTTTTAAATTTTGCTGAAAAGTTATGCCGTATCTATAAAAATTCTAACTTCAACGAAATTAAATATTTTAATTCGATGTACACTGCGTTACGATAATTATGTTTACTGGAACACACAAAATCATTGAAAGCACAGTATTGAATTTACTTACCTGGTTATAGATATTTGTCATTCATCGTATTAAGATGAAGTAAACATAGTGCAACAAATTGCGGTGACTCACTCACCCTCAAACCATTCCCCATATAATGTATTCTGTAATTAAACTTCCAAGCTTCGTCACCCTCATGGCTTCAGGCGTTGTCTAAACTAGACAAACACAACGCCCAGTCTTAATCATGCAATTCAAAGTCTCTTCGTTTACTCAAAGTTTATTTTCTTTTCGAATTTGGGGCTGAACTGTGGTGATCATTTTGTAAGGTGAAGTTCTGAGGAGTTGCTATCGTCCATGTAACGAAGATTGAAATAAAAAATTAATTCTAATTGTTGTTCTTAATCATTATTTGTATGATTTGTGTAAAATGAGTGTTAATTTTGTACTTGTTTACACAAAATGTTTTCCCTGCGCATTAATTGAAATGAAGAATGAATATTTAAATGAGTTAAAAAAAGCTGCTTTGTTTTATTTTATTTAAATACTGAACTATACCACGTGTCGTCTTTCATTTGAAATATCTTCAGGTATAAAAGTTTAGCTGTTCATGGACCTCACTCCATGAATCCCTCGAAAAGATTTCAACCAAAGCAGTCATGGAGTGAGGTCCATGAACAGCTAAACTTTTATACCTGAAGAAGACGAAACATAGTATAGTTCAATATTTAAATAAAACAAAAACTGACAAAGAGGTTGGTTTAATTCAATTAATGTACACTTAAGAATGAGTATTATTCATGTAGTAAATATATCGCATTACGTTTTATGTAAGTAATAAAGAAATTTTCATGTAAAGGACTTTTACTATTAATAAACAAAACAACCCATATGTCAGCATTTTTTATGCAACACAACGTTTCGTCTAGATTTACGGAGTTCTTCAAGTATAACAATATTATATTTCCAAAAATATTGACTACAAAAGATGGTTATATATTTAACTAAACAAAATGTCGTTAAATTATAAAATATACAGAATTAAAATTTCTTTTAAAATAACATAGACTTACAAAATGTTATTTAAAAATGTGTTGGTGTTGTAAATATATAATGAAATCTTACATAAAATTTAATCACTGGAACAAGACGGAATAGTAAAAATTGTTTAAATTATTCGTAAAAATTTTGACATTATCTTATATGTAGCATTTTGCAAATCAATCGTGATATATAATTCACTTTTCTCACCAAAAACCTTGAAATACCAATCGAAATTGTGTTTTAATATAATATGCTTCCACACAACTGTATTCTTTTGAACTTCACATTTGATAATTTTTATGTTACTTCATTCGCATTCTTTAGTTTTCCCGACATATCATTCATTACAGTCGGAACAGTTAAATTTTTAAATCCCATTATGTTTTTTCCTGGACGTCTTTCTTTCTTTGATATTTTGCGAAAACTTAACATTATTTATCGATTTAAACAAAATACCAACACAATTTTTTAAACAAGTCAATTGATATATATTGCATGCCTTTAATGTAAGTCATTTTTATTAATTTTTTAATTATTGAATTGTTGTCAGAGTATTCTAATTTTTTTATTTTTATATGGCTAAAAATTTAGTCAAAGTATATTGGAAACATAGTTTAATATTTTCAATGCGTAATTTATGATGTGACAATTTGATATCCTGAACTATTTGATAATAAATCATAACTTTATTTCTTTCAAACGTTTAATATAAAAATTTTAATTTAAAAAAAATTGTTAGTAGTTAACGTCTGATAAACATTTATTCTTTCAGTACCCGAAAATGTCTAGAACCTAAACTGAACCAAGTGAAATATATAATATTAAATAATATAATAATTAAAAACCGGACATATTTTTATATATTTTGTATATTTGTGTAAAATTAACATTGTCTGGTAATTGACTATTACTATGACTTGAAAAAATGCAAAAATTATTTTTACATGAATCATCTTTACAGATGGTTGAAAAAGTAAGGCAGGCGTAAATGAAACGAACATTGTTTATGTACGAATAGAGAGAGAATGTGCTTGTGCCCATTAATTTAATATATAATATATTGTAATTTATTGTAAATATAAAGGTTTTATTCCAATTAAAGCACATGTTAACCATGAGATTAATGTCTAATTAAATCATTTTACGACTAATATATCCTGCCACACTGGCCACACGTCTAGTAACAGATAAAATGAAAACTAAAGTTACAACAATTGTATTTGTAAGCAGGTGCAAATAATATTTTGATAAAGAAACGAAATAACTAAATACTAAAAATAGAGCATTACGGTGAAAGTCTGGCGTCAAAAACAAAATTAACGAAAAAAACGAAAGGTATTAGTGGGGTGAGGTAATTTATTTCATATTATATTATTTATGTATCAATTATATTTTTCGTTAAATAATAACATATTAAAGAAGTTTCTCTTCCAATGTGTGTACATTCTCATTAATAATGAATGATATTTATGAGGTGCTCGTTAATTTTATTTACATTATTTATGTATGGATATTTGCTATCAGTCTGTGTCACATTTATTCCTGGAGTGTCACTATGTAAATAAAACATCTGTAATACTAATTTATTTTCGTCAGTGATACATAAATTATATCTGGTTAAAAGTTTGTATTAGTTTATCAAATCCAACGTCTTTTATTACGTTGCATATACGACTCTAGTAAACAGCATGCACAATTTACAAATTAATAATTATGATAATTAACGCTCCATACTAAGTCACGGAGCGTGATAGTTACTGCCATAAAAATGCTGTAAATTGGAAAAAATTTTAATTACTTCTATATATTTATTTAATTTCTTCTCATTTATCTTTAATATGTCTCCAAGAATCCTGATACTTAGACTCTGCAAGTCCGAAGGTTACTCGATGTTCAGTTATTAATGTTCAGGTAATTTCATCTCCATTATAATAACATGTCTTCAGTAACCCTTTTATATTTGCCCCTCATATATCAAGACATTCATCAGATAACCTCAAAATTAAGTAACTAATGGTAAAGATCTTAATAATTACGCCTCCCAATTCCGAAGTTCATTTATCAGTAATCTCCATCATACAAACGCTTCCATATTTAATTTCTTTTAAGAGGAAAACAGTAGATTAATACATATACTTATCGCACGTTAGGCATTTATGGAAAAATTATTAATTTATGAAATGATGCAAAGATTTAAGGAGGTCATTATTTACTGATTCCTTACCGTAGAAAATGTTTTTCCGAAACTTTGTATCCCAACACCTTTAATCTAATCTACAAGCCCACTTCCAAAGTGAAACGTAGTACAGTGGTAGGTAGAGAAATATTTTTCTACCACGGTTGAAGTTTTCAAAATTACTGGTAAATAATAAACTACAGTTAAAAATTATAGAAGGTGGACATTATTAAAGTCACCTAAATAAATTTGGTTTTATTTATTACTTTTTTTCTTTCTCCGTGGCTCTAGAGCCCATGGAGGACCTGGGCCTGCCGAGTCGACTGCGGACTGTCATCTTGCATGACACATTCCGAATTTGGAGTGGCACGTGGTCAGCGTATCGATCCTCCAACAGTCCTAATCCCGGTCTTCTCGGACATGACGACACAAACATCCAAGCTCATGCCAGGATTCGAACCCGGGCTGTGAGGCAGCGACGCTAGCCACTACACCACAGGAGGTCGGTATTTATTCCATTTACTTATCCTAAATACTATTTCGAATAGGCGATGACTGGGAATTCGTTTATGTTAGGTCGATACGTGATTAACCATCAGCCTGACCGTCAGATTTTTAACACTCCGTAATTTATGATAGCTGAATTTCTCCTGGTACCTTAAATAAGAACCGGATATCAAATGTAGTTCGAAATAATTACAATACCCCCCGAGAAAGGCACTTCTAACCAAGAAAAAGATTTATTCGCAAACAAATATTTTCGTACCCTCTACCCCCTGCCCCCTGCTTCCCGTCGCAATGTATAACGTGTACAAAATATGGTCGAAATTGTTCCACGCGTTTAGATTTGTATGCGGAACATACATACACAAAATACTTTTAGCAGCCAATTATAATAAGATATTTTAAGCATCTCTTCGGTCTGATTACCGTATAATAATGTGTATTGATACATAGGAAAGCGTGGAACACCTTGCACTTTGTCATGAGAACACTCAAGAAGGGGAATGCGAAATCTAAAGAGTTGGCATATTTGTCATTAGTACGCCCACTTATGGAATATGGTGCAGCATGCTGGGATCCGTACAGGATAGGTCAAATAGAATCCTTAGAAAGGGTGCAAAGAAGGGCCGCAAAATTAGTACAAATAGGACCTGGGCATGGGAGCGAAAAGGTAAAGCGACTAGGGTGGGATACGCTACAAACGAGAAGAGAAAGAGCTAGGCTACACATTTTCTACAGAGCTTTTGTAGGTCAAAAACCTTGGCAGGGAATCCGATATAGAATGAAAGAATCGACTCGGAACGGGAGGAGTGATCACTTGTTTCAATTACAAGCAAGGAACCAAAAAACAGACGTTGGAAAATACTCATTCCTAAATAGAACAATTAATGACTGGAACAATCTGCCTGCAGGAGTGTTTGGAGAACTTCCTCTAACAGAAAGAAAATTTCGACTCAATCTAAGTTTAGTGTAGTGTAGTGCAGTGTAGTGAAGTGATCAGTGCTGCGAAATCTCTAAAAATATACTACAGTGAAATATATTTCCAGTTTTTTTATTTTGTTTGATTTTTTTCAAGCAAAAACAATACTATTCTTTTTTTAAAAAAAATCTTTTCCACACTCATTTTTATATTGAATATAATTATACTTTCAACTATAGGTTAAATATGGTCCTTACGACCAGTTAATTAATTATTGTTTAAGTTCTATGTTTCTGCCACCGGGCATCTGCCCATTTGTAGATTTAATAAATACAACAACAACAATATACATATCTACGAAAAATAAAATGGAGTGTGTGTAGCCATTGTCTTTATATAATTAATTTGTACAAAGATTTATAAAATATTTTTGCGTATTTATAAACTAATAAAAAATGTTCATTAGTTACAAAAATATAGCTTGAAAATCATTTTATTTAAATCACAATACAAATTTTTTTCGCGAATTTCACATCAGATAAGCGGCTCGACCGTTAGTTACACAAAAATCCATCTCGGGCGCCAGAGTCGTATTCTTAAAATCAATTGCAATGCGACTTATAATAAATTTTAATTAAATAATTAAAAATTATCATGACTTCATAAAATGTCAACTTTAATATTATTTTACGCTACAAAGAAATTTAATAATTTATCAATTTGCAAGTTCTATAATTTCTGTGGTAGGACCTTTTATAGCCTGAAATGGTGGAAAGAAGTAACCTAAATTTTATTGCATCCGGATGAATAGTATAGGAAATAATAGGGACAGAGGTGAAGTTGCAGAGCAGATGATTGATGTGAAACTTTCTTCTGCCTGAAATTGGGGGAAGGAAGGAATCTAAATCTTCAAAAGATCGACAGACTTCTTCTTAGGGGGTGAATTGGTACTAAATAAAAATCATGATAAACGCTAAATGGTATAGAAATGTATAACGGCCAACCTTATAACTCGCAGTGTGCTTAAACACATCCTGTATTTAAGGACTGGATCTTATACATTGCCTTTCATTTATATAGAACATTAGTCTCATTAAGATGCCTACATTATTAATATTTATTGTTAGCATCTAATGTTTTTGCAACTTAATTTGTGACGAATTTATGAGATTTTGAAAATAATTATTTTTGGAATTTTTGACTCATTCCTTTGTATAATGATGCCATTTTTAAGTTTTATTAGAAATTTAATGGCAAATTCATGAACTTCAAATTCAAATCATGGTTGATTTTTCTAATAAATTTGCAAATTCTAAACTACAGTTACAATTTTTTACTGTATTGTAGGGGGTGAACATTGTTCAAAACCACATAAATAACATTAATTTGGCGTCTTTGATTAGAAGTACTAATCGTGAATACTAAATACAACTTTTACTTTAAATATAATAAAAATACCTAAAAAAATTATTCTTAATGATTTTGTTTTCCCAGAAGATGCTAACTTAAAAAACATTTCAATAAAATCTTTCAGTAACCGAATATGTATAAATATATTATTTTAATTTCCTATGGTAATTAATGAATTTAATGTATCAAGTGAATAAATATATAGTTGAAAATGTGAGACCGTAATAATTCTGTTTAATGATAAATATGTCTTAAATTAAGTTTAAATTTTGTAAACGAATATAATATATATGTGTATTATTATTACATTGTCTTCAATTACATTATTTCCTGCTCCGTATTTCATAATTTTAAAATTTAACATTTTAAATGTCTGTCTTAAATCCATTGTTACCTCATTTCGATTAATAATAACTTACTTTAATTGACATAAAAATGTTGGATCTACTATTTACGATCTTAGCGCATTGATTAATGTAAATCATTTTATGAGCACATTTCAAAATAAATTTTGTCCACATTTTGGAGTGCAAAAATCAATATAATTAAAGAAATTTTAGTTTCAAAAATTAATTATTAAACATTCATATTTCTCATCTATTATTATATTCACCTCATGAATTCCGAAATTATGTAATCAACGTTGTGTTTCTTTTCAAATTTGTATCGATTTCAATATCAGTGTAGAACTTTATGACGATATAAAACGTATTGAGTGATTAGCCATTATATTTATTTTTTATCGTTATATGTCCGTAAAATTAACAACTTAAATACGTTATTCGATTTACGAGTGTTCGTACGAACTACTTCAACTCGAATCGGATTTTTATTCGTCAAGGTGCATAGAGTAAAGTTTAACTTTTAATTAAAGTTTCGTTTATTATTAATTACTATTAAAAAAGATAATACGTTAAATGCAAAATATTGGAATACAAAAAACAATTAGTTTAATTCGTGACCATCTCTGCCGTGTTTGGGATAGGTCAATAATTTTATTACCAATGCCTCATTTGTACTCTAATTTATTATTGTTGCTTCTGTTCCCATTAAAGAGTTTGATGTAATTCATCACGCCTTATTCCCAAAAGTAATCATTACTAAAATATTATACGGATCATATTGTAGGACTAAATCTGAACGTTTATCTAAAAAATTACTTTTTAACCGTATCAAAATATTTGATTAATTTTGGTAAATAGTAAGTAAATAATTTTCATCAAAGGAAAGATAAAACGAGACTGTTAGCACATTCACAGTTCCGTTTGTAATAAGAAGAAATATAAAAATAAGTAAGTTTCCCACTAGAGAGAAATATTCAATAATAAATCATTTAATATCATTTTATAAAGATAGTTATTAATATTCATTTGTGTTTGCTTCATCTGAACTCTAAGCACATAACACCACCCTCAAAAAGGTAAAAGAGCTTAAAAGTGGAGAGATAATTTTTATCGAGTTAGATGATCATCAGCAAGTCAGCTCAGCTGCGAAGATCGCAAAGTGTCGGGCGAAATGTTAATGAAATTACAGCCAGTTTATGTGTGTGTGTGTTTTTATAGCACACTCTGACGTCATGCCTGCTTCTGAAAGACAGGCACGTGCGCTACAATATAGTTGTTAGCAGCTGCATTTCGCCGCCAGGTGAGCGAGAAAAGCCAATTCGCTCCGTGCCTCAGTTTCCGAAGCGTCAATCCTCAATAAAGTCCTGAAGATAAAATATAATAACACTTATTAAATGTGTAATTTGTCTTATACCTCCTTTTGATGAATTATATATTGAAATTTTGCGTTACTAATAACCGCGGTCCGTTTATAATTAATAACGTCTAAAAGTAACCTGTTAACTAACGCCTATAAATTCATAAGAATAAACATAACGAATAAAGACGATTTTTTTGGAACAACAAACATTACTTCAACGGAAACTGTAAACGTCTTAAAGCGAAATACATTCTAGTATTTTAATGCGTCTATATAAGTCAATTATATAGTACCTGGTTTCCCAAACTGTGTTCCGCGGGGTCTGAATAGGTGTTCCGAAAACATTTGGAGTAATTCTCTATATACTATGGATTGCAGTATCATGTTCGTATGACGAAAACTCTGTTTCCATCTAACGGGAGAAAATCGAATGACAACGTTCCGAAACAAAGAAACTCTATTCCTTGTTTCCCGCTCCAATAGGAAACATGAGTAACAATGAAAAAGTGTGGACGTGTTCAGTCAACCAGAATCCTGTAGAGTGAGATAGAGATTGCCATAACCGAGAATTATACACTTGATATTTTATTTAATTTGACAATGACCAGCTTTGACCAAAAAATTAAGCCAATCTTATACTTGTGGAATTTAATTCATTAACACATAATTGCAGTCTGTATGGATCATCTAGTGCAGTGGTTGTCAACCGGAGGAAACTTTTAGTGGCCACTTCAATCAAAAATTATTTAAATTTGGTGCCATAACATGGGTAGTGAACACAAAACACTTATTATATACTGAAGTGAAATGAGTTGTTGGTATTCTTGAAGGCACAAAATAATTCAGGGCAACATTTTGTTGAAGTTTTACCAAATCCTTTATGATTGATTAAACTCGCATATCTGGCAGATATTTTTACAAAGTGCGATGAACTTATCATTATAAGGAGAAAGTACTATAAACTTTAATACAAGAGATAAAATTGGATCATTTGATAAAAGGTACAATTTTGGATTTTATGAGTTGAATCTAACGATCTTAATTGGTTTCCTGCCATACAAGAATGTTTGCATGAATTAAATTTTAAAGCAGATGAAGTTTCCAAAATGTTAGTAGTACATCTATATAACTTGAAATCAACACTTATGCAATATTTTCGAAAACTAGTAAGGACGATTCCTGGGTTCAGAATCCTTTTTTGTGACAGTTAAACCTGCAGGTTAATAATCTAATTGATTTGATTAATGATAGAAAAATACAATGATCAGTGGCTTGGCTTGTTCCTGGGCTTGTTCCAAAGAGTACACCAATATTTCAAACATGCTATTATTGTTTTACTTCCGTTTCCTACAACCTATTTATGCGAAGCTGGATTTTCGTAATATGCTGCATTGAAGTCAAAGTTCAGAAACACGCCCGATGCACACCAGATATTAAAATACAATTTAAAAATATTATGATTGATATCAATAAGATATGCAATTCAAGCACCCAAAATCATAATTAAATCTTGCTTTACTTTTTACGACTAGGAATCATTCATTCTAAAAGAAGCCAAGTGATCCGTTAGAATGTCCGATCTTACCAAGTGTTCCACTGAAGAAAAAGTTTGGGAAACCATGATATAGTATATAGCACTTTGCATATCTTGTCCTATTCCATACGATTGCATTTTAATTTTCTAAACAGCTATATATATTAAACCAACAGTCGAGATATACATAAACCTCCTGTACCACGTGACATGGAGTGGTAATTTACCCCGCAGTGGGGGTGACAGAACTGGGATATGAGGACAGTTTACGGCTGAACTCGGAAGGAGAAATTAATTAGAAAGGAATGGAAACAAGGAAGGAGAAGAAAGGTGTACAGACATAAGAATTATCGACTGATACCTAAGCATCTTCATGGAGACGGACAAATGGTTTTCCTAGGTGCCTGATAACGTTTGGTTTGTTTCTCTTACAGGAATGAGCCTGATTTTTAATTTGAATCTCATGCTAATAAATACCCTGAGTTTAACCATCATAATTGTTTTCAATATATTTTCTATACATTCTTTTTTTGTCAGAGGACCTAGTGTTTGAATAGTAATCAGAATATATCAAATAAACATTAATTCTGTATTAACTTTTTTTAAAATTCCCCTCTCTTTCTGCATGTTACAACTGGTATTTTCATTGTTTCAAATAACCTGTCCTTAGTATTTAATTTTGTCACCTTTCAGATATAATACATTTGTGCCAGCGCTTTATCCAATCTTGAGAGCACTTCTGGAATTCTCGTTTCGGTATAGCATTCAGCTCTCTTCAGCGATTCCGTTGATATCTCGTAAAAGCTGGAGGGGAGCATTCACATTTGATCGGACTTGAAGAATTGTTTCGGTCTTGGTTCTTCAGGGACCTTTCTGCAAAACGATTTGGCCTTGGTTCTGACGTCATACCCATACACTCAGGATTAGTCATCTGTTACGGCCGTTTTAAGAAATTCTGTATTGTTATTGACTTCATTCATAAATTCTTGAGCAATGTCTACGCGGAGTTGTTTTTGATAGAAATTCAATACGAATTGAACTGCTACTCGTTTAGTGGGAAAAAACAGAAAACGTAGTTAAGCATGAGCCAAATGATATTTCAGCATCATAAGATAGTGATTCGGCGATTGTCCAGTATCATTTTCTTGACTTGTCCGACGTGGTCATAGGTTGTTGAAGTGTTATGGAGTCCATGGCGATCATCATCATCAACATCATCAAGGCTATGTTTATAAACATCTGTACTACTCATAAAATCTTGTCACACTCATAACAGATTCGTAAAAATGTAAGGTTGACATTGTGATGGGGCACTTGACTTTGTCATTAAAGGGATCAATGTTCTAGTGAAAGGAATTATTAGAATAATTATATCAATTTTCACTGATTATATTTGACTATCAATTTTTTTTCCAAGATGATTAAAAAGCAGAAAAAATAATTTAAATAGAAAGTAAATTTATAGAGTAAAAAGACATTTAAGTTCTGTAAGCTCCGGCTAGCAGAAAATTGAGGACTAGTTCATCAGAAGTGTAGTAGTGCCAATGGTCGAAATGGGGGAACACTGAAAGGAAACCACTTTGTCTATAGCCAGGGGGAGAAACGTAATTTCAATAATTTACCTAGCCTGAAATTCTGTTCGATGTCGTCATGACCCTCTTCATTAGTGTTCTTGGCCCTACCAGGTCCAGTCACTGCAATACGCCAGGTGTAATGATGTGATGGTCTAAGCGACGAAGTAGAAGTACGTATTTGGTACGATTGTAGGTCGTGTTGGTTCACAGCGACGAAAAGGATGTTTTTAGTTCATTACGACGCAGGGACGATTAAAATGTTATCTCCGTTTCGCGATTCCAAGATAGCTGACTATTCTACTGCGGAGATTATAATCTCTGTCCGCGGTTCCAGAACTAGACTGTGTGATGATTTTGCCACGATCTCCTTTTTATGTCCAAAATTTTTGTGTCATAAATATTTCGACCGTTATTGTTGTTTGACCTACGGTCGGCAGAATAGGAACGAATAGAAAAGGTCCTATTCCGCGCGTGTCTGTCAACTTGACGCTCCTTGTATCTAAATTTGTTGCTTGAGGTGCCTGACAGGTTCGGGTCTTCCACTTTGGGAGCAGTGCATCTACTTACGATTTCTCACTTTCCTAAAATTAAACTCATTTGGCCTAACATTTTTAAAAATGGGAATACCATCAATTTGCTCTTAGTTGGAAGTAGACGATTTTTATTCAACTAAACATAATAAGGTAAGGGAGGGTAAGAGCACTCAGTAGCATAAGAGTACGCAGTGTTGGTAACACTTTACGGAAACTTTTTGGTACTATTTTAGTGCGTCTACAAGTGCAGAAGAACACTCCGTAATGGAATCTACTTCACGGAGTAAATTATACTTTTGTTACTTCTGTATGTAATAATTAAAATTTAAAACCTAAGAATTTCGAGGCACATAACAATTAATTATAATTTTGTGTCACATATCATTTAATAGAACAAGTATTTAGCTACAATTTTAGGCCAGTTTGGGTTTGTTGTCTGCACGGTGCAGGCGTCAAGTCACGCTTTTGTAAAAAATTACGTGGGAGCCCAAGAGAACGAAACACTGTATAAGCCTAAACTTTGTTTCACAAACAAAATATGTTCTTGAATAGCAATTTTATCTCCCTTTTTTTGTTTATGCTTATTATCACTTTACAAATAATGAAGTTCATTTCGTATTTTTACAACAATTTTACCTCTTTTAGTTTTACCAAACCCAAATTTGGGTTCTAGCTCATGTTCAAAACCGAACAGATAGATCTAAGGACCAACAAATTATATTCCGGCGCAACATAAAACACTTTCAAATGAAACTTTGGCCGATTCTTTAGAACGACACAAGGTATGAACCAGTTCTCATATTTTGTCAACAAAGAAACTTAGTGGATAGCTTAAATTCCAAGAAATCTGTTGCCTAAATTCATTCCAATTAAACTCAAGGAAAGGGAAGACAAACGGAAAAGACTTTCAAAGAAGTCAGAAATAATCTCTTCACAGTTTAAGAATGGTTTAGAAGAAAATAGCAGATGGAAAAGAGAAAAGTGAATGTAAAGACTTAAAGGATACCAAATAAAGCCATTAAACGATACAGAATAATCATAAGGTCAAAAACAGTTTAAAATTTGACCCACAACCCAGCACAAATACCTCTGAAATACCTACTTATGATGATGAATACGTCGATTGTCCAGGATGTGGAAAATAGTTTTCCGATAAGTGGATCCAGTGCTCCGCTTACGAAGGCAGTGGGTTATTTGTTAGTCAACATTGCTAGGGCATACTCTTACCCTCTTAGGAGCCCGAGTACGCAAATGACATTTTTTATTAAAATATTTTTAATGACAAGATTGCTTCTTGTAATCTTATCAAACGAAAACCACTTAATCTTTTCTACTGTCAACAAATTTAAAAGGAACACATGAAAATCAGACCTATAAATACATTATTGTTTTCACACCTTTATACATATTTTTAAAATTATTTCAAAATGGCTATTAGAATATAACCAATATTATTTTCAGCGCACGCAGTGAAAGTTAATAGTAGTTCTTGTAAGCTGCATTCATATGGATAATACTAGTAACGAAATCGTTAGTGACTTGCGTAATAATTTGATCCAATCTTTCTCAGATGCTAATTAGCCTTCAACATTCGGATGTTTAACTATTAATAACAGGAAATTTTTGAAATGAACACGCATTTTAAGTTCCTTATGTTGGTTGCAAAAGAGATAAGTGGAACCGTCTACAAAACACGTAATCGCCGCGAATGCCTCGCTGGCGATAAGCTGATGGGTTTTGATTGTAATTTTATACGGGCAAACAGGCTGCCGGACGGACAGACACCCACTCCGGCCGGCCACTCCACTAATTCACCACACAATTTGCCTCGCTGTGCCACGGTCGCGTGTGTTGTTGGCGGAAGTAATACGCTTCGACCGATATCTAAATCTATTTGAAAATCCTTTGATGCCTGCAACTAAATAATCCAGTAACACTAATGGCTTAGCAAGCCGCGCTACATTCGACTGCGCAAAACAGTCGGGTGACAGTGCAGCTCTAGCACTAAAAGAGACGTTGCTTTGAAAATTGTACACTCGCTGATTGGCGTTTCTTTCAAAGAGACTCAAACGGCCTATCGTTCAAAGTTACAATTATTCCCACCGGCTTTGTCACGGGGAGTAATAAATAATTGGAAACTTCAAAACCAGAAATAACAATACAAAATCTTACTTCATACTAAGGAATAAAGTAAAGAAGTAGAACGGGGTTTATTCAATTGTTTATTTATGAATTAGTGTAAAAAAAGGTTTTGTAGGAAACGTTTAGTACTGTCATGACTTTAGGTTGATATCACTGGGGTTAGCTGAATACACGTGACGGATAAAGTTATTTTTATAACACCTCAAAATTGCATTAAATGATGGCGTGTGCGCTTGAAGTTTGAATATTAATTGAACAACATTATAACTAGGTAGAGCAGCTCAGAAACGGTCGAAGATCAGTAATAGATTTTCAACGTCCTGGCCGGTCATTTGAAGTAATAATAATATCATATTCCGTAGATCCTGTAGAGAAACTTAGCTTCAAGGATATGAAATCCGTCCGGATGTACATTTATTCCAATAATGCTATGAGCTGACTATTAGCAATCATTTGTTTATGATTAAAATTATTGTACAACTTAAATTTATGAACATACTACGATTTCAATTTAGAGTCATATAATACTCTGAATAACATAAAAAGAAGTTTCCGATTAATAGATCATGCTGACTATCTACGTAATAACTTAATTATACAACTCAGATTCTACTATAAATTCTCATACTGAATAAAAGGAGTGGCTAAGCATCAATGAAGATAACTCAGATTTAAATTGGCTTTGCCTAATGGATAAAAATTTAATTCTTTGTAGGACTCTATTAGAGATGGAGATCCCAAAATAATGTGCACCTTTCTGTGTAATTGCCATTATTTCCAAAGATAATTCTTGTTTCATGTATGTCAACGTTTTCGCTCGAAATCCGCTTTGACGACATTATTCGTGAAGAACGACGCATTACTGTTGAAAACATAACAAAAGAGATTGCAATTGCATGAAGTATTCCCACAGTTCATAACGTTATCAGTAACAAGACTCAAATACAGAAAATAAAATGCAAAATTGATCCGCAAAGATGACCCAGGTAATTTTTTGAAATACTGGGCCCATATATGACTTTCATTACGTTTTTTTAACTCAAAGAGGCAATACGTTGAAGAACGTTGAGTAGAAAGGAGGAAGTCAAAGGATTTGCGGGAAACTGGCTCATGAAACGGGACAGATACTTCTTTGAATCAGTTATAGAAATGCTACATTATCGTTGGGACAGGTTTATTAACATTAGTAAGAATTATTTTGAGAAACAGTTTCATTTTGTGTAACTACTGTTAAGATATGTTCAATTATTGAATATAAACTATTATATTCTTATCTGTGTTCAACTATTGATTTCTTACACGCCGTTCGTTTACTGATTCACGGTACGAATTTATCTTTCACAATGATTAATATAAAGTAGTAATCAGTTTTTGAGGCCTGTAGCGAACCACGAAACTAAAGCACAATAGTAGTGTGACGCCCTGGAATTCTTATAATTTACTGTGTGAATTTAAGTCTCAATAACAACAATTATATTTAGTATATTAACCTTTTATTATTTATGTAATTTATTAAGTATTATTTTATCATTCACTTTATATTCAAAACAACAAATAACAGGTAATGAAATTAATCTGTCGGTAAAGCAAAAGAAATAATATCTCAAAAATACGACGTAGGCAAACTTTGGAAGGCGTGAAATATTGACGACTAGAACTCTTGGACTATTTTTCTGTTGAAGGCATGACGTGTTACGTCTTACGGTGTCCTTGATATTTGATCGTGAAACTTTTTTTTTCGAGAGTCGAATTTCCTGGGTGATCAGAAACGCACCATTCTACTTGGTGGATTTTAGAATTATTACAGTCTCCTCGCCACAATATCTAGTAGCAGCCTACTAGTAGTACTCCTTCACTAAAAATATATTCAACTGAATAACTGTTTTAGAAACTCTTTTCCGGAACTAATTCATCTTGGAGGACGCAGAACAAAGTCATGTTATAGCAGCCCAGAAATAAATCTTCCCCTCCAAAATTGCCAGGTTGCCAGATATATTTGCCATTCATATTGCGACCTACCCTTCTCGTCCACAAAGTGTCTCTTTTAGGAATGACTTACCCTGGGGACTTCCCGGAATTTTCTCCTCCTAGCTCAACACGCTATTTCAGGGTTTCCCAGACATTTTAATCAATGGAACACATCGTAAAATCAGGCATTCCAACGGAACACTTGGCTTATTTTTGGATGGGTGATTCCTAGACGATAAAAGTAAAACATGATTTAGTTTAGTTAATATTCTTAAATAATGATCTGTAATATAATGTTGTTGTTGTGGTATTCAGTAATAAGACTGATGCAACCCTTCATGCTAACCTACCTTGCGCAAGACTTTTTAATTCCATATAACTAGCACAGCCCATATTCTCCATAATCTGTTTTGCGTATTCCATCCTTTGCCTCCCTCTTCTGTTCTTACCCTAAACACTTCATTCTAATACTAATTTTACAAGACCCTCATGTCTTAAAACATGGCCTATTAATCTATCCTTTCTCTTTGTCAACGTCATCAATATTGTTCGCTCTTCCCTATTCTGTTTAGAACTTCCTCGTTTGTGATTATATCCACCCATCTGATTTTCAGAATTTGCCTAAAGCACCACATTTCAATGCTTCTATTCTTTTCCTTTCACCAACTCCTATCGTCCACGTTTCGCACCCATATAACGCCACGCTCCATACGAAAATTTTAGCAACGATTTTCTAATACTCACACTAATATTACCCGCAAGTAAATTCCTCTTTTAGTGGAAGCCTTCCTTGCCTGTGCCATCCTACTCTTTATGTCTACTACACTTCTACCATCCCAAGTTATTAGGCTTCCAAAGAAGCAGAATTCCTTAACTTTAGTCAAAATATCCCTTCCCAATCCAAAACCATTTGTTATTCCACTGTTTCCCATACTACACTCAACTATCTTGATATTCCCTCTATTAATCCTCATATTGAACTCTTTCTCCAGGACTACGTTCATGCCATTTCTTATGGTTTCTAAGTCTTCATCTGATTCTCCTAATTCTACACTATTTTTGGCAAAGCGTAAGGTTTTTATTTCTTCTCCTTGCAGTATGATTCCTTTTCCATATTCCGTTTTCACTTTGATGATATTTGAACCTTGAATTGTATATATTGATGATATCAGGCACAATATTTGTAAATTGATTTCTAATATCTGGTGTGGCGTCCAGCCTGTTTCTGTACTTTGACGTCATTGAGCAACATAATAAAATCCAACTTCGCATAAATGGGTTTTAGAAAACGGAAGTAAAACAATAATAGCTTGGTTTGAAATATTGTAATACTCTTCTGACAAACTCGCCCAGAAATCAGATGAAGACTAATCAATGGGTTTTTCTTTCACCTAAGCATACGTATTTAGCTGTCACAGAAAATTGATTATGAACGCAGGAATCGTCCTTACTAGTTTTCGGAAAATATTTCAAAAGGATTTATTTCAAGTTATGTAGATATTCTAATAACATTTTCGTAACTTCATCTTCTTTAAAATTCAATTCATTCAAACATTCCTGAATGAGAAGAAACCAATTAAGATTGTTAAATTCAACTCATGAAATCCAAAATTATAATGTTATCAAAAGATCCAGTTTTATATCTTGCATTAAAAATTTTTATTCTTTCTCCTTGTAATAATAAGTTTATTGCACCTTGTAAAAATACCTGCCAGATATGCGAGTTTAAGCAACCATTAAGGTTTGGTAAAACTTTAACAAAATGTTGTCCGGAATTCTTTTGTGCCTTCAAGAACGCCAACAACTCATTTCGAAGTTCAAAACGTGATTTTCCTCTAGATATCCATCTCATTTCAGTATGTAATAAAAGTTTTTTGTGTTATCGCCCAAAATTTATATTATCTGGATTGAAGTGGCCACAAAATTTTCCTGCTGACCCCTGGTTGAGAACCGCTGCACTAGATGATCCTGACAGACTGCAATTATATGCTGTTGAATTAAATTCCAACAAACGAAGGTGTTTATGGTTGGCTTATTTTTTTTATCATAGCTGCTCATTGTCAAGTTATAATTCTGGCGTTATGCAGATTCTCGTTGTCTGAACACGTCCACACTTGTTCATTGATACTCATGTTTCCTATTGTAGTGAGAAACAAATAATAGGATTGCTATTTTCGCAGCGTTGTTATTCGCTTTCTCCCTTTGGATGCAAACGGAATTTTGGTCTTCACGACTGATAAATTAGTAGTATATCATGATATTATAATACATATAATAGATATAATCTCTCCTAATTTTTTCATGACGTGTTACGTCTTCCGGTATCCTTCAAATTGGATCGTTGGGCGGTATTTTGTCGAGAACCGAATTTCCTGGCTGTTCAGCAACGCACCATCATCCTAGTAGGATTTTGGAACTCTTACCGTACTCTCACTACCGTATCTAGTGGCTACAGATTACTTTACTTGTTGTAGTGGTAGTGTATTAGTAGGACTGCTTCACAGAAATCTGTTCAACGCAATAACTGTTGTTGAATCACTTTTCCGGAACTAATTCTTCTTGAAGAGCAGCTCTTACAGTCGCCTCAACAAATTGTTTCCCATGTTTCCAGTTCAGCTAAAATCTGCTATTATCTAGAGGATTTTTCAGTATTAATTTTGTCTACCTTCTATCTTTTATGAAATGTCTGTATTGCTTCTAAATTTAAAGAAATTTTCGATAATTTATTATTTGAAATTTTCCGCAAAATAAAATAACGAAGTAGGAATTTAAAAATTAAATAAAATTTTTTTTAATATATTTAAAATTAAATATAATTGTCAGAAGTCTACACTTTGTATGATTTTACTTCATTTTTTCTCTATCTTGTATGTATTCTTCTTCTTCTAAACCAAATGTTTCCATTGGCGTTTGAAAGTTCTGTATCCAGGTGGCAGCAGGCCGTCCTCTTCTTCTCTTCTCAGTTTCCCATTCTTGTATAGACCTGGGTTTTCGTTTTTCTTCCTTCTGCGTACATGGCTGTACCACTGAAGTCATTTCATTTCCCTTGTGACGATACTATCTCCTTTGACGTCCATAAAGCATAAGTTTTTTCTACATATTCTGGCCGATCTCCTCCAGAAGTTTTCTGCTTCATATAAAACTGTGCTCTGTAGTATGGATTTAAATATTTCCTTTGTGTGATAATTTATATGATATATATATATATATATATATATATATATACAGTAGTATAAAATCTTTATTAAACTTTTAAACAAATTACTGTCAAATTTCTGTCCGAGAGCCCAGTACTATAAAAGGAGTATTGATTCTAAGGAGTGAAGGTTTTCACGCTATATTTGTTGCTTGAGTTATTCTTATTTTTATAGCCAGATGAAAGCAGACTTAGGCCACGGCGCCATCGAAACGTCGTGGCCTAAGCCTACTTCCACTTAGTTTATCTAAAACAACATATATGTAAATTATTAAAATGAAATATGTAACATTGTTATTATTCTATTGCTACACATTTTATTATACATGCTATTTCGTTTGTTCCCAGATTCTGTTCTCATTTTAATTACAACAGTAATAACGTAATTAAAAATGCATTAATTCTCCGAAAAACCTTAGTTGGAATTTTTATATTCCGAGGCTCCGTAGGTTGGATTGCATCTCCCTGGAGGAAGCTAAACAGTGTGTAAAACAGAAATTAACCCTTATAAAAAGTTTCAACAGCTAAGTCTATTTGCATCGTCTTTACATACTTCTCGATTTAAATGCACTCCTTTGAAGAATCGCCTAATTTGTAAGAAAACGACCTCACAAACAAGTGGCGGTGCAAGCTCAACAAGAAAGAGCAACAGCAATTCTGAGCAAGACTACAGGAGCATTAATAATGTTATCTCATAAAAACAGTATTTCCGCCACTTGCTCGCGCTGTAATTGCGAAAGTAAGCTCCAGAGACGCGGAGCGCTGGTGGGGGTTGTTTTATAACGCTGCAAGGGGAAACAAACAGCAACACACACGACCGGCAACTATTTCAAACCTGCAGGCAAACTCGCCCTCAAAAAATATCGCAGACGTTTCCCTAATTAAGCAGTAAGGTGATTTACTTGCGTAATTACGGCCTAGGCTTTCGTAATGGATCTTGCTTCACCTCTTTGCAACTGAAAGAGCGCTATGAGAAGTAAATTTACTTTCTATTCCACGCTGAAATTTATCAACAAGCCGCGTAGACATCTCGACATTATCACGCGACAGAAAAATATTGCTTTTCGTATAGAAAGAAATACTAAAATGAAAATAAGGGTGTCATGTTCGCTGTTTGGAAACATTACGAAGAAGTAATTATGTATTAAATTTGAAAACGAAGAGAAAGCAAACGTTAGGAAGTAAATACCGTTGTTATTTTCGTTTAGAATAGATAACCGAGTGTGCCAAAAATCGTTCAGTGGATTCAAATAAATCTAAACTATGAAATAAAAAAAGTTATTGTTAACAATATTATAATATTTAGAAATTTATTAATTTTATTGAAGTTTATTTTTCCCAGCAGAGCCCTAAGCAAAGAACTAATATTGTAGAGACTATAGAAAATTTAATATTTTTTACTCAGGGCTGTATTACGTGTTTACACACATAGCAGAGCGAAAGATTATTGCTTTTGCTTTACAATCATCCTCCCCTAGTTTCATTGTTGACTGACAGTCCTGGATTCAACGTAAAGGTAGCTTCCGGGTCAGCATAGAAGTGGCAGGTGTCGTTTACTTGTGATACTTGCAGCCAAATCGACTCTACTCTCAGACTCGAAGCCAGCCAGTCCGACTTTCCGTTTTTTCGTGTAGAACTCTCACCTCCAACTCTATTTTCCGAATGCCATTTTATAGGTCCTCTCCATCTCATCTGAAGCCTGATTAGTCTCCCCGATTTTTCTATCTTCTCCAGGTTGGCGCCTCTACTCTTCCTCTCCAAAATTTCATGATTTGGAAAGGGCAACCCCTGACAATCTTTTGGATCAACCACCTTGAAAACCTGAGCTGACCTTTCAGACAAAAGTCTGCGCCTGTCAGGTTTGAAGTTATGACTGTTTGTCTAACCGGGTTTACCCCGGAAGGGTGCCTTGCGGATACCTCAGAACTGTTCTCTAGAGAAAATTTGTTCAAAATGCTTAATATTGCAAGATTAATTTATATAAATAAAACAAAATATACGACGAAATTTTATACGCGCCACACTTTCGACCTCTCATTTGGAATAAATCAGCTAAATTTTTTAGGAATATAAAACTTGAAGTATTTAGTTTAACAATAATTATGACATTATACAGGCAGGCTACGTGAGGGTTATTCGCTTAGGTGGTTCTCCCCTATAATAGCGTAAGAAGGGATGGAAACGGGGGAATCTGGAGGGTAGAGCAAGGTAGCCAAAGATTATTTGTTTAAGGACTCTACCTGGTTATTAACATAGAATGCAGAGAAACTTGTAACACGTATATCGGGAAATTCGTACTACTCGTACGCCATTCCGATGACGGGAGTCAGCGTTTGATTTGGGGGAGCAACAATGCCTAGATCAGATTTGGGGGCAGCTGGCTGACTATTAAAATGGTATCAGTGAACTAATCTTATCGTACTCCCATGTTCTGCGACATCCCTCAAAAATAACCAACATAACTCCTAAGAGTGAGGTGGAGGGACAAAAATTTATAAATATGCAAAAACATTCGATATTATTAAATATTTGTAATTTTCATTCTTGTTTATGAACTGGAACTTCAAATATTTGGTTAACAATCATCATTTGTAAACTTATAACAAATTCATGGACACTGATACTTGCAGGTAAAAATTTACGAGATAATGGCTTAGAGTTCTGTAGCTTGTGTCCACGTTGAGACCGATGCTATTTGCCTTTCTTCAAGAGACTCAGCAGCACTTATAAAATATTGTTTTCAGGCCCAGCCGACCATCATAACATGAAACATGCATAGAAGAAACCGAGTCCTTTCCTCCTGTTTTAATAAACGTGAACCGGCACATATAAATTTTCACCTGTCCGAGTAAGGGAATTGTAATTTAGGAGAACCCGTGGTCAGTTCTGTCTTGATGGTGAAAATGGATGATAATAAAGGTATCGGCAATTAAATACAGCGCTTTTCAATTGTGGTAGGTCAGCCTTGCCAGATTATGGCGGTCATGTTGTATTCGTGGCGTCTGTGAAATATATATTCAACCACTGATACCAAATCACCATGGCAAATCAGTATTTTCTGGTCGAAACGTTGCGCGCGTTACCGCCGTTTTACGGTAGACTGCGGTAGCCCTTCAAAGTCAACTATTCAACGTTTGGTGGCCAAATTTGATACGGTAGATTCAGTTAACAATCAACCAAGACCAGTACGTCAAAGGAACGCCAGATCGGCCGAGCACATATCCGCTGTCTGTGATATTTTGAAGGAGAACCCGAGGAAGTCAATTCTTTGCCGAGCACAAGAACCATCTGCAGAATTCAACTTGGTGAATTTCGCGTTGGGACTTAAGCCTCGTACAAGAGGTTCACCACGTTGCAATGCATCCACAAAATTTTAATGTTTTGTGCGAAGTTTGGGTCGGTGGCGTCATTGGTCCGTACACTTTTGAAAACGACGTTGATGATGCCATCACCGTCAACGGCGTACGCTACAGGCCGAAGATAACCAATTTATCTTGACCCAAATATAACGGGGCGGAACATCTGACAAGTGGTTACATCATGACGTCACTACGAGCCACAGAGTGGCTGTCTCTCGCATAGGTGACGTGAATTGGCCACTAAAATTATGAGATTTGACCCCAATAGACTTCTTATTGTAGGGTTTCCTGATTTCGCAGGTCTATGCAAATAAGCAGCTATTTATCGATACCCTTTATGCCAAATAACCTAGGCCATTGATCAAATTCCGTTGTACATATGCGGCCGAGTCATTGAAAATTGGACTATATGGATCTGTGCCACCGCGAGAAGCCGCGGAAGACATTTGAACGAGGTTATATTCCATACGTAATGAGGATACAAGGGTTTTTCTAATAGAAAATGAAAAACACACAGATTGTTTTATTCAATTTTCAACATTGATCCATCCTTTTTGAAAAGCCCCTTATTTTGAGTCATAGTTGCTACTATTAGCTGCAACGTGTTACATCGTGTGGTGGCACCTTAAGACGCAGAAACATAAAACCTGAATAAGTTATCTGGCCAAAGTCAGTATTTTCTGATGTATTTATGTATTAACAATGAAGTAATTGGAAAAGTAAATAAAAATTGAGAAAACAGAAAACACTTGCCATTACGAAGAGTTACAGTTTATTAGGTATACAGTCAACTTGGTTATGTATGAAAAGGTGCTATGTAAGATAATTCTGCTGTTTAAATAAATCCTCAAGATTGACCCGTTAATAGAAGCTGAACATATGGTAACGAACTACGTGACTTCATAATTCTTCATTAATAGCCTTTTCTGATTTTATAACATTTATTTTGATTTTGTAACATGAAAAGTTACACGCAACAATGCGGGCCAGCTTGCGAGTTGCAATTGTCGCAACTCGGGCCAACAATGGAGTCTGGCGAGACTCGAGCAGTCGTCATGGGGTAGTGAAAGGAGAAGGATGTGTCTGCAGTTGCGGACGGAGAAAGACCACGCCCTGTAGTGATAATTTTTCTCATGTTCTGAAATGGATTAAAGCTATTAAAATCCACTTTTTTGGTATTTTTATTAAAAAATACCTGGCGCCCAAAAAGCATTTAAATCCTCGAATACGGAGGTACGCCGGATCTTCTACATTTGGCGCCGCAGCGTTGGGGCCCGAACAACGTGGTTTGGTGAGGACGACTACGTGGTACCCTAGAATTATACGACGACTGAAGAAGTGGGAGGCGCTGAAAAAGGAACGCTGGGGAAGAGAGCTGTTCTACGCATAGCTGAGGGGTCCTGTGACCGCTGCGTGGATTTCGTCGAGAGGTGTGTGTGTATTACAAAGCAGAGTACAGTGTGTGTTGTGTATTTTGTTAAAATGGAAGAAGTGCAGGAGGCTATTACGTGTGAAAGAGTAGATGAGAAGGCAGAGGACGCTATGCTCAGGGACATAATAAGATATTTGATGAAAAATGAGGAAGTTCTTGATGACATGGTTAATAGTATTATGAAAAAAGAGGAAGTTCTTGATGACATGGTTAATGGTATTAAGGAAATGCAGGCAGATGTATATAAGGAGGAATGTGTAAATAGTAGTGATAAGCAGATAGAAAATATGGTAGAAGTAGAGCGGTGTGTAGATACGAAGTGCAGTAACATAGAAAAGAATAGGGACTACAAAAAAATCAAATAATACCAATTTTGGTGAATGGGAAAGAATTATTAGAAGAAATTGAGGATGAAGGGGAAGAGAAATCATCTGACCATGAATTGTTATCTGTTGATATTGACATTGAGGGAGATGGGAAAAGAAGAGCCATTATTGACACTGGAGCTACATCTACGTTTATCAGTGAGCAATTATATCTTGAGCTGATGGAAAGGAAAGCAATTCTAGAAAGCTTGCCAATAACTGGGATGAGAGTGTATGGAGCCATTGGGAAGAAATTTGAGAAAAGCAGTAAACAGATTCTTTTAAAGGTTAGAATCCAAGGTCAGGAGATGCTTATTAGATGTATAGTAGTTAAGTCTTTGTTTGTACCTTTTGTATTGGGCTTAGATTGGATTGTCAAGCATAAAGTAGTTTTGGATTTTAGTAAAAAAGAGTGTCATATGGGTTTACCAAATGAGATAGCCAAGGAAATAGAAATAAAACTACCATTGGGGGCTAAGGATGGACCAAAACAGCAAAGAGATCATTTGTTAAAAAAGGAGAGTGTGGTTGCTGTAACAATAAAGGAAGATCTGATGCGGAAGGATCGATTTCATAATGTAGTTGCAAATAAGTTTAAGAAAAAATTTAAACGTGTAGAGCATCAGATGGAAGCTGATAAGTGTGAAGGTAATGCGAACGCATTGAATAAGCAGGTTAGGGAACAGCTGATTATGTTTGCAAACAAAGATGAAGTAGTGAAATGTTTTGTTAATAGATTTAAGAATAACTCCCGAAAAACGTACAAGAGAAAGGTACGTGGGAGAAACATTCATCAAAAAACTGAGCGGAACTTAATGATTAGCGGAAAATGTGCTTCTATGTCTCAAAATTGTGCATCCTATGGTGAAAACAGAGCAGGAAGAAAGTTATGGAATAGGGGTGGATGTGGATTTCCTTGGAATCCAGGTGGAAAAACTGAATGCGGTATTCTGTTAATGTCAAACTAATAAAGATCAGATGATACATCAAATTCAGCTGGCAACAATTAAAATAAATGTCATATGATCTGTCAGAAACAGCTGATGGGATGTAAAATTTTATGTAATAACATTGTAATTAGTTATAAGAAACAGATGTTCTGTTGAAAATTTGCGACGTGCGTTAAACAGCTGTTGTGCAGAGACAGTTGACTATAGAAAAATTATGGCCAAAGTAATTTTGGATCTTGACAGCGAACAGCTGGAAAGACAGCAAACAGCTGATTACAGAGTTCTTAAAGAAATTGTTTGGGTTGAAGTTATGTGGTTGTAATTAAAGTTAAGGGTTTGTCCGTGATTGGTCTATAATAATTTTGAATTATTTAATTGAGGAAATTGTATTTTACTGGATGTTTATGCTGATGAGGGATTGAATGGTACGTCAGAAAAATTTGTAATTAATTTATGAGTGAATTTTTGTAAAACCTAATGTAATTTTGACTAAGGGCGTTGGTCAGTCAAATTGTTTACGACTGTGTTTCAGTGAGTGTCATTAAAAAATTGTGCAATTTTTTAAATTCATTGGGGGCGGGGATAATGTAACATGAAAAGTTACACGCAACAATGCGGGCCAGCTTGCGAGTTGCAATTGTCGCAACTCGGGCCAACAATGGAGTCTGGCGAGACTCGAGCAGTCGTCATGGGGTAGTGAAAGGAGAAGGATGTGTCTGCAGTTGCGGACGGAGAAAGACCACGCCCTGTAGTGATAATTTTTCTCATGTTCTGAAATGGATTAAAGCTATTAAAATCCACTTTTTTGGTATTTTTATTAAAAAATACCTGGCGCCCAAAAAGCATTTAAATCCTGGAATACGGAGGAAGGCCGGATCTTCTATAATATATATATATATATATATATATATATATATGAATACTTATTTCCCTTGGTCACGCCATAACTTGAGAACGACTTTATCAAATTCATTTATCTTTTTTTATTAGTTTTCTAATACTCTGTACAATACTGAAAGAAAAATTAAGAAAATCGGGAGAAAATTGGAACTTCCTGAAAACGTAACTACGAGAAGGCTACTTTATACCCGCGCGTTTGAATCTGCAATTGAATTCTGGTTGTCTATACACTTGATGCGTTATGCTCCGAAATACCTCAACGGATTTATATGTAAATATCAGGGATTGAAACAGAAATTTTCACAATAAGTTTCATTTCGATATCTTGCTGAGTTCAGAACATATTAATGTAAATATTTATAAATTCCTTGAATTACCGTGAGATTTGCGGTGTAATATATCATTATATACCATTCATCCCACTTACTGTGTTATCATAAGTGTAATTTTAGCAGAATGAGAGAGAGGGGGGGCGAGCAACATCACTCCATCTATTGTTGTAAACATGAGAAAGTGGAACCTTTTCAAAACCAACTGCGAGTTTTAAGGTTTGCCGTGATGTAATCATAAGCTCTCTTTCTCTCTTCTTAGTCAACCACAGGACTAAACGGACGTGTTCATACAGTATTGATAGATTGACATTTATACGTATTCATTTACAGTTTCTTTTGCGACATCAAAACTTAGTTCGTTTCGTGTGTTTTGATGTGTTTATCATCGTGTTATTTATTGTAAGGGATAAGAAAATACCCTTCAGTGAGGCGTCAAAATTTCGGTTGGCGTACGTGTAACGCAGGTCGAGCTCACAATCATCGAGACAACGAGACTGAAGAAGAGCGTAGGCAACATTTGGAGGCAAACGGAATGGAAATTTCTCAAGCGCGATCTACCATGGCTCCGGAAGGACCCATACCATCGGGTTTAGTCGAGAGGCGACAAAACAGACGGTCAAACGTAACAATTACCTATGACAGTTTGGCGTATAACTTCCAAACGACTCCCCTAGGGGAAGGGTGGAATTTTTATTTTAAGGAAAAGACCTCCCTTAAGTGGAGAAAAATTTTTATTCTATCAGAGTACTGAAAATATTTTTAGTCATGTTTTTGTACCGGGACAATTCTTGACTGTCGAGATACTGGGAGTATATTTGAGGTTCATTTGTGACGTTTTTGATGCCGGTTTAGTTATGTGTTGACCAAGAATTAAGAATTGTACCGGCATGATATAAATAAATATCCGGCCAACGCCAGGTCTCCAGCTAATAGTTATATATAAGGTAACACTGACCTATAGCACTGTTCCAATTTCGTAATACGATTGCAACAGTTATTTTAACGGCAGCATTACACTAGCTTATTGTTTTGTCTGAGTCCGTTGTCGTATATTGCAGTTTGGATCAACGCGTTGGCTGCGGAGTTTCTTGCTTAATTGGTAACGAATGTCCTAATTAGTGTAGCGGTCCTTGCCATCACGCTGGCAGAGCGCGCCAATCAACCGTGCTTCATTCTTTAGCTGTTGTAGATAGGCCAATTAATGGCGCGTGCGACAGCCGATATGCCTATACAGGCCCGCGTTAGCATATTTATTGATGGAGAACACGTCACAGCGGCTAGCGCGGTTTCATGCATCATCTGCGCTTTTCCCCGTGAACCCTCCTCGGCGAATTCGCTGATGGCTGTGGCTCCGCTTTAATGCTCATTGCCCCTATTTCGGCTCAATAGCTTCACGAGCACATTCACTCAAATACTCACTATTACATAACCGTCAACTTGAGTTACCTCATATTAGCCCTAAATTTACTACAAAGAGAAGTAGAAATCAACTTGTAGGTTCTCCGCACCTAGGAGGATATAGCTATCAAATATTTAATTTTAAGTTTCTGCTTTCATTAAAAAAAATTCTATTGACATTGGGTAACTATTCACTTTTAGATTGATTTTATTTTGCTATTAGGCCTCGAAAGATGAAATAGAATACGTCAATAAATTAAATACAAAATTAAACAAATAGATTAGCTAAGAATTACATTATCCTTTTTTGGGTTAACAGGCTACATGAGGGTGATCCTGAAACAGGCAACTCCCCTTTAATAGCATAGAAAGGGAATTGAAAGGGAGGGGGTGCGGAAGGTAGAGTAAGGTAGCCAAGGGTTGACTAGTGCCCCCGGGCTATAGTAAAAGGATCCTACCCGGCGTTTCACTAGAAAAATGCAGGGAAAACCAGAGAAAACCTGCATCAGGTAGTTCGGGCATTGGGTATTATTCTCACGTTCTTCCGAATGACGGGAGACGAGTTTGCTGTGAGGTTACAGCATTCCCTTCTCCGTGTCTTCACCAGGTTTAGGAGGCAATTGGCCGACTGATCCAATGGGATCAGCGGACAACTCATGCTTCTGCCCAAGGTCTTCGACCCCAGTACATAAACCTCCCGTGTGAGAACTTTGAAAAAGAAAATAGAGAGAGTGCGAGCCCTGGAAACACAAACATTTTTGTGCATTGTTATTTAGTTCTATTTGAAGAGGGTCCAGATCAGGAACAAAACATGTAGTAGATTTTAAATTATAGTTTGTTTTGTTTCACTAATTTTTTGTCTGGTTTTGTCCTTATTTAAACTTTAATTTAAACTTATAGACATTAATAACTATTAAATTAAGTAAATACTTAAAGAAATAGTTTTTAATTTTGAAGTCATGTAAACCTGGGGCTTGTATTGATAGAATAAAAATAATTAATAAAATTAAATTCAATTAAAATATTACGTTTAAAATATTTAAAGAATAAAATTATTTAATACTACTTATTAAAATATGTAAATATATATTATTGAACTATAAATTCATAGGTGTATCTTTAAAGACAACATAAATTGAGAACTCTCACACTAAGTTACCTCGAAACTCGACAGGGGAAACGAGGAGTTTCCTCCCCAATGTAAAATTTGCACCGATGCTGTTACATTTGTGGAGGAACCTCAGTAGAACTTAAAAGAATTGTAAATTTGTTTACTAAATATATGACATAAGCTAGCGAAAACCTATGGCGGTAAATAGGATAAAAACCTTAGGAAAGTACAAATACGTACCGAAACGTTCTTCTTCTTAAATTGTTTTAAAAAATTAAAATCTGATATAGATAATAAAATTTTATTTAATTATTATATAAATCAAACGTAAATTTAAAACCATTATATTGGCTTATTTAATGCGTCGCCAGTAGAAGAGCATTTTCTGACTAGACGGCTATTCTAGATTTTCTGTTTTCGGTGAGTGTGCAGTAGAACACGATGACAAGCAATCAGTTGTCGCTATTAATTATGAGGCTCTGCAGGACCAGGCACTGTCCGACACTAATTATTTTCGCAGGAGTTTGTGAGAAGCACTCCCCTCCCCCTTCCCACCTTCTTCCCCTTCCAAATGCAGACTTTCAACCGGGAAGATTCGATATCCAGACATCAGTGCATTCGCACATGAGGACATCGAAACTTTTTCAGCGTAAAGTGATTTTCAACCTTTTCTTTCTACGACAGAAACTGTTTACATACCTTCCATCCAGAACTACTCTCTTCTTCCTCCGTAGTTTTTTATTGATTTCTGACCACAATCTTAATACCAAACACACCAACTGAATACTCTTTAAAAAGGGAGCTCTCACACAATCATTTACTTAGCCCGTATTTAAATAATTGTGTATATTTTTCTTAACCTACATATTCAGAAAACTTTCCCTGTGGATTTCCTTTTTGGATGCGTTATAAGATCATGCCAATTTAGCATAAAGCTGAACCTATTCAACGTTTTCATATTTTTTACAAGTCAAATTTGATGTGTTCATTAACTTACTTGGTACCATATTGCACCATTTTGGTTTCTATTTCTTAATTTTAAGAGGGTTAATTATTTAAAATTAATTATAAAAAATATACTTGCGTTTTAAAAAAATATAATAATTTTATTTTCATTTCAAAACAGGTTCCCTATAGGGGTCAGCGAAATATTTATAACTATATACATTTATTAAGGGTGATGATTGTTTAAATTTCCAGGGGATTCTCCGGATTAATTACTGAGGTAACAACGGGAAGCAGAGATTTTAAGTTCGAGACGAACCTGTTTAATCTTCTATGCGATTCCGTTCCTGAATGTAAGTACTAGCCAATTCTGGAACTTCTTTGTAGCGTATTTCCTTTCTCCAGGTCGAGTCTCAAACTTTCCCTCGGTCGACGGAAAAGGCAATGGATTTGGTACTGCCGGGTGTAGGGAAAATCAGTTTTCAACCTTCTTTACTTCTGACTTTAAAACACTTAGTTCATTATATCGTCCATACATCCTCCTCCCTTCAACTTCCAAATAACACAGCCTTATTTCATTGTTCATTTTCTTCTTCTCTCCTGTTTCCTCCTCCCTTCAACTTCCAAGCAAGACTGAACATCTTCAACTTCCGACTAAGACTCACTTCTCGCCTTCCCTACTTCTTCTTTCCTTTAACTTCCAAGCCAAACTGCCGAATGTTTCGCTTTCTCACCTCCCAGCCGAACTCCTATTTGTTCCTTCTATTAGTGATCACGCCATCCCTCGTGACGTGTCTTCACCAATCCTTTTTCCAATTGCGCCTAGCGCGGAATTTTGCACTAACGAAGGGAAGAGTATCGTTAGGAAGTTTTCATGGTTATTGCCCCTGGTGTAAAACCAACCCTTACAATTTGGACTTCGAGGCACACACAATTTGATGCCTTCTTAATCCAGGTATTTCCACATCTTGTCTGCCTGTCTCTGAATTTGAATCGTTTTAAATATTAATGCGAAAATTTGGAAGAGGTCCTAATACTCTACATAGTCAATTCAAATTGAATTCAGTTTTTCTTCGTCATTTAAGCTGTGGATTCAACTAGGAAATTCATTTCCCTTTTCGATGTTGTTCCATGACAATTCTAAGATCAGTTTTTCCTGTACTTATCCTAGTTCGAGAAGCAGGAAAAAGTTTCCCCGCCAAATATAATATTTATATCATTCAATAATTACATACTACTTCTTCCATCTGAGAAGCTGAATAATAGTATTTATAGTATAGCAATTACAATACATTCAACTGAAAAGTTAAAGAATGGCAAGGTAAGTAGAAATGCTTTCAAGCGAAGGTCAAGCAGGAGCGTATAGATATTTTAGAATAAAGACAAGAATGGTGTTCTAACCACTGAGCTAATCCGAGTCGACGTCCAAGGACCGATTAAATTTCTCTCCATTCCCGTAAACCTAAGCTGGGCTCACCTACAATTCGCTAATGACATTCTTCACACCCTGATTTGATTCGGATTATTTCAGAGCTTGGAGTGCTCGCTCGTAAAACGGGAGATCCGGAGTTCGAGTCCCTGGTCCGGTCGACATTTTTCTATTCTTTTCTTTGTTCTAAAACATTAAACAGTGACTGTAAGAAGCTTGAAATTTATCAGAGCACCTTACCTGTAGTTGTTATGATCGTTTAGTATAGATTACATCTGAATTGTAATTATATTATCTGACAGTTTATATCAATATAACATGTATCTATTTCAATGTCTACATTAATTTATTAGTCGTAAGTTGATGAGCTGGTGTTTACAGACATATTTATATTCCAGAGTTGATAAACTTGGAGTTCCCAACTTCGCTATTATTTAGACCGAGGCGCAAGTTTAAAGCCGTTATAATGAGTGGCACACGGCAGAGGAGTCGTTTCGTGTTTAACGACGATGAATGCGCTGCTTTGCGCTACATGAAATACCGCCGTAACAAGACACGGCAATGCGCCGCCCGTAACGACACGTCGCCTTGTGAAGTGTATCGCTCCGAGCTCGATTGGTTTCGTTAGCGAAGGCGACACACGCCAAAAGCGGGCGAGCGTTTGTGTTCTTCCACAGCTGCGACACATTATCGCAGTTCGACAGCCGAGGAGGGAAAAAGAAGAAATAAGTTCGCACCTTCAGTAGACGACGCCAATGACGGCCTTCGCTTGTATCGCCTCCTTCAGAATAGTAATGGGACTCTTCAAGACGTTCGTGCCTGTCTCCTAAATATAGAAAATGAACAGAAATGCTCCACGAATAATTTTACTCATTGATGTCTCACCTTACACCAGTAAATAGTGGCTATTTTACCAATATTAGTGATGCCAAGGCTCGAGCCTCGCGTGCAACTCTCAGAAATCTAGAGTATACACTTCACTTATTACCATTCATCTCATCTCTAAGTTTGATTTACTGGATGTACAAATGTTTGTTTCATCAGATTGGATCTGTTTTGTTTTGGTATACAGCACGCCGCAGGTTGAATGGTTGATATTGAAGTATTAGTAGTGGTCAACAAAGACGGCAACGTTAGTTGTATCACACAATTTTGGTCGTTCATATCAACTCTAGCTGCAGAGCGTCCCTCTGATGTATTTTTTTGTACCGCCTCTGCTCTTCTGAAGATTTTCCCAAATCACAGAGTATCTTTTCGCCGCGGTATAAAGCAGCAAGATGACAGAATCGTTTTATAATCCAACAATACAAATAATATTGTAGTGGCAAAACACAACAAACTACGAAATTTGGCGTTACAAATTCTGGAGTGGTGTTGATTCAGATGATCCAGAGCAGATTGCCCTTGGTCGAGTCTGCGTGTAACAAGATGTAATGAACGAGGTGTTCAGTTTTCAACACGGACGTCTAGAGGAATTTATGGGAAGATTCTGCCTCCAGAGATATGATGACCAGACGCGAATTTCAGAAAAAGCAGAAACCGATTTCCTCGCACTGCCAATTCCGAGATACGGATTTCTTAATTTTAAATCTGCTTCTACGAGAAAGCAATTACTACGACTCTAGTATAGATCTAATTGTTCTAAATTTTAGTTTTAAGTAATTAAATTCTGTAAATGTTTTAAAAAGTTCAAGTATTTATTCTAAAACACCGGCTCCGTATAAATAATTTGAGAAATAAATTGTTATATAATAATATTAATTCTAAAACGTAAAGTAATTTATTTCCTATTATGTAAATATTCCTAATTTGAACTAATTAATCACTGCATATCCATGAACTGAAAGTATAGCTTACAAAGCATAACATCCCAAATTTATTACGGGAAAATATTTGCCAGATTCGCTTCATCCACCCTACTAGAAAAAATGGAAGTCCAAGATAACAATGCAGCACGCATCATATTTGGATACCATAGAACTACTCCCACTGTCAGAGTGTTATTACGAGTGGGAATAACTTATCCCAATTTTAGGTATAATCGGGTGTTAAATAATGTCGAGATCATTAGTCCAGTCAAGTTATTACGGATTCGGCACGCCTATGTGACAAATTACATGATAATAGATTAATCACAACGAATGTGATAACATATAAAATCTAAACATTATGATTATAGAATTGGAATATATTAGCTACATATTAACACCTCCATGTCTGTTAGAAGATCTTCTAATTGACTTACATATCGTATATTTCAACATATTCAAGCAGGTGAGATAATAAATTGTGATGTTTATGAACTTGCTTCATTACGGTTATGCGAACCATCATGAAATACCATTTTGGAATCCTTGGTCAAGAACCTGACCTATACTATAATAAACCTTCAGTTAAAGAAACCTTCCCATGGCTGGTCTTGCCTGACTCGGGAACATGGAGATGCCAATCTTTGATTGGAGTCCAAAGCTTTCACGGCCCCAAACATGGAATTTTAAGTGTTTTGTATTTGATTCTTACTTGTTGTGTTACGAAATTCATAGAAGATCATTTAATTGTATACTACTGAAAAAAGAAACTCGCGCCTTTAGGAATGTATAATTTGAGTCTCTACGATTGATAAAAACAAATTCCCTTTTACTTTACATATAAGTCATACACCTAAGAAAGTGAAATAGTACTTAAGACCATGTTATTCCAGCGATTATTACACAGTAAAATACGATGAAACGACATTTGTCGAGAGCGCACTACAGTGGACTTTGACCCAAAAGTTTAGACCTTAACCGTCAAAAAACCAGGACGAAATATGTGTTATGATTGAGTAAAATTAACCTAATTAAACTGATATTTTGGTAGGAAAACATATTATAACATAGAAAGATATGATTATTTTTTGCAAGTTCATTAATATATATTTTCAATTTACTTTATTATAGAAAGATAATCCTTTTATATTAAAATGTATAAATTTTAGCATATTTTGATCCAATTTCTGTAGAATTTGGTGAAATTTTTTGTAATATTGTACATCGAACGTATCAATTAATAGATAATCCATTTTCTGACAACGGATTTATTAAATAATTTATTAGCTAATTCTTGTAAGGCTTCATGTATCAGCATCTCCATACAGTATAACCTCAGAAAATGGAACGTTCTATTAGAAGCTATCATTGTGTTCGTACGTTATTGATAATAACTTTCGAGTTATAGAACTGCGACGTATCTACGATCTTTTCTGCCACCGATTTCAATTTTAAGTTATAAAAGATATTGTAAAATTGCTTACTTGAGCGGATAGCCTATAACTTTAATCCATTCACTCAGTCTTATTCTGATGTCATATTTCTTCTTTAGTGGATCGGAAAACTATTTAATGAAGAAAAAGGAAAAAGTGTAGATTCACCATCAGTAGCATTATTATTAAACGCTTAAAGATACTTGTATTAAAATTTGGAATGTAGTATTTATATGAAACGCTATAATTTTTGTTTTAAACCACCTTCAGTTATTCAATCACCAAAAATTTATGATCGAAAGATAATTATTCTGATTAGGCTGTAGTAATAATTTTAACTTTAACCACAACTTGAAACATAACAATTTTTAAATTTAAATCTCAATATTATTATTTCATAACTAGAGAATATTCAATATTTTTACTTCGTTATATGAAATTCTTTGCTGTAATAATTTATTTAAAGAATATTTGTCAAATACTAAGAATTCAACATTTTACTCTGTTTTTCCACCACGGAATATTTTCCTTAGGCTTGTAACAATGCGACCCGTCTAAAAAATTGAACACTCCAACCCAATAAATTTAAAAAATAATTAGGTATTATTTATGGAATTATGTTACTAGCGGTGGCTGCAGTAAATTCGTCTGTGTTACTATCAGTTCTTAATTTCATCGAGTTATGAATGATTAGTAATTAACATGGGCAAATACATTGTTTCTACTTATTGAATCGGATATGGCTCATCTTGTTTAACACACCTAGCTCATTTCTAACGGGTACTAGTCGAGAATCACTGAATTAATCCCGGACTTTCATAAACTAAAAAATTGTTCTTGGAAATTCGTGTCCTGTGGGGCTTCAAAGATTTTAACTTGTGATTTTCGTGTTTTACAGCTTTAAAGTATGACAATACTAAGGTTTAGTAGGGACAAAAGGAAGCAGAAATCAAGGAAGGAGTAAGACAAGGATGCAGTCTGTCGCCCATGCTGTTTAACTTATATATAGAACAGGCGATGAAGGAAGTTAAAACGGAATATGGAAAAGGAACCATACTGCAAGGAGAAGAAATAAAAACCTTACGCTTTGCCGACGACATTGTAGTATTAGGAGAATAAGACGAAGACGTGGAAATCATTATAAATGGCATGAACGTAGTCCTAGAGAAAGAGTTCAATATGAGGATTAATAGAGGGTAAACCAATGTAATGGAATGTGTATGGATAACAATGGTATAACAAAGAGTGTTATATTGGGAAGGGATACTTTGACGGAAGTTAAGGAAAACTGCTACTAAGGCGAGGATGCAATCTGTCGCCCATGCTGTTTAACTTATATATAGACCAGGCGATGAAGGAAGTTAAAACGGAATATGGAAAAGGAACCATACTGCAAGGAGAAGAAACAAAAACCTTACGCTTTGCCGACGATATTGTAGTATTATGAGATACAGAAGAAGATTTGGAAACCATAATAAATGGCATGGGCGTAGTCCTGGAGAAAGAATTCAATATGAGGATTAATAGAGGTAAAAACAAGGTAATGGAGTGTAGTATGGGAAATAGTGGAATAACAAAGGGTGTTAGATAGGGAAGGAAAATATTGACGGAAGTTGAGGAATTCTACTAATTTGGAAGTATAATAACTAGTGATGGTATAAATATAGTAGACATAAAGAGTAGGATAGCACAGGCAAGGAAGGCTTTCACGAAAAAGAGGGACTTACTTAGGGTAATATAAGTGTAAATATTAGGAAATCGTTACTAAAAATGTTTGTACGTTAAGAGGCGTTATATGGGTACGAAATGTGGACGATAGGAGTTGGAAAAGAAGGTAAAGAATAGAAGACTTTGAAATGTGGTGCTATAGGTGAATGCTGAAAATCAGATTGGTGGATACAATATCAAACGAGGACGTTCTAAACAGAGTAGGGGAAAATCGAATAATATGGAGGACGTTGACTAAGTGAAGGGATAGATTAATAGGCCACGTTTTAAGACACTAGGGTCTTGTAAAATTAGCATTAGAGGGAAGTGTGTGGGGTAAGAAAAGTTTTAAAACCAGTTTTAGGACTGAATACCATACAACAGTAGGGACATTATTTTAAATAACTATAGGTTAATTTTAGATTAATAAACATTTTTATGTGTTTAATTTTTTCGAGGTACCAAGTAAATGTGGAAATTTGGAATATTGTTCTGTTCTTTATCAATGTAGACTAAAAACGGAGGAAAGAAATAAAAGATCTTGTGTAAGAAAGGCATCTGTTCGCGACGAATTGTTTGCTTTCACAGGGAGTCACTTAAGATTTTTATCTGCTTCACTCCTTGATTCCGAAGGCGACATCGTTAGGCACTGGTGAACGGGGTCTGGCTGTAAGGAGGAGAGGACGGGAATCATTGTTAAACTTTCCTTTTTCTCTCTTTATACGTTTGTGCCGTTGCCTCTTCGGAAACTTGTGTCTTTCTGTGAGATCATCTTCTTCGGATATCTCTCTCTATAACGTTGGAGTTTAGTTGAGAGTTCCCCGCAGTTAAACTTGTCTGAGGAAATATCGCCTTTGTTTCTTAACAACCTATTCTCCGAGGGCCATCTTATCTTCGTTCGAACAGTAGCCAAACTTATGTGTGAGGGAATATGGCGCGGGAGGAGCGCGGGTCTAGAGAACAGTGGAAGGGGCAGAATGTTTTGTATTCTACAGGAACTGCAAGTGGGTGCAGATGTATCCAGAGCTGAATCCTGAGGTGCGAATTTTCCGATACACGTACGAGTGAAAATAGACGCTCCGAACCGAAGAGTTCTCTTCCAGAGTGCGTAAAAGAACACAATTTCTATTGTGAGACATTGGAATTTTTAGATTCAGTGCTGCGAATAAAAATATACTAATCCGTGAATTTTTTTCTGGTAAATACTTTAATAATAGCATAGTTTCAACATGTAAATTTTCTTACATACATGAAAACATTCAGAACACTGTCGAAACATATTCATTTCAAAAAACAGTACATCCGTATCATATTCAGAATGGGATATAGAGTTAATATCGTGACGTTTCTGTTCGATCATGAGACAAAGTAACACACACACATAGAGGTTATAGATGTTCATTTAAGAACGTAGTGCTGTACAAAGGCTTCTACTGCGTAAGACTGACTCCGATTCGGAATCCAGTACAATTTATACATACATGGAATATTCCAGAAACAGAACATTCTCGAAACAGAAAGTATTAGAAATGAAAAGTAATCAAAGTAAAATTGGTTGCGTCGTGCACGAACCCGAGTGTACTTTTCTACCGTCCAGCATTATACCGCTCAGCTATCACTGCAGTTCTGAGATGTGGCAATTTCTAGTACAAAGATTAAAAACGTAAAGTTATGATGTGATGAATTTTCATAATATCTAATTAAGGAATTAACTAAGAAAATAAACTGTAATGTATAAACATGTACATTTTTTCTATCTCCACCACGAACGGCAGACGTGAACTAAAAACACCTCTTGTGATATTAACGTCGAGCAAGGTTTGTAAAATATCGAGAAATAAACAGTCAGGATGTTTAACTTCCGCTATCTCAACAGAAAGTACTCTAATAAAGACCCAGCTTCGATTACTAGCACAACGGGATCTTAAAATTCGAGTCGAGATTGCGTATTATAATGAACTTGGGGGGTTGGAAATTAATTTAAATTAAAATAAAGTATTGGGTTAGATTTAAAAAAAATTTATTCACAGAAAACAATAACTTTTAAACGTAGGGTCCAATTAAAAAATTTACCTCGGCTAAATCAATTGCATTTAGTAAGACTATCTCCTTAAGGGTAATTTTTTCTGAACTTATCGTGCAGAAACAAAATCGTCATCGCGCACTCTTCGATATTGACACTAGCACACCTGTCACTTATTGTGGGTCGTAAACAGTTTCGTCCTTTGCCCACGCCAGTATCTTGAGGTCCGTCTTCCACGAATTCTGATCGCCCCTGGAGCTCGTTCCAGGGCTCTGGGAAATTATTTTGGACAGGACTCTACCTTCTTGCAGTTCGCCTCGTTGTAGGGACATCCTTCCTTCTATTAGGCCACCAAGATTCCTCGTTTTCTCTCCGCCTGATTACTGCAAAGCTCGTTCCTGACTGACTAATTTCTCTAGTGTAGTGGCTCAATTGCCAGGCACTCTCCTGACATCCTACTTGTTCAATTCTCCATGACCAACTGCCCAAATTTGTCCCATCTATCCACGCGGGTCGTCTCGTTAATTCACCTCACCATGAGATGCATGCCTGACCCTCAGCCTCCAGTTAAAATCCAGCTTGGCCCGCGGTTTTTCTCCCCTATTTCTGGGAGGGAACGTGGCCTCCAAAATTCCTTGGGTCAAGAAACTCAACTCAGGTACCAGATTTTTTAGTCGCCAAACGGTATTTTGGCACGTTCGGTATCCCGACGTCTCGCCTCTCCGGCGCCTTGGTGTTTATTTGTACTGAGTGTCTCCAATATGGGGAATTTTTCACCCAGTGACGAAATAAAATGGCGTTTTCCACATAAAATCATTACAGTATGATGGAGGGAACGTTAAATTCTATTCGAACTTCAGACAATGCCGCCATCGTAGTAATTTTATAGTCAATTTCGATTGCTCTTCATGGCATCATAGATGATATATAAACTCAGTAATCTTTTAAACAATTTATATTTTCTAATTTCTTTACAGATTTCTTCAGAACTTCATTAACCGAAATATCAAGGCAACAAAAAACAAATGTATACATTGTGCATGGATTTGCAAACCTTTTCAGCTGATTGTCCACAATCTCCATTTTTTGAATACAATTTTATCGTTGCATTAACAGTACAGTTATTAGGGACTCATATATATTAATTTACCTTATAACAGATTAGAAAATGTCTCAGATATTAGAATCTCATTGTTTCTTGGATGGTATCAGCTAAGGCAGCCAGATAATTTGTTCTTAGACTGCGAACACGTATCTTTCTCTTGAGAAGGATATGCATAATGGAAAATCTTTCTTTACATTTCGGGCATTGGGATCACTTGTAGAAAAAAGAAAGTTATGTGTGTCCAGTACCAATCCTGGAAAGAACGACCTGGCTTCTTCTGGGAATAGTACCTCGTTAGGGAGTTATATCACTATAGATGGGTGAGATGATGTTTGTTTGGTATTTATATATCCAGTAGGTGTTGATTTTGTTGTGGTAATCTTGTAGTAGTTCTTTGCTGGTGCATATGTTGTTCTAGGTTTGACTTCCTTCGCCACTCTATCGGTTCTTTCGTTCCCTTCGATTCGAGAAATACCCCTCAGATGAATATGGCTCATGAACCAAAAGCTCCTGAGTAAATTACATGACTGACCTTTAAATGTACATATTGTCAATAAAGGAAGACTGTGAATTGAGTATCTCCTCTTTAACATTCTATTTTTCTTTTTGTGGGCGAAGAAAATACCTATGCAGTTAACTGAGGAGCCTGTCAGAAATTATTAACAGTCACTTATAACATGTTAATCCAAGCTAAAATGAACTACGGTTCTCATATATATTCATCAGCAAATAAGTGTACGCTAAAGAAGCTCAATGTTATACAAAATAACGCAATGAGAATAATAACGGGATGCCTGAGGTCCACACCGATAAAGACTTCTATTGGAAACTGAACTGCCTGCACTCGAGCAAGTAAGAGAAATCTCTATAATAAGATATTCCATCAAGGCTAGGGTGTTATTGCACGAAGAGATTAGAAAGATTACCAAACTTCTAAAATGTATACTCAACATCCCCTCTTTTCGTCCGGCGCCGTTCTACTCGGAACTTAGGCATCTACTCGGATAAAAGGACATAACCTTACTCAGACTTCCACATAGATCGTATTCTCTGGCCCCAACATGGAAAAAAGATCAGCTACCAATGATTTCCACACAAAACCTACAAATATTGAAGAAAAGTAAAGAAATAATCAAAAGTTTAAAATTATCAGCAATAAAAAACACAAACTCTGAACAAAGTGGTGTATTTCTTAAAGAAATACTGAATAGTAATGAGATTATAAATATTGAAATGTTATCCAAGGAACATAAATCGAGCATTTCACACGAAACTAACTCACTCCAACCTTTTCTCAGACGGGGAAAAATCGATATGCAGAACTTGTAACGTAAACCTGACGATTCCACATATTAATGGAATGAAATACTCACAAAACTAAAAGAAAGAAGATTCTGGGACATTTCAATCATATTCATTTAGTAACAAACAAAGGATTGTGAAGTAGGCATCTTTAATGAAATTTCAACTAGTACATTTTCTGTTTCAGACATACTAAGGAACTCAGTTTTATATATTTAAATATGTATGTATTGTTTTGCCTTAATCGTAATTTTAAATGAAATTTAGTAAGAAGTAACAGTTGTATTATGGCAAATGTCAAAAGTTTTTAAGAAATGGTGTAAATTACGATGTAAATAACGTATTGTTGTTTGGCTGATAACCCTTGGGTTGATGTGAAAAAAAATAAAAGAAGACTTTCTCTTATGCTATTGACCGTCGTACAGTTTTAAGTCCATATCTGAGTCCTTTTTGTGGGGGTAACAGGCTACATGAGGCTGATCCTGAAACAGGCAACTCCCCTTTTATAGAATAGGTAGGAAGGAACTTGATAAAGGGGGGATAAGGGAGGTAGATCAAGGTAGCCAAAGGTTGACTAGGACCCCCGGTCTATAGTTTAAGGATATTACCCGGGGTTTCACGTAAAGAGATGCAGGAAAACCAGTAGAAAACCTGTATCAGGTAGGACAGGTTATTGAGCACAATTCTCACGCCCTTCCGAATGATGGGAGATGAGTTTGCTGCAAGGTCGCGGTGTATTGTTTGAGTCCACTCTCAGGGTGATCCATATTTGAGTGATTTGAGTGCGTCGCTCAGTATCACAATGTTAAGAATCCTGGCTGCAAGCTCCATTATTCTCAGGAAAATTGTCGAAATTTTGTTTTAAACTTCAAATACTAACGTAGTTTCACGCAAATCCGTTACGACACGGAGATTTATTATTCACTTACACACGTTATTTTCCAATGTATTTCGAGATAACATCTGTGCCCATTATTATTAGCATCCAGGCGTACGTGTACATAATTAAATATCCGTCGGCTTCTCATTTCCCATACGTCTATTATATCAATAATTACAAGAAAATTTTCATCAGATTGCCACAATATTAATTAATAACTCAACGTAACATTTTAGATAATAAATATCGGACATTAAACCCGTTGCTAGGATAATCAAACATCTTCGTTTTCAATCATCTTTGAATTTGCAACTAAAAATTCACACAAATATTATTATTACTACAAGCTTTACAGATATCTTTTAAATTGATAAAAATTAACTCTTAAATGTTACAAAGGTTAGTTTATTTTAATTGTTTTTTACTTGATAGTTAATTTAAAAGATTGATGCTTTTGCGTCAGCGAAGAAATAAATATTTTATTTAAGATTTTATGTATTCACAAAAGTAAAGAGAGTAAAATAATATTTTTTAAATTTGTAACAAAATAATTTTATTAGTCGGCTAAATTTAGTTGGAACTACTTTCCATGCACGGTATACAAATGTTATTGGCATATTTGATTGTGTCAGTTCCATTTACTTCCATTTCATACAATTAATTCAAACGTCTGACAATGATAAACAGTGATAAACTCTGCAAACTATCGCAGTCTCTTCGCGCAGGTTCCAGAATATTCCTTGATGCTGAGCTGTTGTTTGTAATGTTCTATGCTAAGTTTCTCATTACCTCCACCAGGCGTGTAGACTGTGTTGCATTGCTTGCGACGGGACTGTTTCCAAGAAGTACGAGTCTAATGTGTTCTCTCATCACACCAATTCCAAGACTTCTATTTTGTTATTGATGATGCTGCAAGCGTCAGACCAAAGTTCTCTTGCTTCGTGCACCATATTTCAATATTTCGTCAATTGGTTAGTGAATAAATATTATATACATGTAAATTATTTGAATAGCAATGAGGGTACTTCAAGCCGATAATATGCGTCCACAATTGGGAAGCAGTGTCATGTCAAATTTTGGAGAGTCTGAGCAGCCAAACCAGAACTGTCTATCGAACGCTTTCTCCCCATTTCAGCAACTTGTCTTTGGTTGAGGACATTCTTCAGGTAACCTCACTGCTGAGTTTTTTTGGAAGCATTTAATCTGTTCCGCAATATTCACAATTTTATATTGATGAATTTTATATTAGACAAACGCAAATTTATTCATTTATATTATATGTAAAAGTTAAAATGGCGAAAAGTATAATTTTCACTTGAACTTTGACTACATTTTCATTCATAACTATAATGAAGAATTATGTTCATTTACAAAGAATATTATATGGCTTTAAATAAGTTCTCGTGCCATTCCTATAGCACTAAATATAAATATGCTATTAATTAAAATAAAAATTTAGACAAAATCGTTGCATGTATAGGAAACATTTTTTTAAAAAAAAGGTAATGAACTGATATTTTGTTTTTGTAATATTTTATAACTGATCGACTGCTATAAAACGTTTGCAAACGCCTTTTATTATTGCATCCCGTTATCTGACTACACCGCTGACTACCGACGGTGGTTAAAGTCCTCACCAGGACTTCAATGACAGTAAAGTACAGTTTGTTCATGCCCTGCAAATTACTGATTTCTGAGTAAACAAATTATTTTATCTGCAAAAATTACATAAATGTTTGTTTCTAAGATTAGCTGATATTTATCATAAACGTGAAGGTTAGTTGATGCAATGTAATCTTCTAGGCATTGGAGAATCCACAAGTTTCTTGACCGGTCAACAAGGAGAGATCAAAAAAATGTGTAAGACATATAGGAAGGTGAGAGGGGATAATTTATTATTATTAATTATTATTTGAGTTCCGAAACCGAGAAAAAAAGTAATTGACATGAAATGTAAAGCAATAATAAATTTATGTATTTCATGAAACGGTAGAGCAATGATAATATTATATACTGATGAAACTCTTTAAAATCATCTCATCTGTGGAGTGAAACAAAGGAAGCAAAGCTTTAAATGGAAAATAGGTCAGGCATGGTGAACTCAATAAATTAAATATAAACTATATTGTAAAAAAACTATATCTGCATTATTTGGTGGCGTTTTGCTTCAGTCTCCATCGGATTTATTTGTAGGCGTCGGCTAAGTCGATTATTAATGACTGCACCTGATGATCTGGCTGCACGGAGGATGCCTTGCGCCCGAATTAGTGGAAACATTTAAAAAAAGAAATCTACATCTGCTGAGGTCTCTAGAGCTTTACCCAGCTTACAACAGCGGCCCGCAATTACAAGATGTCTGTGTTTCAAAACTTCTCTCCACATCACCTCGTAGATGCCCAGAATTTCCCTCCTCCCTTTTCCAGTAGTTTTTGGCTGCAGATTCAAACAGCAGAAATTGTTTGGTATTTTCACAACTGCAGCCAATGGGAAAATTGTTTAGCTGCCGATTGTAAACGAGTGCTATTGCGAGAGTTCCGTATTATGGCTGTTTATATTTATCCACGCCTAGCCTCCGAATTAGCAGAAGCCTATCCTTCTTAAATTAGGGACGAATAACACCTATCGTCCGTAAAATGTATTTTTCGTATTGTGAATTAAGGTTGGTTTCAATTGTCCGAGGATAGTGTTTGCATTGTCTAAAGGAAGGGAGTAAGCGCTGCTCATGCACATACAAAAAGTACGTCACAGCCGTTCAGAATTTCCCCTTGCAATTTTATTACATTAGATATGTTTGGAGGCCTAATGCATAATGAAGCCATTAGATCTTTCTTCTTCACTGGGGAAGCCATCACAGATAACGTTTAGTCCACGCCTGGGAACAAGTTTGAACAGATTGGTAAGAATAATTTCAACCACTGATCACCAATGCACACTAGTAACACCTCCTATTTCCGTATTTCGTAAATTCTTGGCCGAACAATTTCCGGGCAAGTGGTTTTGAAGGAGACCACGTTCTTCTCGTACGGTTTCAATGGACAATTTCGAGAACATATACGATACATAGTCTTGCCACATTAAATGATTATAGTAAAAGACTGAACACTTCTGTAAAAGGTGCTGTGTCCGAATATAGAATACCACATACAAGCTAATAATAAACGTAAATCACTTTAATAGAAACCCACAACAGTATTTAAACTGATTAATAACAATTACACCTAATGACAGTAGTTAATTAATTCGTTAATTACATTGTTTACTGTACACAATATTTTCATTTGCCTCAATGGTCACGTTCGTTGTAAGTAGTAATTAATAGAGTAAAGATATAGCTAATTTTACATAAGACTCCGTTATTCTATGAAAGCTTTTATTACCTTTAAATAAAGCCAAAGCCTCCTTGAGGCGATTTGGGAAAACAAGCCATTGAAGAAACACTACTCGTCTTTGTTACGCATGAGAAGATTCCATTGAAAACGGGGAGATGATCGGGCAAGCGAGAGAATGGAACTCCCTTCCTTTGATCATAGAGGGAGAAGGGGCTGCCATGGCCTGCTGACCACCACACAAAAGAAAAAGGTATAGTTTCATTGTGCGCCTTAATTTATAAGTCACCAAACACACAGACACAAATACATACATTATTTACATGGTTTGCATTACATACAATGCCATGTTAACGAATTGGGTTTTAGGAGAAAGATAGTTTTTCTGTATGTGAAATACGGAACCAAATATGTCTAAATTAATTAAACACAGAAAAGTACAAAGAAATTCTGAAAAAATTCAAAACTTTTCCTATTTAAATATTTTTAATTTTACATTTGTCTCATGCGAACACGAAAAATTAATATTATTAAAATAAAACTAAGATTTCGTGATGATTTAGTTCTTCCATTGTTCTACGTAACATAAATTGAGGTAAGTGTTTAATGCAATTTATATATAGAGTATCATTTTTGTTGAAGATAAAAAATTGATTAAATATGTAAAAAACAATGCCGTAATATTTTGGACGTTGTTAATTCAATTTATATATAGATTATGATTTTTTGTTGAAGAAAAAAATTGATTTAAAATGTACAAAACAATTCCTTAATATGTCGTATCATTGTAACGGAACGCAACCTTAATTATACAAATCTCATCTTGAAACAAGACGCTTTCGTTATTTACTATGGCGTTCTTTCCGATAGCCACATCCCGAAATGTATCTAATAAAACTCTACAGAAATTCTTTATAATTTAAGAGAAGGTAAACTATTGGTCACAATATGACAGAAACTTTTTTACTGGATGGTTAGTAAATAGAAGTGTAACATTTTAACTGATCGAGGAAGATGTCTCGACAGCCAACTTGACCAAGTTGTGGCTGTTCCTTGTGAATGAACAATTATTTTGGCATTTTACATAGGTGAACTTATAAATTTACAGAATTTTGACAGAAGGTAATCTGCAAAACTGCTCGTTTATAACAATTTAATGGCATATATTTATGAAGTAGATATATTCAGCCGCGTATAAGATACGTCTTAGGTTTAAATATGCTTATATTAAGGCTGGATGAACCAAAAACTTGCGTTCGGGGCGGAACGGGATACTACTGTATAAGATAATGTAATATGCTCCTCAAGAAAAATAAAATATTAATTATACAGGGTGCAGCTGCCAAAAATAATAGATAAAGAGAGAAACGGAAGTAAGAAGAAGAGGTCTTCTGCTTCTGTCTTCGTTCTTCCTCCAACTCTCTTTCCGTCAAGTCACAGCCAAGAATTCCTTTTCAACCATCTGAAAAAGAGTAGCCTATCTGGTCTCCCCTCTCCATTTTTATTACAGATCCCCTAATTAGTGAAACTAGCCTGAGCATACTAGACCATATCTATTAAATGTTTCCTGGTTTAGTGGCGAAAATGCTGATTGAGTCTGTAAGTAAAAAGGCGGTTTCCGGGGAACCTGGCTAATTCATAACTGGTGGTTGCCGAGATTTTCCTACAGGATGTAGGAACGACACTTTGGCAGACACTCTGCGCAGTAAGTTATATTGAAATGAAAAATAAACCAAATCAAATAAATTACGTTTTCAGCTATACAAAAGATAAATTAAATTAAATAAATTGTGAACTGTGTTATAATGAAATTTGAAATTCCTTCATCAAATATGGATCTTAAAGTCTTCTTCATTGCCCTACTCTGTCTCAACGCATTCTAAGAATTCATTAACAAAGTCCTGCTTTTAAATAAGCATCGTTCTTTCTTTCATCTAAGTCTAAAATAGTACTGTTCAATGGTTTCAACTTTTATCCTGCAGGATCTTCGTAACGAAACTTATTAACTGACTTCATCTCTAATTAATTACGAAATCAGATAATTATTGATTTATCGTTAAAAGCACTGCGAGTCACAATTTAAAAACAAACTGATAGCTCTGTCTGTAAGAAAAATATTAATTAATATCAGATAAAGAATAACCGAAATTTAGAGGAGAGAATTTTATAGAGAATCCTGACTTGTTACGTCCTATGACTTATTTTCTGTTAGGCAAATTAACCTTTTGGACTCTATCATGTCCTCTTGCAATTTCGAGCGACATACACATTAATACAAACACACAGACGAGTACATAAACACATACATTCTTGCTTGGCTGATCCCTCGCTTACTCGCCGCTTGATGGTTGTTCACCCGGCCTCTTGTTTGTTTGCTTGCTCATTTGCATACGTTACATACAGGAATATACGTTCATTCTGACTAAACAATAGTATGGAAAGTAGCACTTTTAGCAGAAACTTAAAAGCAGACAAGTAAATATTAATCTAACACAGACTTAAAATACACAGCGTAACACTACATTTTGAATGAGTCAATTAAATATATTCAAAGCGTTATTTATTGAATTATATGATAGAATTTTGGGAAATCTCAGTTCCATTTCTTCAAATTATTTCATTATCCAACTGTATAACACATAACACCGAACAATCAAATTTACGATTAAAAGAGTTTATTATTACTGGTGTTTTTATACGGATGACGAACAGCTCTGATTCCGACTATCTGTATTCTCATCTTTGCCAGCGTTTCCCGTAAAGTTATTTATAATAGCCCGGAATAGTATTTATTCGACAGTAATTTCATGATCGTTACATAATTTAACAATCATTCAGAGCGCCACGTTCTGAAAAAATTAAATATTCACACCACCTACCTTATAAGGTGACGGGATGGTAATTTGATCATAACCGGTGATGATTCACAATATCTTAATCGCTTCTCGAACTTATGTAAGTATGGTAACTTTTAAAAGTATAATATTTAATGATCCGGGTACCTTAAGCGGAATTCATATACTCCCGGTATCGTAAAAGAGAAAAATACACTCCTACTACCTTCAGAGAGCCAAAAATATTACCGGTATCCTAATAAATCACAAATATTTATGATGCTATAATATAATTAGAAATATTCTCCAAGTCTTACGAAAGTATAAAATAATCCCTGTAGCGTATCGAAATAAAAAATGCTGGGCACCCCAACCCATACATAACCTTGGAGCGGTTTACAAAACTGTGTATATTTGTTTATTGGAAGTGACATGTGTACAAACGTTGGTATAAATTATCTCACTATTTTTATGTTTTACATTGATCATTGTTTCACCCCCTCCAACTCTGAACTACTAATGGCATGCTGAATGTCAGGCCACTACCGGAGATTTTTGATTGTCAACAATTTTACATCGCCGTTCACTCGGCCGCCCCTATTGGTGTTAGTTCTCTTATGCTCAATCTTTTGCTTCCGAGACGTAAGGAACATGTGTAAATAATACTGTAGAAATCATATGCGCTTATAAGAATTCCGAAGATGACGAGCACCCTGGACGTCCAGCATATCAAGAATCGGTAAACCTGAACAACCGATGAATAACACTAGAGAGTGGAACCATGACATCAAATATTTTTGGTCTGTATTGTATTTCTTCAAACTATTTAACATCGTGGTTACCATGAAACGGAAAACACATAACACCGAAAACTAAAAACAAATACACAATTTTATTAGCACATTTAAAGTTCTTGTTCCTTAAATTTGCTTTAGAAAAGCGTCGCTTTTATATACTGAGATTTCTACTTAATTCTAAATATAATTAACGGTTTGAAAAAACAGAAAAAATTGATTAATATAATTTTCAATCGGAGCAGAATATTTAATCTCCTATAAGGAAGAATGAAGTATGAGATTCTTTAATTTGTAAATTTCTTTGGGATTACTTTACACCAGACCTTAATACAGTTTATTAAAAAATTTTATTGTATATGGTCATCATAAGATTTTAGTCATGAATCTTAACAATTCTGTTTTCTCGTTCCGACGAGTGCAATGCAATAAAAATATCATCGTTGTTGTTTTTATAAGTAACGGGAGACTTAGAAGCCCGTGGTTTCGTTTCTTGTATATTTTGTGTACAACTCCCGTGCTTAACTTTCGTACTTTTAGTCAACATGCGGCGGTAAATAAAAGGTTTACTGTACGTGACTTAGGCACTTGTTCACATGATCATGGGCTGAGTCCTAAGCGATTTAAATAGACCTGGTTTATTCCACCCTAGCGTAACACAATAGAAATGCTATAACGGGAAAAGAACAGAAACTGCTATTAAATAACGCGAGAGTGCCATGAGCGAAGATATTTTGCGGAAACTTCGGAATGTTAGTAGGTTGACCCGTATAAAATATGTTCTTCTCTTTATTATTACTGGACGAAGATGTAAACATACTATGTTAATTAATAAACAAAGCACGAGTTATATAATGAGCGAGGTAAGACCTATGAGAAGTAAGAAATAATTATTCCTGAGAAGTGTTAATATTTACCGCACATTATTAATTAATCACTTTGAATTTATGGGAAGTCGGAAGGTCCCATTTTGCCAATGTTAAAAAAGTGAATTTAGGTACTTTTTTCTTAGAAACCATTATTAAGGCAACACCGAATTTTTCACTGATTATTTTAGCCTTTGGCATGTGTGAAGAAGCAGAAAACTATTTTTCTCTAATTACAATTTTAATTATAAATTTATTTATAAATATCTGTTATTAAAACATTTTTCAGAGTTTTTATACATAAATAATCATTCAAATCGATTATTTTATACCACGCATATACCGTAATGTTAAAATAATCAGTGAAAAATTAAGTATCGTATCTTTTCTGAGATAATTGTGAGGACAGAGGCATTCCGACTCCCCTTCTGTGCTTTTTGTTAATACGTTTTTTCAAAGTGTGTTACACACATAACAATCCAAGGCAATAATTAACTTTTAAACTAATAAGAATAATTGTAAGTATCTTTTGTGTTTGGCGATTGTAAGAATTTTCAGTTTAAATTCAAAATTAATTCGCGCCCAATATTATATATCAATGGTGAGTGGAATATCCTTTTATAAAAAAATTTCTCTTGTTGCGAACGCGAGACAGTGTGTAAATTTTATCCAGCGAATAGTTGGTAAATAGTAAATTATAGCCGTATTTGAAATGTTAATGAAAAATTAGAGTACTGTCTAAACGTTTTAATCAGTATAGCCTATATTTATTAACTGTGAGTATTCGAATGAGTTAGTGACTCACAAGAATTTTTTGGGGGGCTTCTGAGGTTAAAGAATTAATTTATTTTAAAATTATTATGCAGTAGTAACACCGTGGTGTTATGTGAAGGAAAGACCCAAGGAGAATATCATTTTATCAATCCGTGGAGCCAGGGCTTACAGTACCTTATTGTCCCATAACATAGTAACACTAATTATCCGTAATATATTTGACAAATTCATTACGAAAGTGTAGTTTAGATAAGGTTAATAAATTAATTATGCGTTATTTAATTTTATATAAATTCCAATAGCTTGACTGGCGACACTATGTGGTCTTTGTCTGTCAGGTTTGGTGAAGCCATCGAAAATTTTCATTTATCATCGGCCGCCGCTGACCAATCCCTAGTGGGAAAATCTCTGCTGTCACATTATTAGCACGTTCGAGTATATCCCACAAGGAATTGAGAATATTCTACAACGTAAAATAATTTCTAGAAGACGTGTTGCCCCGTATTAAAAGCTGTGGATCGGAAATGGCTGGTCATTAGCCAAACCCGCTGATAATTTTTAGATCTGGAGAGAAGAACTGTTCTTACGTAGCTGTCCAGATTGATAGGCAAAGGGGATGAAGGTGGTTATGGAAGAGACGTGGTAGTGGAGTCGTATAGGAGAGTATATATTACACCAGGAAGGAGACTGATTTCTTTCAAACGAGTTGAAAATTCGTCGTACTAACTTCATAGGGTCAGCGGCAATTAGTCCTAACGTTCCTGAGAAGCAGCGGTAAAGTACCAATAATACACTCTATATCCTTCAAAGCCGTCAGTTATAATGGCACAATAGACTTCAGTATCTGGGCTCAATATTTACTATGAAAAGTAGGAAAATTAGTGTTCTATTTTATAACTAGTAATTCAGTATATATTCTTTTGAGAGTGCAGGAAGTAAAGACGTTAAATTATAAAATTTTAACAGAGTTACTATTTATTTCTGCCCTGCGCTACTTTATTATGGTAAATGAAATATTCTCCATGTTAGAAACATTACAAATAAAACTGGGTTTTAGAAAAGTATAAGTTATTGAATTTTTGATTCGAATATAATCAATTGTATCACCTTAAATTCCTTTAATCTGATTTTCTTCAAGCGTAAGTATGTTCGATTACATAATACTGCTGTATTCGTTTTTTTAATAAAACTTGTTGTTTGTTTTTATGTATTCGGTTCATGTTGTCGATAAATATGTATCCATACATTGTAATGTTTTGTGATAGAACGCAAGATATAATAAGAAAAATTAAACATTATCTTTCAAGTTGGTAAATAACGCCTGTCTCTATTTGTGGCTTCTTTTATAACATTCTGCTTACTTAGGGATTTTGAGATGATCCCACCACGGGTAGAATAATCGAGGGAAAGCATTTCGACAGTGAGATGCAGAACAGAACAGTCAGTCAGTCATTAGCGAATTATTAATGGTTCACGCCCGAGTTGAAACACACAAATTTGCAGCGTGTTGGCTACACAACAGCCATTACCCTGCAATTGGTGATGCGGTAACAAGTCTCTTAGCGAGTTTGGAGCGGCTGTGCTGTAACTCCTTTCGATAGCGCAGCCTTGTCGCTGAGTGCCCTGTAAAAGCCTCGAATTAATTTGGGTTGTAATGCAGAGCACAGTTACGTCGGGTTGACGTCTCGAGTTATGAAGTCAGCACTGCAAGTTTAATGAGGTGCAGACAGGCTGCCGGGGCGTATAAGTCCTTGCCTCATCACCCCCTTCCCTCACCCCGTCTCCTCATCCGTCTTTCCAGTTTCACGATCGCCATGATTCAATTAATAATCGCGTTCGCTTTGAGGGATGGCTTCAGACAGCTCAGTCGTTGCTGACTGGAGCAACTATGGAATAAATTTACTTACTCAGAATTTACCACAATATCTTCCGTTATTTTCCATTTATTTTAATAGCTGCCTCATATTCAACCTCTAAATCTTTATTTAAGATTAAGCAGCCCGTTACAATTGATCAAATTCTTTTTTAAAAAAATTAGCATGACATTTAATATACCGGGAAAGCAGATTGTAATATAGTTATTTCTTAAAGAAATTCAGTATCCACTCCGTTCAGGGACCCGTATGCGGTCAGGTAGTTACTCAACTGAATTTTAGCTGAGTAAATATCTTCCAGATTGCGCAGGGTAGCCTGCCAGCAGGTAGAGTCGTTCGCCCTCTGCGTCTTACTCACCGCAGAGTTCAGATCGGGAAATATTCCGTTCTCCAAGAGCTCTGATTGAGGAAACAACCTCATCAGGTGGAGAGGTTTGAACAGCTACCCCCTGTGCAGAACTCTTGGGGAGAGCAGAGACTGATCTACGAACAAGCCGGACGATGGTTCATTTTTTAAAAAATTAGGAATTACGGCACCCTGTATATACCTAAACATGGTTTACCAGGGTGTCTTTCTTCTTTCCAAGTTTATGAAGGAAACAAACCCTTGCTGCTGGTTGCCCAGAAAGGTTACGGAAGGTTTCTTCCCGCCCTCTAACGCTGTCCAGTTCAGGCATCCTGTCTTGTGTGTGTTGTGGTATTCAGTCCTAATACTGTTCTGATGCAACCCTCCATGCTAACCTATCTTGCGCAAGCATTTTCATTTCCTTATAAATAGCACAACCCACATTCTCCTTAATAGGCTTAGCGTATTCCTTTCTTGGCCTCCCTCTTCAGTTCTTACTCCCACACACTACCGTCTAATGCTAATTTTACAAGACCCTCGTTTCTTAAAATGTGGCCTATTAATCTATCCCTTCTCTTAGTCAACGTCCTGCATATTTTTCTCTTTTTCCATATTCTGTTAAGAATATCTACCCATCTGATTTTCAGCATTCGCCTATAGCACCACATTTCGAAGGTTTCTATTCTTTTCCTTTCTGCAACTCCTATCCTCCACGTTTCGCACCCATATAACGTCACGCTGCATACGAACATTTTTAGCAACTATTTCTGAATATTAACATTATATTACCCGTAAATAAATTCCTCATTTCTTGTGACAGCCTTCCTTGCCTGTCATTACCTACTCTTTATGTCTACTATTCTTCTACCATCCCTAGTTTTTACGCTTTTCAAGTATCAGAATTCCTTAACATCCCTTCCCTATCTAACACCTTTTGTTATTCCACTGTTTCCCATAGTACACTCCATTACCTTGGTTTTTCCTCTATTATCATACTGAATGACCACGTTCATGCCATTTATTTTGGTTTCAAATTCTGACTTCCCTATCACGACAATATTGTCGGCACATATTCATTTTTAACTGTCTGTATCGCCTGTTTTATATATAAGTTAAACAGCATGGGCAACATCCTTGTCTTACTCGTTTCTTGATTACGGCTTTCTTATCTTGGTCTTCTATTCTAATTACTGCTGCCTCTTTTCTATAGAGGTTATGTATTAGCCATCTTTTCTCGATATTTTATTCCAGTGCTCTTCAGGTGGTGAGTTCCCCTTCACATCAAACGCTTTTTCTAAATATACAAATGCCATGAACGTAGGCTGGTTTTTCGTATCCTGTATTCTTAAATTAATCGCAAAGTCAATGTTGCTTCTCTTTGTCCCTATATTTTTCCTAAATTCTAACTGATCTTCTCCTAACTCGCATTCCATTTGACGTTTCATTCTCCTGTTTTGTGTCCGACAGGATAGTGGGGGATTTGCACCGCCATAAGAAACCTTCTGCTGTTTGTATTTCCATCTGTTTCTCAGTACCATTTTCATAAGCAACTGCTGACAAGCATCTGTTAGTAGCTTTTACTAATAACGTCCCACTAAAAGTACATGCGGAACTTATGACGTATAATTGTATAGCTTTTAAGTATAAAATAATTTTTAAATATAGGGGGACTCGGGGTGGAACGGGATAGCGGAGTAGAACGAGATACACTATTTTATTTACTGGATTGTTCTGGGGGTGAGTAAATAGGAGAACATTGTAAGTAGTCAAGGAAGAAGTTCTGATAGCCGACTTCACCAAGTTCTGACTGCACCTTATGAATAAACTCTTGCTTTGGCGTCTTACATCTGTGAATTTATAATTTTTCAGCAAATTTCGTAGAAAGTAACTTAACAAACTCCACGTTTTTTGACTCTTTAATAACATATACTTACAATCCAGGTGCATTTGGCTGCATATAAATAAGTACAGGTTTTAATCTTCTTGTATTAATGCTCGGTAAAAGAGTTTAAACTGAGGCTAACGTGCGGGGCGAAACGCGATAATATTGTATAAGGAACAAGGTAACGTGTTCCTCAAGAAGAAAATGAAAAGCTGGCATACTCAAGCTATAAGAATGAGTTACAGTAAGCTGAATCCAAAAAGAATAGATTAAGAAAGAAAAGGAATAGAAAAAAGAGAAAAATGCTAGAAAAGACTGTGCAATTGCAAAACAAATCTCTTTGCGAAGGAAAAGTTGATTAAGCGATCAAGAATACGCGAAATAAATATTAAAAGAAAACAAAAAAGGTGTTACGTTTATTAATAAATTACATTAAATTTTGTTGCTATTTACATCTGTGAATTTATAATTTCTTCAGTGTTTCGACAGAAGGCAATCTGCAAAACTGCTCACTTTTAACTCTTTAATTGTATATACTCTTAAGCTACGTGTATTTAGCTCCATATAAGTTACTTATAAGGATTAAATATGCTTGGATTTAGGCTCGGTGAAAACCTTAAACTGAGACTAACGTGCGGAGTGAAACGGGATACTACTATATAAAGAAAACTGTTACAGAAAATAAAATAAAACACTAGCAGACTCACCTTATACCAATGAGTTACGGGATGCTGTACCGAAAAAGAATAGATTAAGAGAGAAGAGGAACGGGGGAAAATGTTAACGGCTCCAGTTGCAAAAAGAATCTTTTTACGTAAGGAAAAATTGATAAAGCGATCAACCGTACGCTATATAAGTATAAGAAACGTGTTAAATTTAATATTATTGCTCTAATTGTAAAAACAAAACATCCTATCCCATTCTGACCCGAGGGGGGGGGGGGAACGATAAATTTGAAATTTATTTTTAAAGATTCATCAAAAATCTAATTTCGTTGTTTTAAGTTATATTGATATTAGATTAATCAAATAATATAATACACCAATGTTTTATATTTTTATGAAGTAATTTTTCTCTTTTCATGATTTTACAAAAGTTTCTAAACCATGTGTCCCGTTAAGTAATGATACTTTATAATTGATTTTCTTGATCGTAGTCGTCTAATAATGAACATTTTTGAGCACTATTTCTAAGTTAAATTTTTAATTCTTTTATTCGAATTTTTAAGGTGGGCTTATCAGTGGGTGAGAAAATCTTCTAATTTGAAGCTTCCTTTATTTTGCTTTCTGTTTGAATGAATGAGCATCTGAATTATTCAAATTAGGAGATTTGTTTGAATATTGATATATTGTGTTTCTTATACTTCGGTTAACCAAACAGGTCTGAAAGTAAATCAGACTTCAGATAAATCTTTGTTATTCAGCTGATATCCACAGCATATTTGCAAAGTTTTATGTACGTAATAATGCCATATAAATTAATATATTGGTAATGCGGCGTATAACACACTGGTTTATTTTTAAAAACTCAAATACACAATAGTTTAGAAGCCATAATTGAACGAGCTTGTATTATTGGTGCATTGCACTGGGTGTCGAGATGTGAGACAGCATGCATTCCACGCAACAAGCTGTCCCACAACGATCCGAAACCGAAAAACCACGTCAAAGAAACTCTAAATTGTGTTGTTTACTGTTTTTGACTGCAGTCGTGTTTCACATACAGAATTCTTTCCAGAGGGGCAAAGAGTCACGAACTTTTATGACGCGTTTGAGAGAGAATGTTGGCTGGAAAAGGCACGAATTCTTGTGATTTTTATTCATTGTATTGCAGAATCCCTAGTATGAAAGTTTTAAACGTTAACACAGTGACCCAGCTCCGTACGTATTCGTCCCATAGTCCGCTTTCATCTTTTTTGTTACAATTAACAATGAACATTTATCGATCCATAGAAATCTTAAAAGCTTGTATAAAAAAACTTTGATTTTTGGTGCTACAGAAGAATGCTGAAAATTATATGGGTGGTTAGAGTAACTAACCAGGACGTTCTAAGCAGAATAGGAGAGGAGAGAAGAGTATAGAGAGGGATAGATTAATAGTCCATTAACTTGAGAGATGAGGTTCTTGTATAATAAGCATTAGAGGGAAGTGTGTGGGGTAAGGGCAGAATTGTGAGGCCAGAATGGAATACGCTAAGCAGGGAGGATGGGGTAGTTATGCGGAAATGAAAAGGCTTGCATGGAGGATTGAATTAGACCAGTGTAAGGACTGAATACCACAACAATAATACACCTGTACCAATTGGCATATTTTTAAGATTTAATTCCAGTAATACTCTATTGAGGAAATGGGAAAAGTAAAGATTGCCGTTTATTAATGAAAAAGGAACAATGACGGTAATGGAAAAATATAAGCTTATTAAAGCTATAATTTGGAAAATCATAAAATAAAAGATCAGGGAAGAGTTAACATGGGATGAAATTGCTTTTGATGTAAAATATACTTCACATAGATGAAATTAATTGATGCAATGTATCTCGGGAGTTCTAGAATACAGTACAAGACGAATAAATCTGAAATAAATAATCATAAGATGTCTTTCCAGTACAAATAGTATGATTTACGAACAATGAAAAATTTTATAGTTCGTGCTAATATTATTATATATTTTTCCGGTTGGCACAAAGGATTTAGTAACATGCATATTTAAGTTATGTTTGTTAAATTATAGCGAATTAAATAAAAGTTAATCATAAATTTTTGCATTACTTTAAAGAATACAGCTAAAATAATATAACTGACTTAATAATTTAGAAGTGTTATCACACAGAAACAATTGAGTTAAAATGTGAAAAGTATGAAAAATAAATGTAACCTAAATAACTTGTGCTTAAAATTTTTGTGCGATATAAATTAAATTTTAAGTATATGTTAAAAAATAAATTATTTTTCTGTTGCGGAAGAACGAGAATTACAAGAATTTCTCAAAAATACAGACAGTATTTATTCAATTGTAATTAAAGTTGACGGGAATAAAATATCGAGAAAGAAGAATTATCCATACCCAGAACTGTCTCACAAAATTTCGTTAGTTTATTTATAACATTAAAGGAAGCTTTCGACCTTCTATCATATTCATCTTTAGCTATAAGCATCATACTGCTATCAGACTTATTTACAAACATATATTTTCATGTATGCATATAAATTACTAAATTAACTTAGTACCTTAATTAAGGTATACTTGATTAATAGAGGAAAAACCGAGGTGATGGAGTGTAGAATGGTAAATAGTGGAATAACAAAAGGTGTTGGATTGGGAAGGGATATTTTGAAGGAAGATAAGGAATTCTGTTACTGTAGAAGTATAGTAAATAGGGATGGTGGAAATGTAGTAGACATAAAGAGTAGAATAGAACTTGGAAGAAAGGCTTTGCAAAATAGAGTAATTTCCTTGCGGCAAATATGGCTGTGAATATTAGCAAATCATTATTTGAAATGTTCGTTTGGAATGAAGCGTTATATGGGTGTGAAACACAGGTTATAGGAGACGCAGAAAGTAAAAGAACAGAAGCTTAAAAATGTAGTGCTACAGAGAAATGCTGAAAATTAGATGGGTAGATAGAGTAACTAAGGAGATGAGAGAACAATATGGATAGGGAAAGATTAATAGGCCATATTTTGAGACATGAAGGTCTTGTAAAATAAATAGGAGATTAGGGAGGATGGGGGATATGGCAGCTATGTGGAAATGTAAAGTGTAGCGTAAGATAGGTTAGCATTGAGGGTTGCATCAGACCAGTCATAGGACTGAATACCACAACCACATCATACATATATATATATAAATAATTTCATCAAGCAACACGCTCACTTAGACATTCATCAAAACCCACTATTAGACAAACCTTTAGAACCAGTTATGTATAAAAGACTTAGAAAGATGTGGTTTTACGTTACAGTACTCATCGTGTATATAAATTAAACAGGCGATGTCATTAAACATATATACTGTAAATGTAACATTATAGTATGTATACATAAGTAGACAAAAAGTTTTAATTTAATTTTGTTTATAAGTGTAAATTATTTTCTCTGAAATATATGTATTACTGCAGATGATTATGATGGATTGAAAATAAAGTCTTTGTGTGAACTATTAACGTAATGAAAATAAACTCAATAGGTTCAGGTACCTGTAGGATCTGACTCAAAACTTGAAAACGGTGGTCTAGGTAAAACATATTATAATTACTATACATGAACGATCATTAAGGAAACATTCGTAGTATAAAATTGAATTCAAAATTACTTGCAATTAAGCCAGTCAAAGAATAGCAAATAGGATTACAGAATGTTTTCTCGCGTTGTAAGAGATTTAAAGAAGGGAACTAGGAAAAGTAAAGTAGATGTAGCTAATGGAACCATAGACTTCGAGAAAACAACCAATTATACGCAAGAATCTAAGAAAAATACCTGTAGTGTATTATTAAACGCATTGAAGCAGCTGTAAAAATATGGATTTAAGTGTAATGTGTGAGGGGGAACCATTATCGAGGGTATTTATTCTGTCAACAAAACAGGTTTTTTCTTCCGTCACAATGATTGAAATTTCGTGACAAGTACATTTAGCGATCCCCACGGAGAGATATGTGTATTGATGTGATAGAGAGCTGCTGTCGCGAGGGTATTCCCCCACGGTCTCTTAGATGAGGGATGGAGATTGTGGGGGTGAATGTGCTCGAGGGTGAAGATAGATGACCCGGGTTATTAAAATGTCCATTCAGAGTAGCTATTGATTTTAGCGTGAAGCCCATCCGGTCCAGTAATATTCAAGTGACGACGCACATTTCAATGACCGTTCAAAATGTATGACGTGTCAAGCATCAAGCATAATGGCGACTAAAAACATTACTCAACGCAAACCCTGTATTATTTGTTAATTTTTAGTAAGACCAATCCTCCAATACGCGATTCTTTGACACGTTCCTAATTTAAATCAATTAAAGCAAAGTGAACTCATTGTTCCCGCGACTCTGTAGTATGAACTGATTAAGGAATAAAAATTCAGTCTGGGTAAATTGAAAATGAGTCATCTCACAGTAAAACAATTTATGAATACACGATTAATTAGCATATCATTTATTGAAGCTATTCCCTTGGCCTCCCTTTCCCCACACACTTCCCTATAATGCTAATTTTACAAGACCCTCATGTCCTGAAACGTAGCCTATTTATCTACCCCTTCTCTTGGACTCCATATTTTTAGCTCTTTCCTATTCCATTTAGAACTTCTTCGTTAGTTATTCTATCCACCCATCTGATTTTCAGTATTCTACTATAGCACCATAATTCAAAGGCTTCTATTCCTTTCCTTTCCACAACTCATATCGTCCATGTTTCATACCCATATAACGCCAAACTCCGTACGCAATAATTAAGTCTAACCGTTTGGGAGGCAGACTTTGCCCCCAATGGGTTGATACTGTAACTTACATGCTGCAATATATATAATCTAAATTTCATCACAATCTTTGGAAATTTCTCGGGTAATGTTAAGTTTTTGAATTTCGTTTAAAGTTGCCTTTTGAGGCAGTCAAGTTTGGTTGTTACATATTTGGCATATTTTTTTATAATAGAAGTACAAAATGTGGTAACGAAACGTCGATTAAACGAAATGAAACCTGTCTGTAAAAAATGTCGTCAATGTATTTCATTTATTAATAAACTAATTGTCGAACACAATATACATTTTCCACTTCTTTTAAATCAATTTTATTAATAAAATTCCATTTATTTCTGAGATTTCGTATGACGTTTAACTTGAATTTTTTTACACTTTGCTGTAATCTAATCCCGAATCTCGGTTGAAAGATCGCTTTTAGACATTTTAGTTATAGGCAAAATATTACTGTTTGTATTTCTTCAGGCCGATTTGGTAATGTGTTCCCTAAATATTGAAAACATTTCTAACTCATTTTCCGTAAATATGAAAAACAATATCATAGCTCATTTCTGAACTTCTCCCAGTATTTTTATGTGGTCAATCCTGTACGGATCCGAACAAACTGCTTCATGCCATATCACTTTTGGAGCTTTTCTTTAGACACCTGCATGCAACATTTAGCCCTTTACATTCTTTATGAGCACTAAATACACATGTTTTTACTAAACGTTACAGCGAAATATTGAAAATTAATTTCTTTTCCCCCTAGTTTGTAATTTGCACCCTCCACAATTTTCAGCTTTGTTAACCATACAGCAGGGGTCGGCAACCGTTTTGAGCAGTCGGGCACTTATGAAATATAAAGGTTCGATTGGCACCAGCGAACTCCCACCTGAAAGCCATTTTTTAATTATGAAATTATTATATATATCATCACAATTTAAATTAATTCTATAGAAACATATAGAAAATGATTTTAAATTAATCTGAAGTTTACATTGCAAATTTTCGTTAAACTTATTGTAATTGAGCATATAAATCTAAATTGCAGTAGTTCTAAGTTACAAATGGGCATCACTTGGGGTCAATAGGTACTTCTATATTATGTACTACATTTTTGAAAGCAAACATTCTCAAATACTTGTCGATGCACAAAGACAGATCAGTTTCTCAACAATAGATAATCACATTTGCTAACGAAATCTCAAAATCTTCTTCGCGTTGAAGTGACTTTAAATCAATATCATTTTTCATATATATATAATTATTTATATATATTCTAATTTTAAGTCGTCTATACGTGAATTATTAAAGTATGTTTCAAATTTACTTGCCACGTCATCATAAATTTGAGAAAAAATTGTTAATGAAAATATTATAAATGCTTCTAAAGAATTTAAATCGATTATAATTATTTTCCACTAAATAAACTAAATATTTGGCAAATTGATGAATTTCAGCTTTTCGGCAGCAATAAAATGTAAATTTGGTCAATGCGAAAAATTGTCTTTATTCATATGGGATTTCGATGACATTAATTTAGCTTAAAATGTTTTTATGCTTATCGAAACAACTTTCTGATTTCTGTCCTGTAAATTCAAATTTAGTCCTGTATAAAATGTCTGCCGTTGGCGACCAGGAATAATTCCTTACGCAAGGGAAATTTACTCACCAGAGACTTATAATATTGCGCGCAAATTGAATACGAATTTTAATTGGAAGAACGGTGACCTAAAAACATCAAGTAACAATATTACCTATCTATCTTTTCTCATTTTCACACGTAATTACCTATTTAAAATATAGTACAGTCGTTTAATTTTCTATTTTCATATAATTTACAGGTTTGAAAATTTTCATTGCAACTCTAAAGCAGCCTTTAGTGTTGAATGATATGCACTATATTGACCGTCTGTGTATCATATGGAAATATTGCACAATATATTGAGTAAATCAAAGAATAAGCCATTTATTGCGCCATATAAAATATAATTAATCGTCGTAATTATGTGATATTCAGAAATATTGTTTCAAGTTTGTCTCCGTATCGACGACGTCAACATGAAACTGTATATTAAAGTGGTATTAGTAATAAAACATATAAATTACTTTGTCAGATGGGTTCGAATAAACACAAAAATAGGAAATTTATTTTCGTATGTATAGAGTAATGTCAGACTAAAATAGCTTTCTGGAATTTTAAAATAATGATTAATTTAATAGGAATGTAAAAATCAACCAAAGAACGTTTTCTTTGTAAATATAGAGATGAGTCCAAATAATGATAATAATTCAATGCTCATTAATTTTAGAAGCATATTGTAGTGGATTTAGGATTTTGAAGAGGGTAGAATAGATGATTATAATAGACCAATATTATGGTACATTTAAGAAATTATTCTATTTTTATTTCAGGTACAACCATAAAAAATTTGCACAGATCACGAAGAAGGGATCCAAAGTTCTGAACGTGAAGTAAACATTGTTAAATGAATTTGAACTAAACACAACGACATGAAACTTGGGAAACTGATAGATCATGCGTGTTTTTCGGGAACAACAATTATTGACAGGCAAATGTTCAAATCGGAAACAAAGTGTGCTTTCTTTTTTATTTTACTTTTTAGAGAACGGGGTAATTTGTAAAGGAAAGCGCAGTTTTGTTGAATATAATAAAATTGTTATCTCTAGTAAAAAATTCATTTCTACTAATTAAAAATTCGAGCTGCAACTCTAGAACCAAACGACTGGGTACGTTTTATTATACTTTTGAGAACAACGTATAAAAAGGGAGCAGGAATAAAAAGTACTAAAATCATAAGACCATTCTGAAAAGGGATGCAGAAAAATCATATCTGCGGTAACAAAAAGTAAAATAATATATATACTGACTCAAAAATCAAAGTATTGGAGCAAATAGCTTTTTAATTAGTGGTTAACTAAAAGCATTCTTTGAATAAATAATAGAATTTAAAATACAACTAAATTGAATGATTTCTTTCTGTTCAGTATTGTGCTCTTTTATATATGATAATACACTGAATTTTCGATTTTGAATTAAACATGCATCATTATTGTTTCGTAGATTTTTAACACAACTACGTGCCTAGCGAATTAAAATTGTCCCCTATGATTTTTATGCAGTATAACTGCCACAAGGAATTTATATATCCTTAAAAGTCATCTATTATTTTCTTTTTAATATATCAGTAAACGGTAAACATTGTCAAATTACAATTCAGAATGCTTTCGCTCTGAACGCAACGGTTTACCACTTAAGTTACAGGTAAGCTTTCATGCGAATGTAAACCAAGTTTTTAAAGCTTAAATTTAATCAATCCTGTGGAGCTTTGTTGTAGTTGAAACAGATTTGTAATGAAAAATTACAACTCGCGAAAAGTAAGTTTCTTTCGACCCTGGACATTACTGTAGTCACAATATTTCTCTTTATGTATTAATTAAAGAAGTGAAAAGGTCCTAAAAGTTAGGGACGAAACGACTTTTTTTAATTAATAATTTTTATTTTTCTTACTTGGCCAGTATTTCTATTCTAATAAGTCTGATTAATCTCAATAATTTATTTATAAGATTTGTTATGGTTAGAAAGGCGAGGAAAATATATAATCGTCTCACATATTGTCAACTATTAAATCTATAATTCAATGCGTAGGAAAAAAATTGAAATCCTGATTCACCTGACGCATTAGTATAAATAGTCTGGCCAATATTTAAAAAAATGTTTTCAAACGGTTTATTTTTTCTATATTTCAAATACTATACGGTCTTGGTGTGTGTTGTTTAAATGCACTGTGATTCTATATAAACAATTATGATACTGCTAGGTACTTATTTAATATTTATTTTACAGGTATATGTTCTATTCAATTTTTTTCACTAATTAATTAATTTCCGACTTGGTTGAAGCATTTTATCTTCATATAACTCTGCAGATTGCTTTTGATTTATAATCTTCCGCCGTATATGCCAGTGCTTCAAAAATTTCTTCACTCGCACATTTATTCTACGGAATTCTTATTCCTTATTTACTGTCAATTTCATTTTCAACTCCGAGGCTCCCTAAACGATTTACCAAAAACAGCAAAGATTAATTGAATTTCTGAGTGATAGTAATTATTCCTTATAAAAACCGTGACTTATATTTTAAGCTCGGTGACTATTTATTTGTCTGGGTGCGACAAGAACGTGCTGCCATTTCACAATCCCTAATCTAGTTAGACCGCACGCGTGGTGCATGGCTATAGCCAACAAAATCAAATCATTCACAGTTTATCTGAGGGAACAGTAAATAAATAAAAACAATAACATTAAAGAAATCCCTATTTTCAGCCTAAATAAAAACGAGTTTGTGTAAACTGCTAGTAATCAAAGCTTATTGGCACTGAAAACAAGCCGAAGGGTTTTAATAAATTATAGAAAATTGTGGAATAGAAGCTTCTCGTTAGTTTTAATTCTATGCGTGCCAAATAATTTAAAATTTAGTGAGTGTATGTAGAAACTATAGGTACAGAAAATAAATAATTGAAGCAGAATTAATAAATAAGAAACCTAATTTCATCAATGTTATGTACAGTAGTCGTAGTAAATACGGTTACCGGAATTTCGTCGTACAGCCGTGACTGAGAACCGCCGATTTGTAATTGGCTGTAGATAATCACACACACACACATATATATATATATATATATATATATATACAGGGTCTCGACTAAATTATTAAACCATTTTGAACGTAAATAATAAAAATACTATCAGAAAAAAGTGCATTCTTCTGGGTTTAAGTCAATCGTTGATCAGCGTTCACGTTCAGATCTGAAGTGGGCTGCTAATAAGTGTTCTAAAATCTTACATACTACTGAAGTAAGAATGATAGGTCTATATTTTTAACGTCTGTTCTTTTATAAGACTTGGTACAGTAATTTCAGTTTTCAATCAGCCGGAAGAGTTGAATTATTAATTTGAAAATTCTTATTAAGTACGGAATTATTGTGTCCCCTCCAAGTTTTAATAATTCTGGGGATATATTATCTGGAACCTGTGACTTGCTGTTTTTAAGTTTTGTACTCTATGTGTCTTTTTATACGTCTTAATCTCCAAAAATTCCGCGCTTCTATCATTGTTCTCTAACTAAAATTTGTTATACAAACGTTAAATACTGTAATGAAGTAAGAATTTATTAGATCTGCCATTTTCGTATCCGATGTTACCCTATAGCCGTTATTTACTGACACCAAAACAAATTGTTTCACGAGTCTCGTGTAATATTCTGGATCGTTATTTTCATTTTCTTATTATCTGTGATACGAACCTATTTCTATCTTCCTTTAATATGTATTTTAAATTATTCTAAATGTTATTTATATTTTATCAACTATACATGAATTCAGATCATTATTGCAATAGAAATACTTGCAATTCTTAGGCGTCGGTTTCAAAGTCAATGAACAAAACGAACAATTGAATGATTAACGTATGTTTTATATGTATTTGTTCACAAGTTCTCACGACGTACGCATTACATTGTATTTAGTTGATTCGTGACTTTTTCAAAGCGCTTATCGATTAGCTCCTTAAGAATTATTGTATGCAAGAACTTACGTGAAGCATTAGCTTACACATTAGCGCGTTATTCCAGTTAGTTACATTTACAAAACCACCGACATGGTTTCAATTTACTTCAGTTACTGAAAATTATGCAATTACTTCCCTATAGAAATGATACATTGAATATTACGTCACTTAAGTAAACTCATACACAAATGTGGACACCTAGAGAAGTGTCATCCTGTTGAAAGACACAATGTTCCTTGTATTTTGCCGAGATTGATAGCACAGAAGCTTAGATTTTCAATTTCCGCATTGAAGAGCGACGGTGAATTCATCAATAGCAGTAAATAAGGAATGAATAAGCAGCAGAATAAATGGGAGAGGGTAGAAATCTTTAAAGCACTGGAATATGTGGTGGAAGATAGTAAATCAAATATAAATTCTGGATATGACACCTTTTAGTGCATTAACATTCACAGGCAGGGGAGCTCAAACAGTCGATTGCATTCGATCGATCGGTCGCGGAAATAAGTCCAATTTCACAAATAATTTTTTAACAATAAACACCATCACTCTTATGGAACACTAAATTAATTATAAATAATACTATGAGATATTTTAAATCATCGATATCCAAATATTAAAGCAACATATATCATTTAATTGTTATTTTACTTTATATGTATGTGGCTATCAAGATTCCGTTTGAGATGTGCTATAGACAAGAATAAACAATATTTTATGAGTTTAAAGCTAGCAATGATAACTTAGTTTACTTGTCAGGGAGTAAATTGGGTGTATGTGTAATTATTTTAGATCTTGGTGAAAGTAGCTGAAATGTACAAAATGAGTGTAGTTATTATTCTTTTAATAGTGGAATTCAGTTATTTGTTGCCAAGTAACCAATTAGTCATATTGTAGCCCAGTTGGCCTTCGCCATAATTGTAAAATTTTCACATTTTTTGGTTTTCAACGATCTAAAGTCAGTAGTAATATTCATAAACAGGCAGACAAGAGGTGGGAATCCCAGGCTGGTACCGCGTAGGAATCTCGTCTCCCTTAAGCTACAAGCGATTAGGGTTGTTTTGCAGCAGGGAAGTTCATCCCGCAAAAGATCCCAGGACATCCTTTCCTTCGTCAGCGGTTTAATCCCGCGCCTAGCGAAAGGTGAAGACAGGATTGGCCGAGACACATCACGTGGCGTGGCGTTTTCCCTTGGAGAAACGGGGAAGAAGAGTTTAGCTGGGAGGTGAGAAGACGAAAACTAATCAGTGTGGATTGGAGGTTTAAAGGACGAGGAAGCAGAGAGGCGAGCAGTGTTGCTCTGAAGTTGAAGGGAACAGGAATCAGAGGAAGTAAGAGAGAGGAAGAACTGAGCAATTAACTAGTCAGTGTATCTAGGTAGTTGAAAATAAGGGTAGTTATAGTCATATTTCCAAAGAAAAAGGAGAGTCGCTTTCATAACTTATAGAAGAAAATACTAGTTTATCAGAAGTCTACCATATTAGCAAAATTTCAGGTTAATATATAATTATTGTCAAGGAGTAAACCTGGTTTTCCTCAATCGCCGATCCAGAGAATTTTCCGTCAACAGAAGGCAAATCCACGACCAGTTAAGGAAAACTGAGAGTGAAGTGGGAAAATCTACTAAGCATAAATTCTGGAATCGCCTAGAAGATCGAACAGGTATGTCATGAAAGAGCGTAAATTCTGTTATACACGTTGTTACCCCATTAATTAACCCCGAGGAGTCCTTGATTTTTAAATAGTAATTCTCCTTAATATGTATAATTTTAACAGTGTAAGTGTAAATGCATCAAATGAAGCTCAGTAAAGCATATAGCTAATTTTAGAAGAAAGACAAGCGTGGAAAAATGTCTACCGGACGAAGGACTTAGACTAGAATTCAATTCAGTTATGATCAATTTACGCAATGTCCATTCTTCACGTATTTCCTAGAATTAGGGCGTGAAGAGTGTGATTAGTGAATTGGTAGGTGAGCCTAGCTTGGGTTTACAGTAATGGAGAGGTGTTGAATCGGTCCTCGGGCGTCAATAGCTCAGTTGGTAGGGAACCCTGGCTATTGGGAGGTCCCGGGTTCGAGTCCCTGGTCTGGTTGACAATAAGAAATTGTGTTGAAATATAATTAAAATTATTATTTTTCAATGCGCAAGTAAATTTTGATGAATAAATTAAATAATTCAACCCCCAATATTCCATTTACAAAAAATTTGGTATAAAATATAACAGGGCAAAGTCGATGACGTCAGAACTTAATATCACCTCTCCACATTATTTTAATTCTACTTTGTCGATCACTTTGAAACGATTTCCCTGCAGAAGTTTTTGAAACATTTCCTCCCAATAGCAAAAGGTTTTCAGGGAAGAATTAGGAAGTGTAAGTGATAGTGAAGTGCAAGTGTTGTGAAGTGTAGTGGGGCGAAAGAACATCTGAACAATGGGGACTTTAATTTAATCTTTAAAATGTAATTTACGATTTAGTATGTTTGTTTATATTATTATGATTTGTAACTTTTCAGGTTCCTTATTTTATGCTAATTTCTGCCACCGAGTGTAACTCAATTACAGTATCAATAAATTCATTCATTCATTTGCCAAATACTTCTTTTTGGGTCTCTGGTTTGATAGTACAAATCTGAGCACTCGCCATAAAGAATTAATCCAGCAGTTTTCATGGTGATTGATGGCTGGCCTCTGCGTCGTTATCATGGTTTAATAGAAGATCGTCAACTAGTCAGTGTGTAATATTTTGTTAATGGTATATAATAGTAGCTGCTGACTACTGTCTTTTGTAAAAGTAATGAGTTATGATTATACTAAATAATGACATAACTTTTAAATACCAAAATTTTTCGTTTCGTAATCATGTCAATCTTTTGGAAATAAGTTCTTCAAACTTTGTTTCCTTATTCTTCCTTTGTAGGTAAATTTTCGAGAGAGAAGTGCCTTCCTTTTTGTTCCCGTTCTATAAATAAATGAAGGGGGGAGCTGGTATAGAGCCAGATTGTATCCTTACTTAAACATAGTTGAATGGAGGCCACCAGTATTTATGTCTGTTAGGGCGAGAGCGATCAAAGAGGCCTTCCTGTCTGGAGAAGGCCATGCAAAAGCCCGCATCGCCGAATGAACTGCAGTAACTAATTTCCGTCTGGGCGAGCCAGTTACTCGCATACATAAATACGGCCGAGCCAATCTAAGTTTAGGAACGGTCAATGTGTCTTCAATCGCACCAAGTTGGCCATCGTAAAGTCTGCCTCCCCCGGCTGCGTGGTTCCGAGGAGGCAGTAAAAACTGCTGCACGACGTCTCCGACGGGATCTGATGCCGAATATCTGAACAGATAGCCGTAATGTCTGGAATACATTTACTGGAAACAGAGGGCCAGTAGGCAGTTACAGAGAGAGGTGCCACGAGCTAGGAGCATGTACCAGCTAATGGAAACTTGAACGGAGAACCCTCACAAAGACATTTATCTCGCAGATACTCCCTCCATCCATAAAGAGTTCTACAGAATCAGACAAGATGAATCGAACGAACTGAATATATTTCCAGGTTGAAACATTTATTTGGCAAGAATTGCAATACAATAATTTTATAAAGTAAGAATATACAATTAACTATTCCTGTAGCCCATCATAATAAACATAAATATGTCTAACAGTTATTAATGTCTGAAAGTTTAATATAAGTTTAAATAAGACGAAAATGAGACAAAAAATTAATGAAACATAAAAAACTATAATCTAAAAAACAACTACCTGGTATGGATCCTCTTCTGGTTGAACTGAATAGCACAATTGTAAAACTTTTGAAAGACCCAATTGATAAAAACAAAATTCACTATGTTGTTTGTTAACTAAATTGCAATGACTGCCCTTGTGTATACATAGGCCAAAGTAAACGAGCCATCAGCACAGATCCACAAGACACATTATCCGTTATTTCAAAAGAAATTTAGACTCTAACCACACTATTGACTGGGATATTTTTCAAATTTTAGACAAAGACAGTAACTACAATTCCCGATTAAGTTCAGAAATGCTTCACATTAAACACAACATTAAAAGGCTGAATGTAAAAACGGACACTGGTTTGCTCAGTAGTATATATATCTTAATTCATGAGATGTAATGTGTCAAATGTATAATTATTATCTTTGCTTTTCTAAAATATTTTTTCTCTTGCTTCTTTACTTACTGTATTCTTTAGCTCTACTGTAATATTTTTAGAAAGTTATAAATTTTGTGCATTGTTATTCAGTTCAACCTGAAGAGGGCCGAAAAATGTAGTTGTTTTTAAATTATGTTTCACTGATTCTTTTGTCAGTATTTTGCCTTACTTAAACAGAAATATTGTTTTTATGCGTATATTTTAGATTCATTTATTTATTAATTTCAGTACTCTTCTACTTAAGAATCTGCAAAGTTAATAATTCTAATTTATAAATAAACATATTCATGGGAAAAGAAACGTAATGAGAGTTTACCGAAAATATTATAAACTACACATATTTATATATATATATATAAAAGTAAATTAATGTATTTTTAGAAAGACAGACTACGTGAGGGTTATGCAATTTTGTGGCTCACCCTTATAACATCATAAGAAGGGATGGAAAATTGAGATGCTGAAGGAAGGGCAAGGTAGGTGAGGGTTGACTAGGAGCTCTTGACTGCATTTTAACGATATTAGTCGGCGATTTACCCAGCGGAAGCTCTAGAGAAGCCTTCTTCAGATGGGTTTGGCATTTAGCACCATTCACACACCCTTCCAGTAACGGGGGTAAGCATTTGTTGTGGGGATGCAACTAGGGCATCTAAGCTGTTTTTAACGATCCTACCCGTGGATTAACTAAGAGAAAGCCTTTGAGAAACCTACATCAGATAGTTCTGGCATTTGTCACTACTACCACGCCCTTCCGATAACGGAGGACAACGTTTGGTTTGGGGATGCTCCAAACTTTACTCCTTGCTTAGTTCAGATTTGGGGGCAGCTGGCCGACTTGTTCAATGGGATGAGCAAACAGCTCTTACCGTATGCGCAATGTATGAGGCGTCGTAAAGTGCACCAATTAAAACTGACAATCGTTGTCTTGGTTTGAGGGAGACTTGGTTTAAAATACTTGGGGCCAAGAAAGAGGAAGATATAAGTAGTGACAAGTAAGCCCTTATTTTACAAATTTTAACATCAATTTCTTTTACCTGCTTGCATGCCAATAAACAACACTCTATACAATTCCATTGCGTCTTTACATTCAGCTTTATCGTACGTTACCGACTCATATTACGTTGAACACCTCCAGCAGCCATGTGACTGACCACTATTAATTCATTTCTTCAACTATATTAATACTAATTTACATTGGTTTCTAATTACTTTCATTGTACATATCACTGCAAGTATTTTACTTTTCATTTTCAATAATGCTTTACATATTTCCAACTATAACTAAAATTGCATTTTTTTTATTTCAGAATTAAACTCAGTGGCTCACATTCCACCGGTTTAGAGCCCAATCTCGATTATTTTCTGGTTATTTTTATGTGATTCCGCTCCACCAACACCCCCACCCCCTCTAAGAATACTGCCCATCAAGTATGGATGAAGATGAAATTATACGCTAGCAGTATCGGAGGACACACCATTAAATTGATTGATCCCAGAATATATTTATATGATTAAAATAGTAATTTCATTTCTAAACTAATTTTCTCTTACTTCATTTAATATATAACGATTATACCAAGAGCTAACATTTTCAATCTATCTTACAACAATTCCCCTCTTTTAATACTTTTGATTTCAGTTATGCATCAAACCAGTCTCGCATTCCACTCTTTATAATATTGACTCATTCTACGTTTACCACCAATTATTATTCACTTCAACAATCCGTATTCCCTCTTGCTGCTTTTGATCAATCAACATTGAACTTTTATATCACCACTATCCACTTCATACAATTTCCTTTCATTACTTCATATAAATTCTACAATTAATTACTTCACGGCCCTCTATCCCAGTCTTTTAGCTAAATGTACCATTCTGAAACAAGACAGCGCTGAATTTCAACATATTTCCACTCTCAATTTTATTATTCATAAACATCTCCAAATTATTGTAAATATATGTTTTTTAACATCCCTCTCTTATATGAAGACCTTTCTAATTCTGGAATCTTAGCATCTTCCTACCTCCACTTTTTTAAAACCTAGGATAAAGCACTATTGATCATCGCATCTATCTTGATTATGTGATCATAGAACCTGATATTTAGGTTCATATCAGTTCATATAATTTAAATCACATCTTTTACAATTTATCATATGTACCTTTCATATACCTTTTACCAGTTTTATTCACTGGTTTAAGGGGTACTTCAATTTCCTTAATCCCATTATCAATAAAAAACCTTTGACCTCTGAAGCAAGTTAACCCACAACATTCAACCTTCTCTTTAGAAACTTTACTTTATTCGATGATTTCAACTTTTTAAATTATATTATCTTCTTGAACATTAAGTAGTTATATATTTCTCTTGTTTCTTTATTTTTACTTACACATAGAAACACTGCCTCTTACACGAATTACTTTCATCTATACCAATAATTAAAATGGAAGTGTCTGTCTGTTTGTCTCTAATAGGCTCCAAAACGGCTCAACAGATTTAAATAAAAATTGGATGGTTTAAAAACGGGAGATATAACTTCAATATTCGTACGTATTTAATTTCAATATTTCAGAAGATATTAATATAATAATATGTACAATATAATATAAATATTTTTTTTCTATGCGTGCATTAATGTCTCCAAAAAGTGAATTCGGTTTACATACACTCTTGATCTGTTTATACTCCGAAAGGGCTTAACGTATTTCAATGAAAATTACAGGAATCGAAACAGGAATTTTAGCTTACATTTTCGTGTATGTTTCATTTCAATATCTTGCAGAGTTCAGAAGATATTAAAGTAAATATTTATAAATCCATTGAATTGCCGCGAGAAAGGCGGTGTAAAACTCAACTGCGAGTTAAAAGATCTATTATGCGTTCCCATACCATTCATCACACTTCCTGTGTTATTATAAGCATAATTTTGGCAGTATGAGAGAAAGAGAGGGAGGGCGAATATTCTCTCCCCATCTATTGTTGCAATAAGATTCGCGCCGTAATTAACCTACTGTTGGCAGAGAGCTAACTCACTGAGAAATTATAAACATATTTCCATCGTTCATACGCTGTATACGTTAACTGGTTTTATTTGTCACGTCAGGTAAATTTTATTGGCTCCGAAACGTACGACTTGTTCAAAACCAACAGCGAGTTATAAGGTTATAAATAAATTATAACTTACCTTTTATATATTCAATTAGTTCAACATTATTAAAAGTCCGTACCTGTTGTTTCATTTTAGGGCAAAATAAAAAGAAATGTCTCCGCGCGAACGTAGTCGCGGTCATAGCTAGTTACAAAATAATTGTTGTGAGGGATTACACCGTACATATCTCAGTGATGTATAATTGTCTAACATATGGGGGAAAATTTCCATTTAAAAGTTTATACAACGACAGGTATCCTGTCGATTCTGTTATAAATTTATGGGAAGTTTTTCTTCATTAAATGAAGACCACGGAAAGTTGTTATTTAAATTTTATTTAAAGAAAGGATTTTAAACATTACTCTTCTTGTCTGAAATCTATATACCATAATCAGATTTATACAACTGTGCAATAATATAATATGGATTTGTATGAACTTAAGTTTACGCCAGAAATTCGTCTTCAGATCTTTATTGGAAATGAAATATTAATAATTAAATAATAATATGTTGTCTTTATGAAATAGGTTGTCCTGTAGATTGCAATATGCTTTAAATAAGTCTCGGCAATTTAAGCTTAAAATCTTTGGAGCTAAAATACAAAAAGATACAAAGATAGCGGCTTTCGCATCCTGGCCGCAGGTGGCGGTGACACCAAAGAGACCGAGAATTTCATATAATTGACAAGCTTTTGAACTCTGCCCTACACAAGTCAGCGGGAATGCAGCAGCTGCAACTGAGCTCTCTGTACCACGTTGGAAAATAAATATAAGCCGCGAAAGAATGTCAATGGCTGCTTTCAAAGAGTGCTAATGACTTATCCAGAACGGAACTTCTAATACATGTACATTAATTAAGGTTTAAAAGTAAAGTATACCTTCAAGGTAATTATAACTTTAGGGATCATGTCATCCGCAAACGTTTGCCGTGGAAGATACCGCAATCAACGACTTAAAATTTGATCCCTGGAGAATCCTTCAATGCAACCATGCACACATCAAATGCCAATGAAAGGATTGACTCACCATAATTTGTAGGAATTAAATCTACCATCCCGAGTTATTACGCTTCCTAAGTAGTAGAATACCTTAACTTCCGTATTAAGTATTATATGTTAAGTTTATAATAACATCAGATAGAATGGTTTTATAAAATTATCTTCAAAAAATATTTTGAATAAAATGGCAACTTTGAAATAAAACAGACAGAAATTAGATGATAAGTTATGGATATATGCGTCTAAATGCGTATTTTGAATGCCTGCATAATGATTCGAAATAATTGGTTCACTAAAGTGATCAGCCAACGGAATAGTTAAGCTCTCCGATTACTAAACACTGTTTGGAACAAAATATTTATTTTTATGTTGATAACATTATTGTTTTAGATAAAGAAGCTAATTTAAAGCTAAGATTAATTTCAGAAATGTTGAGTATCAAAAACAACAAATTTACTTAATTATTGATATTTATTCATTCACACACGTTAATTATTGCTATTGGTCATATTATTTGTAAACAATAATTTTTGTTGAAGACCGCTGTAGCATTACACGCTGACGTCTTTAATGAGCATTCTGTTGAGAGCCCTTTACCGTTGCCAACCGTAAACTGTTGGGATGATGTGGTTGATCAAGTCGAGAGAACATCGGTGGCGAACGCAGCTCTGAACTCCTTCTGCCCTGTTTCTATCTCTTCTTCAACTCCGCTACCCAGAATGTACTGTCTTTATGCCCTCTTATACATCACTTCTTAGGTAACTGGTCTCTTCTGCCCCAGAAATATTATTAATTTCTTTCACCTTTTGCTGCATAAGTCGTCCATATCAAGAATTCTCAACGTCTTCGAACTATTTTCTACCACCTTAGATTTTAATACGAGGCAACACATCTTCTTCCCGAAACGTTGGAGCCTCCCGTTCTAGAATATTTCAACTTCCTCTGCAAACATTCTCGTACGTGACAATATTGTGAAAGCACAGACTTACTCCTTAAAGCTATTATACCCCTTTGGCCGTTGGCCACGTTAATCCCATCATAGGAAACCGATGAACTGATATGTTTCTGACAAGACCTGGAAGGCAAACATTTCCCAGTCAGTCCCCGGAGCAAGAATTTTAGTTCCACTAAATTATTAAAATAAAATAACCCCAATTACTTTACTACGGCTATGTATATTACCATACTATTTCTGGGTCCTATTTCTTTTGTGGGTTTCAGTTTTATAACCCACTATACTGCTGGCGTTTGTAACCATTCGAGCTTCTCAATATTCAATAGCAGTACGTTTAATGCAATATGCTAATAACCATAATTGGTCGACTAGGTACCCCGTCCCTTGAGTCACATGGGAGCATGAATTAATGTAATTGGGTTAACGTATCGGGATATTGGCAGCATATTTAACTTGTGACCTGTCGCAGTACTGTACGTGATGTTCAGGGGTATTACCTTTGCTCTTACATGACAAGCAGCAATTGCAAAAGCTAACTGGGGGCAATCGGCTCACAATAGACTTATAATTACGCAATATTTCAGCGTCACAAACGGTGGCGCAATGTTAGATACGTGCTTGGAAGTGTGTTCCGGAAATTTGCCTTGTTGTATTCCAATATCCTGATCAGAGGGTTGTCACTACAGGCACATTATTTCTGAAAGGATGGTTCTAATCGACTATGATTAGCAGTTGTTTCGGAAAGTAATACAATTATTTGTTATGCGTTTTCCAACGTTGAGCAGTAAACTATGCAGTAGAATTTATGTTTAGAAATGAAAACCTGTTGAATATGGTCCACTTTTCGAGAGTTATTTCTACAATAGATATATTTAAGAATGAAATCAGAACATTACTCGATTTTATAAAAATAGTTTCCATATGCAAAATAAATAACTTTTATATTTTATATCGCTATGAATTTAAATAATTTAAATGGATTTCTTAAAAAAACATTAAAGTATTCTAGAACAAAAGTATGGATATTGCAAAAGGTTGTAATACTTAATACGCACAACTATCAATATAGCCATTCTATCTTTGGCGAAAGTATCTTTTCACATATTTGCAATCTATTTAACATGATATAACATGATATAATTTATATTTTTGTAATTGATTATGAAAATTTACAATATAGAACAGACATGAAGTTACTTATGATTAAATTATTAACTAAGATAAATTATAAAAATCTTCTTTAAAGTGAGCTTTTTTCGTTTGTGCCGCGATCCAAACATTTCAGTATTTGCATGTTATTCTTCCGTTTATGAATAAGATACATTTTAAGTTATTTAATAATTTAAATCATATAACATTAACATCATTTTAGAAAACACCAATTCGTTATGTTGTATATCATAAATTGCTAATGTGATATCAATTATCTAGGTAAACATAATATAGTATTGTAATAGTAAAGCACAACTAAGAAGGAACTTTGACTGTACAAAATTAAAGGCAGTCAGCTTGAAAGCAATTGGAGAAGGTTTGTAGACAGGATGATAAAAACTGGACAGTTTGGCGCTGGTCTGAGATTTTTAAATTATTGAGACTGCGGAACACCTGATATTTTCCCCCAACATCGGTGGTAAGTTGGGGATGGCTCCTCCCAAACTCTAAAGGTAAATACTTTTCATTGGAAAGCATTTCGTCCTCACCATCGAAGAAAATTAAATAATGGAGCGAGGAAAAATTATTAAAACGGATGATATTTGATTTTCAGGCATTACGAAGTGGCAATTAACATTTAGGTGATGATGGATGGGTTTGAGACTTAAAGCGTGATTGATAGAAAGAGAGAGGGACAGAAAGAGGTAAACATGTGCAGGACGGAGGTACTGAATATATCTATGGAGCGGTTTTGATTAGCTGATCCAGGGCGGAATGCTTGCTCTTTATCATGAAAGTATATAGTGTTCATTTCCCAACAAGAAAGCCGAGAGGTAACTGTGGAGATCACTACGAGATCTGAGGACGAGTGGCGAGTTCCAGGCAAAGCAGATTTAAAATTTAACTACCAAAATCACTCATTGGTACTACATCATTTCGGTCGTAACCGTCACTAGAGATGGTTCATGCGCGACACTAAATTCTTCACATTTAAATACTTCAATACATTTAACAATCTTTTTGGCTGAGGGAGTCAAGAAGTAAATGAGATGAATTGCTAAATTTTCAATTTTGGAACCATGTTTATATATATATTTAATTGTAACATAAAATCCATATTTAATTTATTGTAATATTCTGTTTGTAGTATACCTGAGGAAGTCTCAAAAGAGAGAAGAAACGTTGTATTTAAGTTAATTAAATAGTAAAAAATTTATATGCTGACTTATTGGCCTTTTTATTTATTAATTTTTAAACTATATATTTCGCGAGATTATCGTTTTAAGTGTTACACATTAAATCCAAGTGTTCATCAATTAATGTTGAAAGTAATACAAATAATTCCAGTAATATTGATGACTGTTTTTTCAAATAACAGGCTTTGTAATATTTTTATGTATATCTTTGTTATACCGTTGTTCCAATTTATTTCTAGTGCACACCTATGAAGCCCACATTTTGTGAATGAGGGATAGTCTATTAGCAATTTTTTAAATTTATTTCGTTTAGGAAAATTGACAAAATCGCATAGACTAACATAATTTAACTTAATTGCTTATTAAACATAATGATTTGCATATTTCCTAGTGACATTAAAGGCAATGCATAAGTTTTCTGAGTGAGTAAAACTGTATATTCTGAACTATTCATGTCAAACCTGGTAATTCTCTATCCATTAGCGATTAAAAGATCTGCATTGATAATATAAAATAATATTTATATCGTGATTTATAACATGAAAAAAGTGAATTTCACACTCACAGTACATATTTACGACTTATAATTTTAAGGGTCTTTGACAAATACTGTTAATAAACAAACATTCATGAACAAAATTTTTGGTCTCGAAATGAATAATAAATTAAATTGGAATTTTAAGTATTAAATTACCAAAGTCACGTGTGAAATATGAAAGCTGCCCAACTTAAATTCTTTTAAAACATGAGTCATTATCATATGAACTTTCATTCGGGGGGAATTTAAGATGCTACATAGTTCAAGTTTATAATACAGCATAATGTAAACCGCTCTTTATAAAACCGGAACAATAACTTTACCTAGTGCATATATTTTAGAAATCTTAAAATTTTTAAAGTAAATGGAAGTCTGTATGTAACTAATGGAGATAAGCATGAATATCAAACCAGAAATAGGCTATTTCTTAGACCTGACAAACATAGTCGTAAACTTTACCAGTCAAATATTAATTATTCCAATATTAAACCATTTAATAGCCTACCTACGGATTTTTTCTTACTAAATAAAATAAATGGAAACATCCTTCTGTTTGTAATTAATGTATTCTTAATCGATATGTAAGCAAATTATTTGCACTACGATTCCCCACAAAAGTACTGTAATTATCAAGAGCTATGTGATTTTCGTAAATCTTATTACCAACACTTTTCCCCTTCTCTTTCCTTTTTCATTCATTATCTGGCATGAATAACCGTGTCTTTGACGAGAGCAAGATTTCAATGTGACAGTGTCAATAAGGGTTTCGTGCTGTGATTATGCGTCTGTGAAAATGAGTAATTGGACCGTCAGTTTTCTGCGTTCGAATAAGTTTTTGTTCTTCCGCGTAAAGATGTATATAATGAGATTAGTCAGTTGTTCAATTAACTTTAGATGATATTTTAAAGTTATCATTTCATGTAGCGATTTATTCCCTCCGCGTTAATGTGTATACATTAATTCATTATGTATTTTGCACAATTTTTATTTGTAGTTTCTTTAATATATGTGTTTTACAGATCCTTTTATTATATGTATGTGATGTCTTTGTTTATTGTTTGTTATCAAATTATAAATTTGTAACATTTATGTATTATTTTAAAGTTATGTATATTGTGCTTGTTAATCCTATATATGTTTTGACTTGTCCTGTCCCTAAATGGAGGATTATTAGAACCAATAAATAAATCTCAATCTATTAGTTGAAATTAAATGATTATAAATAGCAATCATTTGTTATTAATGACTTAAATGAATGAATAGGCCCAGTTTAGGAATTATATTTGAAAATTAATGAAAAATAAAGACAGAAATTTAATTACAGATATAGTCCAAACCTTTATGTTTGGCTTCTATATAGTATGTACGAAATATGACATTAATATTTATATTTGAGGTTACAAACATATACCATACAATAATACCTAAGGGAATTGCAGAATCAATAACACATTTTAAATTATTAATAGGATTATCCCTTTGATGCTTATCATCTCCATTCTCATTCTAGTGTGTCACAATAAATACGTCGTGCAAAATATGCACGTGATTTGGTGTGACGAAATAATTTTAAAATTTCTACTTCTTCCAAATTTAAGTAACATTCTTAATAATGACTTTATTCCTCAGGGCAAGTATTTGTATGCTTTCGTAATTTTCAAGCAGAAGGATCATTTATAAGTTCAATTTTTTTGCGAAAGAACGTCGATACGATTAAATAATGTAAAGCAAGTAATTCAGGAGCGTTGCAGCAGAATGAATGCACGTGGTCGGTGCGCAAGGTGGCGTTTCCCAGCCACCCATAGTGAGCGTTAATGCACATCGGACCTGAGAACCCCCCCAGCTGTCCATCTGTCCATTCCTGCACCCCCTCCCCCACCCCCTGCTTGATAGGTCAGCATCACCGTCGCCTGGCGCGTCACTGTCATCCCCTAAATGATTCATGTCCCTGGGAACATCCCCCCCTCCCCATTCACGAGACTTTTAATTCAACATGAGAAGATTCACATTTTGATGAGTTCAGTTACTTGCATCTTCGGCACTGCATTGTAATATAGCTCGCTAAATGTTTCACATTCCATTGAACAGCGTAATGACGATAACTCAAGACCTGTCAGTCCAGACAACAACAGTATCGCAAAACTTACTCGATAAAATAGGTTGATATGGGACATAGGGTTTATAAAAACATTTTGCTCTCCCGTTGTGGAATAATTTGTGCAGTTCTTTATCAGCTTGTAAATCGTAATAAACGGATTCCTAATTTTCAAAAAAAACATTTTAACGTTACAAAAGCAACAAGTTATGATGAACTGGGGTTTTAGATTATAATTTAAATTAAATTATTGTGTTAGATTCATAAAAAAGAAATTAAATTTATTTACAGAAATCAAAATAAATCAACAATTACAAGATTTAGGATCCATTTATAAAGTTTACCACTATCTACTTGTCATTTTTTGTGGGCCTGAGATTTATTATGGACCATAAACAGCTTCGTTCTTTGCCCACGCCAATATCTTGAGGTCCGTCTTCCACGAACTCTGGTCGCCTCTGGAGCTCGTTCACGGGCTCTAGGAAATTACTTGAACAGGACTCCACCTGCAGTTCGCTCGTTGTAGGGACATCCTTCCTTCTATTACGCTAGCAAGATTCTTCGTTTTCTTTCCGGCTGATTACTTCAAAGCTCGTTCCTGACTGAATAATTTCTCTAGTGTCGTGGTTCAACTGCCACGCAGTCTCCTGATATTACTTTCTCAATTATTCATGCCCAACTGCCGTGCAGTGCATCAAATACCAAGCACCCTCTAGACTTCATCAATTTTCAAATCTTCATGCCATACAGATAAAATTTCTCGCAGGTCATCACCTTCATACACTCCACCATGAGATGCATGGTGGATCACCTGACCCTCAGCTTCCAATCAAAATCAATCTTGGCCCCCGGTTTATTTTCCTACTTTCTGGCTTTACAAAATTCCTTGGTTCAAAGAACTGGACTCAGACTTCAGATTTTTTTGTCACCTAACTGTCTATCTGTCACGTTCGCCTCTCTTTTGCCTTGGTGTGGACTAGTATGCAGTGTCTCCAATTCTTCACCCAGTAAAGAAATAATGTGGCGATACGCTCATTGCAGAGTGTATTATATAGCTACAGCTATTTGAAACTGAGCTTCAAAAAATTAATAATTTAGCAAATGTCAGTGATACTTTGTCAAAATAAAATATTTTCCTATATAATTCTATGAATTTATTTTCAAATGATCTTTGTGAAACACTGGCCTACATATTTCTAATATCACATTACGATTTACGTAATTAAGGTATTTTTACGGTGATAAATTGCACCGTATAAACGTTTTACTTTGAGTATTTTCATTTAATTGTGTGCTATGGCATCGCTAATTAGTGAAATTGTTCCAGGAGAATTGAAATGACCTATTAGAACACTTTCTATTGCGGATTTTAGATCGAGCTGAAAGCCATTGCTCAGTATCTTGCAATTATTTACATTTTCTAACATATACATTCATGAAATCTTAAATTTTGTGAAACGGAACATGAATTTGTTTCAAAGGAATGGCGAATTTCAAGAATACGTGACTAGAAGTAACTCAGCTCTAAGCACCATTCCGGGATAATTTTATATAACAGCCTTCCTCTAGAGGCTAATCCACAAAGGTTTTGTGATTCAATGTCAAAGTGTGTTATTAAATGGCGAGATTTACTCTGCATGGGAGTTTCTTGATCGTTTCTCTATTCGTTGAAATTAATTTTTGTGCAAATGTGTTGAATCATTTGCTGTGTAAAAATTCTATTACGTAAATTAAACACTTTATTTAACAGTTCTTTCTGTTCCCTTTTTTTTGTTTCATTTATTGCCTGGAGCTACTACAGAAGGTCGGATTCCTCGTCGTGTAGCTCCAAGAAGTGGCATTTCCATTGTTTAATGCCAGTGTTTGTGCTTTTTAGTTCACGTGTTGTGTTGCCAGTTTTATTATACTTGTTTACTCTACTTACGTATATAAGGATGTTTTGGTAGTTAATTTTAATTTATTTATTTTGGACTTACGATTATATGTAACTTGTTGTTAATATACGACGTATTCTATTGCCTGAACCAAGGATTAAAGGAAATAATAAATCTAAATCTACCGGAAAGGAAAGGATAACTGAAATATCGTTTATTATTCGTATAGGTCATACGATTAGAAATGAAACCTTTTAACACGAATAGTTCGGTTTGCTCCAGCCGTTCATTAAGTTCTGAATTTTTTACGAAAATTTAACATGTCGTTAATAGCAACTAACAGCTACAGTATCAGATGTTACCAGAATATCTGACATGTCAACCAAATGAAAGTGAGTTTAAATGTGACGTGTTATATGAAAACTGTCAATACGTTATTCGTATTATAAAACATTTATTGATTCTCGTTTTATTTAAATACTCTTATTTATACTCTAAATTAAGTTATTTTGTTCTTTAATTTTGTATTTTATGCACATATTTTTCATAAACAAATTTGGTCAATTGTGTAAAAATATCGCAATTAAACCTTTTTTAATTTATTCCAGTTCGGTAAGTTGCTGTGCAGTGAACTACAGACTATGGATGTATGTCTATATCTAAAGTCCGCATGTGACTTTAAAAAAATAACCACGTGAGAAGTATATTACAATGAAATCTGCGGCAAGTGTTTTCTGATAAAATTAAGCGGCTTTATACTTGTATAATTGCCCGTGGATGTAATTTCTAACATAAGACGTAAAGGCACAGAAACTTTCAGTCACCCTGTACTGTCTTAAACACGAAATTTTGATATATACCACAGCTATATTTGCGTTATTTACGTCTCTTTAAAGATTATGCGTAATGCAGGGAAAATCCTAGATAACCTGCATCAGGCTACTGGCACTTGTCCCACATCCTTCTGATGACGAGAGAAGAGTTTTCTGTACGGACGCAGCATTGCCTTGGTCAGTTTAGAAGGCAGCTGGCTAAGTGTTTCAATAGAAACACAATATTAAAGATGTCCGATCTGATTCAATGTAGTAACTCCCTCCGCGGAGTGCGTGATCACTAATTCGGAAGAAACGAGCAGTTGTAATTTTGTTTCAGTTCAATCCTGAGGTTGGAAAGCAACTAGCTGTTTAAATCACTTACTTATGACTCATATCGCGTGGACCAAGATCCCCGGATCTACTTGTTCTTTGAATCTGTCACTCATGAATGAAAGTCTCTTCATTTATGGATAATTTATCGAGGGGCGAATTTATGGCAAAATTAAATAAGGTAGCATATGATTAATACATTGTAACAAAACGTTAATATGGTTATCTCTCTCATCTTACTGTTCAGAAGATAATCGTATGAATCATTTATGTAACCTATTGGTCCACATATTCTCGCTAAATATTGTTCTATACTTTTCACTTCAACCTCTCAAGATCGCATCAGTCTATACTATGCTATGTTATGCTCAGACCAATAGAAAAGTATGGACAACACAAGAAATAATAAAAATGATTATGAAAGGCGTAAATATTAAAAAACGCGACAGCCGTAAATGGTAAAGAGTAGTACAGACGCTTGAAAAATGAGATAGATAGAAAGTTCAAATTAGCTAAAGAGAGAAATGCAAACCAGTTGAAGATTTCATGGCGAAAGGGAAAATGGATGCAGCTTACAGGAAAATCAAAGAAACATTCGGAGAGAGGAAAAATATTAGCAAGAACATCAGAAGAGCGGATGTGAAACCAATTCTGGATAAAGAAGAAATAGCAGAAAGATGGAAGGAATATCTAGATGAGCTGTATTACGGTGTAAATCTATATCAGTCAGTAATAGAATAAAAGGAGGTGGATGATGAAGAATTGAGGGACAAAATCTTAAGGCCAAAGTTTGTCAGAGCGCTCACAGACCTGAGAAATTGTAAAGCGCCAGGTATTGATAACATTGCAGCGGAGTTGATAAGATCGTCGGGCTAAGAAGCAATATTATGGCTGTTCAGGATGGTTTGTGAAATCTACGAAACAGGATGAATACCAGAATATTTTAGTAAAAACATAATTGTACCCATACCGAAGAGGACTGGGGCTGATAGATTCGAACAGCACAGGACAATTAATTTAGGATCCCATTTCGGTAAAATACCTTTTTTTGGCTAACCGGCTACATGACGGTGATCCTGAAACAGGAAACTCCCCTTTTATAGCATAGGGAGGGATATGAAAGGAAATATGTGAAATATTAACGAAAATAGTATATAGGAGAATAGAACGTCAAGTAGAATGAGACTTAGCAGAAGAGAAATTTGATTTTAGGAAGAATATAGGAATAACAAGAATAACTGACTTCGCGGCTAATTTTAGAAGACAGGATAAAAAACCGGCCTACGTTCATGGAATTTGTGATTTAGAAAAAGTGACTCATAATGTGAACTGGAACACACTATTAAGTATTTTGAAGAGCCCTGGAATAAAATATAAAGAAAGAAGGCTTTTATATAACTTTTACAGAAGACAGTCAACTGTAATTAGAATAGAAGATCAAGAAACTAAATCAGAAATCAAGTAAGGAGTAAGTCATATATAGAACAGTCGATGAAGAAAGTTAAAACGAAATATGGAAAAGGAATCACACTGCAATAAGAATACGACGATACTGTAGTATTCGGGGAGTCTGAGAAAGACTTGGAATCTATAATAAATGGCATGAACGGGACCCTGGAGAAAGTTTTCAATATGAGGAAAACCAAGGTGATGGAGTGTAGTTTAGGAAAGGGAAGGGATATTTTAAGGAAAGGTAAGGAATTCTGCTACTTGGGAACCGTAATAACTAGGGTGGTAGAAGTATAGTAGACATAGAGTAGGATAGCACAGGTAAGGAAGGCTTTCGCGAAAAAAAGGTTTATACGTACGGGTAATATAAGTATGAATATTAGAAAACGTTGGTAAAAATGTTCGTATTGAGTGTGGCGTTATAAGGGATGATAGGAGTTGCAGAAAGGAAAATAATAGAAACCTTTGGAATGTGGTGCTCTAGGAGAATGCTGAAAATCAAATGGGCAGCTAGAATCACGAACGAAGACGGGAAGATTGATTAATATGGAAGACGTTGATATAGTGAAGGGATAGATTAATAGGCCACGTTTTGAAATATGAGGGTCTTGAAAATTAGCATTAGAGGAAAGTGAGTCGGGTAAGAATAGGAGAGGGAGACAGAGAATAGAATCCGCTAAGAAGATAAGGGAGGATGTGGTATATGCTAATTATGCGGAAATGAAAAGGCTTGCTTAAGATATGTTTGCATGTAGGGTTTCATCAGACCAGTCTTAGGACTGAGTACCTCAACAACAATATTACTAATTCACTTCATTTACATACGGAGTAGAATGTTCTTAATTACGAGAATCCATCATAATATTATTTAATACAAAGGGGAAATCACAAGATCAGTACAAAAATAAAAATGCTTTGTAATGGCAAATTGATTAGTTAAACCTAAATTACCTGTAGGGCATTTAAATAAGAAATCAGACTTACAATAACATTGTTGGACCCATGAGAACGTAGTCCCAATCGCAAAAAGGAATTGTAGTGAAATAGCAGGAAAATGGTTGCTCTCAGTGAGATTAAATGGAAATAATTTAAAATAATGATAATTTCCCTGCAGAGTTATTCTTGTCAGGATTGTAATTAGTTATGGCATTAAAATTGATCTCCTGTCTTCGGCAAGCTATTAGCAACGACTGCACAGATAAACCTGTCAACGTCGCGTTTAAACTGACACGAGGTCCTCATAGGACATTGAAGTTAAATAATTGTAGAGAAATGCATCACACCCGTTCTTCTATCTTCATCAGTTTTTCTTTTAATCTGATTCCTCGTGAACTATTACAGGAGTTTAGTGCTAAGAGTTTCACTGTATGAATGGCAGGCAAAGGAGTCCGACATTGCAGTTGCTAAAGGAAATCTAAACGGAACGGAACGAATGGTGTGAATCTAGGGGGAGAGGGTAGCTGCTGGTCGATAGGTCGGTTACATATGACGTCCGGCGGGCCTGCTAATTAGCGCCCTTAAATCAAACATCCCCAGCCCGCCTTGTCCGCTAAACTACAACACGGAATCCTAAATCAAAATTGGGATGGAAGTCAATTCATCGGAACACGCGGCGCGGCTGTGTGATTTACGGGATTCAATTAGGAACCACGCTGCCACCAAAATAGTAGTTTCCACGCTTGCTGTGCTCTGTGTGCTAGAATATGCACTCCAACTGATACTCGTCTCTCTTCCTCAGCGTAGTACATTACTCATAAATTGTGTTACTGAAATTACACATCTTCAATACTCAGCATTAGCTGTGAGTATATATATATATATATATATATATATATATATATTGTCAGGAAATGACAATGTCATGTTAATTAAAACAATTAATAGGGAAAGGACAGAGAGATAGAAAGTAGGTGACTTCTGAGGTTCATTGATGGTATACACCTTGTGAGGTTTAGAGCACTTGAATTTTCGGATGCACCGCCCCCTTCATCAGAAAATTAGGAAGACATTTCTAGTGATCGTCTAGCCGACGACTCAATTATAGTCAGCTAGCCGATCACTGGAAATGTCTTCCTAACTTTCTGATGAAGGGGGCGGTGCATCCGAAAATTCAAGTGCTCTAAATCTCACAAGGTGTCTACCATCTATGAACCTCAGGTAAGTCACCTACTTTCTATCTCTCTGTCCTTTCCCTATATATATAATTAGAAATAGAAATATTTACCAAAGTAATTATTTGCTCCATGTAAATTTTACTAAATCCCATCCTACTTACAGATTAGAATTTATTAATTGAAGTTCAATGGTCTCTTGCAATTAGTGTCATTATTTTATCTAACACTACTTATTAAAGATTTCAACTACGTTTAGTTCAGAGTTTTGGACTTCTTCAAATTTCCAACACAGTATAAATAAGACAATTTTACTTCGTGGACTACGTTCAGAGACTGTTACGGATGTATATTTATCATTTTCAGATAAAATATTAATTGAATAATCAGTATAGTAGTCAAATTTCATTAATTTTAAGTAAGATTGAAATTTTAATAATTTATTTCAGGGGTAATAATAGTAATGAATTATATTCAATCTATTGCTCAAGTTTCAAAATTAATTTGAGGAACAGTACTTCACAAGGTTTTGTGCCTTCGTTCTCCTTTTTCCCATTTATTATGAACAATTGGTTTCTGAAATATATCTTTTATGATTTATATGTTCACAATAACGGCTGTCACCTTCCAAATATTCTTAATTTCGCCTTTGTCGTAGGAATTGGTCGTCGACTCTTAATTATAACGAAGTCAGTTGATCGCAAATTGCGACCTGGAAAGGAATCAGGAGATTGGATAATTTCCAGTGTGCTATAGTTAGCCTGTTTGTATATTGACACGTTTAGTGCATGACCAATCAAACTCGCAGAGTTCATCAGTACGTTTGGAAAAGCAGCAGCGCCAGCGAACCACGATAAAACGAAACAGCAGCGGCGTCTGTTGCTTGCGCTGCCCTAACGAGTATGCGCCTTGCAAATCTCATTGCGCCGGGCGCTAATTGGCTCTTGGCTATGGCTAGCGTCAAATACAATATTGGGAGTAATTTGCGTGCGAAAAGTGTCAGCGAGGCGCGTCTCCGAATTTGCTAATTGGCACGCCAATACGCTCATCACCGAACTAACGAAAGCGTCTACATAGCCGTGTACCTCCGCGTTAACAATGATGTACCGCTGAAACACTACTCGTTGTACTTACGAGTGGTCTCGTCGAATATCGACCCACGAAACATCCTCTTTATGCTAACGTGCTTCCTCCTAGCCAGCCAGTCATAATCAACTGTTTAGGAATACGACATTGTTGAAATACATCGTTTCAAGTGAAAACACTATGACCGTCGAACGATATGTGCCAAATATTAGATAGAACTTGATTATTAAAATTATTAAAGATACTAGCGCTTATCGTCTACAAAAATTACTCTCAAGCTGAGTTCCATCAGTTAAAATAAAGAATCCCGTCGCACAGCAGACTCCTCAAATCGAAGTGTCAACACGTTCATGTATTCCGCGTGCTAAGAGATATCAACACTGTCATGACTCATTCTTAGCATGCAATTTATATTATGTCCGTTCGACTCAATTAATGTAATAGAGAACGATGATATTCTAATAAAGTCTTATCAGATGTTATATTTTGAAAGAAATACAATTAATTGCTTCAAGGAATTTATTTAAATTTTAATAAAATTAGACAATATTAATAACGTGCACCCCAAAATAAACTTCACTTTAGAAACTGAATCTGATAATGAGACTAACTACTTAGATATAACAATAATTAGAGATACAAACTTTCAACTGAATGGTTATAAGAAACCCCATCTCATACATTAATCAATTATTTCGCAAACAATACATTCTCTCATAAAAGGTATGTTGCAAATAATACATAGATCTTTAAAATTAACAGACATTTCATTTATAAGGGAAATAAAAATAACTATATATGAGATATTACTAAATAATTTTTACCCCAAAAAATTGATAAAGATCCATTATAACTAAGAAAATAAAGGTAATAAAAACAAACCTGAAAATAATATAGTGCTAAATAATAATCTACAAGTTAAACATACTAATAGCCTTAAAAACAAAAACAAACAGAATATCACACATTAAACCAATTTATAATAAAATACCTAAGTTTAAAAAGACAGGTGATAATGAAATAGTGGTTTACAAGAAAAATACAATAACACAGATAATAAGACAAGGCATTGCGCCCTAACATACATTGAAGCATTAACACCCAAATTAGTAAAAGTTATGAAAAATAATGATATTGATGAAATAAAATTTGGATTAAAACAAGAAAACAAGATTTAAAATTGTTTAACTAAACTAAAAGATAAAATCCTTGGAAAAGAGCAAGATAATGTAATACATAAAATTAATAGTAATGACTGTAACAACAATGATATCGGACACACAGGAACTAACCTAAATACTAGAATATATAACCATAGAAATAATGCTACGAGCAAAACTAAAACAGCCTTATCATATATAGATTTTGATAATGTTACAATTATACATAAACTAAATAATAGAATTAAAAGAAATATTTTAGAATCTACATATTTTTTCAAAAACGATAAAGGCATTAATTCCAGAAAGTAAAGATATATCTTAACACTACATCAAAGTTTTAGAGTAAATAAAAAATTTAGACTTGTAATTTAAAGTATAGTTGATTTGGACTTACACCTAACAAATCTCATTATACACGATTCGATACGTCGATTTAAATATTACGATTAATATCGACACCTTTGACTTTTTAATTTTTTTACGTGGCTAAATTAGCAAGATCAGGACTAATTGAAAAAGGTGTTAAAATTTTGGACAATTCGTGGTTTTATGTTGCCGATAATTATTGAACTTCTAGAACCCGAACTTCGATAAATGCTTTGTGTAGGCCAGGACAATCTGGAATCATATGCAATCCATGATGAAATTTAGAATATACTAAATGACATGAGGGTATGTACATTTTTAACATTAATTAATGAAAAAAATTATTGTATATTGTTATAATTTTAAACAAATTCCATAAAAAAATATGTTTAATAAAAATTGTATTTGAATTTTTTAGATGACTATGGCAATTCAGAAAGTTCCTACTGAATAAATTTTTAATCAAAATTAAAATATAGTTTTTGAAGTTAATGTGACTAGGGAAACATTATTATGAAAATTAATTGTTGAAATAAATAATTCATGACGTTTCTGCTGTCAAAGTCGAAAGAGAGATTTGAACGACACACTTCACATACTCGATGCTTTTTAAATCTCCAGACGATATCAACTACGATTGCACCAGTGTTCAATGGTATTTAATCACTTAATTTGTCTGTCAATAATTACTAATCCTATATGTAGCTACCATACAATAATTTCATGTAGATGCTACTATTTCCTATTTTTATGTTACGTAGTTGCACGTTAACTAAAGAATACCAAAAGAATGTATAAAAAGGGATTCTTTTTTATTTAACTTCTTCATAAATCGGATTATGTTTGACATTTCTCGGTTGTTTCTAATACCAAAGAAGATTCCTTTAATACAAATATTTTTTTAATTTCTGTATTTATTACGATGGTTCGCAATTATAATGTAAAATTAGTCCCGTGTTATCAACAACTTGTCCTTTAAATGTGACCATTTTGATAATACAGTATAACGAAATACCTAGTGTGTTAAATGTTTTAATTAATTATTGATATCCATTTGTATCACACTTTAAAAGGAGAGATCGGAAGGTTATAGATACCTAGACATCTCTCAAATACATTATTTATCAGTGGACGTATAAGGTTACTTCTTTCAGCATTAAGTGAATGAATATCATGCTTCATATATAATGACGTGTGCATATACTTAAGCATTAATAGGGGTATATTTAATTTTATTTTAATTTCAATAATTTTGTAGAACCGAAATTCTGAGCTCCGGGACATGTGGTGTCAATGTTCGCCGTGGTAAAGAGGTAAAATTCATCGGCGGCCTGAGAGAATTTAATATCGCCCTAGAGATATAAATTACATCAAGGGACAAATCTCTAATACAGTATTGGCACATATGAATATATTACACAGGAAGGAAAAATATTCTATAACGTGAAATTTCACATTTATAGAAGAAGACGTGTGTTCCCCCCCCCCCTCTCCACATTATAATCTGTAGGAAATGGCTTGTAATTAATTGACCAGATCTGGTGACCTGTTCTTACGGAGCTATAAAGATAGAGAAGAGTCATTTATATGTAGGACATCATAGATGAGTTGTAGAGAAGAGTTAGGGATAGACGAGACGTGAGTCAGTGTGTACAGTACTGTTATATAGCATATCATGAAGGGTACTGTTTTCTCAGAGAGAAGTTGACAGTCTCATATGACACTACCATCAAATCACACTACCGCCTATTTAGGCATCATCTGCAGAAGCTTAACGCCACCGATTTGCGTCAGCTAATTGTACCTGGTCAGCGAAAATTACTCCACATTACGCCGATGGTATAGTAACTGTATATCCAACAAAGCCGTTAGTTACATTGTCACAGTGGTCTTCGCCAATAATTCGTATTTATAATATTATGACGGAGGTATATTTGAAAACAGATCATTTGTCTTTATAGGTTATAACTTGTAAATCATATTTAAACCGTCTCATTATTTATGAATATAAACTCCGCGTTGTTTTGTAGCGGTTAGAAGACTCTCACTACAGTGGTAAATAATCCTAGGGGTCGACTGAAACCGATGCGTCCTTCAAGGATCAATCAGCCGCTTTTACGAGAGCTGATAATTTTCAAGGTCCGATAGGTTGCAGAATTAAAATCACAGTGACATTCCAATGAATCCGTGCACATATGTTGCGCAGTATCTCTAATATTCCCGATAATCGGGTTGTCACACGTATTAGTTCCGAGCGCTCAGTCCGAACGTAACGATGACTACAGCAATAAATTCTCCCGACAAGTGTGTGTATTTCGATTTCTTATACTTGAATGTAGCAATGATGCGATAATACATGGACGAATGTGTTGGCGAAATTTCAAAAAGTAAACAGGAAATTGCGTCAGTGGTGAAAGAACTCTGAGGCAGGACGTACAGACGTTCACGACGGAGACGATCAGGGAAAGAATCAAATTTAATTGACGATCTTGTTCAACGAGAGGATCAGACGATTCACGAAACACGTCGGTTCATAATTTGTGTGTTAAGTGAGTCGATTACCAAAATTTCATAGTCAGCTCTATTTATCATCGTGATTGAAAAATTTCAGTACCGAAAACTGTGTGCGGGATGGGTTTCCAAAATATTGTTTGATCATAACTTAAGAAGTTCATGCAAAACTTCTCCAGCAAGCCAAAAAGAATGGAATCCATGGAACGTAGCTCGACCATCACTGCAGCCTCATACAACGTGACACTTTTAACGTCTACTAAAGAGTCTTCAGAACAAGCGAAGAGGAATTTTGACGACTGAAAACAACATCTGGCTTTTGACCTAAAACGTTTTACCCCTGGATCTTCGTCAGAGTTAAAGGCAGAGACCGTAAATAGCATATGGAGCAGATAGATTTAAAAAAGATAAAAAGAAGTTTAAATAATGTATTTTCTTGTATCGATGCACCAATGATCTTTCATGTTTACCGTACACTAACAGCATCAAAGGGGTTCGTATCTACAGGAAACCAATTTAATTGGTTTATATTCAACAGTTGAGGATTGATAAACAATGTAGTCGAAAAAATAGTTATATTCATTCAGAATATATTTATACTCAGTTGTAATGAGTGGATGTGGCGATCGCCATTTACTTTCATTATTTTATGAGTAAACACCAAGGCGCCAGAGAGGCGATACATCGGAATACCGAACGTGACAGATCGACCGTTTGGCGACTCAAAGATCTGGTACCTGAGTCCGTTTTGAATTATGAAAGTCGCGTCCCCTTCCAGAAATTAGGGACAGAAACCGCAGGTCAAGATGGATTTTGATTGGAGACTGAGGATCAGGTGACCCGACATGCGCGTCATAGTGGAATTGAAGAACGAGATGACCTGGAAAGATGGACGGGAGAAATTTCAACAATTGGGCATGGACATTTGAAGAAAGAAGAAGTCTAGAGGGTGCGCGGTGTTTGATCCATGGCACGGCAAGTCGTGATCAGTCGGGAATGTAACTTGAAAGTAGGGAGATGGAGATGAGATGCGAGATAGAGTTTGGATTTTGGTGTTGAACTTTCGAATTTGTTTGCAATCTCATCTGAGGGCAAGCTGAAAAGAAGATAGACGGCAGTTAGCAGAGGGTGCCCCGTCTACGTAATTCGGGCACCAGAATTCTTAGAAGGAAGACTAGATACCGACGGTAAAAAACATCTCTGGAAGGAACCACCTGACGAACGCGGAAGAACTACGCAAGCAGCCTGAATTAGTCACGGGAGGAGATAGCCGGCCGGCGTTTCATAAAGGAGAACAAAGCGTGTCTGTGTCATGACCCTTATGAGAATGATTATAAGCTAATCTAGTCGTGGTAAAATTTTAAATTTCGACCCTAAGTTTTTAATTTTTTTTAATAATACTAATTCGCTTTTTATTTAATCTAACAAAATAATTAGTTTTAGATTTAAATTAAAATAAATCCCCCAGTTAATTATATACTGTTAATACTTTACAGTAGAAGAAAACACATTACTTCATAATTAATTACAATTTATAACTATTCCAACCTATAATACATTTATTAATACCTAAAATAAATTATTGTTAATTTTTCCGTCTGTGCCCGCAAAATTAATGTCTTCAAAGCGGGACTTACTCTTCTATAATTTCTTGTGTTTTAATTCACATGATTACTAATGTTTTTAAAAACCAAAGAAGTAGACAAATTACAGAAAAAATTAGCGATGAATAAATGCCGCATTAAGTTCCTTCTTGCTTTCGTCAGGTGATTGAAAAACGTAAGGACCACAGACGCCACAAACCAGGCAACGAATTCAAAAGCAGTAGTTTATTAAGAGTTAAATCTGTAGCACTGAAGAAAGAAACAATGTGGTATTTAGGGTAGTTCTTTTTTTACATTGTATACTTTAAACAGAGACGTTTGATGTTTTAAGTATTCAATAATGATAAATTTATTAAAGGTCATAGTAGAACTAAAAGAGAAAAATATATTATAAGACACACATATTAAATAAAAAATGACAGTAATAATTTTGTAGTGCAGCAAATTTAATACAGCTTTCTATAAGTTTAACAATTCTACTTTACAATATCTTAAAGACTCATAAAATCCAATACGCGTTCATATCGCTTTTAATATTATTTAGGATGAGTTTCGAAAATCAAATACAGGATTGAAAAAATTTAAGCTGATTGTAAAATATTGAGAATAATATCCAATACTTTATTTTACTTACAAGAATATCATTAATTCCATCTTTATCAGTCAATTATTGCGTTGACATAAATGTGCTTAAATATTTAAGTACGAAACAAATTTAATTCCCTTATATTGAATTTTACGAAACTGTGAGTCGATAAAGTTATTTTCAGTAAAACTTCTCAAGTAATCGTCGATAGCTTCAATTTCATTTATAACTTGTAAATATTAATCAACACATATATATTATATATATGTAAATATATATTGTGAATACTATGCACTGCACTACTAACCGCTCATTGTCAAAACTGTAAGCATTGATTGTATTGATAGGAATAATATGGAATAAAGGTATGAGACTACACATAATTAACATTATCGCGCAACATCACGTAACTAGTGCCACAGGTTGTAAATTGTTTCAACAATCAAGCAAATGTGAAATAAGAAGATATGCTCCTTTAGCAACTTTGGGAATTGAATTATGCATAAGAAAGCCTTGTTGTGAGGTTTGGGTAAGAAGTTGAGGAGTGATCTCCGACTGTTCTTAGGTCGACTGGCAGCAGCACCTTTCTATTCAGGTAGTGTGTGCGCAGCGTGATTGCACATTGTTCCCGAGCGTGTTTTTGTCCTCTCAGCACTCTTTTTGCACAACACGCAGCCTGGCAGAGTCTGTATGTTTCATCCCCTTGAATTGCTGATGTAACTTTCCACCCCTCCTCCGCGGGTCTGCGCCATCAGAACAATTGAAGCGTTACGCCTGTCCACAAGCGGCTCGTTAGAGCTCAACCCTCTGTCCATTCACAATTACCTGCTTGTCAATGCCCCCCTCCCTTCCCCATATATCCCGGCAACCTGGTGTCGCCTTCTCCAGCCTCTCAAACACATTTAAGAATTTACATATTTATGTGAAATAGAATTTCCTGCACGCTTGATTCCACGTCTACGGCATTCAGAGATCTATACTTCAAACGACTGCTCCAGTATCAAACGTATACGTAATAAAATATAAATGTAGCTGCCTCGTTTCTATGTTTTAAGAATATATATCGTTCAATAAAATTGCATGAATAACTTCAGTTTCAGCTAATTAATTGTACACCGACCGATGATAGATTTATTTTTCGCATCACCTATAGCACCAGTCAGGCTTCCAATTATATATGTGTAGAAAGTTATACGGATTAATCTACTAACTGCTTCCCTGATCATTATTTATACATATCGGTTGAGCGCCAGTACATACGATGAAAAGAATTTATGTTGTGGTGTGCGTTTGCACCCCACACTTATATTCATATATTAAAATACTAATTTCTCTTTTTTATATTTATGCTTCAAGATCAGATGGCACGAGCATCGACGCATCGACTGACCGAAGAAGAGATGCAGTATCATCACCGGATCCAGATCTACAAGTCGGTGATGTACAAGATTATGTTTCTCGCCCCTGGCTTGAATGAGTAATTTAAAATTTTCGATGCCCAGTTTTTGTTTAAACTCACATATGCCCATTATACTCTTGCTCTCCGTTGAGGTTTTAGTAATCAGCCGGCCCTAAAGTTAAATAATGTAAATATGATTAACATTTATTTTAATAAAATTGTTCACATTTTATATAAAACCCCAATTTATCATTAATAATTTAAATAATCACCCTGTCATCACAAGGTCCATCAGTCTTGTATATAATAATTTCTCCAACACGGTCCGTCTGATCCAAAGAACACCACATATTTAAGTCGAGCATGAGACTATGTTTATTTTTCCATTGGTTTGTTAAATGAAGAGTTTTATCAATAAATAATTAGTCCAGAAAAGGTTCAACTATAGATATTATTATACAGTTTATGTTAGCACATTTTATAATTAATTTAAATTTAGCCGGAGACAAATGGTGATTAAGGTGGCATTATGTAGTTTCGAGGTGGATTAAGGAAAATCCCTGCACCCGCTAACATTTTCATAAAACTTGGGGCTACGAGAAGCAAGGTCAGGCAATGCTATAATGAATTTATTGGGTGGGGTGATGGGGTATTTAATTCATTTACTTAATTTATAATATAATAATGTATTAATGGGGATTTATTATTGAAAAGAAAAGACGAATTTAACTTTAAAATTCTGAATTTAAAATAAATAAAATAATTTAGCAAGAGCATATATGATATTAACAAATTAGAAAAGAAAAAAATATTAAAACAATAAATTTACATTATACTTTAAAATCAGAGTATTATGTGGGGTGAATTAATATTTCTAATGGCAATAGGCCTGGTAAATGTGAACTCTTTCTAATTCAATAAAACAATACCCGCGAAGTTTGTGCGTCTGCATCCCGGTCTGCGTCGATGATGATGTTGATTGCATGTGCGGATGACCTCTGTTCATCACCTTCCGGGCTGAATCTCGTGGACAAATCTGGCGGAGACTCCCTTATCTCCTTCCGGCGGCTAAAAGTTTAGGTTTAGGTCAGAATTAGCCGGCCTCTTTCCTTCTCTCTGGGGCTAACATTTGCATCAATTGTGTTCCATCTCCCAACACCTTCTGTTCTTCTTCTCCAAAATCCCTTCCCACGAAAGCTCGGTGGGAAGCTACATTATTTCAAACCACCAATAAGCTATATCCTCAAATGACTTCTATTGGCTTGCTATTTAACAATTGCAGCCAATAGGGAAAATTCCAACAGCTGGGCCTAAACATTGCATGTGTTTAGACCCAGCTGTTGAAATTTTCCTATTGGCTGCAATTGTTAAATAGCAAGCCAATAGAAGTCATTTGAGATCTCCGTAAGATTCAAAATTTTCCACGGAACTTCCGTTCTCACCAAAATGCAGCCACCTAATTATTCATGGCGATCCTTTTCGTGAATGGGGCATCTCCCAGATTCAACCGGAAGGGACATCTTTTTATCCTAAGGAATGCGAGTGTAACCCAAAACTAGGAAAAACAGACGCAGAACTTAATACTTCGCGTATTTAATACATTACAGATTAATGAGAGCACTTAAAAAATTGAGAAACGGCGTATGACGTTATGTTGGTGACCAATCATCTGACATAAATTTCTGGAGTCCGAAAGCGATGCATCTCAAGACACATCTCAACAGATATTTTATGATGAACCGGAAACTTAATCTTTGTCTGCATGCCGTCACTTCAAGTGTTCTATTGCTCAGCAAGCGTGGTAAGCTGCGAGTCTTTGTGTTCGAGTATCTCTCGGGTTTGCAGACCCATTTGCACCACGTTTAATCATGTCTATGTATAGAAAAATAACTTTTTTAATATCCTATATTTATTTTTTAGTATTTCATGCGCAGCATAGCACAAATATATTTGATGTTAATATTTCTGATGTTAGCAAACAATTTCCCCCAGTTCGGTCAAAAAATCATTAGTTCTTCTAGCTTGGGTCAGCAGCCCACTAAGGGCTTTGGCCTACCAGGTCGACTACGGACTGTTATCTTGCATGGCACATTCCGAATTTGGAGTGATACGCGGTCAGCTTATCGGTTCTCCAGCAGTCGCAATTCCAGTCTGTGTGACTATGACCGAACGAGAATTAAAGTCCAACCCGAGGCCTCTGTGTTGTAAGGCAGCGATGCGAGCCATCAGGTCACAGGAGGTCGGCAACCACATTAATAATTGAAATATATTTATTTATATAACCCATACATACTCATGTTTACAAATATTCTACTTTAACGTAATTAAAAGAGCTTTGAAGATGCTAGTAGTGTCGCTAGCCTCAATAACGTGACATTTACATTACTTTGTTAATTTGATAATATAAGAATGTCAGTAATTTAAATCACACAAATTTCATGTAATGGAAACGTTACTCGTTGGAGAACTTTACTAACACTATGATAAACTCTTTTTATTGTAGGTAAATGAGTAAAATCAATAAATATAATTTTAATTGCATAGGACTTTTCTCATGGTAACAGAATTCAGACTACGATTGACAAGTATATCCTATACAAGTCAAGTCTGAAAAAAAATTTCTACCCCTTTCGCCTTCACTCGTACTTACAATGTGTCGATTGCTAGCCACATAAATCCTTTTGTGGTCCATCGCTGATAGTGAAAGTCTGAAAACTCCACGTCCTTGACGCATTGAACGTGATAAAGATTATGCCAACTACTTAAAGAGAGTAAAATATTCTTCCGGTTCTTTAATAGTGTCACATATACTCCCAAACCTATTCAATCTTCAACGACAATCACTTATCGTCCAATCAAAGGAACATAAAATTTATCGATTGTCAATTTATTTAAATCACGTTGCGTGAGCCGTACTTTAAAATTCAAAGAAGATGTTTCTGGTTTTCACGTTCCGTAATTTAACTGATCAAATGTGAAGTTATACGAATTATTCTAAGTTGTACCCAAAATTGTAAACTAAAATTGTATATAGCCATGTAAATTTAAATTTTGAAACTGTATATATAAATGTAAAGATAAAGTTGTATAAAGAATTTTAAAGTTAAAATTGCATGCCTAATTGTAAATTTAAAAATGTATAAGTCGCTAATAGCTATACTGTTGGTGCGACTAATAATAAAATTATATATAAACAAGTTGTCAGGCCATATTTTTAGCAATTAATTATGGAGGATAATTCTGTATTCTGTCTCTCTGACATTAAAAATTTACGCAAGCTGAAATATTTGAATATTTCTTAATTGTAACTTACTTTGGTAGTGAATTCTCTCTCCACAGGTTTTTAAGAATATGTATACAATGTTTTGTTGCAACTTCCCCACGCAATTAAATTTATGTAAGGATTAAGCAAATGTGTGATATATAAGAAACGACTTTTTAGCAGCATAACTCATTGTAAATAAATAAAAACTTTATTTTTCTTGGTATATACTTTATTTAATGTCAAAGATTAAAAAAATATATAAATATATTATTGAAGGTAATAATAAAATGAAGTAACAAAGTGTCAAATACATTCATTCAATGCTATACGGCGATCTTCATTAATATTTAATAACGGATTTTCTAAAGCTTAGTTACATGTGGTCCGTATTTACTGCAAATTTAAACAATGTTTCCTAGAATTAATTATCCGACAGAGGTAGATTATCTCGAAACCAAAGCTTGCCAAATCCTCCACAACAACAAATTAGCGTCGCCCTCCAGGATCAATATTATTTTCACTCGAATTTATTAATTTTTCTAGGTCTCACAAATCCCCCTGATTCTTTAAGGCTAACGCACTCATTATTCCACAAAACTTTCATACTCCTGGAACTCGTTTTCACTCTGAGAACTTTCCTATCATATTAGTTATTGTGACACAACAATACAACACTCTTCCTTATCATGGCAAACTTAGCAAAAGTTTGAAAGGAGTACTAACAAAATTTAATTTTTTGTTTTTTTTTACGAAATTGTCAATAAATTGAATTTTATTAAAAGATGGAAAGATAGGATTGAGGAAAGTAAAAGACATAACGTCATCTACAAAATTAATTGGGGACAGAATAATTGTGGTATGTCGTGTGTAAGACAAACAAAACGAGCCTTTGAAATCAGAATTAAAGAACATAGAAATAATTACAAGATACCCAACTATAATGTGATTACCAAACATAAACTAGATGAAAACCATGATTTCGTCTGTTACAATATAGAAATTTTAGACATTGAACCCAACTTACATTAACGAACCGTTTCAGAAATGTTATTTATTAAATCCACAGACGACACACAAATTGATACCTCTAAATTAAGTACTATTTACAACCGTCTATTGCTTTCACCTTAAATTTAAACTTAGAATACTAAGTTTTTCATTTTTAAGCAGTAGTCCTTATGTTAATCATTCATCAACATGACCCGGTTGGAAACCCGAGAGGAATTTATACATGCCATTCACCGGAAAAGACCTCGTACTTTAATGTATTATTTAGTTTTATTTTTAATAATATTATTACTATGTAACAACTGAATTGTGACTAATATAGAAATCGACTTGTTTATATTTTTCATTTGTTAAAAATTTTGTTTCATTAACTACTCATCGACATAAACAATTTATGTTGAAGAATATTGCTTTCCTTTTCTGGATTCTTATCAGTTTGTAAACCATTGGCGAATATAAAGTCACACGCTAGCATTGCTATTTATGAGGGAAATTTTCAAGGTCAACGGGTCATAAATACCCAATGAAGGGTGATGACAACACGAAGGTTTCGGAGTTAACCTGATATTCAAATTGTTGTTCAGTGTCTATGTACCAAGTTGTACTTCCGTAGAAATAGTCAGTGCTGCTGTGTGAACTATTCGTTAATCTCTGTATTTGACTGACAATTTTCTTATTCTGTTAGAGGATAGATGAGTGAATTCCTGCCTTTTATTGTTTTTTCATAATATAAGTTTTTGTGTTCCATGGTCTCATGTAGAATATTTTATTTCACAGAATTGAAGAGGGTACCGAAACGTCAGTTTACGAAATATAAACTTCTCTGTTAAAAGTAGTCTCATTAATTCCTATCATCTATTAACTTTTATCTGCCTTCATGTTGTTGTTAAAGTGACTTCAAGGCCAGTGAATCACTCCGCATCCTATGTTGAGATGACTAGCTATTTTCTTCCAGTCACTAGAAAAACTTTGTAAAGTAATCTGGATTTTTAGCTAATAACATTTCTATTGATAAAGTATCTTTATTTCATGATATCACTATGTTTCTATTTATTGAAAATATGTAAGACATATTTCTGTAGAAGATCAGTTTGGTTTTAGGAAGGATTTAGGGACAAAAGAAGCAATATTGACTTTAGAATTTTAGAAGACAGGATAAGACAAATCATGGAATTTGTAGATTTAGAAAAAGCGTTTGATAATGTGAACTGGAACACAGTATTAAGGATTTTGAAGAACACAGGAATCAAATATCGAGAAAGAAGGTTTAAACGTACCCTCTACAGAAGGCAGTCAGGAGCAATAGAAGATCAGAAAAAGGAAGCAGAAATCAAGAAAGGAGTAAGACAAGGATACAGTCTTTTTTAACTTATATATAGAACAGGCAATGAAGAAAGTAAAAACGGAATATGGAAAAGGAAATATTCTGCAAGGAGAAGAAATAAAAACCCTACGCTTTGCCTATGATATTGTAGTATTAGGGGAGTCAGAATATTTATTTTGCGTATCTATTTTTACTGTATCTTTCGCAAAGAGACTTTTTTGCAACGGCACAATCTGAGTATTATTTATGATGTTATATTAATGTATTAGAATGGACTTCCAGTATAATAAAAAAACAATTGACTTTTACTTAATAGTTTTATATAAATTTTACATTACCAGCCGGAAATTTTTATAATAAAACACGATGTATATTTACATAAAAACTATACAAATAAATTTCTTATGACTATGAACTCTAAATCTCTACCCTCATGGGCCTTCTCATAGAGCGAAAATGTTTCACACAAAATCTACTCGGAGGTGACAATACAGGAAATCAGCAAAAAGGTTACTGGGGTAATTACCGTTTCAGGATAATGGACCGTCCAGCGTTTTCTCTCGCTTCTTATTTCCTTCTAATTGGGTTTTTCTCGATCTTCGCCTCGTCTCCTCAAAATTTCTGTCGAATAATGTGATCATCTGAGGCGAAATCTGACAATCTGCCATTAATATCAAATTATCAACTACTCTCGTCTCCCCAATTTCCTTTCTCTCTCCGTCTGTAAGGGTTTTAATACCTCTTCCTCACTTCTTTAATTCATATCCAAAAAGGGAGAGGGATAGGTATTAATCAATCAGACTTATCTTCTGTGGGAAGAATAGATTGCCCCTCTCCTCCATCCCCACATTCCAGCGGTCTTGGGACAATCCCCCTAGCGTCCGAATGTCAGCGTTTTATTACCACTTTTTGTCTATAATATCTCTTTTTTATGACTCCTAAACCGCCGAAATTCGAGTAGATATGTTTGACCGTTACAAGTCTTTTTCTCTTTTTTTCGAATCCTTTTCTTTCTTAATCTATTCTTTTTGGGTACATCATCCTGTAACTCAGTCTTATAAGTTGAGTCTGCCCGGTTTTACTTTTCTTCTTAAAGAATACGTTCCATTTTGCCTTATAGAGCAGTATCCCGTTCCGCCCCACACGGATAGGCTCAATTGAAGGTTTTTTACCTAGCATTAGAAGTGTACTTAAGCCTTTTATGTAACATTTCCAGCTAAAAACACCTCTTTGACGAATCTTCTTCTTTTTCCTATGGCATACAAATAAGCAGTCCCGGACCGAGGTGGCAGGTTCTGAGGGCATCGGAAGATAGCCCGTGGCAGGACAACACTCAATAAAAACACATATGATTGATGAAGTACCTGTGTCAGGCGATAATAAACGCCCCCCAAAAAGCGTTGCCACCGCATCCTTGCGGGTAGGGAATATCTCAAAGGCTAAGGAAGGAAAATCCCGACTGAAAACCACACATATCCTGGTCCACCAGGATGGAGGTTGAGAGCAAGGCTGAGTACATAGCCGCATGAAAAAGCAACCAGTCGCGAATCCTCCTATTTGACGAATATTAAACGCGTAAACGATTTCACTGCAGATTTCTGCCAGTTATCTGCCGATAATATCTGTTCGTGTCTAGTCACCAAACTGTAGCTTGGGGGTCATAGTTAACGCTTGGATGCTTTATTTTCCCTTCCTATGCTACTAAAAGGAAGTTGCCACTTAAAGGGTTATCATAAAAAACATTTTTGACTACTGTTGTCGTCAAAATAGTAGAGCCCTGAGTTCGAAGCCTCACTGTACCCAACGTTATTGTGAAAGGTATCATTGTACTCAAATTTTAATGTTATTAATACGTTATGCAAATGAAAGATTTTTAAAAGCATTTTATAAATGCCTTTAGGCGAAAAAACTGAAAAGAGGTACTTTTTTGTATTTTTATCATATAGTTCGACTTTGACAACTCATAGATTACTAACTATTTCTTCAAATGATCTAAAACCCAATTAGAAGGAAATAAGAAGTGAGAGAAAACGCTGGACGGTCCATTACTACAATGCAAAAACCTTCCAAACCTATCAGCAAAGCTTGAATCATCTGTGTTTCTTACTTTATTTTAAATTAATTTATTTTTAGAAGAAAGACAAGAATGGAAAAATTTCAACTGGACCAGGGAATCGAACCCAGGACCTTGCGATATCCAGCCGGATGCTCTAGAAAATGAGCTAATCCGAGTTGACGTCCAAAGGCCGACTTAACACCTCTCCATTCTGTAAACCTAAGCTAGGCTCACCTATGATCAATTTACGCAATGTCCGTCTTTACGTATTTCCTAGAATTAGGACGTGAGGATTGTGACTGGTGAATTGGTAGGTCTGTTTGAAATTTTTCCAATCTTGTCTTTCTTCTAAAAATTAACTATATGCTTTACTGGGCTTCAATTGATCATTCCCACTAACTTAGATTAATTTATTAGTGGACCTCTACTAAGTCTTGGACAGCGCATCGCAGAAGAAAGGGAAAAAGCTTTTCTTATAGTGGCTGAAACTCGTAAATATAAAATATAATCTTCATTGATGTTGCAACGTTCCAAAATTTTGTACAATTTTTTAAACAATGAAGTAAACGGGGCTATGTTTTGAACTTTCTAGCCTTTCTTGAGTTTACGAAGATGTCTATTATTATTTTACGAAACAGCACTCATAGAAAAATAATTATTAAATGTCAAAGATGAAAAAAAGGTAACTGATATGCCGTTGATTTTTGTTTGAAATCGAGTCTGCGCCGTATGACCTCCGTGTTGTTGTCAACAGGTCTCTTCTGCGAAGAGAAATGGTTGGATATATAATCAAGTGAATACTGTCGAGAATTTGAATCCTTTTCGTACCTAAATGCTGGTCTGGCGTAAATTTGGATGATATTCAGCATTCCCTTCCCTGGCATTCGTCTGAGTATTATAGATGGAGTTGTCTTCACGGTGTTTCAATGTAATGTTTCCTTAATACGTCCATCGCTGTCCTTACGTCTTCTTCGTGTTCGTGACTTGTTTGTTCAAGAGTTCATTATGACCCGATCAGTTGTCGCGGAGCGATGCTCACCGGCTACAATGGCACTGTGTGTTTGCTGAGAGCCTGTGTTTGCAGTGACGTTGTGATTGCTGAACTGTGTGCGCGCCACGCAAACAACACATTCACACAAAATCCCGCACCGACTGCTAATCACTGGTCGGCACGGAATTCCACCACCAGGGCGCAGCTAGTTTTAGTGTTTGCCAAAGCGACGCTCGTGTGCACTCGCTTTCAAATGCAATTATTGCAGTGTGAAACATGTTAGTTTTACACGGGTCGGCAGAACCCTGACCTTCGTTATTAAATCTCTAGTCCCAATACTCATTTATTTTACAGAATATTTGGATTCACAAAATATTTCATCTGAGTATCATACAGATTCATAAAGTAGATGGTCTACAAAATGTTGTGCAATGATTGGTTCTGTTTATTTTATTTAACTCAGCGAAATACACTACTGGCCATTATAATATCTATAGTCGTTCTTAGTTTGCAAATTATTTACTTCCGAACGCATTGCGTTTAGTTAATAAAGTTAATTTTAATATCTCATGTGAGAAGGAGTAATACTTAATAATACATGTCGGACTTTGAACGAGGAATAACTGTAGCCTATCCCGATTGTGGTTTACCATGTCACAGGTATTTCTGCTCGCTTTGGTATTCTTAGGCGTCAGTAATAAGGACGGCTTAATTTTTGTTGTATTTTATGGAGCTAGGATGTTCATGTAAGATTCTCCAAAACTAATTTTTGTGATTGAAATTTTCTATGTGATTGGCTGAATTTTTAGAAGATTAAAAACAGCCTAAGTGATACAAATCATATGGTAACTGAATAAAGAAAGATCAGGTCAGTCATACCCGAGGTTGCAGTTATAGTTTCAGAATAGGTCATATACGAAGAGTTGGTTCAGATTAAGTATAATTGAAGAAGCAATTTAGTTTAAATGGAATCGTGAGTGATTCATTGTGATCAGTACTGTATCTTTGATTTGATGGGTGCTGTTAGCCTCTTGTTTTTTGAATCGTCGGTATACGTTTTTTCCCATGTGGAAAACGCTGAATCCTGGGGTTGGTGGATGGTGCAAGATGGTTCGATGTGGACGGACGCTGCCAAGCCGTTCGTGTACAAGAATCCCTGTTTACTCTGTATTATTGTCTGATGTGCGTATGTTTGTTGAGTGTCGGTGCCAAATCATTGCCGTGCTGAGAAAAAACAAAACATCCAAAATTTCGAATATTTCTACCGAAACTTTGGCTGATGAGATTTTAGAGAAACGTAAGATAAATTAATGTTTGAATATTTACTATGAAATCTTGTACCTTAGGCCTATTATGCACAGAACGATCAAAAAGTTCTGTTTATTAAAATAGTCAAATAAGGGACAAAATTTTTGTATTATGTATTTAATTTCAATGCCATGTAATAAATAATAAATACGCGTGTAGAAAGTGTAAATAAAGTACGTCTGTTTCCTGGCTATTCTGGGAGGTCGCAGAACGCATTCCTAGGAATGTATGTGAGAGGAGCCCGTTGAGAAGGATCGGCCGTAGAAAATTTGGGATGCTACCGGAAGTCACCGTAGATAATTAGAAGAACTTCTGGAAAAACGGAAGGTCCGAGAAAAATTTGGAATGTTACGGAAGGATGCGTAACATATGAAGTATTTAGTCCCAGAAGTAAAATATTTTCCTATTGGCTGCAATTGTCCAACGGCAAACCAATGAAAGCATTAGAGGGAAATTATCTGATTGGTGGCTCAAGATTGTGTAGCTTCCGACCGAGATTACAAGGGAAGAGGATTTTGAAGAAGCAAGAGAATATTGTCGGGAGACCGGAGAGAGATGGTGCTAAGAGACTAGAAGAATTTATCGGGAGACCGAAGAATAAAGTTGTTGGGAGACGGAAGTTAAGATATGAAGAGGTCGGCCAATGATGATCGGGAACGAACCTGGTAGCCGCCTGGAAGAAGGGTATTGGAGCCAGCCCAGACGATGATGATCTTGTCGTAGCCACCTGTCAACTATCATACGACGAAGCGGAAAGAAGCAAATATATTTTCGGTATCGTAGTTATTTTTGTTTTAAAGAGTTCATATTTTCCAGGCCTATTGCCATAAGGGATACAAATTAAGCTTCTTCTCTCACCGCACTGTGAAACCTTGAGATTAAAGTCTAATGCAAAATCTTTTTTTAATTATCTAAAACTTTGTAATTATCTTTGATGTTTTTATTAATATTAAAACTTAGAATTTTAAACGTAAACCTTTCTCTTTTCTTTTTTTAATATTCCCCAACAATAATGTATTATTATAATTAAATCAAATAAGTTAAATTCATCCCACCCAGTAAAGTAACCATTACAACCAGTTTCATTAAAACTAGCATTAAAAATAGTCATTAACTTCATAACATTTGTTTGAAAAGTTAATCCACCTTTCAAAGAACTTAAATTACTTTCCTTGATCGGAAATTCTGATCTCTAATATATTTTATATACGTTCTGAATTCCGATATAAGACAATAGCACTGTTAGCGTTTATAAATAAACGATAGGAACTTAAGGAAATTAATCAAATGAAATATTTAGAATATATAAGATTTTTATCATACACGTCTTCAATATTTGTGATTCTTTACAAAAAATAGTTTCAGATGTGTAAAAGTTACTCTGAATTTTTTTAAGAGTTAAAATTTTAATAGCTACATATCATTCATTTTCTCACACTACTGGAAGCATATTTGAGCAATACATACTACAGTAATCTACGGATTGTGATGTCTACTCTTAACAGTTAAGAATATACGATATTATCTACTATAATTATTATTATATAATATAGTTAATATATACAAAAGTAATGAATATTTTTAAAGTTCGGAATAACAATATTTATTATAGATTACAAAGTATGAGCCATTATAAAACAATCATCTATATTCACTCATGCATTAAAATCGACATTAATGCCCTTTCACAAATTCAGGAAACAGTCATAAAAGAAGCATATAATAATTCTGTTGTAATACCAATCCTTTTAGATGACGCAGAATCACTTTTATGTCCTTCATACTTAACGAATCCTTTCTCAAAAAATTGTTTCTTATGTTTTTCATACAACACTGAAATACGATCTTGGCCAACTAGTTCCTCATGTATGCGTCCGTCTTAAACCTATGCGGACCTATGGTAGTCATCTGTGAGATACAGCTGATATTCAACTATTAGAAAGATTTCAGTTGATTCATTCCAGCTCTGAATGGGAAAATCCAACGAAATCGTTCAGCAAGTGAGCTATACCTCCGTCGCTCACCCGGCTAATGAAGGAAGGAAGAAGTCAGAGTAGGAAATATGAAAGCGGTAACGTGAGGGTTCGCTTTTAGTTCAATGAACCTCGGCTTACCATTTGGTGTGTCACCGCACTCAAGTCAATTAACAATTGAATGAAGAATAAAGAAGTTTTAATAAAAAGATAAAAGTTAGACTGGCGTATAACACCAGGAGCCACCGATACGCTTGATCGTAGATCGGTCTCTGCTGTCCCCAAGAGCTCTGCACAGGGGGTAGACATTAAAACCCCGCCGCCTGATGAGGAGGTTTCCTACAATCAGAGCTCTTGGAGAACGGAATATTTTCCGCTCCGAGCTCAGCGGTAAGCACGCCGCACAGGGTGACTAACTTTAACCTGCTGACTGGTTACCCTGCGCAATCCCGACAACATTTACTCAGCTACAATCCAGTTGCGTAAATACCTGACCACATACGGGTCCCTGAACTGGGAAGCTTCTGAATTTCTTAAATAAATAATTGTATTACTCAGTGCAAAGTGCTACGTGCTATTTATAACGGGCCATATTTTGTAAGAAAGGAAGGCATTTTAAGTGAGCTTAAAGTTCATAGGTTAAAAGGGTGATAACGAATTATAGTAAAAAAAATTTAAGTAACCTTGATCATTATTCTAATGAGTTAATCCTGAATCTATTAGATAATAGTGCAAACATTCATAGATTACTTAGAGTTTCACCGCGTGACTTATAGACTTCTTTGATTTGTCTAATCAAGACATTATTATCACAAGAAACACTGCAAAAGGAGCTACTGAACTGTTAACCGGTTGGTTCCTATCTCACGTCTTTGAAACATATCTGCAAAATCAATCAAAAAACTTCATCAGAAAATGTACGAATTCTAGTCACTTCTTTTTTATTACTAAACATTCTGTAATAGACCACATTGCGATTGATACAGTGGTTGGTGATTGGGTTGGATTTATCTTTAGACGTTTAGACAGTTTAAAATAAGACTTACGCGCTTTAATTCTGATGATCAAAGTTCTCTTCGTTTGACGCATGTAAGAAAAATCACAATATGAACAATTTATTATATACACAATTTGATATGTATTATAGAATGATTGCTTTGTAAAGTTTTAGAGCACACCACATCCAGAGACTCTGTACTTTCAGATAAGCGTCTCCGGTGACATGCTGCACGTGTGAGGAATGTTCCCAGCTACAGTGTGAAAACCGAGAAATCCATCATAAGCTCTCAAGGCGTGAATTTACGGTGAAAGGCAGGCATATTTTAATAACTGCCTCTTCAATAGGTAAACTAGCTAGCAGATGGTGAAAGTGAGGTGAAAACATCCCCTTAGTCCAACTTCACCATCCGCTGGTTTAGTTAGTTAGTCCAGGACAACCATTCTTCGCATGAACGCCTATTCTCAAGGGCTCCTAGAAATTACCTAATTGCTAGTCTTCCTTTCCTCTTTTTCTCTCTGTACTAATGTGGTTACTGCCTTAGGCACAATAAACTAGTCTACTTTACTTTGTGCATTTCCTCTAAAAATCCACCAAGACACCAGTCCTTGACTATCATCAAGGTGACAGCGATTCTACACAACACTTTCCTATTCATCTCTCCCCTTTTCCGGACATCACAATTACGGGACCGATCGCTTGTGGAAGCGATCATCCCTTATCGAATTAGGGATCATTTAAGGACACAGAGATCCTTCTAATAAGTTTTCTACTACTATTGTTTTCCTTAAATCAATGAAGAGGGTCGATCATTCCATCGACCGTGTGCATTGATATAAGAAAAACAATAGTAGTAGAAAACGTATTAGGAGGAACTGTATATCCTTTAATAAAACTTGAGAAAGCTGATATTGACTTTAATATTGTTGAAATAAATAGTTTGTTGATGGTTCATTTATCTTTATTATTTAAAATTTTGTGCTGGCTCTAAACATTTAGAGTCAGGAATACTGTTCCAATAAATTAATTACAACTTCTAAACGTCTTGGAAAAAAATTTGTCTGCAAATGTTGATTTAAGAACTTGGAGAAAAATTGGAGACGCAGCAGAACTCAAAAGAGGGACTTAAAAAGTTTTCTTAATTACAAACCAGGTTAAAAGACGTCTGTGGAGAATAATGAGATTAATGGATAATGAGATGCTTCATACAATTCTGTAACCGGTACTCGAACGTGTCGTCAGAAATTATTCGCAGCACGCGCCGTCAATCAAATTAAAATAATTGCGCGGAATCAGCATCGCTCCTGAAATTCATTACTGCCCCTGTCTTGTCGTCCAGGACAACCCTCGTCCCTCTCCTCTCCCCTCTCCTAACCCGTCCTTCCACAGCGAGAGGAATTTCATGCTACGTCAAATGTCCTTGTCAGGTGAAACGTAATTTCTCGCTGGTCAAATAACTCGTCCTTTATAATAATATTCAATATTTGAAAGCGATTTATTGTTGCGTCCTTACAAACACAATATTTAGATTACGTGACAGCTATAATGTGTCCATTTATTTTATTGTCATATACTTGCAAACATATTTAGCATCTAAGCAACCTTATTCTACGGTTTAAAACTATAATTTGCCTTTCTACTTATGCAAATAGCTATTTTCTCTTTCAGTTTCACGATAACCAACAATACCAGATACTCAGATGTTGTATAAATATACATGTATCTAACCAGGTAAGTGACAGTAATTGCATATGTATAAAATATTTTAAACTCGTTTTTAAATTGACAAATTTATAAATACTATTTTTAATTGATGGGCTGCTGATGTACGAGTTACATTTCGAATATTACATTTCCATATTAGAGTTGTATATTCCTTCTGGTTGTTCAGTTGCCTGAATACTATGGCAGAGGCAGCTATCGAAACGTTGTGATTCACAACTGATATAAACCGGGTAGAAACCGAGAACTTTATATTATATATAGCACCGGGAAAAACTACATTCTATACCATAATTACATATTTCTAATTTGTTTAAACCTTTCAGCAGAAGTTATAAATACAGCCTGCAATCTTTTAAAAAAAATTTCACTTAGCAATAAAACAATAGACCTTTACTAACGGAAAGCGGGTTCGAGTCTTGGGTCCGGTCGACCTCTTTTCATTCTTGTCTTTCTAAACATAGCTATACTCTCTTTACTTGAGCTTCAAATAAAGCATTTCTTTTTTCTTTGACATAGTATAATATCGATAAATATGTCCACAAGGAACGAAAGATGTAACCTGATTTTCATTATTAAACAAAATCCTTTATGGAAATTTTAACTGATTACTAGACGGATTATCAAAGGGAAAATCTCTCTAACTTCTTCATATCTATTTTTCTATAATAATTCCATTTGAAAGGGTTTTATTTTATTTTGTACTTGCTGGGGACCCGGCGTTGCCCGGGTATTAACTTATATTATCACGGTATATTATTTAATTCTTGCTCAACACATAACTAAACCGACATCGAAAACTTCACAATATGAACACAAATATTCTTCCCAGTTCCTCGAGAGAGTCCAAAATACCCCCGGTACAATAGCAGTAATAAATATATTTACAGTATTCAAACAGAATAAAAATATTCCCCTTTTATTGTTTAAATATTTACTTAAATCGCTAATTAAAGGTTATTATGTAACATAGCGACTAGCATTACACCGGTTTCGACACCAAACTCGATAGTTTCCTTTTTATGTCACATTAGCAATTACTAAATTTAAAATTTACCTGGCGTGAGAAATAAAACAAATTTTGTCAATTTATGTATGCATCGTGTCGACGATCCAAAGAAGTTAATTTTTTCTCAGTCTTCTGCAACAATAGATAGTAAGATATAGGAACGCGTAATTGGACACGCCGGCTTTCGAGCGGCAAGTCCAAGAAAACTTCCCATAGAAATAATATTTTTATTTATATTATATTAATATCATCTGCAATATACTGATATTAAATATGTACGAATATTTAAATTCAATCTCCGTTTTATAAACCCTCAAATTTTAATTGAAATCCGTTGAGCCATTTCGGAGCCTATTTTAGTCAAACATACAGTCAGACACTTAAATTTTATTTATTGTTATAGACTATCTGGGTACCCGCGTTTCACAGTAACTTATTCGGATTACCTCAAATATTTCAATGCGTCAGTGTTTGAAAACCCGTAGCGTAAGGTGAATATTTAAAGCTTAAAGAATGCTTCATCGTTCACCATCGAAATCCGTCCATACTTCAATAGCAAAGTATTAACTAAGCGTAACCTTGATAATTGTCTGGAATTCCCTATTAAATTAGTTTTTCAGTGAAATCAATTAATAATAAATTTATTAATTATAATGTTTAAATTTATCGTATTTAACAAATTATACATTCACAAATCCACACCACACATGACAGACTTCCTATTTTGAACTTATTCCTTGTGTCTTAGCAATTATTCAAAATTCATACATAACCCAAGATTTTTTTTACTTTAAATAACTTCGTCAGTCTTTCTAATAGACAATTAATTTATTAAATTACAATATTAAATTTTTTTGTTGTTATTTGTCCTGATAATAAGTTCGTATTTCAAATTATAATTCGGTAAAAGTAGAGCTTCAAAACTACCGTATTTCCGCGAAATATGTCACGTAAAAAGGTAGTTCTAAGTTAAACGGAAATATACGAACCTACGTACTTAAAAATCTTTTTTATTATATTTTTATCACATTTCTATGTGTTCCTGGTGAGCACGTTGAATGTCTGAAGTCAACCCAGATTTCATACAAATATCAGCAATTTTCGAATTTTTACTATGCAACGCTATTTTACCTCACCCCGACGGGTCTTTGTTTCGCATACCAAATGGGGTTGAAAGTACACCTAAACAATATCAGAGGGAACATATTAACATAATTGAGCCCAAAAAATCTTTATTCCTTGCAAATATTGACTGTTTATACATATAAAAAGATTTTTGTCCACCTCCACCCTTGCACTTACTACGACACTGTCTGTCCCCAGACCCACTGAACATCTTTACAAGATTTGGTCTAAATTTCCCTGTGCGCTTATATTTCATTGCTGAACATACGTACACAGGAACAATCTATTTTAATATACATAATTTGCAAAAGATATTTTGAGGAAGTTAATATTATTTAAATTTGGTATTTTCCCTGTAAAACCGACTGTAATAAATGAAAGTAAATCAATAAAAATTAAAATAATCTCAAGGTAATGTATTAAAAACTTGACAAAGGTCGGGTTTCTACCCGACATAGCTTCGACTGAAAGAATTTACATGTATCAATGGAAGACATAGTAAGAGGCAAAAAAATCAAGAAATAGTTTTAATAGATTGAGAGTTATAAGTTTGAATTTTAATTTAAAAGTCAAGAGTTATATTTAGATAAGAGAAGTGAAAAATTTAGTTGGCGCTCGTTAAATTTACCTTTAATATACACTACAGATATTTTCACTATGTCTAAATGGAAACTATTTCTTTTATGGATATAATAATCAAAAGTTTTTAAGAGTGTGTCTGTCTCGTGCAATTTTCCATCCTCAAGAAATTAAATTATACGTATAATTATCAACAACTACATTTGTGAACTCCCATATATGCAACCTGAATTGCGTGATTGTAATGATATGAGCGCAGTCTACTCATTTATTTTTATTTATACGGAAACTAGGAGTAGAAAGTTATTTGTAAAATAAACTATACAAGGGGTTTAAAATACCGTTAGTGTAAGTATGAGTATTAGGAAATCATTAGTAAAAATGCTCGTGTGGAGCGTGGCGTTATATGGGTGCGACGCGACACGTTGACGGTAGGAGTTGCAGAAAGAAAAAGAATACATGCTTTATAAATGTGGTGCTACCGAAGAATGCTGAAAATCAGATTTGTGGATAGAGTAGATAGATAGATAGATTTTTTAGTTTCGTTAGTCCTCAGATGAGGAAATAGGACAAGTCAAATTGATATAAAAAGCATGAGATAGATATACATAAATATAGTAAATACAAATATTTTATGAAACAAGAAAACTTAGAATATAACGAAGATAATTAAATAAGAGTTATTAATTTCACTTGTAACACTGCACATCACTTCTTCTCCTGAAGAACACACGTCGTAGTTGAGGGCAGTGACTGGACATCTCGTGCGGTCCACATGAAATAAACAATTTTGAAGTATTAGTACAATACGGTTTTATATTGCAGTCCATAGAACCAGTATTTCCTAGGGAACTAAAGAGCGTTAGGTTAAGTCCGATTTATAAATTCATTGACAGAGTAATACGCGCCTTTAATTAGAAAAATTTTGCATTTCCTCATAAATACATTGTAATTGTTAATGCTTTTAATGCTAATAGGAAGGGAATTGAATAACTTTATTCCCGAATAATGAATGCTTTTTTCAACAAGTGAGAGATGATGTTTATCCGTACGTAGAGCTGCGCGATTTCTGGTCTCATAATTATGGAAATCTCCGTTACTATCAAATAGATTTAAATTACGTTTTACATATTTGAGAGTCTCAAAGATATAAGTACAAGGAAATGTTAAAATTTCAAGAGCTTTTGCCACATAGTATACGGATCGCACGTTTCTGTAATTTGAAAATTTCCGTAGACCGAGAAGCCAGTCCCCAACTCGTAATACCATAGCACATATTAGAGTGTAAATAAGAATAATATACAGATTTTCCCGTTAAGGTGTCTGCTTGTTGCATTAATAATCTAAGGGAGTAACAGACTGAACTGAGTTTACTAGAGAGTGTCTGAATATGTTCATTCCACCGTAACTTTCCGTCAACTTGAATACCTAGAAAAGGTGCGTAGTCATTAGTTCGATTTGCCAATATGAGAACGTTCTTACCGGATGAAAATTGAACGAGTTTAGTTTTAGATAAGTTCAGAACCAATTTGTTTGCACTGAACCACGTATTTAAAAATTTGAGTGCGTTATCGACGTTATCCTGCATTTGGTCGTCACTACCTTTTATTACTAAGTTGGTGTCATCGGCGTAAAGAACTGATTTTATTGGTTTTATGCAATCTGAACGATCATTAATATACAAAAGAAAAAGAAGAGGTCCTAGGATCGACCCCTGTGGGACACCACAAGTTATTATGTTCAGTTGAGAGACATAAATATTGCCATCGTTATCGTCTATGGAGACTTTTTGCTTTCGATTGTTGAGATATAAGCTAAAAAGTGAGATAGTGATTCCCCTGGTTCCGTAGAACTCTAGTTTGTGTAGTAATATTTTGTAATCTACCACGTCGAAAGTTACTAACCAGGAAGCTCTAAGTAGAATATGAGAAGAGAGAACAATATGAAACCCTTTGACCAAGCTAAGGGATAGATTAATAGGTCACGTTTTGAGACATGAGGGTCTTGGAAAATTAGCATTAGAGGGAAGCGTGTGAGGTAAGGACAAAAGGGGAAAGTCAAGGACGGAATGCGCTAAGGTGTGGGATGTGATAGTAATGTCGAGGAATAGATTAGCATGGAGCATGGAGGCTGATTACGGCAACAACAACGGGTACCTAAAGTGTTTATTACTGTATATACATATATATACTTTTATAAAAATGCTTCCTTGTACTAATTATGTCTGTTGTAATTCGGAGATAGTAAATATAAGTCAATAATCACCAGATGTATCGACACAATTAAATAAATTTAGGCTTTTAATTTATTATTTCATAATGTGCCATATGTGTAGATATTATTCAAACATCCAATGTATTTGTATATTTTCTGACGAAATAGTTCTCGGGCTCTACTCTAAATATATTATAACAGTATATACACTACTACAACAGTGATTACCGTTCGACGTTTCTACGACTGTCTGCCATATCATCATGTCGTCTATTGTTTAAAATGGCATAAAATAAATAGTATATTCGTAAAATCCGGATCCATACGTAGTGATGATTCTTTTTATATCCGGACTTACGCAAAATTAGAAGAATTATTTAATTTTTTAATTTAAAGTATTTAATTTTACAAAGTTTTATTTACATCAATTTCTAATATGTATTTTTACTGCCCGTTAAATATTGAAGCCAAGTGATTAGGGCTCTATTGGCATTATTTTACGTGCTACAGTAATGGAAAGCGGCCTGGAGCTTTTATCTTACGCTGAACTTCACATAATTATGTACGGAACCGTTCTCGGAACCGTCGCGCTTTTCTGAAGAAACCCGATCTGCTCCAGCAACTGCGCCACTGTAGCAGATTTCTCCAGTTACGTGCTTCTTTTATTTTCAGTTTCCGCCCAGTCGTGTTTAATGGCGCGTACTGTATTCGGTTGTAATGGCGAAGGTAGAACATATTCTTTGTACGTGCGCGGAAGTTCGCCACACGTAAAGGAAAGAGGGAATCGACAGTTTTCGTAGTGTCTTCCATAAAAGAGCCGCAGTATCGGAATTACATTCCTGAAAAATCTTCGGAAAGGGAAGTATTGCTTTATTAATTTACAAATTTTTAAAATATAGAGGTTTTCTGTAGTTTTGTAATCAATTATTTTAAAACTGTAAATTCAATTTTTTTATAGTTTACTAAAAGAGAACGGAAAAATAAGGGAAACAAAAATAAATGAAGGATTGTATAGGAGAGCAAAGAAATCATTACTTCATTAATACATTAATAAATAATAATAATATATATTAACTTTCTGAATCATTATTTAGTATTCTTATTATTTAAAAGATAAAGCAGTAAATCAACGTCAGATGTTTCAATAATGAAATTAAATAAATTAACAATAATGTTTATAATTTAGATTTTGAGCAAAATTTATTGATTCGTAATATATCTTAATTGTTATTTATTAAAACAACTGCTAACACTAAATTCTCATAATGATACCTCTAAATAGAGGAATAATTATAGTCCTTTATTATTAAAGTTTTAGTATTTTAATTATTTTTTTTTATATTTTTGAATGAATTTTAGAAACTTATTATTTTGGGGTTAATTGTGATATGATTGGTTATATTTATAGTTAAATTAATAGGTTTTTCTGTGATATATCGTAATTTTTATGAACTTTATTAACAGTAGTTGTAACAAAACTAAACTCTCATTAAAAACACAAAAATAATAAAAAATTTAAGGTAAAAAATTATTCAGTTTCGTCGTAACATATTTGTTTAAATATCCATAAAATTGATAGGTAAAATATTAATATATAATAATAAGAAATATAATTAATAAGAAAAACGTTTTATTATACAAATATTCTAAATTTATTCGTTTTGTAATTTTGGTATACACCATATCAGGTCTGAATATTCATATGAATTTTTTTCAGTCTTATAGGCTGATTTCCTAATTATTAATTTCCAAACAGTCACATATTTTAACTGATTATATGGTAATTTTTCATATTATTTTCAGTATATTTTATTTTCACATTTTATATAATGAATCTTTTTTATAAATGAATCTATTTTTAACTTCGTACTTTTACACATCGTTAGGTTTAACTGTATTATATTGTTTCTCTGTATTCTTATATCATATTTTGGTTGAATTGTAGGCGGTTAAGTTTATCAAGTTTTGATTTTTTCCTCCACAAAATTTCAAAATTGTAAATATATTATTTATAGTTACTAATGTAATTAAGATTCTGATACTTTAATAATATTTAATGTAAAATTATCTGTATAATTTTGTAATCTGTATAATTTTGTAGTAACTTTACCAGAGGAAGTCCTAAATATTATGACGAAACGTTTATTCAACTAAATAAAATTTTTGTTTGTGGTTGTTAATTTAATTCTTTGAAAAATTAGATTATTTACTATTTTGTTGAGGATTATTTAACGCTATTAACAACATTTCAATAATAATGTGAGGTTAATTTTTTTCGATGCATCATATTTCTGAAATGTGAGGGTCCTGGAGAAAACATTTAGACTGAATAAACAGCATTTTATACCATTGATGATTGTTCATAAGACATTAGTTCGCGTTTGAAGTTGCTCATATTTTTATTGAAAGCATTATTCATCCAGGAATATTATAAAAACTGTCTACGAGTATCAGTAACTAGCAATTATCAACTATGAAACTAATAGTAAATCTACCCATAAGTTTTTCTAATGGAATGTTCCCATATTCTTGAGTTAATAATTCAATGCAGTAGTATATTTTAATGCCCAAATTTACCCCGAATCATTTTATATATAGTAAGGATTTATAGTAAATTATTAATTCACACATATTTTTGTACATTAATTTGTCTGTGTAAATAATGGTAGACTTAAGTATAACAAGAAAATCCACACATGAATAACGCAAATTTTTTTAATCTTATTAATTTCCATTGATTTAATTCATTATTAGCTGAAATTTGTTTCAGACTGTGTACTTTATTTCATATTTATTGCTACCCTTTTTAAATACAGTTAAATATTTCAATAATTAGTTTTATTTCTGTAATCTGGAGGAAATTGGATGGTTATTAACATAATAATTTGTAGTGCTTATGTATTGTGCATGCTTCGCCATAGAAAATGCTAATATATTACTTGTTTTATAAATTTTAATATATTGTGAGTCATTTTAAAGACATTATACCAACTCTAACCTTTCATGAAATTTTCCAAAACTGTACAATAGTCTTTATCAAACTAAAATGCCAAAATATTGGATCTCTTTGATACAACTAAAAGTCTTACTGATAAAACTAATATGCAAATAAGCATCAAATTCTGTGGGCGCTAAAATTGCAAAAAATACTCTGGGTTGATGACACATAACTTGCGAAACAAAGCATATTTATAACTAATATTTTCATTATTTTTTTAGTTGGAAGTCACAAGTTGTTAGTTTTTACATTTTTAATGTTTGTGTATATGTAAACGGCTACATGAGGATATCCACATGGAAACCACTCCATAATAGCATAGAACAGAATATGAAAGTGGGGATGCGAACGGGATGACAAGGCCCTCAATGGGCTATAGAGACTAGGAAACAATAGAAATTTACTGTAAATAATGTCAAGGAAATAAAAAAATTGGAATTTGGCTTTGTTAAAAATCAAATTATTTTGTAAATTTCAAAATAGAGCTAAACTGGATGCCTCCTTGGAACTAAACCGGTTCGATCTTCCTACCTGCTCAAGAAAAGACAATGTAGTGTACATCTAGTTATATAAATTATTAAGGGGTCATTTTAGTTTATTTTACTTACATAATTTTTTAAGCTAAATTTTACGAGCGGTGGAAATCGAGTGTTCGTTGCCCTTTTCAGATAACGACCGGAAGCCCTGGTCTCACAAGATCAAAACATCTATTGAATTAGCACTTTGAGTGATTAAGAATCCACTGACCAGCAATGTCATGAATGTATCGGATGGAGTATTCTGCGCTCCCAACATTATGACACGTCTCACATAAAGTGGAATGGCCTGGTGCGTGACTTTTAGCGACTTTCGGGCAAACGTGTGAACCTTAGATTTGCGAACTAGAACATGTAAGAATGTTTGTATTGGGAAAATTTGTATTGGGGATGAGAAATCAGAGGTTTTGATGGTTGTGAGAAAGATTGAGAGTTAGTGGTTGAGTTGTAGAAATGGAGGAATGAATAGTTAGTTGTGGAGTTGTCGTAGAGACGGGGGTTGAGCAGATGGTTCTTGAGGAATCGTGAAGAAGGGTGAGAGTTAGTTGTTGAAGGTAGCTGCGGAGTGATGAAGAACTTGTGGAAGTTAGCTGGGGAGAGCTGAAGAGTTGAGTTGTTAAAGAGTTGTAGAGTTGTTGCAGAGCAGACAAGTTTAATTATTTGGAGGAATGATTCAGAAGAATGATTTGTAGAGAAGCTAGGAGCAATGTCCAGTTCTAGAAGCTGCATCTTCAAGGGAACCAAAGGTTCCGGCCAGATATACCTTCGAGTTCCAGTGTCGGTAAATCAACCATAATGCCGTTTACTGAAAGCCACAGTAGCAATTAACTCCAACAAGTAGTGTTAAATCATAAAGACCAAGGTATTTAAGACCACCATCCTCAGACAAACAGAATCAATTTGCTTTTAATTTTCATTTATAAAGAAAATTCATTTTCTAAAATGTATATATAAATAAATAAATGGATATATTTTATTTAAATTACAGGGAGATAAATTTTTCTCTTTTCCTTGTTTAAGATTTAATTTTAAAATTGTTGACTTTATTGCTATTTATTCTTTCTGTTCACTTAACTTAAAGAAAAATCGAAACCCTTTAAAAAGTTACAACATAATAATCGGTTGCATCAACCTCCGGAATGAAATTTTGAATAAAAGTAGAAGACAAGGTCGTTCACGCCAGACGTGAACTGTCTTCTTCTCCAGTGGCGTTTCATAGTCTTCTCTTGCGTTTATTGAAGAAATTTGTGTCCTAGAAGAAATTTAAGAACTATCTATGTGCTTGTGTGAACGATTTTTTTACTAAGAGTGATTGTCTCTTCCACTCCTTCAGTGTTGTTCTCAATATCAATTATTTTTGTTTCCTATTGTAATTAATTTTCTTAGTCGTCAGGAACGTCTCCTTTTAGCTCTACTATAATCTAAATAAAAAAATTGTCCATACAAATAAAAAATTTTCAAATACAAACACGGCACTACGTATTACGTTTAACTTAAACACATTGTAAATTTTCTTATTGTATCTTTATCGTAGTCAAGAATTTCTTGAATCTAAATAGATTTTTTTTGTAATTTTAAAATTTTTAAAATAAAAATATTTAGATTTTAACGCATTTTAATTTAGTGTCCCGAACAAAAACTTATCCCCAGTGGCTATTTCTGTACTTAAACATCAACTTATCCTGAGCTATCCTCTTTGGCGGAACGTAAGAACGTGAAAGTAATAATGCCTCCCTTGCCGACAACAGAATTAGTTCGTTGTCTGTTCGCTTAAATCAGCCACCTCATGAATAATAAAAAGTGAAATATTTCCGTCTAGATCCCTGTATCAGGTAAGTAGGCAAACAGCGAATTTCGGAGACGAGCCACATGTCTCGCCGCTTCTGCAATAACAGAATAGCTTCTGCATTGCAAAGTAGGTCGACTAGCTGAGCGCTGACTATATCTTCATCTTTCTCGGCCCCCTCTGATAAAAGCGCAAATATTTGACTTGGCAGAATGGCGTATGCACCAGTGTTCGTACTGTAGCCGTTAGCATTGCATTTGCATGGCAGTTTGATTAATCCCGTCTAGAGAGTGGCTTCGAGAAGGGATGGATCGAGCATGCCATCAAATACACTCAATCCCGGAGAAATGCCTCGTCACTTAGTTTAAATAGGCCCCTTCTAGAGAATAAACCAAATATTTTGCAACACATCGGAGTAGAGATATAATTCTTGCGCTGAAATCGGTAAATATCGAAATCGTTCTAAAATGGTCATTTGCGTCTTTTGTCTTCAATAGGAGATGTTACGATAATCACATTATTTTGTGTTTAAACGTCAGATAAAAACATTTGTCTCAAAGGACCCGACAGTGGATGTTTAGAGGGAGATGGGCTGCTTTAAAATGGTCAATATAATGTGCATTTAGTTTCCTAAAATTTTGAAATAGAATCATTTATCCTAAAAGTTTTGTCATGTAGACCCAACAATGCAGTACAGGTCCCGTTTTTCGCGTTGCAGACCAAACGTTAATTTTACCAAGACCATGAAGTATAATTGTTTTGTCACATTAAGAGAGTTTGCGAAATCTATAAAACAGGAAGAATACGAGAAGATTTTATTAAAAACATTACTCTACCCATAACGAACTGGTAGAAGCGAACAGCACAGGATAATTAGTTTAGCAAAATATTAACGAAAAGTGTATTTAGGAGGATGGAACGTGAAATAGAATGTGAGCTAAAATAAAATCAGTTTGGTTTTAGGAAGTATGTAGGGACAAGATAAGGAATATTGACTATGCCTGTTACTTTAGAAGACAGGATAAGAAAAAAAGCAGTCAGAAGTAATTAGAACTGAAGGGCAAGAAAAGAAAACAGAAATCATAAAAGGAGTAAAACAAGGATACAGGCTGTAGCAGGCGATGAAAATGGAAATCTAATAAAAATGGAAGAAGAATAATTAAAAATCCTAAGATTTTCTGACAATATTCTGGAAGTTTTGAAGTCAGAAAAACACTTGGAAACCATAATAAAAGGCATGAACTTGTTTCTGGCTGAAGAGTGAAACAAGGATTAATAGAATGAAAATCAAGGTGACGGAGTGTAATATGGTAAACGGTGGAATAAAAAGGGGTGTTGGGAAGGGATATTTTGACGGAAGTTAATAATTAGCGATTGTAGAAGTAGGTAGAAGTAGAGTAGACATAAATAGTAGGATAGCATAGGTAATGTAGGCTTTCGTAAAGAAGAGGAATTAATTGCACGTAATATAAGTGATAATATTAGGTAATCGTTGCTAAAAATGTTCGTACCTAAGTGTAGCGTTATATGGGTGCGAAACGTGGACGATAGGAGTTGCTGAAAGGAAAAGAATAGAAGATTTCGAAAAGTGGTGCTATAGGAGAATGCTGAAAACTAGATGTGTGGATAGAGTAAATAATCAGGAAGTTATCAGCAGAATAGGAGAATGGTGAACAATTTGGAGTTAATGAAAATACGCGAAGTACACGATTATATGGTGTCCGTGTTAGCGTGTTGCATTAACGTAATCAGTAAGCAAATCTATACGATCACTCGACTTTAGTTTGTCAACAACCGACGGCCCAATAATGCGCATTGACTGAAAATTTGTGTATCATCAGGACTAATCGGTATAATTATGTTCTTACTAAAATATTCTGGTATTCTTCTGTTTCGTAGATTTCATAAAATATCCTGAACAGACATCATATTGCTTCCTCGCCTTATAAGATCATCGGACGAAGAAGCAATCTCATGGCCGTTCAGGAAAGTTAGCGAAATCTACTAAACAGGAAGAATACCAGAAGATATTAGTAAAAATACAAGTATACTCATACCGAAAGAGACTGGGGCTGATAGATGCGAACAGCGCAGGACAATTAGTTTAGTGTATAATACATACAAAATATTAACTAAAATAATATTTAGAAGAATGGAACGTCAAATAGAATGCGAGTTAGGAGATCAATTTTGTTTTAGTTAGAATGAAGAGACAAGAGAAGCAATGTTGACATTGTGTCAAATTTTAGAAGATAGGATAAAAAACCGGCCTAAGTTCATGACATTTGGAAATTTAGAATAAGCGTTTGATAATGTGAACTGGAACACACTATTAAGGATTTTGAAGAGCACTAGAATAAAATATAGAGAAGGGATTCTGATACATAACCTCTACAGACGACAGGTAGCAGTAATTAGAATATAAGATGAAAAGAAAACCGTTGAATTCTCGTCACGTCTGCACTATAAAAAGTTTCACTTTGATCTACGTATGCAATTTCTCTGTAATTACTAGTTCCTTTGATGGAAAAATTTTAATGGCATTTCATGTAGCTTTGATTTTATTAACTACATTCTCTACATAAATGGAAGATATGAGTATTTTACGACTAGGAACACTCTCTTGTAAATACGTCGGTAACTTTTAATGTATTTTACTATTCTGGGAGATTAAGAAGAATTTTTAAGTTTGTTAAAGTAACATCATTTATTCTTTGATTACTGTGTAATCAAACAATATACCGGTCTAATATATTTCATCCAATATAATTGGTATAGTGTACTGCAGAAGTAAATGTCGTGAAGGTTTACATTTATGCCTAAAGAAAAAATGTTTTAGCGTTAGAAACAATCTGAAAAATTTAGACTATGGTGCCTTTCTGTCTTATATATAATACTATTTGCGGACCCGGTGTTTCCCGGGTATTTATTTAAATTATCCAGGTACATTATTTAATTCTTATAAAGTATCGAAGTCTTTCTGGATAAAGAGTCCTTAGTTTCCACCCGAGTCAAATGAAGCTTAAGTCACGACGTTTCGATGGCGTATTCTGCCGTCACTTGAGAACGATGGCAGAGTACGCTATCTAAACGTCGTGGCTTATGCTTGTTTTGACCCCGGCGAAACCCAAGAAATTTTAAAACCACTATTTAATTATTGATCAACACATGATTAAACCAGCATTGAAAAAATCAAAATATGAGCCTTAAATATACTTTCAGTATCTTGACAATCAAAAATACTCCCGGAACAATAACGGGACTAAAAATATTTTCAGTACACTGACAGAATAAAATTTCTTTCTCTCTTAAGGGATGAATTTTTACTTAAATCGCACATTACTGGTCATAATGTAAAACAGCGACCTTTTTATCTTCATGTGACTCATTTCAACCCCTATCCCTCACATGCTGCAAGGGGTTCAAAACATAAATATTCTCCGGGAAAACATTGTGAACATTATAAAAGTAATTGACCTCAAGAATTCTTTCTCGACTCAAATATGAGCCCTTATTATAAATAAAAATTCCGCTAATTCCACCCATCTCCCTAGGGTAGTAGTTCGGAAGTTATACGCCAAACGCTCATAGCTAATTATTACGTTTGACCGTCTGTTTTGTCGCTTCTCGCCTGAGCCCGACGCTAGATTATGAACTCGACTTGGGTTACACTTACGCAAACCAAAATTTTGACGTCTCACTGGTGGCATTTTCTTATTACTAATAATAAATAACACGACGATAAACACATAAAAACACACGAAACATACTAAGATTTGCTGTTCCAAAAGAAACGGTAATTGAATACGAATGAATGTCAATATATAAATACTGTATGAATACGTCCGTCCAGTACAGTGGTTGAGCTTATGATCACTTCACGGCAGACCTTACAACTCGCAGTTGGTTTTGAACAGGTCCCGCTATTTCATGTTTACAACAATAGATGTCTCAAGGGCGCTGTGGGAGTTTTCTCGCAGGCGCTTCAGCCCAGAGTGACTGTGGGGCTCACCTGATCATGTCGGGAATGCCTCGCACTCTCTCTGGGTACTTTTTATCAAAGTTCTCACATGCCGAGACACCTTCACCTATTTTAGGAGGTATATGTACCGGGGTCAAAGACCTTGGGCATATGGCAAGAGCTGTCCGCTGGATCAGTCGGTCAACTGCCTCCTGAAACTGGTCGAGACACGGAGAAGGGAATGCTGCGTCCCCACAGCAAACTCGTCTCCCGTCATTCGGAAGGGCGTGAGAATAGTACCCAATGCCCGACCTACCTGATGTAGGTTTTCTAGGGTTTTCCCTGCATCTCTTTAGGTGAAATACCGGGTAGGATCCTTAAACCATAGCCCGGGGGCCCTAGTTAACCCTTGGCTACCTTGCTCTACCTTCCGCATCCCCCCTTTTCAATTCCCTTCCTATGCTATTAAAGGGGAGTTGCCTGTTTCAGGATCACCCTCATGTAGCCTGTTAACCAAAAAAAAAATAGGATCACCCTCCGCCAGGCGCTTCAGCCCAGAGTAACTGCGGGGCTCACCTGATCATAACAACACAGTAAGTGGGATGAATGCAATGGGAAAGCATAATAGATCTTTTAACTCACAGTTGAGTTTTACGACGCTTTTCGCAGGGCAATTCTATGGATTTATAAATATTTACATTAATATCTTCTGTACTCTGCAAGACATCGAAATGAAACACACGAAACTTTAAGTTAAATTCCTGTATCAATCCCTGGAATTTTCATTGAAATCTTTTGAGCCGCTTCGCAGCATAAACAGATCATGGGAAAAGGCAATCCACATGCACATTGGATATTCAAACGCGTGGATAAAAAGGTAACTTTTCCGTAGAATTTTTAAAAATTTTCTTTTGTACAAAACTTTCCTGACATCGAACACGGCAAGAAAAGAACTATCCAATTTGGTGCAGTTATTCAATAGATATGCTCGTACATACATTACAGCGAATCATTTATATGTGTGTGTGTATGTGTGTGTCTGTGTGTGACGAGCATCATTTTACATTTAGATATTATCAGATGTATTGCAAAATAAGTGATAATTCTAACTGGCTTCTTGCTGACGAACTCATCAGAACTCTGCACCAAAATGGAAGAGCTTTTTGTGACTCCAATCATTCTTTCAACGCTAAGTAAGTAAAAATATAGTTAATGAGCAACTCTCACCAGACTATGTTGACAAGTAATTAATGATCATGGTTTCAGATTTCTTCCAGCTTTACTTGATGCTCTTGTAGAAAGTACACTCAATGAAATATTAGTGGTATAATTATTTTTCAATATGTTGTATTTACAGACAGTTTGTTATAGAACCTTCTGTCTTCCCTGAAAGATGAATAATAGCAACAGTGGTCTTATAAACATTTATCGTTTCAAAAATATTATAATAGCTACTTTGAATTCTATAAGCCCATATTTTAAATCTTTGAACCCTTTGTCATTTCCATTAATTTAAACATTACGTATTATAAATCTGTAATCATTAATAATATTGTACTTTTGTACCAAATTTTGTTAACATAAAACCATCTATGGCTTCCAAGCCCTTGTACTTGTACTTTTAGTTTCTCTGATATTAAGGCAGATAATTTATACATAACAAAGACTAGGGACTAAACCAACATGGTCTTAAATTAAAAAATATTTAGCGTTTTATGTTAATTTTAAGATTTAAATTGATTTTAAATAACAAATATTTAATACATTTTTTTGTAATTTTACCTTACGTTCCTACCTGTCAGACATTTGGTCTGATACTTCCTTTTTATTTCTTTGCATTTCAATAATTTCTCTCCAACCTCATTTTATCTGCAACCTGTACTTGACAAAGACTCAAAAGAAAGGTAGAATTGTAATAACTTTATTAGTTTTTAAATCAATATTTGTAACCTGTAAATAAGATTTAACTTCAGAAAAGAATCGACTTATTTCTTGTCTGTAGTTGAAAGTTATTTCCTCATTAAGATAGTGTATGGAGGAAAAATAATCCATGAACGTCTTATTTCATTATTAGAACGTCCTTATTTTACTTCATTAAATATCCTCAAGTGCAATATGCAAGTAAATTCAAATCTAATTCAAAGTTTGCCAAATTTCAAGCTAATGTCCTCTTACTTTTATGTAAGTATATATGATAATTTGTTTAGTAAATAACAGAGTTGAAAATGAGTCAGATTCTATAAGAACATTTTACGAATAAGCCATCTATTTAAATTATTTTTACTAATCTTCAATCTTTCACGTAACTCGTATACGTTTATTATATTTTCTGGATCTAGACTTCTTCAGTTCCAAAAATCTGTAAAATTTGGACGGGGGCACCAAGCTACCAGAGTTATAATTTTCAGTTTTTTATGAGTTATAAAATATAAATGCAAATTCATACACAGGCAAATTAGTTAGAGTCTGTGTTAAATAAGAAGTCTCCTGGCGTGAATGTGTGGAGGGAGGCTTTCTTGACAGTAACTGTGTTATACTGCTCGAAAAATCACAAGCTCGCTGTGCCTGTTTTTCGGTAACCTTATCCGACCGCCTATTATTTCAGGTGATGTGATTGGATATTTGAGAGTCATAACCCCTATCCAACAAACTTTCATCGGTCTTCTATTTTTTTGATTTTTTAGAGATGATCTATGAATGTTAAAAATTGATAGTAAAATTGTATTCTTTTTCGTAGCATTAAAGTACTAGCAAGACGTGGAAAATATCCAATGAAACGCTATAATATTGATTTCTCTTAATAAATTAGACGTACACTATTTTCTATTAATATTAATATAATGATCGTGAGGGGTAACTAATGTTGAAAAAACGTTTCGTCTCATTACTTTCTCTTCTCATACATTCTGGAGGGACGATATTTTAGTATATTTGAGAATTATATACTTATTATGTTTGACAGTTTTTTTCATGTTACAAATTATATTATGTCTTATGAGCCATTACTTCGTTCATCTTGAATGGATAAGATTTACTGTTAGGATGGGGAATTGAATTTATTTACTTAATTATAATATAATAATGTATTAATGGAGATTTACAATTGAAAGGAAAATACTAATTTTATTTTAAAAATTTGAATTTAAAATAAATAAAATATTTCTGTCAGAGCATAGATGGAATTTACAAATTATCAAAAACAATGTTACTAAAACAAAAGATTTACTTAAGACTAAAATAAGGGTACTTTGTGGGGCGAATTAAGAAGTAATTTAGATTTATAATAGCAATAGACCTGGCAAATGTAAACTATTTCTAATTCAATGCAAAGATGTCCGCGAAGTTTCTGCGTCTGCATCCCGGTCTGCGTCGATGATGATGTTGATTGCATGTGCGGATGACCTCTGTTCATCACCTTCCGGGCTGAATCTCGTGGACAAATCTGGCGGAGACTCCCTTATCTCCTTCCGGCGGCTAATAGTTTAGTTTTAGGTCAGCATTAGCAGACCTTTGTCGTTCTCTCACCGGCTAACAATCTAACTTTTGTATCAACTGTCTTCCGTCTCCCAACAACTTCAGTCTCCCGTCTCCCGACACTTTCTGTTCTTATTCTCCAAAATCCCTTCCCACGAAAGCTTGGTGGGAAGCTACAGAATTTCAAACCACCAATAAATGTGTTCTATTGGCTTCATCTTTAATAATTGCAGCGTATAGGAAAATTTTCAACTGCTGGGCCTATGTACTGCATGTATTTACCGTTTCTCCGTGAGATTCAAAATTTTCCACGCAACTTCCGTTCTCATAAAAAAAGCAGTCCCCTAGCTATTCACGGCGATCCCTTTTTGTGAATGGGCCCCTTCCCACATTTTTTGTCGTAAAGGATGTGAATGCCACCCACCGCTAGGAACGCAGATGCATAACTTAAAGTTTCACGTCGCGATTACAATCTTCAGTGAAATATGTGACCCGGGAAAACAATTATCGTTTTAATACTAGTTAATAAGAGATATATTCCAATGATTTTTTAAGCTTTCCGTCTTTGAAAATATGTTATTTTCCTTTTTTAACGCTCTATGTCTATCCACTTAGTTGTCATACCTACAAATCAGTCCAATTGTCAGCACTCCAGCATAATTTCCATTTTTATAATTAGGGAATATTCATGAACCGAACTTTACTTGAGAATTACATTTCGTTATTATTAAAGTTTTCTTCATACGTTTTATCATTCAGTGGCAAGTCAGTGCACCATGTAGCTTGCGAAAACCTCGCAGGATTTAGTGTAAGACGAAATATGACAGCCATTTCCCTTCAGAAAGTGTGCCGAATTTTGCAGAGAATTTCGCGAGCTAGGCCGTTGTGTCTTATCGCATCCTCGTGTGTTTCTGTCGGACACAATAACCCCGATCCCTTCGGCAGAAAATAGGGCTGTTTGTCATTGGTCTCAGAGCCACCGAAAAGACAGTGGTGATTCTTCGTAAAAGTTACGAAAACGTTTTTTAATCTGAAACACGGTGATAATGAACCTGTGATTACGACGTTTTGATCATGTCTAAAGAATAAATATAATCATAGATTTGTATTAAGTTGACATACATAAAACATACATTAACAAAGAGAGTTTTTTGTATCAATTTTGTCAACAGTCGGAACATACAGGATTAAATCATGTGATAGAAATTAATATTCTAAAATATTTCCAGCTTTTACATTCCTTTACGTAGTTACTTGTTTAGTTCAAAGCTTTATTAATTGAAAGTTTTTAATTATAAGTAAGTTCTTAGCATCCTATTAATTCAGTGGATGTATCTACATATAAAATGTTAAATTGTTGGTAAATATGTCAAGGTACGTGTTAATATTTCTTTCCAGGAACGAAACCCAATATATTCTCAGACGCGAGTCTGTTATTCAGCATAAAGACTTTAATACAGCAATATATTGGAATATTTTAAACTGGAAGAGAAATTATTAAAGTAGAGAGTAGTTTACATAAAAGGATACTGTACTACGATGCATAATTTGGAGTTTGGTTGGTTGACCTATAGACTCATTTCAGCACGTGATATCAAAATAAATACCGAAAGAATTAAACTAAGTACCAATATTTATATATAATATATTCGACCTTATTTTAACAGACAAACCTCAAAAAAAAGACAGAGATATTTTACAAATTTAGGTTTACAGGAGTGGAGGGATGTTGATTCGGATTAGCTCGGTGATAGAGTAGCGGCCCGGAAAGCGGAGGTCCTCTGTCTGGTCGTCGTTTTTGCATACTTGTCTTCCTTCTAAATTTAGCTATACGTTCTTTACCTGAACTACAATTGAAACATTTCTTCTTCCTTTGACTTACAAATTTAGATATGCCGTCGTTTTGTAATGCATGTAGGAATGGCCAGAAATCTGCGGGTGACCGGGACAGCCGGAAGGGTAAGTGACGTGCTTCTGGTCAGTCACGTGAGAGGTGCTGAGCCGTTTTAAATTTATATTTAAAATTATTTTCTGTTGTTTATTTCGATGTACATGAAAATTATAAATAAAAAATGTAAATCAATTAAATATTATATTGTTATGTCAAATGGTAAGGCTAATTATTAATGTTGTTGTGGAATTCAGTCCTAAGACTGGTCTTATGCAACCCTCGAAGCTAAACTATCCTGCTCAATCCTTTTCATTTCCTCATAACTAGCACAACCAACATCTTTCCTAATATGCTTAGCGTATTCCATTCTTGGGCACCCTCTTCTGTTCTTACCCCTCACACTTCCCTAAAATGCTAAGTTTGCAAGATCCTCGTGCCTTAAAACGTGGCCTATTAATATATCCCTTCCCTATTACTAATATAAAATAAAGTATTACACTCTTGCTTCACATCTCACTGAAATAGTACAAAATTTGACCTGTTCTTTAACATTTTATGTTTTAAATTTTGCCAGTTTACAATCTGTTTGAGTAAGATGCAAGGCAAGTATCGAAATATCGGTTTATCTAAATTTGTAAATTATTTGTCTCAATTTTGTCAAGTGTCTGTTAAATTATGTCGAATCTATTACTATTCACAGGCGTTCATTTTTATATTACCGATATTTATAATAAAATTAACTGAACATTATTTTCAAAACATTTAACTATCAAACTACTCCTGCGCACTGTCTCCGCCGTTATTCAGACACTTTTCGTAACGGAAACCCCTTTTTAAAGTGTCTCCGTCAAAGGAAGGTGCCGCCTGTGATCGTAGACGGTCGGTCACATCACTGCCTACTGTGAATATTTCCACGACCTTCATTAAACTGTATAATCCACTTCCTCGCCTTTCAATAAATCATTATTGCTTACTCACACACGAACACAATTTCAATGAAAACAATCATTGAACTGACTTCACATTCGGCCTGTCGTTCAATTGCTTTGATAATTCGAAACATTCTAACACAAGTATAAAACAAAGTGACGATGCTTTGACTATGTGGAAAACTAGTGTCAAGTGTAAGGTAATAATATATCTGGAAAATAGTCTTCTGCTATTTTTAAAATAAATATCGGACTTACTTTATAAACATCTCTCCTAAACGACGACTAATTACTAATTAATTGATACTGCAACATGTGCTAATAATTGTAATACTTTATAGATAAATAACAAATGTAACAATACTGAAAGGATGCTGTAATTAAAAATAAATAAATAATACAGCCAATTTAACAGCAAACAATTTCAAATTCATTTAATACAATTGCGACGTTTCGTCCACATTTGTGGGTTACATCAGGTAACTGCAAAAATTTACAAAAAAAAATATGAATTTGAATACTGAATGTTTCGTTAAAATATAAAAAGAACAGTTTTCAATTATATAATAAATAAACAATAAAGTAGACTTACTTATTTAATCGGTAACATGTATCTATGAATGGATGAAGTGTAAAAATATGGTCGAAACGCTCCAGATGCATTAAATTAATATAAAATTGTTTGATGTATACTTGGCTGTATTTTTATTTATTATTACTTAACACTAGATTATTTATATATTGGATACAGTAGTTTCATGAATCCGTACTGACTAAGCCTAATTATATTCGTAAAAATATTGAGAAAATAGATTTGTAAAGTACAGTTATCCTCCAGTGAGGACGGAGTCTAATTATTTTCATTGAAAATTTGCGTGTAATTTGTTACAGTGTTCCTTTCTAGGAATTGTTAAAATTTATTTATTTCTCGATATATAAGAATTTCTAGTTTTTATTATAACTTATCTTATTATTGGTAATTACCAAGAAGCACATTCAATTTGCATGATATATTTTACATTGTTTATTACTGTGAAATAATAGCTAAATTAAAATATATATCGATAAGCATTTGTTGGGCGATCGATTAATATATGAACCTAAATAATGCTGTATTATAAAGTTTCTGGTAGTAAATGACAACAATTAATCCGCGATTGTAAAAATTATTTTCAAAATATCGGACAAACAGGAATTTTATTCTACAAGACTAAAACGCTGACTTAAGCCTGCACAATTCCACCCCTTCTTGAATTGCATTTAAAAATAAGACGCAAGGAAACAATTTTTCCCTCCACCTTACTGTCTTGTTTCTTTTTGTCCCCTTTGCCGCCGTCATTTCCATGCGTTCCCTAAATCCAATAACATGCTAGACATAGCCATCTGTGAGGACAAGGGAGCAATTCACTACGGCTTTATTGCATTGTGCGTGCAACATCTACAAAACTGCAGCTTGTTCCCAGACGGGATTGCCTTTATAAAGTTGTTATCCTCAAAGATGGAGTTCCTCTTCTTCTACGTCATAATTGTAACTCATTACATCTTGATTTTGAGGGGAGTAATACAAAAAATCAGATTCCTTCCAATTCAGGCTTTTTGCGCTTCGCTTGCTCTTTACATCCCGATTGCTCCGCACATGAAATCTTAATATCGACACATATAGCTCCTTACATTGATTCGGTTATTCTAATGTTTGAGATTCCTTGATTTTTGTATTATTGACTAAAACAGAATCTATTAAAACGAAAAATTTTAAGATAAATTTTGTCGGCTACCTTTTTAAGCCGCCATGAGACATATTCACCTAGGGATGGAGTCCACAATACATTATGCAATTGAAGAAGAAGTAACTGTGAGTATGAAAAGTAGGTATAAATGAGAGATAATAATATGATAATTATGTAAAGTTCCCAAAGATTTGCGGGCAAGAACGAAGAAAGGCTTCGCCGGTATGAAAACACACAAGTTCTTCATTCTCGGACAATCAATACCTGTTCAGAAGACTCAAGCGAAGGAAACCATTTGAATTAGTATGAGTGACAAATTACAAAATAAAGCACGCTGCATGAGCGTGAAATACAGTCGTAGGACAACAATGAAAACTAAAGGATGTCATTGGACTAATTTAGCTAATAAGTAACTAAATATAAGAATTAACAAAATAAAACTAATGGTTGGTCTCTACAGACCAGTTTTAGTTACGGAGGTGGTTTTTAGTGGGTAAAAATCCCACACACCGTGAAGTACGGGCTTCACGGCGTCTTTCTGAAGATTTTCCACCTGCCAACGCAAAAAAAATGTAAAGATCCCATCTGTTTCATCATTATAGTTTTCAGTTCAATAATAATAAAAATATGTCCAAATCCTTAGATTCTATATAGAGGCCAAGTTGAGGGATACGTAATAAATATTTTCAGAAATAAAATGTCGAGAAAGAAGAGTTATCCATAACATCTACAGAAGGCTGACATCACTAAGTAGAATTGAAGGGCAAGAAAACAAAGAACAAATCAAGAAATGATGCAGTCCGTCGTCCGTGCTCTTTAACTTATATGTTGAACAGGCTATGAAGAAAGTTAAAAAGGAATATGGAGAATGAATCATACTACAATGTAAAGAAATAAAAACCCTACGGTTTGCCAATTATATTCCAGTCTGTTGCAGTGTTGTTTCACTTAAATAAAGAACATGCGATGGAAATGGAAGTCGAATCAAAATGCAGGAAGAATAATTAATTAAGGTTTTCTGACGATATTCTGGTATTTTGGAAGTCCAAAAAAGACTTGGAAACCATAAAAAATGGCATGAACGTGGTCCTGAAAAAGAGTTCAACATGAGGATTAATAGTGGGAAAACTAAGTTAATGGGTGAAGTATGAGAAACAGTGGAATAACAGTGTGTTAGATTGGAAGGGGATATTTTGAAGGAAGTAAAAGAATTCTGCTACTTGAGCAGCATTATAACTACTGATGGTAGATGTATAGTAGACATAAAGTGTCAGATAGCACAGGCAAGAAAGGATTTTGGAAAAAAAATAGTAATTTACTTACGGCTATTATAAGAATGAATATTAGGAATTCATTATTAAAAACGTTCATATAGATCGTGGCGCTATATGGGTGCGAAACGTGGACGGTAAGAGTTGCAGAATGATAAAGAATAGAAGTCTTTGAATTGTAGTGCTATAGAGGAATGCTGAAAATCAGAGTAACTAACGAGAAAGTGTTGAGCAGAATTGGAGAAGAGAGAACAGTAGGGAGGACTTTGACCAAGAGAAGGGATAGATTAATAGGCCTCGGGTTGTGACATTAGGGTCTAGAAAAATTTGCATTGGAGGAAGAGGGAGCCCAAGGATGGAATCCACTAAGTAGGTGAGGGATTAACGTAGTATTTGGTAGTTATGTAGTAATGAAAAAGCTTGCACAGAATAGGTTATCATGTAGAGTTGAATCAGACCAACCTAAAGACTCATTACTTCAACAAGAACAACAACAAATAATTTCATATTTGTGCTACATGGTCTATAATTTAAAATAATTTTAGATTTTAAATAATAGTATGCTATAATGTAAGCTGTAACGTTTGAGGAATTAATAATAACTATTTACACAGTTCTTATTTCTACACGTTATTCAGATCCGTTCTCGACGAAGAAAGAGACGAAGTTAGCTCATTTTAAATTGAATACTTTTCGTACAACCGTTTAATTTATATTACTATTTAGATCAGCTGAGATAGCGATAATAAGTTATATTACTCAAAAAATTCATTTATTTAGACACACATCTCAATTGGTATTGACGCTTCAATAAGTTATTATTAAGACACCATTTGAATTATTTACAGAAACTTAGGTTCTACGTTACTTGTGTTCTTCGATATCAGTCCGTTGTAATATTTAAATCGTACGTTGACCTAGTTGAAACAGAAGTGCGCGAAATCCCACGTCCCGGCATGCATTCTCTATTCTTTAAAACTGCCAAATGCAAGTGTTTCATCCAATATTGCAACTGACGTGTACTTCAGGAATAATTTTGTAACAAATACAATTCAGTGAACGAACTCTTTGATGTAGAAAATTTCTCCGGAAGCTACCCCCTAGCCAGCGGTACAAAAGAAAGCAAATGAATGCCGGAATGTTAATCCAATTTTGTCAGAGCGATTCGCCACCGGTCAGCTGGAATCAGCAATTTTAAAACAATAGCGCTCGGTCCGAATCGAATAATGGGAGGGCAACTGAATCATGGCCATTCAAGTAATGCTGACTGATGTTCATTGGAATCGGACAGGAAACTAACAGCTGTACGCCAGTGGACGGTGTGTTTTATGTGACGGCGCAAACACAATGGCCGATATCCAGGCGAGCCTGGCCGCGGCTTTTTTTTCCATATCTCCCTCACCCACGGACACTCTTTCTCTCCTTTCTAACTGTTGCCAGGTTTGTTTTTATTTTCCACGTTCGCTCAATCTACTACAACGTAACAAAATATATGAAATCGCTTATCACTACATGTAGAGCGCATTCAGTTTCCATGCTTTCTTGTTTGTACTGCTTTAATTAAAATCTCTATTTATACTGGAACATAAATTGGACAAATAATTCACACTACAAAGGCTAAGGAAAGCCTTTATAGCAAGGCGACCTTTTGGTGCGAAAGACTATTGAAAAATTATTTACTTGACTTTTATCTAACTCCATCGTGCTTGTAAGCAATTGGTTGAAATTTTTAAAGCCTTTTAACCATCATATACAGAACAAAGAATTAAATGATCGGCTTTATACCATACGCTAATACGTAACTACTGTCCCATAAATTTTCATCAATTTTAAACGGCTACCATAAATATATGCCACGAATACGCAATACATTTCTGTACCTCGCCCCTCGTCTTCCCAATCCACCTATTATAGCCAAAATTACGTTTAGAGAAAATCGGGGTGGAATTTTGTTGAACAATTTTTTTAAAATACGGGAAACAAATTTTTATAAGAGTATAAAACATTATTTTATTCTTTTATCTACTTAACCTATTCTGATACAATTTAAAACAAAAAATTTAGATTTTTATGAATTCATGAAAAGAAACTCACCAATTTTTCGTTCTACCGCACCCTGGGATGTTTTTTATTAGAATTAATAAAATAAAATTTAATTTAACCTCGGTTAGGCACGTCTGGCCCGGCGAACCTAAGCCGTTTAATTTCTTTTATATTTGGAAAGCCATATCAGGTACTGGGATGAACTTTTATAGCATCCCAGGAGAATGTGTTTACAATGAGGTGCCGAGGTCACATTCCAGTAGAGGCCTTGGTTTCTAAGAAAATAACTAGTGATTGGGAAAGAAACACAAAATAAGTTCCTTGGGGGCGCTGCACCCACACGTTCCGCCCTTAATACAAGCAGATTTAAATTTGATATGTGACTTACATGCAGCTAAAGACACCTACTTTACGAATAGGTACAGCTAAAAAGTTAAAAGGTAGGATTTCTACAGTTTACCTTCTGTCGAAATGCTGAAAAAATATAATTTGACAGATCCAAGAAGCCCAAACCAAAAGTTCTTGAAAAGGCTCAGTGAGAACTTGATCAAGTTGGCTGCTGGGACTAGCCATTTTACAATTTTAACCCCTATTTACTAAACGCCAGCAATATCCAGTAAAAAAATGGGATCCCGTTCTACCCAGCTATCCCGTTCCGCCACGAGTTATCCTACTATATTACATCTGCTTTTCTAATTGCTGATACATTTGCGAAATAAAATATCTTGACTCCAAATAAGTTTTCTATTTATTAAAAATATAATAATATCATATTATTTTGAATCTATTAATCTTTGAATGAATCTTTTAATCGATCCGAAGCACTTTATTTAGTGGAGCACAAATACCTATACAATTATAATATGAAATTTTTGTACTATTTAATTATTTGTCTTTCTTAATACCTAATTTCACGTGATACACTTCTACTCTGGAGACTGAGGACGAGTAGCAGTGGTGAACATGTGAAAATGTTTTATTGTAGTTTGTTGTTTTTATAAAGTTAATTTTCGTCTGTAAAATCGTGCTTCTGTAAATTAAAACTAATGATATAAGAATTTTCAATAAGGTCGGGTCGAACTAATTTTTTTCTTTTGAAACGTAGGTATTTCAAATTATTTTGCTAATATCTCCACACAGGTTGTTTTATTCCATTTCAAAAATTCACATTCGGAATTTATTGTACATCCTAGTAGTAATGTTTTACGTTCCTGACTAACACAACCTGATAAATCACTTAAATCATCGGCATTCCTAAATGACCATCCAAGTAGTTAGTTGTTAGAGATGGAAAAGTCTTTCAGAATCATCCTCGACGTTTTTTCAAGCTATACTGGTATCGTGTTTGAATACACGTTATAAAATTTATATGGATATATGAATTTAAAATTTAATCGCAATTCAGTACTCGTCCAACATCTAAAATAAATAAACTTTTGAAGAAATTGTGTTTAATTTGTGACTTATTTAAACCTGGGATTCGGTTAAATTGATAGAAATTAAACTTTCACATAAATGTTGGCTTAACATAATATCACTTTAAGTTTATTACAGGTAGCAACGTTTCCATCTCTGACTCCACACAATCTCGACATCTCATGTCTTCTGCATGACTTCACTCCCAATCTATTTTACCGGAATTTCTATTAATGATCCTCGCTTCTAAACGACTGCCACATTGATAATCCTCCGCCTGCTGTGTCACCATCGTAATTTACTGCGGTTGGCTTGAATCAAATGTGTCTTTTCTCTCTTGGGCGAGCTCTGAATAAATTTAAGTAAAACTCTTACATTTACTCCTGTTAAAAGCAATAATTAATTGTTATGCTTCTTTGGAATAATCACAATAAACTTAAAATTATTGCATGTCTGGAAGTGTTAGCGTGCAACATTAACCTGTAATAAGGCATTATTATACTTATTTAACAGCATTGGTACATTTTAATAGTAGTTTTTATGAGTCTTCCAACGGGAGTAATTGAGAAATGTGGCACACCACGTGGCAATAAAACAAATAAAATCAAAATAAAATAGAGAACAAAAATATCAAAAGATGATATATATAAAAGAAAATGAGGTAAGTAATATATATATATATATATTGCTGAGTGCTAACATGAGATTCTACCCCCAAGATTACTGTGTTTCGGTATTGAAACCCGAAATAAAATTGTTATAAAAAAAATGAATCAAGTAATCGTTGCAAAAACTCCAGGAAAGAAACTTTCGATGGCTTACCAAAACAGAATTCCTGCTAGAGGGCTGGAAGCAAAGTCCGGTTCATTCAACAGCACGGAGATTCATCAGCTACTTGTCTCCGTCTTTCCCGATCCTTGCTCCGTCAATTCTCAACCAAAAATGTTCCTCAATCTTTGTTTCATATTTTCCTTGCTGTTCTCCCCTTTTTTACATTTCACCTAACTAGTGAAAAACTGATGTTAGCATGAGCATCTAAATCTGTTAATAATTTACGTATTGGCGGGAGGAAGAGTTTTCCCCTCTGTCTGCCTACTGGCCCTTCCAGGGAAAATGTGCACTATTCTTGGCTGGAAGCTTCATCCCGGAATATTTTACCTGAGCCTGGCAACGCTCTTAGCAGACGTACATTTACGCAGTAATTAACATCAAATGAAAATTGGAAATAAGATGTAGAACAATAATTAAATAAACTGAGGAAAGTGCGCTATAGAAATTAAAGTTTTGGAAGGTTTTCATTCCTCAATATATTCACAGCAAAACATATTGAAATGGCTGCCTATAAAAATCAAATTACAGAAACATTTCAGTTTAACAACTCATCAAGACCACTGAGTTAATTTTATTTCCAATTTGGATTATTTATATGATGTAAATTTCATAAATTACATATTTAGCATACATTTTCATGGTAACATTAGTAAAACATTTACTATTTTTAGGTCAGTTGAAACACCGTTATGTGACAGCTTTTTGTCCCACAATGAGTTTCCATTATGTAGCAACTTTACGTCCCACGCTTGGTTGCGGAGATGCTAGTTACAATACGCATTGTAGTCAACTGATTTGATTTGGTGATTCTTTTCGGCGTTTATCATTTCATACGAAAATATCCTAAACAAATTATTGTAATGATTTCCAAATGAAACGTAATTGAAAAAGAATTTTTTTAAATTAATTCCGTTCAGGGTTGGGCAACGTTAATTATTTGCTTTTTATTTTATAATTTAGGTATATACAATTTTAATAACAAAATTCTCCCAAAAAAGTTTGCTCAAGAGAAATATAAATAAGTTAAGAACCTATTAGCAAAAAAAAAGGATTACCACAACATCCAGGACCAAAATGAGAGAAATCAGTTTCAAACAAACAGATCACAGGTTTATTTTAAATCCAGAATAATTAAAGTTCAAATTTTCAAAAATATAATTTTATTTCGTAATCATTCTCAGTTGTAGTGAATTTAAATTTTTATACATTTTTTACATAAATGTATTTTTTATATGTTCTGATATGAAGAAATTCGCTCAACAATCGTGTGTAATAGATATTTCTACACATTATTTTTTATATTACTGCAATAAATTTGTAGTCATTCACGTATCATTAGATAAACAATTTGTTTGAACAAAACAGATATTGTGATAAAGTGAAAGCACGGTGTTTTGTCCAAATCATTCGGTTGAAATGTTTTTTTTATCTTTTTTCGCGTTATTATTGACGTGAATAAGCACTTTATACTAAATTCATTCATTATACTAAATTCATTCCTCCCTCCTGGCTTTCATCTTACCCCTTGGTCCATGGCCAAGGTAATTAATTTAAGACTCCTGCAGGCTGAGACGACCTTGAGCAGTTTGAGATGTGTATTTACAGGTGGTCAAAGACCTTCGGCATATGTTGATCCCATTGGACCAGTCGGCCAACTGACTCTCAATACTAATCGAGGCATGGAGACGAATTTGTTACGTTCCCACAACAATCCAGTCTCCCGTCATCAGAAGGGCGCAGGACCTACCTACCTGATGCAGGTTTTCTAGGGTTTCATCTGCATCACATTTAGGTGAAACACCGGGTATGATCCTTACACTACAGTCTGGGGGCCCTAGTCAACCCTTGGCTGCCTTGCTCTCCCCTCCACATCCCCCCTTTTCAAGTCCCTTCCTATGATATTAAAGGGAAGTTGCCTGCTTCAGGATCACCCTCATGTAGCCTGTTAACCGCCAAAAAAAGCACCTTTGCTTTTTATTGATATAGATTGACAAATTTCTAATTAGCATAGAAAGATTCAGCCATTTTATTCGTGTAGCGAAGTTTTAACCAGAATATATTTGGTTTCTTACTGTGCACTCAAGTAAAGTATTTTATCAGGTACGTACACTGGTGGGATGGGACCATTCGGCGCGGCCGATTCGGCGCAGCCACTTCGGCGCGGCCCATTCGGCGCAGCCGTTTCGGCGCGAGCCGTTTCGGCGCAAGCCAGTTCGGCGCGAAACTCACTTAACATTACAAGACATATAATTTCATATTTAGCAAAATTTTTAAATATATTCCTAAATACTTAATCAGTTGCAATATCTGAGAGTTGTAAAACATTAATAGTAAAACAAGCTACAAGTATGAATTCCACAAATATGGACTAAGCGTCGTAGGTTAATCTAATTAAATATTAAGCTACGTTTTTATGACAAATTATCTGGACTTTTCATTAATATTTGAAGATGCCAAATTATTTATTCATTTAACAATTTGTAACAATAACTCATGAGACTTTTGTGTTCAGAATAAAAATCGAAATATTTATCTTTCAATGAAACATAAATTTTATAAAAGTAGCGATTTAAATTTATTTAAATTACTTGTCTTTTAATAATAATAATAATAGCCGAATTGGTCTGATGTGATGCGTCTCACCCATGAGTCTAAAATAAATATTATATTTTACATCTGAAATTATAATATTTTTCTAATAAATCTTATGGTTGTTTCAATATGCATTCTTCCACAAAACTGAATAATTTTTCACATTGAATTTTATATTTTTCCAAGTCCCATAAATGCGGATATTAAATGTGGGCATAGTTTGGCCAATATAACTGTAATTACAATATAAACAGATACCGAAATTATTAATTTTATTTTTAATATTTTAACATAGCTTAAATTATTGCAAGATTTTAAGATAATTTGGATATCATAATTCATTAAATCATGTCATAAGTTTGTATTATTTCTTACTGCGTAATTTTACGGGTAAATTATTAATTTCATATTAATCTTAGTCAACCCAATTTTAATGTATTTTTAAGCGAAATGCAAAGGATAAATATTAAGAAGAACACAATATTTATTTTTCCCAGATTAAATTTATGATAGCGCTGACGTTATAATTTGACGTCCATATTTACTGAATTATAAAGCATAGTATCTTATGGAATAATGGCTGATTTGACATGTAATTAAGAATTATTCCTGAGTAAGTAGATATTTTTATAGCAATTGGTAACTATCTTATTGACAGAAACAATAACCAAAACATCAAGAAAATTGACAGAGTGATCTTTTTCAATTCAATTTTAAAGTTTCTTTCAGTGTTGTAATTATTAAAAGTATTGAGCAAATGGTTTATGTGGAATCTGAGAATGATACTAAAAAGTCATCATTCTTGAAATATCTCAGTGGTTTTAAATCTAAAGATGTAATACATAAGGCTTCCAAATCTCTCATAATTTGCGCGAATAACGACAAAGAAAAATTCCCAAGGTAGAACCAATGATTTCGTGATAGTAAATGTTCTTGAACGAAAAATAAGTGGAATTTATAATTACATTTATTAAGATAAGAATTTTTGATAAAATAATTTTTGTCAATTTCGAAAAGTAGTTATCCCATCTATTTTTAAAACTTGGGGTAAAAATTAAATAAGAACTCTTCATCTAATGATAAGAAAACATGATCATTAGTGACGTTTAAATGGTCCAAAAACTTAAAAGACGTTTTGACTGTAAAATTATTTTCCTTATTAAGAGAATTATATAAAAATATAGAAATGTTATGAAGAGGGCTGCTAGTAGAAGAAACGATAATTCTGAAAGATAAATTATATGCTAGAGCATAGGCTCTGGCACTATTATCAGAAGTTAAAAACTAGGAGTTAAAAAGTGCTACTATCCACAAGTCTTTTCAAGTTAATTTCTAATTGATCAATAACTAAAGTAATGGATTTAATTTTTATTGCAAGTTCTATGTATTTATTTGTCTGGTAATAACGTTTCAACTTTATAAAACTATTTAGTCAAATTCCTTTGGCAGATTCACTAAAGATAACATTAGGATTATTAGAAATGTACATTTTGGTGTTTTGCACAACTTATGATAATTTTCTATACAGAATTAACTCATTGTTAAAGTTTTCCATTGTAATTATGGAACTAACAATACGCTTATTCTTTGTAACTGTTATTTCAGCCTCGTTGCTTGTGCGACATGCACAATAAATTTTTATCCATTTCAATTTCTTTTTTCCGTTAATAATTTTTCATTTTATAACATAATTGTATTATACATATATATTGTAAATATTCATTTTTATTATAATCGTAAAAGATGAGGTTTTAAAATTTAAGAACGGAACGTCGTGAACAAACTACTGTTAATAAAGTTTATATCACTTTTTTCGTTCCTAATCATCGGTCAGAAGGTGAGAAAAAGATCGTTCTACCAACTAAGGCTTTTGCCTGACTAACCTTTCCTGATTTTTCTCGAAAAAAAAAAGAACTATATAATTTATCATGTACCGCATAGTGAAGAAATACCAATTCCAAAATTGGCTCAATCAGATTTTAACTCGTGTTTCTTAATGACATTAATGGACTTATTTTAGCCCTGAATTGTGTTGAAATTATTTTCTTTAAATATAATTTTATGTATTTATTTTCCAAATATTACGAAATACAAATTAATCAAAATAAGCTTAAACAGCCTCTTTGTCAGCTTTTATTAGGTATTTATTAAAAAATAATAATAAACATTTTATATTTTATTTTACCACGTTTCGTCTCTCATTTGAGACTTTTTCTGGTATATTACAATGGATTACATGTTACCTATTGCAATCCAATTTTTATTATAATATACCTGAAGAAGTCTCAAATGAGAGATGAAACGTAGTATAGTTGAATATTTAATAAAATAAAATCTTATAATGTACATTTACCCTTTCAGAAAACTATTTATTTTAAATTTAATCAATTTAAAGAGAGTAGGGTTCATTTATCAAGACAGTTTGTGGGCATAACAATATTTCTTTCTTTTATTTATTTTAAACAGGTTTTAATTATATTTAATAAGTAATACTGTTATTGAAAATTATACCAACTTTGGTTGGTTATCTAATTCTTGTCAATGTGATTGCAATTCCAGTTTGTAATAAGGTGTAATATCAACAGTAAGTTCCATGTTAAAATGAGAAACTTCCTAAATCGTTTATCTGACACGCATAATAAATAAAAATTACAGCCAATTTGTCAGTAAAAATTAATTAATATTTAATTAATAATATAATTTTCTATAGTTTTTATTTATTAAATATAAAATATTATTAATTAAGATAAGTCGTAAACGAATTACTTTATTCATTCTTGAACGTATATTAACGAAAGAAATTACAGAATTGTTTCCATATATACTCAATAATATAATTGAAAGTATATTCTGTGAGCTACCTAAATTGATGTAAATGTTGAGATGAATATCCAATAAAAAGTAAACCTGGCAGAGGAGTCACAAATAAAAACATTGGAAGTACAAAACATTTCGGCCCAATTACTGTTCCGCAACAAGATAAGAGGTGGAATACGAAAAAAAAATATCTGGAATTGCAATGCTGTATATTTACTTGGGCAAGGCAAAACCGTATTAAAAGCAGTTCCCGCGGGTGCAAGAGAGGCTGTGAGATAGGAAGGAACCGTGCCAGGCTGGGCCATTAAGAGACAAGATAATCTCTGCACTTGTCGGGAAATTTTAATTTACTAACTTTGCTGTGCTATTCGAGTTGGAATAAATACAATGGGATGGAAGAGTGGCTATAAATTTTACTTTAATTATCTTACAAAAGTTTAAATACTAATAAATTAGAAGCTTAAAATTTGTTAAATCAAGTAACACTGCCTTTTTAAAGAAAACGGCCGTAAATTTCAAAGCTCTGCAGGGCCAATGATCAATAAACAATTATTATGAGCATATTACATATAATATTTCTAACAAATCTTAAGGATGACACAATTTTAAATCTGTGGCCATAGCGTAAAGGAAGTATCTGAACAATATATATTTTGTATTAAAATAAACTTTACTTAAGTATATTTACAAACAATTGATACACCATTTATTATATTAATCTTTTTTGTTAGAGAATGTAGATTTTCCTGGTGAGTTTGTTGAATCTAGGGTTCTCGGGTTTCAACGCGGTTAATATCTCTTGTGAAGCAACGTTTCGTAGCTATCTCTGCCATCGTCGTCATGGGACTGATGTAAAGACCGTGTCAGCCCTGTTTTATCTGGTCTCTCGTACAAATTCCCTGAGCTCCGCTAAAGATCTGCTGGAACCTCATTGGCCGATTCCTCCTCCTTTGGCCAAATGTTCATATGTAATCAGTGGTAAATACTTACCCCACACCTGAGGAACATACGCCTTTCAGAACTGACAAAAGTGCCTCTGATTGTGTGAACCTGAAAACCCTACAAAGTGTAGGAAGCATCCCCGAAGGTAGTGCCTATAGTCTCTCCAAGGAGATTCACCTGTGAGGGTTGAGACAATCACCTGCAGTCTTCTCTCCTCTATTGGCACGTAAATGACCACGGTTCCTTGTCTAAAAAGCAAATAAATTCACAGAGTGCGTGAAAATGCACACGGCACTTTTTGAAATTTCTGGAAGATCTAATGGAACCAAGAATACGCCCAACGAAAAATACGCTCTGTGCGTTAAGGAAAGTAATATATCCCTCAAGAATCTTAATTGTGTCACAAATACTCCCGCTACCTATGAAGTCATTTATTTAATTTTCTCAATCTTGCCACGACAATCACAATTCGGCCACTTGAAAAAAGTTTCTGTAGAACACGAAATTTAGCGTGTCTTCAATTCATTTCAACCGCGTTACGTAGCAATAACTTTAATATCCATTAAGAGCAGATTTTAAGGTTGATGTATAATTCTGGTTTATTGAATAAAAAGTGTGAAAATAAAGCAAAATCAGACGATTTTAAAAATAAAAATATTAATTCTGAGTAAAATCGTTAGTTCTTTGAAATTCTTGACATTATTTTTTCTGAATTCATACCTTCCCATTAATATCTATTAAATTTTAAATAATGATTTTCTTTCGTAATAAAATATAATGAATTACAAAAAGATCAAAAAAACACATAATTCAAGGTTCTCAACAATTGTTGAATTTATTTGGCCAGTCTTTAAAATTGACAACAAATCTGTGACATGAAATTGATTAAAAAATCTTAGATTTGATTTTTATCAGCTATGGTCCTTGCTTTAATTTATTATTTCTGAAGATGAATGTGCAAAAGAGGAGTTAGAAATCTGCAGTGGTTCCGGGATGTTATATGTAAAACGTCGATTTTAAATAAAACATGTAAAAAAATTGTTATTAATTTTATCCCCACAGTTGTAACCCATGTTGTAATCTAAGTTTAATTTATGATTAATTATAATTTTGCTATAAATTAAAATTACTTAATCTCAAGAGTTGTAAGCCATTTATAACATTTATTTTACTTTAGTTCTACTTTAATTGGTCAAAAGTAATTATTTTATTATGTTTGGTTCAAAAGAAAAGGACTCAATTAATTAAATTGAATTAAATTGTCAAATATTTAAATTTAAATGCGAGAAGTGGAATTAATTGAAACGGTAGAGCACTCAAAATTCATAACGAAATCCTAAATAAATTTTGTGAACAATAATGAAGACCAGCTCTTGGCAAATTAGGCATGACAATGTGATCCTATATGATATATGAATTTTTAACGATACCAAGAAGGGCTGCAGCTGCTTTCTTAGTTGCCGGTTGTGACGTCTGTTTCTGGGATGTAAATCAGAGGGACGACGGATGATAGTTGTCACTGGTTTAAACTGCGTTGCAACGGAAAGACTCCACGCCGGTAGTTTTTACAAATTACACTGTACTGTTAATGTTATTAAAGTATAATTGTGTTAAATATATTATGATGAATAAGGCAGTTTAATTTACAGCACATTATAACGGTCAAAAACATCTGTTCGGACGTCACCGGTGAGGAGTCAGAAGAAAAGAGACATGATTTGACAAACAGGGGTAATAAAAGTCAGACATTTGGACGCCAGCAGAGATTGTTCTTGACCACTGTAATGCGGTGACTGAGGCTGGTAATAAGAGTGGATTTTCCCCAAAAACCTTGGGGGTGAGGGGAAAGTGATTCGTCCCATAGGGGAGTAACAAGAAATTTCATTGATGAATAACCATCTCAGCCAATTTCGAGACATGAATGAAGTACGTAGGGGAAAAAATTTAAAAGCCCGGGTAGACAGAGAGTGAACACAGAACTAGGAGACATATTGAGGGGACGAGAGCAGATGATTACATTTTTCGGACAGGTAGTCTGAGGAGACTAGGCTAAAACTTGAAATTGTCCGAACCATGGACAATAGGAGTGGCATATGAGGCGTGATCGAGACCAGAACGAGGTCATAAGAGGAATATAAACGAGACAAGGCGCTGCTTGGTCCAAATTAGGCTGACACGGCAAATACCTCTTTAACGTTTTACTGATTTCCTATACTGCCAGGTCAAGTAGATTTGTGTTAAATATTTCCACTCTATTAGAAGACCCATAACATACGATCCTGAGTATAGAGATCTAGAATTTTTAGCTGCAAGAAAAACAATTATTTGAATAAATTTTTTGTTGTTATATGTTGTGTTTATTATAAAAAAGGCCGGCTATGCCAATTACAACTATATTCAATGAGTGTACATTAATAATAAATAAATATTAAAACTCAATATAAATTACAGTTACAATGATTTTTCATTATTATAAAATAATAATACCCAGATTATTGATTTCAACATTGAAAGGAACGGGGGTCCACAGTATCCGGCTACTCAGTTGCTGATTTCTGCTTACACCAGGACACCATTAAGAAGCTGCTGGATTTCACTACAAACTAGCTAATATAATGAAATATAAAACCTATAAAAAGAGTAGTAGTTTGAGTGACTCATGACCCTGTTGTTTTATGCGACTGTAAATAATGCCTAATAAAAATAATACAATTTTATGCGGGAATAGTAAAACTATAAATCAAAGCTATTAGCATTCAACTATCGTAAAGATATCGGAATATTTAACCATAAAACATGCCTCTTCCTCTTTTTCTCCTCGGAACTATACTGTATCTAAATTTAAGAACCCCCTGTGTTATTCAAATTTTAAAATTTTAACACATTTTGAATAATCTACTTACAAATGTTTGTTCACGGTTTACGCTAATCAATCCACACCAATCTCTAGATTACACAGAGCCGCGTAGGTTGAAACAGAGTCAACAGTGTCGGAAGTTGTAACTGTTACCCATATAGTTCGGTTTGCGTAAAGTTTGTCAAGGGAAAGTTATATAAAGGCCGTATAAAGGGCGGGAAGGTCTACAGTTGTTTGCCGTGTGCAGCCAAGTCCTCGGTAACGTCCCTGATTAACGGCAAACATTTGCCCGAGTTATCATATCGCTGCTCCGCTCCGCTCCGCGCCTCGCCTGTGTCGAGAAAGACGAGGTGGTCACCGCGCCGGAGCTAACGTGGTTAAGGAGGTGTTGGGTACTACGCGGATAAACGGATTCGGCAAACAACCTGGCTCTAGCTAAGTGTTGCTGCCCGGGGGACAGAAAAGAATCTGGACACGGGTGCATCTTTATAATAAAACGGCCACTTATTCATTTATTATGACAATCTTGAGCTAAATCATGAGAGACACTAGATTATCAGCAAAACTGACAGTCAGATTGAAGGTGTTTCAGCTCAGTTGAATGCGAGATACAAAGAATTGTGGATGTCACGGAGTAAGATGAATCTATTTCTGCCATTACCTTGGCCTTGACCACGAGAAATCAGGCTAAAGGCGGAGATTGGATCAAGAAAGGTATGCAAAACGGAATAAATATATCCATATGAACTTTATGGGAGAAATTTAAAATACTAGAGCAAACGATTAATATCAGAACTATTACGATATGACTACTTAATAAATTACTCTGCATCGTAGAGTCATACTATCAAGTTATGTGGGTATGTTTATCGGCAATTTTATTTCGTAAGTTGGTGAATAATTCCCCATATTGGAGACACTCAGTACAATTAAACACTAAGGCGCCAGAAAGGCGAGACATCGGAACACCGAACGTGCCAAAACACCGTTTAGCGACTTAAAAATCTGGTATCTGAGTCCAGTTTCTAGACCCCGGGAATATTGAAGGCCGTGTCCCTTTCCAGAAATTAGGGAAAGAAACCGCGGTCCAAGTGGAATTTTAGCTGTAGGCTGAGGGTTTGGTGATCAACCATGTAAATCAGGTTTGGAAGCATGAAAATTGACTTGAAGAGGTGAAGTGGCAGAATTTTAACAGTTGGTCGTGAAGTTTTGAAGAAGGAAGAATTCTGGAGGGTGCGTGATGTTTGATCCACGACATGGTAGTCGGACACGAACATATGAAGGAGGAACAAGTTGGGGAGTCGTGGAATAGAAGTTAATCAGTCGGGCATGAAACTTGGAAATAGGAAGGTACAGATGAGATTTGAAATAGAGTTTGGAATTTGGCGATGAATATCAGAAATTAGGAATAAGTACCTTGAGAGGGAGAGAAATTTTCAATCTAATCTGGGGCAAACTGAAAAGAAGATAGATGGCAGCGAGCAAAACGTGCCCCGTCTACGTAATCCGTGCCCATTATTCCTAGAAAGAAGACCAGGTACCGACGGCAGAATTCATCACTGGAAGGAGTTGCCTGAAGAACGCGGAACCAGCCTGAATTTCGGAATGGGAGGAAGAAGCCTCCGTTTCAGAAAAGAAAAACAGGTGCATACTGTCTGAAATGTGTCATGACTATCGTTCCGCTGCAAAAACCCCTACAAAATGACCTCTTATGAGATTGATTATAACCTGAGCTAGTCCTGGTAAATTTTTTAATTGGACTCTAAGTTTTGTAATTGCTGTTTTCATTTGCTTTTTGTTAATAAATTTAATTTGTTTTTTTATTTAATCCAACCAAATAATTTATTTTTATTTAAATTAAAAACTAAACCTCTCAGTTCATTATATGCGATACCTTGAAAATGAGAGAAGTTTTCAAATTTACTGATATAATTTGTCCTTCAGCTACTTCTACGTTTTAAAATTTTTATGAAACCTTGCAATTTGAAAGTCTTTAGTGAAAAACAGAACTGTGCTTCTCGCTCTGTACTTGAAAACAGTTTCGAAATGTGCGTTACTAGATTTAGGGCGAACTATGTACTTGGATTCTCATAGAAGAAATTGAAGAAAATTATCTGCCTTTTCGTTGCAAATCAGCAGACAGTTTCTCATGTATGGATTACCAAAGGATTTAACTTTTAACTATAACTTTCGTTTTTTTTCAGATGTTCGCAAATTTACCTTTCTATCTATATATTTATTCTTAAATGATAATGTGTAAGGTTAATGTTTAATACTAAATAGTTTCATTTAGGCGTTTGGTTAAAAATTAGTCGGTTTATTATACTGTTGCCCTTATTCGAGCAAACCGCACCCTTTATATTTCATATTTATTAACGCCTGCCTGTTGATTCAGATTTCTGTTTTGAATTCAAAAAGGATAATGAAGATACTATAATTTAATATAATAAAAGAAATTAATCAAAATGACTACGGCTATTGAAGTTGTTCATCAGTACGGCATTCAAAATAAGGAAAATGACTGATGAAAAAGTATTTAAAATTCGAGAGGAATGTCAATCAAGCACAGGAGAAGTAAACAGCGTTCTGCCTGTTCATTTGAATTGCCCTAGGAGTTACTCCATTCAAAAATGAAAGGAAAGTTTCAGAGGATTCGAAAGGCGAACTTTTGGTCACGTGTGCGTGAGCCCATGTGGCTTGTACTTGTGCTAAGAAAGACATGAATTTCTACAATTTTGGTCGTCAACTGATTTAATTGTGTTTTTAAAAATACGTTATGCGTCATTCATTCCATGTCAATTAGCCTGATTTGAGGATCGATCCGATTTTTGATTAAATTTTTAGTTTGTATCAAGATGTCTTATATGCGCATCTGAAAAATTTCAGTCTTAAAAATGCAATTCTGACTGAGATACAACTTTTTCGCAGAGTTTACGTCGTCTCAAAAATTCCACTTTTGAGTTTTAATATTGTGGCGATTATAAGAGAATACACACTTAAAATTCATCTCTAACGTAAAGCGTATGCATATATTACGGAAATAATACTTAAAAGTAACACCTTATGATCTCCCCACCCCCTCGGCTAAGTATTTTTAAGAAATCATGCTGGTATGATTAAAGTAGGTACGGCTTTCATATTTTGTAGTTCAAAGGTCTACATGAGTTCTACACGTCGGAGGATTTACAGCTTTGCAGAAAATATACTGTAATGCGATAAATACGTGAAATGAACTTTAAGTCCAGCATCTGCGTTCCTGGCTGCGTGTGGGCCTCGCATTCTTTAGGACAAAAGGATGACCCTATCGGCTGAATGGTATAGGAAAGGCATCGTTTTAAATGTTTTGGGAGGGTCTGTTTCCGGACGTTAGAAGTTGCGATGACAATTCGGTGATGCGAAACACATGGGATGTCTACGCTCAACAGTTGAAATTTCCTATTGGCTGAAATTGTAAAAGTACAGGCCAATAGTGGTTATTGAGAATTGCAGCCCATTGGCGGTTTGGAAATCAGGAGGAGATCTTTAAGTCCACACCGAGATTACATGGTAAGGAATTTTGAGACAGAGAGGTGAGTGGATGTAGAGAGGTTGGAGAGAACAAGTTGAGAGATCGGAAAGTGTAGATGAACAGTACACGTTGAGAGGCTGGAAAGAGTGGTTTTAAATTAAATTGTTAGCCGCTGAGCGAAGATAGTGAGAGGCAAAAAGCAGCCGATAGAAAAAGAGAAAGATTACAGCTTAGACACCTCAACCCAACCAAGGGTCTTATACATTTTCTTACTGGTCATGGTCCATACGGACAATATCTGGGAAGAATAAATAGCAGACCAGACAATCTATGTGCCTGTGGAGAGATCCGGAACACGCCATACTGGAATGCCCCAATTATGAGGTAGACAAGACAATAAGAGAAACATTAAGAAAAGAAAGTCTATGGGAAATAATAAGAAACCCACCACTCACCGCGGCTCTAGAAAATTTGACAAACCTGATATCCGCTTTAGAACTGACAAAATACAGGACTAAAATATAGAAACTTAAATATTACATCATAAGACTTAATATACTCATCATCGGACCGGACATTCAAATCCAGGAACCGGATGAGTATAAGGACCAAAATATAGACATCACAACATAAAATAGAATATAAATTATAGTAATAGTAAGATTATTCAAGTAATTATCTTAAACAAATTACATAACTCTGCTAATACAAATACAGTCATAAATAATTAGAGTATAAAATTAGTAAAAAAAAAATTGAACCTAAAACTACTCGACCAACGCGTCATGGAGATCCGAAAACGTGGGTCGTAACCGGAAAACCGGAGATGTTTCACAAACAAAATGTATAAATGTTGAAAGGATAAGGAGACAAAGAAATTAAGAATTCTCTCCTTCAGTCTCTCAACCACGAAAATAATATAATAATAAAACTAGTGTAACAGATGATGGATGATCTTACATGCTAAAACAAATTTAAATATACGCATATAATTTATTATTGTATTCATACATATTTATATCTATGTAAAAAAATGTACCAACAAAAGAAAAATATTGTTAAACAGACCTGTTATTGAATCTAGAAAACAGGTCAAGTAAAATTATTATCAATTAAAAAAAAAAGTGGTCAACAGGCGATCCACCCAGCGATCATGGCGACGCTGAAACTTAGCGGGTATAAATAATTGTATTAAGAAGCGTTCACATTTGGCAGGCCTATTGCCATTAGAAACTAGATTGCTTCTCGGCCCATCCATTAATAATTTTTTGTAAATATTATCATATGCTCTTTCCGAAATATTTTACTTCTATTAAATTCAGTATCTTTAAGCTATAATATTATATTATAATAACTCACCATTAAATAAATTCTATAATTGTTCTGACTGTACCTCGATTAATGAAGGTGAAAAATTTCGGCCAAAAATTGTCATAATTCAAATTGTTTATTTATTAAATTTCATCACTATGTTTCGTTCCATTATTTGTAACCTCCTCAGGTGATCTACAAAAATAATTATAATTTATGTGATGAGATGAAAAAATAAATAGATTAAATATGCCTATATATAAATTACATAATATGTATTTACAGAAAAATAATCCAAAAGTGGTGTAATATAAGGTGGCACAAAGATTTGTAAATTTGTACTGAAGCACGAGGCTTGTTGTTGAACGACTAACCAGGGTTTATGATCTTTCCGTATTCCTTTATGGGGTGGGGGACCTTTTAAAGGATTATGCCAATTGGGAAGGCCTTTGCTTTTCGGGAGAAGTTCGTGTGTCATGTACAAATTTATTTGACAATAATATTTAACAAATATGTATTAACAATGAAAATTAAGATTAAAATTAAAGTTAAAGGAGACAACCATATATTTTGTTTAGGTTGTAGGTATGAGTTTTTATATTCAAGGAAGAAGAATGGGATCCAATATGTAACATTTCACTAATTAAACGGGAAAAATAATTTATTTCATTATCGAAAATTTTACGTTCGACCAGTCAAAATTGTGGTTGCTTAATATTGTGTTTTTTGACAACACGTATTCTTGTTCCTAATGATGTTTAGTCTAGCCAATGTAACAGGAGTTACAATCTAAATAATTAATCTTATACACGATGTTGTGTTTTTCATAAATGTTTATCTTGTCTTTAATATTGTGGACAAAGTTTAATCGATTTGTCGTCCTAAATATGATTTTGATCTCGTAATTTATTAATAACAATTTTAGTTTATATTGTATGTTTTCAAAGAAGGTGAGTGTTATAAGTTATTTTTGTTCCGGGACCTATTTGTTTTTGGGATATGTTTGTTTGTTTTAATTTATGGAGCCTAATTTTGATGTATTTATTAATAAGCGAAGTGGGATAGGAGTTATTTTGTAGGATATTTTTAACAATTTTGAGGTTTTCTTTGTGATAATTTTGGTGGGCAGGTTAGCTTTGTATGTCAAATTATATAACATGGCTTCTTTTTGTGCAGAGGGGTGATTATAATTGTAGTTTAGGTGGATTTTCTATACCAATTGGTGTGTATTATTTGGTTTTGGACTATAATTATAACATCTAAGAAATTTAAGGATTTATTTGTTTCCATTTCATAGGTGAAATGGAGATTTTTGTGTTAGTTATTAAATTGATTAACTAATTGTTGAATATTGTCTTTGGGAAGGATGAAAAATATATCAACCACATACCTGTGGTAGGACAAAATTTGGAAATTAAATTTTGAAATACAGGTCGTTTCTAAATATAAAATTAAGAAACTTAAAGTAGGCAATCATTTAGATTACCTAACGTTCCATATATCTTTCACCACATCGGCCAATTCAGCAAAAGCTTACGGTCTACCGAAACTATATAAACCAAATCTATCTTACAGAATCATAGTTCCTTCCACAGGTAGTCGATATTACATTTTATGTAGTATATATGTAGGCATATTAATTGATTTATTTTTTTATCTCATCACTTAAATTATAATTATATTTATAATTATTTTGGAGATCAACCTGAGGAGGTTCCATGTAATGGAACGAAACGTAGTGATGTAATTTAATTAATAAAAAAATTTAATTCTGCCAATTTTTGGCAGATATTTTTTACCATAATTAAATAAATCACCATTAATACATTATTATATTATAATTAAGTAAATAAATTCACCCCTCCCAAGTAATATCATAACAAATGTCCACCAAGGTGGGGCATATATTATAACAATACATAAATTAATAAATTAAATTCAACCTTCCATCCCACCAGTAAATATTATTATAATACTTCGGTTAATTTGGTACGGAAAATCTAACGTTGAAGTAAAAAACACCAGAATTGACCTTTTTGAGAGGGATAAATAATTTTCAGAAACACCAGATATCGCTTCCTAGTTGACAGCACTGTAAATATAAAAATATTCTGCAATAGAAAACTTATGTTTCGTTTTGTTGTCTCTGCGGATGTTTAAAATTTCGGGTCAAAATCCACGCAGTGTTCTGTCGACAAATAAAGTATCATAGTGGTTTATTATTCAATAATCGCTCTAATAATGGAATTTTTATGCTAGCTCATTTTCTTAGGTGCATGGCTTACATATGAACTAATGTTTGGTACTCTGACCTGTTTATTATATCCAAAAGCCAAAGTATTTTGACCTAGAAACACAACTTTATTGTTGTAACATTAAATGACCAGCTATAAATTTCGTAACACAATGAGTAAGGAGCAAATACAAAACACACAAAATTCCTAGCATGGGTGGCTTTGCCATATTAATTAATAATCAAAGATAGGCAACCCCATGGCCGAGTGTCAGGAAAGGCCAGCCACGTGTGGGTTTCTTTACCTGCAGGTTCCCAAGCCTGGTAAGTTTATATAAATGTATGTTTTATATAAATTTATTATAATTTAGTTATTTGGCCAAGGATCACAAGCTGGTAGTCGATGTCTTCATGGTTACCTAAACCACATTGATGCAAGTTCAGAAATATCACAACAATTTATGCTTTCATCCTCTCTAAACTAAAACTTAATTATAAATTTTAAATCATATTTGACAAAACATTGATATTTCTATTACTTTAATGCGTTTTTATTATTTATTTTCATTTTAATTATTTGAAGTGTACAATTTGAGCAAATATTTTTCATAACGAGAATGTGTAAAGTTATTCAAAATTTATTTTCTTACACAAATTTTGGACTAACTTTTGTAAAAGCCATTTAGAAATCATGCTTATGATAAACACAATTTTTAATTTTTTAAAAACTTTTCTAACTAATAAAATAAACAGTGGTCAGTTTTGGCCAGTTTTGGCCTCTAAGTACACCGTAAACAGTTCAATATTACTCAATGTATGTAGTAGGCGAGTTGATGAAAAATTCTATTACCACCCTTAGATCTATTAATTCCCTTAGTGAAACTTTTGACAGTGTTATAAACATTAGTAAGTATTGAAAAGAGCCTTGCTTTAAAATCTCATTTTCCCTTATCGTATTTTGACATTTTAGCATGACCTGAGATTCTTAATTATAAAGACGGACGTAACCCCCGGCCGCTTTCCTCCAAGAACGAAATGTTAAATATTTATGCTCTGATAAGCCAACTGTCGTATACGGCCAGTTTTTCTCTTCTTAGCAAACAACTTTAGAGTTTTTGCAAATTAAAACGCGGCCTGGAAGCTGCAGGAAACTACTTTCTGAGAATCTGTTTAGATTGGTTTGCTTTATTGAAGGGGAGGAGGAGCATCGTTTGATTGCGGAGCAGAACAATCGTCGACAAAACTTTTCCTCTCACGAGAGGTGCCAGTTTAAAATAGAAACCTCATTTCGGCCTCATTCGGCGCTTGTAAGCCGCAGAGGTATTTAATTACAGCGGGCGCGCTTTGAAAACACGGTCTTTTGTTTGTTTGCGTACTCTTGGCTGTTTATCGCCTCATTCACACCACACTCACTACGTGCTGCACACATACATAGTCAGAAATATAACCTGAGCCGCCCCTTTTCCTCTATAACAACCGTTTTATTTGGCAATTAATCGGCCGTGCCGTTGGTTTCATTCAAGACTCGCCAATTGACTCTCTTCGAAAGGTAAGCGCATTAAAGCGTTTTCTAATCCAACACTCGTTAGTGCATTAATACTTAAGTGAGCTTATCTTAACACATGCTTAACGTATTATAAGATGTGTTAAAATTATCAAAATCAAGGACTGATTATATATATTTTTTTAATTTTAATTAACTTGATCGTAGTCAGGTATATTGCACCCTTGATGCATGTCATTGACACAGTTGCATTCAATTACATTCATAGTTCGACTTGCTTATTATAAATTTTCAATAAGGCCCTCATTTAATATGTCTGTCGTTACTTATTGGATCTGTGTTCTCTCATGACTGAATTCACTCAAATAAAAAATAGGAGAAATTGTTTAATGTAGTGTGCAATCCATATACCTCTTGCAATTGATGCGTTGGTGAAGACCTCCTGTGATCTAGTGGCTAACGTCGCTGCCTCACAACACAGAGGTCCCGGGTTCGATTTCTGGCATGGGCTTAGACGTCATGGTCATGAAGACTATAATTTAGAATACTGGAGAATCGAGATGCTGACCAAATTCGGAATGTGTCATGTAAGATGACAATCCGCAGTCGACCCGGTAGGCCAAGGCCCTGAATGGTCTGCAGAGCCAAGGAAGAGAAAGAAGAATTGGCTCATTGATGGATGTCAAACGATCCCGAATCAGCGTTGTCCGCCGACTCCCATTCATACAGGCTACTAGGATGATGTTGGCCGACAGCTTGTATCATATGCCTAATGGATCAGGTGGCAGTGCTAGACATAGATCCGTTACTATTAAATGATACCACCCTGATGGAAATTGGTGAAGTTTGTCTTAATGGGAAAGTCTCCCATATACTTTTTATCAAATTTTATTAGTAATCAACTACAACATCGAATATTAAGTAAATTTTAGGAAGGATCCAAGTAATGTTCACATGATGAGGGAATATCCATTGAGATTCCCTTAACTAGTTGTGTAAGTCTTCCCAGTTGAATAGATCACTGGGCCATGTGCTCTCAAACCTCGAGTAGTAGAGACGTTTTTATGTATTCATTTCATAAATTTATTTAAATGATCCGTCCCCTGTCTCTTATTGTTATGTTGTCGATGAATCTCGCCTTTAATAAGCATGACCTTGACTTCGGTGTGCAGGGCGACGTTTCTGACGAACCAAAGAGCGTCCGTAATTATTATTAACACTTTTGATTCGAATCTTCGTAAAAATATAAAGTTGACTTTGACGCGCAACGTCATAGCTGCAGTCGTTATGCCCACGAAGTTTATTTTGAAGGGATAATTCTGATCTTAGTCCCAAATGCCTGTGAGAGGCATTTCCCTCCGGAGTGACTGCGGGGCTCACCTGATTATGTCGGGAATGCCTCACACTCTCTGTTTCTTTTTTATCAAAGTTCTCACATTCCGAGACACCTTCAGCTATTTTAGGAGGTATATGTACTGGGCCCAAAGACCTTGGGTATAAGGCAAGAGTTGTCCGCTGATCCTATTGGATCAGTCAGCCAACTGCCTCCTAAAATTTGTGGAGACACGGAGAAGTGAATGCTGCGACCCCACAGGAATCTCGTCTCCCGTCATTCGGAAGGGCATGAGAATAGTACCCAATGCCCTGTCTACCTGATGCAGGTTTTCTAGGAATTTCCCTGCCTCGCTTTAGGTGAAACACCGGGTAGGATCCTTAAACCATAGCCCGGGGGCCATAGTTAACCCTTGGCTACCTTGCTCTACGTTCCGCATCCCACCTTTTCAATTCCCTTCCTATGCTATTAAAGGGGAGTTGCCTGTTTCAGGATCACCCTCATGTAGCCTGTTAACCCCCCGCCCCCAAAAAAACTTAGTCCCAATATCCAGGTCATCTTTTTGAGCTTTAGTTCGAGTAGTTTGAATGTATTTCTTCAACGTTAATTTTTGGTCTAGATAGATGGGAATGTGTTACCCGTGTATTCGATTTATATTAGCGTTAAAAATTAATTAATTTCATATATTTTGGTCAGTGGGTGATTTAATGGGAGGGCAAGTTGTTTGATGCAAGGTAAGTGTCACGTATTTTTAAGGTGAATAAAAGATTCAACACATATCTTATCACTAATCGATTCCGAAGAAAATTTTGTCCATTTTTATAAGGTTAAAGAAATTTTTAGTGAATAATCTTGGAGAAGAGTGACGATGTCATTTTTGGAGGAGACAGTTCGGAGGATAGTCATGAAAAGTGCTTAGAAGCATTTAGAAATTGTGTATGGGAGATTTTGAATCAATATAAAGTTGAATGTTGAATCAATTAGTAAATATTTTTGGATAAACAGAGTTGGGTGTGTTGTATTTTTTTAGAGCAGTGCTTGATAATCATTGGAGACATAGTTTTGGAGTAAACAGTTCTGTAAAATATTCAACAGTGGTTTAACCCTCTGTTAGGCGCGCCTCATATTGAAACTTTAAAGTTTCTGAACAATATGATGAACCAATTATTATCAATTTACCTTCAGATAATTTACAGATATATTATTGTTCTCATAAAAACAATTCACACAACCAATGAAAGTTCTGAATCTGGGTCAATGTCGTTTCACTTGCTGCGTCGTGATTGTAGGTGTGCTTGATAGGAGCCTGTAGATGGTAACATTAGTTCCAGCCTGAGTGCCTATATGAAGAAACTATCTTTGGTCAGCACGTAGACTATCCTTGAGGGTGAATTCTTCCCAACTCCTAGGACCCTCATTAGGAATCTTGCCTTTACGTTTTCTAGCCTTTCGACCCAGATTTCTACGGTACAAGCGCAATGATGGATCGGAAGTGGGCAGAGACTTGCCAAGATCAAAGGCATGTGGTAACCAGATTCGCTATCCATGGCTTCCATCACAAGATATGTAGAACACAAAGGTTTCACCAAACAGACACAAGCTGCATATGCTCATTGTGCGACCGACAGTGCGGACTATCACATAATAGTGTGTGAAGAAAGAACAAAATCAATTAAAGGCTGCAGTGAAAACTAAACCATCATACCTATTGCTCTTTCGTGTGCCCCTTATGTATTAATAATAAAACATTCTAGGTACATTATCTTAGTATATAATCATACAAGCAAATAATTACCTCACGTTTACAGCAATATTGAGATTTTCCCTGTTGTCTAGTCTCTGTTTAAGGTCCACAGTGTATCTAAGGTCTTGATAATTCGCTTATTGATGCCTCGGCGTTATCTTCAGTTTCAAAATTTCTTCAACATCGTCTTCCGGCACATTTTAGTCACAAATATCGTCTTCTAAAGTAAGACGAACCCTCAGTACTTATATTGAGCATTATTTAATTTTTATACTTTTTGGCTCATATTGCAAAACGGTTCATTCTCAGAAAAGTTATTACAAAAATTCATTTATCCACTTATAAAAATAAATATTTGTGAAGCAAAAATAATTAATGCTAAACGTGAATATTCGCCAACGATTTCGATTAAAATGCTCAATAATCACAACATACTTCAGCAAAAAGAAGCAGCAAAATAGTGTCACGCGTGGGCGCAGTAGTTCCCCGGGACCTACGCCTACACCATGTTTCGTTCTCAATCTCTCGTCATTTTCCCAGAAACTACGGCTTCTTCTGGAATGTGAACTTAGCATTCTTCTGGGATGTCATAAATGTTAATCCCAGTATCTGATCTGACTTTCCAAACATAATAGAAATTATACGGCATAGGTCCGCAGGGTTAAGAGGCAGTTTCGGAAGAGCTTTAAAAAATTTTCAGACGGACTGATGTACAATTTTCGGGAAGGAAGAACGAAAGCGACACAGGAACTGTTCAATGTGTTGAATGATTTACGATTAAATTAACAACAGGATGAGACTAAGATAGTCGTGTCACAATACCAACATCAGTAAGTAAACGTGTGAAGTACAAACAATATACACAATCCAACTAATTTATATAAAAATATTGGTTTTACACGGTTATTTGGTTTATATTAGTCTTAAAAATTCATTAATATCACATATTTTGGTCAGCGGGTGATTTAATTGGCATAATTGCAGAACACACGCCGACCAATACCGTTTGGTCTATCAAATTAGTTTCAAATTAAACAGGACGATGGCTGATAATTCATTAACTGATCCAATATTTCTCCCGGTACATTAAATAACCACGGCACGTTAAGAGCGTCAAAAAATCTTGATAGAGTTAAAATTTTAAAATATTCTTTGGTCATTAATTGAATTAAAATTCTCTCGGTACTCTACAAGAACCCAAAATATGCGCGGATCAATAAATAATTAAAAAGTATTCTCTGATCCTTAAAATAATTAAAAATAATCCCAGTACCTTAACGCTAAGCTATATTAAATCAGAGTATAGTGTGCACTCAGTTTATTAATCAAGTTAATAAATCGCCTAGTTCTTTAAATTAGCACATTTACTTAAAAGAGTAGTCCGAAAAAATGTAAATACAGAGAGAGAAAAATATTTATTCTCATGTAAATACCTGTCGTTTATGTATGTTTTAATTAAATTAAAGTGTTTTAAATAAGGGCGGGTCGATGTTTAAATGGAATAAAACAAGCGGCGTGTGAGATTTGAACGAAATTCATTGTTATTTTAAATGCCCATGTATGCCGTTTTGGATGGAATATAATCTTAAATTTAGAATTAGGCTGAATACGTATATTACTGCGTCTGAAACGATTCTGCAGCAAAGAATGTTAAGGACACGGGGACTGAAATTTGAAATTCCTGCAAATAAACTGCTTTTGAGATAAAATTTTAATTATGCGTTAACAACGCACATGTGCAGCAGATATTTTGAAAATCATTTTCAAAATTAAGCAGTTTTCAAAATGATCCTTGCGTTTACGTACTTGAATATATTTTAGCTTTTATTATATTTATATGTAGGGCCGACAATTTTTATCAGTTGTCAGTATTATTTATGAAATTCAATAACATTGTGGGGAGAATACAATTATTTTTTACTAAGAGCTTTATTGGATTACTTAAAAATTAGCACTTTTCAGCACATTGAAAAATTTTACACATAAACTATTTAAACAATTAAAAAATTAATTCTTGCATTTGAAGATATTAGCACGTAGATTAAGTACAGAAAGAAGAAAGATAATATCTCAATATTTGAGACGCAGAAATCATAAAGCTGAGAGAAACTGATTTTTCTGAAAAGCAGTAATAATTTATTTAAGTCGAATCAAACATATTAATTAAAATTATCGTGCAAGATATGCTACACCTTTCTTCTATTGTTTGGCAGCTTCGTTTAAAAGTTTACTTAATTTATGGGCATATTAATGTAAAAAATTAAAAAATCTTTTTTTTCAGATTTTGGCAGAAATTTCAGTTCCCGTGTCCCTTAAATTCAATATCTTAGAATTTCTGAACATATAACACTGTTTTCAAAATTAAATTAGTGCCATTTGTTCTTTTTTAGGATGTGAAATATGTTTTGTGAATAGTTCTTTTGTGTGTCGATTTTTCTGCGAACGGAGAATTGTCTATTACAATAACTAGCACTGAAAATACGCACTATTTTTTAAATTTATTTCTTTTGCCCATAAACAACACGTTGAAATAAAAGAATCTTTTTCAATCTGTAAACAAACTGATTTTTTTGGTCATTCTTTACGGTTTAAAAAACGTCGGAAGTGTTGCACATGTCATGGCGCACCTCTTTAATTAAAACAGCAGACAGATATTTCGATTAGCACGGGAGGGACGCTGTGGTAGCGTCATCTTTGCTCGAGTGACAAGAGCCCATTGTTCCATTCGAATGGCACGTAACTCTGCATGTAGCGCAATCTGCAAGCCCTCATTGGCACAAGCTCGGCGTCCAATGTTTGAACAGGGCTCGGTGACCCGATTGACCCAGTCAAGGGGGGAAAATATTGACGGTAGCAGCAGCGGCAGCAGCAGCAGCATTGTACCAAGTTGGAGTGGGTTGCTTCTACAGACACCACATTGTCAGCCGACCAGTAGGCACGGCCGGGTTTAATCAGCGTGCCTGTCGCTGCAATGGACGTCTGGCAAATTGGCCCGCCAAACGCTCAGTGTCAATTTAATGCAACGTCTAATTAATCCCAAGTAGAACACTTCTTTATTACATTCCTCTGAGCATCACTTCTATGCCCAAATTCGATCACTAAACGTTTCACGGAAGCATAAACAATTTCCTTTGAATAGCATACAGATTTCACCTGCAGAAACATACATAGTTATATAATCCCAAAAACAGATAAAAACAATGGAATACAATATGGTGGGGGTAAATAGTAATATATAACTAAAACATTCATCATATAGCCGTGAATTTTATTTTGTGTAAAGCCCTGTTCATCCCCCAAAAAAATAGAAGAACAGGAGATGGATTATAAAGACTTGGGGGACAAAATTTTAAGGTCGGAGTTAGATAGGCGCTGACAGTCTGAGCAATTGTAAAGCGCCAATAATTGATACCATTCCAGCCGGATTGATAAGATCACCATATAATGAAAATATAGGGGGTGATATAAATTATTAATTAAATAAATGGTAATATTTTATAATAAAAACAATAAAACAATTTAATTTGAGAAAACAAACATTTACAATAATAATAACAATTTCTCAATGTTTCAATATTTGCGCTGGCACTTATTTTCAATAATAACTACACGCATATTTACAAAATGATTTATATTAATTACTTAAACACTAACAATTTTAAAACTCATATCAGGGTCGCACTTTATGGGCCATCTCATAGAACAAAACTGATCCACTAGGACCTGGTAGCAAATAGAAAATTACAAAGAGTCATAGATGCATTTACCGTGTCGGCTTTCCACTTCTTCGGGGTTCGTCCTCCCTCCAGATAAAAGTGCCGATCACCGCTCTCTCACATCTCTCATCGCAACGCTCTCGACCACCAATCTGTGTCTCCGCCAATCTCTACATCTCTCACATTTACTCTCTACCACCAATCGCATAAAACAATGTCTCCGCCTGCCTGTTTTTAATGTTCTTCCCCACGTCTGCAACATCTATCACCAAGATGGCAGGGATGAATCTCCTCCAATGATATCCCTGGTTACACTTGGGGAAAACACGTCACGTCACCCGGTCGTCGATTCTCACACAATTTTGGGAAACTCCCGAGCCGAGTCTAGGTTTTATAGCCCAAGTGTCAAACGATGTCTCCTTTGTTTTGATTCCACCGCCAAAGCCCGAGCAGCTGTATCTGTTAGTTACAACCAGGCGAAGAAGCAATATTGTGGCTGTTGAAAATAATTTGCGAAATCTACGAAACAGGAAGAATACCAGAAGATTTTAGTGAAAACATAATTATGCCCATACGAAAGGAGACTGGGATGGATAGACGCAAACAGCACAAGTCATTTAGTTTAGTATTTCATGCATGCAAAATATGAACATAAAATAGTATATAGTACATGAGAAGCAATATTGACTCTGCGTCTAATTTTAGAAGACAGAATACGAAAAACCCGGCCTAAGTTCATGGCATTTGTAGACTCAGAAAAAGCGTTTGAAATGTAAACTGGAACATGCTATTAACGATTTTGAAGAACATAGATAAAACATATCGAGAAAGAAGGCTTATACAAAACCTCTACAGAAGGCATTCAGCAGTGATTATAATTGAAGTTCAATAAAATGAAGCAGAAATCAAGAAATGAGTAAGACAGGATACAGTCTGTCGCCCATGCTTTTTAACTTATATATAGAACAGGCGATTAAGAAAGTTAAAACGGAACATGGAAAGGAATCATTCTGCAAGGAGAAGAAATAAAAATCCTACGCTTTGCCGATTTTTAGAATTATATTTTAGATTTATTATTATTCAATCAATTAGTCCTCGGTTGAGGAAATAGGATACGTCAAATATAATATTACAAGAAATATAGAAAAATTTACAATTAAGAATTGAAGGACAAAAAGAGGAAAGAAAAAATTCAATCTTCAATTTTCAGTCGACGGAGGACGCAGCAGAAGATCGTGCGTAGGTTCCCGTCGAACATGAAAAAGAAAATAAGTCAGCAGTTAAATTCTAGTAGAGTATAGCCGATGATATTGTAGTCTTAGGGGAGGCAGACAAACAGTTGGAAACCATAATAAATGGCATGAACATGGTCATGGAGAAAGAACACAGGCAAGGAAAGCATTTCACAAAAAAGAGGAATTTACTTACGGGTAATATAAGTGTTAATATTAGAAAATCGTCGCTAAAAATGTTCATATGGAGCGTGGCATTATATGGGTGCGAAACGTGGGCTATAGGAGTTGTGGAAAGAAGAGGAAATAAGTTTTTGAAATGTGATGTTACAGGAGAATGCTGAAAATCAGATGGGTGGATAAAATCACCAACCAGGGAGCCCCAAACGGAATAGGGAAAGAGCGAACAATATGGTGAACGCTAACCAAGAGAAGGGATAGATTAAAAAGGCCACGTTTTGACAAGATGATCTTGTAAAATTAGGATTAGATCTGAGTGTGTGGAGTAAGAACAGAAGAGGGAGGCCAATGATGGAATACGTTAAGTATATTAGGGAAGATATAGGATGTGATAGTTCTGTAGAAATAAAAAGTCTTGCGTCAATCATGTCTCTTATAATTTCCTATACCACTCATCCGATTGAGATGAAATATTGTAGCTCTTTACCCAGAGAATGTTTCCGTCGAACTTCTGAAGATTTAGATTACTTCCTTCCCCCTTTGAGGCCAAAAATTTTCCTACCCTAAAGACATATAGACATTGTAAATGGATAGATTATGACCTCACGTTGCCTGGCAAATGAGGAAATTAAATTTATGTTTAGTTTGATTTAAGTAATGCTACATTTCAATTAGATAATGTTTTGTAAGTCGCAATGCACATGATTATGAATTACGTTCCTGGCGCACGAAACGTAATTTTCAGTAACTGAAAGTCACTTATGCTCCATTCGCACAAAACAGGTAAAAAATATCAGTACTTAAATAAAATATTATTTTACGCTTAATACATACATACATATTAGTCATATACCGTGGATCCTTCAGTAAAGAAATGCTTCGGGGATACGGAGTGATCAAATAGTTCTACATAAATTTATTACATTATTAATAGATTAATCCTGCCAGGTAATGCAATAGTACGCGAAATAAAAACTTGGTAATAAGTCAACAAATTATTTAATGAATACAAATACATGGTTTCATCAAAATTTGAGAACCAAAAAAAATTACAAACTCAAAATTAATTTCAAATACATAAAAAATTATTGAAATATTAAGTGTTATATTCAACCTTCAGTAACATAAATGACAAACTTACATTATTAAATGGATAAACTATCGATATAAAATGAATTCGATTGTTTACGCCGTTAAATTTTAACAATGGTAAAAGAGTTTGACAAATATTAAGCTATTAGAACAAAAGGGAATCGTATATATTGTGCAAATTACTCGCATCAGTTTTTTACATTGAGTGACTGAGCATTGCACTTGACATATAACACTTCACTCATCATTCTTCAGAAATAATTCTTTTCTTCATCTAAAATTAATACATTTTGCCAATCGAAATTATGATTCATAAAATGTATGTGCTTAGACACAACTGTGAACTTTTGAATTCATAATTTAATGTTTTTTGTGCTATTTTATGCGAGTTTTTAAAGCTCTTTTGGTTTTTCTGATACATATTTCATTACTATTTAAACAATTAACCTAAAACGTATTCATGAAAAATGTCAATTAGCTTATATTATTTGTTAATTTATTTTTCTGCTATTCATATTTTTTACAGATAAATTCTTATCAGAATACCTGATACTATTATTTCTAATTTTGAATTTTTTGTTGATGAATTTACTAAAACAATGTAAGTAACTTTATTTAAATTTTCACTGTAGTATTTATGATGTGACAACTTGAGAGCCTTATCTACCATATTATAAAACATAGCTTTCTTTATGAAAATGGGGTGCTAAGACATATTATTAAGAACTCTTCCAGATTTTTTTATACTAATTGGTAATAATTTTTTGTAATTAAAACCTTATCACATCAAGAAACTAATAGGGTAATTCAGTTCTATGTCATAGGTAAAATTTAAATTTTGATGATAAATTATTGAAAATTTGGACTAATTTATCTAATTTAGTTTTCGGAACGATACAAAAAAATCATCAACACATTAGTGTATGTCAATGGTTTAAAATCTAATAACAAGGTACATAACGTTTCCAAATTTTATCAACTCAATTTCTGCTGTGGGGTGACTGACCCCTACATTGAACGGGTAAAGCAAAAATAATTAAGTTTTTGTTATTTGCGTACAGCAGGACGAAAAACGAGGGTGGTTTGGTGAGGCCGAGTAGGCGGGAAACGTCGCCGTTTACAACATTATTTATTGCCTGGAGTGCATTGTATTCGACACAATTGGTCCGGGGAGCTGTCCCGAGAAAGGCGGGACGAGTGAGTGTGGCCGAAGAAGCAACATGCGTAAAAGTTAAATTCGGCATGTTATGAGAAAGAAGACTCATTTGATGAGAGTACGGAAAACAAAAAGATAACATTTGATGGAGATTTAACCTGAAGAAGTGTAACGTGACATACGTACACGTTACCGCGCATTTCTTTTCTTTTCAAATATAGTAATAATTCGCGCGTAAGCAACGTCTCTGGTATGTTAGCATCTCCCTGGTTGGAAACAGAAATATCTTTGAGTTCGCAAATATGTCATTTCCATTTATTATTATTTTTCGCGTGATTTAATTAATTTAAAAGTGTAACATTAATATACGTTTGATGTTAAATTGTTGACCACAAAGGAAATTAATACTGGTCACAAATAGTGAAAATTACAATGAGTAAACAGTAACGAAAAACAATTGAAGTTATATTTTCTTTGAACTGAACGTATTGTTGATGTCTGTATTCCTTTGCTTTGCTTGGACCTGGATGCGTGTGAGACATCCAAGGGAGTGTATCACACACGACGATTCATTGTCTGTATACATTTATATATATAAACAATCTATTCAATTAGTTAATTGAATAAATTTACTTAAATAATTTTAATTCATATAAGTCAACCGAAATTGTTGTTTCCATTGTTAATAATTATATTCATTTCAAATATTACATGTACTTTGTACGTTGAAACGAGAGGTATCAAACTCGCCCGTGGCTGACCACCAGTGACGTCACGTCAGGACCAGGCCCCGCTTGCATTTCCCGAGACGCGAACCAAAGCACCAGATCCTGCCCTCTTTCCAGTCCATCTTACTACTGGTGCAACAGAACCAGCTACAACCGGTACAGCAATACCGAGGAAAAACTACTGGCAAAAATATTATACCCATTAGGCCTGAGATATAGAGTGCTCGTGTTTTCTTCATGCATTATAAAACGGTTTAACCATTTTGTAAAAATATAATAAAAGTTGTTTATTCGTTTTGATACGAATATTTATTTATGTAATGTCGCAGAAGAGGCGCTAGAGGAGACGTGTCCAGCAAAGGAACCTCCGGCAACGGCAAACAAAGAACGACGTCACCACGCAGAACGTCTGGTAACGGCATTTTTACCCGGATTTCCACTTAAACCATTCTCGTTGATTCGCGATTGTTTAAATTTCAATTATATCGTTCGTCACCCGCGTTCCCGAGAGCAGCCTTTTAGAAGCTGCATAGATTCTATTTACTTTGCCGACTGAGCCAATTTGATTAAACATTTTACTCGTAAATTTATATTTTTATTAAAACTTAATTTGAGTTATATTTCTTTTGGAAATTTTATAATGTAATATCATCATAATTAAATGGAATATATTCAAATTAAATATACTCTTTTTATTATTTAACAATTCCTAGTTATAATAATATTTTTGCGGTGAAAACAAAGACCAAACACCACAGCTGACTTATTGGCCTTCGTTTTATTTATTTTTTATTTTAAACCCAAAGTCAAAAAATGTTATTTAATTTTACGCATTGTTTATTTTAAAAGTCTTTTACTTTATTTTTATTTAAATTTGTAGCTGTTTATTGAATAAATATATGAAGATTAATGTTATGAAAGTTATTACCCTTACGTGAATATTTTATATTGAAACTATTTATTTTAAGGAAAAACTAAATGTCGTTTGTAATATATCTTTACAATGCACTGAATTTAAAAAAGTTATACAAAAATAAATGTATCACAAAAGACGCATTTATAGTTACATGAACCATGCCTAATTTAAATGCAGCCTGTAATGGCAAAATGGTTAACCACCTGTGGCATATACCACCTACAATTTCATTTCAGTCAGTTCTCACGCGAAGCTTTCTTTGCACGGATGGACTTCACGGAATCGCAAATTCAAGAAAAATAATTTGGATGCGAGACATACATCAAATTATAATTTGAAAACCATTGCACTTATGCCTGTTACCTGGTAGCCTCCAGTTACCGCATGTTCGCCTTTGGATGTAATGGCGGCATTAGTTCGTCCTCTCCCTGTTGCCGATAATTCAAGACTAATTCCACGTCGCGGAAACAGTTAACGTGGCCGCCTGTAACAACCCTCGCAAATTGGACACATAGGGGTCGTCCCACTCCACCTGCAGAAGGGATCTCCCCCACGGTCATTAGGACTTTCCTCGGCCAGGCCAAAGTTTCGCTTTCTTGGCTATCTAATCTTGCAGCATTCCTCTTATTAACTTCTTGGTCGTGGGGAGAACACAATACCTGAAAAACTGAAATGAGTTTTCTGCAGACTGCGACGGTAACAAAAGACAACAACAGGACAAATTATGTTTACATTAATAGAACTAAATTATAATTATTAACGAACATCAAATTGTTCTTAAACTATTACACGAAAGAAGTGTAAACCGCAATAGTTAGAGATGCTGCATTTTGTTTCTATAAATGCAAAATGTGACTGTATGTTTGATGGCGTACAAATTGCGAAATAAAGCTGATTCATACTTAAAATAATTTAATTGGTGGCATATTTTAAATAAGTAGAAATATATATAATAACCGGCCCGACAGTAAGTCAGACACTTTCGCACCTTCCAATTGTCCACCCGACGAGGCTCAAGTATATAAATGACATTTTTCTTACATTTGTTTATTGTACTAAAACATATTACAGAAAAATTGCTTTGAAAAAATTCAAACCACTCTACGTTTCATCCCTTTTTGGAATTTCCTCAGATAAGTACAAAAATTCTATAAAAAAGTAAGCCTCGAAAGTTAGAAAAAAATAAAGTAGTTACACTAAAGTACAAAACAATATTAAAACTTATAATAACATTAGTGTTTCATTGTATATTAATTTCTGTCATTGTCTTTTCGTATTTCACATAAGAAGGAATACGAAAAATTAATTACAATAAATTACATAATAACCACAGATTGATTAAAAAATATTTTATTTTGAAAGGAAATCAATTATAAATCAAATTATTTAACTGATATTTGTATGATTCCATACATGACTGTTCTGATCACACTTCAGGAGCTGATGGCCTTGAGGCAAAAATATATCCCGACTGTTCGTAATACTGAATTGTTGTATATATATGTGTGTGTGTGTGAGGGGGAGGGTAATTATTAAGGGAAAAATTCTGTATGTAGGAGCACTGTCTATTGTCATGTCCCGTAGCTGCAATACCTTCAGATTAAATTCCACTACTTCATCGTCGTCAAACATTCGTTAATTCTGTTGAAGAAATAAATAGCGAGCCTTGCACTTGAGCCATCTCGTCATCAACTTGAAGGTCTTCCTCCTCAACAGTCCCTTGTGATTTTAGGTACTTTTGTTCTTGAAAGAGATAGCTACACACTTAGAGATACTCTGCTCGTGACTGAGTTTAGAAGTATAATGAATCGCGGAGCAATTTCAGCAAATAACCTGATAAAATTGATGATGAATTACTGTTTAGCTACTATAGGTTCAGTGTCGGATAATCGGGTTAGTGTGAAACGGGCCTTTAAGGTTGGGTAAAATGGTTGACGGGTGAGATTTCGCAAAACATTGAAGAGAGGGGTCAGGTATTGCACTTTTATATGCGGTTATGATTTTGTTTTTAATTGTAAGCTAAACCTGTCTTATGGGAAATGCTGAGATTAATTTTGACATTCAAAGTGTCAGTTAAGTTGCAGTTCAACGGGGAAGAGATGGACGGAGGGGGGCAAAACAATGTTCCGCTTATTTTCTTCAACGAACGGAGGAATTCTGACCAAACTATATAAATAATAAACATTGTTGCTGTAAGACAGAATTACCACCACAAGGGCCATGTGTAGAGTGGCCTGAAACTTTAAAACATACGAAAATGTCTGATATTTGCGTCTCCTGCTGTTTTTTTCGTTTAATTTCAATCACATTTGTAGCGTGAAATGAGCAAACACAGGGGTAAGTGAGAACGTTACAGAAAAAATTCGTGAAAAATTCAAGAGTGGTGTTTATTCCGGCGTTATGTAAGTCACTAAGTTATGGTTTTTAGCATGCAACTTAAGTTGCTCATCAGCCCCAGGTTGGTATTGAGGGAGGTAAGAGGTTAAACATGAAAATCTTTACATAATTCAACCTGTTCAAAAGTGTCCTTGAACAATTTAATCTCTTATAGTTGGTTTTTCAAGCATGAAATCAAGTAGAATGATCGATATCTACATACAAAATTATAAACCTGCAAAATTCTCTCAACCAAAAAAATTCACCTATATCATCATTTATGTCGCATATGTATATACACAGGATAATATAATATATAAAAATAAGTTGTAACTGAGACCAAAAACAGTCAATATAATTATGAAAGTCAAATTATTTTGAATAACGACATGTCTCTGTCCGGTTTTGGTCCATCCTCAGGTTTATAGTAAGCGTATTAAAACTAAGATATAATCTTAAAAATGTTATAAGAGATAAGCAAATGATCATAAAAAGATAAATGATCAAATATAAATACGATAAATTTGGAGTATTTCGTTCCATTGATCAGGAAATTACAAATATTGGCTCTATAAATCAATCCATAATTTTTATATAGTATTATTATTGCTATAAAAAATTTCGGAACATAAACTGGATTTGTAGTTAGCGTCTCCATCTAAATTTTTGAAAATTATTCCAGTCAAACATAATTTATCCCGTGGAAGCTTGGTATTTGATCTATGTTTCTTAATTCTAGTGAAGATGGCTCGTTTAGTTTGGCCTATGATTCTGGCCTCATAGTAACTTATTTTAAACTGAAAGAAGTTAATAATTATTATAAATGTATGATGAATAAATGTGCTGTTATAGGAGTATGCTGAAAATCAGATAGGGGGGGGGGGAAGAATCAATAACGAGAAAGTTACTAAAGATCGAAGTTTTTCCCGGTGAATTAAATGTAGAAATGCAACTTAAGTTCCAGCCTGGAAGACGATTGCGGTGAAAGCCGTCAAAACATCACTATTCTTTGATACCCGAGAAGCATTTCTAAACCGAGAAAGTTCTTAGCAGAATAGGGGAACAGCGAACAATATGGAGGACGTTGACCAAGAGAACTGATAGATTAATTGGCTACATTTTTGAGACGTGATGGTTTTGTAAAATTTGCATTAGAGGGAAGTTTGTGGAGTGAGAACAGAAGAAGGAGACCAAGGATGGAATACTCTACGCAGATCAGGGCGGATGTGGAATGAATAATGCATCAGACCAGTCTAAGAACTGAGTACTGCAACATCATCATACAGCTGTAATGCCAACTATGTTAACATATTTGATTAACATGATATGAGATGTTGGCCTACATTCCACCCACGTGCAAACAATAGTGATGCGGTCTGTGTCTGAGCAAATGAAGCCGCCGCCACTTGCCTACTAGTGTTTAGAACTACTTCAACAAGTGCATCAACACTGGTCTCCGTAGTTCAATTCAACAGTATTAAGGTTAATATTTGTCAAATAAGTACACTGACTCGTTACACGAACAAAACTAATAGAATTGATACGGTACTTCCAGTATTATTCCTTTCTTAATACTTTCGCATAAGAATTGGTGTCGAAACTGGGCAGGTAGAGCGCTTCCCAAAAATAGCTTCTGAAGTTTTATGTGGGTGTTCGTGTCTTGAATATTCAATTTAAATTTGAATTTAATGAGCCTTCAGCTTAAGAAGTTTATTTATATAAGGATTTTTTACCTTATTATTACGTAATTTTAGCTTATTCTTAAGTTTTGCGCAGACAATGAGGAAAGGGAAACGCAACATCCTTCACCGCTTTGATAAGGAGTTGTGTTCAAACGTTAATTACTCGTAAATTATGAGCGTAAATATTAAAAGAGCCTTTTGAAAACTGGACTATATTTTCCTTTCCGCTTAATTAAAAACGGAGATATTTTACTGCTGTTAGCTATGGCAATAAAGAGTGTTCTTGCGAGAGGTCACACCCACAATGCGATGCTTTGATAGCGCCACACATAACTTCAGCAAAGAGATGCAAAGCAATTAATTGGAAGCAGTCGCCTGGACGGAGCGCTAGAGTTAAAATCTTATTTAAGATGCGCCGCACGTACTTCGCGCAGCGCGTTTTCAATTTTAATTGAATTTCCGCCAAAGATCGAGTGCGCAGTTTCAGCCTCCCTTTGTTGCAATCAACGGCAACCTAATTTATATTAGGTTCGTGGTATAAATCGGTTCTTCTGTTCCAGGATTAATATTGTGAATACAGTTTAGGACATTCAATTTTCCACTTCCGTTACTTCGGGGCAAAGTGAATGCGGATTTTGCTTCTCCGATTGTGAGCGTCTAAGACATACTAATGAGTAAGTTGCGTATCTTCGATAACTGACCTCAAGGGTAAGAGCATTGCTATTTTATATACGAAGATAACTAAAACTTGGACCATTCAGTGAATGAAGTAAGCAAAGTGCCCAAAATCTTGGCATCACAATATGAACCTCAAGTTAACTCCCAGTACAATCGAGAGAGTAAAAAATACTACCGGTACAATAGCAGGAATAAAAATATTTTGAGTACTCTAACAGAATAAAAATTCTCCCCAACTAAAGAGATGAATTTTTTTAAATCGCATATTAAGTGTCACAATGTAACACAGAGACTCGCACTACATCAGCTTAGTCACCAGACTCGATAGTTTCCTCGTTATTTTCATGACTCATTTCCACCGCCACCCCTGGAATGGATTGAAATTATACACAAATATTGACGGGAAAACACGTTATAGACCTCAAGAATATTTTTTGAATCACATATGAGCTATAGCCCTCCGTTTGTCACGTACCCTAAAGTGAAAGGATTAGTCGCAATAGGTCCTAGGGACCTAAAGTTAACTATTCCGTTGTTGATTACATTTGCGGAAGAATTTTTTTTGTACAGGCATTTAACATATGCACTTAGATGCATAATTTTGCCTGTCTTAGTTAAAACTTGTCAATTTATTCAAAATACTCAATAAAATTATTTTTATAACTATCTAATATTAGCATATCCTCTATAATTATTAAATTCGGTGATTGAAATATAGTTATTTGAAATTACTGATAGTTATTGCTTATATTATTAATTTTTATTGAGATTTTAAAGTATTCTAATTTGTAAAAATTATAATAAAATGCTGATAAATAATATTTGTATATATAATACCTTAATATATATAATTACATTTTGTAAAATAAATATATTAATCAGGGTCTAATGTAATGTTTTCTGACTTTTTGGCAAGCCAATTTTGGTCAATTATTTTGGTGCGTGTAAGCAAACAAATAAAAATTTCACACTTTTCAAAAAAATTTGTGTTTTACACATTTTTTTCCTTTTCCTTTAATGTGTCCCGCAGTACTTTCTTCCACTTTTTGGCATTTAGTAAGTTGCTTCTTCATCGTATGTTGGTGAGGATGGTCTATTCTTTGTCTTAAAGAATTTTTTAGTAAATTGATAAACTATTGTTCAATGACCTTCTTTGAAGTTGAGAATTTACCATTTCCATAGCTAGCTTTTTAAATGTTTCTTCTTGTAGAATACTCCGAGCCATGACAGTATGTATAATTTTCAAATTTATTCTAGCCACGTACAATGTACCATGGTCACTTTCTCGTCAATCTCGGCGTATCATAAGTAGCATGTAATTTATTTACAACAACGATGACGAATTTTACCTACATTTTGAGGATTATTCAAGTTAAATATATTGTGTGAATAAAACCACAGAAAAGTTGTCTCAATGTATTTATTCTCAGAACGTTTCGGCCATAGCCATTATCAACTGTAATTATAATACATATACAAGATTATTTATAACATGAAGGATATATTTTTACAAATTGGCAACACCACATTATTCCATTTTCACATCTTTTACCTGGATTTTTCCTCTTAGCGTCTTCTTTGCTTATACTATCATACAACCATTACGCTTGTGGTTGTCTTCCGAACTGAACCACGTGTCGTCATCTGAACTTTTACCGGTACCTGCTACATTAGTCAGCGCAGCTACTACGCTAGTCAACTTATAATAATTATATTAATATAGTTTACATTTACTCTTAATATTTATTAAATCTATTTTATAGTTGCATACAATTGCTGTAATGTGTCCCCACATTACCTATTTCACTCCTTTTGTTTATCACTTGATTTATGTTTTCATATATATATATATATATATATATATATATATATATATATATTCCTTCTATCAAACCTCTCTTATATTTAGATTTTTCTCTGTGTAGGATTTCGAAATCTTCCCACTCAGCTACGTGCCCTAGTTCTTTCAGATGTTCTGATAATGCTGTATTAGTTTTGGAGCCTAATTTGGCATTACTCTTATGGTGGTATATTCTTTTTTGCATAGTCGTGCCAGTCATACCTATATAACTTAGATTACAATTAATCTTATATATACAGTCTCTTATGTCTAATTTATTTACCTTGTCCTTCATATTGTCTAAATTGTTATTTATTTTATTTATAGGTTTCATTGCTAATTTCACCTCATTGAAACCATTATTTTTTAATAAACCTGCTAATTTTTCAGATAGTCCGTTTATGTAACTAATACTATAATAGCTATACTTATTTTTACTTGTAATTACATTATTGTTACAAATGTCCTCTTTTTCTATATCTTCATTTTGATTCGCTATTTTACAGGATTGAAAATATTTATATAATCCTATTCTTCTTTGTGATTTCGTATCACTTAATTCTGTTTGTTCCTTATTTATATGTACAGTTAAATATATTTTTACTTTTTTTTCAAAGTTATATACAAACAAAGAAAGGCTGCTACAAATATCCACTTGTGAAAATACAAATTTAAGTACAAAAAATAATTATTTTTCATTAAAACTGAATACTCGACAAGGATTTTTACGATAAGCAACTATATTTTTACTCTGTACTACTGCGGCAAGGACGGGGAAAATACTAAGGGGCCTGGTCGCAGTAGGTTCCCTGGATTACTTCCTCATTCAAACGTCATTTTTCCAAGAAAGTACGGTTTCTTTTTGATTGTGACCTTGTCAGAGCATTGTAAACACATTCCTCTAAGATGTTATTAAAGTTCATTCCTGTATATGACCTGGGTACAGTGACCTACCGTGACTGACCTAGGACTAATTGCCCATAAAAATTCCGCTAACTCCATCCCATCCCTCTAAGGATGGTAGCCGTGTCTTATCTCCGAAATGTTTGATTTTGGGTCGGTGAGGAATATAGAAACCAAATTTTATGAAAATTGTTGTCCTTTAAGACCATGGAGGGTAGCATCAGACCAGTCTCAGAACTGAATACCACAACAACAACGCAGAAATGTGTATTACCCCGTCCCATCGACCTGTTATGGAATGAACTGTGATTTAATCCGCATTCTAAATCTCAAAATCAAACTCAATGACTCCACATAGCACCAATTTTGATAGCAAACCTGACTGTTTTATTACTATTTTCATATGACTCCCCCAACACCCGCGCCTCTATGAATACTCCCCTTAGACTATGAACATGGTTTAAATTATACGCATAAAAATTCACCGAAAATGCTATAAAATTAAGTTACCCAAAAAATATATATTGTAAGGAAATCACGGCCGGTTATGGATTTTTAAAAATGAACGCCCCTCCACCCCCGCTCCAAGTGGTGATGTCCGTGTCTTACCATAATTGTGTTGAGTTCAGTTCGCCAAAAACACCTGTTCAATATTTGGTTGGCATTTCTATCCGTTAAAGATAGAATGCGGAAGTCTGTTTTACCACCCTCCAATCCCTCTTAGGAAATGAACTGTAACTTAAATCGCATTTTTATGTCAGAACTAAAGTCACCCGTTTAGAGTCCAATCTCGATTGTTTTCCAGTTATTTTTATTTAATGCCTATTTTCCCCCACCCCGAATCATACTCCCCTTCTATTATGGATGTACTTGAAATTATTCGCTAGCAGTATTGGAGGAGAAACTATCACACAAATTGATCCAGGAATGTATTTATCTGATAATAATATTCGTCGTGTTTGCTTATTTAAAATTTTCCACCCCCTATCCTAGGGGCGATAGCCGAGTCTTAACCAAAGTGTTGATTTCCGTTTTGCGCAGAATACCTCTATCAAATTTTGTCTAAATTGGTCCACTTGTTTAGATTTGTATGCGGAACATACATACAGACACACGGCCACACCGACTGACACTCCCAAATACACACATACAGGAAATTTTATTATAGAGAAGATGAATTCACTGCTTGGTAGTTTAGAGTTCTAAAATAAGTGTGCGGTAAGAGCCTTAGATAAACCTATACATAAATCTATTTAATAATAAATATACAATTAAGTGTTGTCTAGCAATTAATACCAAAACCATAAATCTTAAAAAGATAATCAACCTTGATTCTCAAAAGGGATACTAAACAATTAAAAATGACATAGCGCGGAGTACAAAAATCAGAATATTTTATGACTTAACGCAGGGCGTTCTTATGTATTATATCTCAATAACTGTTCTAAATTCTGAAAATAAGATATTTTTATGCCCTAGAACCAAATGAAATATAAAAATGAAACACCAACTCATTAACTTATTTAAATGTCATCATATTAAATTCATGATAAAATATTTTAATACTTTATTTAAACATTTTGATAGAAAATTATTTACAATTGCTCAAATTGCCATAAATATAATTTTTTTATGTTTTCTGCACGCAGATTAGTATCAGCTTCTTAATGATTTTTCGGTATACGGACAAAATATGTTTGAATACTTTTTTAAATATCGTTTTAATTGGTAGTTTAATTTATCTTATTAATAATTATATTAATTGGATCCTATTATCATCGTAATGTTGACAAACGTATGTAAGGTGTGTGAATTTCTCTGGTCTCAATTTATTCGGAAGTTATAAAGTACCAATGTAAATATACATATTCTTGAATATTGTACTACGTACCTGTATTATCTCAGACAAATAAGATCAAGTTACCGCTAAATGGTTAGGTAGAAAGATAGGAAAACTTTTGTTGGACAGAAAAAATTGTTTATGTTAAAATTATTAAAAATACTAATTGTGAAAACTGTTTTCCAAAGAGGCATTTCTACCATTAATATATATGTCGAATATATATTCAATATTCATCAAATCCATAGTCAACAAAATAAATATTTAGCTTTATTAAGTCAAAAGGGTTTATTTACAATCCTTTCTCATGATATCGTAATTCATACACAATATTTCTTCATCTGAAATATTATAATACTAATGTAATAAAATGTTTACAGTGTCTTTGACAAATTTTTAACTTGCATTATTAGCCTAAGTAATAGACTATTTGTTTTTCACGGACGTATTGGTCACTTGTGTAATAATAGTAATATCATTTTGGCATCACTAGAGATGATTATAACAGTTTCTGGTCCAACTGGCAGCTTTTCTCTAATGTCGAATGACTCATGGCTTCAGAGATAAGCTTTATGAGATTTAATTCATTTGGCAATGTATCAGAATTGAATAACTGTATGTCAAGAAGTTATGGAGAACAGAGACTGCGACATTCCTGCCCGAACTCTAATAAATTTGCCATTTGGTCGCAACATATCAGCTGTTGCACAGCCCATTACCCTGTGACTTCAAATCATTACATTAGGGTCGACTGAAATATTGTTAATTGCTAAGCTTCGTCTCCTCGCCCCGTCGCTGAAGTAGGGGGCGGCCCGTGTGCGTAATTAGTACATTTGTTACCAATTAACTGCAAACGTCAGAGCACCCCCCGGTCTCATTTGTAGTCACACCCTTTTGTGAAATGAAGTACTATGCTGCCATTTATTCCCATTCGCACTCCCATCAAATGTTAAATATGTTTGAAAGCGGCGGACTCTCTACTTGTCAGTGAAAAACTCATTTCAGTCCGCCTGGAATGGTGACAAATATAAACGGCGCATAATCACCTAATTATACAAGCACATTATACAGGATTGTTCAACGGATTTATTCAGTTTATTTTGTTAGATTCATGCGCTAATGTAATACCGTGAGGACAAATTTGGGTAATTATCAATTCCTACGTTGTACCTTTCCTTCCGCCACTTCCAATTTCAACCTCAGCGGTCTTTTCAGTCTATAGTACAAGATAGTTATGAGAAAAATATTCAAGGAAGAGTTTAAGAACCCTCAAGGATTACATATATGTCTGATCATCATTGTTTTTATTGCAATACAGAAGACATAATATGGCAAAGGCAACAAAATGGATAGACAACAATACCAGTTACCTTGAAACACATTCTATTAATTTCAATATTCACTCTAATTTACATTTCCTTACAACCTTTCTCCTGTGGAGCGGGTCGGCCAAGCCTAGACGAAGTCTATGACAATCCGAGTGGTAGACTATCTGTTTTATGATATGGGAACAGATGAAATACGATTATACAGAAACGACAAGTAAAAGGTTATGTAGGATCTTTTTTGGGAGGTTGGGGTAACAAGCATAAGGAGGGTAATCCTGAAACATGTAACTAGCCTTCATTAGCATAGGACGTGAATTGAATAGGGGTGATGTGGAAGGTAGAGCAAGATAGTTAAGGGTTGGCTAAGGTTCCCGGGCTATAGTTTAAGAATCTTACCCAGTGTTTCACCTTAAACATTGCAGGGAAAAACCAAGGTAACCTGCACGAGGTAGGACTGGCTTTTGGGTACTATTCTCACGCTCTGTCGAATGAGGGGAGATGAGCTTGCAGTGGGGTCACAATAACTCCCTTCTCCGCGTCTCCACTAGTTTTAGGAGGCAGCTGTCAGACTGATCCAATAGGATCAGAGGACAACTCTTACTGTATATCCAAGGTCTTCGATCCCAGAAAACAAACCTAAAATAAACGGTGCCTCGGCATGTGAGAACCTTGAATCATCCAGAGGGTACGAGGTATCTCCAAAAGTGAGCCCCACAATCAATCTGCGACATAAAGCACCCATAGGCATTCACGCCTAAGTATGATATTTTTGAAGGTCAGTGGGCTACATGAGTGTTTTTTTTTGTTTTGGTAAACAGGCTACATGAGGGTGAATCTGAAACAAGCAACTCTATATAACTAAGGTCCGAATTTTTGCAGATGACTGTGTAATTTACAGGGAAATAACTGGGAAACAAGACGCAGCTGCTCTCCAAACTGACTTAGATACTCTAAGTACATGGGCTAAGCGAAATAAAATCAACAATCAACAATAGTGAAAGTGAAAGTGAGGCGATTAGTTCAATATCCCTTGATATATAAAATAGATGGGAAACAGTGACCGAGGAGACAAACTGTAAATACCTAGGCATTTATTTTAACAGTAAGCTGGGGGCTGGTAAACTATACTACAAGGAAAGCGTGGAACACCTTGCACTTTGTCATGAGAACACTCAAGAAGGGGAATGCGAAATATAAAGAGATGGCATAAGCGACTAGGGTGGAATACGCTACAGACAAGAAGAGAAAGAGCTAGGCTACACATTTTCTACAGAGCTTTTGCAGGTCAAAAACCTTGGCAGGGAATCCGAGATAGAATGAAAGAATCGACTCGGAACGGGAGGAGAAGAGTGATCACCTGTTTAAATTACAAGCAAGGAACCAAAAAACAGACGTTGGAAAATACTCATTCCTAAATAGGACAATTAATGACTGGAAAATTTAGACTTAATCTAAGTTTAGAGTAGTGTAGTGAAGTGATCAGTGCTGCTAAATCTCTAAAAATATACTACAGAGAAATACATTTCCAGAGTTTGTTTTTCAGGCAAAAACAATATTATTCCTCTTTAAAAAGTTATCTACTAATAATATGATTCCACACTTATTTATTTATATTGAATATAATTATACATTCAATTATAGGTTAAATATGGTCCTTACGACCAGATTATTAATTATTGTTTAAGCTCTATGTTTCTGCCACCGGGCATCTTCCCATTTGTAGATTTAATAAATACATACATACAAATCCCCTTTAATAGCATAGGAAGGGATTTGAAAAGGGTGGTATGTGGAAGGTAGAGCAAGAATTACTAGGGTCCACGGGCTATAGTTTAAGGATCCTACCCTTCTTCCTGCACGGCACTACAACCCTGTGTGGGTCTTGGCCTCCTTCACAATACTCCTCCATGCCTCTCTATCCCTGACCTTTTCTCACCATTATCTCACTTTCATAATCTTCAGATCCTCTATCACATCCTCCACCCATCTCGTTCTTGGTCTTCCTTTCTTCCTCGCCGAATATAGTTTAGCTCTGAATACTTTTGACGGTGTTATGTTTGTGTCCATATGATTTCTTGCAGCCTTAAAGATTTTATGTATCTTATTATATCTTTTCCCTTTATAATTTGGTTAATATCTTCATTGTATCGAATTCTCCATGTTCCATGACAGGTTCACATATTCTTATTATTATCTTTCGTTCAAATTTCCCTAGAGCATTTTTTTGTCAATTTCCAGGATTTGGCCCCATATGTTACCACTGGTCTTATTAGTGTTTCATATATCTGTATTTTATCATTCCTGAGTAATATTTTGTTTTTTTAACAGTTTTGAGTTTGTAAAGTATGCTTTATTTCCTGCTTGGATTCGGTCTTTTATTGGGATACTTATCTTAGACTCATTGTCAATAGTGTTTCCTAGATATCTAAACTTTGCTACTCCATCAAATTTTTTCTCTCCAATTTGCATATCCTGTAACGTTCATTTTGCTTTTGAAGTCGGTATAACCATATATTTTGTTTTCCTTTTATTCACTTTAAGCCCCATTCTTTCTGCATTTTCCTCTAATTCTTCATTATTTATTGTTTAGATCTAGCTTCAATGGCGATGTCGTCCGCATATGCGCATATCTGGCTCATATTATTGAAAATTGTGCATCTTTGGTCCAGTCATTTATTGCATGGTGTAGTGCCAATATAAATAGTGTGGTAGACAGCCCATCTCCTTGTTTCACCTCTTTATTAAAATGAAAGCTCTCAGTAAGTCTGTAATCAATTTTAACTTTCACCTTAGTGTTTGTCATAGTTAACTTTCGCCTTAGTGTTTGTCATGGTCATCATTATCAAACTGACTAACTTCCGTGGGATTCCCATTATGTGCACGGCTTTGTATAGTTGCCTTTTATTAATACTGTCAAACGGTTGTTGAAGATGTATATGTATACCTAGTCCAAATTTATAATCCTTTACCAGTATTTGTCTTATACTGAACAGATGATCATTTTAAGTAAGATAGTAACGGAAAAAAGGGAAAATGTTAGCAAGGAGTGTACGCTTGCCAACAAATCTCTTCGTGAAGGGAAAATTTGATAAATCAACCAACCGTATGCAAAATAAATATAAGAAAGAAAACGTTAAAGGTGTTAAGATTTTTCTTAAATTTATTTTAATTTTATTGCATTAGTGGTAATTACAGAACATTCTATCCCGTTGTGCCCTGGGGGTGGGGCAAAACGGGAAATTTTAGTATCTTTTTAAAAATTCATCAAAAATATAAACACGTTGTTTTAAGTTATATTGATATTATATTAGGTAAGTAATGAAATAAACTAATGTTTTATACTTTTATAAAGTGATTTTTCGTATCCATAATTTTACAAAGTTGCTAAACAATTAGTGTCCCTTCCTCCCCGATTTCTCCTACATAATAGCCAATAAGGACAAACAAGTTTTATATTTAATAGTTAAATTCCCTTTTAATTTAATAGACCGAAAATTACTAAGACAAAATTTTTCCTCTCTTTTAATTTGGGAATTTATTAATTTAGTGTAAATAGTAGTTCAAACTGATGAGTCTTTAATTTTTTGATAAAATTTTCTTCTGAGATTGTTTATTTTTTATTGAGTTTATTGTTTAAACTATGATTTTTATGTAATATTTTTCAAAACAATTTAATATGATGGAAAGTAATTATAAATAAAACTTAAAATTCATGTTTATGTAAGCTATAAAAACTTTACTTAGTTGGTTTCATTACATATTTATTTTTCTGAAGTTATATCATTTAACGGCCCAAATTGGGAGTTTGATAAAATTATAACAATTCAACGGCAATAGACTTCTTAACTCATAAGAATAATGTTTCCAAAATGAACGTTATCCAAGAATATTTCTGTGATGTGTGAAACAAATGTATTTAAAAATATGTACTGTGAAAAAATATTTCGTTTTCAGTAGTGATTGTGGTATAAACTGACTTTAAAACTGATTAAGACAATATGAAAAGTTGTAAAATACAGGGAGAGAAGTATTATGCTGAAAATTCAGTAGTTGGAGGTCGAAAGTTAAAAGGCGTAAACAGTTTCTGAGGAGGGGATTCCTTTAATCATTGCGAGACAAACATACCTGGAATTCCTGAGGCCGAGATTGGCGAATACCACGTGGCCCGCACGGGAGGGCTGAACAATCGACATAATTGCCACATTAAGTGAGGAGGGTGTCCGCCGATCGGAGACGAAGACGCCCGCTCCTGATTAGCAATTTGAGTTATTGCAGTAGCAAGGAAAGGGGGGCGGGGGAGGGGGCTTGTTGATAACGACTAAAAGGAATCTCCTTTGCAATTACCTAGGTATGCAATTAACCTTTGAGGAAGCCTCACACTGGAACATTTCGAGTGGACTCTAAGAGGATGGAGAGCAAGTTATTGCCAACTGAATAATATTACGATTATGGAAATTTCGTAGCCGTCCCACATCAACTTCGACTACAAAATTTCGCTTACCCTTGAAAATTATCAAATTAATAAAACAAATGAAGTTTAGGATATTATTCTTCAAACGACTCGTCAGAATATTCCTATTTTAATTCATTTTCAATTTATATTCGCAATTAAATAATTTTCTTTAATTTTATAATATCAGGAATTTAATTGTATGCTGGGGGTAATTTCTTTATTATAGAGCATTACAAGGAATCATCACTGTGAAAATGTGGGAATTAAAAGTTTAAGAGGACAACGCGTATAACGGATAAAGAGTGAGCTATATAAAATGTTTCTTGAAATTTGTAATGTTTTATTCATATTCATGCAAAAAATAATAGGCCATTATAATGAATAATCGGCGGAGATAAGTAGCTGAAGTGTTAGTGATCGTTCGGCACTCACAAAGTCATACGTCCAGTAACATTGTGTACAAAAATTTTACTTTGAATATAAAGACGCGGAAATGGCTGCATTGTAGCGTGTTATATTATCTGAATAACTAAGTTTAGTTTTATTAATGAGATCAGTAAGGTTTACATACGACAGTATTATTGGGGAAATTTAAACAGATTTTACGGATATAACATGATATACCCAATGAATAAACCAGGGATGATCAACCTTTAACATACGGAGCTCGAATTTGTTAACATACGTGTATCGTTGCGTTATATGACTCGATAACATAGTATAGCGTCATACGTTATGGTTAGGGATTGGTAAATAGATATGAAGATGCCGACCTCGTGTGGTCTAGTGGCTAGCGTCGCTGCCTCACAAGCCAAAGGCATGGGCTTGGATGTTTGTGCCATCATGGTTATGGAGACTGGAATTAAATCTGCTGACAACGTATCACTCCAAATTCGGAATGTGTCATGTAAGATTACAGTCCGGAGTCGACCTGGTAAGCCAAGGCCCTGAATTGGCCGCAGAGCCAAGCAAGAAGAAGAAGTGTTGTAGAAAGTAGAGACAGGCACATCAGATCTGAAAGGATACGTTAGGAGAAACCAGTCAGCCTTAGAACTTTGGAAGAAGGAGAGAAGGTTCAAAGCATGCAAGGAAGAGGCCCAGCAGCAAAAATGCTATGAGAATATAGTATATAGTAACTATACGAACCATCACAATTACTTTACTTTTCCCCGAATTTCAGATGTAAGCCGTCAGTTTTATAACGCCACAGTATAAATCATTATCTACAACTATTATTACTAGGATATTGTAAGTTCACAATTCCTTACGAAAAAGGTTTAAATTTCGTTATTATGTAGTGTAACAACTAAACTCATTATTTTTTCTGTTAGATCAGTTCTTTTTAAGTATTTGTTATTCATATAGTAGATACGAGGATAGAATATGCTTGGAGGACGAAAAGGAATAACTTTGACGCAGTTAAATTAATTAATTTACGCCAGTTTCTTGAAGCACAAATTTACAAAACTCAAGAATGACGTTCCTGTACATGATGCTCGTTTGGTTGTAGAAAATTCTGGACTACAGTTTTTGGCGCGATCGTCTTGGAACTTGGAATTGTCTCTTCTTTCTCTTTGCCAGAAGAACTGTTATTAAATTCTTCTATTTCTGACTTTTGGACATTTATTGTATTTATCTATAATATTATTTGTAATACATGTGTAACGGTACAATACTTTCTAACAATGTAAAGGATTTCTGTTCCGACAAACAAACAGACTCAAGGATGCATTGCGCCACTTTTAATCGTCCAAAGCGCCACGTCTGGAATAAACAGAAATATAATCTTAAACGTATTGTTATAAAAATATAAAGATTGAATTCAAATTCTTTGCCTTATAGCTGAGCTTCAATTGAAAGATTTTTTTTTGCTCTTCTGCGAATAGAAATTACTAATGCGATGTTGAAAATACGATATTAGTGTAAAATATACGCTACAATTTAGATGCCGAAGTATTGTTTACAAAGTACGCTCAGCCATGAACGATATCAAGTTGAATTAATTGTTTTGATAATGGAAGAAACTCGACCTACCGCTTAGGATCTTTGATCAATTTACACATCCTTTCCATTGTAAACGGTTGCCCTACAAATTAGGCTGTGGAGAGTGTGATTAAGTAAACTGTAGGTGATCATGTGTATGCAAGCGAAGAAGGGAGCTTGCTAAACATAATGAGAATGAATCAAAAAGCATTTAGCATAATACTTAATGAATTTAGGATGTGTCATAATAGAAATTATAAGATCTGAATGTATTGATAATCGATGAAATAATATTATTTAGAAGAAGAGTTGATAAAGAAAATTTAATTCCTCTTAAGAAGTTAAAAATAAACATTCTTAATATTTTTAACAGTTCTATACCATGATTTGTGTTAGCAAAAATATTGAGTTCTTTTATCAAATTGAATTTAAAATAATAAGCATATTTTGTATTGCTAATTAGCCAAATTTCGGAGGAATGAATCACCCACTTTTAATAGCAACTCCGTTAAGCAATAATTAGAAATACAAAGAATATTTTATACTTCTCCTTAACTGAACAGCATTTCTCGTTTCAGAATTATATTTCTTTAAACATCCTTCCGCCTCGGAAAGCCGATTCTTAACAATGCAGATGTCACCAGACTTGAAATTTCGAATTGTATTTGGGAAATAAAAGAACAACATCAACAATGTGATGTTAATAATAGAGGTATTCTTGTTATTATTCCACGGTGTGTAGAGACTACCTTAATTTTCCGGTTCACTGTAAAAAGTAATGTAAGCCTGCGGTCATGAATAGAAGGAAAATGATCCGCGTACTTCAGCGTGCTTCGAATAAAACACGGGAAATTCAGTCTTTCAATAGATATAATGTAAAAGCAAAAGCATAACAATAATTATAAATAATATAAAGAAATTAATTTCGTTCACTTCCTGTCTATAAATTTTTATAGATGTTACGATATTAAAAAGCTACAATAACATTATTAATTTTATATATGTATATATACAGTCAAAAAACTATATTAATATGCAATATTTAAATTAATCCGACATTTATAATGAAAAAGAAACTTTAAACAGCCAATACGTCAGAAGGATCATAATTAAGTTTCTTTACATTTTGTTTCTATACTTAACGCTTTGACAATGACTTTAGTTATAGAAAGTATCACGAAAATCTGGGAATTCCAAGTATTTGGTTTTAACAAACATTCTCTTGTCTTAAATGCCGTTTAAATTCACTTTAAACTCAACTACCAGTATCTGTGGTCAAGTGGTTAGTGTCACTGCCTCGTACCACAGAGGTCAGGTCCCGGGTTCGATTCTTGGTTAGGGCTTGGGTGGTGTAAGTCTTTGTTCCCAAATACAGTAACCTTTGCAATTTAGATAAGATCCTCAAAATGAACCTTAGCTGTCGATGCGACTTAAAATAAAACTAAACAAATTGTTCAACTAAACCTACTTTTCATTTAATAATTATTATCATCACCAAATTAGTTGACTTACAATTGTAAATCCTCAATCCCCATTTTTTCTGAGTTTGTGATGATGAGTTTCGAATCCTTATTTAACTCATTATTATGTTTTGAACCAAAAACCTACTACTGATATGGTTGTTATGGTAAAGCACAACTACCTGCGGAATTTGGCAGCACGAAATCAAAGGCAAGCGGCGTGAGGAAAGTTGTAGGTAATAGACAAGAGTAAAAATTTTCTGACACGTTACCAGCTTCGGGTTGTGAGCGAATATGTTTTTTTTAAACGTCGGTAGAGTGGAGTAAATGTCTCCTCCCAGAGAGAACAGATAATAATTTTATTCGACTGGATCGGGCCCCGCCACAGACCTAAACAAATTAATGAAATGGGAACATATCATTAAAAACCAAGAAAAGTGGGTTCTAGAAGTTGAATTTTAATTGGAATCTGCAAGATTGAACATTTAAAGTGGACAATATGAAATCGAAGAGTGTCCTGGCTGTGGATATTTCAATAACGGGAGAAAGGCGTCCTCGAGTATTGGGCACCATGGTGTTTCATTATTGTCCAACGCGGAAGGTCGGATGGGTCCAGCGAAAAGTTCCAGGCCAAGCTGAGAAGAAAGGGTTATTACACTGTAACCTTTTGCCGATTTCCTGGTACTTCCAATTCCGAGTAGGATTTGTGTTTGTGTTCTGCTCCATAGGAATGCCCATTTAGACGACCCTTATTATAGACCTTAAGTATCTAGTTAGTAAGAAATTTAATGTATGTAAATATTGTAAAATATGTTATTTATCGTAAAAGTCCGGCTATACTGATTAAAATTTATCCTATTATTGCATATTACGATGAATAAATGTTAAATTTATTATTATCCACAGTTTTATAATATTGTTTATTTGAAAATAGAATATACCCCTCATTTATTTCATGGTGATGACCTTTATTGCATTATCCGAAAAGTTAAGTTTGATAATGTCGTTAATATTTTCGATATATCACCAAAATTTAAGTTTTGCTTACGAAATCGGACTTCATCACTCTACAAACATTTTATAATAACTGTTTCAAATAAAAATTTGTAACTAACTGGTATATAAATTCAACATATTCAAGAACAGTCCTTAATTATATCTGGTACATAAGGCTATAAAGTAGTCATGAATATCACAGTGAAATCTAAGTCAAGTTACTGATAATGTTATAAAAAATTACACATAAAATTTATTAGTAAACATTTTTGGGTAATTTAATTACTGAAACAACAAATTACCCGTTGAAAAGGTCAACGGCGGAATACAATAAAATACTCATACAATAATTTACCAATTGGAAAGGCTAATATCCATAAATGAGTTTTTTAGTTTTATCAAATACACAATATAAATTAACTGACATATTTAACAATTACGGTGTTGCTTTAGTTTTTAAATTTTGAAAAGTAAATATGTAAGTTAAAATTAACATTCCGGACAGAAGTCATGTTATATTAAACCAAATGTTTACACTGTAATGAACTTTATATAATTGGTCAAAACTTTTGCCTTAAACAGGGGTAAAAGTACATGAAAACAACATCATATGTGATGCTCAAAAGTATATAGTTCCTCTTAGCACATTTATCTTTAAAAACATAATTTTTGTTGGGAAAATGTTAACGTATTAGACGAGTAAACAATTATTTCAAGACTAACGGGTGAAATATCATATAACCGTTGCGATCCAAATGCATTAAATATAAAAAAATTACACGAACGTTTTGAACATAATTTACGTTCATAGTCATTTAATTTTGTCACTTCACATTTTTTACAACTGACATTGTTAAATAACATTTCAGCCATAACTATTAGTCATCGCCGTCCTGGAAGCAAAATTTGCCCTTCGTGGACCTGCAATGGTTTAATTAATATGCCTTTGCATCCTTTAAAAATACAAGCCTTAATTATTTATATCTGTATGATGAAATTCAAAACGTATAAATTACGATGTAACCAAATAGTGACAATTTAAATTTATAATTTGTTGAAGAAATTGTTTAAACTTTAGTTGCCTTAAAAGAAACTTAGTTTCTTGTGTCTTTACCTAAAGAAGTTTCACAATTGTTGTACATAATTTGTTGGATAATATAAAAAGTAATATAAAAAATGAAGTATTGACTGTGGAGAACATTAACATTACTTTTTGTTGCTATTTAAAATTTACGGAAAAGAAAAGACTTGCACAGTATCAGTCTAAGAACTGAAAACTGCAACAATAATTTACAATTGCTTATATAGAAAATAGTAAGTACTGATTGTACCGGCTATTTAAAAACTAGATAATTTCCCATAGTATGTGTTTATGGTCGTAATTTGTATCTTGAAATTACGTCGTATTTTAACATTCTGTTTACTGTAACTATAAAATAGATAAAATAAATATAAATACATGAACCAAAGTATACGAAAACAGGGCAGAAAGAAAAGAAAATTCGATACAAGTAACCAAGAAACATACCGTTCTATTACCCCAATTAAACTATATATTTTTAAAACTAGTAATGGTGTCTTACTGTTCTCTGCACCTTTTCCCCTGCACTTCACTTTACTGCACAGTAATTACTAAAGTATTATAATTAATATATATAGGAATATTCCCTTTTTAAAATATTACTTCAGTTTTACTTCACTTCACTCAATTTTCGTAATACTAACCATATTATTATTCTTATATTAATCGCTATCAAGACTAATTAATGTTTTTAATTGTTTTCAGTCTTTGGGCAGGGCCCTAGCATATTAGCAGGTAGACTATTCCAGTCCCGAATATTTATATTTAGTAATGAAAATTTTCTTATAACAGTTCTCTGCTTCTTTGTATAATCTTGCACGATTGATTACTTTTAGAAAAGTAAGTAGGAGGTAAAAGAAAACCTTTCATATTTCTCCAGGCCTTCAAGGTCAAATTGTCTTCCATTTGAAAAGACCTTAACCTCCTTTGTTTCTCCAACTTCGATTATTTCTATATTTTCATTAATCTAGATACTTTGGTTTTATGCACTTTTCTTCAAAAATGTTGCACTAGGAATCAAAAATATTTGATATTGCGAAATCTACGAAACAGGAAGAATACTATAAGATTTTAGTAAAAACATAATTAAACCCATACCGAATTAGACTGGGTTGTTAGATGCGAATAGTACAGAACAATTAGTTTATTACCTCGTGCAAGCAAAATATTAACTAAAACTGTATATAGGAGAATGGAACGTCGAATAGAATGCAACTTAGGAGAAGATCAGTTTGGTTTTAGCAATATTGGCTTTTCGACTAAATTTAGAAGACAGGATAAGAAAAAACCGGCCTACGATTAGGGCATTTGTAGATTTAGAATAAGCGTTAAATAATTTGAACTGTAACACACTATTAAGGATTTTGAATATTACAGGAATAAAAGGAGTCTTATACATAACCTTTACAGAAGGCAGTCAGCAGAAATTAGAGTTGAAGATGAAGAAAATAAAGCGGAAATTAAAAAAGGAGTAAGCAAGGATGCAGTCTGTCGCACACGCTGTCTAAATTATGTATAGAACGGGTGATGAAGAAAGTCATAACGGAATATGGAAAAGGAATCTTACTGCGAGAAGAAGAAATAAAAACCCTACGCTTTTCCGATGATGTTGTAGTGTAGAAGACGACATGGAAACCAAAATAAAAGACATGATATGAGGATTAATAGAAGGAAAACCAAGGTAGCATGAGAAAAAGTCCATCAACAAAGAATTTTAGATTGGGAAGGGATATTTTGAAGGAAGTTAAGGAATTCTACTACTTGGGAAGTATAATACCAGGGATGGTAGAAATATGGAAGACATAAAGAGTAGGATAGCATTGGCAAGGAAGGCTTTCGAAGAAAAGATGAATGTACTTACGGCTAATATAAGTGTGAATATTTTGAAATCGTTACTAAGGGTGCGAAAAGTAGACGATACGAGTTACGGAAAGGAAAATAATACAAACCATTGAAATATGGTGCTATAGGAAAATGCTGAAAATCAAATGGGTGGGTAGAGTAACTAACCAGAAAGTCTAAACACAATAGGAAAAGAGCGAACAACATGGATGACGTTAATCAAGAGAAGGGATAGATTATTGGCCACGTTTTAAGACATGTGTCTTGTAAAATTATCATTAGAGGGAAGTGTGTGGGTTAAAAACAGAAGTGGGAGATTAAGGATGGAATACGCTAAGGATATTAGGGCGGATGTAAATGTATTAGTTATGCGGAAATGGAAAGGCTTGGACAATGTTGCATCATACCATTCTTAGGACTGATACCACTACACCAACTTTGTAAGTTTGTAGAATTTAAAAACAAACGAGTCATTCTTATAACAGATTATTAATTTTTATATTTTATACATATATATGTATATATCAGATTTTGTTGGATTTAGAACGTGTTTATAAAATTAATATAATTCATTTATAGACTGATGATTATTGGAGTACTAGCGGAAGCTTGTCTTTTCAAAATTATAAAATAATTTAAAAATATAATAATTGGCATTATTATTAAATAATACTGATAAACAGTATTACGAATAATATTCAAAAACACTTTATGCCCTTTTACAACATTCTTACCAAATTACTGTGGTTTAAGTTTATACACTTTCTTGTTCCTTCCATTCGACTCCATAACGAATTATGGTGTAAGAGTTGTCACCATCTGTCGCTATGTCGAACTATTCAATTAAAATCTAGAACGACTATTATTCTTGTCAGTGGAAAAAACTGACTTCATCGTAATACAAGTCGCATATTTTTCGAAAGACCAAATACATGGCAATTTTAGGGAGCCGATTCCATAATTCATTTTAACGAACGCCGATTCCCTGCTGCTGCCCGATCGGTCGAGTGGAAAATATACAAAAGAATTGTCTACCTACGGATACGCGTCCTGTAAGCCTAGTTGGAAGTGATCACAAAGCTCCCCTCTATACGAGGAAAGTTTCGTCCTGAGAGGAACGAATGAAGCGAAAGCAGCTTTTGTCTTAGGGCTGTCCGTATCGGACCTCACCCCATCTGCTGGACGTCCGCAAGTCAATCTAAATGCTCGGTTCATATCTGCAAAAACAAAAAGAGACAGCCCACCACAATCATTCATTTCAGAGAATTTATTTAGTATCGTACAATAAAATACAGCAAATTCATTTTAACTAATACACGCCTCACGAAAACTGGAATTACAGACACTGAATAACATATATCATACATTTCCAATAAATAAAAAGACAGCCAATAAGTCAGCATATAAATTTATCACTATTTATTCAAAAGCGACGTATCGTCTCCTTTTCCAGAATTCTTCAGGAGTACTACAAACATATTACAAGAAATTAAATATTGGTTATACGTTAAATTTTGTTTGTATAATTTAATTATATGTATATATTCATGGTTAAAAATTTAATAATTAAGCAATTCATCATATTCACTCCTTGATTCCCTATCTGAAAATATTATTGAATGTATATGTGAATAATTTAGTGTCGCGGACCATATCCAGCTCCTGACGGTTACGGCCGAAATGATGTAGTAACAATGGGTGCTTTTGGCAATTAAATTTTAACAATGGAGAATATGAAAGTCAACAATAGATTATCTAAATTATTTTAAAATTATTCATTTCATTTTTAAAATTGATTGCATGAGGGTTGCACCTTATATTTAACATTTCACTAATAATTCTCGAGAAGTAATTATTTTCTTTGTCTAAAACTTCAACATTTTGCCGATCGAAATTGTGATTACTAATAGTTATGTGTTTTGGCACAACTGTGTCCTGTAGAATGTCTAATTTGATGTTATTTTTATCTTCTTTAATGAGACTTTTTAAAGCTCTTTTGGTTTGTCCGATATACAATGCATTAAAATCCAAACAATTATTTTTGTAGATAACATTTTGTCTTTCCAGAAGGTTAATTTTTTCTTTAACATTTTGAACGAAATTTAAATTATTTATGGATTTGAAAACGACATCTACACCGTAATTATGAAACAAGTCAATTAGTTTATATTGTATGCTAGCTATATAAGGTAAAATTATGAAATTCATTTTTCTGTTATTAATCTTTTCAACCGATAAATTATTATCGGAATATCTTATTTTATTCATTTGACATGTTTGTTGATGAAATTGATTGGGTAAGACTTTAGTAACAGAACATTGGTAACTTTATTTAGATTTTAACTGTGGTATTTGTGATGTGACAACTTGACAGCCTTATCTACCAGATTATAAACCGTGGCTTTCTTTTGAGTAATGGGGTGATTGGACTTATAATTTAGAATTCTTCCTGAATACGTAGATTTTTGACATCAATTGGTTCTAATTATTTTATTTAAAACCTTTATCAGAACATCAAGAAAATTTGTAGAGTTATTTTGTTATTTCATAAATAAAATTTAAATTTTGATGATAACTCTTGAAATTTTGGATTAAATTGTCTAATTTAGTTATTTAATGATGCAAAAAATACAATTAACGTATTTGAAGTATATTAATGGTTTAAAATCTAATAATGAGATACATAAGGCTTCCAAATCTCTCATCAAAATCTCTGCAAATAAAGAGGACCAAGGATTTCCCATTAGAAATCCACTTATTTGGTGATAATAAGAATTATTAAATGAAAAACAAGAAGAGTTCAAAATTAAATTGAGTAAAACTAGCATATCAGACAAAGAAATACTAGTAAGAACTGAAAAATTATTTTTCCATCATTTTTTGAAAATTTTTATAATTAATTCATTAGGTAATGAGTTAAACAGGGAAACAACATATAAAGAAACTAAAATATGGTCATCCGGTACATTTAATTTTGCAAGTTCTCTAATAACTGTGACAAATAATTGACATAATAAAGTACTCCACAATTTAAGCCTTTTTTTAAAAAAGTCAGAAAACTATGTTGTTGTTCTGCATTATTTCTCTCCATATTGAGAATTCTAGAGTACAGAATTCAGCAAAATTCTATTACATTGGCTATGTGGCCGGAGTGTCTGGGTGTTTATTTGAATTAGTCCAGAATACGAATTAATTCGGCAATAATACCCTAAGTAAGGCCTAGAGCAGAATCCACAAATAGAGCCAGAAATTTGACTCTATCATTAATTATTGAATCTTAGATATTCCTAACTCAAAAAGATGTTATCCGAATAAGCATAACCCAATAAAATAAAACAATACATAACCTAAACAATGGCAAAAATGGATGGTATTAAACTATATAATAGAAATAATGTTCTACGTATGTTTTTTATTAAAACGAAATAATCAAACAGCTGTTTGTAAAAGTAATTTTAAATAACGTCGCTTCAGTACGATTTTCTCTTTTAATCAGATTGTTTGTATTGTTTTCCTGCAGTAACACTACAGCTTATTACAAGTTTATTCTTCAAAACCCATTGCTTTTATTGTGCAATTTAATTTAATAATAAAATATATCCATAAGGGTAACAACAATATGTTTTGTTATAAATGAAGAAAAGAAAAAATCAGATCTTAAGTCTATGTAGATTTCCTTCTTTCTTATAAGAATTAAAATACGAATATGTACTGAATCCTCCTGTAATGTAGTGGCTAGCGTCACTGCCTCGCTCTACAGAGAGCCCCGGTTCAAATCCGGCGTTTGTGTTGTTTGCCAAACCATAGTATGCCACCCTTTCATTGATATAAGCTCCCCTAATCTTGCAGTTGATGCGACTAGAAAACAGAAAAAAAAATTAGAATTATTTTTAATGTGTCTGTTATAAATGATCTTGCTAATGCAATATAAGATTACATATATTTAATTTCAATAGATCCTCATGAGAGAGTCAGGCCAGGCCAGCCATGGGTAGGTTTCTTTGTCTGCATGCTCCCAAGCCTGATAAGTTTATATCTCACTCGTGGCCATGGAGTAGCCAATCTTTGATTGGTAATGACAAAGCCGCTATGAACCCATGCAAGGAATTCTGTGTGTATTGTATTTGATTCTTACTCATCGTGTTCGAAATTCATAGCAGGTCATTTAATGTAACAGCACTGAAAAAGAAAAACGGGCCATAAGGAAGGAATACGTTTTCGGTGACCTCATGGAAGTAATAATAAATGGTCGATTGATTCAGCCAAGTTTACATTTACTTCGTACATGAGTCATGCACCTGAGAAAGTGCAATATCATTTAAGTGCACGTAATTCAAGCGATTTCAAACACATTCTCGGATTAGTACCCCGAAACCTGCTTATGGAGTATTAGGACGGATATTTAGCCTACGTGTAATAATCTATTATAAAACGATTACTTTTATCTGGTTAGTGATTTACAAATTTGGGTGGAACTGAAATTATAAGCGAACACATGTTGAGAGTCCTGTATCTTAAATAACAATGATGTCTCCCATAAATCCCGTGACCTTCATCAAAACTCCTGCTGCAACAATAGATGAAGATAGAATGCTCGCCCTCACACTCCCCCCTTCCCCACTCTCTCTTCCACTCCCATGCTGAAAAATAACGCTTATAATAAGACAGTAAGTTGTACCTTCCAAATTTCACGACGATCGGATGATAGCAATGTCTTATAAAACTTATAACACGCAGTTTTTACACCAGCTTTTGCGCGGAAATTCAGTGAGTTTATTAATATTTATATTAATATCTTCTGAACCCTACAAGATATCAAAATGAAATATCCACGGCAATTTAACCTGAAATTCATGTTTCAATCCCTAAAATTGTCATTGAAATCCGTCGAACCGTTTCAGAGCCTATTAGAGACAAACTTCCAAACAGACTGACACTTCAATTTTATTTATTGGTAAAGAATGATATTTCATCTTCAAGTCTGATATTTATAAGTACTTATATTGAGTTTAATGTATACAACTTCAGCTAAACGAAGTTTCGTTATAATAAGATTATGGTGCAAACAATTGTAAGATATTTAGGATGAATATGACTTGACTTTTATATAATTGTAATTGGCAATTCGTCTGGCGTCTAAGTATGATTAATATTTTTATCAATATTCTCTTAATTAACTGGATTATTTTACATGTATATATATGTTTAGTATAAATGTAAATTGTAATGTTTAATATAAATTTCTTTCGGTTAAGAGAGTTTATTGTTCCATTTTCAACCCTTTATTTTCGATAGTAAATTTTGTAGTTGACTGTGCTATGATTTCAGCTATCAGTTTCCATCCGGATTGTGATTGGTTTCTATTGACCGGTAGACTTGTGGAGTGGCCGAGGGTATTTATGGCGTGCAACCCTTACGGGTAATGAGCAGGTGACCTGTCAAACACCGCTGTGAACCTCCCTAAATCAGTGCGCGCTTTGAGGCCTACATGCAGGGGGTACTTCAGATCCATTGTCAGGGCAATCATCAGTCGGTCGCCGGGTCTCCACTTTCATATGCACAATTTATTACAGATTAATGGGTATAAAATAAAGAATAACTCTTTAACGCTGTAAATAAGGAAGTAAATTGTTTCAATTAAAAAAATTGTTCTCAAAATGTTTTGAAGTAAACAAAATAATATTTTGTACCTCTGATTTCAATTATTCCACTTTTATTAATAGCCATTGTTGAACATTATTCATAATTGAAAACTAATTTAACATAAATTATTTTAACAATCCAACAACTTATCGGTACATGTTTAAACTCGTTCTAAGGTTTCGAACTGGCTGAAACGTTCGTCTGAAGTTAGTCGCAGGTTGGAGAAGGTATATACAAAACCATTTTGTTCCATTAAAATCAAATGTTATTATTAATATATTTTTGCGATTTGAAAAGTATGTACATGGTCGTTAAATGTATATGATATTAATAGTTTAATATCCAGATTGTCATTCATTAAATATTTCACAACTTTTGAGTGCTGTGACTGAAAACTTAGTGTTGATTATAACCTCCATTCCATTTTCCTTACAATTACTAATAATATTAATCATCAGACCTCTGGTCTATCTATTGGCAGAAATTTTTCATGAGAGAATTAGAAAATTCTGCTATTGAAAAACTTAATTTTACGCTCATAGCTTATTATAGGCGACTATATGGCATTCATTGTGGCATTTTGGATGGTTTAATGAATGGTTTAACCAATTAAATGTCATGAGATGTCTATTTTAGGGCATAATTATAATTCATCTTTCAATTGGTTTCAAAATCCAGTTATCCTGGCAGCGTTTTGAGCTTATTATGTAATCTTCCAATTAATTAAAAAAAGATATAGGTTTCTAATTTTGTTGACTTGCTTTGTTATTATCTAATAGCTCACAACATTATGACTACCTTCAAATTCTATTCATTTGTGATAATTTTTATCACATTGGTTTTATTATAAAATCCAGTAATATTAGAAATAATTAACAAACTACTTTAAATAGATGCATTGTATTATATTTCTTATCTGGACGAAGAGGTTCGACTGAAAAGACAATCACAATACGATCGATTCAGCAAAGCGGCCGAACTCGCAGTTGTCATGACCGGGAAAAGTGAAAGAGATGAGAATGGATAGGATATTACGATTTCCATAGTTTTTTCGATATAAAAAAATGCTAAAGTACTTAAATCTAAATTAGATGACGTTTTACTTCATACTGATGACACAATGCTGAATTATGATGTAACTTCATTATACACAAATACAAAATAAGTCTTGCTATTAAATTAATTTCCGAAACCTGGTCTAGTATTGAACCATGCACAAATATAAAAAGCAAAGCTATCTATGTCGAAGGCCTCAAATAATTATTGGAGAACAGTTACTTTACGTGGCAGAAAATTTTTGGCCTATCTATGGAAGGTTGCCTAAGTGTAAGTGTGGCAGAAATATTGATGAATCAGTCTGGAAAAATGTATCGAAAGATCAACGGTCAAAATTAAATTTATAGTTAATTTCATCTACGATTTAATTGCAATTCTCAATAAAAAGGAACAACTAACGTTTCTCGATAAACTGAACTCTATGAATACTAGAAACTCATTTACTATAGAACGGAAAATTAACCAACAAATTAACTTCCTTGATATGACAATTACAAATATAAATGGTAAACTAAATACGGCTTTGATATTATAAACCGAATGCAGTGAATTCCATTTTAAATTATTATTCTAATCATCCATGACGCATGATTTTAAATATAGCAAATAATATTATAAGTAAAGGAATTGATATTACTGATATTAAATATTTTAATGATATTAAAATTAAAATAATGACCATATTAGAAAATAATTTTTCCCCCACAAATGTTATTAATCGACTGTGGACAGTTAATGTAAATAAGTAATATGACACTAATAATACTAAATTGTGAGAATAATATTATAGCAACAGACAATAATTACAAACTAACAAACCAGTATAATGAAATATTTTCCACCTATCTGCAAGGAAAATAATACAAATGCGAATACCATTTGAAAGAAATAACTGAGAATGTAACCGCCAAGCTCCTTAATAACACATACAAACATAAATTTATTAGTTTAACATACATTAAAGATGTGACATAAAATTATGAAGGTTAACCAAAAGTATGAAATTAATGACTTCCGTCTCACCATGAAACCGGTAAACAACATTAAAACATTTTTGACTCAGCTAAAAGACAATATTGACTATCACAACTGACAAACATAGTTTATAAGATTCATTATAAGAATTGCAATAAGTGTTACATATAACATATAGTGTCACAACAACTTAACTAAAGAACAGGGTGTATCACCATCAAGTAACCTCAAAGCCTAAATCAAAGACTAACACAGGCCTGTCTGTCCATAAAAAAACGACAAACCATATGTTTTTATTTGATGACATTAGAATAAGATAAATATTCAACTCATAATTGCTGAATCAATTTATATTCATCTTAATAGAAATAACGATACGAACAACAGATATGAAGGCTCGGAAATAAAAACGCAATTTGCGGGTCATTAGTTTACTCGAACATAAATTACAGATATAAATTTACTAAATATTAGTATAACACATACAATGATTTATAATGTCAATATGTGGTACATAGAGATATCGATGTATCGAGAAGGTTGGCAGTGCTGTGTGTCGGAAAACAATCCTGCAATCAAGACAGTAACATGACGGTTTTCTAGGGTTTTCCCTGCATCTCTTTAGGTGAAACACCGGGTAGGATCCTTAAACCATAAACCATAGCCCGGGGGCCCAAGTTAACCCTTGGCTACCTTGCTCTACCTTCCGCATCCCCCTTTTTCAGTTCCCTTCCTATGCTATTAAAGGGGAGTAGCCTGTTTCAGGATCACCCGCATGTAGCCTGTTTCTCAAAAATAATCATAATAATTAATAAGTGTGTAAATACATTTTGTTAATGACGGGGCTCTGAGTTGCTGTTAAATTAAATTAAGGTATACAATGTTAATTTATTAATGTATATATATATATATATATGCATACATGAGAATATATATTCGTATATGTCTGTTTCTATTGTATGATGCTTTCAGCTTAAGGTGAATAAGGCAGAAGGTCTAAAGACTTTTAAATGTTGTAAATACAATAAATACATTTTATTGGACTTTTCTGGTTATTCGTCTGATTCAACTTCATCATACAGTCTATTTTATCGGCATATCTTTACAGTTTTTTCCGCTTAACACTTTTAATCGCTTTTTCCAAATCTAAAAATGCCATGAACTTTGGCCAGTTTTTTTCTTATCCTGTTTTATAAAAATAGATGCAGAGAGAATATTGCTTCTATTTTCCTACATTCTTCCTAGAACCAAACTCATCTCAAAACTCCCATCCTATTTGTCGTTCCATCCTCCTATATACTATTTTCGTTAATATTTTGCATACATGAGATACTGAACTAATTATCCTTTACTGTTCGCATCTATCAGGCCCAGTCTACTTCGGTATGAGTATAATTATATTTTTACTAAATTCTTATGGTATTCCTCCTGTTTTGTAGATTTCGGAAGCTTGGTAGGTTTCTCGTATGTTAAGAGTAAGTGGACCAATAACAGAACCTTTAAGTCCTCCAAACCTTGTTTAAGAAACTAGCTTTCCTGCTCGTCGTTGATGGGTTATCAATTATATTGGATAACTACAAAACAAACTTTCTTAGTTGCTTACAGTGAGCGTTATTTAATTATCATTTATTTTCAATTTTATAACAATGAATGTTAACAACACGAAGTTTGACAATTGATCTTATTGTTAAAATATTAGATATAATATTTATAGCATTACTGTATTCCTAGTTATATTGTTCTATTTCGTGTTTTCAGTTGGTCCTGTAACTTATCGTGGCACTGAATAAAAGTTGATTAGTGCTTGATTATCCAGTGGTGTCACTCACTGTTAGTTTGATCGTGATCGATCATCAATGTTGTGTTTTATTTTCCTCGGAAATCCCCATTCCTGACTTGAAATTTGTCAAATTATGTAGCCGAAGTCTATAATTTAAATAAATAGGAATACATATACTATGTAAATTGATTGACACTCGTACCGTCTAAGTCCAAGATTCATTTTGTCAAAATTAAGAACTCATTTTCATGTTTCGACCGACGCTAGGCAGTCGCAAAAATGTGAAATGAATGAGGATTCGAGGCACGTGTTTACTGTAGCGCTGGTAATTTGGCATTTTGAGTTTGTGCGGGACCCTGTCTGGGTGCTAGACCGTGACACGACCCCGCAGATTGCAGCTCCCCTCCCAGATCTCGACGTCGAGGCCAAAGCAAATCATCCCACACCACGAGGTATCAACTACAAGATTGCCACTTCGAATCTTCAAATTGAAGGCTTCGTTATTGGTCCTTGAAATTGAACACTGTTATGAGAGAATGATGTCCTCCCTGCGTAAAATCGTCGGGCCCCATATTTTCTAGTCCAGAGGGTTGGCGTCCAATTTGGGTAATCATTTCCGGCTGGTGATGGATAGTTCAATTAGCTTTGTTCCGATTGGGTTACGCCGCCAATAGAAGAATAATTTCAGAGTTGCTGGTCACATTTCATTTTAGAAAGGCCGCAGATTAAACTATTGCGTGGGAAACCGATACTGATTCTGAAAAATACGACTACTTCATTTGTTTCATAATACGATACATTCAGAATACAGGACCAATACCAAACAGATTCAAAAACAATAACTGGCACTAAATCAAAAACAACAATAAAGAAATGAATAACTTGGTCTAATACATACATGCCGTTTATTTACAGTATCTATAATCATTGAGACGTTTTATTTACAATAAACGGGAAATCTACTAGATAAACGTTAAGGATTCTTCTTCTCTGGTCCGTTCAACGTCCACTGTTTATTTAATCGTCATATTGTAGGTTTCGTGAGGTATAATTAAATTTATTTGTAATACGAGGGGCTTTAAATAATTAAATAGGCAAGCTGATCTAGAGACGAAATAGTGTATTTTTATTAAATGAGGTTTTTACTACTTATCAGCACAATAGCGAGGAATATTAACACCCTTGCCCAAACTTTGAACCATTTTACTTATGCCTAGTGCAAATAAGTCTTTATCTTGTTATTTTAACCAGTCTTCCATAAGTTATTTTCCTCTTTGATGGTGCTGAACTTTATCCACATAATGCCTTCTTGAGTGGTACTCAAATATGGACTGTACGGAATATGAGGTAGTATTTTCAAAACCAATTTTCTACGGTCTCTCGGGTCAGCTTGGCAGTGTGTGGGCGAGCATTGTCGTGGAACAACATCACACCTTTTATCTGAACTCCGCGACGTTTTTATATCATCTCTGGCTTTACTTTTTTCTTCAGAATGTCTCAGTAGGAACTGCTTATTGTAGTGTCGTTTTCTAGGCAACACCTCGGGCCTCACAAAAAGATCAACATGGTTTTTTCCGCTTTAGTTTTGAAATTTTTTGATCAGGTTATCTCGTGTGGTTCCATTCTATGCTTTGTCTTTTAACAAAATCATGAACCCGAGGTTTATTAAATGTTAAAACTGAAATAAAAGATTTATTTCTTTTTATAGCGTTCTTTCTCTTCTGTACACACTTTGAGTCTTGAGTTTTGTAGCATCAGTTCCTTCGGGGCCCAGCTTACACTTACTCTCCCGTCCTTGAGATTGTTAGTGATAACCTTATGAACTATTCCAACACTTACTGCATCTTCTTGTCACACGTTCGTAATCACGTATACGAGACGATGATTATCTATGAAGGAATCAACACTCAAAAAAGGAAAAAGGGACAACAATAATGATCAACTCATAACTTCTAATAAAAATCGACGAGGTTACATATCACCTAGATTAGAGGACCGGAAAGCACTCTCTAGTTAACGAATTGGCTAATTCACGATAGATAGATCACATAAGCACATTTCTTTTTTTCATAATAGTTTTTTCGAACTAGTTTGCTAAGAACACATCACTACCTACTAGTTTCATTTTAGTCAAGCTGATACCAGGGTTGCCATTATTATTGCGCGTCATAATCTACATTGGTAGGTTTCCCATTGCTACTTAACATAAATCAATAAGTTTCGAGGTTCTACGTTGGTAGCCTCTGTTCTTCTTGATTAAATTCTGGTGTAGATATTTCATCACTCAAATCTATGGTGGGTATTCGATATTGATATAATCGTTATATAAAACGAAAAAAAATAATTTAGAATTTTCGCAGGGCATGATGTTTATGAATTTTGGTAGTCAATGCTTTTTATCCAGTAATGCTATGAGGATCCTTTTGCTCAGTTATAACAGTGTTGAAAAGGAAGATAACTGCAGTTTGGAAAGGTAAAACAATACGTTTTGATTTAATTGATAGAAAATTTACGTTACAAACTAAACAGAACTTTAATGATTGAATCTCATTAGTGAACTTGATTCTGTTGCGCAAAGGAATACTCCCAATTTAATTCATTATTTAGTAATCAATATTTCTGCAATTAGAGGAAATTATATTCACGTACAGCTACAGATATGTGGTATGGCTGTGGTTTTTCCCGTCCTGGTCTGGCGCCGTAGTTTCGCGTTTAAAATCCCAAAATAACGCCTACAGGCAGAGCATGAGGATTAAAGCTTGTCAGCCACCCGAGGACAACAACGAGAGGAAAAGTTTCCCAGGGTCACACTTCCAACGAAAATTGCCGATCCCGCGATCTCTGAAAATATAATATGAATGGCGTAGACATTTCACGTGGTGAGGTGTTTTACACCATAGTATGGGTGACATTGAGATGATCTGAGAAGTCATAAGGATAGCAAAAGGACATTTCATGACTCGACATGGAAATAGAAGTAGGTCAGAAAAAAGAGAAGAGAAGGAAGATGCACAGATAAAATAATACATTACAAGACTTACAAAATGAAGTATAAATAAGAGACGAGAAGGAAAAATACATAGTCTGAAAGAGATCTGCGGACAAGAGAAGAAGACGCTTTCAGCAAGCCATTGAAGCCAAGCTCAAGCACGTAAGTAACTTTAATACGTAACCAAAATTATCAGTGAGGAGATAAACCTCCTCGTGGAGATGGACAAAGGGGTTTTCCTCCACGCCTGACAGCGCAAGTCCACTGTGTTGACCCTGCTGAGATAACACCCATCCGGAATGAGGAAAAGATTTGCCAGGACCTATACCTACCGTCTGTTGATCGAGCCACACCGAATTCTCAGAAGTCCTGACACCTACTCAAGACTTCAAGTCATCGAGATTAGAAGAACAAAACTGGTTCGTTTTCTGGCTGAACGAAAGAAGTGGCACCTCTGCTGCACTTTTGTTTTATTCCCCCACAGGTATGATTTGAGTTTCATGCAAATAAATACCTCTAGTGTAGCCAACAAAATTATTTCAATATTTAAATCACTTCAAATTTTCTATATAAATCTTTTTATTAGCGGGCCTAGGGTTTAAATATTAAAAAACGGTAATAAACATTATTTGTTTACGAAATAAAATTTATTTTTCAAATTCGGTTGTTCCTTCTCGTACAATTCAAAACCGCAAGATGTTGTGAGTCTTACTTTTTCTTAATTTTTATTCGGATCAGCTGCCAGTTGTCAATAACAACGTTTTACATTTTTGGAAATTCATGTCTTTGTAAATGTTTCACGATATAGAATACCACACACCAATTCCAAACACTTGCCAGTGTTCGAACCCGGTCCTCTGAAATGAAAAATTGACTGACCATTACACGACAGGAGAAATATGAAATAATTACTCTAATATTTAGTTCAAATTAGTTCAATTGGTAAAATAATCTATCGTTTCGATAGAATAAATATTTACATTAGCGGTACATCATATTTAATTCCAAGTAGGGTTTCTCTTGGCCAAATACTCAACGTCTTTTAAAAACATTTAAGTTCTTGATATTGTAAGAGATTTGTTAAAGAGTATAATCTGTAGTAATACCGCCTCGGTTTAAAGATTTTTTCTCTAAAACATCTAAAAAGGAGGCGGGGTCTGCTTCCATATCCTGCGGAAAGTAAAGCTCACAAAATTAAGGAGGGATTTCGAGGATATTATTCTGTAAAGAAGTCTGCAATATCGCGGCGAGTTAATAAAAGAGCAGAAAGGGCTTGGAGCGTTTTATTTCCTGGCGACACCCTTTGTAATGACAATGAGCTTGGGATCCGACGGTGTGCATCTTATCCCTGTGAAAAACGCCATTGATGACGCAACGGTGACGGAGTCAATAACGCTCTGTTCTGCTTCCATTTACTCCATTGTTTAAATACAGATGACTCCTCTCGGAAGGTGGTGCGTTCACAGATCAGCGGGCCCGAGATTAAAACCCCCAGAAAGGTATTTCCTTTGTTGCTTCGCTCCTCCGAGAATTTCGGCCCGTCTCGAAGCAAGTTTATTGCCTTTCACCTCGAATTCTCGTCTTCTCTAACTTTCTTGTACCTTACGATTCCTTAAGCTCCGATACACGCTTATTGTTTTGAACCGGAAAATAAATTCCAGGCCTGTCGGAAAGGAAAAGGAATCCTCCTGGAAAGACAAGGAAAGGAGAAATTTCACATATGTACTATGATGTTTAAATAATAAATATTTTGCAAATTCATAACTAGCCTAGATTATTATGAACCTCTTTAGTCAATTAGTTAGACTTGCATCGATCGTCACAGACAGCATGCAATTATAAAAATTGTAACAACATTACTTAATTCTCTGCTAGATTTAAATTTGCTCTGTTTAAGATTTATATTGATTGTATCAACTGAAAGTCTACGCATTATCAAGCACCTGTTTTGATACATTAATATTTAAGTCATTAAAATAATCAAAAAAATATATTTATTATAAGACATTTTATTAAGTAATTTATTTAAGAAACGGAAACGAAATTTTAAAGTATTTAAAAGTATAATTTTTGGTCAATAAAATAATCTGAACAGCGTTTTATTTTACTTCTCCATGAAATATGAAAAACAATTTTTTCCATACATTATTTAAATGTCTGTTAACAGAAATTAAACTATAATAAAAAGTGTAATTGCATATTTTTAGATTATATTGTTTTACATTGTAACAAAAGAATATTGAAGAGTATAGACGACTTTACTTACTTTAAATTTATTTAACCTCACTATTTTTTGTAAATTTTAAGTATTTATTGAAAACAATACATATTTAATGAAAACAAGTGAACAATTTACGACCCATATAACAATTACACACAGAATTAAAAAAATATAAAACATTAATTAGACGTTTCGACTATCCATTGTGGTCCTCGTCAATTAACTAATTATTTGAACATTTAAAATTATATAGTAAATCAAAACAAGGAAAAAATAGAAGCTATGCTATACATTATTTACATTTTACATTAGTTAACTATTAAAGATATCTCAGGAGTGCTCAATTTTTCTCGTAACGGTGCTCCGAAGTAATAGAGTGAAATTTAGTGGCCACTTCAAGCACATGCTTTATATATATATATATATATATGTTTTACTATTATATAAATATATAATAGTTAACCACAACTACATGCAGAATTTGGCGGTACGAAATCAAAGGCAAGCGGCGTGAGAGAATTTGAAGACGGTTACAGACGGGGTAGTTATGTTCCGACAACTTCGAGCGACCTGGGTCTTTCTAAAGTCCTTATATTCTGCTGCATCGGTGAGTGGCGTTAATGGCTTCTCCCAGAGTCTACAGATAAATAATTTCGATTGTACAGCATCGGGCCCAACCACTTACGGAAATTAAATAATGAAGGCAGACAATATATTAAAACCCCGGGAAAAATTAATTTTGGGAACAGTAAAAGTGAACATTTAAATTGAGCATTAGGTGATTGAGGGTGGTGATTGAGCAGTAGTACGCTAAAAATTCTGGAGTTCAATATGTAAAGTATTAAGCAGTGGTCAACAAAACAGTAATAGATTGGAGATTGTACAGGCCATGGACATTTAAATAAGGGGCGGAAGGCTTGTTCTATTCCATGGCGAACAAGAAGAAAACTAAATGAGCAAGGTTCTCAATATAGCATCGTTCTGGGCCGAGCGGCGAGACCAAACGTCAGCCATGACTCCAGCGGCAATTTCCAGACTAAGCTGAGAAGAAAGAGTAACTACACTGTTTGTAACTTTTTGCCTATTTCTTTGAGCTGCCAATTCCGAGTAGGATTTGTGTATGTATTCTGATCTATGAGAAGACGGCTCTTAGAATTCATGTCTCTAGTTTATAAGATATCTAATGGTCATAAATAATTTGCAAATATTTAGTATTTATTATAAAAAAGGTCGACTTTGTGAATTAAATTCAATCAATCATTGCATATTTTAAACTGATAAATGCTCAGTGAAGGAATTTTCATTTGTTTCACAGTTTTTATTTTAAATATTAAAAATATTATATTCCCCTTATTTTAATATATATATATGTATGTATATGATGTTCCTTCAAATGCGAAAAGGTTTTTAGTGGAGACCGTTCCTTACTTATACTTGGCATTATGTAGAACACTATACGTATATGCTTCTGCACGTTTGCATATTCATTGTTAATCATTAGAACTGAATCTTCACGCTGATGCACGAGCGTTGCCGTGCGGCGACAGTTTTTTTTCTGGTAAGGTCGGCCGGGTAAAGGTCCAAAACTACTGAACTGTTGAGATTAGGTGACGTAAATAAACATTTTACACGTTTCTTCTCTGTTTAGGAGCGTGAGCTCTCTTCGTCGTTCAATTAGTTGTCACATACGACAGAATTTCTACGGTAACAAATAAACACTTGTTATAAGACTGAAAAGTTTGAAATATCTATATGCTTCAGTTATTATAAAATGTAAGTATAATTTTGATAGGTTCAATAAAAAATTGTGCAGTGAATTAATATTAAGTTAAACTTGAATGGAGCATAAAAATCTAAACTTCCAGTCCACTAATATTTTGAGTTATTATAATAACCCGCTTAAATAATATCTATGGCAACCTTTCCGTCTTTATTTTTTTGAGAGTTGTACTTTAATTTGAACAAGCTTAAATATACCTGTCAGTATTCTAGAAAGGTCGTTCTTCTAAGTGTTATTAAATTTTGTTCCCAAGTTTTGTAACTACGCCATCCAATAATAAAAATTGCCTCAAAATTTAAAATATTCATAAATAAGTGACCAAAACGTCTTCAAGGTTGTGTTCTAGGTTTATTTGTGTTTGTCTGACATAATTCTCCGAAACTTTCGAATAAAATTCTCAAGAAAATAATTAATAATTTTCGTGAAGTAGTGTAAAACTATTCTATTAAATGACGCGTTTTATTCTGTACAATATTTTCTTAATCGTCCCTCTAATATTTAAAATTAAGATTCCTGTAGAAGTGTTGAATATATTGCCTTCTAAAATAACGCACCACATATCTTTAAACTTTCTGTACAGTTTTTTCTGCTCTCTTGTTTGTTTGCTTCATGTATGGCCTGGAACTACTATGGAAGGCCATTTTCCTGGTTGCACAGCTCCAAGTAGTGAAAACTCCATTGCATGTGTTTGTGTTCTCAGTTTATGTTCCTGCTCACTTGTGTGCGTGTAGTTTTTTAATGACTTTAGACTATATACGCTTTTCATTTTATTTTAAGATTATTTATAATTAATTATGTACCTTATTTTGTTCTTAAAATTATTAGTTATTTTTAATGTATGACGTATCCTATTTCCTCAATTGAGGAGTAATGGAAACAACAATAAATCTAAATCATATGTATTTTTCAGATGCGGTTAGTAAATTTTAGGTTAACCTGGACTTGGAATGCATGGATCTTGACTCGGGCCTTGGACGTCGACTCGGATTAGCTCAGCGGTAGAGTGCCCTACCGGGCTTCGAATCCCTGGTGCAGTCGACATTTTTCCATTCTTGTCTTTCTTCTAAATTAGCTGTAAGCTATTAATGAGATTCAATTGAAGTATTACACTTCCTTTCACTTCATAAATTACTTTCACGTGAAAGATTCGGAGGTTTATTTGAGACAAATATTTACAACTAAATTGAGAATACAACTTTGAGGACGTTGTGCATTTTTATTATTTATAATTGTGCATGCATAATTCGTGTACCAACATTTATCGCAGCTTCACATATTTTAATAAATAAAATACCTACGGTACTATTCACCAGGGTTCAGAGAATGTAGTTATATCATTTTTTATGAATGATTCAAACTATACTTGTTATTTCCAGTTGGCCTTTTAATATTTAATTAGTAAATTATAAAAGGCGTTAATTGGCTTATCGTATTTGTACACATTCCACCATATGAGCCATTGTTATAAAAAGAGAATTAGAAAATTATTTTGTGAGGTGGTCGCTGCTCTCACGAAAACGTCAGGGAAATAATAAAAACCCATATTAACAATGTTTTGAAATTTTGTATCGTGTGTGAAATATTGCTTTGTCTAATACGCGCAACTTCGTTAAAAATCGACAATTCCACAACAGCACTCAGAGAATTGGGCTTAATTTCGCGTGAAAATACTGCACTCCACTTATATTAAATTCATAGAGGTTAAAAGCAGCTGTGTGGCAGTAATCGTTGTTTAATGGTGCGTTTTGGTGTCGCGTTCGTGAGGTGAGCAGGTCTCGTTCCACCTCGCTTCTCTTCCAGTCCCTCGAGGAAGCAATCACTGGCCACCTGGAGCCCCCATGTCCATAAATCACAGCCCTCTTGTTTTCTGGACATCGATAGAGAAGAGAAACTTTTTTGTTTTTGCCAACGCTCAACGTGAAGCTTGACTTGATAGTATTCATGAAAGTAAAATCAATGTAGCAACATTCGAGTTTCGAAAGAACATATTCAAATAAAAGCGTTAATGAAAATTAATTATTTCCACAGATTTACGAGACGCCTTGGCTGCATTCAGAAACAAATTTCAGAGAAAAGTTGTATTCGGAATGAGTTTATAAATATTTCTTAGCGTGTGTTACGTGTAGTCTACTGTCTTGGTGTTCCATTATCTGTCTGTTTTAGAATAAGAAAGAGGATATTAAGAGCCATACATTTTTTGGGTTATCAAATAAACAGGATAATAATGATAAATTATGAATAGAGTGAACTGCCATATTTTTGTGTGAATGATTACTGAGTTCATAGTCCTTGTGGTAAGAGCTTCGTAGTGTACCACTTGGTTAGGATTTTCGGCGCCACCGTCGATGAAATGAAGTAGATAAAATAAATCGCGTAAATTAAAACGTTGGCTTATTATATATATATATATTATAAATTTTACATTATTTATATCAAAAACGTTGAACAAATTACTATTGAAATATTGATTCTATTGGTCTGAATGAACCAAAATTTACCAATTGCGCGGACTAAACAAATGAGACGTCCTTTTCCCAAGATAAACCGTGGTGGTTTTGGTTACAAAACACGCACACGCCATAATGAAAGGCCAATACTCAACAAAAAGTCGAAACGTTCAGGAACTCTGGAGCTTGCTCGTTCTGGGACCCCGGTACAACCATCTCATTTGTCGTCTTTGTCAGAAGTCTCCGTTGCAGAAAATCTCTGAGACGACGATATCTTCTCCAAAGCTTCTATTGGTTGTTTCATCCCTTCCTCTCTACTTTTTAAAATCTTTCATTGGTCAGTCTACGTGAACGTGGCTGGACGCAACATCCCTTCATTACCCCGTTCTGTGCCCGGGCCAAAAATAGTTGTTTTTCTGTACCCTTTCGGGATTTTTCAGCTTCATTCTTTCTCCCAAAGGTACCAACTCTTGGCCTTTGTCTTACTACAAAAATTATTATATAAAATATAATGCTCCATAAGCTACATCTTTTTTTAATTTAAAGTTAAAGATGCTTCGACACCTAAGTCATCAGCGACAACTAATAACTTTTACATAATTTTAACTATCACATTTATGCTTACAAAAATTTGAAAAAATCTACTTCCACGAGAAGCTGCGTTGTTTGCGCAGACATCCTCCGCAGTGAAATGCGCAATGGTGGTATTTCTTAACTTGTTCTATGTCGGACACGCAAAAAGAAGATGACGCATTGATAGGAACACACTTCAACCCACACGTATGGGTTGGTTCGCCATAGAAATTAGAAATGAGTGCGTTAACTGTGTGTGTGTGCAGCTCTAGCTCTTGAGACCCCTACCTGTTGATTCCATGTAAAGGATTTGACGTGGGTTTCTTCACATTTTCCAATCTTGTTAAAGGCAAAAAGTCCAAGACAATGTTTCTATATTTCATTTCTCCTCTATTTTTTGAGGATCCCTTTTTGTAATCATTCCTTGAACATGTCCATAGATTATAGTGACTGTGTGAGTTGGAGGCTGCCAGTTTCGCCAGTTGATCTGCCCTATCATGTCCCTCAATGCCAACATGCACTGGTATCCAGCACAGTAATATGTTATTATTTTTAAACAATTGAGGACCTTGTACAGACTTTATTCTATAAATTTATTTTTAACAACGTTTCGGCATGCCATCTTCAGCGGTTTTTTCGCTGTAGAGAAAAAAATCTACAGAAAATTAAACCTACAAAGGTGAAATGAAGACAACTTTTTTAAAGATAATTTATGGAACTAAATCAAACTTACCGTAGCAGTGTCAGTACATGACAAAAAATTACATCAGAAGTCCAAAAATAGTGACCTCGGAGCTACAAACTGTAACGGGAAGCGTCGTATCTCAAATATTTAAGTAACAATAGGGAGCAGGAATTATAGTTGACACTAGTGGTAAATGAACCCAGTTAAACTAAAACAATGAAATAAAAAATTCATAAAATAAAAATTATGAAAATAACGTATGCTGACTACATTATGGATCGTTCTTTTTGAAATTGTCCCTATGTTTATTAAGTCTAGTTCGCAACGCACGCTTAGTTAGACCTATATAACGTTTTTGGCGGTTTGGCCCACCGCAATTAATTTTATAAATCACATTATGTTGCGAATAATTTTCGAAATCGTCTTTGCCTTTTTTATAAATTTACTGAGTTTATTAGTAATAGTAAAATTATCCGAAAAGCAAAAACTAATGAAAAGTTTTCTTAAATTTCTCGCGGATATTTCCATAATAAGGTACCACCTTACATAGTTTCTCCCTATCTATATTCTTAACATTAACATTTTTGGGTGATTAGAATGCCGGTGTTTCTGAATCCTTTTAAAAATATGTTTATTGATGAAGTTCAAAGGATACGAATTACTAATTACGATATTTTTACTAAATTTTGAAATGGATAAAAGTATGACTTTGTCTATAAGGTTATAAACCATAGCTGTTTCCATAAAAGTAGGATAATTTGAGCGGAAGTTAAAATTCGTCCTGAATAGGATGGTTTTTGGAACCGGTCAGTTTCAATGGTGTCATTGTTGTTGATTAAACAAACATCGAAAAAACTAATTTTCTTGTCACTTTCCAGTACGAAGATAAATTGTAATTTTTCATTGATTGTTGTTGAAAGCATTAATAATGGAGTTAATTTGGTTATTATTTTTCTCATTCTCATTTACTACACAGTCCGGTATTTGATGAATTTGTTTCTTATCACCTTGTTGGTTATTGTTTCTATCGCCTTTATTGATTCTGTCAAAATGATGTTATTGGCCACAGGGCTCTCTTAGCACAAGCTAGCTTTGTTTCATTCATTTCCTTCTCTTTGCATTAAATTTCTCTTGATGAGGTTTACTCAACATTCTCATTGATTCATTCCTGTTACACAAGTGTATTTAATATAGAATAGTTCAAATCTAAGATAATTAGTACCATTGCACATTAATACGTTAAAGAATAAAAGTATAATTTCGTTAACTACTTAAAACGTATACCGTGATAGTGTTTTGTTATTTATTAATATAAAATTATTGAGGGTTGGAAAGTTGAGTGGCGCCGACCAGTCGGCTCGGAGCGGGTCTGTAATCCTGTGGAATCCCTACAAATATGACCTACGTTATTTCCGCAAGCAGTTGTCGTGGGCAAAAAGAGACCCCCGAAAAGAACAAAATTTGAAATACCATGTGGTTGCCTCGGCCTCGGCCGTTGTTTAAGGACAAATCGATAGTAAAAGATCGATTACGAGGTTTTTGCACACGGAAATGAGGTTGTGTGCTGTGTAGAACTTGAAGGAGACGGACGGGAATCGATGCTTGGTCCTGAACGCTGGAGAAGACGCTATATAGAGATGAGTTACGCTGTCAGGTTTCCAATCCTTGACGTTTAAGAAGGGTATCACCCACGGGTTGTTATCCTGTGACTGTAGTAGATCCGTTTGCTTCACCGAACCTCCTTAATGTATCCCCTAATTTTGTTGATATTTCCATTTTTAATTTTTCCCTATTTTTGTAAATAAATTTTACATTATCATTTAATTCCCCACCCCTCTTACAAACCCTACGTAGTGGTGTGTGGGACACTGACACAAGTAAATATATATATATATATATACAGCATTTGGAATGCAAATAGACAGGAAATACCCTATAATTGAACCACGAGTTTCCGTAACGTCACATCCGCTCCACACCACTTGTGCCAGGCGTAAATCTTCCTTTAAGTAAAGATATTGTGGCTAAAGTAGTGCGGAGGGAATGTGACGTCATGAAAATTTATTAAAACTGCAATTGAGTTTAATTTAAGGATAGTTCCTGTCCGTTTGGACCATGAGTGTCCTATATCCCATTACTTGTCGCAGTGTCTCATCTAAAAGAAATTTCCTTTTTTTATAAGTTGCAGGACCAAATTGGATCTTTCCTAATAAAATCCAGGGACAAACATGACCAGTCAAATCAGACAAACCAATCATTTTTTACCTCCTTTGGAGTTGAGCGTAAACGTAATATATATATACTTAATCATGGAGAAACTTGATGACGTGCTTGGATAATCCAAATCGAGTTGCAAGCCATTCTTCAAAAGCTTTTAAATATTCTGTCCAGGAGTTTAAATTACTGTTCTTACACAAGTGTTGAATGTGTTTCTTTGTAATATTTTATATTACATAACGTGAAAATTTCTCTATTGATTGTTCCGCTGTTATCTGTTTGTTTCATGTATTGCTTGAAACTACTACGGAAGGTCAGATTCATCCTTGTGTAGATACAAGAAGTGCCGTTGTCAGTGTGTTTGTGCTTTGTAGTGTTCGTGTTGTGATTTCAGCTATATCATACTATATCGAGTTACGTATGTGAAGATATTTGATAGTGGATTACATCTTTTTTCTATTGGGTGGTTTTAAAGTCAACAACAACTGATTATTAGCGACTTTGCATTAAAGCTTTTTACATTAGATTTCCCTGCATAAATTTGTGATTTTTAAGAAGTTAACAATATCTTTGTTTCGGGGAGTTGTCCATCTCGATGAGGCTTCCAAATATGTGCTTCCTTTCTTGATAGAATTCGCTGCATTCGTAGATATGTTTTATGGTAATGTTGGTGTTGCATTGGGAAAAAGAAGAGATGCGTATCTTTTGTGATCAGCGACCGGTACGGTCCCTTCTGATAGCTATTGATTTTTGATTTTTATTGAGTTGAAGGTGGCTGACTGTGAGTTGTAGCTATTGGATTTCATTTCTTTCCATTTGGTTTACCGGTGCTGCTGAAGTTTGGCTTGTGTTTCCAGATATCCCGGACGGTATTTATTTGCTTTAATGTTGTGTTCAGTTATTGGGGGCCTTCTTGTCTTCTTGGTCTGCAATGACGTTTTCAATTATGGTATTATTTATTTTGGTCTTATAATTATTTGTTACTTGATGTAATGTATGAAGTATCATATTTCCTCAACCAAGGACTAATGAATATAACAAATCTAAATTATGGTACACACTTAATTTTAAGATGTAGTATTTGTTATTACTTAAAAATATACACATCGATTAGCCAGTTTCTATCTCATATGATAGTCTATACAGAAATTGTTAATTAGTAAAAAAATGGTCAGTAAGTAAGCATATCGACTTGTTAGCCACGTTCTCCGGTAGTACATACGCCCTCTCTTATAGGGATTCATAAAAATTAATGGCATTTTCTGCCACAATCCAATAATGTGATGCTATAGAAGAATGCTGATGATCAGATGGGTGGATATAGTAATTATCCAGGTAGTTCTAAGCAGTATAGGGGAAGAAAGAACAATATGGAGGACGTTGACCAATAGGCCACGTTTTGAAACATGAGGGCTTGTAAAATTAGCATTGGAGGGAAGTGTGTGGGGCAAGAACAGAAGAGGGAGGTGAAGGATGTAATACCCTCAGCAGGTTAGGGAGGTATGGAATGTAGAAATGAAAATGTACTCAGGTTGCATGGAGAATTGCATCAGACCAGTCTTCGGACTGATTAGCACATGAATATTTTCTGTGAAAAGTAACATATGAAGTCTAAATTGCTGTTCATTGAATATATTTTGGAATGGTAACAGTTGTTACTTCTTAAAATTCTCTGTGTACCATAATTTCAAAAAATTTCAGGTAACGCTAACTTGCGCAATATATCTTGTATAGTCTCAAAAACGTAAACATAACTATGATATATTAAGTAAGTATGGAAAAGTTGCTATCTTTAGTACATTGTAGCGTTTGATTACGACGAACTCTTGAGGTTTCTAACGAAAAATGTTCGGACAACTTGGTGAGCCGTAAGCCCTGATGAGCGACCTCTGAAAGCTGCAATTTCGCTGTATTTTTCTCCCTTTATAGGCGCCCGGAGAAAGTCCCTACCTCCACTTCCACGGCAATTTTTCAACTGGGACTCCCCTGTCCAGAAGTCCGACCGTACATAAATATCTCAGTGTTTGCCGTGGCTCTGTTAATTATCGCCGGACAGATGGTGGAAGGCCGAAGCCCTCTCTCCTGAGAGCGTAATTGCACCCAGATGTATTGTTTTAACATGCTAATAGCTGCGAATTTACCCTCGAAATATTCGCGTGACCGTTCTGCTTACGACCCTTTCTAATTCTCGTTATTATACAATCGCAGGTGTTGAGTTCTTGTTGCCTGACATTATCTACGCAAATCTATGCAGTAACTAAGCCCGATAATTTTGGGGAAAGCTCGATGGCATCGAAGAACCAAACTCTTGGAGCTACAATACAAAAGTCCTTCAAATTGTTAATAATAAAAATTTGAAATAATATTTAATACCCGGTAGAGATACCGGTGTTAATAATTATTATGATGATAATTTTCCTTATTTTTATCACTCACTTAAATAAACCAAAGCTATATTTTAATTTTGATTTCGAAAATTTATTTGGAAGAATGTTTCAGCATTGCCATGCTCATCTGCAACATAAAATACAATTTTTTTAACCATTAAAAAATTATTTTTATATGGTATTTGTTTAAAATTGTGACATAAAAATTTGGATTTTTCATAAAGATTTAATGTTTGAAAATATATTATACATACCCTCATGTAATTTAGTAACTGTTTAAAATTTCTAATTGTCTTCACGGATTTGTGTGCGATTCCAGAATGTGTTGGCCTACACAGAGCATTTTTCGGACTTCCAGAAGTTCATGCTCATGAAGCACAAATAACAGCCATAAGTCACCTGTTGTGACTTATGGTTGTGAGACCTGGACATTAACATGTACGGATGAAAAGACCCTTGGCACCTGTGAGAAATAACAATGCTAGTTACAGGCTTAATTTATTCAAACAAGCAAACATTATAAGGTTTATTGAAACCAGAAGAATAGCATGGTTTGGGCATGTAATGAGGATGGAGGAAAACGGGATGCTTAACAGAATTATGCTGTGGAAACCAGAGGGACGAAGACTAAGAGGAAGACCCTGGAAAAGATGGGAGGAAGGAGTTGAAGAGGATATGAAGACCATGCGTGTACGATCCTGGCGAAGGATAGGGGAGAATGGAAGAAAATAGTTGAGAAGACTAAAACCCACTCTGGGTTGTAATGCTGATAAATAATAACTATAAGAGTTTGAATGTGATTTTGTATTATTTTATTTTTGTGACTATTTACAATATAAAATTACGATTTTGAATTAATTTTTTCGGTCAACAAAATGCGTTACGTAATACATTTTTTATACTTTTACCTCTGGTTATAATACAAATACCTTGAGATAATTTCATTGACTGTTGGATATTTACTTCCTAAGTCAAAATCGTGATATTTAAAATTAAAATCAATTAGTATAATAGAGTAATGTGTACTATGTGTATTGCGGTAAGGTGACATTTATTAAGACAATAGATTAAAATTTAAAGTGGATTCACCAAATCACTTTCAGCCAACAGTTTCTTTAATTTATGACTTTTTATCCTACAATTGTATAATTTTGATGATATAGGATTGGTTCAGTGAAATTCTGTTTAAATGCTCATTCCTGATGGTGTCGTAGAATAATTTACTTATAAGGAAACCTATATGACACTATTGTGTCAGGGATAAACGTGATGTATTTGATACAGTGATTATGGGTCTAGGACGATTCGGCGCGGCCAGTTCGGCGCAAGAATTATTCGGCGCGGCCGTTTCGGCGCAAGGTTGGGCGCGGGGACATTACGTGGCGATGAACGACAATATCGTGGACATTTGTTTCAAATAAGTTATTTTATACAAATGTACATCTTATATTAATATTAATAAAATGAAAAACAGCCTATATATCAGAAAAAAGTGATATAAACTTTATTAGCAGTAGTTCGCTTACGACGTTCCGTTCCTAAATTTTAAAACCTCATCTTTTACGATTATAATAAAAATGAATATTTACAATATATATGTATAATACAATTATGTTATAAAATGAAAAATTATTAACAAGAAATTGAAATGGATAAAACTTTTGTTGTGCAAGCAACGAGGCTAAAATAACTGTTACAAAGAATAACTCATAAGCGTATTGTTAGTTCCATAATTACAATGGAAAACTTTAACAATGAGTTAATTCTGTATAGAAAATTATCGTAAGTTGTGCAAAACACCAAAATGTACATTTCTAATAATCCTGATGTCATCTTTAGTGAATCTGCCAAAGGAATTTGACTAAATAGTTTTATAAAGTTGAAACGTTATTATCAGACAAATAAATACATAAAACTTGCAATAAAAATTAAATCCATTACTTTAATTATTGATCAATTAGAAATTAACTTGAAAAGACTTGTGGACAGTAGCACTTTTAACTCCTACTAGTTTTTAACTTCTGATAATAGTGCCAGAGCCTATGCTCTAGCATATAATTTATCTTTCAGAATTATCGTTTCTTCTACTAGCAGCCCTCTTCATAACATTTCTATATTTTTATATAATTCTCTTAATAAGGAAAATAATTTTACAGTCAAAACGTCTTTTAAGTTTTTGGACCATTTAAACGTCATTAATGATCATGTTTTCTTATCATTAGATGAAGAGTTCTTATTTAATTTTTACCCCATGCATTAATTACACCAAGTTTTAAAAATAGATGAGATAACTACTTTTCCAAATTGACAAAAATTATTTTATCAAAAATTCTTATCTTAATAAATGTAATTATAAATTCCACTTATTTTTCGTTCAAGAACATTTACTATCACGAAATTATTGATTCTAACTTGGGAATTTTTCTTTGTCGTTATTCGCGCAAATTATGAGAGATTTGGAAGACTTATGTATTACATCTTTAGATTTAAAACCACTGAGATATTTCAAGAATGATGACTTTTTAGTAGCATCCTCAGATTCCACATAAACCATTTGCTCAATACTTTAAATAATTACAACCCTGAAAGAAACTTTACAATTGAAATTGAAAAAGATCACCCTGTCAATTTTCTTGATGTTTTGGTTATTGTTTGTCAATAAGATAGTTACCAATTGCTATAAAAAGATCTACTTACTCAGGAATAATTCTTAATAACATGTCAAATCAGCCATTATTCCATAAGATACTATGGTTTATAATTTAGTAAATAGGGACGTCAAATTATAACGTTAGCGCTATCATAAATTTAATCTGGGAAAAATAAAAATAGTGTTCTTTTTAATATTTGTCCTTAGCATTTCGTTTACAAATACATTAAAATTGGGTTAACTAAGATTAATATGAAATTAATAATTTATCCGTAAAATCACGCAGTAAGAAATAATACAAACTTATGACTTATGATTTATTGAATTATGATATCCGAATTACCTTAAAATCCTGCAATAATTTAAGCTATGTTCAAATATTAAAAATAAAATTAATAATTTCGGTATCTGTTTCGACTGTAATTACAGTTATATTGGCCAAACTATGCGCACATTTAATATCCGCATTAATGGGACTTGGAAAAAAATAAAATTCAATGTGAAAAATTATTCAGTTTTGTGGAAGAATACGTATTGAAACAACCATAAGATTTATTAGAAAAATATTATAATTTCAGATGTAAAATATAATAATTATTTGAGACTGATGAGTGAGGCGCATCACATCCGAGCAATTCGCCTATTATTATTATTATTATTATTAAGAAAGACAAGTAATTTAAATAAATTTAAATCTACTTTTATAAAATTTATGTTTCATTGATGGATAAATATTTCGATTTTTATTCTGAACACAAAAGTCTCTTGAGTTATTGTTACGAATTGTTAAATGAATAAATAATTTGGCATCTTCAAATATTAATGAAAAGTCCAGATAATTTGTCATAAAAATGTAGCCTAATATTTATTTAAATAAACCTAAGACGTTTCGTCCATATTTGTGGAATTCATACTTATAGCTTGTTTTACTATTAATGTTTTACAACTCTTGTGTATTGCAACTAATTAAGTGTTTAGGAATATATATAAAAATTTTGATAAATATTAAATTATATGTCTTGTAATGTTAAGTGAGTTTCGCGCCGAAACGGCTGCTTTACGTCTAGTAATGTTATGCGAATTTCGCGCCGACTTGCTTGCGCCGAATCGGCCGCGCCGAAGTGGCCGCGCCAAATCGGCCGCGCCGAATGGTCCCATCCCGTGATGGGTGAGATGGCTGCTTTGTTTAAATTTTGATACACCCAAACTTGACTATTGCTCAATAATGTCTTGGAATAAAAACTTTATGAAATATAGAAGGGTCATAAAAGAACCACAGATAAGATTCTAAAATGTAATATATTTCTTATAGTGTTACAACATAGCTTTTAAATAAAGTTGCCAAATGCTATAAAACAAAATTTTGAGGCTAGAGCTTAATTTTTAAAACATGACTCAATGAATTACAAATGTATTGTTTCGGGCAAATGAATTAACATGCTTATTTAATAGTATTGAGTGCGCATTATATAAACTGCGATTGAAGCGGAGTGGTGAGGCCGAAGTGACACACTTTACTTGGAAATATCACCATAAATACGAGTAAGTGTTGAAATAATCATTTTTTACGTGTAAAAGAATGAAAACGAGTATATTCTAATGACGAAAAAGAAAATTGATTTCGGGTTGACACCGCGATTTGTCACAGACTCTCAACATTCAATTGCATATATTGTAGCACATTAGGATCCCTGCATAATTTTGATGAAACTTTTAGAATTTTAAAGGATTTAAAAATTTAACAATTTTAACTGGCGACAAGCAGGTAGAAGTGGAATTTCCCGGCACCAGGCTTCCGGACGGGAGACATGCCTGTCTGCGGATTTATTATGTTAAGCTTGTTTTACTGAAGGAACATTCACTCTTCAAAATTTCCTAATGGAAATGTTCCCTGAGTCATGGATAATATACCGCGCTGGACGAAGGACTTATGAGAATTGGTGGTATAACGTTTTCCCTATACGAGTTTAGCTGGAAGGCGAAGCAGAAAAACATTCAGAATGGTTCTAGACGTTCAGATGGCGAGGAGATAGAGACGGAGAATTGTTCAAGAAAATGTGAAGGCGAGGTGGAAGGGAGGAAAAATCTGGAAAGTGGAACGGATTTTAAAAGGGAGGAGGAAGCTGGAGAGTGCAACAAGAGTTGAAAGTTAGGTGTGTCACCGGCAGTATCAGGTCCATCCCAATTTCCGCCGGCAGAGGGAAAATTTATAATTCAATCCGAAGGAAAAAGGAAGTTCCAGTCGTCTACTAACCTGCATCTAGACAAGAAAAAAACAGGAGCGTCAAGGGAACTAAATCTCTGCTTCCCGTGGTTACCCCAATGAGTAATTAACCCTGATAATTAGAAATCGTCCCATGAATTAATTTATTGGTTTGTAATAGCGCGCAGAACCCCTTTTTAAGTGTTTTTTTATAAATAAAACTATTATATCACATCCTAAAGCGCAAGTAATTTCATTAAATAATTTAAATAAAATCATTCACAATGTCTGCGTAAATAAGGGTAGGCGTTAAAAATGTTTTCTTAACAACCTCCTTAAAACCACCGGACAGGTAAGAGTAACAACGTGTTTTTATAAATAGATGCGCTTCATGCCGATTTAATCACATAAGAAAGCATACTGTTGAATTGCTAAATACATTAACGGTGAATTTTAAATTTAGTTATAGATATGTGGGAAACGTAAATATAAGAAATAATACAGGAAGGCCATTCGCCAGGAAACATAATCAAAGCCAATGTAGTATTGGCATAAAACGATTTCTTTCCTCTAATCTGAAATATTTCTATTATTTATCAAAAAAAGTGTAATGAAAACGTTAATCAACACTTTTATTTATTTTTTATACAAAAACAAATGTCTATGTACACTTATTGTATGGCGTTTCATAGCCAATGATGGCTTTGCCCTTGCTTGCGTAGATGTTTAGTGAAGATAATGGAGGTACCGATACTGAATGTGTATCCGACATACTGATTACTCCACACGCAGCACTCAACCCTGTGCTAGTTCTACCACCCCCTCCCTTTCAGGCCTTCATTACCACCCCTTTCCTGCCCCACCACATACATACTCCCCACAGGTCACTCTAATTGACTTTCATTGTAATTTACTTATACCTCATTAATAAAACAAGAGAGCCTGTGTAACACATTAATTGAGCACAGTGGGAGCCACATGATTTTAAAATTGCTATGTGTCCTATTAGTGGGCCGGTGATCAATGGTGTTGAACACTGTGTCAAAATACCAATAAATTTCTGATCGTGTCGGATTCACGTTAATTTTCAACGTGTCTCTCTCATTCCTCGCATGATAAACGAATTTATTAAATTGATCTCTATTTTACTTAATTTTTTAGGTAATAGAACAATTCTCAAGGTCATATTTTACACAATTTTTTATAATGGAGCGGTAGTAGAAAAATGTGAGGTGCAAATATCTTTCATAGGTATTCCATAAGTGTGTTTTTAAATAACGCCACAGGAAAGAACAAAGATGTCTTGTTTCTAGAAGAACTTTACGGAACTAAGGTCGCGTTTGTTTACAAAGTTACACTTCCATATAATCGGATTTAACTAGTAAAGTAGGGGCACCCCAAGTGACTAAATTTTGGATCGTGATTATTTATTCTCCCACTTTATTACAATGATAGAACGGATGGGGGCAGAGTTTTTTAGAGCTGTAAAGATGTTAGTCTATGTTCGGACTTCCTTCTGGATACGACTGGGCTCTCTTCTGCTCAGTGCTTTGTTCTCTTTTAATTAAAATAATCTTTAATAATTCTAGCTTCTTTGATTTCTTTCAGGTTTGGACGGATTAGTAAAAGAACCTCACTTTCCGAATCTTTCCTATAATCTATGTTGAAATCTCATTTCTTTGGTCGCTGAAGAAGAGGTGACGGTGGAAATGTCCTGAGTCCACCTTCCTTTCAGTCTGATCAATTCCTATCCTTGACAAAGAACTTAAATTTGAACATCCTTCACATTTTTTTGTTTTCTCAAATTTAAATACATTTCACCAAACCTATCTCCATTACTCATTTTTCAACGGAAGAAACCTAAATGGCATTTCCTCATAGCATCACCGCTGTGAGAAATTCGATTAAACCTAACCTTTTGGCCGATCTTTTTAGGCCACGAAACCATGCAACCACGTGGTTTTCAAATATATAAGATTTTACCAGGCCCATCGTTCCCACGGGAGTGTAATGCAGGAAAACCAAGGTATGTCTCGTCCGTGCCCAAACGTCGTCGCAAGGGTATAAAGATGCGGTGTCACGCCAAGACAGTATGTCGTCTTGTCTAGTTTTCAATCTTTGCTAAATTTTGTAATAAAATTTAATAATTACGTATTTTTAAAGCCATGAAGCAAATTGATTTCTAATCGGATTGACGCAAAAAGGAAATGAGAAATCATATGAATCCCTTAACAAATAAGTTATTTAGTAAACCATACAGAAGTTAAGTACATAACGTTTATGTTGTTTACATAAAATGTTACTTAGATGATACACTCTGAACAGATCGCGGGACACAGAGATCATCAGAGAATAACAGTGAAACTATTATAATTAATCATCGCGTAAGTTGAAGTACTATCTTGAATTTATTTTTCTCCTCTGATAATATTTGCGGATTTTCAGGAAATTCCATGTTAGATCTTTAGACTGGGAGAGAATGTGCCGATATTTTATTTACTAATTGAAATCCTTTCAACATTTGGCATACGCCACGAAGCGGCCGATAGTCGTTTTTTTTTCAAATATTATCTGAGAATTAGAAGAAATCTTGAGCCTACTTACCTAATGTATGAATCATCTAATTCATTTTCTGTACGAAGAGATTTGATCATATATTAAGGTGCCTCTGAAAATAAAGAAATCAGAGTGAAAAAGACGGAAGAATTGTTCGAGAATACGAGTGAACTTTATTTGTCATTTAATAGTGGAATACCATGGGCTTGAACGCTAAGTGTTTTATAGCAAATACTTAAGATGGCTGCATATTTGTTTCATCACAATGACTTTGGTAGGTCACGAAAAAGATCTTTGATCCTTACGCAACTGGGTTATAGTAAATTGGAGTATTGCAATAAGCCATAATTTCAATTCCTCGGATTTTGTGTATAATACTACGCACTAGTGGCTGGATGATGGTCAAGACCCATGATAACAGATTATAATGCTCTAATATGAACATTAGCAGGTGGTTTCTCGGCTGCGGGCTGGATAAAGCCCAAAAAATTAAAAGAGCCAAAACAGGAGTGGTGCCATTTCGGACGTTGCAGGGAATGAGGGAATTTTAAAATAGATTTATAAAGGGCTGGAGGAAAAGCAGAGAAAACATACTTTAGTATAATTTCTAGCAGAAACGAATTCCTTTGTTTTAAAAAGAATATTTTGTTAACAAAGAATATTTACCCACCTCTGAGATCTAGCGGCTATCGTCACAGCATCGCATCACAGAGGTCCCCGGTTCCATTCCTGGCATGGGTATGGGTGTTTATGTTGTGTGTGTTTCCACGTTCCCTAACTTAACAAACGGGAATAAACGACAAATCAGTTACTCAATTAAATAGTCGTTAATGACCTTTTGTGTTAATGCGACTACAAAACCAGAATTTTTTAAAAGAGAGTATTTTTAATTTTTTAATATACACCTTAGGTGTGTTATTTCTGTAACGATTCATTTTATATACGTTACAATGCTGCTACAGTGTTACAGACTAGGACTTATTATTAATCTAGATAGATGTTCATTAGCCTTTGAAATGTGGTACTATAGGTGAATGCTGAAAATCAGATGGGTGGATAGAATCACAAACGAGGACGTTCTAAACAGAAGAGGGGAAAAGCGAACAATATGGATGACGTTGACTAAGAGAAGGGATAGATTAATAGGCCACGTTTTAAGACACGAGGGTCTTGTAAAATTAGCCTTGAGGGAATTGTGTGGGGTAAGAACAGAAGAGGGAGGGCAAAGATGGAATACGCTAAACAGATTAGGGAGGATGTGAGGTGTGCTAGTAATAAGGAAATGAAAAGGATTGCGCAAGATAAGTTAACATGGAGGGTTGCATCAAACCAGTCTTAGGACTGAATTCCACAACAACAACAGATGTTCATTACAGACATTATTGCAACGGAGTCTTATTTTTTCCTCGCTTAAGCACACAGTCGTATTATTATGTCAACCGACAGCAAGAAGATGCCACAGGATCAATAAATTTTAATGTAAGGAAAAAGAATTTTCATTTGTTGATTAAGTGACAGCATTTAAAATATTATTTTTTATTGTTTACTTCAAACATATCTCACCTGAACATTTTTATAGCAGTACAAAGAGCCTAATCTTTTCTCCAAAAAAAAGTTGTGCCTGAAAAATTACGCCGGTAGCTCAACTATTTTTGCCTCAAAAGTTCCATCATCCGTGAAAGTGTTGTGGAGCCCGCTACTTCTAAAAAAACATTCTCCGCAGAATTTTGATCACGTGGACCGATTGTGTAAAAGGCTTTCTTGGCGTCTCATAGATGCCACGTTCATCACGGATCTGCGTGGGCGGCGCTATCCGATTTCACGTATATTCTTGACGTGTCTTCGTAGGCGGCGTCCTTTTGATAAGACGTTCTTACAATTGTGGTTGCAACATAACAAAAACGTGAGCTAACACGTTTTCAATACAGCAAAGTTCAGATTTTACGTCACGCGACAGAAACTGTTTATGAAATTTACTATCAGATCAGTTCTTTTCTCACTCTGAATATTATTAACTTAAATTTTCTGATCAGAATATTCAGACCAAATGCACCCAGAACCGGAGTTCTCAACTGATCGGGTATTTAATCACGATCAAAGCCGGTATTCGTAAATATTAGAACATCTCCTGGTGCATATTAATTCTAAAACTATCACTGTACATTTTGTTCCTATTATATTTGTCTGAACTTCAGTCTTGGATCGAAATACTGAGCCAATTCAGTTCTTTTCGCAAAAAAGTGTTCCGTAATTTGTTAGTGGATCTATGAGAATTGTTATTTTATTTAAAATCGAAGTATATTCCGTTATTATTTTTGTAATTCGGTCTTTGTGTTCCAATAACAAATTTATCGTTCGTTTCAATCACCGTATTGGCATACTCCTAAGATCAGCTGTTCCTGTACTTGTCCTTGTACGAGAGGTGGGAGAATGACGTTGCCACCCACACATATAGGAAGTTTATTGTAAAATGCATTTTCATTATACTTACTTCCCCACATCAAAGCATCGTGAGGAAAACATATTTAGAGACGTTTACTTCTGAAATTTAATTCAAATAAAACAAAATAATTTAAACAATACGTGTCGTGTTCCTTCCGGACATCCCCTACAAATGCACTAATTTCACTGTAATACATTAAACGTTCTGGAAGTGAAAGTCTGTTCGGCTGTGACTTATTTTTTGCGTGTGTGGGCAGCACAATAACATAAAGGACCTTCCACGAACAATAAGAGCCATCCGTGTGCAATTACCAGCCAATGGCTGCAATTTGAAATTTCAAACTACTGGAAAACGGAGGAGAAAAATTCGAAACCAGCCGATGTTACGTGGAGATTGATTTTGTAGTGGAGTATCAAAAATTTGCAAACCGCAGAAAAGAGATCATGAAATTTGAGAGCCGTTGTTGAGACCTGGGCGGAGCTCTTGAGACCTCAGCAGACGGAGATTTATAAGTAAGAGTCTCCACTATTTTGGTCCTAGGTGTCCATACAGCCAGATCATCCTCGATGCAGCCAACCTGGAACAGACAGAAGCAAAACGCTGCTAGAGAAAGCTCCAGTCATTGACGGTATCGTTGATTTCTATTTAGAACATTTTGCATATGCAGACCTATTTGCAATAGGAAACGTTCATTCTTTTAGTTCACTCCCACAGGTGATCGCTTTAATGAATTTCTTGTAAATAATAAGTTTACAATCTTTTTACCTTTACATATAAAATCATTTTATTTCGTTTAGATTTTATTAATTTAATTTTTGAAATTTTGCTTTTATAAGAATTTTTTGTCATTATTACTACATTTCCCTTCAAATTATAATTTCTCATTATTAAATAATAGCTTAATTAGTAAACCTCACTTCCATATTCTTTACAATTTTTGTCGACTGTGGAACTTAATTAAGGCATACGGGGCCTGAAATTTGAAATTTCTGTAAATGAAAAACTACTAAGCTGAAATTTTAAGTGTTTAAAACATACATATGTAGCAATGTACAGTATGTTTCAGTAAATTTGTTTTTTGTTGAGATATTTTGAAAATTATTTTCAAAATTAGGCAGTTTTGAAAATATTCCTTGAATATATTTTATCTTTTTACATTAATATGTAGGACTGACCAGTGGTATTAATTGTCAGTATTATTTTTGAAACTGAATGAGACTGTAGGGAGAAAATAATTTTCCACTAAGAGCTTCATAAGGTTACTTTAAAAATTAGCACTTTTCATCACTTTGAAAATTTGTTTTTCCTAAACTACTTAAACAATAAGAAAACTAATAGCTGTATTTAAAGGTATTAGCATGTAAAATATGTACAAAAGGAATGAAGACAATATCTTAATATTTGTGACGCATAGAAGGTTTTTGGTAGCAAAAATCATGAAGCTAAGAAAAACACATTTTCCTGAAGAAAGTAATAATTTATTAATTTAGAATTAAATTCTGTTAAATAGCTCCTATATCTTTAAAATTGAAGAAATCAAATTAAAAGTTTTGCCATATGATCTGTAACGCTTATAGGCATATTAATATGAAATAAAATTAGAAAATCTATTTTTTCCAGATTTTGGCCGAAATTTCAGTCCCCGTGTCCCTGAATAACAATAAAATAAACCTCTACCCTACAATCGTCATCCACCAACATGGGGCTATAACTTTATATATTAATCATAAAAATTAATATTACATAACTTAAAATACTAACAATAACACGAAAAGATTTTTCAGGTCTTAGGATGAACGTGCAAGGTACTAGTAATTGAGTTTCGCAGCATTTAAAACATATATACGTGATTTGTCAATTTAGAGATTTGACCATCGATCCAAATTGTCTTTGGTATTAATAATTGGTTCAACAATGTTGACAGATTTTTGCAGAATTGAGCACTAGGCCGATTTTCCCGTGACTTATGTCAAAGAAAGCATTAGCTGCGTATTAACTTCTTCAATTACATAAAATTGTTAATAAGAAAAGAATCATGGCTGCAACTCATTTTATTTTACACGTGCTTTAATCACTTTCATATTCCCAAAAACACTTCCTATTAGCACGTTACATTTTTAGAAATGGTGTATAGAAAACCGTTATATTTATATTCCAGGAATATATCCAACCCGTGTACTTTAGGTTTCAAGATTCACGTGTGTGAGACGGGGTTTTGAATTTTCTTTTTAAATGTTTTAAAGGGATATTCTACCTGCGTGTTGCGATCTGCGGGTAAACCACAGTATGTGACTGTCTTATGTCCTTCCGCAGTGAGTTAGTAAGGCGTATTACTTTATAACGGAGTCCATTTTTTATGGAGTCGTAAGTTTGTAGTGCCTAGAACGGAGGCGTGTCCCGGGAGCGCAGTTTACAGCGTGTTAATGGCGTGTTGCGTGTGTCGGCACCTCCTTCGCGATCGATACCACCCAATAGTCTATTGTTCATCCGCTGCTCGTCTTAAGCCTCCTTCACTGCTGTGTTTAAGTCACAACAGGCTACAAGTTGAGATCTCCGTAAGTACGAAGCTGAACGGCCAGTTTCAAAGACATAGTAACACTGTCTAAGTCTAACTAGACCAATTTTAAATTATTTTGCGGTTAATCAATAAAGTACATTCTCGAAGTAATAAGGTAAATAAACCATTACTATTGTACAATCCTTTAAAAGTAAAGTACAATACATCTAATTTTTATGTCCTCCAAAATTAAAATGTAATCACAAAGAAATTTGGTCTCGAAATCTGGAACATGATTACCTACTTCCCCCAGGCACTTCTGCAGTTACTGAAATACCTTATGTTCCGCAGACATCTCACACCATTGACGACGTTTCGTGATGTGATCTTTAGTTTCCGTCCTAATTAGTTAGTAACGATTTATGTAGGAAAACATAAAAATTGGAAACATACCTAGCTGATTTATGAGAGATACAGAAATATTTTCATCACGCTGTATTATTTTAAATATAAATTTATTTTATTTCGACTTTTATCATTTTTCTTATAATGTATTATCAGAACCCAGAAAGCTTTAACATTATTTTTAACATTTATGGTTGACAGAGCTGGGTGAAGTTCGACAATATTGGATGCACCTTGCCAACATCAGTCAAATATATTCACACCACCATTCTTATCATACTATGCTTCGAAATCTCGTATATTAAAAATGTAAAATATATTTTAGCAACCATCAAATCAAAAAGCGAAATTCCAATGAACATGAGCCCGGAAACATATACTTTCTGCGATCTGTACACTTGTCCAGATCGGCTGAAGGTGTTTAGTTGTGAAAACCTCAGGTACTCTAGCATCTCACACACTGAAAGGTACCGGAATTTTCTGTAAAGCAGATTCATTCCTTAAAATAACACACATATATCAAATATTCTGATTTCGACTTCACTCAGGAAAAATCCATTCCACCAAACACCGACGAAGGATTCTTACTCATTAAATTTTAACAATGTGATATACTTTCACTGCAATTTATCTTCGTTTAAATAGTTTGACTGTAGAGCAAACAAAATTTTATGTTTATAATAACGTTTTGAACTTAACACATGTCTTTATTTTTAAATAAAATTTCGCACTTTAAAATGCCGTCCTTTAAATCAAGCATTCATCAATCTGCTGTTGTCATGGTATTCAGTCGTAAGACTGGCCTGATGCAACCCTCCATGCTAGCCTACCTTGCAAAAGAATTTTTATTACTACAAAAGTATCACATTCAAAATCCTCCTTAATCTGCTTAGCGTATTCGATCCTTGGCCTTCTTCTTTTGCTCTCAGCCCACAGACTTCCCTCTAATGTTAATTGTACAATACAATTATGTCTCATAACGCGGCCTATTAACCTATCCGTTCTCTTGGTCAAGGTCATCCGAATTGTTCTCTGTTCCCCTATTCTGCTTAGATCTTCGTTATTGATTTTATCCACCCATCTCATTTTCAGCATTCGCCTATAGCAACACGTTTCGAAATCTATTATTTTACTTTCTGCAACTACTAGCGTCCACATTTCACACCCATATAACGCCACACTCCATACAAACATTTTTAGTAATGATTTATTTCCTAATATTCATAGTTATACTGTATTAGCCGTAAGTAAATTCCTCTTTTTTGCGATAGCTTTCCTTTCGTGTGTTGTCCTACTCCTTACGTCTACTACACTTCTACCATCCCTAGTTATTACGCTGCCCAAGAACCAGAATTCGTTAACTTCCTTTAAAATACCCCTTCACAATATAACTCACTTTATTATAACACTATTTTCCTTACTACACTCCATCACCTGGGTTTTCCCTCTATTAATCCACATATTGAAACCGTACATTTATACCCCTACTTGTATATGAGTTCCCCTAACCATGCAAAGTCTGCCACTAATATCATCTGATCTCTTGTCTCCTCAATCTCTCTTCTGCCCCTCTTTTCGTCTCCATATCTGCCTTATGATTCTGTTTTATAATTGTCTGTCCTTTTCTCTGTCTGAAAGGGTTTTAAATGCCTCTTCCCCACTTCTTTAATTCATATCACGAAGGTGGCAGGAATATATATACCAATCCGATTTATTATGACCATTCTCTGGGAAGAATAGTTTGCCCCTTCCCCGTAGATTTTTGGGAAAAATCCACGCTGATTCCCAGCGGCCGTAGTACTAATCCCGCTGGCGTCCAAATTTCTGGGTTTCATTACCCCCGCTTGTCGAATAATGTCCCTTTCCTTTTGACTCCTTACCGCCAAAGTCCGAGTAGATGTGTTTGACCGTTACCTTATATTTCTACCATGCCTAGTTATTATGGTGCCCAAGTAGCAGAATGTCTTAAATTCATTCAAATCTAACACCCTTTCTTATTCTACTATGTCCCATACTGCACTCCATCAACTTGGTTTTCCCTCTATTAATCCTCTTTCTCGAGGATCACGTGCACTTATTATGCTTTACAAATCTTCTTCTGACTCCCCTAAACCACAGTATCATCTGCTAATCTTGTTTTTTATTTCTTCTCCTTGTATTTTCATTCTCATTTCCATATTAATTTTTAACTTCCTTCGCCGCCTGTTCTATATATACACTTGTCTTTCTTGATTTTTGCTTTCTTTTCTGGCCATTCACTTCTAATTACTGCTGACTGTCATCTATAGATGTCAAGAATAACTCTTCAACAATCATCTTTATATATGTTTGAATAATTATTCGGTACTTAATTGAGCAAGTCAACTGTGGGGCAAATAAATTAATAATTATTCACAAAGAAAATTATATAAATATGCATGTGTGTGCAAACGTGTTTGTAAGTTTTATCCAGATTCATAAAATATTATAACTGTATATTCACATGATGATATTAAAATAATACTGAGAGAAGCGTACATAAAATAAACACTGTAACGTAAAAAGAGAGAAAATTTCTTAATACAATTAATTAGAGAAAACAAAGAATATTTTTAATTAAGCTAAAATTTATCACAATTTTAAACTAGAAGAAAAATGTTCACTATATTGTAACTTCCACAACATCGATTTTTTCCTATCACCATGGTTGCTACTAAACTAAAATAAGAAACAAAATTGTCCTGGTGCAAATGCATTTCATATTTATTTTGCTGTTTCTTGCAAAAACGAACCTCGATATCTTCCCCCATTGATTTGATTATATTTTTTTTTCTTACAAAATAATTATATTTTGTCATTAGTGAACTGAAATTCACTATATTACTACGAACGGTACCTTACACACAAATTGAGATTTTATGTTGAGAATCAGCACGTCAAACGTCATATCTAATGAGAAATTAATCATAATCAGCCAATCGTCGATTATATTCACAAACGATTTATATCATTGGCTAAAAATCACAGTTTGCATAAATCATCAAAATGTTGTTTCTTCATACGGTCTATTTATGTGTACATAAAATTATATAACTGAATTTTATTTCAGGTTGTAACGTAAATCACAGTTTTCATAAATCATCAAAATATTGTTTCTTCATACGATCTATTAATATGTGTACATAAAATTATATAACTGAATTTTATTTCAGGTTGTAACGTAAATATATTTTATTGCTCGGAAACCTGTCACCATTCTCATAATTTCCCGTGGGAGTGAATTTCGCCGCGGTAACGGCATGCATCAGTTATTTTACTCGTTCATTAAAATCAGCTCAACCTTTACAGGCGCCTTTAGGTAAAGTGAAAAAATTCATAAATGTTTGAGACTGGAATCTGTCTCATAGGACGTTCATTAAGAACAGAAATGTTGGCACTGACACTTAAAGCTAAGTCCGTGCTGAGTCAGCTGTGACCGAGGTCGCAATTAAGAGTAAACCATACTGAATATTCCAGTCAGCGACTTTTGACATAAATTTGAGTAAAATTTATCTCAAGATGAAATAATTGTGAAACCTCTGTTTTATAGTTTCAAATATAAACCTCCACATAGAAAATTAATTGTGGAATTGCATATGATTTCTGTCAATAACAATTGTCGTATGAATAAGAATAACTTTTTAAAAGTATTCTACAGTCTATAAACTATGCACTGACTGTTCCAGGAAAATGTTTGTTTGTTTATTTTGTTGGGCTTATGGGACTAATAGGCTTCTTTAATTCTGTTTTTACAGTCCCACCAACATCTAGGATCACTAGCGACTTTCTAATTAGGTAACTTATTTCATTTGAGCCAAGATTGTTCAGTCAAGGAACGTGAAAACTCACACAAACGCCCAGGCTCTTGCCAGGAATCGATCCCGGGAATTCTGTGGCGCGAGTCTGTTACGCTAGCCACTAGACCACAGAGGTGGCCAATATGCTTCTATTACATATATTTTATGAAGTAATTTGATTGATTAATTTTATTTTAATTATTTTCACACAATTGCAATGATGATTTTCAACGTTTTTCTCAGCACGTTGAAAGCCCCTACAAGCATGGTTGATGAGCCACTGCCAATGAAAGTGAAAAGTGTCTGACTTTTTATCTCAAACGAAGCATATATTTAATCTGGCTACCGTAACGTGGAGTCTACTAGCTTGGCGGTGACGATGTCATAGGCACTGGCACCGCACGAACAGAACAGCTAGACGACGTTCTTGTACGTCTCTCTGACTCTCCCCAGCCTCGGTTATTTATTTACTTTACCGACCGTTACAATATAATTTCTCAGCCTAACTTTTACCGATTAACCAGTCCGGATCTTATGCCCGCCTAAAAGGGCGGATTGTAAGCCTCCTTTATTGATTATATTTCCATAGGTTGACCGTTTGTAACATGTGATCACCATCGGGTTAGTCTTTTAATAATGCTTGCCTACGCGTTGGCAGGTAGAAGAACCAATCTTCCAACCCACGAATTTCTCTCCCACGAAAACTGCAGACAGTCAATTTGTTACTGATATCTCCTATAATAATTAAGTTGATTTATATTTATTAATTAGTATTCCCCATGTTGGTGGATGCCCTTTGCAATAACTAGAATTTACAAATTATTTAATTATGTATTAATAATTTTATTTCTGATTAAATGCGAATGAATTTATCAAGTAGGGTTCGTAAGAGAAAAGAAAAAGAGACATCTACCAAAATTTTTAATATTTCCTCAATCTCGACTCGGAATTCAAGAGCTCAACTCTGCTCTCGCTAGCGGCCTGCAATTTAAATTATTTCTTTCCAAAAAAAACTCGTCTCCACGTCGCCTCCTACGGCTAAGAATTCTCCTCCTCCCTTGTTCGAGTAGCCAATCAGCTGCAGTTTTAAGTAGAATCCATTGGTTTTAATTTTCAAAAGACTGGCAATAGGAATTTTTTAGCCCCCTGATGCGAATACGTGTTTTACTTTCCTGACGCCGTAGCTGTTTCTAATTACCTACGTGTAGCTCGGAACCTGTAAGTTTTTCTCCAATTTGGCACAGACCTCATTAGTGCGTGAAAAGGATTTTTCGGTTATTGCCCGAAAAATTGTTTATTAGTATTTTCCGACGGAGCGTTGACTGTCGCAAATGATACTACGCACGCACAAAAGTTTTAGTATATTACACCCTGTGTATATAAATAAATTCAATATTACTACATTTTGTGGTCATGAGAATAGTGACTTTTAATGTCATTCCTTATCATATCTGGCAATCATAATTATATAACTAAAAACATAGTTTTTTTTGTTGAAAGATTTTTAAATAGATTCTTTGTTTATCAATTGGATATTAAGTTTCTCGACTACGTTGGAAAGAATCAGCACACAGTCCACTACCAAAATCTGACTGTATCATGATCGACAGTTTGTTGGTCTCAGCAAAGTAATGTATACAGCACAGTGATAAATCAGCTTACTTTAAAAATATTTTAATTGTTGCATTAGACATCACTCTTTTAGGTTGTTCTGCTTTTGAAGAACATTTACGATTCTTATACTGCTCTTATAAAAGCATTTTTCTCAATTATCGCATGTTAGTAAGGTAGTTTCAATTTATACTGCTAAAATTCACGACATCAACGTAGTTCTAGATATCACTAATATTTTTCTTGATGGCTTACAAGTGTTTCTGAGGCACACCACATGTTGGCATAGCTACCACCGGGTTGGTAGGAAGTATTGACCAAACGCTTTTCCACGATGTATTACTTGCTTGATGCTTCATAATGTTTCCTTGGATTATAACTTTTTGGAGTGTTTGGTAGTTTCAAAAGTAATTGACATTATGGCTGTCGGCAAGCGTTTTTAAGGGCACAGAACGTATTCTTGTTGGCAGCCTCCGTAAAAGATGGATGCGGGAGAATTTCGTGTTCGATGACGAGGATAGCTTTCTCATTTTCCGCTTTGTGGCGCCGCAGCGTTCACACGAGGGGGACGTGAGGTTCCGGTATAATCTGCGTCTCCCTGGGTATGCATAATGCCGAATAGTGTCCGCCCTTATGTAAATGGCAACTGAGTCCAAGAGTGAGGCGCCAGCTTCCTTGTCCCGTACAACGCTCGTTACACGTCTTTGTGTGAGAGAGAGCCGGCCGGAAGTTATATATTCAAATTCGCCAGCGGTAACAAGGTGACCAATCAGAGCCGCATTGTTGTTAATAGGAGGTGCATTACCATAGCAGCTGCGACGATGAAGTCAACTAAGATTGCGCAGTCATTCGCACGTATTTGGCTGCCGGCAAGTTTCTTCGAACTGTAATCGGTTTCGGTGGAAGGAGCTCGGCTCATACTTGCCTGTATCGAGTTTTGTTTTTTTCTGCTTATGAAAATATTTTAGAAATTAAAATAATGAGCCGTACACAATCAGCAATGACAGGATAATGAAGATGAATTTATTTCATTTCATGAAGAAAAAGAAGCAACGCCCAATGAATTACTGCAAAATGCTATTAAGTCCCGCCTCTATGATTTGCTTTATAAAATGAAGTAAAACTTTTAAAAATATTTTTTCGGTCTTAGTCTCGTCAGCAACGAATGTAAGCTTTCAGTTTCAATTTAGTGTTATTTAACGCTGTTCGGTAGTGCTGGTGTTAATGCAGTAGAGACTGGGCACGTTTTCAATAAGACACGTGTTTACTTGTCAATTATTCAGGGAAAAATAGTGAATGTGCAAGTTTTCTCTGTATATCTCATCACATTAGGATCAAAGGTTTGTATGCATTAAAACGTAACTAATATTTTTGGTAAAGATGAAAAGAAATCATAATTGTTTTGTTTTTTCACGGGATATGTCCCGTCAGGAAATGTTTGCAACATAACAAACGTAACAAAAGAAGTAAGTGTAGGCGACAGTATCATTTTATTCAATGGGCGCAGCTCTCTAAAAGAATACAAACATAAATCCAATTAAAACGGGTTATGTGGCATGTTACTGTCCAGACGGGATATATTCCTGAATTCATTGTGTATCAAGGAAAAGATGAGGAAGTTGCAAATGAATTTAAAGACTATGGACTAGGAGATCGAGTTGAACTTGACAATGGAAAAAGGCAAGGAAGTTTATTTCAACTATTTCACTTCCCCTAAATTACTTGAGAGATTGAACACCGAAGAAAGAATGGCTTGTAGAACGATCCGCCCTAACAGAGGTCTTCTAAAAAATACTAAGCTGAATAACTAAAGCAGGAGTGATTATCATAGCAGAATCTTTGGTACCGGGCTTTCCTTTTTAGTATGGCTAGACGGGAAGCCCGTTAGTCCATTAACTAAGTTTCATGGAAGGGAATAATCCATTGTAAATAAAAGGATACTAGGTGGAAAATAAAATAGAAGTCCCTTGTCCGGTATCAATTTCTGACATCCACAGAGACCTCTCCATGACAACCGTGAAGGAAGAAATAAAGAGGTTTGGAGGGAAACACGAAGCCAGACTACACCAGCATGTAAACTTGGAAGTTCTTCGGTTATTGGAGAATCACCAAAGTTACCGTAAACTGAGGAGGACCAAACCTTTTGAACTCGTCTAAGTCCATCGAGGAGAGGTAAAAGTGAAGTCAGAACATTATTAAAACTTCAATAGTGTTGTTGGACAAAATTTAGCTCGTATTATTAAGAAATATAAAATTAATGATTTGTCTTTTAGACCAGTTTTAATATGTAGAACACCAATCAGCGTTTTTTTAGAGGGAGAAAAACACTTAATCACATCCTGACAAATACACATGGCATACCCAGTGTGTCAATTAACACTGTATAGGGACGAGAAAAGTCAGTACCGTAAAACTTATAAAATTCAAACGTTTATAATTACAATTCGCGGACAATTCGACTATGTCTACTGGTATTTTGTACTAAATGAATGCAAAAACTCAGATACAGTTTGAAGTTAACGTGTTTATTCAAGTTTTTTTCAGTAAAATAGCCAAAAGTAAGTCTAAACGCGAAAGCCCCCGTCTTTACACCGTGGACGGACAATTTCGGCGTTACTTTTGATGCTGGCGTCGTCTTTTACAAAAGGCTGGCATTGTGTGTGGAAATTTCGGTTTATAGACATTTCAGCACGATTTTTGAACAATAATTTGATAAAAGAATAACTTGAGGCGTAAGATATGACAATTTCATTGTAATCTGCGTCCATATCGTCGAAGGACAAGCCAGCGTAAGTGGAGCTGCTTGAAGTTTTGTAGAAATTAACATTTTTTTTCAAAACAATAAGATGTTTCGAATAAAATTTTAATTCCTACACTTAATAGAGAAACCTCCTGTGGTATAGTGGGTAACGTCGCTGCCTCACTACACGGAGGTCACGAGTTCGAATCCTGGCATGGGCTTGGATGTTTGTGTCTTCAGGTCACGGAGACTGACATTAAGACTGGTAAAGAATCTGAACGCTGACAATGTATCATTCCAAATTAAGAATGTGCCATGTAAGATGACAAACCGCAGTTGACCCGCCAGGCCAAGGCCTTGAATGGGCAGAAGAGCCAAGGAGGATGAATATGATTTTATTGGGTTAAATGTGCAATTACTATATTCTCACAAGTACTAATTTCTTTATTGTAAACATAATAAAATTATGTCCCTACTGCATAGTCTACTTTACGAATCAATATAGATGAAATATCATTCTTATATGCAACATTTGTAATTCAAATTTGTTTTGACGATTTCAGTCTTCCCCCGTTAGCTTACAAATATCCAAGTTTCATTCAATAATATTTCCATCAGATAAATATTTCCATTTTATTTTCCGTTCAGTGAAAATTTCTAATGTTAATGTTAGCTTTTAAATTATTTTCGTGATTTTGACGTTTCTCTCAAAATCCGTATCCAGGAATAAGTTATATTGGAGTGACGCGGATGGTGGGGCATCTATATATCCCAAAGTAAATACCGTCATTTCCACCACAGTAATTGATCTTAAAGTTAAGTTATCAGACGAATAATGAAACAGGATTAAAGACGTATTTAAATTGTGATATTTTCCATGGCTAGCTGCTGTCAGGGCAGTAACACTTAAGTTATTGCAACATGTCGATTGACTAATAGTTGAGTGGGTAAAACAGGAGGGATCCATGATGAAAAACACACAAAATTGCTTGGAAAAATTTAGGAAAAATCAGTAAAATGTGATAAACGTGGTCCTGGACTTTCCGATGAGAAGATAGCAAGGTAGGATGGAACTAGACAGCATCAAGATCTATTGTACTCTATTTTAAAGGCATCTTCCGAACGGAATTCATATAGCTATGGTATGAGCGGTAACGACATGAAAATCAATCTAACGTGCAGAAAAATTGTTTGGGAAATTCTCTTTTGTAAATACGTCAATCGCAGACTGGAACAGCCCGCAGCAGTCTGAGAAATGCAGAAATAAATTAAAATGTAATCTTAACGATGCAATTTAAAGGGAAGTGTTCCAATTAGTCTTTTTGATTTTGGAACGAAACTTAATTAGTGTATTAATACTCTCAATATGTCAGCTTCTTTCCGACTTTTTTAACATTCTACCGCCGTTACTACATAATTTTTATGTTCCACAAGCATAATCGAGACTACCCCTTAAGGGCCTTGAAGAACACAGAAAATATATTATCCTATAATTATTTTTGATAACCTTTATATTACATTATTTGGAATGTTCCATTACATTCGTTTCAGATATTTCTACGAATGGAAACATTATTCAATGAAGATTAAGCAGAAGTCTCGTGTAACTGTCGGTAATATTAAAGTGGAAACGTTAATAATACGTGTATTTTTGAGAAAACTCATCTACATTACTTTGTGTTCTATTTAGTCCAGATGTTTAATTTTGAATTTATCTATTTATTTTATTATTTTATTTATTCCTTATAACTGTCTCATTTCCAACCACTTTCCAGTGACTATAATTCGACTATGAATGTGACTATTACTTTTTTTTGAGTGTGTCCATAAAAGAATGTCTCGGTTATAAAAGTTAATTATCAGCTGTAAACGTTGTAGACGGTTGATTTATTATTACAAATAAAGAGTAACACAAACAATTCTAGGGAAGCACTTGCTCGTCTTGTTTGTTATTTATCGCATCGCATACTTTTGGAGAGGACGAAACAACACGCCAGGTGAGGTCTACATTCCATGCGTCAAACCACTTACATCAAAGATCGATTCCCAAAGTTACTCTGTTCACTACCACTTTTTCCTTTGTGGCTTTATATAAGATTGGGTCTTTGTTCAACCTGATGATGTGCCATAGTTGAAACACAATTGAAGAGGCTATACCGGACAGTAAACCAAAGTGCATGAAGATTTGTATTTTAGGTTGGATTTATGGTGTAGAAATAAAGGTGCATGAATTGAACTTTTGCAAGAAAAAATAAATTAATTTACCTTAAACTTGATGTATGATTTTTTGTAAATAATTTAATCTGTTCCTTCCTCCTTGGCTCTACAGCCCATTGAGGGTCTGGACCTACCGAGTCGACTGCGGACTGTCTTCTTGCATGACAGATTCCGAATTTAGAGTGGCACGTGGTCAGCGTATTAATCCTAATTTAATCTGTTATAATATACCAATATTTTCCCTTGGCTGTAGACTGTAGACTGTCATCCTACATGACACATTCTGAATTTGTAGTGATACGTGGTCAGCGCATCAATTTGCCATCAGTCTTAATCCATAATATACCATTAGACCTGAGAAATTATTTTATGGACATCCTATATTATGGTAACAAAGTAATTCTTTCATAATTTCTAAATTTTTAAAAATAATAATAATTGGTACTGATTGCAGTTATATTAGATTACAGAAGTTTCCAATTTTACTTTTGAAAATCGTAAATGTGCTTACATTTAGTTTTCAAGGAATATAAAATTAAACTGAAATATTAATATAGTAACCCCGAAATCATGACACATATTATTGATTTACGGTTTTGCCAACTTACATAGTGATTAGGTTTATTCACCTGACATTTTCAGGAGAAGCGTAGAAACACAATTATTTCAATTATCAATCCACTGAAACAAATTTGTTGAACCAGGATTATCTTAATATAAACCATTAAATTTGATTTTATTTTAATATTTTGATATATTTGTATTAATTTTTTGCAAGTTTATTGGTAATTCAATTTAATTTCCTCTGGGAATCGTAACAATTATTATCCTTTCATGTATTAGCCAAAATAACACTTAAAACCTGTCCAAAGAGAAAAAGGAAACAAAGTTTCTAAATTACAATCTTGGTACGTTGGAAATTATTCGCGGATTTTCGTATTTTCAATTCACTCTTTAATTTAATGAGTGTAAGAAAAGTTCTATATCCCTAGAATAATGTTTCGTTTGTTGCGGCTCTATAACAACTATGTCTTATCCTGATTTTATCATACGAGTATCAAATGGCTCAAAAATACCTCGACCAACATTTTAATTGTGACCAATAACAAATTTTATCATCTGTGCAATATGATGTTAAATTTTCCCGTTCATGTCATCTACCCAACGCTACTGTGAAAAATATCACTTCTATCTTTTTGCTTCTTGGTGTATTTATATATATTACATTTTTATAGAGGTAGTATAACAAGTGCCTCGTAAAAGTGTATCGACTTCATGTCTATACATACGCTTCAATATAATGTCATCCGAAGATCCTTTTGAGACCTCAAAAATAAAATTATGTTAAGGCAGGTGTGTTGTATTTTATTATAATATACCTAAAATCTTTGTAATACAACAGGTCACCTAAAAAGATTTTTATTGCATATTTAAATAAATATGAGGGAGATAATTATTTTAGAAAGAAGAATTACCATACAAAAATGAACCATACATTTACTCTACAATTTATAAATTTACAAAAGACTTTAACTGGATCACTATTAAGTTACAGGGACGGTTATTCTGAACTATTGACAATATATTCACACATATATGTATTTTATAAACTAGAGACATAAGTCATATTCTTAGGGTCGTCTAAATGGGCCTTCTCATGGAGCAGAACACAAATCCTACTCGGAATGGGCAGTACCAGAAAGCCGTCAAAAGGTTATAAACTGTTTAATTACCCTTTCTTCTCAGCTTGGCCTGGAACTTGTCGCTGAGCACCTTCACGCCCCGCGCTTGAGCACGCCTTCTTCTCGTTAAATGTCCACGGCCGTGGCATTCTCCAATGATTTATTGTCTACTCTAAATCTTCACTCTTACAGCTTCCTCTTTAAATTCAATTCAAATGACTCTTAAATCCCATTCTTAATATTCAGTGTTATCTCCACTCTCTAAGTCCCAATCATAATATTTCTTAAAGTCCTGTCTTAATGTTCCACAATCCTGGGTTTCTAATACTTTGTCCCTACTTCATTATTTAGTAGAGAAGTCCGATCCTGTCCAATGGAAATTATTATTTGTTCCCTCTGGAAGGATACATTAACCTCATTCTACTGGCGTTTTAGGGGGAAACACCATCTTCGCTCACCACCTGATGCCACCGAATCTCAAAGATGTGAGAAAATCCCACGACGTGTCAACGTGTCTGCGTTTGATTACCCCTGTATGTAACCTATAACTTCCTTCACACCGCTTGCCTTTGATCGTACTGCCAAATTCCGCATGTAGAATGTGTTACCATTACAACATGATCCTCAAAACAGAGTAGAAAATATTAGTAATCACCGAAATATCTTCCCATAATACATGTATTTGTTATTCAGTTTACTTGGATTTTTTATGTCTTAATAATTGTCGTTTTTATTTAATCATTTGCATGTAAAAAGTAAATAATTGTATTTAATATCTGTGTTAGAATTTCTAATATAAGATCGCTATGTGATACAGTTGAAAAAATAAAGTTATTTTCTCATTAAATTAAGCTAAAATTATTAGTTTTTAACGACATTCTCTAATCACAAATAAAATTAATGTCATTGTTTCCCTAGCCTTTTCACTGTATTATAAAACATATTAATATACCCGTAACTAACCCTTCTTTACTCTATTGTTCTTTTCTCATCAATCCTTTTCATTCGTTCCCATGATATTAAAGAAGACGGGCCATCACGTAAATTACCCTCAAGTAATCCATTACTCATAAATGCTACTATTTAATAGAATATTTTGTCCATATTACTGTCCGTTATCCACAAAAATGGAGCTGAAAATATTAGTAATCGTCCATATAATTATGTGTGCATCTGAGAATAATGAAGCTTCAAGTGTAATTTGCAACAACACATTTCTTTATATGGAATTTGGATACACAGACATATACATGTGATATTTTCGTGTAATGCATGAGTCTTTCATGAGAATTTCCTACATTTTGTTTGCGGCATTATGATTTCCCGTTGTAGACGATTCGTTCCCCAGCCTTGAACCTCGATGGGAAGCGTTACAGCGAAAATCCCAGTATCCATCTCCCCGCATCTCAGACTTAATTAATTGTCCTCATGGAGCTCCGTCAAAAGTTTACAACAATATTGTAATCTGGAGCATCGGAGGGCGCAAGCAATAAGAGCTCTAGGGATAAAGTGGGGAAACAGAAACTTGGGTCGAATGGCTCCTTTCCCAGCAACAAAGCGGTAAAAAGTTTTAGTACTCTCCAATCCCTCAAGTTATAATAGAATTAAGGAAATTTTAATCAGCGAAAATTGAACTACAATGCCTTCGACCACGAACCTGCTACAAATAAATGAAAATGGAAATTATAAAATATCAATGCATTGTGGCGAGGTAATTTTTAACTTTCAGCGCTTTATGCGTTTAAAAAAATTACCTAATCCCCGTCATAAACGCAAATTATTTTCTCTATTCAGCTTATCTTCTATTCTTCCATGATATATATGCATAAGACTGTAAACGGTCCTTCAACAAACTGTCATAAATCACTTTACTCGATATGAATAAGTGTCGTTGTTTACATGAACTGTTCTGTTGAAAACATTTTAATGAGTAGTTCACTATCTTGTGCATTTTAAATATTAAACTTCCACAAGTTACATGAAGTACAACTTTCAACATATAGTAACTTAATAAAAGGAAGTTAAATAATCATGCAAGCAGCCACAAATTTAAAATAGACACCTATGATTATTGGTTTTATTATTGCATTAAGCAGTAATATTTGCAAAAATCATATTTACGGATAAAAACAAAAATTGTTTGATCCAGAGAATTTAAAACCTTTTAAATTGTTCATTTTTAAGTTGATCCTAAAATAAAGGCACGATTGTAACCGTATTTTGGAAACAAAACTAACCCTTTACTAACATATTAAACAAATTCTTGGTAATGTTTGACTAGGTTAAGGAATTCAAAAGGAAGCTTCTTTAATTCTGATATAATAGTAGCTCAATCATATTGTTTTACTGTTCGAATAAATTTATTTGAGGATATTTTAGCACGTCCACGTTTCGCACCCATATAACACCACGGTTCATACCAACACTTTTAGCAAAGATTTCGTAATATTCACACTCATATTACCCGTAAGCAAATTCCTCTTTTCCACGAAAGCCTTCCTTGCCTACTATTTATGTCTGCTTTACTTCTACCATCCCAGGTTATTACGCTCCCCAATTAGCAGAATTCCTTAACATTCTTTAAAATATCCCTTCCCAATCTAACACCCTTTTTTATTCCACTATTTCCTATATTACATTTCATTTCCTTGGTTTTCCATCTATTAATCCTCATATTGAAGTGTTTCTCCAGGACCACGTTCATGCCATTTGTTATGGTTTCCAAGTATTCTTCTGACTCCCCTAGTACTACAGTATGTCATCGGCAAAGCGTAGGGTTTTTATTTCTTCTCCTTGCATTATGATTACTTTTCCGTATTCCGTTTTAACTTTCTTCATCGCCTGTTATTGATATAAACAGCATGGGCGACAGTCTGCATCCTTGCGTACTCCTTTCTTTATTTTTTCTTGTTCATCAATTCTAATTCCTGCTGACTGCCTTCTGTAGAGGTTATGTATAAGCCTCCTTTCTCCTGATACGACCAATTCCTGGTGGACGTCTTCAATTAGTGTCCAAAAGAGGTATACAAATCTGCAAATGGTCTCTTCCGACTCCTCAAATCCTTCCAGAGCATCGGTTTAGATGAAACTGTGCCAGACTTTGGCCGTCTTTGATTGTCCCGTCTTTTGCTTTTGAAAAACAGAACTCAATTAGATCTGTCATTTATGTGAGGGGATAATAGGAGCGTAAGGATCCAATAATTTGTACTAGTGACCAAGCAACACAACAAGAAAAATGGTCTCTGCGTTTGTTTCTTTGACGTATTTTCGTTGATATATGAATCCTCCACGTAATTTGCTTGTATGACCTGCCTGGATTGTTTCCTTTTCTACAGCGCTTTGTAACTTGTACCGATGTAGCAGGACAGAGCTAATAAACACGTTGACCTGTTTGTGGTCAGTCGCATTGATATTCTGAGCGTCCATACGGGGAGGATTGTAGACAGAGTGAGCGCGTGACCAGGTTACGAAAACCAGTTTAAGGTAAATACCGCTAAACTAGTCAGATAAATAACATTTATACCATTAATCGATTTAAGTAATGCGCCAATGTAAAGGTTTTACAATTGTCATTCGCTACGATAGTGGAACCACGGTCATTAGTTTATTTCCGGACTATATTACAGGAATTCTCTAATACTAACTTAATTGTAAAACAGATCACTTCATTCAGTCACGGAAACTACTTAAAAGCATAACCTCAATTTTTAAATTCTGTATGCATGAAACAGCATTACACTTAAATGCACAAATTTTTGACATGTTGTTACTTAAAACTGTTTTCCTTGTATTGTCTAGTGTTTTATTTGTATACAACGTCATAATATTATTGAAATATATAAATCTGTTAACATAAAAGAATGTTGTAACCAGAAAGTAAATATTAGATAGGAATTCTGGTACAGATATTCTCCTTACTTTCTTTGTTCTTTTGTCTTTCTCACTACTTTTCTTTTATCATTAAAACTTCATAATAAAAATGATTGATGACAAACGTAAATATAAAAACGTGACAGATGGAAGTGGTAAAGAACTATACAGGCGCTTGAGGAATGAGATAGATAGGAAGTGAAAATCAGCCAAAGAGGTTTGGCTACAAGATAAATACAAAGTGGTTGAAGATTTCATGGTGAAAGGGAAAATGGATGGAGATTATTGGAAAATGAAATAAACGTTAGGAAAGAGGAAAATATTAACACGAACATCAGGAGAGCAGATGGGAAGTCAATTCTGGACAAAGAACAAAAAGCAGAAAAATGGAAGTAATATCTAGAAGAGCTGTATCATGGTGGAAATCTAGATCAGTCAGTAATAAAAGAAGAAGAGAAAGTGGATGATGAAAAGTTGGGGGACGATATTTTAAGGTCGAAGTTTGATAGGGCGCTGAGCAATTGTAAAGCGCCAGGAATTGATAACATTCCAGCGGAGTTAATAAGATCATCGGGCGAAGAAGCAATATCGTGGCTGTTCAGGATAGTTTGCGAAATCTACGAAACAGGAAGAATACCAGATTATTTTAGTAACAACATAATTATACCCATACCGTAGAAAACTGGAGCTGATAGATGCGAACAGCACAGGACAATTAGTTTAATGTTCCATGCATGCAAAATATTAACAAAAATAGTATATAGGACAATGGGACGTCAAATAGAATGCGAGTTACGAGAAGATCAGTTTCGTTTTAGGAAGAATGTAGGGGCAAGAGAAGCAATATTGAAATTACGTCTAATTTTAGAAGACAGCTAAGAAAAACCAGCCTACGTTTCAAAATCTTCCCTTGCCACAATTCCAGCCACTGTCATGAGTGAGAAGTTCAGCTCCACGCGAAATTTCACACCAAATATGTCGTGCCATCTCTCCCGTCTCACTCCTCCCGAACAATCTAAGGTAATCTTCTCCAAAAACCAGCCACACATCTCTCCTTTCAATCTGTAAAATCTCCACCACCAACCTCCTCAAAAATGCCTTTTTAAAACTTCCTCCCCACTTCTTTAGTTTCTATCTCCAAGGTGTCAGGGATGGATATCTATCAATAGCATTTATGGTGATTATTGGGAAATACACTACCCGACGTCGCCAAATTCTCACAAAGATTAAGGAAATTCCAAAACCGCGACGCGGTGTATCAGCTTTATTGCCCTTTTAGCTTAACTGCTGTCTCCTTTCTTAAGACTCCTTGCCGTCAAAACCCGTTACAAAATGTAAGACAATGATGCAATATGTCGCCTATGCCGTTTAACTTATATATAGAACAGGCGATGAAGAAGGTTAAAACATAATATGGGAAAGGAATCATACTGAAAGGAGAAGAAATAAAAACTCTACGTTTTCCAACGATGCTGTAGTATTTGGGGAGTCAGAAGAAGATTTGGAAACCATAATAAGTGGCATGAACGGAGTGCTGGAGAAAGAGTTCATTATGAGTATTAATAGAGGGAAACCCAAAGTAATGAAGTGTATTATGGGAAACAGTTGAATAACAAAGGGTTTTGGGTTGGGAAGGGATATTTTGAAGGAGGTTAAGTTCTAAACAGAATAGGGGAAGAGCGATCAATATGGAGAACGTTGACTAAGAGAAGTGATAGATTAATAGACCAATCTTTGAGACATAAGGATCATGTAACATTAGAATTAGAGGAAAGTGTGTGGGGTAAAAACAGAATAGGGAGACAAAGCATGAAATACGCTAAAAGATTAGGTATGTGATAGTTATGCGGAAATGAAAAGGCTTACGCTAGATAGGTTAACATGGAGGTTTTCATCAGATCTGTTTTAGGACTGAATCCCACAATAACAACATTAAAACTTCAATATTAATAGTAAATTTCTTATCCTCGTTAAAGGATTGGGTTTTTAGATCTTATCATTTTTCCATTCAATGGATTCATACCCTTTACTGTCGAATGACTGACAAAAAGGCACCTTATTGCACAAGTGTGCAGCTTTTTAAAGTTTATTCGATGTTTTCCTGCGTCAGTTAACTCCGAGTGGCAAAACTGTGGCACTGAATTGAGCACATCACTGGATTCTTACAGTAGGCTTGATGAGCCACCAAAGGCAAAAAGACTAATACCGTGGCGCAAACCGTTTCGGAGTCGCACAAAGGGCGTCCGCGAATATGGAGCCGTCCTGTTATCTGCAAGATTGATAGAGACCCGATGAGATGAATTGCACTGCACCGGAACCTGAGGACTGGCCTGGGTATGCATGCAAAATGTGTGGGCAGCGGGTGATTGATCGGAAAATTCACTCTTTTCAAGATGATGAATTGAATTGTTGATACTCCCCTAGCACATGGAGTTGGTTAATCCGGACTTCCACTTCCGCCTCAGTGAGACGCACGAATACTATTTTTCATAGATTCCGTTCGATACCTATTCAGATAGTGACACGTGATATATAGACCATTTGCTCATTGGACTTTATATTATTTCTAAAAATTGCATCCATTAGGGACGTTGTTTAAAATTACTTGCTCTTCATAATATTATTTTATTCTATAATGAATTACATGGGAAACGGACACTAAACTTTAAAACTATTGAACAAAAAATTGTGACTTCTTACGGCGATTTATTAATATATATAAATAAATCACCGAAATGTATCTACTCGCATAACTTCCGAACGACGGCTTTAAATTAGATAACTCCTTTTTTGTTGTGTTCGTTATTGTCAGGACAAGTTTTATATAGTATTAATTTTATAAAAATTCGTACGGAAATGTCTTTAAATTCACATACTATGAAAAAATTTTATGGGAAGGTTTCAATTCATTCATGTGTTTGAATATCAAACGTGAATGTGGGTTGCCTATACTCTTGATCTGTTTAGGCTTCGAAATGGCTCGACGGATTACAAAGACAATGTCCGGGATTGAAGCAGAAATTTTACTTTAATTTTCGTGTATGTTTCATTTAGATATCTTGTAGAGTTCAGAAGATCTTAATATAAATATTTATGAATCCAAGAGTAATTTTTGGCAGCATGAGAGAGAGACGGGGGGAGGGAGAGCAAGCATTATCACTGCATTTATTAATGTAAATGTATGAAAGCGGGCCCTGTTAAAAACAAACTGCGAGTTATAATACCTATGCTTGATGTTCTTTAATCTTGTTTCAGTCTTAAAAGACTTTTCTTTAGAATAAACGTTTAGATACAAAGCACCTTCTGTTTCAAATGCTAATAAAACCCGTCCCTCTCTTCGGCCATGTCCATCATTCGTTAATTTATTATTCCACTTTCTGTTCATCTCCCAAGATCATCCTGTAATCTTTGTTTCCACTCATTTTTTCATCGGTACACCTCTCTCTCTCTCTCTCTCTCTCTCTCTCTCTCTCTCTCTCTCTCTCTCTCTCTCTCTCTCTCTCTCTCTTTGTCTCTCTCTCCCTCCAACTCTCTGGAGCCTGTGAGCATACTTTATTGGGTTTTTGTGAATATTTCGCCTTGGGTAACCGAAATTCGTTACAAACATATCAGATATAGTATAGATTTTATATCCTAATTCGTAGATCTTAGAAACTTTGACCTAATAGAAAACAATGATATTTATTTAAAACAGAGCTCCGGTCTCAACGACATTCCCGTTTGAAAGTTCAAAATATTTTGATCACGCAAATTCGACCAAAATGGCAATGTAAAACTGGACTACAACCCAATAATATGCCGTTAGCATCAAATTCCACAAACAAGATTACGTGATGTAAGATTCGCTATATTGTCAAGATAGAAACAAAATATAAAAAGTAACGCAATTAATAACTTGTAATGAAGCAAGGCATTGATTACGATTTCATTCAATTAGTGGTGAAGGTCAGCATAATTCATCTGGGTGCCAGATTCCTTTTGGTGCCAGTCAAATGGTGAAGAGGAACCCGGAATCATAATCATAGGAGATTAGTGGACGATTGCATTAGCCCCTCAGAAATTTCGAAGGACATTTCTGCCTCCGCGAAGTCAGATGACCACCTTGAAATTTGATTGGACCAGGGGGTCATGGGATCTGGCATCCTCCCTCATAGTAGGGGTATGAGAATAGTTCACGTGGGGAGGAGACGAGGTGGGGGAAGCCAGTAGGGAAACGGATCTTTGAAAGAGGAGAATATATGGAAATAGTGTGGGAGTTGGACTACACGAGCCGACAAGTCAGTCTAGCATCAGAGAGAGAGAGACGGTGGAGGGGGCGAGAATATCAGGTCGCCACACATAGAAGTTTCTTTCTAATCTCTTGAGACAATCTGAGAGAAGAAACGAAGACGGACTCCAGGCAGCAGCAGGTGTCATCGCTCGTCAACGTAATCACCAGTCCAGAATTCTTGGAAGGAAAGAAGGACATACCTACACCGAGGCGTAAACTTCTAGAGTCAGTCCAGGTAACTGTGCCGAAGAAGGACACATCTGGTTATGAATACAAACAATCTGGTGTAACTGTGCCATAGCATCAAAGTGCGTGTGACAAATATCACCTGAAAACCAACGCCACCATATTCATGTAAATAGATTCAGTCCCTTGATAAATTTTAATCTGGTTTCTAAATTTGTATTAGTCGTAATTGTTTAAATTAAATTAAATTAATTCAATTTAAATTTAATTAAAATATCATTTACCCTAGTTATAGTGTTTTAGTATGTATTACATAATTAGTTATAAACAAACAGTTATTTTCTGTGGAACAGAGTCAAAATTCTTATCAGCATATCTTAGGTTGGCAACACTTCATTTTAAAAAGATGAGATTAAAATAATTTCACTTGTAATTGAGGCGTACTGTGATGTTTTAAATTGCCTCATTTATCTAGTGATTCTTCTGCAGTTTTCCTTACTCTTGTAATATGTTGGACCAAAGAATTGAATAATTCATAAACGATTTGTCAAACAAATTTGATTCGCATAACTCAAATAATCTTTACTAAAATTTTATTTTAAGTTGCATTAACAACTAGGATATCAGTTAAATTTTTTCCATTGAAAAACTTTGAAATCATCGCAAATCCATTTAGATATATATTATTATTATACACATTTTATGTACCCTATCTTTTTTATGTTTCTTATTACATTGGTATACAAAGTGATACTGCGTATTTTTTATTTAAAAGTCAGTTAAACGATCCATATCGACTGACCTAAGATTTTATTTAATTATGTTTAATAATTGATCTTCTTCAATGATAAGGTTTAAATAGCAAGTTTTAATCTTGCTCACAGTGTTTTCAAAACGCATTCGTAATAAATAAAAATATTATTATTATTGTGATGTTGGTTTTCATATCAAACCATTTTTAATATATATTTCATTCATTGTCAAATTGATATTAAAATACAAATATACGTAACATCCTAGATATATTTAAGAGAATTAGAATTTCTGTCGCTTAAACCCATATAATTGAGACGTGAATTTAAATGTATATTTTTTCAGAATTTGGATGCAAGTGGAGAAGGGGCGCTCAATCCAGGGGAAAAAATCACTAAAGCATACTTAAGTAGCGTTAAAATCTAGTTCTAAATCAACGAGGACAAGGGAACGGCTGGAGTGAGGAATCTTTTCAACTCAATCCTATTAACGTCTTTTTACATTTTTAAGTAATTGCCCAAGAAGACCCTTCCTTCAATCTTTTATCTTATTTCAACCCGCCTTTTATTTTGCTTTCTCTTTCCCTAAGAGAAAACGAAATAGAAAGGGCAGATAGTGGCCCTTTAATTAATCACAAAATGGCTACTGCTTCGAGAGCTGTAACCTGATTGCCGCCTTCTTGTTTCACCAAGTCCTTTTGTATGTTACATACATTGTTTCTTCTTTAATTTGGCCGGGCAATAACTTTATTGTTAGCTTTCCTGTGCGACAATTATTCAATACGTCGCCAAAGTAGTTGTTTAAAATTCATATAGATATCGTATTCACGTTGTTACATAATTTCATCATGCCTTATATAATATCAGTTTTATAAAGTAAGTTTATATAATTATTTTAACATCATGAAAAGCAGATGGTTTGTGTCTGACTAATAAATATGTCAGGGAAATATGATCATTCCTATTTATTTTATATATTTAAATATTTTATATAAGCATTTTTAAATTACCCTAGTAGTAATTATCCAAATATTTTTCGGGTGAGTTTTAAAACTTCACTTAGGGTGACAAACAATTTTGTCGTAATATTAATTACAGTATATTTGCTTATTTTCCATTCTGGAACTATTAAAGATTGCATTACATTGTAAAAATAGTATTATAAAAATAGAAAATCAAGAAAGACATGAAATTATTAGAAAATAAAATAGGCAAGAATGCAGTATGTCACCATTTTGTTTCACATAGAGAAAGTAATAAAATTACTGAAAGAAAAACTGAATACAGGGATTATAATACAAGAAGAGTTCGTAAATATATTACTATTTGCAGTTACAAATATTTTTTCAGAAAAGATAGAAGAGTTGTAGTAATTATTAAATGATGTAAATAAATTATTCCTGAAGAAATTTATTTAAAAACAAATAAACCGAAAGAAAAGAGTAAACTCAGTAAAAGTAAAATTTCGGAGCTATTAAACATCACGATTAGAGATTAAGAAGTAGAAGAAAATTGACCAATTTTCTATTTAGGACGTAAATTTACAAGAGATGATAGAAGTATAGAAGGCATCAAATTCATAATTACGAAACAAATTCATCTTTATATAAAATTAGAAATTATTGAATTCAAGTTACTATAAGGAGTTCATAAATAACTCTTTAAGGTATAAGTTTGCATTATATGGACGTGAAACGTAGACTATGGGGAAACGAGACAGAAAAAGACTGGAGACTTGAAATTCGTTATTTTTGGAGGATGTTAAAAATTGTATGGACCAACAAAGTTAAACATGAAGAGATTTTAGGAAGGATAGATAACGTAGTAAAAGTATGGAACTAAAAGAAGAGATAAGATCGTTTGGTATATATTAATGTTTCGGAGACATGATTATGGTAGTTATAAAGGAATAAATTATATTAAGGGGAAAGGACTGTAATACATAAAACAGATGGCTCAAGATGTTGGCTGCAATAAATATGTAGAGATGGAAAGATGGGCAGAAATGGGTCATTAAAGCAGCTGAAAAGCTAAATACTTTATGATGATGAGTAGTGAACATAAATTGGTAACGGTAATTTTGTAAAAATTAATATACCAAAAAAATAATACAAAGCCGTAGAACTAAAATTTAATAAACCCGCTTTTAGTATCAGGAATGATTTTGTTTGAAGGAAAATTAATTGTAAATTTATTACTTCGATTTCATCGTTTAATTTACAAACTACGTGCAGATGATCTTCTATGGTAGATTATGTAACCAATTCATATCTTATCAATTTACATATGAAATTTTACTCTCTGTTCAAGATTTGTAATGTAGAAAATACGCGAAGTGAAAGTTTGTGCATCTGCGTTCCTGGCTATGTGGGTTGCGCTCGCATTCCTTAGAACAAAAGGATGACTCAAACAGTTGAATGTGGGGAGAGGGCCCATTCATGAGAAAAGGGGTCGCTGTTAATGATTAAATGACTGCTGCTGGCGAAAACGAAAGTTCCATGTAAAATTTGGAATCTCACGGAGAAACGCAAAACACATACAGTATTTCGTCCCAGCGGTTGCAATTTTTCCCATTGGCTGCAATTGTTAAAGAGCAAGCTAATAGAATCATTAGAGGATAACAGCTTATTGGTGGTTTGGAATTATATAGCTTCCTACCGAGCCTTCGTGGGAAGGGATTTTGGAGAAGAAGAGAAGGTGTTGGGACACGTGAGATATTTGTTGCGACAGTTAAACGTTTTAACCACCAATGGAAGGAGAGGCAGGCTAATGCTGACCTAAAACTAAACGGTTAGCCTCTGGAAGGAGATAAGGGAGTGTCCGCCAGATTTTTTCACGAGATTCAGCCCGGATGGTGATGAACAGATGTCATCCGCAGAGGATGCAACATCATCATCGACGGAGACCGGGTTGAATAGACAGGAACGTCGCGGGTATCGTTGCATTCAATTTGAAAGTGTTCACATTTACCCGGCCAATTGCCATTAGAAATCTAAATTGCTTCTCAATTCACCCCACATAGTACTATGACGTTAAAGTCTCATGTAAATTTATTGTTTTAATGATTTTTTCTTGATAATTTTTAAATACCATATACGCTATGGTGAAATATTGTGTTCATTTTTTAATTCAAAATTTTAAAGTTAAATTAGTATTTTCTTTTCAATAATTAATCCTCATTAATATGTTATAATTAAATTAAGTAAATAAATTCAATTTTCTATTATCTCATCCTCTCAAGTAAATATTCACTATTAATGGCGCCCAATATGGGGCATATCATGTTATAATATTACAGAAATTAATAAATTCAATTCAATCCCACCATAATCTTACGTAAAATATCATTACACGTGCAATCACCGTTGCATCACTTTCGACAGATCACTACAGAAACGAGAAGACGTTACTTGAGCACCGTTGGATGAAATATTTATAAATATATATAAATATTTATATTGAAATATAAAACGATTTCTAAACATAATTCCTTATTTTCACCAGCAAGCCAAGAATGATTCATATACCACATGTAAATATTAATAGTTGATATGTCACACAGTGGTGTTGATTTCTCGTTGGAATTTAAGTTAAAGATGATTGAGAGGCAGGGACGTGATCGTCAGTTTTGAAACGGTTAAGCCGTTGAAGTTGAAACAAAGTAAACGTGATCAGCAAAGTTCGTTATCGGAGAAGTGAGGACGGCTTCCAAGTGCAAGGCATTTTAATGAGCGCATTCCTGTGCATAGGCTGATGCGGACGCCATGGTCATCACGACGGCGCGGCGCGGCGCTCTGTATGCCGCCGACGACGGTTCATTAGTCCCAGTAATCCCTCCGTCGCAAGCAGATAGCGCTGCGGTCGCCCGCTAATGGTAAATGGCTGTAATCTGCACTCGTGAGACGTCACAGTGCGTGACATCCAGCGCAGCATCCCGCCTTCTTTAAGACTTGTGGTCATGACCTCACAAACTGCATACAGTACTCGAAAAGTCTGGCATTACTGAAAATATATATAGAAGCTGTAACTGTCCTAATCTGCAGTCTCAAATAAAAGTATGTGGAGTCAAGATTCGTATCTAATAAAATAATTGATCACCTCAAGTAATTTATAAAGGAAATATTACAGGTATCTAAAGTAATGAATTGCTTCGGTGCATTATGCATAATTCCAGAATGTAAATTACATATAATAATAGAAACATGGTTAAATGTAGAAGGAAGTCATCATAACGATAATATTATACATTGAAATATTCTTCGTGAAACTGGTTTACTATTCCATTTCCGCAGTTTAATTAAGACTTCTACTTACTTAGTTTTCGTACTAACATTATCGTTGATTGTTTTCAGGTATTGCGTACGCATTATTCTAAAAAACATGAAATTCAAAAACTAATAATATTTTGAATAATCCATAAAAAACGGAAGTCTTAAATCCAATGCCCAGAGTTTATTAGTTTTATTATTTAATCGTTGTACTGTTTGTTTAAGTTTGCGTCTGTAATCTTATATTACCAGTGGTTGGTTTAATATTTTCATGCAGTGTAAGGTCCTGGGTCCGGTGGAAATTTTTCCATTCTTGTCCTGAATTTAACTACATACTATTAACACGAGCTTCTATTGAAGCATTATTTCATTTGACTTTAATCCCATGCACCTTTTATCACTATGTCCAATGTTCACTGATTTCTTAGAAACTATTTTGTGAAAATTGTGATTAGTAAATTGCAGGTGAGCCTAACTTAGGTTTACACTAGTGGAGAAATGTTAAATCGTTCCTCGGGACGTCACCTCGGACTAGCTTAGTAGTAGAGTGCACGCCCGGAAAGCGGAACATCCTGGATCCGGTCGACATTTCTCCATTCTTGTCTCTCTTCTAAATTTAGCTATATGCTCTTTACATAAGCTCCAATTGAAGTATTTCTACTTCCCTTCACCAATATAACATTTTAAATACCACATCGCGTAAGAATAACAGTGTTGATATTCGTCTTAAATTTATTTTTTATTGTTCTGTTGTAATATTTCCTGCTGTTTCCTTTTTTTAGGACTTGGTCTAATAATTTTATTGATATATCTGCAAGTTCCTATACACACTGTGTTCAAAACCGTGTCGAATATTTTAAGAAGTGGTAGTAGCCGTCAAAATAAAACAAGTCCAAAAACATGTGTCAACATCTAGCAAAAACTTTCAGCTCTCCAGAACCCAACCCTAACGTTAATGATGCCAACATATACACGTATCTGGATGAGCCTTGCCCGATGACTCTTCCTATCAAACGATTCTCGTCATCAGAAGTTCAACAAGAAATTAACTCATGCAATATTCATAAATCTCCAGGGTTTGACCTCATAACAGGACAAATCCTTAAGCTACTGCCACGGAAAGCAATAATACTATTAACCACCATTTATAATAGCATGTTATGAGCAACCTACTTTCCATGAAACATGAACATGAAAAGTTACGATGAACAATGCAGGCCAGCTTGCGAGTTGCAATTGTTGAGGATAAGACGCAACGGCGGGCCAAAAATGTGGTCTGGCGAGACGATGAGTCGTCATGGGGTGATTGGCGAAGCAGATTGTGTCGGCGGGAGGACGAAGAACGGGGTACCCCAGAATTATTCATTTGACGCCGCAACGTTGGTGCATCGAATGTGCTGACGGACATTGAACAGTGGAGACCTTGTTAAAATTTACTTGCTTGATTACGTTCATGGCTGTCCACATATTACCGATGTTACAGTACTGGCGTATCGGTGAAGCTGACATTTTATTGGATCACCACGTGTTACCACGTGGGCTTCTGTTCCTTGCTCATTGCTCTTTGCAATGAGAGTGGTTATATTTGTTAATTAATTGTCATAATATTCTTTTGAACAATTCTTGTGCTGATGAGTGACTAAAGATAAATCAATCTGAATATCCGGAATCATTCATAGTGGGTGTTTAATGATTCTTCTTTTTTTATTTTCGTATGTTTGATATTTAGCTCTACGAGCATTCTCTTGACTATAGCATATATGTAGCGCTTGTGGATATTTTTGGTAAATATCGTGGTAAATCGTAGGGTTATTGGATGTAGCTGCTTTGAGAGCATTTTTCATAATTTGATGCCTGCGATGTTGTAACGTGGGTTCTTTAGCTTTAATAAGAATGCTACTTATGGTACTTGTGTGAAAGCACCCTGTAGCAATTCTGAGACCTTGGTTATGCACCTTTCGAGTATTTTGAGACGGCTTTTATTTTCAGATTTGTATATTATAAACCCGTAATCTTGTTTGGAGCGAACTATGGCTTTATAGGCTAAAAGTAATAGTGGTTTGTCCGCACCCCAATTGTTGTGGGATATACACTTGTGTCATTGAGTCGTTTCTTACGCTCAGAGATTGTGTGTACAATATTCTTCGTCCATGTCAAATTGGCGTCAAAGTACATTCGTAGTATTTTAGTGCCATTAACAAATCTTAGGTTTTGATTTCCTAGTGTGAGAATCGGGTTGCTATTTTGATTGAGTCTGGAGAATATTATGCATTGACTTTTCTGTGGTGAAAATTTAAACCCCGACCTAAGCGACCATTCATACATATTGTTTGAAGCGGTTTGGACAAACTCGTGGCTTGATGTTAAATGTCTTCCTCTACAAAGAATGGTGATATCGTCAGCGTACTTCCTGGTAATGATGAGCCTTAATGTCGCCGTCTACGTCATTAATGGAAATACTGAATAGCGTTACGCTTAAAATAGACCCTTGTCGGACACCGTTGTCTAATCTTTTCTTCTCGGATAACGTGCCATTTGTTCTCACTTGAACGACCCGATCATATGTGAAATTTTTGATACATTTTAACATGTTGCCTTTGATACCTATTTTTCCTGAAGTTTGGTTAATACACGGTACATCCAAACCATATCATAGGCCTTCTCAATGTCTAAGTTAATGGCTAACACATCTGTTTGTTCGAGAATGCCTCTTAAATATAAGTGTCGACGCTTACTAAAAGGAATGTTGTGGGGTGTCCTGGTCGAAACGTGAGCTGGTTGTTAGCATTGCTATTGTTCGAATCTATATACCATCTGAGAAGAAGGTGAATAATTTTTTCCAAAATTTTACACATATTACATGTTAGAGACATGGGCTTATAATAACCGCTTTTGGTAAGGTTTTTTCCTTGCTTCGGAATGGGGCTGACAATGGCTGATTTCCATATGCTAGGAAATACCTTACCTACCCATATGATGTTATATTCGAAGAAGGATTTCCTTTCCTTCAGTTGGTAAATTTTTGAGAAGGTGCTTCCAAGGATAACTTGAGCAAAGAGAAATTTGTTTTGTGTATTCCGTACGAATCAGTATTTTGGTTGGATAGAAGAAAAATAGATGCAGTTTCCTTATTCCGTGGCCACTTGGTATGCTACAAAAATACTTAAGAAGTTAGCTAAAAAAGAATTTAAATACAGCTTTACACGAATATTGAATTCTTAAGCCAATTTCTTAGAGATGTTTGATTCGCTTGAAACGTTTATCAACATAGCAGCACAGTTTACGCAAAGCATTGCATATTTACATGTCTATAACAGTTCTGCTAATTTAATACGAAAGTATTATAAAGTGCTTTAATACTCTCTAAGTCAAGGGAATTTTCTCGCGTGGAACACTTTAACAACCGCTCTGAATACAGGTAATAAATTATTCTGACAAATTACTTCCATCCTGGCCTACAGGGCTAACTGCTCTTTTGCTAATGGTTTTAAGGACGACGTGATGCTTGCTAAATGAATAAAATTACTCGTGTTTAAAACCCCACGCAGTTATTACCTCTGCTTTGAAAATAGCGGTAATACCGCTGTGATATATCAGCATTGAAGTCTAATATTAAATATTTTCACGTGAAGTCAATTCGTGTAAACGGGTTTATATTGTAACTAGTAATAAAAATGTATCTATAGAGATTCATATTTAATAAATGTTAAATTATTTCTTAATAGCGATATTAAACGTAATCACAACCGGGGGTCCTAGTCAACCCTTGGCTACCTTGCTCTACCCCTTGTACCCTGTTAACCCTAAAATGAAATACGTTAGCGTGTATTTATATTTCATATTGATTATCTACCTCATTTCACCGGAGAACTATGTAAAGCCGAGATATCTACATAACAAAACTAGTCTCATAATAATTGCAGATATTAGTACCAATAAAATCGTCTGATTTTTTCGTTCACGTAGCTCGTAGTATTATTGCTGTAATCAAATTGTTAATATATACAGGTAAAAACTTGTCCCGCTGCTTGTGTAAACTGTATTACTCCTTTCGTTTTATTATTGTTATTAAATTTTATAGTCGCATGAACCACAAATATCATGTGCGACTGAAGCTAAACAAATACATACTATTACAATTTCTGGTATCTTGTTGGGATCAGAAATTAATTTTTGGTCACATTCGTATTCACTCTGCCTGATCTGACTGTTCTCATTCCAGATTCTCCCGCGGCTTCTCCAAGATTACAACTATCACACTCGTTCACATTACGAATTTATATAATACTGTTTTGCCCCACACTAGGCGAAAGTCACCCAACCGATAAGCAAACGTTACCGCACTCTTCTCGCGATGCCCTGTAAGCTAAAATATTAATCATGTAATCTACTCTGACACATTATGTCATTACTTAACCCATAACTCTCTTCTTTCCTAATCACTATTTCCAGTTTGCATGCTCATAGTTGCAAATTTATTCATTGACTGTTAGAAAGAAAAAACAGGCGAAAATTACATAATTAATTCTATAAATCATATGAAATGAATATCATCGTATTATTCCAGCTACGTAATTTCATATATGACGTCTGAATGGAAAAATAGTTGTGATTCCTTCATTTTCGTAATGAAATGGCTGGGGGTTTATTATCTACTTTTTAATAATGAAAAATCGTAAGCAATGTAAATTATATTATATTTTAAGATTTATTTATTATTAATGTACACTGATTCAATAGAGATTTAATTTGCATAGCCGGTCTTTCTTTAAAAATGATATAAATATTTAATTTTCTTACAAATAACAACTCTAGATCTCTACACTTAGAGTCATATGTTATAGGCTTTATGATAGAGCAGAAATATTTAACACAAAAAATAGTCGGACCTGGCAATATAGAAAATGAGCAAAAGGTTACAGTGGTATTAACCGTAAGAGCTTGATTTGGACCTAGCAGCGCCTTCTCTCATTGCCACTTCCTCGTATGACCGGTCTCGATCATCAGCCGCTGCTATTGTCCATGGTTCGTACAATTTCCAGTCTTATCTTCATCCTCGGACTATCTGTCCGATAAAGTGATCAACTGCTCTCGTTCCCAAACTGTGCCTCTAATATCATCTGGTCATCAGCTCTCGTCCCCTAAATCTGTCTTATGATAACATCTCCTCGTCTGCCAGGGTTTTTTAATAATTCTTCTCACTTCTTTAATTCATATGCCGAAGGTAGCAGGGATGGATATTTACCATCTAATTTATTTTTACTCATCTCTGGGAAGAAGAGTTTGCCCCTCACCCCCAAGATTTTTATGAAAACCACGCATCTTCCCAGCAACGGTCGCCAAATTCCAGAGGCCGTGGAACTAATCTCACTGGCGCCCAAATGTCTGACTTTTATTACCCCTGTTTGTCATATAATTTCTCTTTTCTTTTGACTCCGTTTCCAACTCGTTATATAAAGTATATTACTAGATTGGTACCTGGCGTTATCCGGGTATTAGCCATAAAATGATTTCGATATTAATTTTTTGGTCAACGCGTTAATTAACTAGCATGGGACAAACTGACTTGGTTTCAAGGTTTTAGCATCAAAAAGCTAGGATGTTGACTAAAGGTACCTTAACCGAGTCTTGGTGCATAAGATTAGCACGCTACTTTAAGACAATCTATCAATTTCCATGCACTAATGCAGTGGAAAACATTTCCTGTAAAGGAAATAAATTAACGGCTAGATAGTCAGAGTTTTTATTTAGTTCATTCCATGTTTGGCGCATATTCGCTCCTTCTTCAGGTTCTCCTTTAAAACTTTGGTAAATTAAACAAAGACTAAAGAAATTAGACAAAAGCAAACAACTTGCCACATAATTGTAAACTAACTGACATCCAGTAGTTATTAGTTTCCGTCATCTGCTAATCAAAAGTTTCATTTACTACAACTTTTGCGCCATATTTCTCCTCAATTTTAAGAAAAAATCCGTCAGCAGTAAAGGATTCAGACATATTTATCGGCCATGTGTCCATTAGTAATAGAAAACAAAGAAGTTAAAAATAATCGAAGTTTCTTAAGGGGATTAAAAATATTTCATCATGCCTATGTTAAATATTAGACATAAGGTGTCCATTTTCCTTGAGTATTTACAGAACTGACTAAAATCATATGCTTAGAAAGTCTGTTTAATATTACAGAGTTATTTTTTGACTTTGGCTATCATTATATATTTGTCGTAAGACAGAAATTTTAAGTGCTTTTATCTATTGTAACACTGAGTTTTTGAGTATATGCTTTTCTTGAGAATATAAAACTATTTACTCAAGAATTACATTTATTTTGACTTTTGAAAATATTTTGTACCATTAATTTTAAACGTTTGTAATAAACTGAAATCCTACGTAAAATATAGCATAGCAATAATAAAAATTTTCCGTTATATCGTAGAAGAAAATGTTACGAGACCCACAGATTTCTCGTAGAATTTGTGGACCACTAAATTGCCTAAGCTGTGCTATGACATCGATTATTTTTGAGTCTATGTTTAGGTAATTTTGAATTAAAATTTCCCAAAATAATAAGAAACAAAAACTTTATTTTTGAGCATTGTATGATTTTATTCAGATTTATTTTGCAAGTAAACCTAAAAAAACTATTTCTTTAACCAATCACACAATTCAGCAGGAACTGCTGTGTTTTACTTAGAAATAAGCGCGTCTGAAATGCTGTCCTTGAGTTCTACATTGCAGTGCATTTTGATTGAGCGCAGCTATGTTTATACCTGTATCAATAACGTATGGTGTGAAGGAGGGACGGAAGTGTTGATGCATGTCACTTTGGCTGTAGGCGCCAGATTTGCAGCGGCCATTAATAATTGTATTCCGTCCCCACTCCGGGGCATGTAAGTTATAGCTGGCCGGCGAGCAGCGGGTGCTGGCAACAGTTGCACAACCTCAACCACCAGTGCTACCACGAGTTACGGTCACACCTCTCATTACAATACGTCACCACCATGGTCAACCCACCCGAGTCCCTTCATCATAAGCTGCATCAGCCACAACGCTCACAGTCGCTTTCTTATGTGATGCCACGACCCCAACAACGTCCGCCAAAAGCAGTCTGTACAATGAAGTATACAGGAGAAAAGTATCCAACAAGAATATTGCAGGACAGATACCAAATACAGAAGTTACGATTAGCAAACGACGCAGCCTCTTGTTTTTACTACATTGGATGAGCAGAGAATACTTTCCTCTTCAGCAGAAAATGGAACGTTCATCCAGAATACTGCGATGAAAATTCTAATAAAGAATACAAACATTGTTAATGTCAAAAAAGCTATACTAAGTCGGAGCGAAACAGGATAGGGTAGAACGGAATACCCTATTATTTTACTCGATATTACTGGAGGTTAAATAGGGGTTGAACATTGGTCAAGGAAGAAGTCCTGGGAGCCGACTTGACCAAGTTTTGACTCCATCTTGTGAATGAACTCTTATTTTGGCGAACTGTGTATAAGAAATTCTAGATGCTTTAGATAATAAAGAATCTGTAACTGCTATCTTCTTAGATTTACAAAAAGCTTTTGATTGTATTAATAAGGATATCCTATTGGATAAATTATGGCATTATGCAGTCAGGAGTATTTCTCTGAATCTAATTTGAATATTACCTGTCTAATAGAAAGCAATACGTTTCAATAAAAAAACCTCAGGGACATATAAATCAGACATGCTAAATATTGAATGAGGTGTACCAAAAGGATCTATATTAGGCCCTTTATCATTCATTATGTACAAAAATGATATAAACTGCTCTATATCTTTATCAAAAACACTATTATATGCAGATGACACCACGCTACTCTTCTGTGAGAACAGCTATGAAAGATTGGAAATAAGGTTAAATACACGTAGAAACAGTGTCATACAAATTTTTAATGAAAACAGTTTGAAGGTGATCAAAGATAAAAGTACTGTAGTAGACTTTAATACGAGCAGAGCTCAATATCATGAGAATCAAATAATAATAGGAACAATTGTAGCCTAGTAGGACCATCCCCAATTTTAATTAGAATTTATGGAATATTGAATGATATAAAATTTCAGCAAGAACATGCTAACTGGTGACAGCCAAGTAAGAGGGGTTTTTCTTGGCGCCAGGGTGGCGGTCGGAGATATACCTGTCTGTGTATTTATAACGTTAAGCTTTTTTTTCATTGAAAGAGCATTCACCTTAAAAATTTACGAAGAACACTGTTTCCTGTGGCATGGAAAATTTAGCACGCCGGACGGAGAACTCACGAGGATTTGCAAAAAAACGTCACGTGGGATAAAGTTTTCCCTTGGAGGAGGGATATACGAAGTTGAGCTAGGAAGGTGAGGAGCCGAACAATATACAGTATGGCGTGAGACGTTGAGAAGGAGATGAGGTAGAGTGAGTGTGGTGCTAGACGTGGAAGGGAGGAGAAAGCTAGAGAGTCGAATGGATTTTGAATGGGAGGAATAAGCTGGAAGGTGCAACAAGAATTGAAAGTGAGTTGTTGCTCTTTAGTGAGAAGATGTTAATTAATTATCCAAAAACGTTTTTTATGGAAGAAAAAATGCTTTTGTAATAATAGTACACTTAAAATAACTTTCATGCCTTTTCGAGTCTATACTAAGCTATGGTACAGAAGTATGGGGTAGCACTAAAAAGCACAATATAGACAAATTATTAATCATTCAAAAAATGATAATTAGATGCGTAGCAAAGATGAAACCAAATCAGTCATGCAGAGAATATTTTGCAGAACTAGAAATAATAACTGTAATAAACTTACAAGTACAACTATAACATTAACTTTAACTTCTGGAATACCTTGTAATAGAAACATTCTTGAACATGACACAAGAAATAAAAATAAACTACATGTGGTACCATTTAGAACAAGTATGCCTGGCAAAGGACCTCATAGTTCTGGGATGAAACTAGTATAAACACTTTGCATGTGAGCTCCTTTCAGCCTCCCCTAAGTAGCCTAAGATACAAATTAAAAAACTGGCTGACTCAAATCCATTCTATTCAATCGATGAATACTACAATCATACAGGTGGAAATTTAACTATAAAATAATTATACAAGTATCCCTGTTTTAAAAATGTTTACTTGTAGTTTTAGACCTTGTAGACATTTTTAGACATTGTTAAACCTTTTAGGTATAGGACTAACATGTAAGCAAGCTGACGTTTTTCATTGCATTGTAATACCTATGAATCAAAAAATTGATATTGAAAATTAAAAATATTCTATTCCAGATATGTAGCTTTACAATTTTTGCAGCATGTCTACAGAAAATAATTCACGAAATTTCTCGCTTATAATTCTTTGATTATACTGTGAGTTTACTACAATCCTCCAAAGGTTATACAATTTAAAAGCATAAATGTATTTACAGAAAAAATATTTTAATATTTCTAAGAAAATTCAAATATTACTACACGATTCTGATGTATAACATAAAAATTTAATTCTTTGTTCCACAAAATTTAATTGATATACAAACACACTTTAATGTTTAGGCTCTCTGTATTATAGTAATGACAGATATGGATTCATGTATCAAATAAAACTTAAAAATTATATGAATCTTAATATTTCAATACAACGTTGCTCGGGTACATTATATATATATATATATTAGCCTGTAAAAGTAATTTAAGAAAAAAATTATACTTTATACATTATAAACCTGTTAAGATACATACGTTATTCAGGGCATCGTTATTCTACCGGTAGTTCTATTCTTTTCCTTAATCAGTATTTTTGGCTACCTTAAGGTAAAGAACACCTCTAAAGTTTGTGTAATATTTTTCACACAGTTAAAGCATCGCAATTTTCAGACTCTCTTAATATTTCAGGAGATTTCTTGAATCGGGTAAGCTACTGTCACACTTCACCTTGCTTATTTTCGAGGTAACCCCCAATCGGAAAGGGTTGAATCAGTGGGTTAGTGGTCCAAATAATGTGTCCGTCTTCATTATATTTAAGTCACGTGTTGATAAGGAAATTTGTATTTAATTTATTTATAAATATATACCCAAGTAACGCCGGTCTTTTAAATATCAATAAATGTATTCAAATTTTTGGATTTTTGAATGATATAAAGATTCAGCAAGAACATTATGGCTCGGCGACAGGTGAGAAGTGGTTTTTCCCGGCACCAGACTGCCGGATGGGGGACATGCCCATCTGCGGATTTATAATATTAAGCTAATTACCAGCGCTGGACGAAGGACTCATAAGGAGGCGGAACAAACATCACGTAGGATACCGTTTGCCCTTAAAAAAGGGATATACGATTTTAGCTAAGAGGCGAGAAGCCGAAAAATAGAGAAATTCGTTCTAGACGTTGCGAGAGCGAGGAGGTAGAGATGGAGAGTTGATCAAGACGCTGAGAAGGCGATGAGGCATAGGAGGTGAGTTGTTCAAGACGTTGAGAAGGTGACGAGGCAGAGGAAGTGAGAATTGTTGCTCATTAGTGTGAAGGTTTTGAGAAAAAAGAAGGCAGCGGGATGAAGGAGGAATAACTGGGGTTTCTTCAATCACCGTCAGTACCAAGTTCATCCCACTTTCCACCAGCAGATGGAAAATCTACAATTCAACCCGAAGAAAGAATGAAGTTCCGGTTGCCTAGAAACCTGCATCAAGACACGAATGAAAATAAAGACAGGTACGTCAAGTGAACGAAATCTCTGCTGCACGTGGTTACACCAATGAGTAATTAACACTGATATTTGAAAATCATCCCCTTTAATTTATTTATTTACTTGTAATAGCGCGCAGGACCACTTTTAAAGTGATTGTATTCTTATAAATAAAATTATTATATCATACCAATAAAGTGATTTCATTAAATAAATTAAATAAAATCCCCTAAATCATTTACAACTGATTCGATACATGAATCTATCTGCAACTGCTGGAACCAATATTCCTTTCATGTTTATCTTTAGATCATTGCTTTCCCCTATTTACATGTGCCTTATTATCATGGCTCTCTTCCTTTGTTGGAGTTCGATAAAACTTTTTATTCACCTAGGCTTTCAAATAGTTTGGCTCCAGTTGTGCCACGCAACTCATATACAACTCTTATTTTAAGAAACCTTTACTGGACTCTAATTTCTATTTCATGCATGACTTTTTCAGAGATACATTTTTCTGTTATTTTATGACTTGTTAAAAGTAAATTACGCAAAGTTAACATCACTGCACATTAAAACTTAAAAATGAATTCATTTGGTCCAGCTGAACAAGTCACTGCCATTGAAAATTATTCATAAAATTTTATTTGTCCTGCTGGCTTAGTCTGTTTCAGAGGCAGATGGTAAATGAGGTAATTTATTTGGGACACGCTACCAAATGTTAATTCTAAACAAGGCAGCCACCATTCGCCTCTCGGGGACTGAGTGCCGCGATTTAAAAGTCCGGGCGGAAATAGCAGGGCAAATTGTGCAAATTTTTCCGACAGCAGCGTCCTCATTATGCTATTGCAAGCCTGCTGGGACCACGACAGCATCCAGGTGAGAGGAACCACATAAATCGTAACGCTGACAGAGATTCATTTATACCACCCTTTTTGTTCCTTTATTAATGATCTACGCTACCACTCAGTAATTCCATTTGATAGAATAAGTTGTTTATCTTGCGGAAAAATTATACACTTGTGAATTAGAAATTTTCACTCTGATATTATTTCTGTTAACTGACCTGTCAGAAATAACATCATTATCTGATAAAAAAAACAGCTAGATAATTAAGCTGTATGCAGATCTGAGATATCTCAAACGTGTTAATAGGTTTGAAACTTCAAATACTATGGACAATGCAAAGAAAAGTATAAATTATTTACTTTTTCTTAAATAGAATGACCTTCACTCAGTTTTATTTTTATAATTTAATCGTCAATAAGAACATTACTTTATATTTTTCTAGTAATATCCGCAGAGTGAATTAAAGTAACATATTTTTGTGAGTACAATATGGATACTGTATTTCATTGCCTGCAGAATTTATTCGCGACGTGTCAGAAAATTTATCGACTCTAGTATGAGGCACCTTTAAAACCCTGCGTAGCCTGGAATAATTAAAATTTAGTATTCAAAACCGGAATTTTTTCAGTCTCCTGTCCCAGTAAAGATTAGTAGTAAAGAAAGAAATCTCAAATGGCTGACTATACTGGTATTTATAGATTTGTATGTCATTTTTTATCAAATTAATTCGAAAATTTTTCTCCAGATAGAAATTGCAGTCCCTACTAAAATTTGTAAAATAGCTGTATAAATAAAGGATAAAGACAAATTAGTTGTTTAATAATTACAAACAGACTTTAATTTGTTTTTAAACCACAGAAAGAGAATATGTTAATGGCACATGTGTAAGTTTGCATTATTAACTATACTCAGCAAAATAGTAAAGAAACGAAACTGTTATACTTTTTTAATATATTAAAATATTTATTGAGTAGGAAATAATTAATTTCTTATATAAAACGCGAAACAAAACACGTATAAATTTATAAACCTTGAATGGTGGCTACACTTATTATATGGATTCCGTCAAAAGTTCCCCCTAATAATTAAATCGTCACAATTCTTCAATAAGACAAATGTATACGCATATGTTTTTTCTAATGCAAATTTAAAATGTTTTATCAAATTCAGGTCCTACGGCAATTTTTAAAATTGATAAGAAGCTTCATAAATTCATTAAATAGGTAAAGACAAAAATAAAGATAAAAAGGTAATTTAGCGCACAAAATTAATTCAAACGTGATATTGAACATAAAAATAATTTTAAAAATTAAACAAGTAAACATGTTCACTATCAATATATTCGCTGAAAATCATGAATGTCATTGGGAGGATACTGAAATTTTATGCAATGAACGGAATATATTACACTGCTGTAGCATAAATAAAGGGGAAGTCAAGACGGAACGGGATAGCGGAGATGGATGGTGCTGTAGGTTCGTAAATATGGGTGAAACATTGTAACTGGTCAACAAAGAAGTTCTAGCAGCCGACTTGACCAAGTTTTTACTCTACCTTTTGAATGAACTCCGGTTCTGGTGTCTTACATCTATGACTTCATAATTTTTTAAGAATTTTGACAGAAGGTAAAACACAAAACGCCTCGCTATTAACTCATTAATAATATATATTCGTAACCTAGGTGTATTTAGCTGTATATAAGTTAAGTGTAAGGTTTAAATCTACTTGTATTAAGACTTAGAATGAGACTAGTGTGCGGGAAGGGAGCGGATAATACCGTATAAGGCAAAATGTCGTGTTACTGAAAACATGGAAAAACTGGCAGACTTATTTTACAAGAATGAGTTACATGATACCGTATTCAAAAAGAATACATTTAAAAAGGAAAGGAACGGAAAAAAAGAGAAAAATGTTATCACAAACTGTGCGGTTGAAATGAATTTTTTTATAAAGTGATCACCAGTTCGCTAAAAATGTATACGAAAACAACACAAAAGGTGTTGAGATTTTTCTTCAATTAAATTTAATCTTATTGCACTAATTTTATGTACAAAATATCCTATCCCGGGAAATTTGTAAGTTTATTTTCAAAAATCTTAATTCGTTGTTCTAAGTAGGTAATGAAATAAACTAAGGTTTTATGCAATATTTTTCACATTTTTACAAAATTGTTTAACAATAAGAGTCCCGTTTAGCCCTGTCTCACACTACTATTGGAGTGTCATTTAGTCTTGATCGATTTTATCAATTCAATGTTGTATTATATATTTGTTTATCATTTAAAAAAATTGTTCTTAATGATACAAAAATATATTGAAGCGTCGTTGCTTTTGCAATTGAAGTGATTGGACGAAAAATACTTATTTTTTATGTTAAAATTGATGTATCTGAAGAACAGAAGAAATGCTTGAAAATCAGTTTTAAAAGTTATGAAAATGAATTAACGAATTGGGATAGACTAATCTAAACCGTTCAACGAATTAAATTAAGAACTTCCGTTATTTACTTTATTGCTCTAACCACTGTGGTATTTTTGTCAAATATGACCGGGAATCGAGAACGGTAGTTAGGTAAGGTCCTGGGTACCTTTTATGGTTTACTTCTCCAATACGTTAAGGAATAGATTTAGATTGTTGTTTCCATTAGTCCTCCGTTGAGGAAATAGGATACGTCGTACATTAAAAATAAGAAATAATTATAAGAACAAATTGAAGTACATAATTAATACAAATAATTTTTAAATAAATAACTAAAATAAACATTATATAGTCTAAAATCATTATAACTCCACATTCACACTAGAGAGCACAAAAACATACTGAGAAACACAAACACACCCATAAGCAATGGAAATTTCACTTCTTGGAGCTGAACGACGAGGAATTCCACATTTCGTAGTAGCTCCTGCCAATAAAAACAAAAGATCAGAAAAAAATGTACAGGAAGTTTCAAGTTATCTGGGATATTAACTTTAACTATTAGGGGAACGATTAAGGTACTCCTGTACAGAGTAAAACAGCAGAGCCATTTAATAGAATAATCTTTCATTGATCATGAAACTTTTGTAGTTATTATTGTTCTTAGCTTCTGGAGGAAGGCTCCTATATAAAATTATCCAGGTATTGTAAATACTTTTCTGGTTGAGAGCAAGGTGTTTCTTGTCCGAGACCAAACGTAATATAGAATAGACCAGTTCCCACTTTATTAAAATATTTGAGTATAATATTGTATAGATTACCGTAACAAATATAAAATTTAAAATATTTTAAGTCATAAATATTAACTTACTAAACCGCTCTGTCCAATCCAAACGATCGGATGTTTAATCCAAATTTCCGATAAGCGTTACAACGATAACTTAATTAATTATTTAAAAAATAGATTTTAAAACTTCCAGACATTAGTTTTTGAGAATAATTAAATAGGATTTCGTTAAAGGCTACCTTCCTCATCCCCCCCCAGTTTTTTAATTCTCTTCCTATGCTATTAAAGGGGAGTTGCCTGTTTCAGGATCACCCTCCTGTAAAAGAATGTTACTGCACCGAAGAGATACCTAATACCTATGGGAGTTTTCTCTTGCAGGTATTTCTCCCCAGATTGACTTTATGGTTCACCTCACTATGTTGGTGATGCCGACAGATGAGGCGGCAGGCGCTGCGGGAGTTTCTCGTAGACGCTTCAGCCCAGAGTGACTGCGGGGCTTACCTGATCATGTCGGGGATGCCTCGCACTCTCTCTGGGTATTTTTTATCAAAGTTCTCATATGCCGAGACACCTTCACCTATTTTAGGAGGTATATGTACTGGGGTCAAAGACCTTGGGCATATGGCAAGAGTTGTCCGCTGATCCCATTGGATCAGTCGGCCAATTGCCTCCTGAAATTGGTGGAGACACGGAGAAGGGAATGCTGCGTCCCCACAGCAAACTCGTCTCCCGTCATTCGGAAGGACGTGAGAATAGTACCCAATGCCCGACCTACCTGATGCAGGGTTTTCACTTCATCTCTTTAGGTGAAACACCGGGTAGGATCCTTAAACCATAGCCCGGGGGCCCTAGTTAACCCTTGGCTACCTTGCTCTACCTTCCGCATCCCCCCTTTTCAATTCCCTTCCTATGCTATTAAAGGGGAGTTGCCTGTTTCAGGATCACCCTCATGTAGCCTGTTACCCAAAAAAAAAAGTTGGTGGTGCCTGACGGATGGAGGCGCTGCGGGAGTTTCTCGTAGACGCTTCAGCCCAGAGTGACTGCGGGGCTTACCTGATCATGTCGGGGATACCTCGCACTCTCTCTGGGTATTTTTTATCAAAGTTCTCATATGCCGAGACACCTTCACCTATTTTAGGAGGTATATGTACCGGGGTCTAAGACCTTGGTTGGTGATGCCTCGTACTCTTTTTTTTTAAGATTATCACATGCCGAGGCGCCTTAATATATTTTAGAAGGTGTATGTTCTGGGGTCGAGACCTTGGGCATACGGTAAGAGTTGTTCACAGATCCCATTGCATCATTCGACCAGCTGCCTGCTTAAACTGGTTCAGACACGGAGAAGGGAATGCTGCGACCCCACAGAAAACACATCTCCCGTCATTTGGAAGGATGTGAGAGTAGTACTCAATAGTCCAACCTACCGGATGCGAGTTTTATAGGGGTTTCCCTGCATCGTCTTTGGTGAAACACCGTTTGGGATCCTAAAATATAGCCCGGGGACCTAGTCAACCTTTGGCTACTTTGCCCTACCTTCCACATACCCCCTTTTTAATTTACTTCCTATTATATTAAAGGGGAGGTGCCTGTTTCAGGTCCACTCTCATGTGTAGCCTGTTATCGAAAAAAGAATGTAACTGCACCTAAATTACAGCTTGATCAAGAGGTTTACAAACTTAGTATTCTTTTTCAAGATAAATCAATTCATGAACTAAATAATGTATCAAGTCATAATTTTGCCAATTGATTCAATCTTTCCTGTGGATTTAAGTTTGTTCGTACTTTATTTCCCAGATACCTATTGTGGCTCGTGACTGTATTCCGAGTCAAACTTGTCCTAAACATTATGATCTATTTGCGTTTATTATGAGCTATGATTCTTGATTTGAAACTTGAAATTAAATTCATGTTAACTTGTCTATTATGTAATTCAGAAAAAGTCCATTTCGTCGTTTCCTAGATTCTCAATTTATAATATTTTGTTGGACGATGCAACGTAACGTAACTTACTAGTTTATTCAGATACGAACTTTGGGATTGATTATTGAGGCATAAATATTAACGGAAATTCAATTAAAAGCCACGTGTTTGACCCGGAACGAGTCACGAAGCTTGGCAGCTGCTGACGGTGTAAGAGCGCAGTATCCAGGATACGGAGGTCAGGTGAGTCCTTCGGGAATCTCATGTGTACGTGCCACAGTCACCAGTGACAACCTGAAAAACTACAGCGACTCTTAAGACATGCGACCATACAGCAGCAAACCAGATCAGGCTACTCCAGTCATTTAGTCACCTTTTATTTAATCACTTGCAATATAAAGATTTATTCTCTTAGCCTCCATATAGCTTAATTGCTTCATATGGTATTATTTTTTGTTTAAGTGTTTCAAGGTATTTATTTAGTCTTACTTTCCATTCGAAGTAGAATGTTTAAATCATTGCGTTCCATTGATGAAAGTCTGGAGTGAAACAGAAAATGTTGTGACAGTAGATAGTAGTTGTCTGTCTAAAAAAATTGACTGTTTGATTATTTACGTAATTAATATAATTATTTTTAATGGTTCTTATTTATTCCATTTATATTTAAATATGTTTGATGAATTCGAAATACACACAAGGCTGTTCGTGATGATATTGAGAAAGATCTAGAATCTTTATTACTAATAAAGACGTAACTTGATTTTACCCTTGTTAGCCGCATAAAAAATCTCAATAAATTACACAATTGTATTATAAATATACCATTTAGTCCCGTGTTACCTCAATAGAGATAACGATAATCAACTGTTGGAGCTAAAATTTAATCCTTCGACAGGAATTGAAAGGCTGTTCTATTTTTCTATTATCCGTTCATAAATTAAGTATATACATTACAGTATTCATAATAACAATGAAATGCATTGAAATTCGTAGTCCCAAATATTTTTCTTGCGGATGAATGGAAAAATTTTTGAAATACACGAAGAGTTTATTTTAATAAAATAATTATATATCCTAAGAAATAGACAAAAGCATTATTGATACGACGTTTTTTTTATAATTACAAGAACTTCATAGTGTGTCCAAGAAGTGATAGTTGCAATAAATTATATGTTAATAATTTATAACAATACAATAATTATATGGCCAAATAAACAGAAAAAATTATTATTGTGTTCACGAAGTTTTAATTAGTACATTATTAAAAATCATCAGAAACATACTAATTTATTGCAGTTTAATTTATTAGTGAAAGTAAATGGGAGATGTTTGTACAAATAATAAATATATTTTATTAACCAATAAACAATTATACTCTTGTAGGAATCGCCACATATTTAAAACAAAGTAAATTCTTGTTGAACTAATCTGGAGAAAATTTCCAACAAGTAAAGTAATAACTGTGATCTATGAAAACAAAATACTTCTTAAGATGCCGCTTAACGTTCAGATAAGTTCACGTTAAATATAAAAATATTTTTTCCTGAATTTCGCCTTAAGCCATTCTATCCACTAAAGGGGAATAAACCTAATTTTGGCACTGAACATGTTTTAGAGCGAGCAACCATTTTATATTTCCACAAGCTACACTCTGATTATTTATTAAAGAAGCTATAGAATATGTCTGTAATTTTGGCATTATGCGTGAAGACTTATTGAATTAATTTTATATAAAGACAAATTTCCGCTCGTTAAATCCACCACTCCTGACGTCGAGAAATATCATACTAGTCGTATCTTTGAACTTACTCATAATAAGGTCATATTCCTTATAATCATTAATTCTCTTTTTAACAGAATAAAAATTAAATTTGTTTTAAGAAGGTAACATTTATATTTGATGGTCATGTTAGAAAGTGATAATAATTATACGTTTAACATTTCTGGCTTGAGTGAGAATTAGTATAAAAGAAAATCTCTAAAGAATGGCATGTTTGCAAAAAAGTTTTAAATGATGATAAACTTTGTGGTAAATTTACGCAAGTAATATATGCTATGAATATTTATGTAAGTAAATGGAACTGAGAAAAACAAATGCAGCAGCCAGACGTTTGTTGTGGAAAATGTGAAGAAAACTTTGCTCCTCTTGGCATAATCTTATTCTTCCTCGAGTTTGTGTTATTTCTCTCAGGCAGGGGAGTTGAGAACAATCTGGAGAAAAACTTCACAATATTTTCAGTTCCACTATTTCCAAGAGTTTCAGGCGATAGTCCAGTACACGTTCTCACACTGGGTAATGTGCCTTGTCTAGTCTAGACCAAACTAAAGCTAAATTATAATTTTTTCAAGTGAACCTTTAATTTAATAACAGGGATGCCAAGCTTATAATATAGAATGGATTGTATTAAGGTATAATATAACATGTTTCTTTGTTTTTTAAATTTTTATTGTGTCAGTATGCAGTTACAATATTATATTTCCCGTCCAGTATAGATATTTATTATTCTGTAATAGACGTGCAGAGGAGTATCCTTTTAGAGTACCCGAGAGGAAGAATATTAGGACGTCTGTGTGAGTGCGTTAATTATTGCGGTTATCGTTTGTGAAAATATGTCGGCACAAGTTGATATTTTTCAAGAGATTGAATAAAGAGCTGCCGTAGAATGAATATAGATTTAATGGCGCTACAGCTGTGTTCAGTGCCTTGAGTGGCTCGTAATACGAGTATCGATTCTCCTTCAGACATAAAATGAAAATGACGTACACAAATATCAATGCCCACGCCGGCACTCAAACCCGTAACGTTTTACAATCAAATTTATTTAAAGGAAACAATCAATCTTTTTTCTAGTTTGTAGCAGCTCACTCGGTTGTTTGGAAAATGTTATCTCATTTAGTTATATGTTTGCAACAGAAAGATGCTATTAAATTGAAGACACTTAGGTGATACAGCAGTGGAAAAGCAACAGATGATAATAAATTACACAATAGCCGAAGAAAGTATTGACACCACATTTGGTGCCACATCAGCCTGTCAGGAAGGTGGTCTTAATGTTGCCAACTATTTGATACTATCAGATCTTGAGTTTGTCTGACGGTGTTTGGCCGTGCGTTGTTCTGAATCAAAATGAATCCACATGAAAGCATCCCAGGCCTTTTTCTTTGTATTACACGAAGGACCTTTCGCAGTGTCTCATATTAAACGCCTTATCTGATTTTATCATTCCTACACAATATTTCAACCAAGGAAACACTTCTTTGCCTGTGCTATCCTACTCTTTATGTCTACTATACTTCTACCAGCCCTACTTATTACGCTTCCCAAGTAGCAGAATTCCTTAACTTCCTTCAAAATATCCCTTCCCAATCTAACACCCTTTGTTATTCCACTGTTTCCCATACTACACACCATTGTCTTGGTTTTTCCTCTATTAATCCTCATATAGAACCACTTCTCCAGGACTACGTTCATGCCATTTATTATGGTTTCCAAGTTTCTTCTGATTCTCCTAATACTACAATATCGTCGGCAAAGTGTAAGGTTTTTATTTCTTCTCCTTGTAGTATGATTCCTTTCCATATTCCGTTTTAATTTTCTTCATTAAAAATTTTAAATTTTGAGCAATTCTCAGCTTTCTGTCCCAATTACCTGGATTTACCTGTTTCTTATTCGGTGTTCATGAGACAATATCTTTTCTTGATTTGAAGCAATAAATTAAGGTAGAGCAAATGTTATTGGGAGTCACCTAAGGTGGAATGTATAAATAAAAGTACTCTTAGTTTCGCGTTGAATTTAAATTTTAATAAAATAACATAAAATTGATTATATTTCTGTAGAGAGGGCATAGTTATTTATTAAAGAATTCCAGTTGGAGCGTAGAGGTGGTCGGGTGGTCGGGGAGGCAAGGCAGCCACTTGTGTTTCCTTCGCGTGCCTTTTGTTGATGTTTTCAGTTGTGGGCGCACGAAATTACGCGACCTCTGTATTGCCTTGGGGAGCCACCCGCTCATTTCGGTTTTGCGCCAGGCAAATGGCGGAGATGGAACTGAATATGCGCTCGAGTGTGCCGCTGCACGCACGCCCCGGACCCACATAATGAACGTAGCTGGGAAAAATATTCGCCCAGTCAGCGAAAACTGGAATAGTCCAATGAAAAGACCTACTCGCGTTCATTATTTTAATTGGAGCATCTCAAAAGAATGCACGACATGCGTGGAAGCGCGCTTTAATTGCAATGTAACAACTCGTATTCCATGAAGTAAAAATAAAAAGACATTTGTTCTTTCCCCCCTGTATTTTTTGATGTTTCGTGTTAGGTGCAGTGTCTTTTGTTCACTACTGCTTTGAAAAACATCTCATAATCTATAGAATGATGGTGTGTAATTCATGAATGAATGAAAGGGAAACGCGAAACCTTAAAAGTGGCAGCATATTATTATATAAAACTCATCTTTAATTATTAGTCACACATTCAATATTGAAGAATTTGGATGTGTAGAGCGAAACGTTAAACGTGTATAGCACAAAGGAAAATAAAATTATTTACAGTTAAAAGTTAAATGAATTGATGTGGGAAGAGCACAACTGCTCTTCATGTGTCATTCCCCGTAGGTACTAATAATATATCTGGGGTAAAACAACTAATTCCTGACAAATAAATCAGTTTTGAATATTCTAATATTTTTAATGACACTTCTTCGACCCTCCATTGTTAGATTTCAGAATAATTACTGGTATCTTGCACTGCCTGGTCCGGGACAAGTATATTTCTCTGATTTTCAATTCTTTTTACTCTGAAACTACTAATTTCTGAATATTTAATTTTTTCGTTAATAGAGTATTGCTTTCTGTATTTGCATTGATTTTGATTAACGTTAATATTAATCACCTATATGTTATTTACAAACAGAGTTATTAAACGAATTTTAAAGTACATTAATATTAAAGATTCAGAAGAATAGTAAAATGTCTAATTGATAGATTTGATGAGAAAAATAATTAAGTAATTATAGTACAGATTCTAGGAACTAGAATCTGAAACAAGCCTTGGATAATTTCGGAAGGTCCATTGATTACAGAGTTATCCAAAACCAATTGAAAAGTGAAACGAGTTTTAAAATATATTAATATTAAAGATTCAGAATAATAGTAAAATGTCTGATGGATTTGCACTGTAAGCAGAGGTATTTCCCTCCTATTCCATTTCAGAGTCGGAACTTTTTCTCTAGCCGTTCTTCATTCTGTGCTTCCTTGGGATACGCATTATTTATTCAGCTACTGAATTCTTGTATCATCAGCTTTTCTAAACTGTACTGTCATGTTTCTTTCTAGAGGAATGCCAAGATTATCCATAACTTTCATCCTTCCTGCCATGCTATCAATAAAGTTAATAACAGCATTATACTATCCAATTTCAACAATGGAGGAGGAAGGTTCATAACAAAACATTCTTGTGCCAGGTAAACCATAACCTAGACATCTCATAGCATAAGTCATTTGTCAATTTACAACATACTCTCGAATATTATCAGCTAATATGACATGTTTCACCCTCGTTCACAAGAAACTATAACAACAAAAGCTAAACCTGCAACAATCAATGATAAATAAATAATTCAATGCATACGACGAAGACATATTTCACCGAAGTATACAAACCTGAACAATCATATTACGTAGATCTCTTTTTTGTTTACTAAGATATTTACAATCTATTCATTTTGAACATCAAGCAAATTGGATAAATAATTTGTTATAGATATTTGTTGAACAATAATTTATTAGATAAAAACATTAGTTCCATCACTTGCTTCGGTCTTACAACAATTTCCACTGAAACCCCTTCTCTTCAAATGATAATAAACTTTTATGTTTTCTATTTTCAAAGGATAACAACAAAACTCGACCACGTGTAAGAACTAACCGTAGAAGTTGTAAAATTGCTGCAATTTCCCCATTCTCAGGTGACTTGACAGAAAATTGACGTTTAAGTTAAAGTGCGTGCAGCGTTAAACTACTGCTAACTTGTAAATTGTAAAAGGTTTCAATTTAATTTCTTCAAAAAATTAAAAAATATATCTTCAAAGTTATAATTTAGTTTAAAATGTCGATATCTGAGTTGCGTTAACTACTGATTGCGATTTTTCTAGCCTGCTATTTAACATGTTAATTTAATTGTAATAAAAATAGGCAATGAGTAATATTATCTACCAAAGATAAGTACTTGGGGAAACAGTCTATGTGTTAGGTACATGCCAAGTAGCGAGTAACGGATTTTGAATGAAAGGTTAGGTTTTAAACATACCGAAAGTGTACAACTGAAGAAATTTAGCTTGTCGTGTGTCAAAACCAGGGAGTTTTCTGAGAACAGCTCATTCACCACCAATAATTTTATTGAGCATGGAACAATAGCAAGTTTGACAAATGCTGTTCATAAGAATAATCGAAATAACAAACTGACTGCTGACAAAGATAGTTTGGAGTTCAAATAAGTAAATTTCTTTCAATAGTATTATTTTACAACCAAAATCACTATGTTTTTCTTCTCGCAAAGTACTACATTCTTCACTGAACCTTCTATAACCATTGTACAATCTACACATTCAAATGCCTTAGAGAAATCAAAAGAGTTCCTGTTATCTTTTATTATTAAATTCTTCTAATATTTGTTCCAACATGGAATATATTCCTTTTTATAATTAATAATGCATTAATTATAATATCCAAACTGAGATTCTGAAAGCAAATTATTTTTATTAATGGATACTGTATATTACTAGTTCAAAGATTTTTGAGAACACGGTGCAAGAAGAGGTAACGGGTGATAATTGTCTGTATCGTTTGTGTTTATTTCAATTCCTTAATATATTCTCGTCGTATTATTTGTATCAACTATGGGTAATGTTTAGTAATTATTGTAACTAAGGCTTCTTTCTTCTGCTCAGTTAGTTATTATTGGCCTAATAAGTCTTATACAACTAGTTTTCGTTTTTATAATTAATAAGGAGTGGATTATTGGTGATATATTTAACCTAGATTACAAACAAGAATGAGTGCCAATTTTTTTAAAATATGCTTATATATGGAACAATCAATTTGTTGATGTATATCTCGTGTTCAATAAAGACACAGAGACACTTCGAAATATTAACAGTAATTATAGTCCAGAATATGACCAAAATTATTTTTTAATTCCTGATTAAATAACAGGTTGAATTGATAATATTCAAGTTAAGAACAATATATATTCTTAATTACAAAGATTTCAAATCAGGAATTCCACTCATAATACCTGTGAAACTAGTGAAGATGAACCTAAATTTTAAGTTCAATTTTTTTTAAAAAATTTGAAATAATTATTCACATTTAAAGTCAAGTTATAAATGAAACGGGCTATAAATTTATCAGTATTTAGTACATCCCGAATTAATTTATGACACTTAGTTAAAGTACATATTATTTTAAGTACGTTATGTCAGGAATGATAAATTCATCACCACGATATAATACAACATAAATATCCGAGCTGTTTTAAACCTAACGACAAAAAGGCTAGTTATATTAACAATTGAACCTCTCACTTGTCTTTCTGCAGGTAAGCAACACTCATTTGCAGGGATTTTCATTGCAGATACAAACGTGAATAAAAGGGAAAACACAATTTTAATTTATTATTGCTCAAACAGCGTGAGATAAAGCGTTTGGCATTTGCTCTTTATTCTGTCGCTGAGTTAACATTAACTTGGAACAGAATTTAATATTTCGAGTAAGTCCCACAGATTCAATCACATTATTTAATTTAAACATAAAAAATTATGGGATGTTAAGTATTTAGTTTTCGGAAATTCATAAAATTTTAATTTACAATAGGAGAAAAAAGGAGAAATTTCTAAAACAAAGAATTGGAAAGATTCCTTACATACGTTTTGGTTTAATATTGTTTTTAAAAATTAAACTATTAGCAAGTACCTAGAGAGAGACAATATTAGTTTAAATGAAACTGATTATTTTTCCATTTTAATTGGATTTATATTAGCGAGGCGTGAAATGTAGCTACTGAATACTGTATACGGTAAACACTATTTGCCTGTTGGTGCAAAAGAGCGAATTTATAAATTTAAAGCTGCTTATTTAATAAAAAAATTGTCATACGTGTTGGAGCAAATAGACGTAGGAAGATAGTGATTAAAATAGTTTTCGTTCTCAACATTTTACTTTCCAAACATTGCACGAAAAATTTGTCTGCTTAGCGATACGTAAGTTTACAAACAGAATCTAGAGCAATTAAGAACTTACTTTATGCTTGATAAATTCACACACATTGATAAGCCTAAAGCATTATAAATACTGCCCACCGTAAAATTGAATGCTGCTTGGTGATGTTTCTGGAATGTGACGTGGTCTGCAAATTACATAATTGGAACAGAAATTATTGCGGAAAATACTAATAAAAAACTTTGATAAAAGAAAATTTTTACGACCCTTCACCAGAAAAATATGAATCTGGTTGGCTGACAGCGTGCTACTGTCGGGAGCAGCTAAGTACCTGGTGTTTTAAGCAATATAGGGTGAAATCTTTGACAGATATGACAGCAGAGAACAATGCTTGGACAGCTACTGCGTTCAGCACACATTGTTGAGCATGCCTTAATGTTTGACGTCTTCCCTGGAGCTGATACCATCTTCCCGAATGTTAATTGGCCACCTTGTCACAGGCAGTAATCGGTTTGAAATGACTGGTCGTGAGTAGTACCACTATGTTGCTTGTGGGATTAATGACCTCATACTTTGACATTTGCTTATTAAAGAGGGTCGTTATTTTGCTGCCAAATTTGCTATCGTCGTTTCGAGAATCGGGACAGAGACTCATTACTAGCGCTTAGTTGACCAGTTACTGTTGTGTACTGTTCACCAATAAAAAGCACAAATTATTTACAAAGTCTTGTGTCTATTTTGTCCAATGTGATCCTTCGGATTAATTAATTGATTAATCTCAAATAAGATGCAGGTTGTGACATTCCTCAAAATCATGTATGTTCGTTATTTCAATGTTGTTACTGTAGCTGAAAATTTACTTTATATAATGGCCAAGAAGACAATTATGAAACATTACTTGTGCAAGATGTTAACAAAAAATTACTAATCCACTAAGTATTATCCTCAAGCCGCGTACTTTTTTACACTACAAATAAAGTAATAAAATATATAACGATATAAACTATTTATTATGTAAAATTGTACAAACAATTATTCAAAGTTAATTATTTATTCTGAATGACTTCTCAGCCATATTATTTTGTATTTTTTCTTTATTGTTCTCCAAGGTTTAAGGTCTGACGTCCACGTCAACTTTCTAGAAAATTTGCTAGCCAGAGACCTTTATAACATTGTTCGTTATGCCACAGACAAACCTGACTGACCCCCTGTTTCCCAACCACTGACCGCTATAACTTCAAAACCCCTGCCGACTCGTCAAAATACACACAACCATGCATAAGTAAATCAAAACAAAAGTGGAATCCCTTCAAGAATAAAATGTTAAGGTCATTATTTACAGAGTCCAATTGGTGGTACCCCTATTATGAACTCAGATTGATTTCTTAGCTAGCACATTCGCCTGATCTCAATCCACTGATCCGTAGTTTGTGTCCATTTTAAATTTGAAACACCCTGACATGTCCGCGTAGAGGGGAGAACTGTTGGCACATAGCAAAGAAATGTTATTCACCTCTGAAGGTCACTCATCTCGCGATGCTGCTTGACCATTCCATTACTTCAGGATTGTGATTGATCAATTCATGGCCGCATCCCTCGTGCGTTCTGACCATCATCAGTCTCCTTATTTAAAACCGACTATAAAGTAATAAAGTCATCTGTGCTTCGACATCTAGTACCAAGAAATAGGTCTAATCTTTGCCTGGCCGAATCACAGCTGAATTGCGTACCTAATGTGGATCAACAAGAAATTAAATAATTGGGGGTAATGTTTCGTCTCATCATTGAACAGCAGCGATATTTCTTGACGTTGCACAAGAATTAGTGTGGCATCTAGGATTAATATGTAAGTTGGACAGAATGCTGCCAAGACAATATTTGGAAATTATAATATCTTACATATCTAATAGACTCTTCCGAATCAAACAAGAAGATGAATATTCTGACCTAAAAGAAATTTAAGCAGGGGTACCACAAGGAAATGTTCTTGGACCAGTCCTCTATTTGCTTTTTACAAATGACACCCCAAAATTAGATGACGTGAAACTCGTCACGATCGCTGACGATACAGCGATATTAGCAACGGGGCACAATCCAGCAACATCTACAGAAGTACTACAAGTCGCTACTAATACTGTACATGAATGGACCAGGCATTGGAAAATTAAATTGAGTGAATTGAAATCCATTCATGTTAACTTAACGAATAAAAGAATGATTGCACATAAACGGAAACACAGTACCATACGAAAATAAAGCCAAACATTTTGGTATGACACTAGATACCAAGTTAAGATGATAAGAACACGTAAAAAAGAAAAAGGAAGAACTCAACATAAAATATCGACAGTATAGATGGCTCATTGGAAGATATTCCAACCTGTATTTATATAACAAAACTTTGGTTTATAACTAAATTATTAAGCCAACATGGTCGTATGGCATACAAATAAGGGGATATGCAAAAGAAATTAATATCAACCAAATGCAGACATTCCAAAATAAAGTTTTACGTGCTATGGTGAATGCCCCGTGCTACATTAGAAACGCTGATATCCATAAAGAGCTTGGCATTCCAACTATTGTGGTGACTCATGTCACTTACATAGAATCGGTAAAGCAATAATAATTTAGTTTAATATTCTACCGAGTCGCGTACAGGACGAAAGCGAGAATGGTCAATGTCACGTCGGGGTGAAACCTCGCAGGTTATGGCACATTATTGCCTAGAATGATTGTTGAGCAGATAGTGCAGAGTCTGTCTGTAATGTATTGTTGAGCAGTTGGTGGAGGGAGGCGGCCTGAGAGAGGAGCAGAGAGACGAAGCAGTGGCAGAGCAGTACAGAAAATAAAAATATAACATTTGATGCGAATTTAATCTGAATACGAAAAGGAACTAAGAACGACGTCACCAGGCGTTAACATCCTTGAAAACCATTCTCGTTTTTATTTCATTAATATCATTTTTCACCACGTTCCCGGGTGCAGCCGTTAAGGAGCTGTATAGATTCTTTTTGCTTTACCGACATAGCCAATTGATAATACATTTATTCGTAAATTTTATTTTTACTTAAACTTTGAGTTATATTATTCTTTTGTAAATAATTTTATATTGTATTACCACAGTTTCGATCTTATTATCCTGATTAAATTAATTATATTAAAGTTAATTATTCTTTCTTTTATAATTTACTTATTATTGTGAATATATTGTCGGTGTAAACAAGAGTGGCACCACATTGTCATAGAAGAACTTATAAGATTTGCGGGCAAGCACGAAGATAGGCTTCGCCAGCATGAAAACACAATGAACACCTGTTCAGAAGACTGAAGCGAAGGAAAGCAATAAACTAGTATTCAATTACAAAATATGGTACGCTGTGTGAGAGTGAAATAAAGTCATAGGACAACAATGAAAACTAAATGATGTCATTGGACTTATTTAACTTATAAGTAACTAGATAACAAAGATTAACTAAGTTAAACTGATGGTTTATCTCTAAAGACCAGTTTTAGTTAGGGAGATTGTTTGTAGTGGGTGAAGTACGGGCTTCACGCTGTCTTTCTGAAGATTTTCCACCCACATAATTTGTCGCAAATAATACAGTCCTGAACGGTTGGATGAATATAGTTAAACTGAGATGAAATAGAACACGAAACCAATTTTTATTGTATTTCGAGATACTTAGCTAAATTCTGTATGTTACGATAAGATCTACAATCAGTAGATGCGTGTTTCACCGGACGCCTAGTTACAGGCGATCATCAGGCAGTCATTCTGAGCGAGCAATGCAGCGCCGATTCGCCCCATCAGCAGTTATGATTGAAGACAGATTCGACCGGAAACCCATATTTCGTTGCTCCTGGACAGTGCTGGAAACTTGGGGACGCCGGAAATTGCTTACTGCCGCTCACAACGCGAGGCCCCGACAATCCAATTTGCCGGCCGCCGCTTCCTACATACAGCTAGCTACACATAAACTTGGAATTAGGCTCTTAGTTTTTATGAAACATGGTAATCACCTGTCGATCTTTTGATGAAAACCAAGTAACGATTATCTGGATATCACATCTATATACATTTTCGGTTGTAACCGTCATTGGGCGCAGTCCAGGTCGCAAAAGTTCCTATTTTGGACCTTACTTTTTAATTGGAATACAGCATATACGCATTTGCATCAAGTCAAAATAATAGCACCAAAAGAAATTTGATTGCGTATCTTTAAGCCTAAATAATTCTCAAAACTGTGACTGAAACGTTGTAATACATCTCGTGTGTTGAATAATCTAAAGAACATAAATTATTGTCTGTTTTGTGACACATTTTGAGATATATTTGCTTAAAATTTGGCTACTTTCCTTGTAAAATCTTTTTGGGCCATCATTCATGTGGAATATCTGTGGACACTGTACTTCAGGTCCCCTTCAACGGTCCACAATGGAAAATAAAAACTTTCATGGAAAACATATAAATAACTTTTTACAAACCTCATTAATTTCCTGAAAGGATTTAAATTTATTACAAAAATAAATAGTTTCTGTCTTTAGATGTTTATAAAACCTGATCTGATTTTTATAATTTTTCATTAGAATTAACTTCTTTTCAATCAAACATTGATTCCGAATTTATCGTAAAATATACTACAGTTGAAATATATGTTAATGTTTACAATTAGTAGAGCTTTAAAAGTAAAAATTTGTATACACCCTCTTTCGATTATTCAGACATTATTAAAAATAGAAAATACTATTTCTACCACTTATTATGTCCCAGATACGTACTTGATTTAATCAAACATCCACTTTCATTATGATTTAACGGTAAAAAATTGAACACTTCAATCTACGTTACATTTCGATTATTGTTCCTAATTCATTAAATATAGCCACAATTAATTCAGTTTCATAATGATCCCTGTTTATTAAAGTTTTGGATTCTTCTATTTCGTTCCAAATAGATTTTTTAGTTTAAATATATCCGTTTAAACTTACAGGCATGTCCACATAGTCTGCTAATTATGAAATGCAAGCTGGAAATGAAGAAACTCAAGAGAGAACTCAGGTGAGTTTTCTCTTGCAGGCGCTTCTCCCCAGAGTGACTGCGGGGCTGAACTGATTATGTCGGGAATGCCTCGTACTCTGTTTTTTTTAAAGTTCTCACATTCCGAGACACCTTCACCTTTTTTGGGAGGTATATGTACTGGGGTCGAAGATCTTGGACATAAGGAAAGAGTTGTCCGCTGATCCCATTGGATCAGTCGGCCAACAGCCTTCTAAAACTGGTGGAGACACGGTGAAGGAAATACTGCGACCCCTTAGAAAACTCGTCTCCCGTCATTCGGAAGGGCGTGAGAATAGTAGCCGATGCCCGACTTACCTGATGCAGGTTTTCCAGGGCCTTCCTTGCATGTCTTTTGGTGAAACACCTGTTAGGATCCTTAAACTATAGCCCGGGGGCCCTAGTCAACCCTTGGCTACCTTGCTCTGCCTTCCACATCTCATATGCTATTAAAGAGGAGTTGCCTATTACAGGAACACCCTCATGCAGCCTGCTTACCTAAAAATAATTAACTCAAGAAAGGAATTAAAACAAAAGGAACAACTGAAACAACAGGAGGTAAAACAGAATTTAAAAGTATATATATATATATATATATATATATATATCGATTAATAGTGAAAGAAGAAAGAAACAATATAGAAGAGGAATGGGCAGTGCTGAAGGAGGAAATGACTAGAGCAGTCAACGAAAAAATAGGAAGAATAGCTCAGACCAATAGGAAAGTATGGATAACACGATAGATGATAAAATTGATTGATGAAATGCGTAAATATAAAAACATGAGAGATGAACATGGTAAAGAAACGCACAGACATTTGGAAAATTAGATAATATTAGCAAGAACATCAGGAAAGCCGTAATTAATTAACTCGGAAGTAATTTTTTGTTGTTTTTAAATACAAGCACATTCTTTAATAAACTACTGTCTATGCCAATAAATCAAATTGAAGTGTCTGTCAGCCTGACTGGGAGTTTGTCTCAAGCAGGCTCCGAAACGGCTCAACGGATTTCCTATAAAAATTTGAGGGTTTAAAATAGGACTTTTAACTTAAATTTTTCTGCATGTTTCATTTTGAAATATAGCAATGTTTAGAAGATATTAATATAAATATTTATAAATTCATTGAATTGCCGCGGGAGAGGTGTGAAAACCAACTGTGTGTTATAAGTTTTATTAGGCGTTCCTGTACTTACTGTGTTATTATAAGCATAATTTTGTCAGCATGAGACTGACAGAACAGCAGGATTCGCACCGTAACTAACCAACCGTTGGCAGAGAGCTAACTCCCAGAGATATAATAAACTTCTTCGGATCGTTGATGCGATGTATAAATGAATTGTTTTTATTCGTCGCGTCGTGTAAATTTAAATATTTTGTATTGCTCATTTTTAAAAGGAAATAAAATGAATATAATCTATCGCAATAAATATAATGTCTGTCTGGATGTTTGTCTCGAATAGGCTCCAAAACGTGTGAAAGCGGGACCAGTTCGAAACCAACTGCGAGTTATAAAGTTCACACTGAAGCGATCATAAATAAATCATACTTTTTACATATGCAATGAATTTAACTGTATCAAAATTCTGTACCAATTGTTTCGATTTTAGGGCAAAATAAAGAGAGCTAATTGTCCAAGTTCCGCGGGTATAGCTAGTTTATAATAATTAGATGTACTTCAAGGAAGTAACATCATTGAGTCGCATATGCCTGAATAAAAACTAATATAATTGACTGTTGATTTATATACGTAAATGAGAAATATTCAAAAATAGGATTTACTGGTCGATAAATGTTCCTAACTTGAAGGTTGCCAATCCTGGAGATATGTCCTCTAGGATAAGACTTCAAAGTAATCCTCCAACAATGTTATGGTTAACGTTATCGTTAAGTTTTGAGATACACCAAGACCAACTTCATCTTCTCTTATTGTCTGGCAATACAGTCACGGAGATGCAACAATAAGGATCACATTGGCAATGGGGCGTTAGAAGACGAGCGGCTTTTGAGAGGAGAGTGTCCCTTTTAGAAGTCACTTTCCTTACCATCTTGTGAGAAAACAGTACACATGAGAAGGTGGCGCCTAATCCGCCTACCCTGACGGACATTGCACAAAGGGACTGCTCCATTCTTCGTATTGTCTGGGCAGGCTTCATTGTTGCCGTGTCGGTATCTCAGCAGCACGGCTGCCAACTGTAGAGGATTTACTGCCTCGGCAGGGGATCTCCAGAGCTTTCAGTTATGTTGCCACGCCTCAATATATCGTTCAGCACCGTTCGTACAACGAAAAATTTATCGCCCACCTAAAGCAGATTTTGTGATGAAAACTAAGTATTCGATATAATATAAAGATTAAACTAGATTTCTGTGTATCCGAACCATGTTCGGATCTTTTTTTATTTTGTTATTTATGAGTGAAAATCCAGAATCAGTGTTATTTAAAATAGTCCCGGGCGATGCATCAGCAACATGAAATCTTGTAATATTATAATTAAAAACTGAGGAGGTCTCTAAAGTTGGGGAACGAAACTTATTCAAATTTCTTGATTTTCGTCAGTCTTTGTGTATAATTTAAAATATAAAATCCGACGAACAACTAAGGAAAATTATTACCCAGGGTTAATAAGAAAGCCAATTCGCCTTCTAGGAACGTTTGCAGGTAAATTAATTCATTTTGTCCAAAACTATTCTGTGTTTGGAAATCATTGATCATAGAAATTACTCTAGAGATGAGATGGTAGATACGGTATCGGAAGAAATTTATCGATACTTTTCACAATTATAGTATCGAATACACTGTGCCCATACTTAAAAAGAATTGGTATAAAAGTACCGATACTAATTTAGAAGAAAGACAAGAATGGAAAAATGTCGACCGGATAAGGGACTCGATCCCCGGACCTCCCGTTTTCCGGGCGGGACTCTACCACTGAGTTAATCCGAGACGACGTCAAAGGACCGATACCTGTTAGTATCATTACTATAAAATGGAGAACTGTTATTTGTGATTAAATGCTTATTCCTAATAAACTTATATGCTGCTTACTTTTATTTGCTTTCAATAAGACCACTTTCTACTCCAGGTCAATAAAAATGAGATTTTTAATATAATAAAAAATCTGAAAACTTCGAATGCTTGTGACTTATACGGAAACAACAGTAAGCTCATTAAACATTGCTGTAATGAAATTGTAATTCCAATGTAGTTAATAATTAACTTGTGCTTTTCCTCCGGTATATTTCCAGATTCTCTAAAAGACGCGAAAGTTATACCGTTACACAAGAAGTGTTCTACAACAGACGTCTTCAATTATCGCCCTATTTCCCTCTTACCAATATTCTTGAGAAAGCATTACTATGAGAAAAACAGATTTTCTTGCAAAATTCAAACTTATTTCCACATCGCAACATGGTTTTATGGAAAATCTACCAACACGGCTTCATAAGACTTCATTCAAAGTATTCATGACGCACTTGATGAAAGACTTAAAGTGACTGGCATTTTTGCTGACCTATCGAAAGCGTTTGATTTAGTAGATCATAATATTCTACTCAGAAAATTAGACTTCTACGGAATCAGAGGAGTTCTCCTTTCTTTATTGGCTTCGTACTTGCAAAACAGACGCCAAAAAGTTGCGATTGAAAACACGGATGGAAAAGAGTATGTCAGAATGGGAAACAATTACCTGCGGTGTCCCTCAGGGCTCAACTTTGGGACCTTTACTTTTCATTATTTACATTAACGATTTACCTAATTATTTAGATCCCTTAAAATTAGGCCTCTACGCTGACGACACAAATTTGGTTATCACGGACAGCGACTCGGAAATTTTATGTGAGAAAGTTGATTCTGCGATGTGCCGTCTCAATCTTTGGTTCACTGCAAACAAATTTTCTCTTAACCTAGAGAAAACCAAAACCGTTAACTTCACAGCAAACACAAACAGTTTATCTCCTAATTGGGGAAACTGCTCCAGGAATAATGAAATATTTAAGTTGCAAAAGCGTGCAATTAGAATACTTTCTAGCACGAATTCTAGATCGAGTTGCAAACCTTACTTCAAAAGTTTGCAAATACTTACTTTACCAAGCGTATGTATTTATGAAGTATTATAGTTTGTAAAGCGAAACACTATACAACAGCCTTCCGCCAGAGGTTAAAAATAGTACTACAAAAGCTTCGTGAAGCAGAGTAAAATTATTCTTTTAAATGGCGCGTTTTACTCGGTACAGGATTTTCTTAATCGTCCTTCTAGTATTTAAATCAAGGTTCCTGCAAAAAGTGTTGAATGAGCTGCCTTATAAAATAGCACATCACATATCTTAAAATTTCTATTCAGTTTTTTCTGCTCTTTTGTTTGTTTGTTTCATGTATTGCCTGGAGCTACGACAGAGGGAAGGACAGTTTCCTGGTCGCAGAGCTCCAAGTAGTTAAAACTCCATTGCGTGTTCCTCAGTGTGTGCTTGTTTGTGTTTCCCAGTGTGTGTCCGTGTTGTGTTTATATTGACTTTTGTCTATATACACTTTCTTTTACTAATTTATTTTAAGTTTATTTGTCTTTAATTATGTACTCTATTTTGTTCATTTTTAATTTTTAATGTATGACGTATCCTATTTCCTCAATCGAGGATTAATGGAAACAACAATAAATCTAAATCTAAATAAATCTAAATCTTAATAAATCTAAATCTAGTACCCTATACGCCTGATGAAGGTTTTCTAGTTATTTCCCTGCACCTCATTTGGGTGAATCACCAGGGATCCTAGTCAATCCTTGGCTACCTTGCTCCAGCTTCCACATCCATCGTTTTACAATTTGTTTCTATGTTATTAAAAGGAAGTTTCTTGTTTCAGGATCACCCTCACATGTAGCCTGTTGCCCAAAAAAGGTGTCTCCTTTCCTTCTGAAAAATGCTGATTATTCCTCTAGCCACCCACACTCATACATCCCACAGCTCGAATACAACGTAGCTACCCGAACTGAAACTGTAATTACGAGGGTCGTCCATCCCCAGAGTATCTGTAAAGTAGTCAGGTTAATGAACGAATGAATTGTTTTTTGTATGGAAAGAACAGTCAACTCCATAGCTGACTATGAGATAAATATCCATGGCATTTAAAACGGATACTAACAAACTTTATAGAATCGGCAATACGTAGCGACATCTTTATGGAATAATTAAAAATGTAGAAGACGGTAAAAATTACATTATCATAATTGCCAACTAGGGCGTAGTGAAGTATAGTTAAAAAACAGAATGAATTCTTTTAATTAGTTACTTATATTACAAGATTAATTTCGCGTTAGGGAAACTGAAATAATTGTGAAAATATCTGTAATGAGCAGAGAAACAGGGAGAAGTGAAAAATCAATAATGAATTACATCAAACTGACACTTCACGCAGATACTTGGGTAACATGATTCGACGGCATAACGAAGAAATTCAAGCTCTAGTGGGCTCCCAATTGAAAAAACTATACGCATTTATTATCGCAAGTGAATTAAATTATCTCCTATTCCATGCGTATCTTTTTTTAAATTTTACAGTTTTTCGTGACCCAAATGATTTTTCAAAAAGTTATAATTCCTTAAAGATCTTTGAAAGTACGTTGAAACAACTAATTTTGAAGAAAATAGTTATATATACTCGTAAAGTTACCTAAGAATTAGTCAATGTTGAAGTTATTATATCGTTTCCAACATTTTGAATTGTAAATTGAAATGTTCATTACTGGTAAATTCCAAGAAGTGGGTCTGTCATTTGTCATATTACGGTTGATTAAGATTGTTTCAAACAAAATTTATGTAACAAAACGCGACATCAATTGATCGTAAATACCTCTCTCAATTATTCCACACTGTTTTCCTTTTTGTTTGCATTGTTTTTTTCGTCAGTTTGTTTTATTACAAAATAATAAGCAAATAAAGGAATTTTATTGCATATATCCTAACGCTTAAGTTATTATTAAACTTACATAAGTAATAAAACATATTGTTTCTGCAAGATATCTGTAGCTAAGGTAATTTCAACTTTTGTTGCCTCATGAAATCTGAAGTACTGCTACCCTGCACATTGTTTAATAAAATTATAGTTATACTTCATATTTGCACCATAAAAGTTGTAGATTTGTAATTATGAAACATTGGAGATCAAGAAAAATGTTGCAAGTAAAGGCAAAAAATGTATACGTGTCTTTCATTTAACGTTGTTTGTTATAATCCAATTTCCACCTCCCAGTAAAAGTTAAATGTTCGTTCCGTGAAGTGTGTAATGAAAAGAAAAAGGCAGACGCTATTAAGGCGAAGAGAAGTGGACGAAGGCGTTGTAAGTGGCTTCATTAGGGACGGAGCGTCCACCGAAGAGAGCACGTTACAGTATCCAATGGCCCTTCCTCTCGCTGGAATACCCTCTAGCTTCATCTTCACTATTGTTTTCAGATAACAAAAATGGCACACTATTAATTGTCACAATTGTACGTGGATAATTCTTAGACAAAAAAATATGACTTGGTTGGATTAAATTCATAATGTACACAGATTATAAAAAGGATACTCTGAAAGAAGGGGAACATCAGAATCAATTTACCACAAAACTCATTTTACACGTTATCTGAGATACACGACCAAATTGCTTAAATATCACTTTCAATTCATTTAATGTGTACAGAATTAATATAAATCTAATAGTAATATAATTATACGAGAACAGAAGAGACACTATCAATCTACAGGGAGCAACACAAAAGAGGATATTAAGAGGGTCAATACAAACACTTTTCTTCTTGACATTTTTGTCACAAACGCTTCGTTACTGTGTAATTTGAGGAAATAAATCTGAGAAATAGAATTCGCTAGCATCTCAGTGGTCGGCCAATTGAATGGCCACGCCTTAATTTAGTGAATAAAACCAAAAATAGAAGGAAGAAAACAAAATGGCATTCGATGACTGTCGTCTGAAAGTGCGGAAACTAGTTGACAAGAGTTGTTCAAAATGTGCTGTACATAGCACCTTGTTTCAAAATTTGAACATGAGAAAGCTGTATGCAAGATGGGTGACGCGTTTGCTTCCCATAGAACAAAATCATCATCGTGAAGTAGTATTAATAGAGTGTTTGGTGATGTTTCCCTGCAATACAACGAAAATTTGCGCCCAATAATAAACAAGATTGAAGCATAATAAAAATAAAAATATTATATTCCGTCGATTCTAAAGAAACATTTAGCTTCAAGGACGTGGAACGAGTACCGGTTTACATATGTGTTAATTATTAATAATCAATTGATTATGACTAATATTATTATATCACAAGGCTCGTTAACCTTTTCTGAAATATGAATGTTCGCCACTCACCGCCCTACTCCCGCATGAAAGAGAATTTCAAATACATAAGTAAAATGTAATAGAAATAATAGCACATATCTCATAAAACTTAAATTTATTACTTACGAACATATGGCACATAATTTAAAGTGAATGCGAAGTTCGACAATGAAAGCTTCAGCTATCTTATTGTAATTTAGTTAATAAATCCAATTCCCATTACTGAGACATTGGTCCAAATGAGCATCGGTAAGGGTTGACCGGTATTTCGATTACGTATATTTCATTATTGAAAAAACAGCCCCACAGGTATGTGCAATAAAATAATTACAGTGCATCTAATTGTCAACTCATGTTCTATAACATGAACCTATTAATAGATCATGCTAGCTATTTGCAGTCATATAATAATAGTAATATATTATGCAACAAAATTATAACTATTGACATTATAATCAATTGTACATAAATTCTCTTACTGTATATTAGGAATGGCTATGAAGAAATGAAGAAAACTCAGCCTTAAAGTGTCTTTTCTGATCCGATAACTGTTTTATTCTTTTTGGCAATCTGTTGAAGATGGAGATCCCAGAATAAAGTACACTTTTCTGTGCAATTGACAATATTTTACATTTTTTATATAGATTACTTTTTTCTTGTACGGGAACCATGAATAGCAGAATTAATCACAAATAAAATTAATGAATATTGATACGACAGAGTAAAAATATCCCATTTTTTTAAGGTTCGTAAGGTGACCTGACATATTGCTCGATCAATACGGTTTTTTAGCTATAAAACCTTGCTATACCTTTAAAAACAGAATATTATCCCGTGAACTAAATTTTTTGTTTTTAAATTACTGATGGACATAATTCTTACAGCATATGTTTGTATTAAGTAATACTGTTTGTCTTAAGTAATTTACTAATCGGATATGTCCAATTTAATTTATTACATATTAGGAGCCCTAGAAATTTAATAGATGAAGTTTCAATTACATTATTATCATTGCCCACTAGAGTTACAGGTTGTTAAGTTGTGTTGTGAGTGTAAAATTGGATGAATGTTTTGTCTCAGTTAATTATTAATCCATTTACAGTAAACTATGTTAACAGGTTATTTAAACTACAGTTACTTGCCTCATCTAATAAGTCATTGTTTTTTACTGACAGGAAAAGAATAGAAGCTTTCTAACTGTGGTGCTATAGGAGAATGCAGAAAATCAGATTGGTGGATAGAATAACTAACCAGTAAGATATAGTCACAATACTGCGGAAAAGTACCCGAAAGACAAGAGGTCTTTGGATCGGCCTATCCTTGAGTATGGGTCGGTGTGTTGGGATCCCTACAGAACCGATCAGGTTCACGCGTTGGGCAGACTTCAAAACCGTGCAGAAAAAGAAAATATTTCTAGAGGCACGGGTAATCTGGAGGCGCTAGCAATTAGAAGAAAGAGGGCTAGGCTTTGTGCACTGTACAAAGCGTATTCATTTACCGACATATGTAGCTAGAAATGATCATTCAGACAAGACAACGAACGGACGTGGGTAAATACTCCTTCGTAAACAGGACCGTAAAAGACTGGAATGATTTGCCTGCAAGTCCACTAGCGACTTTTCCGAAGAGTGTAAAATTATTTAAGGGCAGAATTAGGGACATGGTTTAGCTTACTTTATTCAGGTTTATAATCAATGTAAAAGTATTTGTATATTGAATGTTTATATTAGTATACTTTTTAACTTATATTCCTTTATTGGAATATTAAATGTATGTTGCCACCAACTAAGCCCATTGTAACGAAATAAATCTATCTAATTTTATAAACAACTCCTTCATCAGCATGACCAAAAGATTATAAATAATTGTAATTAATAGAATATATATTAAGACAAACGTAGTTACGATATCCACTTTGCTTATTCTCGTTATCCTCATTATACCTAACTACATTATTTACATCGTTTATCACTTGAAGATATACTAGCACTCATACTCTGTGCTACTTTCCTTTGTTGCATGATCAATATTCATTTAGTTTCCTTATAGCTAATGCTGCGTGTTTTTCAAGTTTCCTATCACTTCTTGAAACTTGTTACATCCCAGTTAACCGGAACCATAATCACACTAATTCACTTGCATTGGAGCCAAAAAGGAAAATTTTAGAGGAGCCTATGTGACAGCATTTTTCGTTCAGCCCTGCGAATACAGTTTTGTTTCCCAAAGTAGACATTTTAAAGCTTTCTATTGAGGATGCACGAACGACCGCTTCATCGACACTTCACGAGCTCTCTCATCCACTCGTCGAGTAAAAGCCCAAATATTTGTCGTGGCTGGAGTCTGAGTGCAAACAGCACACGAACTTCTCATAGCCAGCGAGTCATACGAGTGTTGGCACATCATTTGCATGGCAGTTTGATTAATCCCAGCGAACTGGCGGCTGCTCCGCAGAAGATGGGAATACGCTCGTTCAAAGTATTGCAGCCGCTCAATTCTCTCATCACGGAAGTTTCCAAGCTGCAATATTGTTTGCATAACAATTGAAGGGAAGTGATATTAGTAATTGTAAATAACACGTCTGTGGATTAAACTAGTCCACAGTCGCCGTGGAACCAACTGCACGACCATCTTAACAACAAACCGTTTTCAGATGGGAAAAATTAATAATTACATTTTCATCTGACGAATAACATTTCATAATTCATCTATTGAAAAATAAAAATTAAATATAAAAATATTAAACAAATGCAACTAAAACAATCTACCGAGTTTTATAAATTCGAGAAATGTGAATTAGAGATTAATAATTCTATACAAAGTGTTTCAATAGTACACCAATTTAGATGGTAGATTTCCCATAAAAAAGGGAACCATGGCCATATAAACACACGACCGTTAATCCGTAGTTTTTGTTTAGTTGTTAACGAATGTGAAACAATTATTAGTTGGGGATGGAGGACTTGGCATATTTTATAATTTGTATTAGATTTGATTATTAAATGTGTTTTTACTTTGATAATATTATTGAAACTAATATTTTATAATTATTTAATGTATGAGACTATGTACAACTTTTAACTTTTTTTAGCCAATATGAGACTCAAAAAGAAAAAGGAAAATAATTGCTGAGTGATTATGGGAAGTGTAGCGGGATAATTTTGTTCCTCCAATTCATACTTTGATCACCATTCATTAGAATTCTCTGAAATGCTGAGTTCTGGAACCTGGTGGACATTCTCGTCCTGCTGATGCTCAGGCATCGGGACTTCTGATAGTCGCTCTTCGCTCATAATTCAGGTTAAACACTACTGTGTTTCAATAATGCTTGCTTATCAGCTTGCTTTGCCCCGATCACGTTTTTCTCCTCGCTTTATGGACTATCATTCCTGGGTCACGGGAGTTTGTGACCTAACCCTGGTGGCTCTATTTGAAACGAAGCGACATGCCATGATTCACGAGTGGTGCATTCGTGTGGAGAAGCATTTAAGAAGCGGGCTAATGATTAATATCCTAGTGTCATATGTTCACCTGAGGTCATAGGTTCCCAGGGAGCCGCGAACAAGAAAAGTCAATGTTTCGATGAACAGAGTCTGGCCGTGACTTCGCTTTAGAAATTAACAAGGAACGGGAAATGAAGGTAAGATATTAGGTTTATCTCCAAGGGTTGGTTAGATGGAAGAAACGTTGAGAATAGGTTGGTAGTGTGGATGGATTCGCCTAGATCTGGTCAAGGTAAACTCAAGAGGTAGCAGTAGTTATCAGATGTGTAGTTTAGATAGGTGTATAATTACAGTCAATATCATACATTGTAAGGAGAGTGGAAAAAGGAAAAGGAAGGGTGAACTCTAACAGGGAAACGAAACAGAGCCTTCGGCTAGGCTGAGCATGAACGACTTCCGGGAAAGGTGGAGTGCGAACCTATTTAAAAGGTTTGCTAAAACGGGTCAATACTCGAGGAGAGCTGACAAAGCTGACACACGCATTCTTTTGCAGTTTCTACACTGCTACCGGGTACCGGGGTAAATGTCCTGAATTGCAGACGTATCAAAGAATGCGTTAAGTAAAACAGGCAAATTACCTCCGCGATATGGCGATTCATAACACTAGTTCAGTTGGTTATATTTGACCTGTCGGCTATGCCACGTGGCAGGCTGGGATTAACAGAAACGACCAATACGTAACAATATAGACGGGCGGAAGGTTCCAATCCAAGTTACATTTCCTTCCAATTTCTGCCTCATCTGGCCATCACGTCCCCGCATCGAATTAGCTTTCCTAACCTTCTGTTTTCTGGCTGATAAGATGACTGTAATTCGTCATTTAAATAACCAATCGTGTTCATTCATGGTCGTCTACATATGTTATTGTTGTGGTATTCAGTCCTAAGACTGGTCTGATGAAACCCTCGATGCTAACCTATCCTGGGCAAGCCTTTTCATTTCCTCATTTACATAAAATAATAATAATAAAGAATTAAATTATTCCTATGTGATACGCAACAATTGCGTACCACAGGCGGATCCCCAAAAATAGGTCAAATGTTTTGACCTTGATATACGGCCTGAGAAAATTTTATTTGAAAACCCTCAGGAAATGGGTGTAAGTTTGCGATTTGAGAAATAGAACAGATTTGGATTGCGGAGGAAAGGGTTGTGAGCGGCGTGTGAAAGGAGAACGCAGTTGTAGAGGAGATGAATGTGGGAGGTGAGAGGAAGCGGATGTAAGTATTGACAGTTTGTGTGTTTTGGAGAGACTGAGGAGAGCAGGTCGGCAAGTGTGAAGTGTTGGAGAGGAGAGGAGTGGTGGCCAGGGATATCGCCAAGCCGTTGCGATTTGGAGCGCCTGTTCGCACGCGTCTGACCAGCGAAGAAATCAGGTGCGCAAGACGTACCTGAATTAAGGGGTCCAGCTGAACCAGTGGACATCGTCGCCGCTGCAACGAGCTCGACAAACAGTAAGCCTTCCCTTTCCCTTTTATTTTGTTGCGTGTGATTTGGCTTCAACGTCCGGAAATCACATTTCGCACATTTCAGACGTACCGTTGAACAGTTAAATATTTATTAAATTTCAGAATCTGTAATTATTTTGCAGTTAGTTTAGAATATTATAGATCTTGATTGAGGATGAATGTGAGTGAGAAGCAACAGTCATTGATTGTGGAGGCTTGTGAGTGAGCTTTGGCTGGAATTTATCTTTTTAATTAAAATGTTTGAATTTTTAATCCCTTGTTTAGTTATTAAACAAACCTGCCCGCTCGTATTTAGTTCAAACCAAGACCCTTAAGGGTCTCATTCTTGGCTCAAAAACTCATGTATCTTGACTCGCAACTGGATCACGCGGTTCGCGAATACCGTTTTCTGTTACTATAGGTATATATTAATTCTGCGTATGCAATGGCGTCCGAGCCGCCATTCGAAGTAAACGCATCCTAGGGAGAGCGAAAGCGCTACCATATAAATAATATGAATACATTAAAAGCAATTTTCGTTCATGTTACATTTGGAAGCGTTTACTATACGTAGGCGGGACATTTAATAATCATAATCTTGTGGTTTTGTGAATTGTACAAGTGGCTGATGAAATCCAAAATTATAAGTTTCAAAGAATTCCTAAAAAATTATTCCTCCTTAAGATCTAAATTATAAAATTGTATAGTGTAAAGAAAATATCTGAAATTAAAGCACTTTTACAATAATTAATTAACAGTTGACAATCTGAGGTTTTCAACTGCGTCACGTTTTTTTATTACTGACGCTAAGTACACAGAAATAATGTTCTCGTAAAATCAAATTTGAAATCGACGTAACTCCATAAAACATGTAGATATAGATGAGGGGTTAGGCCCGTTTGAGAAAAAGAGACTTAGTGATAAGACGAAACAACTTTAAACTCACGCACGTATAAGACTGTAGTGATTGATGAAATTAGTGTTCATGTTTTGTGAGCTTCCCTTCCTATTGCAAAATTCTCCTGAATACGTGTTATGTACGAGAGATTAACGCTGCTGATTGCCGAGAGACATCCCCACTAACGCAAGTAATTTTCTCGCCATTGTTTGCACGGTTTCACTAGCATGTACTAATCTTATCGTGAAAGATGAACAACAATGGGTCCCATCTGCCGTGCCTCTAGCGCCACAAGAGTATCTCTCGTCTTTATCAACCTGTGTTGGGCGCCGCCTGTTCTCAGCCTATACTACGACAGAACAAACATGTGAACTTAATTCATTCGGAATTATACGAAGGCTCAGTTGGGCAAAAATTTATTATTTTCCATTACTGGGCACTTTATTGCATTGAATAATCATATTGTTAGTCTAATCACATTCTAATTTTTAAAATGGAGGAAAAATAATTTTTATTTAAATAATTACAGTAATTTAGAATGCTTTGTGCGATGCATTTATTTTGTCAGCTGCAAAAGAAATGTATCAACGTATAATCTCTAGTTGTTCTGGGTGTTGTTTTAATGTTTAAAATTACTAATATCACATTCTAAACATACATATTCTAAAAGCGCATGCTTAGAACCAAAAATAACGTTTTAGGGCAAGTAGAGACACAGGAAATTTTGTTCGTTGAATATTTACTCTGCCGTTGAGTACAAATCATAAAATACAGCTTAGGGTTTGTAATAATGTAGTAAGAACTGTCAGTACATAGACCATAAATGACACAATTGGATGTTAATTGTAAAAATAATCAGTAATGCGATATTTATATGGAAGAAACTTTAATATGGCCATGAACATGTTTTAAAGGTCTGTTCATCAATTGACGAGAAATGCGCTGTAATATTTAAACTTTTATATTTGAAATGATTTTAAGAAAACTACAAGAGTTGGTATCGAATATTGATTATTTATACTGTGTTTACAAGATTTATTCTGGCTCATGATTTAGAAAATATTTGCAACATTTATTTTTATTTAACTTTACAGTAGTTTCACTGGATTAATGAATTGTATTATTTAAGCGGGGTTCAAAACAAAAAAGAAATATTTAATTAAAGACTAAATTTAAATGTAAAATAAAACTTATTATAATCACAACAAATGAACTGAATAAAATGAAGTAAGGTAGGGCACTCAAATTTTCAATGAATTTAAGTAACTCTTAAAGTCAGGGTCACATGTGGAGTGAACCAATTAGAATTTAGCAATTAGGACACTGGTGATGTGATACCACTCGAGATATAAATTTTCCAAAGGTATGGACAACGCTGTAGCTGCTGTGATAGGTGCCAGTTGTGGCGGTACCTATGAGTGTCTGCATCTGGTGAAATCCATCAGAACAGCGGCGTGTTGTGATGTCTCTGGATGAAATAGCGTCGGGTCGGAATGGCGTTAACGTCCTGCCGCCTGTATCTCATCAGCAGATCACGAGTTGGATCGGAACTGTCGATACATCTACACAATTTTCAACAGCTCCTCAGACCTTAAATTATTTGGGATTCAATAACTCACTTCTGCTCTCCCTCGTGGCCTACACTAAAATGCTCCTCCATTTCCAAACAGTCATCATCATACATTTGAAATAATTACTGTTGGTTGACCTTTACGGGAAATTTCTTCAGTCGGTTGTGAGCAATGTGTTTGCACTTGCTTCTATTTGTGTACTAAGCAGCAGATATTTCAATTAAATACGCGAAGCTTCGTAGCTGTCACGAATTTTAGTACCGTCTGTTTTCAGGATTTGGTCCATGTGGTAGGCGAAAGAGGAGTCTGTTCCTTGTCTCAACATCCATTGACCATCACAAAGAAAGACTTCGCAGCATTAAATGTGTAATGATATTACTGGGTTGGGGGAAATTATTTTATTAATTTATAATATAATATGTTTTATTATAATATATGCCCAACATTGGTGGAATCCAATCATAATATATTAATGGGAATTTCTTAATTGTAAGTTATTATAATGCGGGATTAAATGAGGATAGGATTTACTGTTGAAAAGAAAAATAAGTTTAATTTTAAGATTCTGAATTAAATGTAAATAAAATATTTCATCAAGAGCATATAATAATAGTTTCAAATAATTAAACAAAATATTACTAAAACAATAAATTTTCATTGATACTTTAAAATCATGGTACTCTGTGGGGTGGGCCAAAAAGCAAATTAGTTTCTAATGACAATAGGCCTGGCAAATGTGATATCTTTCTAATAAAATACAACGATACCCGCAAAGTTTCTGCGTCTGCATTCTGGTCCACTCTGCGTCGCAATGGTGGATCGGCTGTTGCCTTCCGTTGAAACACCATCTGCATCTCGTTGTCCACTCCGTTACCTTGGCTTTCCCCCTCAATGTGTACTCTTCCTCCAGGGCCACGTTCAAGACACTTATTATGGTTTGCAAGTCTTTATATGACTACTTTCATTTTACAATATCATCAACAAAGCTTATTTCTTCTCCTTGCAGTTTGATTATTTTACCATATTCCGTTTTCACTTTCATCATCACCTGTTCTATACATACGTAAAGAGTATGGGCGACAGACTGCATCCTTGGCTTACTCATTTCTTGATTTCTGTTTTTCTTATCTTGGCCTTCAATTCTAATTACTGCTGACTGATTTCTGTAGAGGTTATGTATAAGCCCTTCTTTCTCGATAATTTATTCCTATTCTCTTCAGTTCACATTACCAAAGGCTTTTTCTAAATGCCATGTATGTACACCTGTTTTTTCTTATCCTGTCTTCTAAAATTAAACGCAAAGTCAATATTGCTTCTATTGTACCTACATTCTTCCCAAAAAAACTGATCTTCTCCTAACCCGCGTTATATTTGTCTTTCATACCTACTATATATTATTTTAGTTAATATTTTTCTTGCACTAGGTAATAAACTAATTGTCCTGTGCTGTTCGCATATATCAGTCCCAGTCTTCTTCGGTATGGGCATGATTATGTTTTTACTTAAATCTTCTGGTATTCTTCCTGTTTCGTAGATTTCACAAACTATCCTATGCTTCTTCGCCCGATGATCTCATCAACTCCTCTGGAATGTTACCAATTCCCTGCGTTCTACAGTTGCTCAGTTAAAGTGTTCTTTAATCTTTTAATATTTTGAGAAACTGTTAGTATGTAGCTAATACGTTTACACAGTAAATCTTATTATTTAATAACTCTACCCCTAAACAGTGGGACATATTTTTTCTACATTTCACCAAGTAGATACAATTGAGAATAAGTAATTAGAGATCTATTAAACTGCAATTTGTTGCAAATTTAATGCATAATTATATACTTCCAATAAATTTTCATTCTTGTATTAAAATGAACACATTTATTCTTAAAACATGTTTTAGTGAAATAACTTGTTAAAATTCTTTTGTTGGACAGAATGGCATAAAATTCGTAGTAAGGCATCGAAACTAATTTTGAGTTATTAGCGGAGTAGCAGCTAATTTCGCCAACTTGACAATCAGGCTACGCATATCGAAGATTCACAAACCTTTTGTTGAGCCTCTCAGATTACTTGCTGGCCATTTAATAATTTTCTACTGGTACTTCCCTTAATACGAATCCGCGAATTGACTGCGGTTTTTACAAGAGTGCATTCTAAAACCAACAGAAATACTCCAAAGCAGAGATGAAAAATTACCAGTCCGGCCACAGCGTATTTGAAATGTGACTGTTGTCATTTGCCGTGTGTTTTCTTGTAGAAAGAGAGAGAGATCTCCTGAGGGAAATCAGAGCAATGGAACGAAGCCGCGTATCGGATAATTATGCGACGCAAGTCGACCAGCCAGGCAACTTCATAGCGGGGAAGTCAATTCAATTGCCGTAGAAATAGGGGATTTAGCATGTGATTTACATGCTGCATTATTCATGGCTTCGCCAAGATATTGTGAGCAATTCGCGTAAGAAGCTGAAAAAGGCGATTGTGTCGGCGTGAAACAAGTTAACTTGTTTGCGTAAGGGTCTGGAAAGGTCTTGACTCCTGTAATTCTTTAACCATTCAAATTACAAGAAAATCCAGAAAAACTTATACATTCTAAATTGTTATTGTAAATTATTCTCAAAAGATTAACGATAATTATATTCGAAATATTAGGTGATTTATGATTGATTCCAACCAATGTGATTTATTTTACGCGAATTCTTTCCAAAACTTTATTATTCCAAATCTGTTAAAGTTCTTATGTTTCAATAAATGGACTTCTATATACGTCTATGTTTTTCCTAGCACGCATTTATCATTCTTCAATTAAATACTCCAGTTTTGTATATTGGGTTGTCATTAACCTTTGTAGAATTAACTATAGCCAATACGTAAACCATAAATATTAGATATCACACACTTTTCTATAAATAAAATAATCGCAAACGTTTTAATCTTTCGTATAATTTTACTACAGGAAGGATAAGGATTATTAATTTACGACGTATATAATAACACCTGCTTTTATGTTATAATTTTCTATGGAGCCATTTTGGTTATCGGATTCGAATTTCACACAATACGATAACATAAATTACATTATTTGGATGCATGAAACTTGAAAAATATTACATGCGTTGAAAAATGTTGAAAAAAGAGCGGGAGTTTCCTACATCAAAATTACGTAAACCGATTTGATTCCTGCCAGTCCACAAGGTTTTTGGGGTGATAAGATATTTGAAATCACCATTTACTGTGAAATTAAATTTTTCAGAACATATCTCTAAACGGTAACGACTAACGGTAATAATAAACGTGGTTTTATAAAAATAATTACTGTTTTAATTATAATATGAAATTATGTAAAGTATGTAATTGCAAAATATTGATAATTACTTGTAAATGTGTCCTCAAACGGTCAATATAATTCAATTTCTTATTTCCCTCAATATATTGAACGTGCCACTAAAATTGACGTCAATTAAAATTAATGAAGCAGTGTCAATGTTTATTATACGTGTGAAGGGTAAAGATATATATATATATATATATATATATATATATACGTAAATTAATAAAATTGAAGTGTCTGTCTGACTGTCTGTATGTTTGTGTCCAATAGGCTCCAAAACGGCTCAACGGTTTACAATGAAAATTTAAGTGTTTAAAAATAGAAAAATTAACTTAAATATTCGTGCATATTTCATGCCGATATTTTGCAGAGTTCAGAAGAAATTAATGTAAATATTTATAAATCCTATGGATTACAGCGCGAAAACCAACTGAGAGTTATAAGTCCTATTAAGCATACCTATACTATTCATTGGACGTACTTTATCATAAGCGTAATTTCGGAAGCATGATAGAGAGAGAGGAAAAGGGCGAGTGTTCTCACTCCATCTATTGTTGCAACAGGATTCACGCCATAATTGACCTATTGATGGCAGAGACCAATCTCCCTGGGAAATAAACTTCTTTGTATCATCCATAAGATGTATACGTACATTGATGAGCAGACCGAGGTGTGACCACGCAGAAACTTTGAAGGGTCGAAAAGATATTATCAGGTTACGTAAGAAAGCTCTAAACATTGGCCTTTGCAAATATTTTACAGAAAATCTAGGATAACATAAGATTGTGGTCAATAAGTGGTTCTACAATTATTATTAGAAGAGTAACCTGAATATGAAGCCTTGAGTAGGGTAGCGAAAGCTAAGAAAAAGAGAGAGAAGAGTTCCAAAAACCATTCATGGCATTGTATATGAAGAGAGCAGTATTCATAGAGGACAATGTGGAACAGATCTTGGAGGGATTTGGAAATTCCCTATGCGAACATTTCAGAACCAGGATTTCTTGAGTATCTAATTACTAGATCCATACTAAGGGATATTGCTGACTGTTTAATATTCATGCAAGTGAAAGTAGACGGCCCATTCAGTATTCAACATGTTGAGAATGCCAACCAACACACAATCTTTATATATCAAATTCCTTTGTGCATGTTTTCGTAATTCTAATCCTCTTAAATGGATTGACCAATTTTGTTTACATTTTTTTTGTTATAATGGGACCACCTAGATGGTTCATAGCTATAGTTGCACTCGGTATGTTGCCCTCTTGTCGACATCCAGATTACATTTACTCCAACCAAAACTTAATTAATTTTTTTTCTTGGATTTCTCACATAAATACTTGTAATCTCAAACTGACACTTTAAATAATATATAGCAATACATACGCCAGTTCATTGCGTCGTTGCTTGGCATTGTTGTGACATTTTGATTTCAGATTGTTGAGTTCTGATATATTTCGTGTAATTTAACTTTTTGTATGCTGAATGAATATTTGCTCTTCATGATTTTACCAGAAAATGCGATGTAAATTATTTAATTTGTTTGCCAATTACGATGTTATGGTAATATTTATATCTTTTAATAAATTTTGTTAATAATTGTAATTATTGTTTAAATAATTCTGCTAAACACGATGATGTGTATAAAAATCAGTGCTTTTTATATTGGTCAGACTAAGCTGTTGCATCAAACAAGAATTAAACAAAATTTCGCGAACTTAAACAACCATGAAATGAAGAATGTGTTAATTAAACAAGCATATTAAAAAAACGACAGTATTTATTCGAATAATTACGTAAAGTAATTATTACTCTACATTGATGAGCAAAATGCTCCACATAAAGTCAAACGTTAATTCTTTAAATGTAAAAACAGATACAGAAAAATTTTCTTACTTATGTAAACGCCAATTAATAAATTAAAACCTATAAACGATTCCTTTGAGTGTTGATGAGCTAAATAAAAATCCATGGCAACGAAAGTATTATTTGTGTCCAAAGATATCTACGGCCCAAACCGAAAGTATATAAAATTAAGATCTTTACGCGTTTGATATCATGGAGTCACAGTTTTTAAATTTTCTCTTTGAATTAAGTTTCCTATTTTATGTTAATTTCGTATGACATTTTAACTTTCACATTTTAGTGATGTATTTCCTTATTTACTCCATGTTCCTATTCTATTTTTTAATGAGTCTACCAACTATTCAAATAATTTCATACCGAACTATTTGAAGGAAAATTGTATTAAAAAAATGACAATTAAAAATTGGCTGTGATTTGTAAAAATACTTAGTTGGAAGTCCATATAATTATAGACTACACTGTCTTATAGAAGAAGGTTTCCTTATTGACACAGAAATATTGCTCTACATTAGTAAGAAATACGAATACAAAATTTGGTGAAATGACTTATATTAAAGTTCCTACATCTAAACAGAGTGACACATTGAATGGTATATTAGTCCAAATACATATATTTAAAGAGAAACGCCATATTTTCTGCTGTTTTGAAATCTAGATAATGAAATTGGTAGTAGCGAAATTGACAAAAGTTTTCAGTTTTATAGATACTACTGATAAAAAACGTTGCTTTTAGGTTGTTGAAACACTGATTAGCGTAGCTAATTATTTATTCTAGAATTTATTCCGTTGAAAAACAAAATTCAGGAACATAGAATTCCGTCCGGGCCTAATGGTTAATGAAATTATTCACGTATATGCACCACAAAAGGCCGGGCTTCTAAAATATTCAATTAGTCGAAACTTTTTATAACGTGGGTACACATTAATTAATCTAATCTGTTGGTTAAATATTTGAATGAAAAATTAAGAGCCTTCGTTTCCGTTACGGGGAGGCAGGAGAAGAAAGCAGAGCTGGAGTGCTGGAGGACGAAACTGAGTTAGTGGGGCAGTAAAAATAACAGAAACACTAGAGCGAGGCGGCCTGGGAATTAGGGGGGCGAACAATCCTGCGCCACTCAGCATAATTAGAGAATCCGTGTTGATGGTGCGGGATTGCGGTTCTGCAAATTGGATTTCTTATTCCAGCAGCTCTTTAAAGTGACAAGACTATGTATGCTCATAGCGTTGAGAAGCGGATTTAACATTTTCCTTTGAATGAGTCTCCATTTGGTACCGAATGTCCATGTTCTAACGCCTTCAAGTTTCCCAGCTTCGCAAATTTCTGTAATTTTATTCTGCTTACAGCTACTCGAATCGGATATTTTATTCGCTGCACAAAGGCGAGATTTTTCACTGCGGAGATACAGACTTCCACGTTTAATATTCTTGGATTTACCAACTGTTCTCAAAACTTAATATAGCCTTGATATTTGCTACATTCATTACCGTCTACTTATTATGGCAAATAAAAAAGGAATCAAAATAATAACGCTTACAAATATAAATATGAATGTCACTGCGTAAATAGGTTTAATTAGCCAAAACCAGCATATTACGTTATATTGTACAATTAAATGACTACAAATGGAAATAAGAAAAATTTTATACAATTTCTTTACTCTTGAATTGTTATCCTACCAATGAATTGTACGTCATTCTTTGTATTCCTCCCATCAGTCTTCATAAAAGTTAATAAGGGTGATTTAGAGCCGGAATGGCCTGGGGATTTCACATCCTTTACGTCTAACACGAAGCCGGCCCTCCCACCCTCATGGCCGCGGTTCATGGCGCACTAATGTGACGTAAAACTTGCACCGAGTCACCAATAATGAGGCCCGGCATTAGCGATAATTTGAATATATGACTACCGGGGCTTCTGTCACTGGGGGCGCTTAAATTTGCTGTTAGGAATATTATAACGATCTCCAATACAGTAAATCACGCCACGCAAAGCTGGCTCGTTCTCGTCCTACGGATCGTTTCAATCCATGTAAAACAGTTGATACAATACATTATAAACTGCTAAAGTAATAATAGTTGTCTCTAAAAGACTATAGGTTTCAGATAGCACATTTAGACTGCATACCTAACGATTTTTTTTTGTTCAATAATTGTGCCGTTTGTTACGAATGAATGTTCGACTTAAATAACTGCTATTAAGTTAAACTGTTCACTCATCAAATCAAATAATTGCTTAGAATGAAGGTGCACCACGACGTCTACGAAACTTCAGTTAGAAGATCAGGACGGAAATATCTCGATCAGACCCCGGACGTCCCGATTGCCGGGCGCGTAGAGATGGAAGATCCGATCGAGATCTGATTCAAAGAACTAGTTTCTTCTGCGGAGTGAGTGATCATTGAATCGTAAAAATAAGAGCGGCAGCTCTTTTGATTCACTCCGCTTCTGCGATCCGAGAGCAACCAGCTGTTTTAATCACTCCCTCACGAATCAGATCACCGGGTCAGCGTTCCCAGTGTTTGAATCACTCACTCAGGAATCAGATCGCGGATATCAGAATCTTTTTCTTTTTGATGCGTTATCGTGGGGTAAAATTAAATTAAGTTTCATATGCACAAAATATTGTAACCGAACGTTAATATCAAATTCTCTTATCTGATTGTGCAAATATTATGGCTAAATCTTATCCTAAACTTTTCAATTTAGCCTCTCAAGATCTCTTCACGCTATACAGAGTGGTCCAAAAAAATGTATACTCTGTTTAACGGTCCATAACTTCTGTAGTAATTGACGGAAATGTTTTATTTTTTGTGAAAGTGTAGCTTAAAGTCCAAAAATACAGATATTACTGTAGGTGTAGGACTTGTTGCTGTTACAGGTCGTCCTGATCGTTTTTTTTAACGCAGACTACAACTTCAAATTTTTCTCGAATGCGCGCAATTGTTAAACGTGTCGGTGGCTCTGTTTGATACTTATTTCGCCACTGGAGTTGAGCCTCATTAATATTTTCATACCTGTACCACTTCAAAACTACCTTCCTTTCTTCGAATGTCAGCCTTGCACCAACCATGTTTACTCTGTAAAACAACACAACAATGCTTATATGGCAATTGTCATCTAACAAAACAATAACGCTTGTGTGGCGATTGTCATTACTACACACTATTACACTACTAAAAATAAAACGTTTCCTTCAATTAGTTTGGAAGTTATGGACCATTAAACAGTGTATACATTTTTTTGGACCACTCTATTATGCTTTTACTAACATTATTAATAATTAACTTCATTTCTTATAATATCGAAGTAGAATCCTTAAATACGTTAAATTCATTTTAATATTAGTACAAAGGACGTGTGTACAAGTTAAGTATATTGAAAATACTTTTGTTTTATTTGCCTGGCTGCGGTAATAATTTTTATTCTGTGGCATAATAATTACAATTAAAGCCTATGTATATGAATATTGTCAGTAATTTTGTTCCTCTTTAAAAGAAAAATCCAAATCCATTAGTGGCCATCCAAATACCTCAGTTATAAAAATTAATTTCCTAGAGGCATTTATTTAATTTAATAATTATTTCTTTATTAATAAATAACGAAAAGTGTATATAATTTTCGTCAAAAAATTATAAAATCATATATTCACTAGAAATTCATGGAAACAAGGTAAGAGTCATATTGGTAAATTGGGTGTGATGAAAAATCCGAATATATATATGAGCGATGAATCATCAAAAAGATGAGCGTGTGGTTCCGATCCGATCACTGAAAAGAACGGTTTTGCCCATCTCTACGGGCGCGTGCTCTCCTGGCGAAATATCCCGGACGACCACCGACCAGGCAAGAGTTTGCTCAGGCATGACTACAAATCACAGTATTTATTACATTCTTCACAGCCTAAACCCAGCGTGATCAATATAGCTCTAGCAAAAGGTTCACTTAAACTACTTTACTAGCAGCAAACTATGATACTTGTGAAAAACAGGCTGCAGAAAACATTTTTACACATTTGCAGTTAGTTATAAAATAATAACACGCAATGAAACACTTGTGTAATCATAATTTAAAACAGAGTTACGTGGCATTCTACAATTTCTTCCTTACGTAAATTAGACATGTATCAAATTCCGTCAGATAAAAAATTTAATCAACGAAACTTGGCGCATTCATGAGTGTATGTTGTTGTTCATTAACGGCCATTACACTACGACTCCGTTTCTGACGTGAATATATTTTAAATACTATAATGATCTGGCTGGTATACCTACTATTGTAAATATTTTTCTGTCGAAATCCTTTACCTACTCTGTACCTTTAATGATTTATTTTTATTAAGATATTTACAATCTTTTCAAAAGAACATTTAGAAAATTGGATGGATGAATGGCACATGAGGGAATAATTGGTCCAGTGATCACGCTCCGTGATACATGAATACAATAAAATTAATCTTTACAGATCTGTTGGCCGCTTCCTCTTCAATCTGCGACGAGAGGTTAGTTCATTTGCTAGATGGCTGACCCTTTCGTTATAGTGTCCTGGGAGATTTTGACGATAGTTAGAGCTGATTCTGTGTATTTCCTCTTCTATAGAAGGTATGGCTAGGTCTTCATGTATTGTTTTGTTGCTGACGAACCAGGATACTCAAAACGATGATGAATATTACTACAACATGGTCTTCCTTCTAGGAATCCTGGTGCCGTCTATCTATCTCAGTTTTATTAGTGTTTGTCGTTTCCTGATTGGTTGGCCCTTCTTGACCTTAATTGGTAGTGGGGGGTTTGGCATTGACTGTTCCCTCTTTGGATCGGTGCCGCGGTGTCACGGTTGGAACTCGCTGGGCGGTTGTTGATGTTGTTCTCCTGCCATCTGGGTGGCCGAGCCGCTAGCCGTAACTGTTTCAGAGCTGGTTCCCAGGCTTTACTCAATTGGTAGCCGAGTCCGGATTGAGCAGCCTTTCCTGTGTTGTTCGTATGGCTACTGCTTCCTTTATAACACTGTCCCAGTATGTTTTTGCAGTGTCCAGTCTTTTAGTTTCTTGGAACTGGATTTTGTGGCTACCTGGAGTCCGAAGTCCGACCTTGTCCTTTACCGGTCGTAGAAATTCTTTGGTCTTCATTTGTGGGCGAAAGATAATTTTTATACTGTGTTTCGCCGGATGCGGCCAATCTTATTTGTGGCTGGGCCCCCGTAAGGCAGAAAAGCTAATTTCTCTATTGGATTGAGCTCGGGTGCTCTTTGTCGTTCCTTTTGTTTTAATGCAATTGATATTTGAGTAACCGTTTTTGTAGAAGACGTCTTGTAGGTGTTTTGGTTCGCCCAGAAGGCTTTCCGCGTCGGCGATTGCCCGAGCTCTGTGTATCAACGTCTTCAGAACAGTTTCTTTCTGGGACGGTGAAGAAAACTATTCGCGTTGAGGTACAGGTCCGTGTGTGTATGTTTCCTGTATACCCCGTGTCCTAAGCTTCCGTCCTCCTTCCGAAAGATTTGAGTGTCCAGGAACGGCAATTTTCCTTCTTGTTCTATCTCCATAGTGAGTTTTATATTATCATGTATGCTATTCAAATGATGTAGAAAGTCTGTCAACGTATTAGCCCCGTGTCGCCAAATGACAAATGTGTCATCGACATACCGGTAAAATCAGTCAGGTTTTGTGGAGGTGCCAAGACACCTTCACCTATTTTAGGAGGTATATGTACTAGGGTCGAAGACCTTGGGCTTAAGGCAATAGTTTTCCACTGATGCGGCACTCTTGTTTCGATCCCTCTCCTCTGACTACTCATACTTGAGGTTCCTCCGAGCAGTATCCCTCGTTAATATCGATTGGTCAATCACGTTTATCTTCTGTCGACTATCCTCCAATGGGGTTGGCGTCCATACCCTATTCCTTTAGAAATTAAAATTTTAGGAGCAACCACCCCTAGACGTATTTCGGGTCAATATAATCTTTCTGACCTTTCGCATAGCCGCAAAACCTTTCCAGACAAGGGGTTGAGACTCCGGCAGTCGCTTGTCAGATCCCAAGTTTTCGTTGACAAAGTCTCGTATAAAATACTAAATATATTAATAAAATATACGATATGGTGTTTTTTATACGTTTCACAGATTATCTGCAATCACACCGGCAAAACAATCCCAAGCCATTATTTGAAGCAGCGACTGATAATAAAAATGTACCAAGAATCGGCGGATATCAGAATGTGCGGATTACAGTAAGATTTCTGTGCACCTCAAACTCTTTTCTGCAGCATTATACGAAACAGTCAGGGAAACAATTTTTAAGGTTTATGATTTGCCAGTGAAATTGTCCTATTTAAGAAATGTATAGCAAAAGTGATACGACTCAATCACGATAAAGCAAAAAAATTAGAACGATTGAAAGTAACCTTACGAAAAGGAAATGTTCAACGGCTTCGCAGAAGTCGCATACTTATTATCATAAGATGTACTGTGAAACACGTTGACCGGCATAGCACTTGGCGATGCTGATACCTGCTCCTGGATCACTACTACCAGAAATCAATAGAGAAATAACGCTCTGATGGAATGCATTCGGTAGTAATTCAATTGCGTTCAAATCAAATATGCTGCTGGAATTGAAATGAAAGGTATTCGACTAATGCGGGTTCTCTGTACTGACATATGGAACAGAAATGTCGACATTGAATTCAATGCTTTTAGGGTAAAAAACCATAAGATGCGAATAATGGAAAGTAGTATGGAACGATCGATATTAGAAGTCACGAAAAGATCGAAACAGAAACGGCTGAATGAGTTGTAGAACGAATATAACGGATAAAGTTGAAAAAATAAAACGGTTAAAGTGTCAATGGGCTGGACATATTAGAAGATGACAGTAGATGGACCACCAAAGGAATACTCTGCGCCAGAAACTATAAACGACAAAGAAAGCGCTCCTTTTATAGACTAGCTGGGGGACTCGGCGTTGCCCAGGTATTTATGTCTATGATCCTGGTACATTACTTAATTCATGGTCAACACATAACTAAACCGACATCGAAAACGTCACAATGTGAACCTCAAATATACTCCCAGTATCTCGAGAGTCCAAAATACCGCTGGTACAATAGCAGGAATAAATATATTTTCAGTATTCTAACAATAAAAATTTTCTCCCACCTAATTATTAAAGTTTTACTTAAATCGCGTATTAAACCTGTTACGAACCCGAACTCGACAGTTTCCTTTTTATTTTTATCTTAGAAATTACTAAATATTACCTGACGCGTATTTATTGGTATATGAGACCCGGAAATTTGAAAGTTCAGGGAAATGTTGGAAATAAAAAATAAAAAAAGCGAAAATAATGTAAAGAATAAGTCAGAAAAACATATCTAAAGTTATTTAAAATATAACCGGAACTTAATTAAACATATGCATGATCCTATGTTTTACAAATGACCCATACAATCACTGGTAATTATTTAAAGAAATTTCAACAGAACTAAATACAAAATTACACGAAAATAAATTCTTAAATAAACATTCATCCTACTAGTGAATATTTCATCAAAATAAATATCAGTTATTTTACCTCTTTTGACAATTTAGCAGAATCTGATAAATAATTGGTCAGTTTCATTCGTCACCTTAATTCCAACATTTATTTGGTTATTAAAAGAAACTCTCAAGTTGAAATTGATCACATTCATACCCCAAATTTTCGCCGTAGTTTCCTCTAAGTACTAGACAATTCATTTTGATATTATTAGACAATACTGTTTGGAAAATAACAATTCATATAATAATTGATTTAAATGGCAAAAAATTATTATAATGCCAGTAATATAATAATATTTGTAAAACAAACTCAAATTTTTGTGAGTATATAGCTAACTCCTGTATTTTATTTACTCTCCATTGACCGACGACGAATTGTGTCGTATGAACCTGTCCGCGAAACGACGTAAGAATAAATTCTTGTCATCGTTGTTAAATATGAATTCTGTTCACAGAGAAAAGAATCTCTTCGAATTCAAGCTCTGCCAAAGGCCACGAAACTAAATTTAGTAGATCAGAATAAACCAAAAATTTGCCGGTCTGGTCGAGATTATTTTTTTGTCAATTTTTTTTGCCTCAATTTTTATTTGTCTCATTTTAATCCTTGTTTCTTGTCTTTGTTACATTCTACTCCTTTACACATTTTCTACCTTAAATTTATATTAAATTAGTCGACGGCATTTAAGTACTTAATATAATATATTCATTCAATAAATAAACATGGATTTGCATGTTGGCATATAGGTTCATTAAACTCTCATGGATTTTTTTTAACCACGTACCTTCAACAATATAAGGAAAATTACCGTCGGAGTAAGACACCCCTCATGGTAGTGGTTCAGGGCATTTTTAGGACAAAAGGATGACCTTTTCAGCTGAATAGAAGAGAAAATCCATTCACGAAAAAGGGATCGCCCGTAAAATAGGGTCTGCTTCTGGAAGGTAGAAGCTGCGAGGATAAATCGGAATCTGCGAAGGGCACTGAGCGATAGAAACACATGGGATGCCTACGCTCTGCATTTTAAATTTCCTATTGGCTGGAATTGTTGAAGTGCAGGCCAATGGAGGTTATTGAGAATTTCAGTTCCTTGGTGGTCGTAATTTAAGTAGGAGGACTAAAGATCCCATCGAGGATTTTGGAGACGGAAACAGAAGATGGAGACAGCCCGGAAATAGTGAATGGAAATTAAATTGTTAGCAGCTCAGAGATATTGTTGCTGACCGAAAAAATAAACTGCTAGCCGCCGAAAGGAGATAAGTGAACCTCAACCAGATTTTGCCCATGCGTCCACGAGACGACATTCAGACCGGACGGTGATTTAACGGAGGTCAACCGCCGATGCCATCATCACGACGCAGAGTAGACCAGAATGCAGATACAGAACCGTCGCGGGTATCGTTCACTTGTATTAAATAGAGTTCACATTTGCCACGCCAATTGCCATTAGAAACTAAATTGATTCTCGGTCCAACCCACAGAGAACGCTGATTTTAAACTCTCGATGCAAATTGATTGTATTTGTAATATTTTCTTTAATAATTTGTAACTATTATCAAATGCTCTTGTTGAAATATTTATTTATATTAAATTCAGAATCTTAAAGTTAAACTTGTCTTTTCTTGTCAATAAGTAAATCTATCGTTAATTAACCCGTCATATTATAATAAAGTAAATTAAATAAAGCCCCATTAACACATTTCAAATGGCTTCCACCAACACGGGGTACTATAATATAATTAATAAGTAAATTAATAGGCCCCATTCCAATGCATTACAAGTTCCTTCAATCTGTCGGATTGATTAAGGAGTTGATTATAAGATTCAAACGTAGATGTCCAGTTTTCTGGTTTTCTGTAAAAGGTATCGATATTTGTAATGGACCAGTTAAGTTGAAGTTCAGCACGCATCGACATAGTAGGGATGCGTGGGGCCATGAAATGGCAAAACTGATTCAGTATGGCCAATAACAAATCCATTGTTTTTGGTGTTGTTGATATGTAAACAGTGACTTGAAACCGGCTAAGCGACCCACACACACCAAGTCGGTATGCCTTGGGGGTAGCGGTTCTCTAAACAAAAGCTAGACCTTGGGAGAAGAGAAAGCTTTTTGGCGCGGGAGAAAAAAAAGGGTCGGGTCTAGGCATTCGGGGTGAGAAGGTGGAGTAGGAAAGTCACGCGGGAGGGGCGTAAACGTTTACGGCTCCGACCTTATTGCGTACGCGACGGAGAACGTTGAACGAGAGAGAAGAGATTGTACGTGTGGACTCTGTCGAATTTGCAACCGAGTTCCAAGGAGATGGAGAGACGCTGGGTCGACAAATCCATCACATTCATAATAGAACCCTTTCTAATATGAATTTAATTTTAAAGTTCCATAGAATTGAAAAGCCGGAGCGAGTGTTCGAAACATATATAATTTATTTAAAATTAAATAAATCTTAACAAGATTCTGAAAGAGATCTAAGTTTTGACTTAATTGCTTTTCTTGAACTACATCCACTTTGAATTCCTGTTAAAATCGTCTGAAGCTAAATTAAAAAGTTTGAAATTTACATTTGTAGAAGGTCTTAATCTGTCTTCAGTGATAGAGTTCTGCTGAGCTGGAGCTGTTTTCGGGGGTGGAACGTGGCCGGTTGATTTACAGGCATCACCCCTCGTGCTCGGTGAACGAGTACATGTGGTTTGGGCTCCCTGGCGAGGACTACCTCCTCCCCTCATAATTAACAGCGTCAGTCGCCCCTTGTTTATTTCCTGTTGGTGCTTGTGAACAATTGCCACGTGTTTTCTGGCGGAAAAGGGCTTACTCAATATTGGAATAACAGATCTCTTTAAAACTCCTGGATGAGGCAAAACACAAAACTCTGATTAGAAAAAAAACATCAAGGTAAATAGTTCCCTAATGATCAATATATATGTAAGAACTTAATCAATTTTATCATTTCCAAAATCAACACGGAACAACCAAAATTTAATAGAAAACGATTTTCTGCACGGTAGAAACCTATATTTGAATTATAAATGTGACTCTTTCGACATTATGAATTGATAAAACCAAAATGATTCACCTAATAGATCTGCTTCACTTTTTTGGCCTGAAAGGGGCGAACGAAGAAGCCTGACAATTTGAACGATCAACAGAAACATTCTCTGCGGTGAACACCAGAATGTATCCAAATTTATTGGCATCGGATGCATGGCATAGGAACGCATACGGGACAAACATAAAAAGTCGTAGAGCAGTTGATCGAGGTACGGTATTCATAGTATATGGCATTTACTCACGTTTTATTTTATTTATATAAAGTATACCCGTTAATTTTCTACATTGACCGTCCGAAAGAAAATAATTTTCTATTGTTTAAAAATGTTAAAAAATATAGAGGTTGGGTTTCAGAATTTCATCTCAAACATTTGGTAATTAATATTATCATTTATTTACAGTAGTCTAATTTTTTTATAAATTTGAAGAAAATATGAAGAATCTCAAAAACAAACATGAATTAATTTTAATGGTACCGCCTACTAATTTACATTATAATTTGATATGACCAGCTCAGCCATGGAGAAGCCTTTATTAGAGACTACATGACATAAGAAATGCATGCAATAAATAAAGTTTGTCGGATATTATCGCCTCGTACACTGTGTTGAGTCATTTAAGATTTAATATTATTAACTGCAATAACAGGAATTATTTTTAATTTTATTAATAGGATTTGTGACTTCTGGGATTTATTATCATTATTTGGTTGTGATTACAATAGGAACAATTATATTGAATATTACCAACAGGGTTCTTTTATGTTTTAACCTTTATGATTTATACATTTTTCTTGAATACGAAGTTTATAATTAATATTACTATTCAAAGCAACAAAAAGCAGGTAATGAAATTAATGTCGGCGGAGAAAAAGAAGTTGTATCTCAATTAGGGAGTAATGTTAATAGCACGTAGCAGATGCATTCTTTGGAAGGCGTCATAAGTACTTCGCTGTCTAGTTGAATATTGGGGACTGTAACCCTTGGACTAATTTCCTGTTGGCTGCATGGCGAGTAGCGTTCTCCTGTGTTCTTGAATTGAAATCGTTGAGCGAATTTTTGTCGATAGTTTAATTTACTAGTATGATTTTGCACCTCTTACCGTCCCCTCACCACAATATATAGTGACAACAGGTTACTTTACTCGTTGTAGCGGTTTCTTTAACTTGAATTGCTTCCACTAATAAACTGTTCAACTGAATAACTGTTGAAGAACAATTCTCCGGAAATAATTCTTCTTGAAGAGCATGCCACACAGAAGAATGTCGTACAAAATCAGAAATATAATCCCGTATAAAGTCATGCTTAATAATCCCGTGTGGAGTCAATCTTAAGAATGCTTTCTTGCTCTAGCTCCGGCCCAGACGTAATCTATTATCAAAACCTACTTATCTCTAGTATTTCCAGGTTGCCAGATCTATTTTCCAGTAATATTGCAACCTGCTCTTCCCAGCCCACAAAGTGTCTTTCCTGATGGGTAAATAACTGTCGAATTCCCGTTATTTTTCTCCTACCTGCTCAACACACAGGAAATTTTGTTTCTTTGTTGTGCCGATATTTTTTAATCGTTTCCAGTGCATCTGCTATCAACTTTTATCTAGAGGTCTTCCCAAAATTCCTTATTCCGTCTTTTAGCTTTGAATTGCTACTGAATTTAATAAATTCGCGATAATAATATGATTTAGCATGTGACATTACTTAAATAATCAAAAGTAATTAAATATTTTATTACTTCATAATTTTATAAGTCGCCCAGTGTAGGCTGATTATATAAAGATTCTGGTCGCACACATTCAATTTAATTTTTCTAGATATGTATTCACCTTAATCAGACCAAAGAGATGGATCATGTGACTTCTGCTTAAAAAATTAAACTTCAAGAAGGTATTGTTTCATTTCATTAATTTTTCATCTGATGAAGTTTCAAAGAAGGGATGAATCTTAGTGTATGTTCTTTTAATATGAAATATATTTAATTAACGTCAATCATTACCTATTTTATAAATTTAAGTAAAATTTATTTATAAAAATCATATTTTTAACAGCCAAACGGATGAATTGTGTGTATTAAATCGAAGTGATTTTATTTACGGATGTTGGAAAGCTTTCAAATTATTTATTTATAATCACATTAAAACTCAAAACAGCATTTATGAAATGATAGATAATGAAATATTTAATAAGTACTCTGGCGATAAAATATCAATGTTATAATGCTGAATAATTAATAAGAGAACAAAACAAGTATTCAGGCTGTCGTACAAATAAAATAGGAAGCCTTCATGACTCCGCAAAATTAAGAACAACAGCCACGTTTTTAATTGGCATTGCCTCAATTCTCATTCATATATTAAAACGTTTGAAATTGGAAAAATATTAATTACAGTTTCTCCAAATAAAACAAGAATGACAATTATTTTTAATTGCTTTGTATTGATATCTGGTGTCAAATAATTTTAATGCTTGTGTCACACAATAAAAGGCAACATAACAATGATTAGCTACTGAATATGAATATACTGTATATATATATTGAATGTTAATTAGTAGATTCCGTGTCAGTTTTTTTGAAGAATATAACAACAGGATTTCGTCCAACAATGCTTTTCAACATTCTTTTGTTACTGCTTTTAAACTATTGTAATAAATAATACAATATGAAATTCGAAGAACTATGTCTATTTTACAATTAATTTCGTAGAATACAGTTAATGAGACTATTTTGAAAGAAAGAGAAAAATTAGTCATACAGCGGAGGCAATATTTAGCGTCTTCAGGAGCTTTGTACAATTTTTATTAAATTCAGTTTTTAAGAGTTTATTTTTAATTAAATTAAATGTATCACCTAATGTGTCGTCACTTGTGTGACAACAATGTCAGTAAGATTAACAAACCATTTATCCTTGTTCACATTAATACGAGAATCAACCTTATTTTCCTTGGCATAAGACTATTTAATTGTTTATTTTAAAATTGGTTGTGTTTTTTAAAGATACTATTCAAACTTTAGTTTTGGCTACGGAAAAACGTGCTCAAAACAGACTCAGGTAAAATTTGTTTAATTCGTTTCAAATTTAATTATAGTCTTTTCTAAATGGTTGTGAGCAAAGTGTAGGTCTTTAATTTTGCACTCTATTTATTTATTATTATTTCATCCGAATTATTCACCAAGAACGTTTACGTTGATTATTATTTTATTGTTTATTACAATTACTTTAGAATAGATCAGGTTTTGTATGTTATAAACTTGTAACCTTAAGTGCTATTAGCGTATTCAAAGTTGTTAATATTCTCCTGTGATGCTCCGCGTATCCTCGTACATATTAATCTCAATTAAATAATTTATTTTTCTGTCTGTATCAATTTTTATTTTTTTATTTGAATCACATTTATTAGTTTTTCTTGCAAAAACTTTGAATAGGAACGTATGTTAATATTCTGAAAACACATTTTCATCATCTTAGATTATTAAAATTTTTACAACACTTAAATCGATGGACGAAAATAATTAATATGAAAAATCAATTAAAGGCAATGATTGGAAGGATATTGAGAAGGTCGACCGTCAGTTTATCTTTGCTCATTGGCGGATAAATTGGAGCAAGTCGTTCAGAAGTGCGATGGAACACACAAACAAGGCAAAGTAGGTAATAAAACACAAGTGTGAGCTCTTAAATCTGCTAGTAATGGTGTGCGGAGCCATCTGGCGACCGTTATACACAGCTGACCTGGACTGCGTCTCTGAATAATTGCATCTCCTCTTACTTCATTGCGAACCAACTGCGCACTAGAAAAATTAAATTCTAGCTGCGGTAAAAAAAATATATATTAGAAGTACTGCGGAATTTCCCCAGGGTCCTCGACTCTTGACTGATCTCTGAGGTAAGAGTATATGTAAGGCAGTAATAAAATTGGGCTTTGCTTCTGTGTAATAGACTAGACCAGTAATGGAAATACTACGGCCCGCGGGCCAGATGCGGCCCCCTGAAATATTCTATCCTGCCGGCGAGAGATTATTCATAATGTGACAAAAAATAAAACAGTCTATTAGAAAAATAAATATTTTCCTCTTCTTTCCTCTCTCTAGTTTTGTGTCAGTGACGACATACAGACTTATTGACTTATCCTAGATATTGGAATGTTATGTTGAGAATGAGAGGCACTGGCTGCTGGAAACTTTGTAACGAAGACTGAAATTGGCAACGGAGCCTCCTCGCAGTAGCTACCCCATCAACCACGGCTAGGTATCGAAAAAAGTTCCTTGATTCAGACCTGTCTTACCGATGTTGGTTATCTAGTGTTACTCTGCATATTTAAAAAAAATTACCCCTAAGATGTTATTCCTGTTTCTTCATATATTCATTAATTTTCATGATGAAGGTCTTGGGGTGAGAATGGGCGATGGGAGAAGAAAACAATGTATAACAGTATTACTTCCCTAAAAAATGTGGAAATTGTTAAAATCAGAAGGATGCACAGAGCATAATCGAGACGAGTAACACACTGAACTAGAGGTGAATGTTAAGTAAACAGTATATAAGTTAGGAACTCATTTTATGAAGTTTGCATTTTGAATATTTGTGAAAACTACACTTAAAGGTTTTTTCGAATGCATGAAGTTTTATCTTAAAGTATTGTAGCGCAGTAAGACTCCTCCCTAATTTTATCCAGATGCCTCCGATTTTAAACGATCAAAATTCAGCAAGAATATTCTAACTCGGAGACAGACAGGCAAGAGAGGTGAGAATTACCCGGCACCAATGTGTCTGGTGGAAAACGTGTCTGCTTGCAGCTAAAAAAGATTAGATTTGTTTTGCTGAAGGGACATTCACCCTTCAAAATTTCCCAAGGGCTCCCTTCCTTCATTAGCGAAAATATTCCCGTTTTTGACAGAAGACGAATATGGATTGGTGAACAGACGTCGCGTGGGGTTGAGCTTTTCATGGAGAAGGGGAAAATAAGAGTTTATCTAGGATGTGGGAACACGACAAATAAGCAGAGTTGATCAAGGCGTTGAAAGGGCGAAGAAGCAGAGATGCGGTCAGTGTTCCTTGAAGATCGAAGGGAATAGGAAGCAGAAGAGAATAAGAAATGAACAATTAATATGCCAGTGTTGATCGAGAGTTTAAAGAAAGCTATCAAGGAAGGCCAGAACTTCGGACTCCTTTGTAAGTGTAAAGGAAGAGATAGTAGCTGTGTGTTAGGGTGAAGAAGAAGGAAAAATAGGTTCTCCTCAATCACTGGGTAGTACCAGTTCCAGAGATTCTTCCGTCAACGGAGGGAAAATCCAAAACCCGACCTGCAAGTGAGAGAGTACAGGAAAGTAAACTACTTCGCAGAAGTTCCGAAATTGCTGAGAAGATAAAACAGGTTTGTCACGAGCGAGAAATCTCTACTGTTCATTTTTAACCCACTAATTAACCCCGAGAAAACCTTTTAAATTTAAACAATCATATTCTTTTATTAATTATATATAATTTTAAATAGTGCTCAAGATTCACTAGATAAAGTGTTTTATATAAATATTAATATTTTTAAAGCACAAATAATTTGGTAACAAACCACTTTTTGCCGCCTACAGCGTAGAAGTAGAATACAAGCGACGGAATCTACGCTTTAAGGCTCATTGACACGCTTCGTGGAGTTTAATAATTTATTATTGCTATTATGGATCTATATTTGTTCTATATTATAATTAAAATAGACCTGATATGTTCTTCTCCTCCGCATTTCATAAGAAGAAAAGTCGTATATGTTACACAAAATTCTGTCAAGTTTATTTTAATGCGTACTTTCCCCCAACAAATAATATTAATAAATGTTAGGAATCAATGAAATGACCTTTAACAAACTTGTTTTTTACGTTAACCGAAACTTAATAAAAACAGGTCTGTTAAAGGTCGTCTCATTAATTCCTATAATTTAAAAAAGACGTAAAACATCTATTAATTATTTAAATGATGTTGCTGTGGTATTTAGTCATAAGACAGGTCTGACGCAACCCTCCACGCTAACTTACCTTGCGCAAGCCTTTTCACTTCCGCATAACTAGCAAATGTCCACATCCTCCATAAACTGCTTAGCGTATTCAATCCTTGGTCCCCCTCTTCTGTTCCTACCCCACACGCTTCCTCTAATGCTAATTTTGAAAGACCCTCGTGTCTTAAAACGTCATCCATCCGGCTGAAATCTTCACGGTATACAAACCGGGTCAGGTTTTTAAAAGAACACAACGTTTCTGGGGCCATTTTCTGCCTATAGCTGAAGACGACGGCACAAAATGGCTGCAGAAACGTTGTGTTCTTTTAAAAACCTGATCCGGTTGGTAAACCAGGAAGATTGCATCCGAATTATTCACCGAGAAAGTGTACGTTCATTAACGTCATCCATATTGTTCGCTCTTACCCTATCCCTTCCTCATCAATAATTCTATCCACCTTTTTGATTTTGTCCTCTAGCACCACATTGTAAAGGCTTCTATTGTTTGCCTTTTTGCAACTCCTATCGTCCACATATAACGCCACGGTCCATAAGAACATTTTTAGCAACAATTTCCTAATATTCACATTTATATTACCTGTAAGTAAATTTCTCTTTTTAGCGAAAGCCTTCCTTGCCTGTGTTAACCTACCCTTTATGTCTACTATACTAGTAGACATTATTACGCTTCCCAAGTAGCAGAATTCCTTAACTTCCGTCAAAATATCCCTTCCCAATCTTACTCCCTTTGTTATACCATACTACACTACATTTCCTTGGTTTCCCCTCTATTAATCCTCATATTGATCTCTTTCTCCAGGACCTCGTTCTTGCAATTTGTTATGGTTTCTAAGTCGTCTTCTGACCCCAAATAATATAAAGGGAAAATGTGTCAACGGTGAGTGTCAGGACGAGCGCTAATTTTTTGTCACCACAAAGTCGGACAACAGCAACTGGTGAATCGGTAGCGAGGATCAACGTCCAGTTGAAAGCTGTGAGTAGTGTTTAGATCAAAAGAGAGTCTCTCCACAAAAAAGTCAGAGACTTCTATAATCGAAGTAACAACACAGTTTTTGGAAGGAAGGAACAGGTTGCCAGCACCAGAATAAGAACTGGACACTGCAAACTAAGCCACACTTATCTACTGGATAGATCCTCCCCACCGTCTTGTGATCTGTGTAATTCTGCCTTAAATATAGACCATATCATCATTCAATGCCCCAAATACCACCAACAGAGAAAAAAATACCTACATGTCAAAAACTACAAATCTATTTTGGACACCCTTGAATACCAAAAAAGAAATTATTAAATTTTTTAAGGACAGTCATATTTTTTATTTAGTTTAAATGTATTGCATTTTGTTCTCTTTTGCTAAAATTTAAAAATCAAATGTAAAGAAGATAAATAATTAGTTAGTGGTAACGAGTAGAAAAATGGACATAACCAGTATTTTATTATGTAAATTCATAATAGTAAATAATGTGTTTATAATTGTATAATAATATGTAAATTAGTTGGCACTGTGGTCGCTAATGACCAGGCAGTATGATTCCTTATCCAAATTCAGTTTTAACTTGCTTCATCGCCTGTTCTGCATATAACTTAAACATTTCTCTGAATCCTTGTCTTACTCCTTTCTTGATTTCTGCTTTTTTTCTTGCTCTTCTATTCGAATTACTGCTGACTGCATTCTGTACAGGTTATGTATAAGCCTTGAATGTTGAAGTATAATTGTATCATTGCTCGTTAATATAAGATTATTAAATACGAACTATCTGTTACTATAAAATTACATGGGTCCCTTTATTCTGAAAGAAAGGTGATTGCTGAGCTACGACGAGCAGTAACGTATGAAACGACTATATATATTTCTGAGAAGGTTATTTCTGTTTTAAGTATTAATTTGTATTTATTTATAATTATATTAATAATAATTTACGAAATGAAATATGCACTAATATTAAATTGCCTTTTTTAAAACCCTCATATTTTCATTGAAATCCGTTGAGTCATTTCGGAGACTATTCGAGACAAACCTACGGACAGACAGACAAGTAAACAGACAGACACTTCCATTTTATTTATTGGTATAGATTTTAGTTTCTCCATCTCCTGTATAATATAATAGGATGTTAATCCACGTTGATTTATAAATAAAAACCACTGTATGTTACATTATGTTGTAAAATCTCATATCATATTTCATGCTCGATACTTCATGCCAACTGTTACTGAATTTTACATTTTTTCCAATGTACAGGAGAGTTGATGGGTCTGGAACCACAGAAATTTACGTAAATGTACTTCAATGACAAATCACCAGTCACTAACACGATTAATACAGTGTTACTTATCAAGGAAACATGTGAAATAAATATATTTAATTAAAGGAGGAGCAATATATTTCTAGGAATTTAATAATGTTTTTCATCTCTCAAATGAGTAGTACAAGGCAAAGATATAATTTCCACCAGAAAATCTATGGTCATTTGATGTTTTTTTTTTCAGAACATAATTTGAATACTAATATCGTATGTATTTTTTCTGTTAGTTTTAACGCGTGAACGCTTACGCGTGCGAATGAAATAGGAACAGTGTTTCAAGATTCATTTTGTTAAAATCAGAACGTGTAAGTTTTATGTGATTTATCTCTGTGGCAGTATTGCTTTAGCTTGAATTCAACGGAACGTTTGTGAGAAGCTTCCTTTACAGGCGAACGATAAGTCAACTGAAGAACTTTGTGACAATCAATGGTATTCAGCATAAAGACTGACAAGAAGAAACTCTCCTGCAAATACCAGTAGCCTTCCATTAGCTTGGCAAACAGACTTCCCAGCCCAGCGTGGAGCTTACTCCCCTCGAAGCGCACCCACCATCTCCTCCATTCCAGCCACCACCACAGCGAGCTCTCAACAACCATTGTTTTTGCTAAAACGTTCTCCATTGTTTGTTCAGAGATGTCTACTCCGTCATGTCGAAAAGCTGTTCGATGTATTTGACTTTGCCAGGAGTTCTGAATACACAGACGCAGAGAAATATGTACCGAGTTATCCGTCATTTCCTCTCAGCCTGCAGAATACTCATGAACGATCTTTAGTCCCGCTTCGCAAATTCCTTGCTCACTCGCTCAAGGATGCAGCCATTCAGGAACAGGCCTTCAATTAAAAGGCGTCTCCTACGAAGCGGGCAGATCGTCCCCTTCTTGGATTGAGCTGCATAAACAATTTTATCAAATTCCTCCAACTTCCAGAAAGTCTGTAGGCATACTTCACCATAGTCCCACGGATTAATCGAATTTAGAAGTTTCGGTTACGTATCATCAAAACACAGACATTTCTGAAATTTGTCAGCAAAAATTCGGTAATAAAACTTAATTCTGAAATTCCAAAAATAACTAATATATATAAACATAATAAATGAAATACAAGCTATTAAAACATACAATTTTATGTCAATGACTTCTTGCTCAACAGAGAAAATTTTGAACCCAATACTCGTTCTGTAAGGACGGAGAAAATTCAAAGTGTATAGAAAACGAAATGCTCAATATAAAATCTTTAAAATCCGTTAACGTATAATTCGCTTCAATTATTTACCATTTTATTACACTTACGATTTATTATCTCAGCTCAGGAAAAGTTATTTCCCTTGTCAAATTCAATTAACTTGATTGTATATTGTCTATGAGATATTTCCCTGTTATTGTTTTATTACAATTTTAAATGTTTCATTTATTCACTGATAATTGTTTTCGATAATTTTTGTTCCCAATGCAATTTTTCTGTATTTGACCATTTAAACGTCTTATATATTTCTTTGTAGTTTTTCTTATAACATAATGGGGTACGATACTGTGAGACTCTTTTCTTACTGATTTTATTTTTACCACGAATTTTCTTCATTTATGAGTTAAATTAAAATGAGTTTTTATTTTTGAATCTTTTTTCCAATTTCTCTCCTGTAATTACCTCTTAGTATTTTTAAAGATATAATTACCCTTATTGCCTCTTTAGGAATATTTATTTGTATTTCTTCAAACTATTTATGAATTGTATTCAGAAAAAAATACTGGAAAATTTATTGAAATTCTATTAAAATATTGTGTAAAATATCAAATTAAGTAATGTTGTTTACGAAATTAATTGTAATCTATGTTACTACTAATCTGTGCTCAATGCAAAATTCTAGTAGCCTATCTTCCCTTTGAATCCTTTCACCAGTACAAAGGTTAAATTAAAACAGCCACTTTTAGAAGATAGACAAGAATGGAAAAATGTCAACCGGACCAGGGAATCGAACCCAGGACCTTGCGATATCCAGTCGCATGCTCTACCAACTGAGCTAAACCGAGTCGACGTCCCAGGACCGACTCAACACCTCTCCATTCTGTAAACCTAAGCTAGGCTATTATAACGCCAAAGTATCACAAAATATCACTTTCTTATACATACTTTGGACACCAATCGTAGGATAATTCGGGACAATTAAATTTTTTTTAGATAAAGACAATAATTATAAATCAAGGTCAGTTTACGTGATATTACATTCACTTAGTTCAAACAGACATTATTCTTCCATTTATAAATCATTATCTAACATTTGGTCTACATAATTCAAAATTCCTTGTTATTTTATTTTGTTAATATAGATTTTGAATTTAGTTTAAAAACATTGCAAAGTTTATACCGAAACATGTAATATTATTAATTTAATTATGATTTTAAATGTCTCTTGTCTGTTATTTTAATTATTAAATTTTTACTATATAAATGTACAGTAATAATATAAGAAAAAATTTTAATTACTTATTCCCTGTATTTAATGAGGTTTGAGTGACATCCATTACAATCAAAACAGATAAATAAATTATACTAAATCGAAACTAATTTATTATGACTGCTCAATTAATTATATGAAGAATAATAATGACATAAGCTCATGTACATATTAAACAACGATTAAAGGAGAATGATATCATTTTGGAATATCAAAAATTATTATACCATATTTAATTATTACTCACAACTCATTGAAATAAACTATTACTATTCTAATTTTGTCTCAAATGACAACCTAATGTTTGAAAGGTTTTATTGAGGATAGTTAAATTGCCATTCTCAATCACGCTTTTGATGCTTCCAAATTGATTTTCCTCTTGCTTAAATGTAACATGTGTTTATCTGTTGTACGGGTTCGTATTTATCGTTTACTGTAACAGAAATTTACGTGGGAATATTTTAGCTTAACGTTAATGATCTGTGCAGCTACTCTTGTCTGTTTATTTCATCGAACAGAAAGCCTTTTCAGACAAATATGGAAGAAGCCTCATAGCTGAAATCAGCACACATCCAACAGATTTCAGAATTATAGAAAGATGCCACTTAATTATTCCGATTTGTAACTTACCAAGTCATAAAACTCAGTATTGTATTCAAAATGGCCGACCTAATAAATAATGTTTATTGTTATTTACTTATTTATCCTCCGATGTAGTCTGGTTTTAAGTCAACACGGTTGATGCATCGTTATCCAAATGACTTTGTCTTCAGTATAAAACGATTTTTCAAAATCCGCTAAATAGGCGTTTGTCTCAGATATGAATTCTTTATTCGAAACAAACATATATTCGATTGGAGCAACATTAGACGAATATGGTGTAAGTGGAAGCTGATGATTATACTGATGTAATATACTCTTCTCTTTTAATAAATATAAATAAGTGGGACATAAGAAATAAAAACTGTTTTGATACAAATTAGCGAGTACAGCAAAATTTATTCACTTAAAAAATACAATATATTGAAAATATAGAAAGAAATATTAATAAATGACAATTTGCAAATACTGATTTTATTAACCAATCGCTTTTTTAATAGAACTACGCTGCAATATTTGGACCAATCACTGACCCGCTTATATTTCTGTCCGGGAAAATGAGCAATGTAAATTATGCAACCCTAAGTGGGGGCCCTGACAACGACAATCAAGCTCGATGTACGGGCCCACACATTGAGCTTGACAACTTTAAAGTCCCCACGTAATTAATGATATTCGCGTCAGCCTAATTACAGCACAAAACCCAAGAATTCACTTCACTACAGTAAAGACGTTTAGTTTATCGGGTTTCTTCCGTTTCTCATACAATGTTACGTTATATTCTCCCATAAATGTTTATCCATTTCATAACAGTTCCCTTAGAATCCAAGAACGCAGCAGTGACGTTTCTGCATACTCGATTCAGTCTCGTAACAAAGACGCGGACATTGTGTCTTGGTGCGGGCAAGGATTAACCTGTAGAACACACACGCCCGTCAAAATTGCAGACACACAAACGTGTTGATACGACTACCAAAATCAAGCGGCATATTGAGGTCTCAAGTCTGGGATTTCTTTCTATCAGAATTATCCACACATCTAGTCAAGCACCGTAAACAAATACGTGGGAAAGGAAACTAGAAAGAATTTTGAGAAAAGTAAACGAATTGAGAAAGTTGGAAAGGATGTGCTAGTTAAGAGATGGAAAGATGACAGCAGATAAAATGAGAAACGGTCCTTTCGGAGATTTTTATGCAGAAAGGCAGCCTTGATGGAAATATAGAAGTTCAGAGGAGATGATTGTGGTGGCAGATACATGCCAGGGACGTACGATCATTAAAGAATCATATTAATCTTAAAACAACGGTATTTGTCCAAAATGACTCGACATAATCCCCAAGAATATTATTACCCTTGTCCAAACGATGGACTAGTGATTTTATTCCTGATGCAAAGTAGTCTCTGTATTTTTTGAAGCACTTTCCCACTATATCTCTGAACGCGTTTTTGTTGTTTCAGTGATTTTTTCAAACAAATGAAAATCGGTGGACTGAGGAAGTATCTCCCAACGTAGTTTTTTCAATATTTTCTTGAACGGACATGACTGACCCACCTCCCAATTGTTTTGTTGTTTATGAGCATGGTAATTGTAACTTTATGAATTCTGCCAACACGTACAGTAACTATTTTTCTATATTTTCAATAGTAATGCATCGTTCTTCTCGAATAATGTCAATTCGTGTTTCAAAGTGTAGTGGCCAGGACGTTGAGCGTCAGTTCCTATGGTTTTTGAATGGTTCTATCCTCTTAAAAATTTCCGCAGCTCATATAGCTTTCACCATAGTGTAAAATCATTCTACAAAAGACTAGCTGGTTTGTCACCTTCAGAAAGGAAAAACTGGAACACTGAACGTTGTTCAACTAATGTGCAAACTTCAAGCGTATACTCTATAGTTAAAATCAATTTTCAGGTTATTAAGAAAATAATGTCCAACCGACAGGTGTACACAGCTTTTTGTTTGGTAACAGGCTACATGAGGGTGATTTTGAAACAGGCAACTCCCCTTTAATAGCATTGGAAGGGCATGTGGAAGGTAGAGAAAGTTAGTCAAGGGGTGACTAGAGTCCCCGGACTGCAGTATAAGGATCCTACCCGGTGTTCCGTCTAAAGAGATGTAGGAAAAACCCTAGAAAACTTGTATCAGATAGGTGGGGCTATTGGGTACTATTCTCACGCCCTTCTAAATGACGGTAGATGAGTTTTTGTGGGTTCGCAGCACTCCCATCAGCGTGTCTCCACCAGATTTAGGACGCAGCTGACCGACTGATCCAATGGGATGAGCGGACAACTCTTACCGCATGGCCAAGGTTTTCGACCCCAGTACATACACCTCCACAAAATGATGAAGGTGCCTCGGCATGTGAGAACCTTGAAACACACAGAGAGAATACGAGGCATTCTCAACGTAGTCAGGTGAGCCCCGCAGTCAATCTGGGGTGACATAACTGTGAGAGTAAACTCCCACAGGCATTTTTTGGGAGTAACAGGGTGATCCTGTAACAGGCAACTCCCCTTTAATAGCATATGAGATGTGGAAGACAGAGCAAGGTAGCCAAGGGTTGACTAGGGCCCCCAGGCTATAGTTTAAAGATCCCACCCGCTGTTTCACCTAAAGAGATGCAAGGAAAACCCTAGAAAACCTGCATCAGGTAGGTCGGGCATTGGGTTATATTCTCATACCCTTCCGAATTCCAGTGAGTCAAACTTAAACTCTTGAAATTACTTAACACCTGCTAGTGAACGTTTCCTTTTGTCCATTAATTTGGCTATTTAATTACTCAATGACACTCGTCAACTCTGCGTTATACTTTCTAATAGTCTTTCACGAATGTCGCATCCATCAATTAAGTTTTAAGTACAGAAAAATCTATCTTGGACGCCAGAGTAATATTAAACTACAATTTGCATTTCGACTCGTGCATTTTTGTTTATTATTTAAAAATTATTTATACCTAAATATGTTAGTTAAATATTAATTTTTCAAAAGATCGACAGAATATTTCTCTTTTGGTCTAGCACTACAAATACGCAAAAATTTCATGGAAATATGATTAATGGCATAGGAAATCGTAAGGGACGAAGATGAACTCTTTGAGAAGATGATTGAGTTGGAACCTCTTTTGGCCAGAAAGGGGGGAAGGAAGCATTCTAAATCTTCAAAAGATCGACAGAAACCTACTTTACGGTTATCAACCCTGAAGACTAAATATTTCAGGACAATCCGATAAGTAGTATAGGAGCGCCTAAGGGCAAGCCGTATACTTCGCAGTGTGTTTGAATAAGCCGGGCATATAAAGTTAGTAGCAGGCTGCTTACATTGCCTTTTATTTACATATGTAACGAGTAATATTTACCAAATCAAGTTAAATAACAATCATTTCCAGCTCAAAATTTCATCGAATAGGCACATGAGTAAAATAACAGTTCTTAGCCATTTATGCCAGAAATAAAATAAATTACACATATTCCTAGCCAATTTTAAATTCGAAATAAATAGCCTCTTATTGGGAGTTATTAAGTGAAAGAAATTCTCGAAACGCTTTGTGGGATGCAGACGCATATATTCCGATCAGAGCAATGTCAAATGTACCGAGAATTTCTCCAAGGCACGAGGGAAGATAAAAGGCAATAAAGTGAGAAGGCGGGGAGCAAATACACGCCATCTAGTGACAGGAAACAAGGGAATACCTTCCTTGAGGTTTTAATCTGTCGCTGTAGGCGTATCTCATTCCAGACTCGTACTTTTCCGCTCAGAGAGCACGGAAATACTAAAGAATAGAGTGGAGAGCCGCAGAGGAAGAGATAAGGAGAGAAAATGGGTTACACGCTACGACCACGAGACTTCAAATTATATTTAAATGTCGGCAGCTATACATACATATTTTTAGTGACGAATTTTTTAAAGATGGTAATGTAATGTCATAATAAACATTTTCCGGTTTTCTTCAAGACTTTATGCTTCTAGTTGGCATATTGAATTTTGATTTGAATTTACTTTAGCTCTGTAACTTGTCAACTAACTAACTAAAATGCCAGTTATAATAAATTTAGATATGGGGTAATATAACTTGCTGTGGATACTTACGTTTTTAATATATTGTTTGGTGTAATAAGAAGTGTTAAATAAAATATATATTTATATAACAAACAGATGTATATGATACATAATATTGATGGCTAGATCGATTTTTTTGTTGAGTCGTTCAGGGTCGATTCACTCATTGCTTCGAGTCGATTCTTTCAAACGACTCTTTGTCTCTCCGAATCCCATGTGATTCTTTTATCGAGGTTGAGCATTGATTGATCGAGAAGGGGACCGCGGTACGAATACACACCAAAATTATAGAACAAAATATATATTAGTAATAACGTCATTCATTTGTAAAATCTATACATATATTTGTATAACTATTTTATAAAACTAATATTGCTATTTACGTAAAGTATGTGGGATAGTATTTTGGAAGTGAGCCGACACCTTTTTTCCGTCATGTTGTGCCCGGCTTTGGAAAATATACGTTCACAAGGAACCGGTGTTGCGGAAATACTGTCTTTTTAACACTAAAAGATAAAGATTATGAAATGCGTTTGTTTATACGGGAATATTTACATTTACTTTTGAACACGGTAAGATATCTGTTGTTTAATGTTTTACAAACTTATGCCTCTAACATCGAATTAAGTTGCTACTTGTTCTAATAAAACATTCTATTATCGACAATGATTGCCTAACACAAGTCTTATTGTCGTAACAAGAATCCTTTGTTTAACAATTGATGACCTTTTACAGACCTTTATTATTAATATAAAATTTACTTGTATTTAGTTGTTGCCTCGGATCTCTACCATATTGTTGGTCATCTGATGAAATTTTTGTTGTTTTGGCATTGTTGTGGGAGGAAAAAAACCTGAAGAGAACATAAAAACATGCCGAAACGTTGTTACAAGTAAAATATTATGATAAAGGTCTGTAAAAGGTCATCAATTGTTTAATTATATAGAACAGACGTTAAATTTAAAACTTTATAATACTCCATTGTGTTTGCCGCCCTATAATCCTTATTTATTATGACCTATAAAAGTAAGAGTTACTTTATTTAAACCCACCATTAAAGATTTGAATTGATATTATACTTAAAATTTCCAATTATTACAGTTCGTTTGCTATCAATCACGTCCGTTGTGAATACGCGAGGTTCGTAATAGAAAATAAATTAAAATTGATTTTAATGATCATTGTTAATTACGTTTGCTTATATGTACAACCAAACTGTAAACATATTTGCCCTACAAATACCTGTGGTTCAGAAAACCTCTATTAACTAAACGTCTGACGTGGATAACCGTTAAATAAATGAATTTAAAACTGCATGGTGGTTGTCACCGTTCGTAAATAAAAAAAACCTTCCTTAATAGTTAAATTTGGCTTTCAGCCATAGTCCGTTAGCATCTACATATATCTCAACTAGAAAGCACACGTACACGAGAAAAGATAGAAATTTACCTACATTTTCGGATAAACCATGCATTTGTAGCCAACCAACACGTCCGGACTACTACTTAATATAAGTTATATATATATAATAATATATAAAATTTATCCTTTTTGGGGAGTTAACAGGGTTTATGACGGTGATCCTTTATTTCCGTAGAATAGGTGTACACAGCTTACCGTTTTAACATTGAGCGGTTTGGTACAAAAAACAGAGTTTAAAGTATTGATTTGATTGATTTACAGTATAATACATAGATTATATAACCTTTGAAATGTACAAATTTGACTATTTATTTAAATTTCGACACTTATGCACTAATTGTTGTTATTAATATTTTTCACGGTCAGTTTAGTACAGAATTTCACAAACTGCATAGTGCTGCGGCACAGATTCCGTTTCGATCAAATTAAAATAGGTTTCCGGCGTTATAATAATATGTATAATATAATATAAGTGTGAATATTAGAAAATCGTTGCTAAAAATGTTCATATGGAGTGTGGCATTATATGGGAACGAAACGTAGACGATAGGAGTTGCGGAAAGGAAAATATTAGCAAGGTAACCAAGGGTTGACTATGGCCCCCGAGCTATAGTTTACCCGGTGTTTCACCTAATGAGATGCAGGGAAAACCCTCGAAAACCTGCATCAGGTAGGTCGGGCATTGGGTACTATTCTCACACCTTTCCGAATGACGGGAGACGAGTTTGCTGTGGGGTCGTAGCATTCCCTTCTCCATGTTTTTTTGTTTTGGGTAAACAGGCTACATGAGAGTGATCCTGAAACAGGCAACTCTCCTTTAATAGCATAGGAACGGAATTGAAAAAGGGGGGATGCGGCGGTTCTACGACTCTACGAATCGACAGCGAGCCGTAACTTTTTTACTGAGTCATTTTAGACGTCATGTTTAATCAACTCTTTGAACCGATTTTGGATTATAGTGCCCACTACTAACTCAAAAGTTTTCCGGAAGCCAAATACATTTTTATTACCGTGGGGTAATATAGACTTAGAACTTTTGGGGAACTAAGTAACTGGTTATGACAACATTTTCCCTTGATTGCGTTATATTTGAATCCGTTCCAACTAAAACTTTTTTTACGTCAGTCACAATTAAGGAATCAATATGCAAAAAGACAAAGATATCATCCTTCATCTGAACAATTGCCAGCGACCTCCCTTTCCATCTATTGCCTTCTGCCCCCTCCCACTGTAAAACAGATGATAAAAATAATTTGAGGACGAATTCAAAAGCTATGTTCTTCAAGGAATTTTTTAATTCATTTTAATGACTAATTTTTAATTTACAGTGTAGTGATGAAATCCCTGGTTTTATCAGTCACGCCATTATTGAACCAAAACTATATATTTATTTGGATTTCAAATTTATTCAATTTTGCAGGTACTTTCGGCATGTGTCATAGTCGTCTACAAATTTAAAAACACAAATTATTTTATACATTACAAATTTTTACGATATTTTCCGAAAGCTCTTGACAAAACTTGGGGATTTCACCATTATCATATAAAAGTTATTATATTTAACCCTTTAAGTGGCACAAGGAAGCTCTTAATGATTTATAAGTCCAAGTATTAGATTAATTTTAAATATGAAGCGTTATAGTATTTTTAATACCATATGCTGGAAATAAGTATCATGACGATATTTAAGTGTTGTATTTACATCTAAATCATCAGTGTATAACCATATCAGCTCTCAGTGTAAAAATCAGCATTTATAATTTAAACTAGCTAACCTCCACGACTACATTCGCGTTGAAGTTCTTTTTATTTTGGGCTAAAAACGAAACAACGGGTACAGACTATTGATAAAGTTGAATTCATTGAATATATGAAAGGTACGGTATCATCTATTTATGATCACTTCTGGGCAAACCTTATAACTCGCAGTCGGCTTAGAACAGGTCCCGTTATCATACGTTTTGGAGCCGGTTTCCCTGCATCTCATTAGGTGAAACAGCGGGTAGGATCCTTAAACCGTAGCCCGTGGGCCCTAGTTAACCCTTGGCTTCCTTTCTCTATCTACTGCATACCCCCTTTTCAATTCCCGTCCTATGCTTTTAAAGGGGAGTTGCCTTTCAGGATCACTCTCATGTAGCCTGCCGCGACAAGTATAAATAATTTACGTATACCTAGTATCTACTTTAACAATGGATGGATTGCTTCGCAGCATAAATAGGTCAACAGTATAGACACGAATATTTAACTTAAATCTCCTGTATTTAAACCCTCAAATTTTCATTGAAATTCGAGAGACAAACATACACACTTCAATTTTATTTAATGGTATAGATAACTAACTCAAAATTGCCTCAACGATAACTGAAAATTTCCAACAAAATTAATTAATAATCTCAGGCTCATTTCCTCTAAAACGACGTGAATTAAAGAGGAAATCAGAAACCTTGATTTCTTTAAGAAACCTCAAATTTGTTATAATGGGAAACATTTTTCTTGAATACAATATTTCAAATTACTACAGTAAATGTTGTCACCAATTTACACGTAGACGTATATAAATTGAGTGATTGTAAGAAAAGCCCTTATAAAGATTGGAAGATATTTTATTAAAGCACCAAACATTGTCAGTTTTAAAATATGTAAGTCATATAAACTGCTAAGGTTGCTATGGTACAAATATTTTTTCTTTTAATTGTAGGGAAACTTTACAAACAACAGGATTCGAGCCTGGGACCTCAGTGATGTGAAGCAGGGCGGTCGGCATAATCTGAGATTGAGTCAAATTTATCAGAATATATTCGATATTAATATTAATGAAATAAGGAAAATCATTTAAATTATACAAACACTTCCATTAGAAAGTACGAATCCATAATATGATTTCATAAAAGGTTTCTTTTAGCCTGAACATCTCAAACAAAAATAATCTTCTAAATACTGCTGTGTTGATCCATATGCCATGTAACGTAGGATATTCTTCAGTTGAGAGTACTTTGAAGAGATGAGTTTTTAAATAACAATGTTATTATGTACGGTATGTATTTTTATCAGAAAAAAATTAAATACAGACTGAAGTAAAATATTCTTTGTTACATTTCTGTGGATGTCTAATTAGGAGGGAAAGTAGCAAGTTTTAAACTAAAGGGGACGAAATGGCTCGTGTAATTATAACAAATGTGACGGTCTCCCCAACGAACACAATAAAGGAAGAAAATGTTATTTCTTGCAGGCGCGCGTTGACGGCGAATAATTTCATAAGGAGGAAATTGGCAGATTTCGTGAAACAAGGAAAGTTTTCACATGCGCACACAACGTAATATAACAAACTTTTCTTAATATACATTCAGCTGTTTAGAAGTTTGAGAGGGTAAAATAAAGCCAAACGTAGTTCTGCCAATGCAGATCTCCGGCGGACATTTTTTGTCACCGCATAAGCCACTCTTAGTATTCATCACATTTGTTTTGTTACAGTTAAGGAAAAGACAAAAATAATTTGAAATTCAAATATGCAAAACATATGAATTAATGAAAAATAAACCTTCAGTTATTGAAATCATGGAGGAAGCACAAGAATTTAAGGAATAATAAAGCATCAAACAAGACAAGTGCAAATTTCTACTTCGGGTATGACTCAAGAAAAGTATTTAGTGATAGGTGCCTGTGACTGCGAGGCTCACCTGATTATGTCGGGAATGCCTCGTACTTCCTCTGGGATTTTTCAAAGTTCTCACATGCCGAGACACCTTCAAGTATTATGAGAGGTTTATGTACTGGGGTCGAAGACCTTGGGTATAAGGGAAGAGTTATTCGCTGATTCTATTGGATCAGTCGGTAAACTTCTGCCTAAAACTGGTGGAAACACGGAGAAGGGAATGCTGCGACCCCACAGCAAACTCATCTTCCGTCATTCGGAAGGGCGTGAGAATGGTACCAAATGCCCGACCTACCTGATGCAGGTTTTATATCGTTTTTCCTGCATCTCATTAGGTGAAACACCGGGAAAGATCCTTAAACTATAGCCCGGGGGCCCTAGTCAACTCTTGGCTACCTTGCTCTACCTTACGCATCCCCACTTTTCAATTCCCTTCCTACGCTTATAAAGGGGAGTTGCCTGTTTCAGGATCACCCTGATGTAGCCTGTTACCCCCTCCCCTTCTCGAAAAAAGGTATGCAGTTGTTTTTTAATGATTTGATGAAATGGACGATATATTGAATTAAATACGCACATCAGAGTATAAAAAATGATGGAGACGCGTGGATAGAATACAGGACATAAATTATTCCGAAAATTTCAAATTCGATATAAACACTCAGGAAGAAAATTCTCAATTTTAATAAAATTATAAGTTTCACATAAACTAAAAATTAATTGAAATAGGCAACACAAAAATTTAATGGCCTATAAGACAGACAATTACAGAAACAATTTTGAACTATATATAAGATTTTTAAGTGAAACGTTTGATCTACTTGTGATCACTATCAATAATAGAGCCTTACTGAAATATTATGACTAAATGTGTTGTTGTGGTATTCAGTCCAAAGGCTGGTCTGATGCATGACCGTAGATACTAACATTAAAAAGATATTATAAACTCATTGGTGGAACTAACAAAGATTAGTATTAGTATTAATACTAAATCATATGCAGTTTTTCTAGGGTTTTCCATGCATCTCTTTTAGGCGAAACATCGGGTAAAATCCTTAAACTACAACCCGGGTACCTTAGTCAACCCTTGGCTACCGTGCTCTACCTTCCACATCCCCCTTTCTCAATTCCCTTCCTATGCCTATTAACCAAAAAAAAAACATTTTCCATCGATCCCATGGAGAAGTAGATCTTCAGGGATGTGGAACGAGTAAGATATTGCACATAAATTACAGTTAAATCTTTGCTACTATTTACAGTCATATGATTATGTTCAAGTTACAATAATACATGCTTAAGTACTATAAATAAACTTGCGATTGTCTTTATTTTGCAAATAGTTCAATATTTGGTAAAAGTGATGCTGTTGATACGGGTAAGGAGCTTTCTAAATTATTATCGACAATTAACAACAATTACTGCCGCAGAGGAATATAATTTCCGTATTCATTTGCCACAGAGAAATTTAGTGACGGGCCGGACAAATCTCTCACGAGGGCCGGATGTGGCCCGCGGGACGCGAGTTGCCCACCGTTGTCTAACACTGTGTCACAATAAACGTAGAAGGTTATACGATCGAATGCTCTGTTTATTTAGTATCAATAAAGCAATTGTAACTGTGAAATCTTTTATTTATAATGCTCAAAATATATATCACAGTCACCATTCTAATGAATAAAGTAATTTCTCATAACTTTGATTACTTAACCGTAATTAATCTGTATTCAATTTATGTCATGCGTGTTGTACATATAACTGCCTGCGAAGTTTATATTGAAAACAGATGACAGCAAATATAGAACGTTAACAGAATTTCAATGGCGGTACGTTAAGCATTAGAGGCCGGTTGAACAATGAGTTCGGTGTATTTTGGACGACTATTATCAAAGCAGTAATTTATAGTAAGCATGGTAGGAAACGATAAACAAATTTTAACAACAGGCAGGAAAGAGCGGAAAATGGTGAACAGTTTCGTGAAGCCATATTTCAAATGGCACTGTACAGAGTTGAATGAGTTGTCTGGCCCCTCTCACCCCCTCAACCCACCCAACACTAAACTTTTCTCCCTCATGTACGCTCCAAATTATTGCGCAATAAATTCCTATTCACTGATGTCACGACCCATTATTTCGTAGGTCACACGTGTTTTGTGGAAGAGCAATATGTGCGTGCAACGTGAAGACAATACTTGAATACGTCCTAGTTGTTTAATGGACAACGATACTAATAAACTAAAAAGACTGCTTGCACATGGGAATATGTGAAAATGGTAGGCTCTGTTTTGGACTTAATTAGTGATGTGTAACACTTTCATGAAACAGAAAATATCAATATTTGTGCTAGTCTATTTTGAAAGTCCACTCGTGATATGGGCGCACAGTAAGTAATTTACTAATACTTATTTATATTGAATATAATTATACATTCAACTATAGGTTAAATGTGGTCCTTACGACCAGTTTATTAATTATTGTTTAATTTCTATGTATCTGCCACCGGGTATCTGGCCATTTGTAGATTTAATAAATACATTTAACATTTATAATAATCAACAGCGGGTTACGAGAAGTAGCATGGACAAATTTCTAAAATTTCTAATTGATTATAATTTATTTAACCAAACTCGATATTATTTCAGTCTATTTTATTTTATATATGTTATTTTGTATTACATATTAGATCATAATGGGATTTTAATAAAGATTTGTTTAATCAGTACTACGTAATTGGAATTAACAAGGCGTGCACAATTTAACAAATTTCTATTGATTATTTAATGGTAACTCTTTCACTGCAAGAAGGGTTTATATCAATAAAATGACGCCCATATGCTAACCTAACCAATTTTTGTATCTTAAACGCAGAGCCGATACTCTGTTTATAAATTGATTTATATACTGTACTTAATGTCTCAATTTTCAGCAATGAATAATAAGTTGTCAGTTTTCCTTCATTGACAAACCTTGTCCCACAAAATGAATTAGTTAAAAAAAATTAATTTGCTCTCCTCGGAGGGAGACATTTGTTCTGTTTCCCTATTCCTTGGATCCGCCACTGCAATAACAACACTAGAGATCGATAAATTATTTAGTATATTAATATTATTACAAACATTTTAAAAATATTATAATTTACCTAAAAATCATCTTTATTAGTATGCGAACTGTTTTATAATCAGGGGTGAAAGTATATTTTGTTGGGTGCAACAAAAAAAGATTCATAATCATAATTTCCTTTATTTTGTAAATAATCACAAAAATATGAAAATAACAGAAAATCTCATTCAAAATCATATAGTAATTATAGTTTCCATAAACACAACCGGTAGTAATTATTATGGTTTGCATTTCCTTCAATGAATAGACGTGCCAAGTTTTTACATACGCCCTTCGGCCAAATTCGGTTTATTGAGGGACATATAAGACGATTTCACTGAGAAATCATTTTGTATTGATGTTTGTTTCAATGTTTACGAAAATAATTGTTATTTATCACTCTTTCTGATGATTTTAAACCGGAATAGCGTTCTGTCTCCAAATCTGTTACCGGAACGTTGTTCCGGGGTGTTTCGGCTTACTTTCACCCCTGTTTATATTGTCAACAGGTTTTGATATTCTAAATCCCTTATCAACTTTATATATTACAGAATCAACATAATAAAAATATCTTCCAAACATCAAGAGAACGTGATAACACAGTGCATTTAATTTAATTAAGACTGCTAAAATTATATATTAAGATTGTTTCATTAATTTCATATTTATTTAATTTTCTTAGTTTTAAGATGTATTCTGTTTTAATTGGGCTTTTGAGAGCGGAATACACTGTCGGTATGTGAGACGGTGTCAAAGGTTTTGGATTGTTGGCATAGCCTTTGTTTCAGTACTGCGTAACAATAGCGACGGCCGAGTCTGTGACCTCCGGATTGTGCAAAACAAGGTCCTTAAAATCATCGCCAAGGCACCAAAGACGTCCATCGGGAATTGAATATTCTCCCCCTAATGGACGTTATCTGTACAACAAGACACAATTCTCACACAACACAATCATGAAGCGTCTGGGCAACTATGATCACACTCGCGACAATAGATACAAACGCCCCAAACACCTCCTCCTCCAACCCAACTCCCCATGATTGTCTCAACGAATTTTATTGACCACGCTTGCTAACGGATTGTTGCAGGACATGCTCGGTGATCCGGACGTGAAGGAGAAGTGGATCGACGCGCATGATACCCAAGCCCAACTACTAACAAAATCCAACCAAAAATATCCAATCACATGTTGCTGTCGCACAAGACCAGTATTCTAGCTCCTTGTGCCCTTCAATCCGTCTTACTATCGCTGTGGTTTTTTTTCCCGGTAAGGAGACCCTACTGGCTAAATTATCGGCACTTTTTTTCCACATTCCTACGCTCTTCATTCTGTTTCTCTCACAATCTATCTCCGTATTAAAGGGTATGATGCCCTCAGGTACGGATCAAACACAAAATCCCGACACTTGTGTTCCAGTTAGTGTACTAGCAGCACTTGCAGGGTGTGTGTAGAAAGTGGTAGACCCCCATGCGGGCGGTGCGTGCTTTCAAGGAGCACCGCCCTTGGGGCCTTTGACCCACTTAAAAATAAATAAATAAAAAAGTCTGTGACGTGGGTAAATGGTGCCGTGCGAAAAACGACAGACAGAACGTTCCAGAAAAATAGTTTTTTGTAATTAGCCAGGAGAGGCCAACACCAGCTCTCAATTGTGGTTTGGAAATTTGGCAGGAGGGCTAAAATACGGTTCGGATGGACGTGTAATAGAGAGGATGTGCTTTTGAGTAGAAGCTATGAGAGTGTCGGGAAACGACACACCGAGAACTTGTATATTTCATCTGAGCGATCGTGGTTGATGAAGGGAGATCTGGAACAGGTTAGATTCTTATGTGGAAGAATCTGGTTGCTATGGGAAAACTAATGGAATAACGGTGAGATGTGATGATACATCGTGGTGGAAGATGCCTGATGGAGATTGGACTTTCCTTAACACGTGGTCGAGGGGAATAGCAGTGCCTGTTCCAATGATTCAGTACTGTATGTTCAAGTGTTTATTTTATCTATACACAGCGAAATCTTATGGTAATAAGTTGTGAAATAATAAACTATAGTTAGCTGTTAATAGAGAGTAGATCCCTATCTAAAAATTTGGTGCCGGGTATCTATGTCTTGTAAATTATTTAGTAGTTGAAATCTTTTGGAGTATATTTGATGAATGGCGTGAATGGGAGATTATGAGCAGGATAAGGGCCATACGAGGTAAAACTGTGCGCAACCCAGTTTCCTGGGGTAAGTAATAACTTATACCAATGCTTGCTCAGTTTTATTTTCTTTCCTATAATTATCAGTCTAATTGAATATTTTTCTATCTTTCCAGTATCTGCTTGCTTCATAGCCCTGATATTAATACCCACTGTTGAATTCATTGTAATTTTCTTATAAAATAGTTTATTTTTAATTTGATCATTGTTTAATATATAAAAAAATCAAAAATTGAAGATTTTGAAGGACACGAACATGTCGGTGGTTATAATTAACCACGTCGATGCCGCGCAGCAAAAATAGGATTTATTTACTTATAGGGTTTATCAGGTTGAACCCTGCCAAACCAGAAAATTTTGAATAAAATGCTCGATCACTATTGGAGAAAAATTTCCGAACCCGATGTCTCTCATTAGTGATTTAAAAAGTTAGGAACACATTGAAACTACCAATCAAATTAAAGAGACTCGTGAATATGACAACAATATGGCCAATATGGTTGTGGATTATGGGGTTCTGCGGCTGCGTCTCAAGTCAAAGGAATACAGACAGCCCAGAACAGAACACTAAGAATCATCTGAGATGCACTATGGTGCGTAAGAAACAGCATCTTACACAACGATTTAGACATTCCTACAGTTCTACAATCCATCAACTCAAATTATCTTAAGCTTCACACTTCAATAACGGGCCACAGCAACCTATTAATAAGACATACTGCAAACAACCTTCCTCAACCCAAGCACCATAGAAGACTAAAAAGAAAACGTCCTACAGACTTTCTGCAGTAGTGAAACCAGAACTTCAAATAGTCATTAATTCCTACAATAATCATCTCATTAACTAAAAATTTATATAATAGTTCTACATTTAAATACATCTGCTCAATCTCTTGTTAACAATCATATGCTGGGGCCTGCTATTGAGCAGTTTCCCCATTACATGTGTCAAGTTATGTTACTAAGAATATTATCATAACTAAATTGTACATCGTACAGATAAAGTTTTTATTAAATAAAAAAACGATGTCAAATTACATTCTATTTATTATGTGGATACATTGTGGCAGAAAAATACTCACCGTACTCTGTAAGAAATTGCTAATATAATAAATAGTCACAAATATAGGTAACAATTATTTTTTAAATGAAGGTAATTGTAAATTCATTAACGTCTTTCGTTTTAGAATCGCAAACTGGCAATTTAGAAAAGGTCTCTATTGAATGGTAGGTGCTGGAAGTTTCAGTTGAACTTCCAATCTAGCGTAGATAATATAAAAACCCGTACGATTAAGGCGTCGAATGAATCGCAGTCATTTCCATCTCATGCAAGTCAAGAGCAGGTTAAGGAAGCAGTCGAGTGCAGTATTACAAGCACCACCTTAGAGGGTTGATTTCCCCGTGGGCTTCTTAGCGCCGTAAATATTACTACACGATTTAATACCGAGGTGCACCTAAAGCTCCCTCTTTCCAAACCACTGGTCCCAGATTTTAATAACTCTATCCAATAAGCAGACCTTGCCTTTTCTTCCAAATGACTTACAAGCGCAGTTGCAACAATCTTCATATTATACGTAGTTTATCATGACTGCTTCAAAATAAATTTTTCGTCAGTTAAATGCTAATACACACATATATATATATATATATATGTATTGTAATATCCACTTCATGGGATAGGTTTGAAATTAGTTAAAGAATAAATTTTAAACGGTTTGAAAATTTTATATTTATCAACTTTACAATGCATACATGAAACAAAATCTCACGGGATTTTGGATCTTTCGAGAAATGAAGTACGCAGTTACTGAAAAATAGAAAAAAATCATTTAAATTTATACTATCTGCAAAATGAGCAAGTTTCACAGCTATTTTGAACTTACCAAAAATTACTGAGCCTACAAACATTCAACCTCACGAATGTTCCCACGTCTCTCTGTCTTTAGTGCGTCTTGCAGGTGTTTTACATCAAGGAACTCCTCGTCTGCTCTCTCTCCACGAATGATCTCGTCGTCCCTTCTGGCTGTCTCTCCTCCTCTGATCTTTCTCCGACTGATTCGTCCGCCAGCCCTCTTCTCCTCTCTCTCCCCGACTGCTCTCGTCTCCTCTCTCTCCCCGACTGATTCCCTCAGCCTCCCAACGTCTCCTTTTTAACTTCTCGCCCCGGGAGTTCCCCGCCGCCGGATTTCACCGGTGTTCCCTCGGGATTTTACCCACTTTCAACCAATTCTACATTGTTGTTGGCCTCTATTGTCGCGCACAAAACTTTCTTCATTGTAGGCCCAACTGAAATTCACAATGACACTATAGAACCAAAATCAGCAGGCACCCTCGTTTATACATTAAATTTTATATATGTATATATAAAGTATGTGCATGATTTTTGAACATCATAAAGAAAACTTTGAAATCTGAATCACATATATTCCACAGCTATATATCAATAATAAACGTTTCGAGCAATGAAATATGTTCAATGTGACGTGTATTAAACTGTAGAGGTTTTCATACGTTAAAAGTTAATAGTTCAGAAAATAAAATAAAAATTGTGTTGTTCCAAAAATGGTTTGGACCATGGGACCATTAATAGTCACACGCCAACCAAAACAACTTAAAATGAACGGGTATGAAGTTCAAGAATTTAAAACAACCCTGTGCTTTAACTAAAATATTCTTGGTACTTTAATAGAGTACTTAACATTAAGAAATATAAAAATAATGCCGTAATCTTACTGAATAGAATATCTTTCCCGGTACAATGAGAAGGAGAAAATTTTATAAAAATGTAATATTTGTTAAAAATATACGAAGAAAGTTCATAAAAAATATGGGTTATATACTTGAACCTTGTAGGAACTTAAGCACTGATATTTATCAAAATTTAATTTTTTTAGAATTATTAAAATATTTTCACCAGAATTATATATATTTAAAAACAATATATTATTGAAAAGCCTCTTAACAATTTCTTAATCTAAATGAGAGGCGTGTTGTAATTAACAGCCAAATGAATTTTCTTTGACTCTTTAAACCTTACTTCAAATTTACAAAAAAATTGGAAAGCATATATTTATTTAAAAGTCACATAGAAAAATGGTATCTAAATACACGATTAAGTAACTATAACTAACTTTTTACAAAATAAACTCCGAACACTTGTAAATTATCATGATTCTCTGTAACACAGTTTGGTGAATGGTAACATAGAATATACAACTTTTGTTACCGATTTTGGAATCTAAATTAGTTGAGTAACATAACATTTATATTAACCATTATTATATAGTAAACTGTAAACATTTTTCAATTATCATGTCACTACTTTAGTACAAAACAATAAAGCTGCATTTTTTCCTTAAATTGTATTTAAGCGCTACGACCGTAAAAACTGAATTTAAAATAATATTTCGTGTTCTTTACTATCATCCGTTCTTTCATGCATTAAAAATTTCTTTCTCTACGCGTACTACAATTTTCATGAGTACCTATACCTGACAGAAATAAATTATTTTCGGGTGTCAAATAAACAAAGTTAAACTGCATATAACTTCGTAATTAAAAGTAGGCATTCAAAAATTACGTGTTATCCAAATTTTTAAAATTATCTTTTCCAGTATAGTCCAATATCCAAATTAATTTCCGAAAAACGCAGTCATCTCAATACAAAATTCACTTTTAAATAAAAGGGGTTTATGACGGGATGATGCCTGTGGGAGTTTTCTCTCGCAGGCATTTCTCCCAGAAGTGACAGCGGGGCTCACCTGACTATGTCGAAACACCTCGTATTCTCACTGTTTTTTTTCTAAGTTCTCACATGCCGAGGTACCTTCACCTATTTCTGGTGGTATATGTGCTGGAGTCAAATACCATGGGCATACGGTTAGAGTTGACCGCTGATCCCTTAGATCAGTCGGTCAACTGCCTCCTAAAACTGGCGGAGACACGGAGAAGGGAATGCAAACTCTTCTCCCGTCATTCGGAAGGGCGTGAGAATAGTAACCAATACCCGACCTGATTAGGTATTCTAAGGTTTTCCCTGCAACTCTTTAGGTGAAACACCTAACCTAGTATATCGGTGTCTTCCTTGCTCTACCCCCCACCCACATTACCCCTTTTCAATTCCATTCCTATGATATTAAAGGGATAGTTACCTGTTTCAGGATCAACCTCATGTAGCCTGATACCCAAAAAAGGTTTATGGGTTTATCATCACTATATATCTTAGAATTCCGTGAAGCGAATATTGCACGATAGTATTGTATGGTCAATTCATTGGAAATGTATCGTCTTTCATACCAGCTTCCGCATTTCTCCCATTAAAGCTCTATTTATTAATCCAAACTGCTACCACTTGTACAAAATGTTAATTGGTGTGTGAAGTTTGTTAGTTGATCAGCTGTAATAATAAATACACCAAAGTATTTATGCTATCTGCTCCCAATACAATCTCCAGAAGCAATACACAAAAATGAATATTGCTTTAGTTCTCACACATCCTCGATTTATTATTTTTTTATACTAGTTTGAGATAAATTCATTCATAACATTATGATCGAGGGCTCTTCATAATGACTTTTTTGTTTATTTAAATGGTTAATTTACAATGCAATAAGTAAATTGTATACAAGTATGCCTTAAAACGTGAGTAGGGTGATCCCTAGACGTTCAAACGTGTATTTTGTTTGACTAGTTTCTGTCTTCCTTCTCCTGAATCATGATCTTCTAAGTATTCTCTGTATTACAGGAGGGTAGACTATTTCGGTTATTAGCCAATTTCAATTCAATTCGTTCAAAGTAGTGTGACTTTAGTCTTTTGATTTCCTCAGTGATAAATGGGATGTTGAGATCGTTGTGTAATGTGGAATTGGAGACAAACCATGGTGCGTTGGTGATGGTGCGGAGTCTTTTTGACCGTATCCTTTGAATTATTTTTTGATTCGTTGGATTGGTGCATCCCCACAGTTCTATGCCTAAGTCCATATGGGCTTAATGATGCATTTATATAATAAATATTTATTGTCTAAAGATAAATGAGATTTTCTTCCCATTAACCAAGACATTTCCTTTAATTTTTTTATTTATTGTCTGTTTTTATTAGACACGATTTTCCATGATTTGCTTCGTTCTTTATTTGAATTTGAATGTTATTGAAGTAGACCGGAGGGCACACTTCTTGTGATGAATGTTACTTGTGTTGATTTGCTCTCGTTTATCTTGATTTTCCATTTCTTGGTCCACTTAAGTAGTAAGGCCAGGTGGTTTTGTAAGTTTTGTGTTGCAACTACCGGGTCAGCATTTACAGACAATAAGGCTGTATCATCTGCAAATGGTGCAATGGAAGTGTTGTCCGAAGTATAGACCAGGTAGAGCAAAGGTCCCAACACACTACCCTGAGGCTCCCCTGATTGTACGGGTTGGCTATTAGAGTAGTTAGAGTTTAATTTTACTTGAAAGAGTCGTTCTGTCAATTATTATCTCAGCAGATGGTAGTAGGAATTACTGAAGGCGTTTTTGATCTGGTATAGGAGCCTTTGTGCTCAAAAGCCTGGGCGACATCTAGGAAGACGGCGTTACCTCATTTCTTTTCTCCAAGGCTTTTGTTGATGCTATTTATGTTATGATTCCATGTGACTGCTGTATTGTCGAATGCTTTCAACCTCAACATACTAGTATATGTGATTGTTATTAATAACACTGCTTTTCTTGGAAGTTCTTTGAGTGATTTTCAGGAATGAGATCATGATTTGGTGCTTTATGTGGATTTATTATTTTGATTTCTTCAGACGTTCCCTGGGGTGAGAAAGATTCAATTGACGGTTATTGTTGGCAAGGTACGTTTAGGAAATCCTCGATGTCTTTACCGTTGTTGTTGTTATGACTTAATCGATATTATACGCTCTCTTATGATGTGTAACATAATCTAAAATCATAGAAAGCTATGAATGCAGTTGTCAAATATAATGATTATAAATACTTTAATACTGAGTATTTTCCAGGTTGAAAAATTGTTCACATTTATGCTCTGTCATGTAATTGAGACAAATGTAAAAAAGATTCCAACCGTATGTCAACCAATAAAGTTTGTACAGAATTCAAATATCACACGCTGTATTCGATTTATAATCATTACGGCTTTCTTTGAAGTCTGAAATTGACCTCACTGAAGAGATGTCCTCTCATATCAAAGATGGCTTTCAAAACGACCCATTAGAGCGTATTCAATCACGTCTGTGACGTGATAGATGATGCACGAGACTTTGAGTGACCGTCTCATGTCCACACCATTATAATTATACCGTGATATCGCTGACCATGCATTTCGATCTATCTTGGCACTGGGAAGTATAGTGTACATTACCTTAAGTAAGAAAAAACAAACAAACGTCGTTGGTAATTACTAGTGAAAAGTTTATAAAAGATTATTTCTAATTAATATTTTATTGCAAAAGTGTAGTGTGATGAGTGGCTCCGGTTCACATACGAGTATAACGCAAAATGCATTAGAAAAAAATGTTGAAACGTCGTTTTAGCCTGGAACAAGTTCGATTATAATGAAATTATAACCTATTACGTGTACATATCAAAACACATAATATATTTTCTTATACCAACGTTTTCAATCCTATATTATATACTCACAGATGCCTTATTATATTTACTTAAATAAAAAATGTTTATTCACTCGTGTTGCGTAATTATTTTTACGATGCTTGTGCTGCGCATTGAAATTTGTTAGTAAATTTTGAGTTCTTTATTTATTGTTTCGCAACCATGGAATTAAGTAATGCTAAATTTAAGGGATATGTCTAGTAAAAAATTAGAAACTTTTTTCATACCATCTGTAAACGTTCCTTTTATATTTCATAAACAGTTCACTAGTATTCCTCAAGGGAAACCAATTTGCGGTATACTCTTAACTTACGGGCAGTTGTTTTCCCTTGAATATGATAAAATATATAATTAGACATAAATTATTTCATTTGGATTAAATAGTATTTTGTTTACAGAGTAATATTACAATACTACTTATTAATAACACGCTACAAATTATTACGGAACGTTTCAGAACCACTCCAATAACTAGCATTTAACGGAAGCAAAAGAACTAATCTGTATTACAGAAGAACGTTTATAATTGCAAAGCATGTTATGAGAACAACAGCTCCGACGAACGGCAAAATAAGAGACAACATCTACCATAATGTGACCCACACAACAAATATCTTTGAACATCTTATTGTACGGTCAACCAAATAGCTTCCAATAACTTCTCCTTATTAAATATTTCTCCCCCCTCTCCCCTCATCACGACCTGATATTAACTCCTTCTCATCAACTTCTCCTTGGAGACACACGGAAATCTCGACTGGCTCATCCCTCACCAGATACACTAACAACCAAAAGTATAGTGTCGACTGGAATTCAATAATCCATGATCTTATCGAACGTTACAATCACCCAATAATTACATATACTGGCGGGTTAAAATCTCCAAATAGAGTTGGATGTGTCAGGCTCACTAAAGGATTATTAAAAACTCAAGCATTCGATAAGGACTCTTCACCTCTTTTGGCTGAGATTTATACGCTAGTGACTGGCACAAACCATTGCTTGGAAAATACTGTTCCAAATACGTCATTCCTATGCGATTCATTAAATACTATAAAATCGATTAAAAATTCTGAATTATAGCTAAATAAACTAAACAGCATCAGAGTCAATCTTTGGAAAGCGCATAACAACAATCACGTGTAATGTGTTTTATTTGTGTCGAAGACTGTGTTTTATCTTTGAAGGGGAAAAAAGAGAGGAGTTGGTTTTTTATCATTGGAGGAGTGTTATCGCTGGCCGTAGTGAGGCAAACGGCGTATTTGATTGATTAAAATAATTATATTTTAAAAAGAACTTTTACCAGTTAACGACGTGTATTAAAAATTATTGCAGTCCCGATTTATTTAGAAATAAAATATGTTTATGAAAGACTACTTCATGGGAGTGTAGTGGTCAAACACATCTGCTTGGACTTTGGCGGTGCGGAGTCAAAAGAGAGGAGACAATATTTGAGCCAGGGGTAATGAAACTCAGACATCACGGCGTTCATGGGGTGTTTCCCAACTATGATGAGATTCGGCAGCGTCGGGTGGTGTTTTCCCCCAAAAATCTTGAAGGAGAGGGACAAACTGTTACTCCCACAGAAGAGTAACCATAAATGTGATTGGTGGTTATCCATCCCTGCCACCTTTGAGATATGAACTAAAGAAGTGGGGAAGAGGTATTAAAAATATTTGCAGAGACATATTTGAAACAGATTTCAGGAGAGATTTCGAGAGAAATGATGGAATTTAGGCAAGGGAATTGTGGAGACGAGAGCGGTGAACAGATGAGATTAGAGGCAGATTGAGGGGACGAGCAGATGATCAACCTTAAGGGGCAGATAACCCGAGGAGACGAAGATAAACAGGAAAATATCCTGAACCATAAAGAATAGTCGCGGTGGTTCTGATGTGCATCGAGCACGACCCAAATAAGGTGTAAATAGCTTCGAAGAAGACTGTGGAAGGTGTATTATTACGACACGGTAATTATCCCTGTAACTTTTTGCTGATTTCCTATACTGCCAGGTGCGAGTAGATTTTGTGTGAAATATTGTGATCTATGAGAAGGCCCCTAACATAAGACCCTGAGATTAGAGATCGAGAATTGTTAGTTTGAATCACTTTTCAAGTGATTAAGATCAGTGACAAAATTTAACACAAGCAAATTGTAAACCATATTTTATCCATTAATCTTAACACTACGTTCTCTTTGGATTTGTTAATGTAACCGCTGTAGTCACCAATAACATTAAAGTTGACGTGATCTAAACTTAAATAATAAAATACTACTGATGATTAGTGTGGACTTAAATAGAAATCACTGAATAGTAAATGTAATGAAAATGCACATGTAGCCAATGACTGAGAGAAATAATTGTATTTTACAACATTTTTATTTACTTTGTACTTAATTAATGAAATGCATAGTGTTTGATTGATTTCAGCAAATAGTAAATTATTATACTCTGGAATTTGACTTCACTTGAAAATGGTGACAGAGAATAGCGTCGTCGAAACGATTATTTCTCTCCGACTTACCGCACTAATTTATTTTTAAAGCATTAATTTATATCTGTAAAAAGTGTGTTCATTTATGATTGACACAAAGAAACATATACCTGTCTTGCTAAATAAATAAATAGCACAACAACCTATTCGTTAAGGTAATTGTAATATAATTTTTTATTACAAAGTAGTAAATGTTATTTCGTTTCTAAAATTATAAACTCGTCAGGTGTGATTTAAATTCTAAAAATAAAAAGTAATTTTTCAATATGACATATATACGTAATATTATAATATGAACTTTATAAATTTCTCACTGAATCAAGAAATTAAAAAGGGAAAAAAATTTGCATTTAATTTATAAATATAATAAAAAAGTTATTAATACCAAATTAATAATTTACTCGTTAAACTACCCGGGAACAAATATATACTTATAGTTTTCCGTTTTCTGAAAAAAGTTAGTACAAACTTATGATAAAAATGTCATCTTTAAATCTTACAATAATTTATACTTCGCTAAAAATAATTCCCATAAATATAAGGTAATGTAACAAATTAACTGCAATTCGTGTTACATTGATCAAACAAAACGTTCATTAAAATACGTATTAATGAAAATAAAAACAATTTAAAATTAAGAGTACAAAATTTGGTCTTGTTATCGATTCATATATATATATATATATATATATATATATTTAAGCAAGCATTAAATTAGTTGTCTAAACGTTAAAATTTTATATGCTGAATCCATTCTTTATTTGAATGTGATGCTTCACAACAGATCTAATAATTCTTTCATTACTGTTAAAGATAACACAATTAACTTAAACAAAATTTCTAATTCTCTACTACAGCAAACTTTCCGTTTCATTCATTGTTAAAATAAATTTCATTGGTATGTTGAACTTGACACATATGAGTTATTTATTTCTAATTGTTATGTCAGCCTCTATGTTTGTACGGCGTACAGGTATAAGTTTCCTTCCTTTTAATTTCTTGATTTCGAAAATACTTTATAAATTTTCTATGAAATTTGTATAGTATACATCATAGTGTAAATTTACAAATGTTTTTAAAGTAAAAAACTTATCATATGAGGTTTTAAATTTAGTAAATATGTAATAAAGAGCTTAAATTAGAAGAACAGAACAACAGCTCCCGGGATATTTCGCTTACTGGGTGGATGTTCTACCTCTGAGCCAGTCCAGTTCGAGGGTAGGACTCATCCACCCTGTACACTTGAAACTCATGTCACCTACAATTTACTTATTACATCTTTACTACAGTGAATAATGGACATTGTGTAAAGTGATCAATGGTGTATGAATTTAATAAGAGAGGAAGTGCCTCAATTGAAGCTCATCCTAAAGTTAGTGAACCATAATTTAGAAGAACAGAATAGAAAATTCTCGTCCGGTGTTGGGAATCGAACAGGAGAGAAGTAGTCTATTGTTCTCTTTATTCCAGTATTTTCCATTCTTTTATCTTCGTTTTATAATACGTAATGGAATTACATGAACTCCTTATCTTTTATATTAACATCCTGCAGTTCATTGCTCCCTCCCTGATAAATACGGACCACCGTCTGATCTTCTCCCTCTTGCTTTCAAGTCCGGCAAGGCTGTAAAACATGAATGAAGAGGGGTATACGGTAAGGGTTGTCCGCAGATTCTAATGAATAACTCGACCAGCTGCCTCGTAAACAGGTTGAGGCACACAGAAGGGAATGCTGAGGCCCCACAGAAAACTCCCCTACCATCATACCCAAGGGCCCGAGATTCTTGATGCAGGTGTCTAGGATTTGCCCTACATATCTTTTTAAGTGACTATAACCCTATAGTTAACCCTTCCCTTCTTTCTTCTTCTCCACGCATTCCTCTTTTAAATAATTACTATATTATCACACGTAGTGTATGAATGTACAAATACGTAACACTGAACTGTAACTCATATATTATTTTCTGCTACAAACAAGTGAATAAATCTTCAGACGTAATGTATAACGTGCATCTCAGCTTATTTTATTGTATGTTTGATTTCAATATAACTTAACTGCGTTAATTTTTTGCCTCATTAAATGCGTTGCTACATACACAAGAAAAATTACGGTAACGGCCCTTTTAAAAATTGCCAGAAACCTTCCTTACCTCTACAGTCATGCAGCATTTTCGTTTAATAGGTGGTGCTGAGGCCAGTTTCCATCAATTAGGGGAGCTGTAAGAAAAAAGAGAAGGGGAACAGTTAGGCAAAAATTTTGTAAAAAGTCAGAGGACACATTTTGGTGCAGATTTGTCGAAGGAGGATCGTAGAAGAACTGAGAGCGAAGCAGATGACCGCATTTTTGAAAGAATCGGGCGTTGGTTCAAGTCCTATGGCAGACATCCTATTCTGGTAAGCCACCGGAAGTTTCTTCCTGGGGGAAAGAGTATCGTGTTTATGAATCCTTAACTTAAACCATCTTCTTTGCATATAGTTTTTGTGATTTCTTTATATCGAACAAAATGAATTAATATTACAAATTTAATTATTATTTAGTTAGAAAAAACAAATTGCGTTACAAACGTACATGAATGCACAAATACAAAACACTGAATTTTACTTACAGGATATTCTAAACGAAGAAAGTTAAACCCGAGAAGCAATAGGGTTGATGTGCTATTTTTATTATTATTTTTTTTCAAATGATGTACTAGAGTTATATCTGAAAATTTTTTTGATCTATACTTACATTTTCAATCATTAAACGCAACTAATTTTAGTACATCATGTAATAAAGAAACATTATTTCTACAACACTGATAATTAGTTTATGCAAGGAACTTTGCACACTATTTCGTGATAGAAAGCAGGAATCGTAGTTTCATTAGGAATGATTAACAACTGCTATCTAATTCTTTTAGCTTATGACCGATTCACTTATTTTTTCTCAAATTTATATGGCAGATAAATTTAAGTATTACTAATTAAGTCATACGATTTATTCTTTATAAAAAATTAATGTTATTATATTTAATAATATCTATAAGAAATATTTTTTGACTTTATTGTTGGAGTATTATACTAACAAATCTGTACAAGTCATTTCTAAGCACGTCAAATTACTACTTTCTAAACTATGCGGTTCACTTTGCCAACTGAGCTCAAATCTGATACAGTGTCTATTTGCTGTTATGGCCTCAGATACTGCTCATTTGCATGAAAATACTCTCTAACTAACTCTATCACTTTGTGTGCCATCTACACTCCACTTACCGAGATGGGAACGCAGTAATAGACTTGCTGGTCGTTAATTTGTTGAGGCTGCACTGCACTCTTTGGAATACATGGTTATTTGGGAACAACATAAAGATATGTTGCAATCATTTCTTTTTCTTGCTGTGTTGTCTAACTAGTAAAACCACCGAAATGATTTAGACATTAACTGTGTCTACATTGTTTTTAAGTGAATCTTGGACGTTAAACACCTTACGTAAAACAAAGTTGTATTAGGTCACGAATTTTTAACTTTTCACAGCAGCGTCTAACTCTCAATGAACAATTGATAAAGTTGAGCCCCTATTGACCAGAATCGTCACTGCAATATACATCAATAATAATATTATTATCCGTCTTTCACGTCTTTGATTTCTCAGTTACACTTCAATTTTATGCACATTATTTATTACAAAAACCATTATTTCAAATTATTTTAAAAATTATAAACATTACGCGGCGTAATTAACCTATCGCTGAAAGCGGGACGATACGGAGTTATTGTTACGACGGCATAAAAATTAGGGGGCGTGAAAAGGTAAATACTGTGTCGGGTTAATATAAATTTAATCCCGGGCAACGCCGGGCTTCCAGTTAGTAAGTAATAAAACATTTTAATGTAAACCTATAATGAATTGTAGCTGTACCCCAAGTTTCGTCCCTAAATTAGAAATGTCTTCTGGCAATTAATAAATTAAAAAGTAGATTCCAGTTGAATTGACATCATATGAGGTTTGAAATTCACGAACGAAGCGTCGTGTTTAATTCTTGTTAAATATAAGGTTACATTAAATTTTTCTGACGTATAGGCTTAAGTATTATTTATTTATTGATTTTGTGGTTTATTTCAATTACAGATTATTCTAGGTTGTATCTGAAACAATTTAAATAAACTGACTAACACAAGAGCTTGTTTAATATTTCAATGTACGGCTTCGTATACCTTTTATCGGAGTGAATTTACTGTTGATATTGCGATTGAGCTGTAGACAGAAAATAAAAGTTCGATCAGATTTGTTGTACGTCCCTGGTATTGCGCAATCATTTGCAATCAGATGCAAATTGTCGTTACTGGAGGCCGTAAGCGGATGCCAGCCGTCCGGAGCTGTGTAGTCTCTGATTGCTGACAAATACCGTAATCGTCTGCGGTGGCCAGGAACACGGTGGTGATATTTTGCAGCTCTCGAAGGGTTAAAGAGCTCTGGGCTACAATTGATGGACTAGGACGAGCTTGATGTTCCTCCGCGCCTCCGAAGATTCATTGTTAGTGCCCTGATGAAGTACTCTACACAGCAGATCTATTTCTCTATTTGTTCCATTCGTTGTATTCTCTTTTTCTCCGAATGAGACAATTCTTTATTGTCTAGAGACTTCGTGTCCGTCGGCTAATGGCAAGTCGATACCGCGATTTGTTGACTTCTAATGCACAACATTTATTCACCGAGAATGATTCTCTGAAGCATTAATCGACACTTTAATATTTAACTTTATAGTAATTTTTATAAAAAGATTCTCATTATCATGCTTTACAATAGTTATTTCAGAACTGAAATACTATTTTTCAGCGGTTTGTTGTTGTGGCATTCAGTCCTAAGACTGGTTTTATGCAGTCCTCCATGCTAATCTGTCTTGCGCAACCCTTTTCATTATCTCATAACTATCACATCCTACATTTTCCCTAATGAGCCTAGCATATTCCATCGTTAGCCTTCCTCTTCTGATCTTACACGACACAAGACCCTCATGTCTTTAAACGTAGCCTATTAATCTAACCCTTCTCTTGGTCAACATCCTCCATATTGTTTGCTCTTCCACTATTCTATTTAGAACGTCCTCGTTAGTGATTTTAACCACCCATCTGATTTTCAGCATTCATCTATAGCACCACATTTCAAGGAATTCTATTATTTTCCTTTCCGCAACTCCTACCATCCACGTTTCGCACCCATATAACGCCACACTCCATACAACCATTTTCAGCAAAGATTTCCTAATGTTCACACTCATATTACTTGTAATTAAATTCCAATTTTTCGCGAAAGCCTTCCTTTGCCTGTGCTATTCTACTCTTTATGTCTACTATAATTCTACCATCACTAGTTATTATGCTTCCCAAGTAGCAGAATTCCTTAACTTCCGTCAAAATATTCTTTCCCAATCTAACGCCCTTCGTTATTCCAATGTTTCCCATACTATACTCCATTACTTTGGTTTTCCCTCTATTAATCCTCATATTGAACTCTATCACCAGGACTACGTTCATGCCATTTATTATGGTTTCCAAGTCTTCTTCTGATTCTCCTAATACTACAATATCATAGGCAAAACGTAAGGTTTTTATTTCTTCTCCTTTCAGGTGATTCCTTATCCATATGCCGTTTCTTCATCATCTGTTCTATATATAAGTTAAATAGCATGGGCGACAGACTGCATCCTTTCTTGATTTCTGCTTACTTTTCTTGGTCTTCTTTTCTAATTACTGCTGCCTGTCTTCTGTAGACGTTATGTAATAGCCTCATTTCTCGATATTTTATTCTAGTTGTCTTCAAAATCCTTAATAGTGTGTTCCAGTTCACATTATCAAACGCTTTTTCTAAATCTACAAATGCCATGAACGTGGGCCGGTTTTTTCGTATCCTGTCTTCTAAAATTAATCGCAAAGTCAATATAGCTTCTCCTGTCTCTATATTCTTCCTAAAAGCAAACTGATCTCCTAACGCGCATTCTATTTGACGTTCCAATCTCCTATATACTATTTTCGTTCATATTTTGCTTGCATGGGATACTAAACTAATTGTTCTGTACTGTTCGCATCTATCAGCCCGAACCCTCTTCGGTATAGGTATAATGATGTTTTTCTTAAAATCCTCTTGTTGGATTCTTCCTGTTTCGTATATAGTAACACAATATCATCGACAAAGCGTAGGATTTTTATTTCTTCTTCTTGCAGTATGATTCATTTTCCATATTCCATTTTAACCTTTTTTCATCGCCTTTCATATATATAAGTTAAACACCATGGGCCACAAACCATCCTACTCTTACTCCTTTCTTGATGACAACTTTCTTTTCTGGATCTAATATTCTAATTACTTTCAGTTAATTACTTATCAGTTAATAAATTTTATTAGCGTTATTTGAACAATTTTTATTAGATACATCTAGATACTACATAAATTGATTATTAAGATGTATAAATTGAAACCAAAGAATAGAGAATGAGATTACTGCAGGCTGATCAAAACTGTGGTAACTTCCCTAAATTTAGTAAAGCTAGAAATATGAGATCAAGATAACCGTCGCTTAATTAATGTCTCGTTACTATATTTCAAGAATACAACTAGGTTTCGCCCTAAATGTGATGCAGGGGATCTACAGAAAGCTGGTTCATATTAGTCGGGCTCTTGGTAGTTGTCTCACACTTTCTGGCGAGTGTGATTGGATTTTACTTAGAAAAGCAGCTTCATTTCATAAACGTGCTTCATATTAAGTTCATAAATACAATTTCACTATTTTCCACTATTATTATTTCGAATCATGACCCCACAACTAGTATGTTTCTATAGTAATAATTGATAGTGTGAATATATTTAAGCAAATATAACTTTATACAGCCACAATATTTTTTCTTCACAATTTAGGCTTCTAAGGAAATATTTATTAGTATATATGTACAGTAAAATTAGTGGCCAGCCAGTTGAAGTGTAAATCTCTTCCCTTCAAACCCTTATATTCGCGTATATCGATGTATTACTGTTGAAGGTATATTAAAAAGAATTTTCAGGGCGTTCTGCCACATTTCATAACGTTAAGAGCTCAAATGCAGAAAAATGAGTGCAAGGTGGGTCTCAAAAGAGTTAACGTATTACAAGTAAAGATGACTCGAATTGTACAAACTTGAAAAACCCTATGGATGGTAATGTGACCCTTTTCTAAAAAAAGGTTTTAACGTCTGATGAAACCTTGGCTCACAATTTAGAACCAACGAGGAGGTAAAGAATTTGTGTATAAGTGGTTCAAACAACAATACAAACCCTGTGATCTAGTAGCTATTGTTGCAGCTTCGCATAAAATGTTCCGGGTTCGATTCCTGGCAAGGGCCTGGATGTTTGTGTTTTCAAGTTCCTCCGACAGAGAAAAGAAAAATTAGATGCCTAAAATAGCAAGTCGCTAAAGACGACGTTGGTGGTACGACTGTACATCAGGTTTAAAAAGACTAGTTCAGCTTTGTGGACAAATTAATTAATATTCGTAGAAATAATGTTAAGGAGTAGTGAAAGTCTCACTCTGTAAAATACAGTTATTTTTTAGGTCAATTCTTCTCCTTAGTTATTCAATTATTCAATTATTATATAATATTTCCTTTGTTGTAATTAACCATCACCACAAAATCAGGTTTGCCAATGTATTATATAATTGTGCTTATATTTTGTTCCTAATTATTTTATCAGTCATATTTTGTAATGGAAATAATATCCGTTGTTATTTAATAAACCGTATGAGCGTAGTATTTAGGGAAGACACGAATCTTATTGGAAAAAAGAGAATTAAACTTTAAAAATTGTGAATGAAATAATAATTTATTGGAGCTATCTGACTATATTTATAGCAGCTTTGTAGACATTTAACATTAAGACTTAATTTTTCTTAGAAATGATGAGAAATAAAGAGATTGAAAATTAAATATAAATAAAATAAATTTTATGGCTTCATAATTATTTATAAAACTGCACGAAATAATTTTCTGAAAATTAACCTGATTTATGTGTGTGTAAATAAACGAAACATGTAATATAGGAAATTTAACGCTTTTTATCACTTAAGTTTTCTTGCGGTTTTAAGTCACGACGAGTTAACCTTTCATTGTACACAAAAGCATTCCAACATTTTTTTCGAAATATCAAGTGATCTGTTATAGCGAACGTTAGATTTAAATTTATTACTATTTCCATTAGTCCTCGGATGGTAAAATAAGACACGTCATACATTACGTCAAGTAACAAATAATTATAGGTCCAAAATTAAAATAAGATACAGTTAACTACCTAAAATTCTTAAATACGTAACTAGTGTAAACGTGACATAGTATAAAATAACTGTAAAGACAATGACAAGCACAACGAAACGCATAAACAATGTAAATGTCTCATCCTGTAGCTGAAAGACGAGGAATCTGACCTTTTTTATTAGCCCAAGGCAATTCATAAAGCATACGAACTATACAGAAAGTGTTAAATTTATGTAATATAATATTTTACAAAGCAATGTATTCAATCACTTTTGCAGGGGAAATTAATTTTGTTTATAATGGGAACGATGAAGAAATTCCAGAAAAGAGTTTGGAGAGATCAGAAATTATTCCCATAAATTAATACATTGCTACTTGAGGATGTTTTAAAGAAAAAGTAGAACGAATGTTAAATTTTTATGGCAAAGTGCTGCGGGTGGTCTATACTTCAACGATATATGATAGGTATAACATATCAGATATAATGATGCTTTAATATTTTAAGCAATTAAATCAAATAGGCCCTACATCCTTGTTTGTTTATCTAAAAGCGATCTCGAATATTTTATAAAAATGTACGTGTATAATAAGACAATGAACGAATAACTGTAATGTGAGTTTAAGCCCACGTTTGTGCATTCTGACAACAAACAATGCATTTAATTTAACGAGCTACGTGTTTTTGAATTTGTATCAGAGGCATTCAGTTTCTATCTTTAAGTGGGCTGGCGAGTTCGCTCCTAGCATAGCGATTCAACTGAACAGGAAGACGCGCTTCCTCTCGGAGTCCGGAAATTAAGTGTTCGCCTTCGGCTGCAGGGGCCATCTTGGATGGGTTTTGTTATTGCAGTCATACCAACCTCGAGAATCGATGCGCAATTGAAGGTGTTAGGAAAGCTGCCTTGAGAAAGATAGGCCAATATTTACAGAAGACGAATGCGAAAATACAAACAGTAAATGGAGTTGTGTTGGTGTGATCAGAGAGCGCATGGAATATGCAAAGGTTCATGTGTAACGCCGGATATCGATCAGACACTAGGTTTTATGCGTAGTTAATAAAAGTTATTGCCTAAGCACAAAGGATTATTAAGTTTCCTTTCAAAACGTTATCCCTAAACCAGTATCAATGAGATAAATGTCTACAAATCAGCATTAATAAACTTTCCAGATTTCTATATTCTAAAATTGTAACCAGTCTGACCTACATATATTTCTTGCTTTGGACGTTTTCGAAAGTCCTCATGTAAGTTCAAGAAAGTTGTGCACACAGAATATGGTTTTACTTTCTTTCATCTGTATTTTTTAAATTAGCTTAACCCTATGTAAGTACCAAATCAATTTTGCGTTTACTGTTTAATCAAAACGAATTGTTGTGCTTTCGGGGCATTTTTGGTTTTAGGTATTAGTGAATAAAGAAACCCGAGAAAAATTGACATCATCAATCACTTTTAGAAATAAAATTTAACTATATGCGTATCATGCGTATGTGACCTCACTTCAAGTCATCAGCGCTCTATAGACTTTTTAATTAAGAAGTGTCCTGCCCTGAACTTGTGGGGGGAGACTTTGTTGCCACATAGAAAAACAATGTTATACAGCACCAAAGGTCACACGCCTTCGCGGCACACGTTTCGGGCAACGGTTCTTAACATGCTCATTAGTTCAAGCTACCTGATGTGTTAATTCATGGTCACATCCCTCGCAGCAAAAAATTGTCATTGAACTATAGACTATAGTAATTGGTATAAATTATACTGTCTTTAGCGGTTCTGACATTTCTGTTATTTTATGAATGTAAATTCATGGTGTGTAGCTGCAGATTATAAAGAAGAGGTAGTGGTAGTTGTCAGATCACAAAGCAAGATTGTTTACTACAAAACAATATATCTTCAACTAAGAAAACAGGTATACAATTAACCAGTTTAGGTGCCGATTGTTGGAGAAACCCTGAATCACGTCTTTTCTGTCAAATTGTAGGCAACACAGCATTAATTTTTACTTGGTTCCCAATAATCCCCAGGTCCTGGTCCATTTAGTATCCCCAATGTTTATTTGATTATTATTTAGGTAAAGAATTTCTGGTGTGTGTGATGTTCATTTTAATAGCAGTGTAATAACGTTTGGTTCAGTTGATAATTTTCACTACTACTTTCATATCTCCAATCATTCTCATTATTATTATTCCAAGTTTTGTCTGTTTCTCAGATCAGATTTGATTTAATGAGAAATACATACAGTGCAATACTTAGAAAGTTAAGGTAAAACTTTGGAACACTTCCTTCAATACTTTTGGGTCTCAACAGCCGAAGACATTGACATTTGACAGAACCCAATGCACGATGTTCTGGCCGCCAGTAGTTGATTCATGATATTAACCATAACGTCGAGAAAAGAATATAGAAAGTCCGTTTCTTCCTTAAGTATGTAACGCACAAACACATCTGTTCGGGTTGTGGGGGTAAGGAGTCAAAACAATGGAGACAGGAGTTAAGCTCAAATTGAAATAAAGCTCCGACACCGTGTCGCGGTTTCGGAATTTCCTAATCTTTGAGAGAATTTTGTGACGTTGGGTGGTGTATTTCCCCAATTACCACCAGAAATGTTGTTGGTGAATATCCATCCCTGCCACTTTGGTATTAAAAACTAGAGAAGTGGAGAGGAAGTTTTAAAGAGGCATTTTTGGGGACAGATTGGTGGAGAGAATGGTTGTGGAGATTGGTTGTGGAGATTGATATGAGGGAAGTTGCAGATGGTGCGAGAACGGAGAGATGGAATTTTGAGATAGATTTTGGAGGAGATTGTTCGAGAGCGGTGACGATATGGAGAAATTACGAGGAAGGAGCTGGAACCTGCACTAAGTCGATTAGGTAAACTACTGCCTCTGTGACTGTAATTCTGTTTGCTGCCAGGTCCGAGTGGATTAGTGTAAAATATTTTCTGTTCTATGAGAAGGCCCATAAATGCTACCCTGAGATTAGTCTTATAATTGTTAAAATTGTTTAAGTTTAATATAATATAATATATGTGTGTGTAGTTTTGCCAGCGAAAGAAGTACCGGCAAAATAACTAAACATTAAAACTTGTAATTATTACTGTAAATATGTTTTTTGTTGTTAAATTAAATTGTTTTATTATAAAACTTAATCATTTATTTAATATTAATTAATATCCCCTATATACCTTACAAGTACTGTATTTAATAAATTATATAATTACTTAAATCTTTTATTGTACTTTAGTTTTATTATGTTCCATACAATGTCTTAAAGAGTACTTTAAAATTTTATAATATAGGTATTATATCGAAGCACAGTTAGACCCCTCCCCAATTTGAATTCACATTTTTTACATTTCAAATGATCTAAATTCGGTAAGAATATTCACAGACAGGCAGGCAAGAGATGGAAATTTCAGACGCCAAGTTGTCGGCTAGGAAACGTTCCTGCCTGCACGTCCAGGGAATTGACGTTGTTATTCGAGTTAGGAACAACAAACCCGAAAATATTCCAAAGACACCCTTCCCTTCGTCAGCGTAAAAATCCCGCGCTTGACGAAAGGTGAAAATAGGATTGGTGGCGTTTTCCTTTTGAGAAGGGGAAAAGAAGAGTTTAGATGAGGGGTGAGAAGGCGAATAAGCAGTCAGTCTGGATCGGACATTGAAAGGATACGGAAGCAGAGAGGCGAGTAGTGTTTCTCGGAATTTGAAGAAAACAGTAAGCTAAGGAAGTAGGAGAGAAAAAGAAGTGAGGACTGTTTTTCTTAAATCGCCCCTCAGTACCAGGTAAACAACCCGACAAAGGAAGTCTGAGAGTGAAGGAGAAAAATCTACTATGCTGAAGTTCCGGAGTGGCCTAGAAAATCGAACAGGTTCGTCACGAAAGAACGAAAAATATGTGCTACACGTTGTTACCCCAGTAATTAACCCTGATATATAAATAGTAATTCTCCTTAATATGATTAATTGTAATAGTGTGTAAGACCCAAAAATTGTATTAAAATATAAATAAAATAATTATATCTTTCAAAAACGCAAATAAACAGTTAAATAATTTTAAATAGTAACCCCCTTTTATTTATTTACAGTATATGAAACCACAAATTAATTGTCTCTTCCTATTAAAAATCTGTCAATCCGCATGACAAAATAGCATCATTTTCAAACATTTTTGTACTAGTTGTCAAACTATTTATATGGGGCAGACTAAACGTGCCCTTAAAACAAAAATTAGGGAACCCAAGTGAAATTATAAACTGATAAGAGAGAAACAGTCAGTGATAACGAAGCATTGTGTATCCAAGGACGATATCTTCCATTTTTAATCTGAAAAGGTTCTGATAATGAATGTAATTGCAAGGCTGGATTAATATCTGAAATTTTTGAAATATAACTTGTGTAATCAGACGATTAATGAACAAGCTAATACCAAAGGTCTCATAAGCAACTTTTATGCAATACGTTCTTCCTCAATTGTTTGTAATTTTCTCTCTATATATTGTGACAGACTGTCACATGTAATATCTTGAAGTGATGAGGTAAAAAAGAATTTGAGGAAACATTAGAAAGTGTAACTGTAATTTTTTACTTATTGCATTGTCTTAAAGGCCATTAAAGGCGTACATAATTTTTATTCCATTTTCAAGGCGTTCACCTCGAGGTTGTGAACCCGCGAGTTTCATGTCCACGCTGTGCTCACCTTGTTTATCCGACGTCTACTTAACTTCGATTGGCACATTACGTGATCTAGAGAGCCTGTTAATGCTCCTGATTGCGTAACGTGGAAGTTACGAGTAATTGCGTGTTGCACGTCACGCAATCTGAGGCTCGTTATCCACCGACACTGACTGGTATTATGTGGCAGAAAAGTTATTTTGTTACCTTCGTGATTTTAAATAACTTAACTTACCTATCGACTGGGGTGGAATAATAATTAGAACAGAAAATTAAACGAAGTGGGTTCGTTGCGGCAAAAGCGTCATTATCTGTCTGCGACTTTTCTGTTTTTGTAAAGTATTAAGAACGTATTTCTATGAATATAAATACGAGTAAATGTGAATATTTATTATTCTTCTATATATGAATGCATTTATCTGTTTTCCGATGGATCTGGAATTAAAAGCACAGCGTGAACGATTTTCCAATGTGAGATTTTATATTTATTAAAAAACATTCTTCAACCTCAGTGATACGATTCAGATCGTCGTTGGGAAGTAAACCTCATGATTACAAGATCACTTTATTCTCTTATCCCTTTCTTATAGGCGCTGCTTTATAATACTTCTAGTTAAGTTTTCAAACATATTAGCAGTTTTAGAAGTTTGACCTACGTCTCTTTATCCAAGCGACAGAAAACACTTTACTATTTGATTATAATATAATAAAAACGAGAACGTTACTTAATGGATACTACAACATAGTTTTATGACTTTAAAATTTACAATAAATAAAAAGACGGCCAAAAGTCAGCATATAAATTTATTAGTATTTATTCAAAAGCAACGTTTCGTCTCCATTTTGAGACATCCTCAGGCGTAATATTTAGCAGTTCATCATATTTACTCCTTTAATGTCGCGGACCATATCCAGTCCCTGACGGTTACGGTGAAATAAAAAATTATTTGTAAGAAAGAAAAGATTAAAAAAAATTATGATTGTTCTGCACGGGGCTCTTAAGTAGTTAATAAAAAGATTCATCTAATTTTTTCTGGTATTTAAGGAATCCTACTTAAATTAACAAAGTAGGTACGACATTTATGCGCGACACTAAAATATTCACATGTAATTCTTCACATGTGTATTTAATAATCTTTTCGGCTGACGGAGTAAAGGAGTAAATATGATGAATTACAAAATTTTACGCCCGAGGAAGTCTCAAAATGGAGACGAAACGTCGCTTTTGAATAAATAGTGATAAAATTATATGCTGACTTTTTGGCCGCATTTTTAGTTATTGTAAATGGATACTAGTAGCAACTGCTACTGCAACCACAGTAATATTGGTACCACTTCATCTGTCACATTGAGACTTAGCATTTCGTCGAGTATTGAAATCAACAGCAAAGGACCGTACACCAAACAGGTTAGTAATACGTCTGTAGGTGTATAAGCCTTACCGATCGATACAAACTACGCATTAACGTCTACATCTCACAAATAGCACGGCAAGGCTTATTGCTTGCGTCAGTGTGACTGAAAACACTTTTAGTTTACTGTACGTACACAAGAAGACAACAATGCCAGACGTGACAACAGCTTACATAAAATATACTACGTGAATCCGGTTTCAACTTCAAATTGATACTTCCATATAAATAAAAATTAATCCATGTAATGTAATCCAATTTAAAAAATAATTATATTCTAACTTTTTATTAACTCCAATTTGAGTACAATCTATTATAACAGACAACACGTTTTTTTGCTACTTAACTTAATTCTTACATAAAAGAAAGACTTGAAGAGAAATTCTCCAGTGAACATTCTGTAAAATACATTATGATATATCATCCTGTGATCTGAATTTGAGAAAAAAGGCCTTTTTAATTAAATCTGCGTGGAAGTTCTGATGGCTTGAATTTTGTTAATCTTCTTGGCTCTTCCTCATCCTCAAACAGAGTTCTTGCCAGTTGATTTTGATGTATTGTAATCTTGTCTTTGTGCCTGTTGAGAGATTAATTATTTCTTGTCGGACTGCGGGTATGTTTAGATCATAATGTATGTCCGTGTTGGGCACATACTAAGGTGCATTTACTATTGCCCTGAGTACATTGTTTTGGAGCTTCTGTATTACATCTACTTAGATGCACGTGCAAGGTAGGAGTTTTAGAAAAGGAAAGAATAGAAGCCTTTGAAATGTGGTGCTATAGGTGAATGCTGAAAATCAGATGGGTGGATAGAATCACTAATGAGGTAGTTTTAAAGAGAATAGGGGAAGGGTGAACAATATGGAGGACGTTGACCAAGGGAAGGGATAGATTAATAGGCTACGTTTTAAGACATGAGGGTCTTGTAAAAGTAGCATTAGAGGCAAGTGTGTGGCGTAAGAACAGAAGAAGGAGGCAAAGGATTGGAATACGCTAAGCAGATAATGGAGAATGTGATTGCGCAAGATATGTTAGCATGGAGGATAGCATCAGACCAGTCCTAGGACTGAATACCTCAACAACAACAGACGAACTTGCATTCTCCAGAGTGGTAATCCATACGTCCAGATAGGTTTTATGATAGCTTTATATAACAGGAGCTTATTTTCGATGGATAAAAGAGATTTTCAGCCCTGCAGCCAGTACTTTTTTGGCCAAGTTGTTTCCTTTAATTGGTAATGTGTGGGCGCCAAGTTAATCTTCTATCTAGGTGTACTCCTAAGTATTTGACGGGTTCTTTAGGTGGTATGTGATTTTCATTTAAAGTTATTCCTGGACAGTGTCCACGTTTCAAGGCAAATGTAATTAGAGCAGATTTTGACTAATTTACTTTAATTCTACAACGGAGCAGCCCTTCTTATAGCTACCTTGGATATGATTGAATATTTCTGGACGCTACTAGGGGATCTTCGTTGGATGATAATATTGTTTTATCACCAGCATAGGTAGCGACAACTTTAAATTTGTCATTAATCAACTCTTAAGTTTGAAGAGCACTGGAATAAAATATCGAGAAACGAGGCTTATACATAATCTCTACAGAAGACAGGCAGCAGTAATTAGAATAGAAGATCAAAAAAAGGAAATAAGACAAGGATGCAGTTTTTCGCCCATTCTGTTTAACTTATATATAGAACAGGCGATGAAGAATGGTAAAACTGAATATGGAAAAGGAAACATACTGCGAGGAGAGGAAATAAAAACCTTACGCTTTGGCGACGATATTGTAGTGTTAGGGGAGTTAGAAGAAGACTTGAAAACCATAATAAATGTAATGAAAAGAGTTCTAGACAAGGAGTTAAATTTGAGGATTAACAAAGGGAAAACCAAGGTGATGGAGTGTAGTATGGGAAACAGTGGAATAACATAGGATGTTAGATTGGGAAGGGATATTTTGAAGGAAGTTAAGGAATTCTGCTACTTGGGAAGCGTAATAACGAGGGATGGTAGAAGTATAGTAGACATAAAGAGTAGGATAGCACAGATAAGAAAGGCTTTCGCGACAAAGAGGAATTTACTTACGGGTATATAAGTGTGAATATTAGAAAATCGTTACTAAAAATGTTCGCATGGAGTGTGACGTTATGTGGGGGCGAAACGTGGACGATAGAAGTCTTTGAAATGTGGTGCCATAGGCAATTGCTGAAAATTAGATGGATGAATATAATCACTAACGAAGAAGTTCGAACCGGAATATGGGAAGAATAAAAAATATGGAGGTTGTTGACCAACAAAAGGGATATATTAATAGGCCACGTTTCAAGAGACGAGGCCTTGTAAAATTAGCATTAGAGATAAGTGTGTGGGGTAATAACAGAAGAGAGAGGCAAAGGATGGAATACGCTTAGCAGATTATGGAAGATGTGGAGTGTTCTAGTTGTGAAGAAATGAAAAGGCTTGCTCAAGATAGGTTAGCATGGAGGGTTGCATCAGGCCAGTCTTATGACTGAATACCACAACAACACTCTTAAATTGTGTTTATTTAGTTTCAAGATTGGATAAAATTTAATTCAATGACAGGTAATGAAATTTAAATCGGATCACTCATTATTTATTGATATATGAAACTGTAACACACGTAAAGTGGGGGGTTACATATGTGTGTCTGCGTGTGTGTGAGAGAGAGAGAGACAAAGAGGCAGCTCAAATATTGGCTGACTCATAACGGCAGATCATGAAACTCAGCTTAAAGAGGGCTGACGCCTGGAGGGTGTACAAGAAAATGTAGTAAGTAGTCTGAATAATTACGAGGGTGTGGCAGGGAGGGTAGTGTGCAACTTTCACATGTTACGACCGACCCGACGCGACGCAAGCGACGCGACGCCTCGTTTCGCTGAACCAACAAAGGGCATTGAGGAAGCTCGGGGGGATGTGTCGACGCTCTCAAACAGCACGTACCCTCCGCGGTTTCAGCCCTCCGCTGCTAAGCAATGTTACGGTTCAGATGTAAGCTGCCTAAGAGTTGGCGGATTCTCATTCAGAAGCGCCGTGGTGATACTTTCGGCGGTGTAGCCGGGAATTCTCTTAATGCGCTTATGTGTTACAACCGACGAGGTAAGGGCAGGCAAGAGACGGCGCTGTTGCCTTTTTGCTGCTAATTCTGTCGGAAGCACGAATGGTCGCTGATATCTACATAATTCTTCAGCAAGCCGGAAATTCTGTTACTGAGCAAAGCTCATAATTCTTGTTTCAGTTACCCTTTACCGTTTGCGTAACAATTTTAAATTAACTCTAACGCTAGACTGAGTTTAATCCGCACCAGACATTGTCATTAGCGTAATAAAATCTGAAATTGTTCCGGTGCATATAATTCTTAGAGGGACGACAGCTGATACCACTTTTTATCTTAGTCTTTGTTTCACTTATTTATTTTCATCTCCTTGATACTTTTGCTCTCCCCTTCACTTTCGTTTGCTCATTATGCCTTCTTTACATTTACCTCTCGCCTACAGAAGTGCTTAATATATATGTTGTTGTTGTTTTTTTCTAAAATGTTTAAGGGATACTCTCAGTTGTAGTCGGTAAAATCACTATATTTTAAATTATTTGTCAACTCTATATGCACAATTGTAAAATATATTTCATGAAATATACTTGATACAATCCCCTGACAAATCAGATGGGGAAACTGCTCATTAGCAGGTTCCATCATATGATTATTTTTATACAGAGTTAGCGGTACAAGTATGCATTTTAATGGAAAAAAATTGCAGAGTTTACATTGAAAATGATGACTTGCTGAATTAATTTTGAATACGATGGCAATTTGTAAGTTAGGACTTGACTCCGTCTGAAAGTCGGTTGGACGTTTACGCTTCAGTCTTTTTAGGTATATTGGTTTTATAAGATTACTTTCGGTGTCTCTAATTAATTGGTTGCTGAGACACGTCATGCAATTGTGAAGCCAGTAATAACTTATATTAATAGATTGTAGAACAGTAGGCAGTGGCGGCTCGTGAGTATTTAAAGTTTTGTGCTACATCACCCTAAGACAAATTTTAGGAGGATAAAGATACTAATAATACTACAACATCAACAGGGTTGTTAATACTCCACAACCCGTAATATGTTACACTCCTACTATCGTCTACATAACGTGTAATAGAAACAAAATTTTTAAATTGTAAAAATATAAAACCATATTGCCACAAATTCCTAACACGACAGTACTTTTAATTATTATATTCTTTAAATAAAGAAAGTTAATTTTAGGAAAAATTCACGTATTATGGTAATACTTTATGCAGAATCGCACGTTAATTTCTCATAATTATGAATGTCTTCGAAATGCCGCGTGTTAAACGTTTTTTAATAGACTTTGATTATACCTAATAAACCACAAGTGTTTAAACAGTAATCTTTTATTAATCCGTCCAAAACATTTAAAACTTTATCCTGATGAGACTGTGTACAGGTGTGTCAGAACTCTCACTCTGACGGCGCTGTGCGTTTGATTACTCATATTATTCCTGGATCTTAGACGAGCAGGTGGGTGAAACGCTAATACTGCGCATGCGCATTTCTCATTCCAGACAAGATTTTCGTACTATAAAGAATGTTGTCAAGATATATACGGGAGCTGACACGATGGAAGGCGGAAGACTTCGAAATAGAAATTCACATTCTTAAAATACTATTATTTTACAGTTTCTTAGAATTACAAAACAAATAATTCCTCCTAAATTAATTCATGTGCTGCAGCACATGAGCACATATGCTCCAGTCACCACTGACAGTAGGGATATTTAAGTCTTGATTGATAATGTTGCTCTTTACGTACTACGGTACATTGGCAACAGTCCTTAGTATTAGAGTCTGAACTGTCTGAATTCTTTTTATTTGTGATGGAATCGCTAAACTCCATATGCCACAGCCAAATATCCATATTGGCAGTATTATTACTATATACACAAGTCTCTTTAGTTTTATTGGGAGACTTACAATTTTCGGCAATTATGCAGAATATGGTTATCACTTTTTGAACTAACATGTAGAAAAATTAATAACTGATAATACTTGGTGGTCAATGAGTCAAGGTGGTAACTGCACTCTGCATTTCTAATAATTTTACATTTTAAAATTATGTAAACAGAAAACGTAAGCACTGTTGTAGTCTCATTTTACTAACTTCCTTTCAATAAATTCCATGCAGGTACCTCGGCCATCTTCACGCTTTCTCTCCTTGCTTTTAGTGTAGATTTTCAAATGTCATCCAATAACCATGAATTCACGTAAACCACAGGTTTGAAAATTCTTCGTGGAGAGCCAACTAATTGGATTCGATACTGGATTCAAATGCAATGATTCTCTTGTGGCAGTCATGATCAAGTTCATTAGTCAGAAGCTTCTTTATACTCACTTCTTATTTTTGACCACTATCCATGCGTACTTGCTGCAAAATTCCATGTTTTTCTCCAAATCCCAGCATTTGGGAAATTCTTCAGCCCCACAATTGCACGCAACCTAAAGCTCCTTTTGGTGATCTTCTATTGCATCCCCAATGGACACTATTGGCATTTACCCGTCATTCTTTACTTCCGATTCATTAAATTTAATCTTTTCCGATGCCTGGGTGGATTTGCAATAGTTTTTTTTATAACTTAATCCTTCAAAACTAACCACACGCACGAAATAAGAATCTAACCTGCCACCAAACACTACCTTACGTGCTTATATTAAGGAAACTTCCCTTTACACGATTTTTAAGATAAAATCGTCAAATCGTTTCTGTTTACGTGTTCAGATTGCCAACATACTCTCGTACTTTCTTGCACTTCTTTAGTACACACACCGTAAAGAAATCCAAAATGTATTCACTAAAGACACGTCGCTTTTCAAATGCAAATGACACAAGAAATTACATACTCAAAATGATTGAAAGGCATCGGTATCACATCAGACAAAAGCCAGCGATCGTAAGTACGTAAATTCAGTGTAAATTGTAATGAACTAAAATACTAATTTTTGCCCGAACGAGTAAAATTTATTCCAATAAGGCTGCAATTACAAGGCTTTAATCGAACAGATAATAATACGGACTAATGTTTGGATTCTGCTGCTTAGTACAGAATTGCCGACCACGAGAAATAGTTTCGTTAGATTGATTTAATTCAAATATTACTCGAATTCTTTTCTAGCTGTTGTGAACATCGCGTTTCTCGCCAGCTTATCGATCAACTTTCAAGTCGAAAGTAATGTTTGCTGGACTAAATAGAAATGTACAAATATTTTTCTGAAAAATTCTTCAAATGTACGCGTACTCTAGCGTTCCACCTGAAAAAAACCTACTTAAGCACTGTATCGCCGTCCAGACAATTAACTCAGAATAAATAGTTTCCAATGGATAAAATTGCAGAGCCAATTATTATTGGTCATAAAATAGCTTTCGATAAGACTCGTATCCTGGACAGAGCTAATTGCTACTGGGACAGCATTATTTTGGAGGCAATCAACATCAGGTCCAGTGAGAATTTACTGAATAGAGATTCTGGATTCCCGTTGAGCCTAGCTTGGAACCCATTGTTTCACCGGAGGAACGCGTGACTGATGCAACGGAGACGGGTCGCGTGACCGCAGCCACTGGAGACTAGATCTTGAGTAAGCAAGTGGACCAATGTGAGACGCCTTCGCTCCCGCGTCAACATCTAGCCAATCAGAGGCGGTCTGTGCTTGCACAGACTTGGCTCGGACTATATAAATGCTCACACTTAACGAATTTGATACTTCGGTCTGAAGATTATAGCAGAGCAAACCATTGAAACGTCACTGATAATCTCTTTGACCTGGTTGGAAACCCGAGAGGAATTTATGCATGCCATTGGGTTCAGTTAATAAGTAATAAATTTACACCAAAACCTGCAGTGTTAAAAATATTACGGAGATAGTTGTATTTTACAATAGTCAAAGTGAATAAAGGTTGCTTGGGGTTTTAATTTTACTGAAATAATTTTCTTCCAGGTCTTTTTGTGCAGTAAGATATAATTCAAATATTACTCGAAGATATAATTAGTAGCTTTAGTGGAGGGTGACGGTTATTCTTTGCACAGGAGTCGCAAAAATACTTCGAACAAACTGAAATTAGTGTTATATATGACCGTAGACGGCGATTGGTCGGTAACACTGCTTGTCTCTCCCTTAACTTTAAACGTTTCTTGGAGGTTCTAGTTCACACCCAATGCTATAAATGTGTCAAGCGTGTTTTAAATTTAATCACATTATAGTTAATCTTACTTTGTTCTTTTGGTAACTGCAATGATATATGAGGAATATACATTAATTATCTACGTCATCATAACGTAGATAGTGAGCGAAGAAGTAGGCATGGCTGTTAATAGTTGCCCGTATAAGAAATCAAATAACAGATATTCAGGTGGAATGCCACAAAAACTTTTTTATCTGACTTTCAACGAAAGAAAATTATTGTGATACGCGCCTCCTTGTTATTCCTGAACTTTTTTAAACTTTGGTTCATAATAGTGAAGTTTCATCGTACATTAAAATATTGTTTAGGAAAGGGTCACCTTCCTTTAAAAGCGTTCTTTCAAGTCTGCACAAAGTTGAGTCTTGTTAGCTCGTGTTGTTGGCTTATCTCATCCAAGAACCACCTTGCACTCGTTTTGCTATACTTGAGCTTTTAACTGGCAACGTTCTAAACTGAGGCAACACTTACCGATACTAACATTGGCATATCTTCAATAATTATACGTCGGATTTCACTAATAACTTCGTAAACACGGGTTTCAAGCAAAAGAGCTTACACGTCAATTGACCGGTCAAGACGTTGCGTGTCAGTAACTGAGGTTCAATCGTCAACTATTCCACCCAGTTTCATAAATTTCTGCGGTTCATACAACTTTCACAATACTGTAAAGTCATTTAAATTTACATTATTGGGAATATTCATACGGACCGGATGTTTCGATGCGATTTTAGAACGGTTATAAAGGCTATAACCTGAAGAATGTAATTTAGACATGAGAAGATCAGAGATAAAACCATTAAGGACCAAGGAACTCAAAATAATAAATCTTATAACATATTCGGTGCCACGCTTAAAATTTACATGATTACATATTAAAAATACAACGTGGCAAAGGTAAAGAACATTTCGTTGTCAAAGACAATTTAAAAATTTAAAAGGGAAGTTACGAGACCCTTTTCCAGGAAACATCCTGGTTTCGGTGGCTGGAGACGCCACCCTGGTTGCCTTCGAGAGAAAATAAAATCCACCTGTCCGTATGAAAGCAGAGTACGTGAATGATGCTCACACATTGCGTTTAATTTTGTTTTGTAAATATTATTTTAAAGTAGTATAAGAAGAAGAGAAGAGGACAGAATTATCTTTGTACGTTGGCAAGAGAAATGTTTCAAATGCATTAATTAGCTTTTAAGAAATGTTTATTCTTTGTTTAACTACGAGTCCGTGAATCTAAACATAAATATTTATCTAATTGGATGTTTAGTGCATCTAAAAAATGTTGTTTCTGTAGAATTGGAGTTTATATATCGAGTTTTGTGTCAAAACCGTTGTAATGCGAGTCGCTGTGTTACATTATGACCTTTAATATTCGAATTAAGTAAAAATTCATCCCTTAAGCGAGGAAGTATTTTCATTCTGGCGGGAGTGTTTTTCACTCTCTAGAGATACTAGGGGTATATTTGAGATTTATATTGTGACGTTTTCGATTCCAGTTTAATCTTGTGTTGACCAACGATTTAATAATTTACCGAGATAATATAAATAAATACCCAGGCAACCCCAGATAGGGTTTAAATAAAAAATTAATTGTTACATATCGATACTGTAAATTACACCATTAAATTAATTTAATTACATAATGTGTTTTAATTGTTGTGTTCATATTTCTGAATCATCACTACAATTTATAATTTTAAGAAAAGTTGTAAATGTGATATGGCTTACGCGAATCTTATCAGTTGCATGAAATGGCAAGTGCATTAATTGAGTTCAACACACGAGCGTTAGAGGGCACCTTGCAATAACTCTCTAGCTAAGCATTGATTTACTTCCCGTGTTGCATCGACGTAATTGTGCAATTAAATCGTATAAATGCGATACATATTTCCTCATCTTTGGGTGTTAGAGATGTCTTTGTCTGGACACTGGGCAGAAAAGCAATTAGTATGCAGATTAGCAGCAGCCCTGTTCCAGGGAGATTGCGGTATTTATCGACGTCACAAATACTATCGATGCGCGACGCTACTGTATTGGTCGCAGGGGAACACTTCCACCGCATCTTACCATAATTATCAACCGAGACCGACGAAGATGAACGGAGTTTCCACGAGAGAAGCAATTTTCCTTCAAATTTGGGAAATTAATTGAGTTTGAAAAACTTTAATACGACAGGTAATTTACATCACAGGATAGAGAAAGCGTACCTAAGTTGTCTTTTCAAAACAAATGTACGTACACACAAACAAAAATTGTTTCATGACAACAAATAATTCAATTTTAAAAAAAGTTTAGGACTGATATTTATATGAATTTTCAACCAATTAAATTTCATTACTTCTTGATCATGAGAATTAATGACTGCTGGTAAGTGGAACATAACGCTTGAGTGCACTCTTGTTTCAATTAATAAAATAAATTTTAAAAATTCAGTTCAAATACAATTGCTTTTAGTTTTTTATTAGAAGAATTGACAATATTAATTCCCAATCTTTCACAACAATTTATTCGAAATAAATTAATTCTGAGTTCTATTCTCGAGAAGTAATTCTTTCTTCTTCTAAAATTTCCTCATTTCGCCAATTGAAATTGTGATTACTATCATGTATGTGTTTGAACACAACTGCGTACTTTTGAATGTCTAATTTGTTGTTGTTTCCTTAATACGAGTTTTTAGAGCTCTTTTAGTTTGTCCGATATACAACGCGTTACAATCTAAACAATTAATTTTGTAGATAACATTATGTGTTTCCAGAAAGTTAATTTTGTCTATAATATTTTGAACGAAATTTAAATTATTTATATACTTTAAAACACCATCTACACCGTAATTATGAAATAAGTCAATTAGTTTATATTGTACGTTAGCTATATAAGGTAAAATTATGAAGTTCATTTTTCTGTCATTAATATTTTTAACAAAAAAATTATTGTCGGAATACCTGGTTTTATTCAATCTAATTTTTACATGTTTGTTAATGAAATTGATTTGGTATGAATTTAGTAACAGGATATTCATAACTTTATTTAGATTATCCCTGCAGTATTTGTGATGTGACAACTTGACAGCCTTATCTACCAGATTATAATCCATGCCTTTCTTTTGAGCTATGGGGGTGATTGGACATATAATTAAGAACAAATTCTATAATTGTTCTGACTGTACTTCAATTAATGAAGCGGAAAAAATTTACGGCCAAAAATTGTCAGACAATTGTCACCTTCGTATAATTAAGAACTCTTCCTGAATATGTAGATTATGATACCAATTGGTTATAATTTTTTTATTTTGAACACTTATCAGAAGATAATTAATAGTTATTTTGTTCCATTTCGTAAGTAAAATTTAAATTTTGATGATACCTATTGAAAATTTGAATTAAATAATCTAATTTAGTTTTTGGAATGATGCAAAACGAAACTTTAAAATTGTAAAAATATAAAACCATACTAGCGCAAATTCCTCTATTAATTTAGTTTCTAAATTACGGAAGAAATAACTCCCCTTAAACTAATTCATATACTGTAGTACATGAACACATATGCACCAGCTACCACTGCTTGATGCCTCTTAGCTATAGTTGGACACGATAGGTGGAACGGTTGTCGAGCTTTAGATTTTTTTTTCAAGTTTTCGACAAACGTTATATATATATATATATATATATATATGTTTTCGGATTTCTTACAATAAAAACGTACAATCCAAAATTTTCATGCTGAGCGTTTTAATAATCAGTGGCAGTTGACTTACCCATATACTAAATTGCGCCGTAGCTTAGCAATGTTTTGACATTTGGATTTCCAAATACGGATTATATTCCGATTATTGTAATTGGGTGCGTCCTGAATGTATTTTTTAATATAGTATAAAATAATCGCAAATTATATGATTTTATTAATAATCTTTTAGTAAATAAACATATAAACCTCAATTCTTTTACAGTCGCGTTTATTAATATTCAATAAGAGTGGGTCGGAAAGGCTGTGTGTGAGCTATTAAAGAATTGTTTTTAAATGAAAGGACCATGTATACCCTTTCAAATAAAAAGATAATTTCTTAAAATTCTGACACAAAGCCTGTTTTATTTCATTTCAATATCTACACGCCGTTACTATCCAGTCTCCCGTCATTAGAACGGGCGTTTAAATAGTTCACCTGATGCAGGTTTTCTAGGGTTTTCCCTTTATCTATTTTATGTGAAACACCGGATAGGACCCTTAAACTACAGCCTGGGGTCTTAGGCAACCCTTGGCTACCTTGTTCTACCTTCACATCCTTCCTTTTTAAGTCTATTCCTGTGCTATTACAGAGAGTTGCCTGTTTTAGAATCACCCTCATGTAGCCTGTTACTCAAATAAAAATTAAATTGATTATAATAAATATCATTTAATAAAATTAACTTATTGTAAACAATACGGCACTATTTCAGAAGTTAAAGAATACACAAGACAACTGAGAGCAGCTAGCTTGATTTGTCAAATGTAATAAGCGTGTGGTCACACTTTTATAATTCAACCGTTTAAAACAAATTCATAGCCACACCTGACCAGTCTATGTCCGTCATGGCCACAGTTACTAATTATTGAATTATCATTGTTATAGTTGAATTACAGACTACTCTAAAATGTGTTATACTTTTAGTGGTGTATCTTTTTGAACTAATTTAAAAGTGTTTCTTAGGAAAAGATGAATGGAAGTGACCTTAGTAAAATATTTTCTCCTGAAGAAACCATCAACTCTAGAATAGTTTATTCATCATTTAATTAAATCGTCAGTAGAAATTGCAATGTTTGTAGAAGAAATCTTAGTGGCGTGATATATCTAGCAGCAGAAGCTGGCGGTAACGCTTCCAGGAGCTATTGTGGCAATGCTAACGCAAACAAGGGGCTCGCTGGCCTTGCATCAACTGTCGTAATTGCATTCCATTGTGCAGCGGTAATTCTCGCAATGTGGTCTATACACTTCTCCTTACAGGCGACCAAGGCCCTCTTGTTTAGGGCCTCAATACTAATGCCAAATACGGGATGCAATTGCTGCAAGCATGGGATTATCCTCAAATCCCTAAACTGCGTTCAATTCCAAGTGTTTAGACACTATAGCTCTACGACAATTGTTCATAATATCCTCTACGAGACAATCATGAAATTACTATGACCTGCCCAACTGACTGATAAGCAAATTTAAAACTTCTATACGCTATGTGCTTAAACGAAGTTATTCAATATGGCACGGTACTAGATTTAATCGTTTCACCTTCATTTATATTGAAAATTATTACTAATCTATCTGCCTCTGTCATTACTTTTCTGCTAGTTTGGTGTTAAAATTGTGTTAATCCTCGAGACTACAGATTTGATAACAAAAAATATTTTCAATAGCTAGAATAAAGGCACTCATCGTTGCTTTTGTGCCTTGTGAATACGTGCCGGTTGTTCCCCAGGTGTCTATTGTAATAAATTCCTTTAATACCTAGTAGTTTTTCTAAAATAGGCTACCTGCAACCAAGTTTTATGAAAATATAAATATTATGAGTATTAACTTTATTTGTTTCCGAGAGGGATTTTGTGAAAAATGATTCTTTTTACTAATTTCTACTTGATATTTTGTTTAGGTTCAGACAGACCCGTGTCAGGGGCGGAATATTGTTCCTGACAAATATTGAAGACAACAAAATGCTCAATACCACCTTGCCTTGTTACTTCGAGACCGCGTTCAGCTCACGTGTTTGGGGGATGTCCATTCCCTAAAAAATTTTCCCAGAAGTTTCGGTAACTGGATATTTACGGCAGTTAACAACAGATGTCACCGGGTATGCCGTTTGCTGATTGGCTGCTTTCTCAGTAGGTTTTAGAAGACTGAAGGAGGAAAAGGCACTAGGACACTAAGTGTGGAGAGACAGCCGAGATTTGGAGGCGAAGTTCACCCAATGATACATGACTGACCCGGGTGGGCTGAGCTTTTGGAGATGGTGTGAAGAGGAGTGTGACAAAATGACGTCCCTGCTTATCTTATCTGAAGATAAGAGACTGACTACAAATTATTTAAACATTCTGTGTCTATTATGAACATCTAGACACGTGAGGTTCTATTGTTCTATTGTTTATTTTAAAGTTTGTAAACTTTTGTCTATACAAGTAACTATTGCATCGAAATAAGCTTTGGTAAACTTAAGGGCCTCAGGTTACATGAGGATGATCCCGAAACTGGCAACTCCCCTTTAATATCATAAGAAGTTCTACAAATACATATTTTCATTACAATGACTGATACTAGAAACACCTTACATTTATAATAATGTGACAAGTCTAAATCACGAAGTATGACTGAACTACTTATCGATTCCTACATAAATTTCTATTTACGAATGTGAATTCTAAATTTATTAAGTTGTGAATCATTTTATGTTATAACTTAAATTTAATAATAATAATAAAAATAAGTATCAAAAAAGTAATCCTAAAGAAAGAGAATTAAGTATTTAATGAACCACTACAACATTAAAGGAAGTATGAAAAAATTATTCAAACCACAAAATTGACATTTGGTTGGTGAAAACATAATAGTATAATTAATAACATTATTCTAACGTAAGTATACAACCACAAATGTCATAAACGAAGTCTTACGTACAAAAAATGTTTTACATAATTTTAAGTACTGGCCACTAAATGAACATGCACTCTAATTGTTCAGGTGTACAGGAATAATTATTTCTGCCATAAAATGGCATATTAGACTTCTTCACCAACATTCCAGTCAATTAAAGCCAATTAGAAGTCATCAAATTTTATAATGGATATTTACAACCCCATATTTTTTCTTTGTTTTTTGACACCAATCAGCTGATTGTCTGTGACTAGGCGAAATCTTCTAATTTATTCTATAAAATGCAGTACTACAGTTTGAGAACTTCTAATTTTTTATAGATATGATCTTTTGCATTATTGAGCGTACAGGCCGGTATTTTCTGCAGTTTTAAAATGTTGTGAAGTCAACTGTGAACATAATCAACGATATTCACAGACAAAACGCGAAGTTTTCTTGACTCATCCATGTTCTGAAATTTATTACCTACGCAATGGATAAAATTATTTTGTATTCCTTGGGAAAACGTACAGTAGTAAACTCGTCTCTTTAGTGTTCTTCACTATGGTAATGGATACTAAATACTCATAAAGTTCTCGTACCTTTCGCTTCCAACAGCACACTTAGTATAAAATTCGGTGCAACACAATAACCCGTATTTCAAACAGAATAAAGCTGACGGAACACAAAGAATGGGTGAGATTCCCAAACAGTGTTCCCCGGAACACTCGCGTTCCGCGGGGCCTGAGTAGATGTTCCGCAAAAAATTTGGAGTTATTGTATCTTTATAGCCTACCAACAAGACTTGTCAGGTAAAAAATATTGAAAACAAATGTTTCGGAATAGTATTTGTGAACAATGCCGACTCTTCCAGCTTCTCCATAGGCCGCTCTCCACAGCGTCGACAAGTTGATCTCCTTCAACTTCCGAGACCAAACGACGGATCCCTTCATTCCGCTTCAACTTCAAAGACAAGAATGCGAATACACAAAGCCTCACAGTCGTGTGAAGAAGCAACGAAAACCGGCCTTTGATATCGGTTTTCTTTAGACCACTAAATCTCATTGGTTAAGGTAACTACGTGGTATGTAACTGTATCGTGTTTTTCTTGGCTCGCGATTCCCACGTGAGCATGGTTTCAGAAGTTTCCAGGTTATACCCCAACGTGCCGAAATGACATCCCTTGGATTTAACAAAATACGCTGTCAAGTTTTCCAATCCTTGACGCCTAGGTAGGGAATTGTCCACCGTTTAAACCCAAGTATTAAGAGATAAGATTTCTTCGTCGTACCTCCGAACTTTGTAAATATTTCTCTTAGTTAATTTCTACATTTAATTATTTAATTACTCTTTATTTTTATTCCCAAACCATCCCTCCATACAATTCCTGGGTTCAGAATCCATTACCCGTGACAGATATACCAATAGGTTTAAGTGAAAGTGACTATAGAAATCTAATTGATTTAATTAGTGGCTTTAATTTGAAACAAAAATACAAAGATCAGCCTTTAAGCGATGCTGGGCGAATTTGTCAGTAGAGTACCCCAATATTTCAACACAACTTATTACTGTTTTACTTCCGTTTCCAACAACCTATTTATGCAAAGCGGGATTTTATTATTTAAAAAAGGTATGCATTTCAAGGATCCAAAAATTATTAAAATTATTAAGTGCTTCATTTATTCATATTTTTATGTTTATATAATACTGCAGTACTATATTTAAATATAATAACTAAATATAAATTAAACATTTTAATTTTTACAAATATGAATCACCGAACATAAAAATTAAACCAAGTGTTCCGTTAAATTATCCGATTTCTCGAAATGTTTCAATGCAGAACAAGTTTGGGAAGCCCTGGAATAGGCGATGTAGACCCAATATTGCCGCCACCGCTAAGAACTGTAGGAGCGTGACCAGAACTATTTTTATAGACCTAGGTTAATACTAGACATTAAATCATAATAAATGCATCGATATTAGAATGTATAACGGAAATACGAAATTGAAATTACTCCAAATTTTGCATACTTTTAGAACCGTATGAAGTAGGAAATGTCGTTAAGAGAAAAGTTTGGATTTCAACGGGTCGGAAATTCATTGTATTTTTAAACAAGAAACAATCAAAAAAAGTGCTACGTATTTTACTATTGAGGCTTCTGTGAAACATTTATTTATAACATTGGTGCGAATATAAATATATCACTTCAAACCCAGAGAAACTGAATTTAATCAGCTTAATCCTTTAGCATGGAATAAAACTCTGGATAAACAGTTTTTGGATTTCAACCCGGCTTAAGTTTAATTTAACCCGCGGTGGAAACCGAAGAAGTCTTTATCCAGAATATACTCCGGGAAAATATTCGGTCTTTCATAAAATTTTGGTATTTAAACTGTTAATTTGACACATTATCTGCTCTTATCTTTATTACATTTAGGATCAATATTATTGCATCAGAAGATTATTTTAGCACATAAGACTTCTGTTCGTTTAATGCCGATCAATGGCGTCTCTCTTTTTTGTTACTTTTGTGAGTGCGGCTATAGATAGGTAGGAGAGTCATATAAAAGGCTGTACGTCGTAAGCGGGGGGATGTAAGCCAAGCCCAAAGAAGCTGTAACACAAACGTCACGCAGGGGTAGTCCAGGGCAAAAGCTGTGAGTCAATATGATCACCTTCTTGAAGGAAGGGTCTTTCAGAGAAAGCAGCGCGCCCTCGCGGTGCGGCGTGTTGCGTGGATACCGTTCAAACTGTTTTATTTATACGACAGCAGGGAGTTGGAAACACTGAATCGCGTATGAGGAAACCTTTTCGTCAAATCCTCATTAAAAATTTACAGCCCCAACGAAATGAAAAAAGTTTTCTTATTGAGTGTGGATATTGGTTAACGGTTTAATAAATGGCAGCTGGTAGGCGAATCGATTTCCTCTCAAACACGGGTTTCTCTATCACTACCCCGGTGAAGTCAGACGAACGTTATTGGCTTTTTTAGCGCATAAAAGCAATCGCAACTCCAGAAATACCTCGGTTTAAGAGAAATCAGGTCAATGATCAAATATATAACAAATAAGAGACTTACTCTTACTGAATATAGATATCTTCCCAGGATCTTTTTGAATGTCGCAATATAGCAGATATCTCAGTTGAAGTCGCAAACATGCTTCGCTAATGACGTAAAACATCCCTATCATCCAGTATCCTGATAGACAACCAAATTAATAAAACGCTTTAATTGTATAGAATTTAATAAAACGAATTCTGCCCATAAATTAATAATTGTTATCTGTTATTCTTTGAATAAAATATGAAAAGTTAATCCCTACAAAAATAAATATTCACCTTCGAATTTCAATATGAAAAAAATTGGAAAGGAGTTTGGAGGCAATATAAGAAAACGTTCATGTTTCACGTCATGTATGAAGTAAACTTCCGAATCTTTCTTCAACTTACGTCCGTTATGCTTATTATTCGTTGCCAACAAGAATAAACCACAGAGAAATAAAAAGCCTACCGTCCTAAAATATACGACGAATCGTATAAAATGTTGGAACTGAGGGAGAAGTCTGAATCTAATGGATCAGAAATAGTCTATAGTTTTGCCATTTCTGAAGTCACCTTAAATGTTGCAATTTTAAAACATAACTTTTTGCAAGTCAGTTATTGGCAAATTGAAATTAATATACCATTTTCATAATTTTTTAAGAAACAAAGGAACTATCGGTTTCGGGTGCAGTATTCCTTGAGGTACAAATATATGTACTGAAAATAGTGATAATATATCAGCATCTGATACAAAATGATCGAAAATTAGATTTTACGGACGAGTTTATTGTCGTTTATCATATGCTGAACAGAGTTTATTTCCAAGCACCTATCTTTTCAGAATTACTTTTACACTACCAACCTGTATCAACGAAGACTAGAGACTAGGGCTGATAGATGCGAACAGCACAGGACAAAATATTATAGGAGAATGGAACGTCAAATAGAATGCGAGTTAGGAGAAGATGAGTTTGTTTTAGGAAGAGACAAGAGAAACAATATTGACTTTGCGTCTACTTATAGGAATCAGGATAAGAAAAAACCAACCTACGTTCATGGCATTTGTAGATTAAGAAAAAGCGTTTTATAATGTGAAATGGAACACACTATTAAGGATTTTGAAAAGCACAGGAAAAGAATATCGAGAAAGGAGGCTTATACTTAAACTACACAGAAGACAGGCAGCAGTAATTACAGTAGAAGATGAAGGAAAGAAAGCCGTAATCAAGAAAGATGTCAAACAAGGCTGCAGTCTGTCGGCCATGCTGTTCAGGCAATGAAGAAAGTTAAAACGGAATATGGAAAAGAAAATCATACTGCAAGGAGAAGAAATAAAAACCTAACGCTTTTCTGATGACATTTTTGTATTAGGGGAATCAGAAGAAGACTTGGAAATCATAATAGCAAGAACGGGGTCCTCCAGACAGAGTTCAACATGAGAATTAATAGAGGGAAAACCAAGACAATGGAGTGTAGTGTGGGAAATAGCGGATAACAAAGGGTGTCAGATTGTGAAGGGATATTTTGCCGGACGTTAAGGAATTCTGCTACTTGGGCAGCATAATAACTAGGGATGGTAGTAGTATAATAGACATAGTAGCACAGGCAAGGAAGGCTTTCGCGAAAAAGAGGAATTTAATTAAGGGTAATATAAGTGTGAATATTAGGAAATCGTTGCTAAAATGTTCGTATGGAGTGTGGCGTTATATGGGTGCGAAACGTGGACGATAGGAGTTGGGGAAAGGAAAGGAATAGAAGCCTTTACAGTGTGGTCCGTTAAAAGAATGCTGAAAATCCGATGGGTGGATAGAATCATTAATGATGAAGTACTAAACAGAATAGGGGAAGAACGAACAATTTGGAGGACGTTGATCAAGAGAACGTACTGATTAAAATTAGCATTAGAGAGAAGGGTGGGGTAAGAACAGAAGAGGGTGGTCAACGACGGAAAACGCTAAGCACGGGGATTGTGGAATGTGCTAGTTATGAGGATATGAAAAGGCTTGCGCAAAAGTGGTTTGCATAGGGGTTGCATTAGACCAGTCTTAGGACTGAACACCACAATAAATACTAATTGTTTGCATACATAAATATGAATAAAAGAAATAGTTAGATTTTTTTTCCATTTAGATAGTATAAAAATTACGTCGTCTGTGATTATTCCCCTAATCAGGGAAGATGTGGTTCCTTAAAAGAAATAACTGATTTGGAATTTCGGTCTGTACTTTCTTGGTGAACAAAATATCCCAATTGCAGTCGTACTGAGATTACATGTTCTTTGTTGACCACGGTCTTCACGAGTAACTGTAAATTGTAAGCGTGCCCAGTTTAAATTTCAGCAACTCTTTTGATACTGAAGAAACAAGAGGCGAAAGCACTGTTTGGTTTCCAAACGAGACAAATATGTTGAAAGCAAAGTATTTAAATGGCTCATGTGCAGTTTGCATTTTGGCCGAATCACTTCACTTTCAAGGACATGATGTGTATTGGAGCGTATGTTATTTCAGAATCCCCTCTGGACGACGGTAACTCCGACTATTGACACAACGCGCGCAACATTGTGACAATATCCCGCAACAAAGAGCGCCAATATCCAGTCTTTGTTTGTACAGAGCTGCAGTGGAAATAGTTGACCAATCAACTTCATTGTGGCGCAGTTTTATACTGTTCAAACGGCTTTCTCATATGTTAGAGTGGCAGAGACAACAAAAGAGAATAGGACGAGAAAGACACTGGGGGTTTTGGGCAGTACCGAGTTCCCTTCCTATTATTCTTTTACACAATACATTTCCTGCTTTCCTTTATATTGCTGTCCTGCGCAACAATATTTATGATAATGGAGCAGCGTAATAAGCTTCTGGATCTGCATGGATACTGTGATAATGAGATGAATATCTAATAACGGGTAGGAATAAGATCAAATAATTTAATAAACTTAATAATCAGTCAGAAATGGTTTAATAATTAAGAATGCAATTGCAACAATAGAATAACACTGCGGTCTATAGTTGAATTATATCTTGGACAACTTACAACTCAAAACTGTTTTATATATTTTTTAAAATTTAACAATTAAAATCTTAGAAGCGTATAAAAATCAAATTTAAAATATGCCGAATCAGTGAAGAAGTTTTAGGTAAAGATATTAGACATCGTTTTCTCTTCATTCAATGATGAACTTAAAAAATAGAGCCGTAACGAAAAGTATTAGTATTATTATAATTTATTGATCACATGTTCAGTATGAATTCTCTTCTGACCGCTAATATATGTATCTATTGTGTTATTATTTGTCAGATAAACATAAAAATCAAGTGAATAATATTAGAAATAGTTGCATATGATTTGACTCAGACGTGAATACATAGGCCTACAAAAGACACAAGTATTGTTCGGGAAATTTAGCTAGTCATGTCTCAACACGATTCTCAGTGGACAACTACGCCCAAATTTTCATGGAGTTGATGGGGACTCGATTTAACTCCAATTTTTGAAAACGCAACTTCGTAGTGTAAAAGCAATTATGAAAACATTTCAGCTAGGAAATATACCGCTGTCAGTTCAGGATATGTTTTATGTCAAGACACTCATCTGTAAAATATAATAGATAATGATTATAGGGTGTGTTGTAAAGACTTTGTCGCAGTCTCCATATTCCGCTCGTATGAATGCTAATAGCGTTCCGGCAGTGCATTGAAAAGGAAGTTCCTCCTCAAACGACAATACTTCCCAACTCCTACTGCGCAAGCCATGTAGAATCTCACCAGTTTTATATAACGTTCAAAATTACATCTGTAATCCGAATCAGCTACTACTTTATTCGAGATTACTAATTCTTGATAATAGTCGACTTTTTTCTTGAGATAGTAGTAGGAGCAGTTATTTCCAAAGTATTCTAATGTTTTCGCTGACTAAATATAGATATAGTCAATATTTCATGTTCAGATGAATTTTGTACGCACATTTGTACTAAACATGAGATTTTTAACTTTTATGTGTCTTTGTATATGTATTGCTTCAGAATTTCCTTAGGATTCTATACTTCTCGGCAGCACAAAATAAACAAAGATTAGATCGTATTCAAATTCCCCCATCCTCAACATTTGATATCGCCCATTCTTTAGATATGTCTTGCCAAACTTAATCTTCCTATTTCAATGTCATAGACGATATATGAGTCCCGCGGAGTTTCTCCAACTTCAAACTTGTTCGTATTCACCGTTCCCTTCCGGTGTCACTTCTACCGATTGCTTCTTGTGCTTTCATATCTTTCCTGAAAATTCATTGTTTTTGCTATACACACGATAAATATATTTTTCAGTTATTAAAATTAAACGCAAACAATATAAATCCATACAAATGTTGAAAATATGGTAGTTGGTAAGATAAATTTTGTTATTGCTGTCTATACGTGTTGATTTTAATAAACGTATATAAATTGTTATTCTAGGCGTATATGTGAAATTCAATGTTAAAACAGCCTTGAATTGTAATCATTTGAGCATGCGACTTAAAATATGTATTTAACTATTTCAATAACTTATCTGACGGTAAATGCATTGACTTAAGAAACCAAAAATTAAATTATTAAGATTAAAAAATCAGGCAATAGTAGTTAATAAAATATATGGTATCAATTTTTAATCTATCGATAATAAAACATTTATGCAAAAAGATTGAATAGGGAACTTTATTTAAATGCATTTAAATACGATTATCAGGATATTTATAAGATTTAAGTATTTCTTGTAGTAAAATAAGCTTCTTCATTCAGACTTTTATAATTCTATAATCGGCATTTCCTTAATAACGAACTTTATGGAAACACTGGACTGAGCTTTCATTAAGCTATCGAAGGTTTTAGCTTGTTCAATATAATTCTCAACGGAGCTGAATTTTTCACTTGCTAAATCTATTTTATTTATGTGACAAAATTCGTGAGATTTAGTAGAAATCTGTCGGTTATGAAAATCTAAATTATCATTCATTCACTTATTTTACTGAACGTAGTATAGTTTATTTGATAAGATTACCGCATTGCTTTCTCTTACTCAGCGTAAAAATGGAAGAATTTATAAAAAAATTGCTTTAGGCATAAAATTACAGTGCAAATTTATGCAAATGAACGGGTTGAATTTTAACAATTGTATAATGTAGAAAATAATTATTTTATTATTCCCGAAGAAGTGCTAAATCTTGTGTTTAAAGTTACATCAAATTCAAATTCGCTATTTAATAAATACAAATATTAATCTGCAATTTAATTTTATTAATAAGTACTACAAATTTTAATTATCAATCTTAATAAAACCCATGATAACGTGGATGGAAGAGGTCTGAATATTTTAGTTCATCACAAGCTTTGTTTGGCTAATGATTTCGAGCTTTTTGTTTACAATCACATAATCTATTATTATTAACAGCGAGTATAATATTCGCAATTATGGCACTAGGGTATAGTTGTAATCTTTATTTTTTTCCCAATACAGTTCTACATGTATGAATTAAAAATTGTCTATTTCATATTTTAAACTGTTACTTTTTACAGTACTATCCAGAATTGAGTCTCGGTAAGAGATATCTTGATAATACAATAATTACGTGGACAAGGAAGTATTATTAAACTCACGAAGTTTCCTCTACCAATTGGACATTATCAAGTGAACAATTGTTGTTCATATGTTGTTATATATTTTGATTTTAAGGCTAATTGTGACATGTGGTACATTTCTTACGTTTTGAAAAGTGGAGTCATTTTGTCTACTTCAATTAATATGGGCTTCTATTGCATACTACTAACGTAAAATGTTGCCCCTCTACTGAACCCCATATCTAATTTTCCAGGTGGCCTTCATTTCTCCATTCAGAAACATATTTCCTTGGGCAATGGGCTCCATGAGTCGATACCAGTGACCATCTTTGGAAAATCGATTTTATTAACAGTAAGTGATGTTGGAGGGGTGGATAGACCCTTTGTTTAACGAGGTATTACGTCATTACAAGCTCGGATGAGCGATGTGGAACATGCCACCATCACAGTGCTAATGCGACGCCTGACTTGGACCGATGCAGTGTCGTCGATCTTCATCCTTTGCGATGTACGAGTGCCATAAGGGTGGGCGCCCCGTGAGATTGACAGAAGGTACAGTTAATGTTCCCCGGGGCACAAGAACGACCGTGATTGATGGCTCCGGGTACACGTTCTTGTCGACTTCGGTCGATAGATGGCGACATTCCCGCCTGGCCAGAGTTCCACCCAATCAGCGACCACGGACGCTCATCAGCAACTTAACGGCTACTCTTCGGTTCCGAATCACCATTACACTGCATTATCCATCTGGTTTTTACTGATGGAACAGTGAAATCTGGACGATTTCACGAAAGAACTCAAACGTAAAAGAAAACCAACCATCAATTGAACGATAATAATGGGAGAGACGTCATATATCATCTCTCTATCGGAGAGCGCGAGAGTCAGCGTAGAGAGTGATGTAGAATGAGAAGGTTTCACACACACGCCACATATTATATAGATAACACACACACAAACACACGAAACTCCTCATAGCACTATAAGCTCTGCACTCTCGCGCATAAGCAATCAGCTAGAACTCTATATGGTTTAGGGTTTTGTTTAAGAAAGGGGGGAGTGAAGGTTTTGACGGGGGTAAGGGGGATGAATGGGGGGGTTGATGTTATTAATTGTATTTGGGGTAGGTGAGGGTGATATGTGATTTGTTTATATGGAGTGTTTATTTAGATATGTAATGAGGTTTGTTGATTGTCCATCTCTCTATACAGAGTGGGTTATCTATAGTTAGGATTGGCACGAAAGATGAAAGAGTGTGGGGGGGGTTTAGATGAAAGTGAGTTTGAATGTTAAGGGATTGGAAATGGTATAGATTTTTTGGTTTTTTGGGTTGTTGATTGGTTAATTGGTTTTTAAAAATGAAGTTTTTGGTTGTGAGTTGGGGGAATGTTTAATTTTTTAAATTGTTTTAAGATTAATAGGTATGATAGGGGAATAATGTATTGTGATGGCCTACTGATCAAGTTTTTTGTTAAATGCTACTGGTGATTTAATATGTTATTTATAATCCAATATTTAAACATAGTAATTTAATGACTGCGAGTCATGGCATTTACAGTACGCGGCGTTCTAACGTTAAACAAGGTCATATTAACCCTCGAAAATGCAGTCTTATATTTTATTCTGTAACATTAGAGGATTATTTATGTTTATGATGATTTTTTGTGAAATCAGCAAATGCGTTGAGTGGCCTACATTCTCGCGGGTGGTCACTGGTACTGCGTTTTTTATTTGTTATGGAAAATTTCGAAAACATGTTCAAATAGTGTAATATTCAATTTATATTCAATTTCAACGTTTGGGAACGCGGGGTCCTGTGAGGCCCAACTTGCGATTTAAAAGTGACGTATTTTGTAATAAAAAATATCAAAGAAAAAGGAAATAAATAATTCTAGTAATAAAATAATGTTTCTATCTGATAGTAGCATTATTTTTAATGCTAGTATTTTGATTGCGTATTCCCGAGAGTTAACCAATACTCTAGTCAAATCAATAATATTAAAATGATATTATTAGCCCTTACACCTCGTTTATTGTGCTGGTATCATATCGAACATAATTGACGTTATGTAATTATTATTTGTTATGGGTTATCATCAGGGATTCTTTAACTTCCAGCCACGTACTTCCTATATATTGTTATATTTGATCAATAGACTACACACAAACAGTTACGTTTCTCTTCAGGTCAAGACGAGGATTTTAAATTCGTTACCACGATTACGTGGTCACAGGCATTTATGTTCCGGACTTAGCCTAGCTTAAATGTGCAGTCTATGTATACATATTAAGTACAAAACAAGCAAAGTTACAATGCCAGCGGTATAGGCGGCCAGATGCAATTGTTGTACACATAACGTCTATGGCTGACGCAAGTGAAAGCAGGAAAGGTAAGCTGCACATTCGGTGTACGCGTGATATAGCTCGGCAAATGGCCGACGCAGTGCGAGAACTTGCATACCTGCGATTGGTGGATGAAGTCATATGACCGTGATACCGCAAGTTGGCAAGCCAGGAGGACGGATGTGTTGTGGTCCGCGAATTTATTCGTGGCCAAGTGTGTGTGAGTTGAGACTTATAGTAGGTTTTCCGCTAATAAGCGTTGGTAGGCTTGATTAGAAGCGCGATTAATAGTGAATAGTAGTTACTGATGTTAGTAATGTAAAGACGAGTGATAGAGAAGTTGATTGAAACGACCACAACTTGTTTAGATGATCAACTCATGCTCATATAATTTAAACTGATTTATTTAAACTTTTGCTGTTTTTCTATAGTTTTTCTATATTATTCCTTATCCGAGGAGTGAATCCTATATCGACGAAAAGCTGAGCGGCCGGAGGAACGAACGTACGTTTCAATACTTATATATCTATATATACATGACAACGATTAGGGATTCCTATGGCTTTAGTTTACAGTACTCCGTCGTGAACCACAACCAGAAAACCAAGATTGTCAGCGTTTCAAAATCACAGTAGGGTTTTGTTAACCTTACGTAGAACAATTAGAAATTACTTTCGCTTTCGTTCAATTGCGTTCTGTTTTCAATCACTCTGTACTCGTAACCTTGAATTTTGACTAGAATAAATAAAAATTCATATTTTAAACAAAATAAAATTAACTGTGAGTGACCCAACGCGTCGAATTTATATGGCTCAGCATGTGTGTCGCACTCGAGAGAGAAACACTTAAATAAAAAGAATATTAAATTACAAGTTATTTCGCGCTAAACAGGTCAAATAGATGGATCAACTTCCCCATTCCTATAACTGAAATTCATTGTTTGTGTAAAATTTCTGAAATTTTCTACACGTGTTTAGGTGTATGTACATATGTTTCCACATACAAATCTAAACGCGTGAAGCAATTTCAAGCAAACGTTGCACGCATCTTTCTTGCGATTCGGAAATCAGCACTGTCGAGATAAGACAAAGCTACCACTACTACTAGCGGGAGTGGAGAGGGCGGAAATTATTAAACATGCAAAATTGCCAGATATTTCCCTCGAATAAATACTTAAAGGGGTCAATTATTTTTACGGTGTTTCCCGCGACACTATTTGTATCCATCCTACTTTAATGACATATAGACCTAACTACAGCATACATTAATTATGTATGCCCTTACGTACCCAGAATGTATGCGTGCAGCGTCGACGATGTTCGCGAAAAATATATCATTACTTAAGTAAAATGTTAATTATATTTAACCATTAATATTCCAAGCATCTTCGAACTCCCAGATAGTTTTCAATAAATTACATCACTTATAAGTGAGACAACATTAGCTGTATTAAATGTAGTAAATATGTTATGAAGTACAAGCTAAACACTGAAATTTCCGGTTTTTGATAGGGGACTGTTTCATTACAATAAGCTTGTCAGATGGACGCCAAACAAAATGAATTCAGACAACGTTTCGATTCTAAAAGAATGTGTTAGTGTAACTCGTATCTTTGGGCATTGGGATTATCAAAAATAGGAGTTTCAGTTGCGTTGAATAAATTGTCATGTGGATCGTCTGTACAGTAGAGATAGGGTAAAGAGGATCGGCTGAGCCTGAACGGAAGATCGACGGTTCCTGTGGCGATTCGAGTTCCCGTATGCCGGCGTACTATTGTCAGGCTCCATTCGGAAACGATCTGAGCTCCCATAGCCAATTACGTGTCCTGCCATTAATTACGCAACAGCGGGGATACGTTAACAACAGTGTCAAGGTAGAGCAACTGAAACGTTACAGACTCCTGGCAGCGTTTGTTATTTAGTACTGTTACTAATACTGATAGTTATTGTTCCCTGGTGGGTAGAACAACTTAAAATGAATTATAAACTACAAGGGGAGTTACTTAAGATTTATACGTTATACAGCTGCTTACCTACATCGTATATTGCAGGCTTGATGAGACAGGCAACGACACCTTGAACACGGTGCACGACATTTACGACACGGTTAATGAGAATGGGCAAAACTGCAGGTCCTGCCACTACGACCAATGTATAGGAACAACGAAACCAATTTCCCACGAATCTGTCTCTATTTCGTTGTTTAAAAGATTTTCAATACATTTTTGTTACGTAATGAAACATTTACTAGTTTCAAAAGCTGAGAACATTATAGATTATAGATTTATTGTTGTTCCCCGGTTGAGGAAAGAGGATATGTCATAGATTAAAAATAGCAAATAATTAAAAGATCAAAATACAGTAGATAATTAACTACAAATAATATTTAAATTAATAACTAAAATAAACAGGATATAGCCTAAAATCATAGAAACCCCTACATGCCCCCTAGAGAGCGCAAAAACATACTGAGAAACACAAATGCAAGAATACGGAATGGTCAATTCACTTCTTTGAGCTGCATGAAGAGGAATCTGACTTTTCGTAGTTGCTCAAGGCAATATATGAAACAAACAAACAAAATAACAGAAAAAACTGCACAGAAAGTTTTAAAGTTAATAGGTAATATTACAAAGCAACGCATTCAACACTTATGCAGGAACATTAATTTCAACTATTAGCGGAACGATCAAGAAACTTCTGTACATCGTAAAACACGCCATTTAATAAAATATTTTTACACTTGTAACGGTCAAACACACTTTGGCTGTGCGGAGTCTAAAAAAGAAGGAGACTGTATTTGAGCCAGGGGCAATAAAACTCAGACACCCGCGCCTGGGGCATTTCCCAATTTTGGTGTGATTTGGTGACATCGGGTGGTGTTTTTTCCCCAAATCCTTGATTGACAGGGTCAAACTGTGACTGCCAGAGAAGAGTAACCATAATTGTCATTGGTTACTTCATTGGTGATATGAACTAATGAAGTGGGGAGTAAGTATTAAAAAGCTTGCAGACAGATTTGAAGGGAGATTTCGAGACAGATGATGGGAATATGGTCAAGGGAGATTGTGGAGATGAGAGAGATGAGCAGATGAAATTAGAAGGGAGATTGTGGAGATGAGCAGATGATCGGCATTATCGGACAGGTAGTCCAAGGAGACGAGGATAAGTGGAAATTCTTCCTGAACCAGGAAGAATATCGGCGGCGGTGGCTCTGATTTGGATCGAGCACGACACAAATTAGGTGGAAATTGCAACGAGCAAGACGCTGTAAGGTCCATTATAACGACACGGCAACTTTTTTCTGATTCTCTGTACTGCCAGGTCCGAGTAGATTTTGTGTGAAATATTCTGATCTATTAGAGTTTAGCGATAGAGAATTGATAGTTTTAAGAAATTCATTTGTATAATTTTTTATGTTAATAGTGTTAATTAAAAAAGAATTGCCGGCTTAAAGTATGAAAATATCAAAACTGTGATACTGATGCATATTTGTTTAGGTTAAAGTAATTTGTTTTCTTTTTATTATAAAAGCTGATATCAATATATTAATATTGCACTAAAACAATTGGTACCTCGCTCCCTTCTATTCATCTCACAATGATTCATGAAATTTCTGTAGTTTTTATTGTTCGTAACCTCTAGAGGAAGGCTTATATATATATATATACTGCTTGTCCAATTGTCCTTAGAGCTGAGCAATTTCTAGTTCGTATTCATGAAATTCGCCATTCGTTTGCAACAAATGTATGTTTCTCTTTTTAAATTTAAACATTTTATGAATTTATACGCTAGGTACATTAAGACATAAACTTTAGTAAATATAGAAATAAAATTATGAACGTATCATTTTCATACGTGTTTGGCAGACAAGGCGAAATTTCCTTTCTACTGAAAGATTTAGAAAACTACATTTTCGTAAATAATTGAAAATAAATTGATAGGTTTCATACAAAACGAAATACAGGTAGAGATTACAAACCTTACTTTTCGTTAGAGAACATTATAAATTACAAAAATTAATTAATTGGTTATAGGCCAGAAAAAAATAATAATTAGCAAGTATATTGAAAAATATATCATTTCACAGTTTTACGACCGTAATTAAGTATTTCATTAAAAAAGATTTTCGGGTAAAACAGACAGATTAACCATAGCATTCCTTTGAAATTTTTCTTAAAATATATTTTCAAGATAATACAATTTTTAAGATAATAATAGAATAACTTGGCGTATTATAAAAATTATTTTTAATACACAAAGGGCAATTAGCCCAAAGTTCACCTGGTGAGTTTTTAAATTAAAGACAGAACGTTGTTAAATTATTAAATTTTTATGAATTTATTTATCAAACTCATTGACCTAATGTATTCTGATTTTAAATTACAAAATAAATATATTTAAAAAATTTTCTGACTTATGGTAAGTTAATAAACTTACTAAAATTAAATTACGTCAAGTAATTACAATTTTAAAAAGTTTACGATTTATGGTAATGGATCTATAGGAGCACACAGACTAATTTTTCTGCAATGGGTTAACTGCATAATATTATGACAGTGAAACTGTCAAATAAAAGGTACACGGCGGCAATTACGAATTAACGACCGAATTTCTACATGTGTATTGTCGAAAGGCATGTTGGCTGTTTCTATAGGGGAGTGTGCTAATTGTTACCGATTTCAAAGCAATGAATGTTAATTAACATTGTAAGAGAAAATGGCAGATGTACGTGAAATATACCACAGAAAGTACCGAATTTCCAAAATAATGAGCTCATGCCTCACTCAGCTTGTAAACATGGAACATATGACCATAAAAAATGTATTGTGTAAACATTTGACAACATTTTTAACATATATCCATATTGATTTATTTATTCCACTTGTCATAGAGTAAAGAAATTGTATAAGTCGAATAATAACGTATGCGTTCCCGGTGTATTGAGTAGATAAACGATTCTCGGTTTTGTATCTCAGTAGGGAATTTTGACTAATATATAACAATTTCTGGTGCGGACTTGTGTTTTGCCGATTCACGGCTTAATTGGTTATCAAAACACAACGTTTCACCGAAAATAATCTCCGCCGTCGTCAACTGAACAGTGTGCAACTGAGTTGCGACGTGTTCTCAATGAGTATATAAATGTAGTGGAAACTGTATTGTAATTATGTATTAAGTTTAAAAAACGTCTAGTTGCAGATGAGGATGACGAAAGTCGAAAGCTACTGCATATAAACGCATTGTTGGACTTATTGGCTTATTGAAGTTTAATTTTACAATATTAAGAAATTTGTACAAAATTCCGTAGAGAACAGTCCTGAGGTATTCGCAAGGCACCCATCCGGGAAAAACCCTGCAAGACAAACAAAGCCTTATAATTTGTAGCCTCACAGGCGCAGTCTTTGTCTGAAATGTATTTTCGACTCGCCGAAAATAACCCCAGGTCCCCTCAGGTTAGCAAGGATCTAAAAGACTGCTACGGTGGCCCCTCCCAAATTTTGAATTTTTGGAGAGGAAAGGTAGGGACGCCAACCCCAATGGAGGACCTGGGGAAGATAGAAAAATCGGGGAGAACAATCACGTTTTGGGAGAGGTGAGATCGAGGTAGAGAGGACCTCAGGAAAGGCCCTTCGGAAAAGAGAGTTGGAGGTGAGAGTTCAGTACGAGAAAACGGAAAGTCGGCTTCGAGTTTGAGAGGAGAGGCGATCTGGCTGGGAGTATCACAAGGAAACTACACCAAAATAGAGGCATGCCACTTCTATGCTTACCCGCAAGCTGCCTTTGCGTTAAATCGAGGACTGCCGGTCAATAAGGAACTAGGGGAGAATGAATGTAATATAAGGAACCAAATGGCAATAATCCCTCGCTTTCCTCTACCTCTAAACACGTAATACAGCCCTGAGTAAAAGTAAATTAAATTTACTAGTCTCTTGTAATGTTATCTCTGGTTAGGGCTCAGCAAGGCAAATAAATTTCATTAAATTTCAATTTTGTAATATTGTTGAATATTTTATTTTTGTTAACAATAAAAATGGATAAATTTCAAATTTGAGTTTTATTGGCGCCAACCCATTTAAATATAACTCTAATTTTTAAAATATATTTAAAAATTATAAAATCCACTTCACAATATGTACACCACCCTGTTGCTTATGTAGACAATGACCCCACTACGCAGTACTAAAGAGCAAGGCCGGAAGAGTAATGCCAATAGGGGCGCGCCCTCATTAAGCCAAACAGGTCCATCAGTCTCGCTGCCCATAGGACATGTGATTTATATAGATGGCCTGCAACCCTCTTTTAATATTTTCGTGCTTGGCTCATTAGATCCACGTCAGCGTCAACTGCGAGACTCCACAAATATGGGATAACGGTGCCAATTCATTTTGTACGGTAGGTAATATACAATACACCAGTAGTGGGTTCAGAGAAGTATGTTGGGGAAGGGGGGTAGTTTTATAAAATTTATGTTTCGTCAGTATAATGATTATTTAAAGTAAATATAAATCTATATAAGTCTATTTTTATTACTTTGTATTACACATTTAATAATAATAATTACGTAATTTGTATGAACATTTCGTATTTTTCGAAACAATATAACAATTGTTATCCGAAAAAAAGTATATTTTTCACCAATGTGTAGTTCTTCGGCTTTGTCATCCATTTCATATTTGTATTAATAATACGTTTTAGGGCATAAGAACCAAAATTTTGTTCATGGAACGGTAAGAAAATAGCGTCTGACTTTATAATATTAAGTATATTTTAAATAAATCTTTGTATCTTCAAGGAAGAAACGATTATATATATATATATATAAATTTATTAAAATGCATACCTTATTACCTAATTTTCAGGTCTGACTAATAATAAGAATAACAAATTTATCACGTAATAAAGAGACTTGCTATTTTTCTTTTAATAATACTATCCAACAAAATGCTTTAACTTTTCAAAAATTGCATTTCTTTCTTGGGGATGGGGAAATTCCCCCCTCCTCCTCCTTCCCCTAGATCGGCTACTACAATTGGGATTTGTCAAAAAAAATTACGTTTCCAAAACAAAAAGTATTTCTTACTTTCGTTACGGTGATTACAGTTTATATGCGATCGCTCATTCCAAATTTTGGTTAAAAATATAAAACTAAGATTTTGATGGCTTAATACAATAACTGAGCCGTGTTATGGTCAAGCTCTCGCTAGAACAGGAACATTTTTTCCTAATCGCACATATGTTTAAATTATAAGAATTAATTTATGTATGGGAAAATAATAAATAAACTTGATTTTCGCTTCATACTCGATTTTTTAAGCGTTCGTAGCTGACTGTAATGTATTCCTTTTTTGGATATTGCTTCAAAAATTGCAAATTACGACCGAAATTGGTCAGAATTGAACCATGTTTATTGATACGACACGACACAACGTTACGTTCCTATCATTCGAATTTCTTCAGGTGTGAAACAATCAAAGGTAAACGAAAAAAATTGCATCAACACAAGTAGCACAACATTTTTAATTAAATTTGTAAGTGAAGTACCAATTGTCTCCAAGACTTGTTGTTGAGTAGTTCCACCTAATTTGACTGCAATAATAGTAATAATTTCTATAACGTACTGGTTTAAATTTCAAAACATTATATTTGTTCACTTGAAATTTATTTCATTAGTATCTACAGATACGGCAGTTACAAAAACATATTTTATGAGTATCATGCAATCTTGTCACAATTAGAGGAAAAATTTTACAATATTGTCATAAAAGGGGAAATACAATATCATAATTACATACTCATAATAAATGGCATAAACGTGGCCAAGAGGAAGTGTACAACATGAATATTAATAGAGATGAAACCCAGGTCATGGAGTCTAGTTAGGAAATAGTGGAATAACAAAGGGTATTAGATTGGGAGGAGATATTTTGAAGGAGGTTAAGGAATTCTGCTTCTTGGGCCGTATAATAACTAGGGCTGGTAGAAGTAAAGCAGCCATAAAGAGTAGTATAGTACAGGCAAAAAAGAGGAATTTTCTTACGAATGAATATTAGGAAATCATTACTAAAATGTTCGTATGGAGTGTGGCGTTATATGGGTGCGAAACGTGGACGTTTAGCGTTTCAGATAGGAAAAGAATTGAATGTTTTGAAATGTGGTGCTACAGAAGAATGCTGAAAATCAAATGGGTGGATAGGGTAACTAACCAGGAAGTTGTAAGCCGAATAGGGGAAGGGAGAACAATATGGAGGACATTGACCGAGAGATAGATTAATATTCAACGTTTTGAAACATTAGGGTCTTGTAATATAAGCATTAGGGGGAAGAGTGCGTTTGCAGGGTAAGTACAAAAGAGGGAGGCCAAGGACGGAATACGATAAGCTGTTAAGGGAAGATGTGGGATTTAGGAGCTATGCAGAAATGAAATGTTTTCGCAGAATAGGTTATCATGGATGGTTGCATCAAACCAGTCATAGTTCTGAATACAGAAACAAACCCCTTTCTCAGAAACAAGAAGTGTCGGGGTAAAGACACGGCAGTGTTTGTTTCCGGGTCGCAAGGAATACTTAAACAAAATTTGTCCACCTACATACATGCTTTCAAAATACAGTGAATTATATTTACAAGGATAAGATAGTTGACCCATCTATTTGGTATGTTTAGCGAGAAATTATTTTGTAAATTTAACGAACGTTTAATTAAATTTTATGTTGTAATTTATTAATAAATATGAAAAAATTTCTTATAGCTCACATTGTCCTCGTACAATAAGTCGTTCGTGGTCGTATACATTCTGTTTCATATTTTAGATTTATCACGTTACTACTAGAATATCTTTAGTGGAATGTCTGTTCTATTGTTTCTACTTATTCATGCAACGAATTTAAATCGGCAAATCCTTTATTCCTCGCAGTTCGGATCATGCTGATGAAATGTTCCGCAGCACTCACTTAGATAGTCGGACCTGGGTCTGCGGCTCGGCACAATGACACGTGACCTGTTTTACAAACGACGCGTCAGACATGTGACACTCGAGACGAAGGCGAATGCTCAATAAAACGAATCTCCTGCCGTTGACCGCCGGGACACTACGGAGTGAGATAAAGAATGGTGGTCCATGCGATGGTTGATTCTGTTCCCCACTTTCTGTGACATTCACTCGAAGTCATGCATGAGTCGTGAGCTGCATTGATCCAGACTGGTCCCTTTGTTCTCGTCTGGAGAGAAAACGAATTTTTTAAAAATTCAAAGCATAGAAAGAATTTTAAAAATAAAATTTCACTTCCAATAAATATAAAAAACACTTAAGGAGCCATAAAATGAAAGATAATAGGAAATTAAAACAGACGAAATTTTGGGCGTTTTGATTAAGATAAATAAGAGTAGGTTTGATGCAAATTGACAATAATTCCAATTTCTCATAATAAAGTAATTAAGTCAGAGTTGCAATGAATGTAATTAAATGCCTTGCATCTAGTTTATTAGCTAACATGCAATGAGATATTTGGTAGGTAAAGAGGTAAAAAAATTGTAAGCGCTCTAAGATTACTCTTCTTCAGAGTGTTATCACACGCCACCTATAACAACAAGTTTTATTGAGTTTTACTTAAACAGTCGTTATGTTTAATTATTATTAACATAGAATATTTCATTAACAATTAAGACATGTAAGTATAAAATGAGAGTCTAAAACATTGAATATTTATTCTATCACGGTAACATTTCGTGCGAAGATATTATTACAAATTGAAATTTAGTGCGAATATGACCAATATTTTGTGTGAACTTTTATAATTTCTTCAGCAATCACGGAACGGTTCAGATTGGTGCATGACGTGGCGGCTTTCAAATCTGGATCTGTAAAACTTCTGGATGTAACCTTTAAATATATGTTATATCGGTATTATCTTCAACATTTCCTTTAGTTCCCCTTTGCTCAACTTTTACATTCTTATATTCTTCACCTTCTTGGTCATATTCGTGGCTTTCATAATTTCGTTCCGTATTTTCCATATTATTATGAAATTCTACAACTCTTAAATTGCAAGTCCAACCACATTGACTCACAGTTCATTCATTCACAAATGACACCAACCAGTCACTCTCCAAACTCTACCACCTTTATTCCGCTCTCCTAGGAACTCCGCATTAGAAATTACTATTTTAATGTTGTCTGTTATATAATTTTAAAGATGTTATATATACTGTATAAACGCCGGGTATTTCGCTTTTTGGCAAGATCATGTTCATCGAATGCCTACAAGGTATAGGAAAGATTACATTTTAATTAACAATATACTTTAATATTGTAAGTGATCTAGTCATTAATTTTATATCGCTTAAAATTAACAAATTTAAATATATACTCTACTGAACAACATTGTGTCATATTGACATTATAAATAATGCTTAGCGAATGTTGTCGACGTTAGTTAATGAATCCACAATGTCATTTTGACAATTGATTTAGTATGTCTATTTAATTATTCGAGGCTTATTTCATGCCTTAGTTACCTTTCATAAAAAACAACACATTTATTTCAATATAAGTATAATGTACCTGTACTAAAAATTCATTTAATGAAGTTTTAAAAATGTTTTCTTCTCACCAACCTCATTGTTATAATTCACAATATTTTAACTGAGACATTGTCTGTGGGAGTTTTCTCTCGCAGATATTTCTCCCCAGAGTGGCTGCGAGGCTCACCTGACAGTCGGGAATACCTCGTACTATCACTGGTTTTTTCTAAGTTCTCACATGCCGAGACACTTTCACCTATTTTAGGAGGTATATGTACTGGGCTCGAAGATCTGGGGAATAAGGTAAGAGTTGTCCACTCATCCCATTGGATCAGTCGGCCAACTGCATCCTAAAGCTGTGGAGACACGGAGAAAGGAATGCTGCGACCCCACAGCAGACTCGTCTCCCGTCATTCGGAAGGGCGTGAGAATAATACCCAATAGCCCGACCTACCCGATGCAGGTATTCTAGGGTTTTCCCTGCATCTCTTTTAGGTGAAACACCGGGTAGGACTCAAACTAAAGCCCCGGAGCCTTAGACACCCATTGGTAGAGCACCCGGCAAGAAATCGGGAGGTTCTGGGTTCGAGTCCCTGGTCCGGTCGACATTTTTATATTTTTGTCTTTCTTCTATTGGCTATATGCTTCATTTTTAGTATTTCCACTTCCTTAGACTTAGATTTGTTAGAAGATTGTTAATTTGACATATTGGATTCATTATAAAGACGAATTTATTAACATCAAATTGTCTTAATGTTTTACTATAGTATAAATTTAAATATGAACAAACGTCAGTCCAATACATGGAAAGCTTCAGTGTTTTAATAGTATGATTAAAATATAAGTGACTGTAGAAAGGTTTAAATTTAATATTATGAATAGTAAAAGTTTTCTGTATTTGGCGGACACCTTATAGCCGAAATTCCCATCAAAACTGAGTGAAAGTCTCTGAAAATTTTCTACTGACGGACTCTGTCAGCAGTGGTTGTCTACTTCTACCCCGCCCCTGAACGTCCCGCCGCTACTTTCTTTTGTTTGGAAATATTCGTAATACTTGTCAAAATATTTTATTTTCCCAACTCTTTAAATTTAAAATTTAGTTTGGATAACGTTTACATTTTCTTAGGTCCCCAGTGACACTGGTCGTGGGACCTCGTCTACTTGTATCTAAAGAACTCGCTCTCCCTCTCTTTAGACAAAAATTGTCACTTGTTTAAAATGATCTTGAGCTTAGCCATCTCGGCGACCTTGCTACCCGTTTATAAGTCTTATAATTTAAACAATTTACAAGTCAATATAACCGCGACACTTACAACTTTGTCTGTCGACTCATGGGCTTGTAAAGTCATAAGAACAGAAGAAATCTAAGCCTGATACACTAAATGAAAGTTGTTTATATATACATAGTATTAATTGTATACTAGTATATTTTTAGCGCGTTAAAAATGTTTAAAGTATAAAATACAAGCATTTATTACATGGTGCATAATTTTCCATTACTTGATCTCGACACACAAAACCGAACGGTATCTAACGAATTTCACTTGAATGATTTTATAAATGGGCCAAAACAATGCATCTTTATACAATATGGACTTTACTAATACTTTTTGTACGTATGTCAAACTGAAACAATTCTCGTGGATTCGAAACTCCCCTATTGAAATTGGGAGGTTATTATTAACATATTTTGCGCATGAAACTGAATATCTTGATTCCTTTGTGAACTATTCATGTTTCAAGGAAACCAATACTTTTAAATTAAAAAATGGAATTAATTATAAAAGGATATTAGTTGCGTATTTTCACATTATTATTTTTTGTACAAACTTTTTTCTAAAAGTAAAGCCATTTACTTGGAAATTTCCTCCAAATTTCTGGAAAAGAATGTATGTTGTGGGGTTATTAATTATTTCGGCACCATCGTTATGCATCGGTAGTCATGAGCATGTACATTTTCCAGGGGACTGTGGCGAACAGCAATAAATTTTGTTGCGGTCCATTTCTCCTTGAAGCACTATTGACTTCCATGGGAGGCATTGTCCGTAATTCTCTTCGCACTATCCTGTCATACCCAGCTCTTACACAACAAAGGCCGTCCTCCATTGCTTATTCTGTGAGGTCAGTTCTGTGCTAATGGGAGGGGGATTGTGATGGCTTAGTCAACAATAACAACAATGCGAGTCGCGTCTCCAGCAACGGAAGTCTTGCCTTCTTGCTTGTAAATGCCCCCTGCATTAGCGAACGAAAGGCCAGTGCATTGCAGCTTTGCGAAATGTTTCACGCACCCTAGGGGCACAAATGATTTCCCTAAAAATAACTAATTAGAAAATCATAACACTAATAAGTGAAAAACGGATGATTAAACATAAAATCAAAATGAAACTACAGCCACACATTTTGGCTTTTGTTTTTTATGTTTATTCCCCATATGTATTGAAATCGTAGGGCCTAACCTGTTTATTTTATTGTCTGCAGTTCTATACTTTCTCCGAGACTGTCAACTACATATATGGTAAAATTGGTTCTATAATTATTTAGTACGGAAATGGTTTAGCAATGCATAATTGTTGAAAAATATTAATTCGTCACAAAATGCGATGTGAAGTTGTCCACTGTCCTGGGTGGAGCTAACTTTATTACCCCATTGAGGGGTAGTGAAGCGATAAGCTGGGAAGTCGCAAAGATATGAGATGTTCAGTTCGTGTCAAGACTGATGGAGAAAGAGGTCGGGGGAGATGAGAAGGAAGAAGAAGAAAGATGTGGCGATAGAGGAATCTGATTTGAATCTTATAAAAAGTAGGAGGACTGAGTAGAAAAAAAAATTAAGATGATACAGTTAAATTTATACTCTTAAAGTAGAAGAAGACGCGCTGAGAAGAGAAAAAGACACTTTCAATAACTTATCGAAAGCAAAACACAAGTCCACATCAGAAATTCTTATATATTAGTCAAAATTCCCTACTGAGATACAAAAAGACTGGTTTTCTTCGATGTCTGACAATGTCAAACCACTGTTTTTCTATCAGCCGAAATAACTGCTTCTCGTGAGAAGGGAAGGGATTCACCGCAACCTGTTGCTCTGTGCCTGCTTAGTAATCTACGCCAAATTCTGGGAAGTCACCCGGGTATCTACACGTGAAGGCTTCGAGACGCTGAACTAAGAATAAAAATAGATTCGTTTCCGGCTGCAACGTAATATGCGGCATCTCGGCTACATGTTTTGTTCTTTTCCCAAACAACTATGATCCTGTTACTTTCAGTCCTATGCAAATAATAGCTCAAGTTAAATATATATAAATCTCCCTATTTTTTTAAAGATAGTTAATGACATTAGTATGACTCCTATCAGTAATTAAATAATACTTAATAATGAAATGAAACAATGAAATCTGACTTTTGTAACCAATTTTCTACTGCAATTAGTGGTTACTGGTGAAATAGAAAAATTCGTCTACTTCGGCTAATCCAAAACTATTCGTAATACCATTAATACTACTGATTAACACCTTATCTCAAAATAATTTTCATTATATTTCCAATTGGAATCTTAGTATTTTCATTGAATAGCCAGTCAGCTGCCATGAATTCCGTGACACGAGTATATCGTTTAGGTTTTGATGTTAGTAAGAAAAAGCTGATGCGTGTAAGGTTGATTGTATGCAATTCGCACTGGCCCTTTCAGACAGATATTTATTTACCTTATTTTTACTTTATTTTAGAGTAATGGTCGTCTGGTAGATATATAAGAGGTTCTTTGAAGTAAGAAAACCACAAAAAATTAATATTGAGGTTAAAGATGGGATTTTATATATATGATGATAAAACTATTAGAAAGATGGAAGGAATATTTGGAACGGATGTAACATTCGAAGTTAGTGCGGCACCTATTACGGAAGAAGAGTTTATGAAGGTACTGCAGGACCTCAATGGTAGGAAGTTGATGGCATACCATCAGATCTACTTACGAAATCGGCTTACATACTTAGGAACTATTCTAACAGTTGATGGTTATAGTGACAGAGATATAGAAGAGAGAATAGAAAAGGGAAAATGGCATTGTAAATTTGTAAGGAATACTTGTAACAACCATACAGCGGAGACCTTAGCTACTTTAACATCGAAAAGGAAACGGATGTTACATTCGAAGTCGGCGGGGGCACCTATTATGTACTCATGGAAGGAGAAGATTGATGGAATGAACAATCACAATTCGAGAGGGGCGATTACTTCCCCAAGCGATCGATCCTGTATTCATAATGTTCGGAAAAGGGAAGAGATGAGAATAGTATAGTCGGTAGCGTAGGATCGCTTTCAGCTTGAAGACAGTCAAGGATTGGTGACTTGGTAGATGTTTCGAAGAAATACACAAAATAGAGAAGACTAATTTATTGTGTATAAAGCAATCTACACAATAGTATAAAAGTAGAAAAGAAATCAAACTAGAAAATTAGGTAATTTCTATGAACCCTTGAGGAAAGGTGTGCACGTATTGAATGGTTGTCATGGACTGACTAGCAACCTTCACCATCTGCTAGCAAGTTACCTATGGAAGAGGCAGTTATTCAAAGATGGCTGCCTTTCACCTTAAAGTCTCGCAAGTGAAAGTTTCTTCTGATCTCTCGGTTCTCACACTAGCTGCGAGCATTCATTGCACGTGTAATATGTCACGGACTACGCAATTACAGCTACTCCAGAGTCGGCGGATGTAGAGCGCTCTAACACTTTATGAAGAAATCTTTATTCAATAATATATATGACGGGAGAAAGAAAATAAATATCGAAAAAAGTTAAAAAGCAAATATACATATCGATTCTAGAAAGTTGTATGCTATTCGAAGAAGACGTTTGTACTACAGAAAAATATATTTAAACAAAAATTGGAAGCATTATTTGTCGTTGCACCTTCCTGTTCATTACATAATTGAGTTAATGTTACTGAAGTTGAGAGTAGAATATTACTGAAACAAAGTATTTACAACATAAAAATTACCTCAGAATTGCCTAAAAATTGTGTATTCAATTACACTATTCAATACTAATTTCTGATTCAACGTAGTGTATCTGTAATCGGTACTTCTAGCAGCCATTTCCAAGCTTACTATTCTCATTACAAGTCAGAACCTTCCCTCTTTCAATTTTCCAGTATTTTATTATTTACAGTTATTTAATACGAGAGTGCAAGCACGTGACTACACGACTTATAAGTACTCACTCGACAGTCGGAAATTCGGAGGCAAGAGCACAGTGTGCAGTTCAGTTCCGGCATAATTGTTCCACGTGTTACGTGGGGTGTTCCTGCAGGAGGGGAATTTAACTGCTGAATGTAGCGCTTTCTCCCGCTCCCAATATGACAAGAATTCTAATTCACGTGACAGACCCTCACATTTATAATTAACAAACGTGACGACACGTCCTGTGATTAGAGATTGGACACGTTTTACTCTGCTCACACACTCTTCCCTTCTTCTACAATCTCTACAAAAAGGCGGATAAGTAATCGTAATTTAAAGTAATTGAAAATATCTTAGAATATTGAAGGATAAATTTAGTTCAAAAAGAAAATTTTTACATGGATCATCACGCAAAACAAATTATATAAATTAATTGCACAAATTAAACCCATCTTTTTTATAAAGTGTGGTTAAATGAGGTTAAATTACTTAAAAGATAATAAATGTCTTTAGATAACACGGAGATTCACTGAGAAAGTTTATTTTAAGTCAATTTATATGAATAATAATTATAGAAAAAAAGAATTGCTAGATTATAGATATAATAAATGTATAAGTTTCTGTACATCACTAACGCGAAAATTGTGAGGCACAATTTGAAAAACTATTAACTATTAATTTTTCTTTACTCATTTTGGATGGTCCATTCTCGAATACTGCCCCATTACCTTCTAGCCACACTTACCGCTTTCATAATCATGCTGGTTTCTGTCATAATTTAGAACATAGATCCATGCTGGATTGCGTATTTTTCTCCAGATAATACCAAGTTAATTACAGAATTACTAAATAATGGACGACCAAGTACAAGTTTTTGCTATGCACTCTCTTTTTAACTGTTAAATTATTAATTATAGCGTAATATAATTAATTTTAAATTTTTGATGACGCGATAGAATTATATAAGATGTTCACATAAGGATTGAAATCATAAAAGTGTTCTTTGGTGTTCTGCCGGACTTAAACTGACACGGATGTCATTAATTTTATGGACAATTTAAACTATCAAGCTCTGGGCAATGTGAGGGCCCGTACATCGTCGTGGCGTCTACGAGAAGAGCTCGATTGTTGCCGCCAGGGGCTGTATTTAGGGATGAACCCATAATTTACGTTGGTCATTGTCACGGGCTGAAATATAATCGCGTCAGTGATTGGGCCTAAATATGCGACGTAGTTGAATTTCAAAAGTCCGATTGGCTGTGTTGGTGGGGAGGAATATGGGGAAGCCGCGAAAAAAAAACACTTGAAAAAGTAACGCGGGACTGAAATGACGTGCCAACTAATCAACAGCATCTGAAAACCTAGAACTTAGAAATTTTCTGGCAGATCTACTTGAGTTACTTCGACGCCGCTGCTTCGACTATCTACCGTCATCACCGTTCTTTAACCTGTTTCCAACCACCTAGCCTCATGTTCCAGCCCATGGAAGACATCAATATTAAGAGGTACGAAATTACTATATGTAAAGTGATTCCAACCCAACTTTTATTATATAACTTCACAAATAATAATTTATTAAAATTCTTTCTTTTTTCAATATGTTGTATCTTTTCAAAGTCAATAAATTTGCTGTACTCAGTAATTTGTTTAAAAACAGTTTCTTTTATTTCAAAATTCCCAATTTATTTATTGCCTTATATTAATTAAAAGAGAAGAGATCTTACAGTACATTTTATGATTATATTAAAGGCTCCTTAAATATTGCTATGAAACAGACATGAAAAATAGTTAAACTATTGTAAAAAATAGTAGAGGGAACATAATTATTTAAATATTAAGAAAATAGATTGGGGTTGTAATTTATTTATTTAATGATATGAACACAAATTTCTTGCTGGGTCCTGGTCTATGTTATCAACAAATGTGAGATTTAACGGGAAATTAAATATTGAATTAGCAAGTGCTTAGCGAAGGATATTTTTATACGTGTTTTATAAGTGTATTACTTTTTAATTGTTGCTGAAAAGATAGGACAAAGCTGCAATAAATCTTTAATTGAGGCAGTACATCTCTTGAGAAAACACCTAATTGACAATTTTTCTGAACTTAATTTAGTCCTACAACCCCATTTGAAATAATAAAAATTATAAAGCTAATGAAGAAGAATCTACAGGATACGATGAAATCTCAAGTATTGTTGTGAAACATTTCTGATACCGTTAGTCCTATACTAAACTACCATTGTAATTATTTATTTCTATGTGGTATGTTCCCAGTTAGGTACAAGTACTCAGTTGTAACACCTACCTTTAAGAAAGGAAGTATAGAGGACCTTTCTAACTATAGTTAAATTTCACTTTTACCTGTTATTTCTAAAATATTTGAGAGTTGTTTAAAACAGATTCTACAGTTACCGCAACAAAAACAACTTACTCGGTGACTTTCAGTTCGGTTTTAGGAACGGTCATTATACAGAAAAAACTATCTACTCTCTAACTGATGAAATTCTAGAAGAATTAACTGCAAAGCTTCGTTTAAATCATATTTAGCAATAGTAAACAGAGAGTAGTATTGAAAGATCAATTAACAGGTGAAAAGTTTCATTGTGAATGGAAATAAGGGTTGGAGTTCCACGGGGTTCAGGGTTGGGTCCCCAATTATTTCTCATCTACTTAAATGATCTACCCAAATATATTAGATAACTTTTCAAAAGCTATTCTGTTTGCAGATGATACAAGTATTCTATTAAGTAACAAGGACAGATTAAATATAAGCAGCTAATAATGTATTAAATCATGTTCTTCGATGGTTTTCTGTGAATAATCTATCACTTAATTTTAGTAGAACCAATTTTATGCATTTTCAAACAATCAATGCATCCTTAAAATTTGTAAACCTGGTAAAATAGGGAAAGACAGGAAACTATGCATTACTAAATTTTAGGACTTCTTGAATAGCAAAGAGCGTATTAATCAACTATAAAATAAAGTTTGGAAGAGTTATATATAATAAAAACATGAAAATTGGTATAAATTGCATATTTTTATTTTGTAATGTCTTATGACATATTTTGGGGCTACTCCTTAGCAAAAGAAAAAGCATTTATAATCCAAAAAAAGTTATTAGTATAATATGTCAAGTTAAATCTAGAATTTCCGAGGAGTTTTCGAAAAATTAGGCATTCTTACCCTCTCATTATTGCTATTTGTAATAAACAATAAAAACGTATACACTACTAACGTAAAAATAATAACAACCTTCATGTAGAATGTAAGAGACTATCAACGCTGAGCTTCCCCAACATATTAAACAGCTCAGAAATTAACCTAACAAATTTAAAATTGAACTAGTCACTTTCTTACTTAACCACTTCTTCTAGTCTGTAAACAAATTTGTTGAATTACGTAATTATTAATGTAAAACTAGATATAAGAATATCCTAATAATAATGTAATAAATTTATGTAAAACTATTTGGCTCATTCCATAATTTCAAAACATTGCTTCACTAAAGGATCCACGGAATACGACTATTATGTTATGTGGGGAAACAACGGGTAACATAGATCTTGCTTATTATGACGAACCTGTTTTGTTCGTCTTACGCCTACTTGGATCTCGTGCAAGTACGAAGTAAGTTTTTTCCTTCCAGGAATTATTCTTGGACGCAGGAAGGCAGAAATCTATAGGGACTCCTTTTCCCACAGCGTTATATTAGAAAGTCGTAAAACGGGAGATTTTACATCGTCAAGCGACGAGAAAAATCAACCTTCCGTCTAGGCGAGGTCATTCACGTCTCAGCAGACTTTTGTCTGAGATATCGTAATTTCGTTGTGTTTGCTTATTGCTAATTATTTAAGCGTCTACTTTTCCACTTTTCCCTTACAACATTCGATAACCATAGATAACCGTATCCTACTTCCTCTTCCTTCTAACACCAGAACGACACCTCACTGTATTTCTCCTCTGCATAAGTCCTCTTCTTTCCAACTTCCGAGCAGCATTGCTCCTTCTCTCATGTCTCTCATGTCCTACTTCAAATACACACAGAATATTTCACCACCTTGTCACCTCACAGCGATTCTCTCCTTTCCCCATCTGTATGGAAAAACGTCATCACACGCGAAGGGTCTTCGCTAATCGTCATTAATATTTAGCTAAGCACGGGATCCGCACTTATGAAGGAAAGAGTAAATCTTGGGAAACTTCCATGGGTCAACGACCCTGATGGACAAATGTCTTTAATGCCTTTCACCTAGCTATCAATCAGTTTTAAAGCAACAGTCTGATGCCTGGATTTTCCACATCTTCTCGGCCGGTCTCGAAATATTCTTATTTAATTTTCTGGATTTAATTCGTCTTAAAATACTATTTAAATTGAAGAGGGGCCTACTGGTATGATTTTTCATCCGAATAGGTATCAGAATCTTGAAGAACAGAAGAGAATTATGGATATGAAATTATGTACCATATATTTTCCATACACATATAGTGCTTATTACCGTATATAAATGAAAAAATACTGTTAATAAGAAATTATGAGAAACTACTTTGTCTCCGAAGTTGTGGTATGGCCGAGTACCTTCTTTATTATTTCACCGAATTAAAGGAAGAAGCAAGGTTTCCACCAGATATTTCAAAATAATAGCAATGTTTGGTAACAAATGAGCCGACTAGCAGATACACAGAGTTTTGTATTTGTCTTAAATATGTTTAAAAAAACTTTAATGGCTAGACCGCATGGGAAAAGATGTAGAACCAGATGTTAAAGGAAGGAAAAGGACTTACGAAAAGACTACTACTTAATATGGGACGTGGTGAAATGTCCGGTTCCCTTATCTGCATACAGGAAAACAGACTACAAGTCTGGAGAAACGTCAGCGAATCGGAAAATAATCGATAGGAATGTGTGAAGTTACATACGTGAACCTTACAAATATTTTACACTACAGTTTTATTAGACCTAAATCAATAAATATTTTTTGATTTGTTCTAAACCGTGATGTTTCTTAAACAAACCAGATAAACTTATTATTCTAAATTACAAATCAGAGTTTGAAATTGGCTTAAATAAACTGTGTTAATTAATTTTTAAGTGAATTTGGAATTCGTGTTTAAATAAATTTTTAAAAAGACGTTAAATTCTAAATTTAGGTTAAGTTATGTATTTATTTTCATATTTTATTTCCAATAGTTTTATTGTTAATGTAATGTAAACCAAATTTAAAACTTGCTTAATTTAAATAATAGTTACCTAGTTAAATGTTTTAAAATTCATATCAAAGGTCTCCAAATTTTGAATACATTTTATATTGAGGTAAATATCAATCATACAATTTTATCTTATAAAAGTAATATAACCGACACAATATGAACTCATTTATTTCCCAGTCTATAAAAGCTATAACCAGTGTCCAATATAAATGAAGCTATAATTATATCCTCTATTTTAAATTGTTCCCGTCGCGTTAATCACACATTTTGTCTGTTTATAATAAGCACATCAACGTTTTTCTCAGTTACGTCAACTTCGTAGACATAACTGTCATATTTACAATGCAAAACATTTAAGTTTATTTTCCTCGTAATGCACTAAAAGTTGCTGCATAATATTTTCATGCGGCAGAAATTTCATTAATAATTTATGAACCGCTTGAATTGTGATGCAAAGAACTGGAAGTAAGAAGTGACGGATAAGTTGCAGAGAAATGATCTGGTTTGCTAAATAGTTTCTTTAGAATTATATTCAATGACACTGACAAATCGTGGAAATAATATTTTGTTTCATATAAACGATATTAGTCTCACAGGAAGCAACTCCAACCATAAAAGCCTAAATAAATTGGAGTGGATTATTTTTCATCGATAAATTAATATTGTATCATCTACACACATTTTACATATCGATACGTGTGTGCAGAGAGGATCGTTTATTTACGAACGTCTAATAGTAGTAATTCTGGAGTTGTATTGCATTAATATGTTGAATACAGTAAAATCAAATAAATTGAAGCTTGTTTGTAAATTAGATTTTGCATAATCATGCATAAAAGTTAATATATTTGTATATTTCGTCTTAAGTCACGATGGTTCACATAATTGAATTAATGTAATCTAAATGTGAACTATCATATAGCAAATAATTTATAATTATATTAATTTGTTAATTTTGAACTTCTATAATTCTCAACACGCTTTCCAAATATATATATTAAAGTTTTTTGAGGCTATTAGACTGTTTGTATATAATTTTAACACCGTCAGAAACTATGTTTCTAGTTAACTTGAAATGGAGTAATGACAATTGAATTTTAGTTTTTGTATTTCATATTATGTTTATGATTTAAAATCCTGCTACTACTATTTATAATAATACAAATTTTTTCCACAATCTTTATAAAAAAGTTTATAAATAACAATATTTTAATCATATACTGGATTTCTATCTTTGTTTTGTTAAGTAGTATGTTTTACTATATGTTTTAATCCAAATTAAATTTCAAGTTTCCCATTATCTAAACTTTTTAACTACTTTAGATGTCATTTTAATGTGTTAAAGAACAATATTTTATAACTATATGTTTGATTGCCTTGTTCATTTCTATTTAGTTCAGTTTCCTGAAACGGATTTGTTTCAATAATGTTCTGTCGTCGGTCAGGTTACGTACATAAAATTTGTAAATTGTGAAATATTTAAAAAAATAATAACTTTGTTTAGTAGATATACGTTTTCCAAAATTATTGAGCAAAAGGTCCTTGTTTTCAGAATTAAAGAATTGTATTAAATAAAGGTTTAGTAATACAGCCCTTAATTATTTATTGAGACTGATTAAATTCCTGAGGGTATTTAACACATAAATTTAAATGTCAGTCATATTAAATTTATAGTCATTGAAAAATAAGATTCATATTATATGCTGAGGACTGGAACTGAATCCGTCAGATCAGGTTGTGAAAATTTGCCAACATGTTTCATGTTTTCTACAATTTACCTTGTATTTATGATACCATTTACAGTATAACTGGAATTTTGTATTTTACAGTTCTTTCCAATCCATCTATTGTGCATCGTATAAGCTTTAAATAGCAATTACAGCCTTGATTTTTTCTTCCTTTGGGTCAATAACTTCCATCCCAATTCTTGTACCTTTTCATTCTTATGACCTGTTCATACTTGCACAAAATTATCAGCCGTTTTCTGAACCTTTTCCAACAAATATATTAATTTTTTCTATAGGGATCCCAACAAATCCAAAATTGATGGAATTAAAGTCGAATACGCCAACTTCTTTGATTTCGAACTTTCTTTTCAAAAGTTCCTCAAGGCTCGTTTATTCGCCTCTTCCTCCCAAAGTCTATTGTTCAAATTTATTCCTAGATATTTGCAGATCATAGCCCTTTGTATCAATTCCCCATCTAATATACATTCCGTCTCATTTAAAAACATGTGTTTTGTAAACGAGACTGATATGTTTTCTTTACATTAATTTTGATTTAGCTTCCTGCTCCCAACTGACTTGATTTAGATCTTCTTCTAATATTAACATGTGCTGCTCGTTCTTTATCGTTATTTAGATAATTCAGTCACTTATAAATTCCTGTAGCCAGATTTTAAATTGTTTGGTAAATGGTTGATAAGTATTAAAATCTGTTTAGGTCCGATTACAGAACCTTGCGGAACTCCCGAAGATACAATCTCAAAATCAGAAAATAATTATCCGATTTACGTTTTGCGAGTCTTTCATCTATACTTGTTTTCTTTAATATAATATTAGGAGGCACTACATCAAATGTTTGGGCGAAGTCTATGATAACTGCACATATTCTATCCCCACTACCTAATTCTTTTGCTAATTCCAAAAATAAATATATTTTTGGACTTAAGATCAAAAATCCATCTCAAATACCACGTTAAATAATAGAAAGCTCATTCAAAACCCAGTCTTTTAGTTTATATCTTATAGGAGCCGCAAGTAGTTCTGTCTTGATGTTATACCAGTGAAAAACTTGTATAGCGGAAGGAGCTGATTAATTTTAGTAAAACGGCAGTTTAAGGCGACATTACACAAAGTAGACCCTTAATGGTTTGTAGACCATCTTCACTGTGATTAAAAAGTCTTTGCAACGGAAAGCCAGAAAAATCCAAGGAGAGGAACACGTGACACAAAATGACATCAACAAACCCCAGAAAATGAATCTTCTTTGCACAATTATACACGATAATAACATTTAAAATCATTATATATGTGAAATACTTTCAGTATTGTAGAATATGTAAACAAAATAAGAAAATAATATATAAAAATAAGATGAAAGTGATAGAGGAATTAAACCAGCTAAGCGAAGTGCAGAAATTTTATAGAGCGGCGAATAGAATGAGAACGGGATTTGTACCCAAAGTGGAAGGATGTAGAAGTAAGAAGGGGGAAATTACTGAAGAAGACCAAATTATTAATATATGGGTTGAACATTTTCAGGAAATATTGAATTTAGAAGGGGAAGAAGAACAGTATGAATTAAATGTAGAAGATAGAGAAGATGATGGAACAGTACAGGAACCAACAGTAAAAGAAGTAGTATGCGTTGTGAAGAAAATAAAGCTCCAGGAGAGAAAGATATAACTGCAGATCTTATTAAGGAGGGAGAGAAATCTATTATGATAGCAATATATAGACTGATAGTAAGGATATGGAAATCTGAAACAATGCCTCAAAATCGGAAGCCTGGAATAATTTGCTCAATTTACAAGAAAGTGGATAAGTTTAAATATGAAAACTATAGAGGTATTACGCTACTTAGTGTGGCGTATAAAATCTTATCTGGACTGATAAGTAAGAGGCTAAAAGTCTATGCAGAAGAAATACTTGGAGAGTATCAGTGGCAGAAGCACTACTGATCAGATATTTACTATTAGACATCATGGAAAAAATTTTACGAACATGACATAGACTTGCATTTTATTTTATGACTTCAGGTAGGCATTTGATAGTGTTAACCGGATGGCACTTGAAGAGATCCTTAAAGCGTAGAATATTTCTCCAAAATTAATAAAGCTGATAAAACTGACTGATTGAAACTAAAGCAAGGGTGAACGTGGGTAACAAGCTTAATGACGAATTTGAATTTAATGCAGTTGTAAAACAAGGAGGTGGACTTTCAGCAGTGTTATTTGATCTAGCGCTACATAAGCTGATAAACTTAATGAACCAAAAAGAAATCAATATTTGTAAAATCAAGCCAAATCTGCGCTTAATAAGATTATGTGGCAATTATAATCAGGACACTAAGCTTCCTTAAACAAATGTATAGTGAAATGGAGAGAGAAGCCTTCAAAACAGGACTTGCAGTAAATGAGAAGAATACTAAGTATATGAGAATGTCTAGGACAGAGAGAAAAAGAAGTCCTCAGGAGTTAGTAATTTGAAGGAGTATCAGGATATGCTGTACAATGATAACTCCATTAGTAGAGAGATTAGGGAAAGAGTACAGGCTGGTAATAGAGCATATTACGCAAATAAACAGTTATTTACTAATCGATTCATCACAAGAAAAACAAATAAATATACCGCCGGTCGTACCATAGTGTTATATATATATATATAACACAATGGTACAACCAGAGGTAACTTACAGATCAGAAACTTTGACCCTAAAGAATTCAGATATTAATACTCTCAGAGTGTTTGAACGACGTATATTAAGGAAGATATTCTGACCAGCTAAGACAGAGGAAGGATAAGAGAACAAAATATAACGTAGAGTTAGATAAGGTGATTCAAGGCAAGGATGTGGTTAGAATTGTGAAGACGCGGAGGATCGACTGGATGGGTCATGTGAATCGTAGAAGAACGGATTACAAAGAGAATAGCGAAAGAAATGCATCATCATACAAGTCAAATAGAAGACAAAGATATAGGTGGGTGGATGATGTAATTTCAGAGTTGAGAAATAAGTGTAATAAATGGACGGAAGAGAAGAGCTCGTGATCGAAGAGATTGAAGGCTGATTGTAGAGGAGGTCAAGGTTCACAAAGGGCTGTAGTGCCGAAAGACATAGTTATGTAATCCTGAGAAAGATTCATTACTAGGTATAAATAATGAAATCTGTAGATAAAATTTCATTTTGTCAATGATCATGTCCTATATTACTTAACTGTAAGCAATCTGTATAAATGTTTTCATTAATTTTATACTACTTATCACTATTCTCTTCTTTCAATTAAGATTATTATATGAACAAGAGAAAATCTATTTTATTCGCGTTAGTAAAACAAAAGTGAAACTATAAAGGTATAAAAATAAGTTTACCTATATATTTCAGAACTATTTTTGTTTTAGAAAATAATAAACCTCTTTTATTAAAGTTGTGTTGTTTCTATTTCTGTTATCCAACAACAGCTCTTTCATGAATTTATTTATACAACACATAGGGAGTGTGCGAAGTATCGTTCGAGCGATGTAGCAGACAACAAATTACAACCTGTTATGTAGTTACCGGGGCTATAAAATTTGAAACATTCAAAAACTGAAATAGCGTTACCTGTTAACAGGCTGAACCTGTTGAAATGTTGACACGTGCACATACCAGAACGTGAAATAGCCATCAAAAACCCGAATGTTGCCACATTTTTGTTAGCAGCTAAATGCACGTGAACTCAAAATAAATTTGGTCCGCTGGTTTTGAACAATCGCTTCCCTACCGTAATTAAACATTTAACGCCATTTAGTGACCGGAGCTGGGGAAATTATTGCCTGTTTACTGCACCCTGTAACCACAGCATTTATGTAGACCGCGCCGTCCCTCCCTGCAATGCATCACCGCAAAAATGTAATGATTCTCGGCAAAAGCCTCCGAAAGCAGATACGTTAATATAAAATATCAACACAACTTTTCAGTCCAAATAATTTTACTGCATTAATTAGTTATTGAATTTTAATCAGATTATCTTCAAACAAACAGACCGCGCCACGTTTGATGAATAAAACTGTTATGGCTTTAGACAAAACATCATTTTCGTGTGTAAAAACGAAGGTCCGTTTCACCTACAAATAAAATTTTTCTTCGTATCATAAAGTCAGAATTATAATTCGTATTTTGTAAGTTAAAAGTGCATTAATATTTTAAACTATAACATATGGAAGCATAATTTTTGGAAGGATCAAAATTCACAACTATCAAACAACTTCGTTTCTATAAATCATGAAAAAAATTGACTCGAAAAATCGGATCAAGACATTATTAATTTTTAATTATTATTATGTTTACTTAACTTAATTGTTATCCTTCAAGTATCAGATAGAATGATTGTTGGTTTATTTTATAAATCCTATCTACAAATGCATAGTCAGAGATAAGACTCTTAGTAAAACATTTAATCCCACAATTTTGTTAGGAACACACTATTAAGGATTTTTAAGAACACAGGAAGCAATGTTGACTTTGCGGCTAATTTTAGAAGACAGGATAAAAAAAACAGGCATTTGTAAATATAGAAAAAGTTTTTGATAATCTGTAATGGAAAACACTATTAAGGATTATGAAGTTTAATGGAATAAAATAACGAGAAAGAATGCTTATACATAATCTCTATAGAAGACAGTCAGCAGTAATTAAAAATGAAGAATAAGGAAAGAAATCAGAAATCAAGAAAAGAGTAAGTCAAGGATGCAGTTTGTCACACATGCTGTTTAACTCATATATAGAACAGGCGATGAAGAAACTTAAAACCGAATATGGAAAAGGAATTATACTGCAAGGAGAAGAAATAAAGACCCTACGATATTCCGAAGATATTGTAGTACTAGGGGAGTTAGAGGAAGACTTGGGCACAATAATAAATGGCATGAACGTGGCCATTGAGAAAGAGTTCAATATGAGGATTAATAGAGGGATAACCAAGGTAAAGGAGTGCAGTATGGGAAACAGTGAAATAACAAAGGGTACTAGATTTGAAAGGGATATTTTGAAGGAGGCTACTTGGGAAGCGTAATAACTAGGAATGGTAGATGGATAACAGACATAAAGAGTAGGATAACACAGGAAAGATGGGTGAATGGAATCGCAAACGAGAAAGTTCTAAACAGAATAGGGGAAGAGCCAACAATATGAAGGACGTTGACCAAGAGAAGGGATAGATTAACAGGCCACGATTTAGACATGAGGGTCTTGTAAAATTAGCATTAGAAGGAAGTGTGTGGGGTAAGAACTGAAGAGGGAGGTGAAGGTGGGAATACACTAAGCAGATTATGGACGATGGTGAATGTGCTAGTTACTCGGAAATGAAAAGGATTGAACAAGATATGTTAGCATTGAGGGTACTGAATACCACAACAACAACAGTTACGTAGGGTGCTTTTAAGTAAGTACTGAGAAGTATTTGAAAAGTACAGAAATTATATTTTTAATCGTTACCTGATATTTCATAAAACTTCTCAACATCATCAGTCTTTTTTCAGGCCGTTGTCTTAACGGGAAACCAGTTTTCGTATGTCTTCGTCAAAGAATAACGCCCAATGTGAAGAAAGACAATATGAACTTCCTGTTTTACATTGTCATCGTTATTTATACATTAAAAAATTTCATCCGACTAAGAAGCAGATAAAAAGCGCTTGGCACCAAATTTGGACTGTAGGGAAAGTGTTTGAATTGTTCCCATAAAAATGATGCGATTCCATCTCGAGTTTATCTAGCAGCCAGTGTGTGTCCGGGCGTTTTCATTTATATAATTGATTCAAAAGCATTCCACGTTTATGTTCTGTACTGTACGGCAGAGCTTTCGTAGTATCTCACCATAAATATCTGTGTTAATTGTAACATTTGTGGGCAATAATTCAACCAACAGAAAAAAACTTATCTGAACCAGTAAACTGTGCATATTTCCACTACTTTCATTTTGCTGTCCAATTCACCTCCTTACCATTCTATGTCATTATCTCTTCCCCATACACCTCACACAGTTTTGCGATGTAGGTATTTCGGGCGTAACTCTCCTTGCATACAAGATCTGACTTAACAATTGGTGGTCGTTCAGTTGTTTTTTAACATTTCTATACGCTCAAGCTAACAATATGAAGACAGCTGCGTCTTGCTACCTAATGAATGGAGAATGTGGCCGTGCATGCAGAAAATCGCAACTGCAGCGGTACAGTGGCCAAATATTAAAACGGTACTTACTTAAAACCCTCGTAATTTCATTCTAAACCAATATACAATTTTTTAACACTTAACTGTTATTTGTCTACGTATTCAAATGATATAACAAGTTGCATGAAATATTTGAAGTCATTTTGGCTTTTGATATTAGCTTTAACTTACTGTATCTACTCGCATCTTTTATCTTATCCTTCAGGTAAACCACAAACTTTCTATCTGTCTTTTCTGTCCTCATCAGTTGGGTTAATGATTTTGACAGCCACATCCTTACTTGATATTTCCGGCTAAGTAAACTGATTATAAACAGTTGATATTCGAAACAATTCCGAGAAACTTAAAAACAAAAGATATATCCGATCTGCAGCTTTATATTATTTATTCCCATTTGAAAACGATAGCAAACATCTTTTTCCTCTAATTTTCTTTCTAAAATCAGAAGTACAACAGTGGCTATGAGTTTTGTTTAATTCCACAAAGAGATGTGAATTATTGTAACTTTAATTAAACCTTCTATCATGGCATGAATTTCGTTATAACACAATGCGGTTTTATCTGATGAGGCAATTACATATTTCCAGTCTTGTAACGTTTTCTCAAATTTCATTAAAAATTAATTAAATGCGAAGGGAACATATTACGTTTGTAAGGTTTCTACGCTCGTTTGTAATTTAATCAGACAGACTGACCGAGGTCAAACGTTTACGACCGCTGATATAAAAGCTACATGGGCCGTAAACAATTTCAAAACAAATTTTACAAGAATAACATTTATTCATTTTTTTGCACTTTATTAATTTGATTATATAACGTTCCATGACATTCTATGAGTTGGTTTTAAAATATATTTAATGCAATAGAATAACATTTTAATAAAATTTAAATTTCATGACATGGCTTCGGTGCCAGTAATAAACAATTAAAATGAATTGGTTATGATTGATTGGCCACTATACTTAATTATCTTGTTATTATCCTATTTATTTATTTTCCTTTCTATTCCCGCCGAGAATGATAAATACTTTGTCGTAAACTAGTTTTGCCATATTATATAGAATTTAACACATAACATGAGTCTCCTGTAATGAACCAAAAGTATTGGTGGCGTAATTGGCCATTGTCACTATTATTTGCATGACGCAAAACTAGCGAGAATATTCTAAATCAAGCATCATCGTATTATGAAACATAAATGGACGTAGAATCCTGCTGGAATAGTTATTAGTCAGTTCCGCAGAAGCATACGTAGTAACTAACTAAGTTAGTTGACAGTTACTTAAGCAGATCGGAGAGTTAGTGAGCAGCTAGGAGTTCATTTACTTCGAGAGAGGTAAGTTTTTGGAGTTATCTGTGTTGTCCCGCCACATCCTGTCGTCATTGTGAAAGTTGGTTTTGTCATTTAGAAGACAAACCGCCAAAATATGAATCGCCAAGCTTTCCCACGAAACTGCTGAGAAAATGTGTTAGAAAATACCTAATCCTCCCCACAGACTAGATTTTGCTCCCTCCCATTTTTGTTTAGTCCACTCAATGTGGCATTATATGGAAAAATATTGGTAAAAAAACAAAGACTAACTGTCATCAGGTTTATAAGAAAACTACTTCATCGTTGTGATAAGTGTTTAATATTCGTAGGGATTATATTAATAATTAAAAATATATATAGTGCCTTTTTATACATCAATATCTGTCTTTAATTATTGAACGACAATAGAAGTTCAATTTAATGTAAATGTTTGGTCGCTAAAGATCTAGTAGTTTTTGTGATGTAAGACAAATGTTTTTAAAGGAAATTAATACTGCGATTCTTGGTCCGCCCGTATAGAGACAAAAAGATAAAGACTGTTGCTGAAGATCTCAGTTTGATATGTCCTTGTGTAGCGCAGTAGAACCCGGTACAATTTTTTGATGTTTATGGAATTTTAAATTGCATAAATATTTCGGTATGAGTATGTCGCTGGCCAGGAAGAAGGGGCTTTTCCGGGTGCCGACTTGGCGGTGCGAAATCAAAACAAAGACACAGGTGTTGACACTTGAGCTATAAAGCTCAGACACCTCGTCGCCGGTTTCGGAATTTCCTAATCTGTCTGAGAATTTGGTGATCGGGTGGCGAGTTCCCCAAATGTAACAAGGGTTATTATTGGAGAATATCCATCCCTGCGACCTTGGTGATAGGTGTCGCATAAGTGGGGACGAAGTTTGAAAAGAGGCAGGCGGAGACATTTTAATGGCAGATTGGTGGCGAGACAAGATTGGAGGTGGAGAATTAATTAGACAGATTGGAAGGAGATTGGTGGAGAGAGTGAATTTGAGAGATGTAGAGATTGATCGTGACACAGATTGGTGATGAGAGATTGTGCAGTGAACGATTGACGAGTGCAGTTGCAGCGCCGGTGTAAATTACGGACTGATCAGTTGAGGAGGCAGCGGAGAGAGAAGTCGTTAACAACGAGGGAAGAAGGAGAGAAAAACAGGCGTTATCCTCAATTCCGGCCGCGCGACTTTGTGCTATTGTCTACCGGCCGCTTCAGAATCAACAACAAGGAAGTTCCAGTGTCCTCTGCATCAAGACGCATATGAAAACAACACAGGTTCGTCAACGAACGGAATATTCTGCTGCACGTGGTCACCCAAACAATAATTTCCCCTGGGAACTTTAGAATCATTCCCTTTTAATAATTTTATAATTATACTCGCCGGACCCCTTTTAAAATTATTATTTTCATTTAGTAAATGTACATATTATTCCTTAATTATTAAATTAATTAAATAATTAAACCCTCCGTCATTTACATTTGCTTGTACCCGCTTTCTCACAAGTTTCTAATTTTTTACTATCATAGAATTAAGTCTCCGCACATCGGGTAGATCACATCCAAATTAAGATACAATTTCACAAAACAAATGATTTGCAGTTAACATAATGGGAAACTTTTATGGAACTGAGTGAAACGTTTTGTAATTTTCCTCTTGTGTGTGAAGCCGTAACTTTGTTTTCAACGTTGGAGCAGCCACCACGAAAGCAGGGTAGTGTGAAATCACGTCTGTCGGACATAGTTGTCAGTATGGAAGGCGTGATTTGTCTGAGGGCGCCGTGAATGGAGCGCGTCGCCATTGTGCCGTGGCCGCCAGTGACCAGAGCGAGGGGTGATGATTACAAGAACCGCGCAATGTAGCCGCGCAAAGCCCGAAAGCAAACAACTACAGCTTTGTATGTCACGAAGGGAGCTCGGCTCTGCAAATACACGTGCCGCGCGACGTCCGACCGAAGAAACAGATCCCTCTGCAAACAGCACGACGCTGCCGCGGACGGGTCGCGAAATTAACAGCCTAAACGTGTCACGCAAGTAGGCTAGCATTCATCCGGAGGAGTGGGAATGAAATGTGAGAACATCATGATTCCGCCTCAAGGAACATTGCTCAGTTAACTGAAGAACAAACCATGATGAGATTTCCATTAACAATCAACCAGGTTTGTTGTGTATAAGGCCACCATACCTAACGTTGCGTATAAACGAGTGTGGGTGATATAGATTAAGGGAGACAAAGACTGAAATTTTGGCCAAAATCTGCAAAAAATGCTTTTTTATAATCTTTTATATTAATATGCCTATAAAATCAGTAAACTGAAAACGAAGCTGCCAAACAAAAGAAGGAAGGTGTAATATATGCTGCAGGACAATTTTTATTTAATATGTTTGATTATAAATTAATGAAACATTATTTTTTTCAGAAAAATGTGTTTTTCTCAGCTTAATGTTTTCTGTACCAAAAACCTTCTATGCGTCATTAATATTAAGACATTATCTTCATTTTCTGTACATAATGTACATGCTAATATTTTCACATACATGTATTAATTTTTTAATTAAGTAGTTTAAGTGAAAAAATTTTCTAGGCACTGAAAAGTGCAAATTTTTAAGTAAACGTATGAAGCTCTTAGTAAAAAATTATTTTCTCCCCAAATTTAAACTGTATTTCAAAAATAGTACTGACAATTGATAACTATGATTAGCCGTACAAACTAATGTAAATAAAGCTAAAATATATTCAAGTACGTAACGCAAGGAACATTTTCAAAACCTCCAAATTATGAAAATAATTTTCAAAATATCTCCACAAAAAAAGTTTACAAAAATAAAATTTTTATATTACTACACATGTGTGTTGATAAAACAAAGTTAAATTTTCAGTTCAGTAGCAATTCATTTACAGGAATTTCAAATTTCAGTCCCCGTCATGTTTTCTAGTACCAAAAACCTTCTATGCGTCATTAATATTAAGATATAGTCTTCATTTTTTCTACATAATCTACATGCTAACATTTTCAAATACAGGTATTAATTTTTTAATTAAGTACTTTAGGTGAAAAAAAATTCTGAGTACTGAAAAGTGCAAAATTTTATGTAACCGTATGAAGCTCTTAGTTAAAAATTAATTTCTACCCAAATTTTTATTCAATTTCAAAAATAATACTGACAATTAATTACAATGATCAGCCGTACATATTAATGTAAAAAAGCTAAAAAATATTCAAATACGTAACGCAAGGAACAAACCGCCAAAAAATAATTTTCAAAATATCTCAACAAAAAAAAGTTTACAAAAATAAAATTTTGTACTTTGTTACACATGTGTTGTTACAACAAAGTTAAATTTTCAGTTCAGTAGCAATTCATTCACAGTAATTTTAATTTCAGTCCCCGTCTGCCTTAAATAAACTTCATTGTTAAATTCGTAAATGAATGTGGTAGGTGATTAATATTAGTAGACCTTAATACTGTTTCTTAAAGAACAATGCAAATTACTAGAAACCAGGAATTATTTAAAGTCTAAGTTTATTATTATAGCTTCGCAGTGATGCACAGTGTGTTGTAGTAGTCCTGATGACCGATGAGTGATTATTTTATAAAAGCTAGGTACTATAGTTTTGGATTAATACTTCTACAATCACGTTTAGAGGTCTGATTGTCGAAGCATTATACGATATACGGAAAACATAGTTTACAATACATCATTCAATGTAGAAGCAATCTAGGATGTGTCTGAAACCTACTCTACTGACTTTCCAAAGCTTCCCGAGGAGGGGATGGACCCTACCCATTTTAAAACCCAATTATAATCCTAATATGAATGCCAAAATGTAAATGATCGTTGTATTTGATTATAAACTTTCAATTCCACATGAGAGGAAACATCTGAGGAGTATTACAGTTGACGTTTTATGAGCTAAGGTTTTTTTTGTTGATAGGATTTCTTTATATTAATTATTATACTGGATTGTTTTATAATTTTAGACGTTTATTTAACAACAAAACATGAATAAAAATATATTTTAAATTTTAATTGAAACAAATGAAATCTTTCTCCCAAGGTACAATCTTGTGGGGAGATATAGGCAAATATTTTAGTGGCAATATTCGTAAAAGTTTCTGTGATGATAGTTCATGAAGAAATTTATTGGTTATCTTTGTCCAGCAATTTTTTTTCCTTCATGCAAAAGTTTTCTTCAAAGTTTTACTTTCCTGTAAAATAAAACAGTGTTCTCTGATTTTTGAATTCACAACACTTTCACTTCACGTAATCTCTCGTCGTGCTACCAGCATCGAGTTTTATCACAATGTGTATAATCAGCGGCTGCTTGCAAGTTTCTGTAGGTTTAATTTTTCTTCAAGGATCTACGCAGAATAAACGTTTCGTTGTATTTTACTTATAATTTTGTCATCTCGCACACTGTCCATTGTCCTGTGCACATCTGCCACAGTTCTCCTTTCACTAGTCACTCGACAATACGGATCTATTCGACCTTCAAACAACTCTCTTTAAAATGACAGGTCCGCAAGACGTGGTAAATAACCCACTTTGCCCAGACTTCAAAACACTGAAAATTATCTTGGGTCTTTTTTCAACATTGCCTCATTACAGTAGATTGTTGTAGACTCCAACTTGTAATCGAGTTGGCTTACATCCCGGCTCATTATTTACTATAAGTAACTAATGTACCTAAAATATAATTAAATAGAAACTACTAAACTAAACACGAGGAACGTTTATTGCTTTGGGAGGGGAACTAGTGTTGTTACTGTCAGGACTACAGAACGGTGGATAGCTTCGTTTCTTTTCTAGTATTTAAATACTTTTGAAAAACCAGTATCATTTGAGAGGGTGAGGGCAAGTTTAATGCTGGAGAATTAGTTGACATCTGAGTGGGGTAATTGATTAGGTATCGCGGCGAGTAGAAGAGAGATGTCCGTTGATAGCATCTGAAATTGAAATAAAAATTGACGTAGACTAAGTAAATATTACCCAGTTTTTTAGAAAGATGTGTTAAGATCGGTGAAAACTTGTGGAAATCTCTGACTGAAGATGTGATGCTATAACCAGGGAACGCGGAACGGAGGTTACAAAACATAGCTAGACCACAATCTTCGTTAAACAAATAACTAATAAGAATCTGATAAAGATAGAAAGTTCACATTTCATTTAATGTCTCTATGAAATATGATAGAGATAGATATGATATGATTGACAAATAAGTTGTAATAATGTTCATAAAGAATTGTCAAGTTGAGATGAATTTCCATAATATAAGACTAATAATATGTGAGATGGGCTATATTCTGCTTAACCATTACAAAAAATTTCGTCTTTTTTGTTCTAAGCCTCTCTTTCACGGTATTTTGAATTTCCCTCTTGATGTAATCAGCCTGTTGCTTTATAGATTGCCTCCAATCCAATTGATTAGAGAACCAACTTCCTAGAAATAAATTCTGGAAACAGTTGACACTAGACAAGGACCTCGTATGCAATTGGTGAGGAAATACAATAAACGGAGACTGTATTACCACTACCATCTGTGTTCCCAGCAGATCAGACTAAAATATAAACAGGAGCGACACCCAGGGGATAAAATACAGTATCGTGTAGTAGTTCTTAGGACAGGAGCACAGAGACAAGCTCACAGCCATGAACAAGCGCTTCAGCTATTGCACTCTAGACGCAGACAACGAGGTTATAAAGTAAATTACCGTCAAGTTGGCAGCAGAATTTGCATAGAGGGTCAGCAGAGTGGCAATTTGGAAGGCGGGGGCCTGCGCAAACAAGCAGTGTGGCGCCTTGCTACTGCGCTAAATAACTCTCTCAGGACCGCTTCTTGGCCTTATCGGCGAACCTGCCTCGGGCTTACCTTGACGCATCCCCAAACTTCCGGCTAATCGTATGCAAAATGAGTTTAGATGCAGTTTTCGGACGTGTTACACTAGCAATACACTCAACTGTAATCTTGGGATTAGCGTTTCAGAGGAGGTTGGCTAAAGAGCTCAAGTAGCGTTACGCTGCAAACGGCTGCATGTTGAAACAGGGGTCTCAAATTGCGGTACTCGTCACTAGATATCATTAAAAATACTAGGGTCGGATGTCACCGTGTGTCAATAAAGACTCCCTTAGGGAAAGTAGAAACCTGACCTTCTGCCAAGCTATTACAGCTAACGTTTAGTACCCGTCATTTATGAGATTTTGGAATGTATTGGACAAATAATACATTTATGTCGGATTGTATTACAAGTTACACGTTACTGGGATTCATTTCCCACAACCCATGCAGTGGATGGATCAGGTTCTATCCCTGACCTCAGGTTTATTTTTTTGACGTGAATTTATTGAGCCAAACTAATGTACCGTCGGAAGTATGTCTTTTAATTAAATTAACATTTAAACCAGTTCTATTATTTTATTTGAAAAGTTATATAGTTCGCACTCACAAACAGCCGTAATATACGAGTGCCAATCTTTCATATTCATGGAAGCTCACAGATACATCCTTCGTGCTTAGGTTAAAATTTATTTCAATTCGTTCCCGTGAGTGGTGTCGTCATAGCATGTCTTCTAGATGTTCTCACTAAACCACAAAACGCTTTCTCCTTGGCCTATGACTACCGGGGAACCGCTTTCGAATTACTTAGCCATTTTGTACCCTCTTCGGCACCTCTCTATTCCATCTTTCTTTCTGAAAGGCGAGTGCTCTATTTCGTAGCCCTAGTATTTGTTAATCTATCCTATGCTATTTCTCTAGATATCTACACACTTAACCCTCCGTCGGTGCAGCAGGCCTCACAGGCCCACAAAACCATTTTTATAACTGTGCTCCAGTTAATTGTCTTTCTTAATAGTTTCCTGGATTGAGGCATTGCATTCATTTTACATTCGCCATTCACCCGGCTCGTCTATACACCACGTGGCTTGTGTTACAAATTCGAAGATGAATTTATTCGAGGTATTTTTATCGGAATCGCTTAATATACTCTAAATAAATATATTATGTGTAAGTTTTCTTTGATATCTTGAGAAATAAGTGCTATTCTGCCTCTGGCCTCTTAGGCCGAAAACGCCTCGTTACGTTACGTTACATCGATAGCTGATTTAGGTTTCCCTGTCTTCAGTTACAAATTTACTTCTGAAATGGCCAGAAAAACGTATTATTCCTCTATACGGAGCTTCCTCGAGGATGATGCTGCAAATGATCTAGCTTTGGTTGAAGATTCGGGCGAAGTAAGCGACATCGCTTTTTCGGTCAAGTTAGTAGAACGTGAAGAGGATTCAGCAACTAAACAGGAGGAAGAACGTGCTTTTGGGGAATATGTAAAAGAAGAAGACGATACTCGGAAAGATTTTTTCTTGGAACAGATAAACAGACAAAGTAAACGAAGAAGTCATCTTCTTCTGCTGTTCGTCGTGAACATCATAATGTTTATAGTGATGCTATAAATGCTAAATCTATTTTGCAACACTGGAAATGTTTGTTCAGTTCATATATTTTGAATCGATTGTTAAGTTTAAATACAAGTGGAATGCCGACTCAGTTGCTCTTGAAAAGGATTTTACCAAAAGAAAAAAGTGAAGTTTCTCCCTCAATATCTCCATATTGCGTAGGTGTGGGAAATAAGATTTATAATAATGACAAAATACGAACGTAAAAATTGCCATGAACCAATTTTGCTAAACACGTAAAAGCGCTGTGCTAGACATGTTATTCTGCAGCTGTTTAGGAATACTCGGCATCCATTTCTGCCAACTACTGTGGCAAAGATTGATGGTCCCACATCAGTAGAGACTGCATATTAACTTAATTTAACAATTTTTAAATTTTACGATACTTAATTCGTCTTATTTTAACGAACGTCGTTGCATCAATTTAGCATGTTTCTATGATTTACTTTAAACTTAATTGTATTAATTAAACTTATCCTTATCCGTTAAATTTGTTTTATTTGCTTTTCATATTCCCTAGAAAAGGCTATCCTACCGCTTTATTAATAAAAATTAATTAGATTGGAAACGATGGGCTCTCAGACTGGGTACGCCTGATTGTGTTCCGTTCAGAGGTGCGCCCGACGGAGGGTTAACCACACGCTATAAATGTACTTATATGTACTACTGCTATTCACGTTTCTCTGTCACTTTCCGAAAATTTATAATTTCTCACTTTCCTTATGAGGATACTTTTAGCGAATTTTGACACTGCGGTCCAAGACGCTGCCTGAGACCGACAATGTGCAGAAAATTAACGACATGATTTCGACTGACCACAGTGGAAGAATTATCATTCCTAGTTGGAACATGAGAAACAAGTGTTTGCACAATACTGAATGAGTTGGGGATGTAAAAGGTTTGTACCGCGTATGTTCCAAGGATTTTGACAGTGCTCGCAAAGAAACACAAATCCACGTGCAGTGGACGTTTGGATCAGAACGTGAATTGTGATATGCGATGAAATTTGGCCCTGGAAAAGGAGATCTAGAAGCAATCGATGGAGTTGCGTCACGCAAACTCGACTAAGAAAAATATATTAAAAACAATACTTTAGGCAGGGACGTTACGCCTACTACGGTGTTTCTGGATTGTGAAGGACCCTTGATTGTGGACATCATGCGACGTGGATCCATTGCTAATAATGGTGGATTTGTGGTAATATTAAATAAACTTCAAGCTCAACTGAGTCGTGTTGGACCACATCGAGAAAAGCTGGATGTTTTGCTGTTGTACGACAATGCACGGTTAAATATGCCAATCATGAATATAAGGACAAGATTCGAAGCCACTGAAATTTTAACACTGATATATACGCCTTGGAGTTATGACCTGGCCAAATTTTGGAGCATTGCTACATCAATTAAGTTTATATTTTTTATTTATGACTTTCAGCCGCTACAAGAAAAGGCTGTGCCCCACTCTTCTGCGATGCGCTGTCCAAGGGTTAGTAGAGGTTCACTAATTAATTAATTTTTAAAAAACGTGAGATACATTGACGATTCAATCTTTGCGGGTAGGTTTGGAAGGGTTTGCACTATCTCCTGTAAAATTTTCAGACCGTCTGAAACAATAGTTGACATCAAATCAGTTGACAAAGTCGAGCTATATAAAATTAAGACAAAAAAAACCTGACGCTTTTCATAACAAAACGCACGTATAAAATGCTTTAAAAAAAATTTATTTACATTTCATAAAATGGCATCACAATAACGTAGGTCTTTCCAGATGAGCACAATGAGGCTTCAGACTCAGGGCTCTACTATATTGAGGACGACAGTAGGCTAAGAATGAAAAGTAATTAATTTCCTTAGGAACAACATGTAAACTTATTCTCATTCTGATATAACCAAACGACTTCACAGCCTTCAATGATTTGAAGAGAAAACTGTGGTAGGTGTTACGAGATGTCGTTAAACTTTAGAAATCGATGGGCCTCGCGCATATTTAAATGCCTTTTCATCACCAGAAACGTGCAGTAGTTGAGACGCTTGTAACATTCCCTTCCTTTTTAAGCCTAGCACCCTTTCAATTTGTTTCCTTAACCGCCAAGTCTGGCTGCGTGAGATTTCAATATGAGTCTGCAGTCGGTCTTGCAGTAAACTGATTTATCTGTGCGGGCGTTCGCACGGTTGGGGAAGGAATTGGAAACCATACAATTGATGGGAATGTTCTCCGGCGCTAATCTTCCTGACGGAGATTTTAAATTGCGTTTTGCTCTCTTACTAGAAAAGATTTTACCGGCTTCTCAGTAAATCCATTGGATTCATGCCTAAGTTTACTTTCTCATTTACTGTTCTGCCTTGCTAACAGAATTAGTGATGGAGAAGCATTTTTCCTTTTCAGGACAAGAACATCAGTGGAAATTGAAGGAATATCAAGTTCCTCTAGGACATATTTAGAATTACTGCTCTATATGAACTTTAAGATCACTAAAAAGCACTGTGTTTGCATAATATATGTATATATATATATATATATATATATATATATATATATGCAAAAAATAGAAGTGAAAAGTATTTTTTATATTTCCCAGTACTTGCCGCGACGATGTTTATAATGGTATAAATAGTTTATCGGTCCATAAATGCAGGAATGTAAGAGTCAGTTGCATTTGATAACGGTATAATTCGACCCGCCCGTTCCGGCGGCCATGTATTTTCTGCATCTTTCAATCATTATAATTAATTTCAAGCCTCGGGCACCCTTCAACCATCACCCATTCATTCTCCTTCTCTCCCCCAATCCAGCCCTACTCACCCATTGTATTTCCCTCATTCTTTTCTTAATTTGAAGGAATATTCTTTCTATATTACAGATCTTTAACTCTTCGGAAAACTTCATTTACGGATCGTTAGGTAATACATATGGAATTAGTTAGGAAACGGTTATATTTTATTAATGTATAATTACAAATTAACATAACCGGATCTTTTGCCCTAGTAATAATAGTTTTAGACAGTCTGCATTTCAAACAGACTGCGTTATTTTTTACTTCATTTATATACCTACACATGACCAATAAGCATAAAATAAAAAAACCCAAAGAAGATCTGATTACATACTTATGCCCTAAATCATAGACTGATTTTATATTAGGCAACTTAGAAGTTAAGAACAAAAAGTCAGTTATAAATAATATTACCAAAAATATATAAATTATGAAACATTTAGACCAATCGTGTTTCATTTTTTAAGACGAATATTTTTATATTGAAAATATTAAATTTAAAAAATGAGGGTCAGATATTACGCAATCATACTTCCTTTCTTATATCTTGGGTAGGATTAGTAATCCGTCTCACAATATTTAACATTTTTAATTTTTTTAATAAACTTAAAACGATTCAAGTAATAAAATGCAACAATTCACCTTCAATACAGCTGCTAGGCAATTTTTATTGCGTTTTAGTGTACCACAGAAGGGTGAAAGCACAAGCGATAATACAATCAGACGTAATTTTCCAGTAAAAAAACGTGGGCCTGAAAACTAATAATAATGTTTCGAATTGGAAAAGAGTGTGTTTGCTGTTGAAGGGGAGGGGGAAAGAAAGAAAGAATTAAAGACGCCTACGGGAATTGATCAAAGTGATTGGGGAGTCGTTAAATAAGAACTAATAGTTTCCGCTGAAGTTTAGTAATAGTTGATTTTAAATCTACATCTTGATCAGAGCAGAAACCTCAGATTTATATAATGGCCCACTAACCCACGAGTGTACATACTGTGCAATCGATCTTAGCCAGATTGTTTAATTAATGTATATAATGAATAATTTTATGGATACGTTTCTTTGCTAGATTTAGTATTTTCAAACCATAATCCCGACGATTTCATAATTTAATGAAATGTTTTAATTATTTATTTTATAAAACTTTATACGTATAGTAATTTTTATTTTGTAATTTGAGACTTATATGATTAGGCTAAATTGTTTTGGTATTTTAGTAATTTATTTTTCAATAAAACATGATTAAAAATTCAACTTAGGTGAAATTAAATTAAAACCCAATAAACACAGTCCTTATTTTTGGGACAACTTTATTTAATTATCTGTAATTACAGATGAATATGGCCAGCTAAGGGTCGAAAGCACCTGTCTGCACACTGACCGATAACTTAAGTAAAGTTGTCAAAAAAGAGAACTGTTTATTACGGTTTTAATTTAATTTGACTTACATCAGTCTCTACATAATTAAACTTAAGTTTTTAATTGAAACAAATGTAATCTTTCTCCCAACGTACCATTCCATGGGGAGATATAGGCAATGTTTGAGTGAAAAATATCCAACCAAGTTTCTGTAACCAAAAGTTTATTTTTGTTTGACTTATCTGAAATCCAGAATTTAATTCCAATTTTTTCATTCCTTCGTTTTCAGGACATCACTTTTATAGACACACGCAATAAACAAAAAACAATTTTCTCTGCTCTTAATTTTAATTTCACTTCAATTATATTTCCATATTTATAAATACTCCTTAAGTCGTATAAGCTTCCCAAGTAGCTCCGCAGTAAATTCAAATTTTTTTAATAATTTCCTCCTTTCTCATCCACGATCCCACATCAACTCTCTCGCAACAACATTTTCGTCAATTCTTACCTTTTAAAATTTTAATTCGTACGTTCTCCAGGGACACTATACCACGACTCTCGAAATATTAAAAACATACTGTCTACTTCGCTGTCCTCTCTGCTTCTGTCTCATTTTTACTGCCTACTCAATGAAAGGGTTGCCCTGCATAAATTACGTCAAACTTCCTATTTTCGACCTTCGGACAACCCTGTTAACTATGAGATGAAATCTTTCTCTCCAGGTTCTATTTAGAGAGGATATATAAGCAAATGTTTGACTGGCAAATATGCCACCAAGTTACTGTAATAAAAATTTTATTTTTGTTTTATTTATCTGAAGTCCAGAATGTAATTCAATTTCTTCCCTTCCTTCGCTTTCCGGAAATCACTTTTCCAGACAGTAAACAATAACAGACTTTGTTTTGCTTTTAATTTTCATTTCACTTAAATTATATTTCCTTACTTGTAAATAATTCTGCCGTCGTTTAGCTCCCCAAGTAAATCAGCAATAAACTTTAAAATTTTGTAACAATTTCCTTCTTTCTCGGCCAGATCCCACAGCTACTGTCTCTGTCCCATACAACATATTCGTCAATTCTTAAATTTTAAAATTTTAATTCTCCTGAGACTACATATCACGACACTCTAAAAAAACACGCTGTCTACTTCGGTGTCTCATTTTCACTGCCCACTCGATAAAAGGGTCGCCCTGTCATGAATTAGGTCAAACTACCTCTTTTCGACCTTCGGACAACCCTCAGGTCCCGCATCTTTAAAATTCTCACAAATTTTCTGTGCCCTCTCAATATTACCCCATTGCATGGGCCACCAAAATATCTACAGTTCATGTACCAAAATATAATTGCGTTTATTCTCTCGTAATCTAAAATCAACCAATAATAAAAGTATGAAAAGTGTGTTTTTAAATATTGACAGTACTTAATTTGTGTCGATTGAATTGTGTGTGTTGTGGTATTCAGTCCTAAGACTCCATGCTAAACTATCTTGCGCTAATCTTTTCATTTCCTTATAACTATTACAACCAACATCCTCCCCAATCTTCTTAGCGTATTCCATACTTGGCCTCCCTCTTTTGTTCCTACACACACACTACCCTCTAATGCTAATTTTACAAGACCCTCGTGCCTTAAAACGTGGCCTATCCCTTCTCTTAGTCAGCGTCCTCCATAATGTTCGCTTTTCCCCTATTCTATTTAGAACTTCCTCGTTTGTGATTATATCCACCCATCTGATTATCAGCATTCGCCTATAGTGCCACATTTCAAAGGCTTCTTTTATTTTCCTTTCCCCAACTCCTATCGACCACGTTTCGCACCCATAAAACGTCACGCTCCATACGAACATTTTTAGCAACAATTTCCTAACATTCACACTTATATTACCCGTTATAAATCCATCTTTTTCGTGAAAGCCTTCCTTGCCTGTGCTGTACTACTATTTATGTCTACTATACTTCTACCATCCCTAGTTATTACTCGTTCTAATACAAAAATTTCTTTCATAAGTATCGTTGGCTTCAGAAGTGTGCCTCTGATACGCTAAAATAAAAGATTCATTTCGGATAAGTACATATTTTTGTGTGAATTTTGTGTGCGGTGCTCCTCTTTATCTTGTGATGTACTATACTTGTGGCGGAATAGAGTAAATTTAGTTTAGCGTAAAGCTGCAGGAAATTATTTTGTGGTTTGTGTAGCTGTTGAGGGAGGGTGGAACAAAAGTTGTGTGAGTTCCGAGTACTGTCTTCCTTCGAATGCCTGGCTGTCTGATGAATGGCAAACAAGTTAGGGGACCGACAGCGTCAATACTATCAGTCCCGCAGCACGCCAGCCGATTGTATCAGAGAGTTTTGTGAGGGACGCGGGATCACCGGACCCGCTCCTCGCTTTCATCCCCACTGTTTCGTCGGACAATGCAGCTAGTGGGCTTTTATATTATTTAACTTCAATTGTGCTATTGCTTTTACACAAACCAGCATAGAACTAAGCAAGTCAATATAATAAATATGAACATAAGTTTAAATGTGAACACTCCCTTCCTCAAAGCCGAAGTACACTGACTACTTATTCTTCTCTAAGACTTTATGGAATCAATTACTTGGTATTTCCTATTTATAGTCGTCCTCATACTCACGCATGACATTTATAGTCTCCGTTAAATCCTCTTAACATTACGCCGGATACAAAAAAAAGATGACCACGTCAACGTCACGTTTCTTGTGAAAATTAAAAAATAAACAAGAATTACCAAATTTTATTGAAACACAATGTCGAAAAATGTGTCCCCTATTCCCCATAATCAAATCGGCGCTGAAACGCAAGTGTGGAAGAAATACTAGCACCAGAGGATCTATAGTCCTGTATTAGGGGAAAACAGTTTTGTAAAATTTATATTTGATTAATATAATAATTAAGACAACTCTAAATCCTTTCTGTCTATTTTATTTTAAAGCTGTTACTTTGTATTAAATTTACTAGATAATAATGGTTTTTAATCTTTTTAACAATAATTAGTGTTACGTAGCACGAATCATCATTATGTGAAAAATTCTAAATTCTATTGTCCTGTAACAGTTAAATTTGGCAGCGTGATAGATTTCAGATCAATATTATTTTAAAATTCAGTGAATTAAGTACCAAACTTTGTCCATGTAGATAAAATATATACCAATCAATCAATGACATTTGTGGTTAGTTAAAATATTCATGTTCGACTGCCGAAATTTCTCCCATCCATCTTTGCAGGTCATCTCCTTCATTTCCTCCCTCCATGGGGTGCAAGCGGATCATCACTAATCAAAACCCAGCTTGGCCCGCAGTTTCTCTCCCAAATTTCAGGAAGGAGACCTTCCCTTCAAAATTCCAGGGGTCAAAGAACTGGCCTCAGGTACCATATCTTTAAGTAACTAAACGGTAATTCTGGCACTATTGGCACTCCGATGTCTCGCCTCTGTGACACCTTAATGTTTACATGTCTCCAATATGGGGAATTCTTTACTCAGTAACAAAAAGAAATAGCGATTGCCACATACACTCATTAAAGGTATATTGGCAATTGAAACTAATTAAATTCATCCCTAATTTGGGACTCCATCAGGCTTAACGTAATAAGAGCTGAAACAGTTCTAACTAAGCAGGGTAGGGGAAGAGTGAGCAATATGGAGGACGTTGACCAAGAGAAGGGACAGATTAATAGGTCACGTTGTAAGACATGAGGGTCTTGTAAAGTTAGCAAAAGAGGCAAGTGTGTGGTGTGAGAACAGAAGTCTTAAGACTGAATACCTCAACAACATTCATTCTTTAATGGAAAATTCAAATGTTCCTGTCGCAGGTATTTTTCTCCAAATTGGTGATGGAGCTTCCTGTCGAGGATTACCTCGTTCACTCTCTGTTTTTTAACGTTCTCATATGCGGATTTTCAGCATTCACCTATAGCACCACATTTCAAAGGCTTCTATTCTTTTTTCTTTCCTGAGCTCCTATTGTCCACGTTCCGCACCCATATAACGCCACGCTCCATACGAACATTTTTAGCAAAGATTTCCTAATATTCACATTTATATTACCCGTAATTAAATTCCAATTTTTCGCGAAAGCCTTTCTTGCTTGTGTTATCCTACTCCTTATGTCTACTGTACTTCTACCATTACTAGTTATTACGCTTCCCAAGTAGCAGAATTTCTTAACTTCCGTCAAAATATCCCTTTCCAATCTAACACCCTTTGTTATTCTGTTTCCCAAACTACAGTCCATTACCTTGGTTTCCCTCTATTAATCCTCATATTGAACTCTTTCTCCCGGACTCCGTTCTTGCCATTTGTTATGGTTTCCAAGTCTTCTTCTGATTCCCATAATAGTACAATATAATCGCCAAAGCCTTAGTTTTTTATTTATTCTCCTTGCAGTATGAGTCTGTTCTCTGTGCAAGTGAAACAGCATGGGCGACAGACTGCATCCTTGGAGTTTGGCAATGGACATCAGATATTAGGAAGAAGTATCTTGAGAGTGAGAGGAGTTTTCAATCTAATCTGGAGGAAAACTGAAATGAAGATAGACGGCAGCCAGCAAACGGTATACGAATTCCGTGCAACAGAATTCCTAGAAGGGAGACCAGGTACCGACGGCAGAATTCATCACTGGAAGGAGTCACTTGACGAACGCGGAAGCATCCTGAATTAAGAAAATGGAGGAGGAAGCCGCCGTTTCACATAGGAAAAATAGGTCTGAGATGTGTCATGACATTCGTTCTGCTGCGAAAATCCCCACAAAATGACCCTTATGAAATTGATTATAAGTTGAGCTAGTCGTGGTAAATTTTTAATTTTAACCCTAAGTTTTGTAATTATTATTGTTTTTTTTATTTCTGTGAATAAATTTCATTTGTTTTTCATTTAATCTAACTCAATAATTTATTTTGATTTAAATTAAAATAAAAACTTCCTCTGTTCATTATAAGTGATACATATTACATGCTTCAGGAAATCTTGCCTCTGTGATCTATTGGTTAAGAAAGCGCCTAACCGTACATAGCGAACGGAGGTCGAAGTAAACTGAGTTATTGTGACTGTATTGCTTTATGTTAAATGCAATACGTTTCAGTATTTTAATTATGTATCCTCGCCACCGGGCTGTGCACCAGTGTTGTTGTAAATACAATTTACATACTCATACGCACCTAAAATCATACATAGATTCACGCACATTTACATTTTCATGTGGGTTGGGATTATGTTAAACTATTTTGTAAGCTGGCTGCGGCTGGTAACTGATATTCTCATGAAGTTATAAATCTAATAGTGGCACATAATTATATGTACATGTTACTGAGCGTTATTTATTGTAAAAGCTGAAAAATAATTATTACATTTTGCCCTAGCTAAATCATTATTATCTGATCAACAAATTCTGTGGCATTTTTTGGTGAAATAATGAAAACCTCAAATTGCGTGATAAGTAGGATTTAATAAACATTAACAAATTAAGAATGTTCCCATTAATATACATAACGAGAACTCACAATTTTAAGACAGAAACTGGCTCAGCCTAAGAAAGTAATCGTATTGTAGAAAGTGTGGAGGCAGAACCTTTGCACTTTTCCTATGTGCAGAGGTTGAATATTACATCTGGCAAGTCCCTCGCCGCCGGCAAATCTCTCAGCCCACTTTGGCGCAAGGACTTAATCTCTTCCAACCTCTAATGAGACTTGGCTAATCTTCTTAGGCGTTACTTAATTATATTTCTTCGTCAGATCTACTCTGTGGTATTTCATTAAGGTAACAGACCCACTACAGGCTGTATTGTACAAGTTGCTAATAATAAGAAATACCTAAATTTGTTATGAAGGCTTAATGTATAGAACTCGTTTCTGAAACTTAATTATACTAAAGTAAATGGTAACTTTCTGGACCCAAATTGTTGAGGTTAGAAGGTATGAATTTTTTAATATAAAATATTTTCATGCTGTTTTTCTCGGCGTTTGAATTGCTCCTGATATCTAATTTATGAAAATATAAATTTGATTAGACATCACTGACAATCACTTTCTATGTATTATTGTTTACGGAACAATTGGTTGGCTAAAGGCCTGATTGTTTATAATAGTCTTCGAAACTATGACACAGAATGGTGACCCTCTAAACTACATTTAACCAAAAACAGCAAACTTTACTTTACTCAACAGTGAATAATTCTTAAATAATCGTATCCAGTCTTGTTAGAAATCTAAAAGTTCATAGTATCTTCCGTCCTGGTACCCGTCACAATTATACTCAAGAAAGTTTATTATAAAATCATTTTCACCTACCAGAAAACAATTACACAAAGAAAACTCTACAAAGTAAAATAGTCTTACACAAATATATAATTAATTTCAACCAATTCATGTCACGAATTTTAACGTTTTGCTTACATAAATATGATCTTAAGTCTAGTATAATGTAATGTATGTGACTAGGAATGGATGTTTATATTCCGGGCATGTTCAGAAAGTAAGTGTGCTTTATTTTTATATTTTATTAGAGAAAAATGCATTTAAAAAATGACAAGTCCGACTTGCTGTGGTCTAGTGGCTAGCGTCACTGCCTCTCATCACAGAAGTCTTGGGTTCGAATCCTGGCATGGGCTTGAGAAACCATACCATGTTACTGCTTCGTGGATATAAGTTCCCCTAATTGTCAATTGTCACTAATCACCTTGCAGTTGGTGTGACTATAAACGAAAATTTAAAATAAAATAGTTCAGCCCTTGCCTTCGTCGATTGCGGACGTACAGTGTGTGCATCGCATCGACGAGTTCCATCGTGTTTTTGGATATATTGGCATGCATCCCAGCCTTATTAAGTGTACAGTCTCTGAAGTTATTAACAATCTTCATTTATGTAGATGAAAAGTCGTGATATACAACCAACAATAGTTATACTACACAAAACCTCGTAAATAGGGACGGATTGATTAGTTTATCCAATGGATAGCTATGAATATTATCATATATGAACGAGTACCATAACACAAACACCATGTTTTTAAATAAACATGAGGAATATCAGCATATCAAGCAAGTACGAGACTGTTCAAGCCAACAGATTGAAAATAACCTGTCAATGGCACCAATAATACAAAACACAAACATGACTACAACCAATCCAGAATCAGTAACAACTGATTCCACAACAATTCAACTACCAATCAGCAACCAACTCCACACACGAAGCGTCCGATCTTCATTCAACTCCACTGAATATCAAACAAGTCAATTTAACTCCGGACACGCTTTCTGTTCTGTCGGAAGAAGAAAACGAAAGAGATACAACCAAAGGCAATTTCATCATACAAAAGCTGAAAAAGGCTGTTTCAGAACGTCCAGTTCCCGCAACAAACCGTTTTAATCCACCAACAAATACATCCACTGAAATAAATAATCCCAATTCTAGTAACGCAGCCAAAGACAAAAACCTCCTCCAATTTTTATTTATGGAGTTTTTGAATACAAAAAGATGACCGAGAACGTCTCCAAAGTAACGGAAGAAGATACCTTCTACAGTAAAGCACTTACCAACGACACAATTAAGCTAAATCCTCATACTCCTGATACTTATAGGAAACTCATCAGACAGCAACCTTCATCAATAAATTAATTCATTTATGAATCACTTGTCTCAACGTATTGACCCATATAACAAAAATGGTTTGAAAAACCACAAAACAGAATTACTAAACTTTATTCAACTACATAAAATAGACATAATGCTCTTATCTGAAACACATTATTTAAAATAACGTTATATTCAACGTACCACGCCATTCATCCTGATGAAACAACGCATGGTGGGGCCGCATACTAATATGAACTACCATCTCGCACCATGAATTCAAACAAACAAAATTCAAGGTTCAGTAATACAGACCTTTGGCAGTGGCAGCGATCTATAGTCCACCCAGGCATGCAATAAATATTGACGATTATGAAACCCCGTTCAATTCATGCGGGAAAAGGTTTCTAGCCGGCGGGGATTGGAACGCAAAGCATAGCAATTTTGGGCCCACGGTGCACAACACCAAAAGGCAGAAAGCTAGTACGAGTGATAGTGAACAACAGCCTCACCCATCTGTCAACTGGACAACCGACCTACTGACATCCGGCCACAATAAAATGCCCGAGATGCTAGACTTTCTTGTAGCCAACGATATTGTACCTAACTACTTTCATATAGAACCCATTTTGGACTTTTCATGCGATCACTCTCCAATAATCCTTACACTCATTCAGAAAGGAAAAGATTTGTATCCCCAAAAACTGACGGGACGAATTTCAGCAATATATTGATAAAAATCTATCTTTAAATATCAAACTAAATGAACCTAAAGACAAGTAGTACAACTGTTGTACAATATTTTACAAATACGATACAAGAGGAAGCATGGAACAGTACACCTATATCAACCTTCAAGAAACTATATGATAATAACGTACCTCTACAAAACAGACAGCTCATTACAGGTGAAAGACGTTCAAGGAGCATATGGTAAAAATTTCGCAGTCCTGTCGATAAAAACTACATACAATAGCCTAACAAGACTACTAGAATCCACACTACAGAATTTACGGAATTATACATTTGAAACATATACAGGGTGTTCGGTTTATCTGAAGACATTGAAATATCTCAAGAACCTCACATCAGATCGAAAAACGTGGTAATGAAAAATATTCGTCTCAAAGGGGGACATCTAATGATACGAAACCCGACTCCCCAAAATGGGGATATCTCAAGAAATAGGCATCAGATCGGCAAAATAAAATTAAATGTATGTGATATTATTACAAATGCTACTTAATGGCACCATAATTGTCCACCCACCCCCACTCTCCAGGTGTTGGGAACGAATAATGTCAAAATATTCAATGGGAAACCAATTTTATATAGTATACATTGGTTTTATAATGTCAAATACCACTGTTTTTAATTCATTATTCATGGAAATTATTTCGCAGATTGCGCTGCTATCGAAAGAAAACGGAGACGTTAATTTATTCGTTTACTAATAAGTAGTGACTACGTTTGGTGTTACCCAGGAACAACGACGTGGACTTAGTAGTTTTCTGTTCCCTTGGAGTTCTTGTTTTATATGAATCCCCTTGCCTATGTTGTTGTTTGTAGATGAGTTCCCTTGTGTTTCATTGTTCAGTTACATAATTCGCTTCCCCACCCCATATCAAACTTTTCTTGGTCATTTCGCCCCATAAGCCTACTACCACTGTCATCGAAGAGTTCTCAAAGATTACTTCTTAAAAGACAAGAGACTGATATCATCCTACATGAGATACTACCGAAACATTAATTTGGATTCCGCTCACGTCACTCTACAATCCACCAGTAACACAGAATTGTGAACGAAATAATAGGTGGCGTAGAAGAAAAAAAGGTTTGTGTTTCCGCGTTCTTAGATATTGCATACGTATTTGAACGGTTTGGCCGTGGCCATGGTTCGGCACATCGTTTTACTATACAATCCCACTGATTATTACCTCATCTGAATATCATATCGCTTCTTTCAAGCTAAGTGTTTCAATGATATTTCCAAAATTAATCCAATTACCTCTGGAGTACCACAGGGTAGTGTCTTGAGACCGCTTTTGTACCTTATATTTACTGGGAACATACTTGAAATAGATAACATAATTTTTGGGTCCTACGCTAATGACAAATGACATTTAAAGTAACAATGATTCGTTGAAAAAAATATTATTAGTTTTTAATTGATTTTGTTAAAATAAATATACAATATCCCATAAAAATTTGATGTACGTAATTCAAAAATAATCTTTATAAAACATTAAGGTCTATAAATAAAATTTTTCGTCATGGTCTGTATTTACGGAGCAAAATGAGATTTAATAATAAAAAAGGAACAATGGAACGTAGGCCGGTGAACTTGAAAATATGAAGGAATGAGTGATTAAAATATAAAAATATACGTAAATTGATATATTTATGTAGTTAAACTGAACGATGTGAATTTGTGGGAATTTAATTAAATTACATATTTACATTAAGTGATTAAAGAAACCAATATACACATATTGTAATATTTCAAATATCACTTCCTCAATCTACAATAAATGTTACCATTGTATAATAATTATGAGCTATTTTTTATATTCATTCTAAATTTTACATCAATATATTATTTCACATTTTCTGAAAAAAATTCATAAGTTAAAAAATGGTTTACTTTTAAGCTTTATATTTTTTACTCATGATTCTTGAAGTAATAATAATTAATAAAATAAAACTTACGCAGGAGCACTTGTTACCGAACATACGGGAATCAGTTTTGGTAATAATTTCGATGATACATACCTATGAATATTATATATATTAAATTATTAAGAATTATAATTGTGTCCTTGTGTTAATAATTCGGCTTTGTCTTTTAAGGTTTTAAGGAGTTCGTTTTCATTTATGGTTTTATTTCTGTAGAAGAAGTTGAATATTATCCAATTTGGGTTTCTCGATTTCATGATCTTATTAATCATTTGATCCTAGGCTATTTTTCAGCGTTAATTTCTCACAGTTCCCCCAGGTTCAACAAGGGAAGTCTTAGAAAAAGTTTTAACTAGTTGCGTCGGCAGGTACCTGGTACCTTGCTGTGATCTCACGCACATTTTTCACATAACTATAAATCACCCAATCAGTAACACGAATCAGTTTGCATCGTGATAGAAAAATTTTAATATTACTGAATTCATGTTGCTAATTTCTGGTTTCTTAATGCTTGTCTAATTTAGAAATCCTCAAAACCTCTTAAGGGGATAACACGAATACTACGTCCTACAAAGGAAAGAAGTGTTAGTCCATAATATCGAATTTTGAAGTTTGGATCACGTAATTGGCCGTATTAATTAGTTGAGGATAGAGAAACTGTTTTATTTGAATAACGAATGAGAGCAGACGTCGACGCCGCTGCTGCGCCCTCTTGTTTCGGCGACAGGACGTCGACAATGAAACATGTCGTTAGCGAGAACGGGGAATTCCCGAGTCAAATGCTCGCCTTTCATCTCTGAGTGACGAATAAAAAAGCGCCAGCTGCTGCACAAACACGGATCCCACCAGCGATATGAAATTAATGAGATCTGCTTCTCAACCCTTTGCGAACAATACGAAGCGAGGTCCTTTGCGCGTCATTCGAGCAATGAGAGACCCAGTAAACACGAAAGAAATCTTAGAAAGGAAAGTGTTCCCCCAGGCAAGAGTACAGACATCTTTGAAGTTTTCAGAGTTCCTTATTTAACGATTCTCCTTCTTTAAACACCAGATATCTGATTTAATTCAGAAGCTTTACTTACACGTACTACAGAAGGGTAGAACCACTTGCTTAACCACTATTAGAATGCGAAAAATCCTAAAAAAATACATTTTGCGATCCCATAATACCTTATAAAATAGCAATCCTTCTTTGATTGTTTCAGAGCAATAATATAATTAATGTGTCGTGCAAGATGACAGTCCGCAGTCGACTAGGTAGGCCCCTGCCTTCAATGGGCTGTAGAGCCAAGGAGGAAATAATATAATTATAAGTGAATTTAGAAAATTAGCTTGAAATCTTAGAAAAATATAGACATTAAAATTAAATATATTACACAATAAATATATAACTCACTATAAGGTGGAAACTTAATCAAATAACGAGGATGTATAGCAATTAGAGAATAATTGCAGGACTATACAGTATATTAACGTAAAGTTACAGGTAAACGAATTTGAAAGTTGATTAACCAAGCAGATGAGAATAATGACCAATGTATAACACAGTAAATTACTGAATGGCTTATTTTATAAAAAGAAAAACCGGAACCTAATATTTTGGGGATTTAAAAATAACCCTAAGGGATCAGAGTGAGAATTCTTAAATTTCATGCCACTTGAGTAATTATATTTACTTACATAAAATACAACATTCGCTACCCTTACTGTCATGAAAACAAACAAAGTATAATAATAATAATGAGCAACGATTTTGGGAAAATGAAATTTCAGGTTAGAGGCAGAAAAATACTAAACTATTGCAAGAACTACGTGAGCTAGTAAAGACAAAAAATTGAGAAAAATGTACTCTCCTTTCAGTTCTCAAAGCTTTTTCAAGCGAATTTTAATAGCTTCCATCTCTTGAACATTGCCACAATCACAGACTATAATTATTAATTATTGGTAAATATTTTATCACTAAACCTCAAATTTCTAAAAAAAAGTAAACCGTGGGACGTAAATCTGGTTAAGGGAGTTAGACCAATGGGTGAGGAAGCAATTGGAATTAATGGAGTGAATTTGACTAACCCGATAATGAATGTGTAAACTGGTGCATTGTGATGAAAAAACATATTTTTCTTTAAATGCGGCTTCCTTCATTTCATCACTCAAACACTGCAAGAAAAAATTCATAATACTCTCCCATAATTGATTTTCGTTTTGAACATAAGCTATTAAAATTATTCCAAGAATAATCCAATAAACTGACTCCAAGTCATCAGATGAACGGTTTTGGTGCCTTTTGGAGCTGATTCTCACCTTTCAATCCATTGTTTTGTTGTTCCTTATTCACAGGTATTTCTACCACAGTTATGAATGATCGGGTGTAAATAGACTGATGCTAAAATAATCTACGGTGGATCGATCAATTTGATACACTCATCGTGCAATAAAGCAGTTGAGTATTAACAGACAGGAATTCGGGTTATTTCGGTTTATTATCCTTTATTCCATGAAATGTAAGGATAAACTTAAATTAATCTATGTTAAGAATAAATTGATACCGATCCAGCAAATAATTATAGAAAATTAGATATTGTTGTTGTAATCAGTCATTAGACTCGATTGATGCAACCCTCCATGCTAAGCTACTCTCTGCAATCCTTTTTATTTCCATATAACTACCACATCCCACATTCTCGTTAATCGGCTTAGTGTATTCCATCCTCCCCTCCCTCTTCTGTTTTACCCCACACACTTCCCTCTAATGCTAATTTTACAATACCCTCATGTCTCAAAAATGTAACCCCTTCTCTTGCTCAAAGTCTTCCATATTGTTAGCCCTTCTCCTACTCTGCTCAGAACTTCCTGATTTTCAGCATTCTTCTATAGCACCACATTACGAAAGTTTCTATTCTATTCCTTTCTGCACCTCATACCGTCTACGTTTCGCACTTATATAACGCCACCCTCCATACGAAAATTTTTAATAACGGTTTCCTGACAGTCATACTGCCTGTACTATCCTACTCTTTATGTCTGCCATACTTCTACTATCCCTAGTTATTATGCTTCCCAAGTAGCAGAATTCGTTAACTGCATTTTCCACTGTTTCCCATACTATACTCCATCACCTTGGTTTTCCCTCTATTAATCCTCATGTTACATTTTCTCCAAAACTATGTTCATGCCATTTATTATGTTTTCCAATTTTTATGTGACGCATATAATACTACAATATCATCGACAAGCCGTAAGGTTTTTATTTATTCCCATTGCAGTATGATTACTTTTCCATATTCCTTTATAACTTTGGTCATCGTCTGATCTATATGGAAGTTAAAGAACTGCACCCTTGCTTACTCCTTTCTTGATTACAGATATCATTTCTTGCTGACTGCCTTCTTTACCGATATTTTATTCCTGTCCCCTTCAAAATCCTTAGGAATTTGTTCCAGCTCACATTATCAAACGCTTTTTATAAATCTACAAATGCCATGAACGTAATTATCCTGTTTTCTAAAATTAGTCGCAAAGTTAATATAGCTTCTTTTGTCCCTACATTCTTCCTAAAACCAAATTGATCGTCTCCTAACTTGCATTATATTTGATAGATATAGTTATGAGAATAAAATTTTTAATTGGGTGTTTGTACATATTTATTCAATTTTATGATCTTGTTTATTTCCACCTGAGCTTGGTTCCACTTTGATAGGTTACAAAAAGTGATTTGACTATGAAGAGAGAAATTGTCAAGGTTGGTTTGAGAAAAAATTATGCACGTGAGGATGTGATCAGAATGGTGGAAATATTTTTTGACGTATTGAATGTATTTCATATGTTAAATTTATTTAACGTTGTCCATAATTATAACTCAGTAATGAGATTTCAAAAGTCGATCCAGTTAAAGTGTTCGGACTATTATAGGCGACGTGGAGAAAATTGATGCCAACAGTTTAAGTTTTAAATTATACGACGGTCATGATAGAAAATTTTACTATTATTACATGTAAACAACACATCACAGTTTATTCAGAAATCGCCAAACGGTGATAAAATTCATGAGAATCGGGACTTATTAACGTCTGTTTTAATTAGTAGTTGAGTTCCTGAACAGTCTGGGGTTGAGATCTTATTTGTAAGATGATTCTCAAGTTTTAAACTTGTATTATCAAACATTATTAACTATTATTTATAAATTAATGTTAGATTTATGTATATAAAAAATGACAAAATTGGTCCAATCACAATCAAATAATTTCTATATCCATAACTGTTTTAATAGATTTTAATTTAATCATTTTACAGTTGTTAAATAAGACAATAATATATTAAACAAATCAATAATCAATACGAAGAATTTTACCGTTCCCAATTATGAATTAAGATAAAGTAATTAATATTTTACAAACGCATTTTCTGTTATGGGAAAATATGTAAGCATAGGTTTGGAACGGAATATTGAATTTAAAATAAAACGAAACATAGTGTTGATGCATCCAAGTAATGCAAAACTTAATGTAATTAATGGCGTGGGCTTCTGAATTAAATTACTTTTTTCGATTTCCATCTAAAGCTTCACTTTTTAAAACAATTAATAATGATTATAATATGTTTGAATTTCATTAGAAATTACAGCAAAATAATTAACGTTTTGAAATACACGTTATAGACCTATAATAATTATAGATGTTTACCAAGCAGTAAACTTATTATTAAGAATGGAAATATTTGTCTTAGCCTGCTAATTTTTTTATTACAGTTAACAGTTATAGTTTCATCTGTACTTGCTGATTTAAATAAACAGGAGCTTTGTGTTATGATATCATCAGATGCTCTTTCGCTTAACTACTCTGTTTATAAACAAGTTTGTTCTTCACATAAACAATAACAAGAGAGCTCAGAAGCTCACCAGTTTGTATGAAAAATATTAATACAGTGCTCATGTCCTTTTATTACACCACAAAGCTTCTTCCGTTGAATTAATTATTGCTTGCTCTACATTCCTTTTAATTTAAAATTAGAGTAATGTAATGAATTCCAGTGACAAATATAAGTTTTAATTTTATTAATGCAAGGCTTGAAAATCAAATGTATATTTACCTTACTTATTTACAAATTTTAATGGTTTTTCCAGATTTAAAATGCTTTGAAATAAATAAGAACGACTTTATAGTCGCGGGAATAAAATGGAAAGCTGTATCAAGAACTGTGTTATTCTTTAACGACTGATTCCGAATCTAAAAACTCAACTTGATATGGTACATTACACAACCTTCGAGGGAGTCGGAAAATGTAAAATACTATAGCTTCAAAAATTAATATAAAGCTACGAATAAATAATGACTCAATTTTTTATTAATGCCAGTCCATTTATACATTTAAAAGCGAAAATTAATAAGATCTCCTACATTATCACTAGAGACTAGATAAATAATTTTGTAAGTTAAAGTTTTTGTTTATCCGTAACATTTGTAAATTAAGGGATACGGGGACGTAAATTTGAAATTCTTGTAAATGTAAAATTACTGAGCTGAAATTTTAACCGTGTTAACAACACAGATATGTAGTAATGTACAAAAAAATTGTTTCTGTAAAGTTTTTGGTTGTTGAGATATTTTGAAAATTATTTCATAAATTGGCAGTCTTGAAAATGTTCTCTGAATATATTTGAGCTCTTTTACATTAATATGTATGACTCACCATTCTTATCAATTGTCAGTATTATTTTTGAAATTGAATAAAACTGTGGGGAGAAAATAATGTTTAACTAAGAGCTTCATACGGGTACTTAAAAATTGGAACTTTTCATCACTTTTAAAAATTTGTTTCACCGAAACTACTTGAACAATTAGAAAACTAATATTTGTATTTAAAGGTATTAGCATGTCAATTATGTACAAAAAGAATGAAGACAATATCTTAATATTTGTGACGCAAAGAAGGTTTTTGATAGCAGAGAAAAGCTGAGAAAAACAATTGTTTCGGAAGAAAGAAATAATTTATTAATTTAGAATTAAATCCTTTTAAATTAATCCTGATCCTTTAAAAATGACGAAATCGAATTAAAAGTTTTGCTATATCAAATCAGCCATATATCAGTACCCTATATCCTAAACAGAAAATCCCCTGTTACCATGAGCACAAAACGCCTCCTATACCTCTCCATAATACAACGCACCTAGTCTTATTCCTCGTCCATATGGGGAACAACAAACAAAATAAATTCAGCCAAAATTCAAACCAAACAAAACATAATCCTACGCACCATTACAAACTCTTTCATCATCCACCGTAACATCAAACTTACGAAAGCAAACTCCGTAATCTCCATAACCTCCATAATTAAAAGCACCCAAAACCACCCAAACCCACGATACAGCAATTCCATGACAATCCTTCTCCATCTTTACCCTTCCGTCGGCTCAAAAGAAAACTTCCATTTGACCTCATCTTTCCCCCTGAACATTCAGGCAAATCGTAACCCACCGTACTGTCATGCACGCAGACCACATCCTCATATATCCTCCAATAATCACTTCACTGCCGGTAAAGCCTTACCCACCCACGTCGTATACCTCTCAGATACACACACACAAAACTAAGCCATTTGCTAAAGTAGGCTAACCATAGAACTAACCTACCTTCACGTTTACAGGTCAATTATATACACTATTTTAATGTTTTGTATTCATTATTTTAATATTTTACGTACTGGATCAATTATTGTATTAACTGATAATCAATATGATAAAAGTATTTTATATGAATAATAAATAAATAAAATAATGCTATAATAAGGGTTTGTCAGCACAAACAAATAACTCAGTTGAATTTCACCTTGTTTTGGGGTGTCGTAGTATCTAACGGAACTGGAAATGCACTTCCGTCTGCCTCGCGCTGGAACTCAGCAGGGCTGCCTCCGTGTGTTGACGACGCTGGGACTCAACCTGCGTGCGTGTTTAATGATGAATTACGGATACTTCGGGATCTCCGTCTGCAGAAGGGCCGCTTATGATACTCTTCGGGAAGTACTCCGAATTGTGGTTAAGCCTTGCCGATATACGGATTGGTGCTGCGCTATCCTGGATTTTCTTGCAGTAGAGTAGATAATGCGTAACGGCGTCAGGTCCGACTCGCAAAAGGGTTGGCGCACTAGTCTTGCATTCTTTCTGACAAACGAAGCGCGAAACTGTGGCGTCAGGTCCAAAGCATAAACGCGATGTTCGATTTATGAGTATACTAAGCAAAGGTGCTATTTATTGTTAGTAATAAGAATAATTTTTGTCGGCATACATGTAACGCAACTCGAGTTCATAATCTTCGAGACAATGAGACTGAAGAAGAGTGTAGGTAGCGTTTGGAGGCAAACAGAATGGGAATTTCTCAAGTGAGATCTACCACGGAAGAACCCATATCATCGGGTTCAGGTGAGAGGCGACAAGACACACGGTCGAACGTACCAATTACCTATCAACTTTTGGCGTATAGCTTCCGAACGATTCTCCTAAGGGGAGGGGCGAAATTGGTGGAATTTTTATATGTAATAAAGACGAAAAATAATTCTTGAGCTCAATTACTTTTATAACGTTTTTCGGACAATTTTTGTGCATAATTTCAATACCCTTGGAGCATGTGAGGGGTGGGGGTTGAAATGAGTAATGTGAAAATAACAAGAAAATTAACTTTGTGGTCGAAACCGGTGTAGAGGGGGTTGCTGTGTGACATTCTGACCTTTGATATGTGGTTTAAATGAAAATTCATCCCTTAAGTGGGTAAGAAATTTTTTTGTCAGAGTACTGACAATATTTGTAGTTCTGCTATTGTACCGGGAGTATTTTTGAGCATCGAGATACTGGGAGTATATTCGAGGATCATATTGTGACATTTTCGATGCCGGTTTAGTCATGTTGTATCCAAGAATTAAATAATGTACCGGGCAACGCCGGTCTCCAGCTAGTCCTATGATAAAATTCAATAAATACACATACAAACATATGTTAAGAATAACGCGTTACACCCTTTAAATTAGGAGTGATATTCTACTAAACGAGTTATGAGACGTGAGGTGTCCTTAGTGGTCGGATTATAAAACTAAGTTTAACGTCATTAATTGCAGTTTGACTGCTATTTATTTATGTCAAAATTTAAAAAAATATTAACAACCAGATCTTTCTTCGTATTCTTTGGATATTGCCTTTTTACTCGATTTGCTCATCTTGTTCCGTCAGCCAATTTGATAGTTGTGACTAAGGGCTTCTCAGGCTCGGTGTTGGGTTATGAGATTATTATATCGAAGCGAATGTAACTGGGGTGGATTTTCATGGCGAGATATTGCGTGTGAAATCAAAGCGGATCCCTCCGAGTTAAGGAAAGCATTGCGTTATTTACACTGGCACGTCAGTTGCAGGTACGAGTATATAGCAGAGGCAGTGGCTTCCGTTTGTAGTGTTACCGTCTCCCAACGCTTTGAACTTTGAGTGACGCAGAGAAGCCTGAACTTTTCCGTACAAAATTTACCAGAAAGAGCCTTCTTCCGCTTACACCGATATAGAACAATTCAAATTACTATAGCCGCGGCTGTGCGTGAACAGGAAGCGTCCTGGATATAGAACCGGAGAGCGCTACCAGACACGAACTTGCTTCAACACGGATCAGAATTACTGCAGACCTCGCCTTCGTCATATCTGCTCAACTATGCTAAAATATAGAGAAGAAACTCCCAAGTGGTTAAAATCAAACAATTTGAACACTCAAGTCCCACACAGCGAGTTTGAAGAATGAGTTCTTTTTTCCAACTGAAACATGAAGATTATTTCGAAATTATTTTAACTCGATGTAAATCATTGCCTGAATCATGACTAATTATGTTATTCATCTTATTTTTCCCAAAACAATAAATTTTGTTTGTTATCTACGTGAGATCTACTATAATGGGACTTCGGCGGAAAGTTAATTTTTTAAAATTAAAATTAGTACGATTTAATTAGTTTAACATTAAAATAGACAGTCTACCTGACGACGATGGCGGAACTTCCTGTCGAAACGTTGTGGAAACAAACTTTTGCCCGGGTTGAAACCAGAGAATTGTATTTGAAATTAACGTAATTATTTATCTGCCAGTCGTGTCTCTTTAGAAATAGATTAAAACAGTTGTGTTGTCTGTAAAATGAAGTATTGATCTATTGAAACAGGTTATTAAAAATATAAATAAACCTAATTAACAAGGCATTCGATTGACATCAGGAGGATCAGGTCAATTGGAAAGGTGCAGATGGAATTTTCCGGAATGCTAATTATTAATTAGCTTCCACTCGTGAATGAGACCGACTGGAATCGCAACGCACTACTCTAATGGTGAATGCTTGTAACCAGCACTACACGGTCCATCCAACGTGTTTCATGGTGAACCTGTTCGTGGCTGCATGTTATATTCACATTTGGTGGTCGGATCTCACCAGTTATAAGCAAACCAGCCTCGAAAACTAAATAATCAAAAACAGATAATTGATCTTGCTTGTAGCATGGCGAGGCAGTGTAGTAAATTGTGCATGTACATTGTTCCAATTTTATCTTAATGTAGGAAATATATGTTAATGATGCGTCTAAATTGCGATACTGATTTTCGTAAGGACTGTATTAGTTGATAAACTTCCATTCCTATACGCTATTTTTAATAACCTAAGCGAGTCATACAAAATGTAATTCTAATTACATCTGAAATGAATTTTCTATAATGTATACGGTAAAAGGTTTACATTATTACTGTTGTATATGACTTCCATTAAAATTATTATATTCCAGTATCTCTCAGAAGTAGTCACTCTGCTCGTCCATTCATTATTAACGCGTTTCCCATGCAGATTTTTAAGTTTTGTACAGTATTTAATACTTCACAACTATTCTTCAGAATCATGTTGTGTTTTCCACTAGTTTATATTTTGCAAAACAGATCTATTTCTACAGTATATACTGCTATAATACAGAAACCACAGTTTAAAAAACTCATTCGTACAGAACGCACTACTGGAAACTAACACATAGCTTTTCCCGGCCTACGAGTAAGTTGTACAATTTATTCCGTACTGTTGCAAAGAGGGTTAATTTTAATTTGTAGTATTTCCGTATTGACTTCACCATAAACGTAGGCGTATTTTTTCTTATCCTTTATTCTAAAATTAGATGAAAAGTCAATATTGCTTCTCTTGCCTCTAAATTATTCCTAAAACCAAACTAAACTCTTAACACGCATTCTACTTGTCGTTCTATCCTCCTATATACTATTTTCGTTAATATGTTGCTTACACGAGGTACTAAACTAATTGTCTTGTGCTGTTTGCATTTATCAGCCCCAGTCCTTTTCGGTATGGGTATAATTATGTTTTCATAAAAATATTCTACCATTTTTCTAGTTTCGTAGATTTCACAAACTATCCTGAACAGCCATGATATTGCAAACATCCTCAGGGCTCTATGAAACTCCTACCTCAAAATATTTCCCCCAACTCTTCATCATCCACTTCCTCTTCTATTGCTGACAGATATAGATTTCCACCGTGATACAGCTCTTCTAGGTAATCCTTCCATCTATCTGCCTATTATTATTTATTCAGAATTGGCTTCCCATCCACTTTCCACAACAAGCAAGAACGTTTTATAAACACCAATTCTCCTTCAATCACTGTCAATATTAATAAAAATTCCCGTGAATGTTATACGTTTATGGTTATTCTTAGAAACCGCAAAGAAACAAAACAAAATAAAAAGATGAGCACTGGGTGAAAGTATGAAGTAAAGACAGACCTTAATCCTATAGAGAGATCTTAATCCTAGAGAGAAGACGATGAAAATCAGATAAAATTTGTTAAGAAAATAACGAATATATGCCCCTTAGTTATCGTATCAGTAACAACGATGGCTGTTGTTAAGAATAATGCCGTTTTAATATTTTGCCTATGCAGCGCTGCCAATGCGATTTTGAGCATGCACGATTACATCCTCAATTTATTAGGAATCCAACTGTGAAGCATCGTCACTATGTGTTTTCCTTTTTTTAGAGTGATTGTAAATTTTTGAAACATGGAATGACTCGCAGAATGTGAAATCAGATAAGTGATTCGTTTCAACAATGCAAGGATGTTCCGCTAACAAAAATCAATCTGCAATTGTGTGAGATGTATGGAGAAGAAATAATGAGTGATTAAATGGTAAGGAAGTGAATTAGACAGTTAAACGAAGGAATTCAAAGAACTAAAAAGAACATGTACATGGTTTTCAGGAACAAATAAGACATTGCCCAGAAATGCGACAATTAACAAAGATGTTTATTGTGTGAGACATGTAAGCTCCGTCGTGAAATACAAAACAAAATATGAGGAATGCTTTCGCATGAAATCACTTTGATTGATGACAACGATCAGGTCACATGCCGTCAAACACAAGATATGATTGCTCCCTACAGACTACAGATGGGCAAAACCGTTCATTTCAGTGATCAGATCGGAACCACTCACTGATGATTCACCACCCATTGTATATATATATATATATATATATATATATATTATATTCGAAATATTCACCGCACGCAATTTACCAATATGACTCTTCCCTTGTTTCCATAAATGTACTCATGATTTTCTAGTGAACATATGAGTTAATAATTTTTTACGAATATTATACACTTATCCTTATTTATTAATAAATAAATTGTTATAAAATTAAATAAGTCCCTCTAGGAAATTTATTTTAATAATTGAGGTATTAGGATGGTAACTAATTTATTTGGATTTTTCTTTTAAAGAGTAACAAAATTACTGGAAATATTTTTACCTTGCGTCTGTGACCTACACAATCAGCAGATCTCAATCTAATTGAGAAACTGTGGGATGAAATGGAACGGGCCAACCGGCAGCTGGATCCAGTACCATCAAATCTTAGGGAGTCCAGTTCTTCAAACGTGGTGTCGAGTTCCTACTACCACCTCATAGAATTCATGCCCAGAAGAATTCAAGCAGTGTTTGTGAGCAGAAAGTGTCCCTACATTGAATTGAGGGGTGGTCATAATAATTTGGCCACTCAGTGTATATATGTTAATGATTGATAATAAAATATATGGTAAATATTACTAAATATCGGTTCTTACTTTGAAATAGATGCTAACAGTACAGGACAATTATTTTAGTTTAGCATGCAATAAATTAACGAAAATAGTATATAGGAGAATGGAACATCAAGTAGAATTCGAGTTAGGGAAAGATCAGTTTGGCTTAAGAAAGAATTTAGGGACAAGAGAAGCAATTTTTACTTTGCGACTAATTTTAGAAGACAGGATAAGAAAAAACCGGCCGACGTTCATGGAATTTGTAGATTTAGTAAAGGCGTTTAATAATATGAACTGGAACACATTATTAAGGATTTTGAAAAGCACTGGAATAAAATATCAAGAAACAAGGTTTATACATAAACTCTAGAGAAGGAAGTCAGCTAAAATTGGAATAGAAGATCAAAAAAAGAAAGCAGAAATCGAGAAAGGAGTAAGACAAGGATACAGTCTGTCACCCATGCTGTTTAACTTATATACAGAACAGGTGACGAAGCAAGTTAAACTGAATATGAAAAAGGAATCATCAGAATAAATAAAAACCTTACGCTTTGCCGACGATATTATAGTATTAGGGGAATCAGAAAAGAAGACTTGGAAACCATAATGAAGGGCATGAACGGAGTCCTGGAGAAAGAGTTCAATATGAGGATTAAAAGAGGGAAAACCAAGGTAATGGAGTGTAGTATGGGAAACTGTGGAATAACAAAGGCTGTTAGATTGAGAAGGAATATTTTGACAGAAGTTAAGGAATTATGCTATTTGGGCAGCGTAATAACTACGGATTGTAGAAATATAGTAGACATAAATAGGAGTATATCACAGGCAAGGAAGGCTTTCGCGAAGAAGAGGAATTAATTACGCGAATATAAGTGCTAATATTAGGAAATCGTTGCTAAAAAATTTCGTATGGAGAGTGGCGTTATATGGGTGCGAAACGTGGACGATGGGAGTTGGGGAAAGGAAAATAATAGAAGCCTTTGAAATGTGGTGCTATAGAGAATTCTTAAAATCAGATGGGTGGATAGAATCACTAACGAGGAAGTTCTAAACAGAATATGGAGGACGTTGACCAAGAGAAGGGATAGATTAATAGGCTACGTTTTAAGACACGAGGGTCTTGTAAAATTAGGATTGAATAACACAACAACTTTGAAACAGCTTTTGCAGGTTGAACAAAAGTCTGTGTGCTCAATGTTTCTCGTGACGTTAACTGTGTTGAATATGATAACTTTCGTACGCAACTAGTTAGTTTGAAAAGTATTAATAATTTATATGTAATTAACAACAACAGAGAAGTGAAAATGAGTTTGCTTATTTACACAGCTCACTTGAGATTGACATCTGACGAACACCTCAGTAACTTTTCAGAGTTTTTAAAGTTTTTTGTTAAATTCTCAACAAGGTGGAAGTACGTAGTTCCGTGTAACGGATCGTTAGCACTTCTCGGATGGTCATTGTCCGCGGTAACGCACAAAAGCTGCTGAAATTCCATTGGAACGTTACATTGGCTTGGGGACGAGTGGATGATTGATTCAAAACCAGCCTGACAGTGGCATAATAGAGAGTGCGGCTCATTTGTTACTGCTGTGGCGCCTGCTGCAGTAAAGTCATTCCACGTGGAATATTAATCTGCCGCCTCTGTTACCTGCTCGTAAGCGGATTGGACCCCGTCGCGGGTGCGAACTGTGATCGTTCTTCAGATCAATTCACCTCGGTGGGTATCATTGTCATCCCAGGAAATCCACTGTATCAGTATTTCATGAATAATCTGCTCTGCTCAATCACAATTAAATCAAATTAAAAGGCTGTTGATAGTTTTCATACTGTTATTCAAATATACATACTTGATAATTAAATAAACGTGAATATATATGTCATTTTGTCGAAAATTGTAGAAGTAACAATTCGCTATCCTATAATGAACGTGAAAGTACTTATTTCTTTAACAAAAGAATTAAAGCTTTCATACAGTCAATAATACTTTAGTAATATAGTTTCATTAATTGATATGAAAAAAATTATATGATAAATTGTTTAAGTGTACAACATATTAAGTTTAAGAGCATAAATTATTAAATAAAATAAAATTATTGTATTTTTGATATAAATTTATTGCGAATTTAATAGATACCGGCGACAATCACGAAATAATATAAATATTATGATATAGGGTGAACACTCCAGTGAATTCCGTCTCCAGTGAATAAACTTTGCGTTCAGCGTCTCAATTTTGCGTTTTCAACGTCCCCGATACAATTTCTTCTGCATTTTTTAGACACAAAATATTTTTGGAAAGTTTGGTACAAATAAATTTATCTCTCTATATATAAAAATGAATCGCCGAGATGAATGTACGCGCATAACTTCCAAACAACTGTACTAAATTGGATAATTCCTTTTTGTTGTGTTCGTTATTGTCAGGACAAGTTTTGTATAACATTTTTTTAAATCGTACCTCAAAGTCTTTAAAATCTCAACATTAAAACATTCTACAGGAAGGTTTCATTTTACTCATGCGTTTGAATCTCCAAAGTAAATGCGGGTTGCATATAATCTCGAACTATTAAAGAGCGAAGGCTTCCCCGGTGAATTTGATTCAAATACAATTCTCGGGTTTCAACCCGGGTAAAAGTTTGTTTCCACAACGTTTCAACGGCAATCTCTGCCATCGTTGTCAGGTAGACTGTCATGGGGCGGAGCTTGCCGTCGAAACGTTGTGGAAACAAACCTTTACCCGGGTTGAAACCCAAGAATTGTATTTGTACCCTTGATCTGTTTATGTCAGGAAACGGCTCAACTGATTTCGATGAAAATTTCAGGTATTGGAAAAGGCATTTTAGTTTAAATTTTCGTGTGTATTTCATTTCGATATCTTGCAGAAATCAGAAAATCTTAATGGTAAATATTTATAAATCTAAGCGTAATTTTGGCAGCACGATAGAGAGGGAGGACGAGCAATATCTGTCCATATATTGTTTTAAACGTGTGAAAGCGTGCCCTGTTCTAAACCAACTGCGAGGTAAAAGGTTTTCCATGAAGCGATCATTATATGTGTTTTATCGGACAGAGTTCAATTTAACTATGAGTTAGCTGCTGTACGGACCTAATGTAAACTTTTTCGTTACAAATAAACATGTTCTGCGTTTTGTCTTGTTCTGTCAATAATAATTCTAACTTAAGTTAAAAATTCCCGATTCCTACGTGACAATAGTATGATGCTTTTTGACGGCAACGCGGTTGTGAAGAAACTATTCCGAAAAGATAGATACAAGAAAACAATGTTCAGTTCAGCACATGTTGTACAACGAAAAACTCGTCCATAAAAGTATGTAATGATAAAGATAAATTTCAAATTTATAGTAGCTTTTCCTCAGTGTCGACAAATGCCTCTCTTCTTCTCCTCCCTCACCTTTTCTTTCTACTGCGCACCTCTCATGCCAAGCTTCATACTTTAACCCTAGATGAGGAGCACCGTTTGGCGTCGAGCTGAACTGATAGGTCCCAGGCAGACAGTAACAAAGAGGTATCAGGTATAATGAACGGGGCCCGCCTAGGGGTACAGTCATTTGCTTGATCACCGAAATCAGCAAACGTTGTGCTCGGGCACAAATTAGTGTATCTACGTACGGTACAGCTTATCTCTTCTTAGCTGCTCCATTAGCTTCATCTCTCTCCTCTCTCGTTAAACTATTCTCTTTGGCTGTAACACATCCACTATTCATAATTCTCTCTCTCTCTCTCTCTCTCTCTCTCTCTCTCTCTCTCTCTCTGTGTGTCGCATCCACGACATGACTACTGTCGTGTTTCTCCTTTTATCCAACGACTGTTTTTGACACGCTCTCGTCCACGTCACGACTGCAATCCTAAGACCGACCATTCAATCTTCTCCGTCTGAAACAAATGTTCAAAATTCTGATCAAAAATAGCGCAGATATTAAGACTTGACCCAACTTTATTTCAGAGAAATGGCCTAGCTATCAAGCTAGCCAAACCAATTCTTAATATTCTGTCCAGAATAACATAATAATCAATAATAATTTAATAAATTGCCCGCATAAGAATCACGAATTACAAATTTTATAAATGTAACTTTAAAAAAACAATTCGCATATCAAATGTCTGTGGGAGTTTCTCTCACAAGTATTTCTCTCCAGATTGACTGCGGGGCTCACTTGATTACGTTGGGAATGGCTCGTACTCTCTCTGGTTTTTACAAAGTTCTCACATGCAGAAGCACCTTCACCCATTTTAGGTGGTGTATGTACATACGGTAAGAGTCGTTCACTAAAACTTGTGGAGACACGGAGAAGGGAATGCTGCGACCACGCAGCAAAATAATCTCCCGTCATTCGGAAGGGCGTGAGAATAGTGCCCAATAGCTCGACCTACTTGATGAAGATTTTCTAGGGTTTTCCCTGCATCTCTTTTAGGTGAAACACCGGGTAGGATCCTTAAACTACAGCCCTGGGGGCATAGTCAACCACGGCTTCCTTGCTATACCTTCCACATACCCCCTTTTCAATTCCCTTCCTTAAACGGGAGTTTCCTGTTTCAGGATGACCCTCATATAGCCTGTAAACCAAAAAAAAACTAGATAAATGAGAAAAGATATAGTGCTTCCAGAAAAGCAAAACAGTTAATTTTATAGTTCCTTGAGTTATCAAAAGCAGAAATTTATTTCTTCTGTTGTGAAGCAGCAGTAATACAATATGGTTCAAAATATGGGTGAACTGCTTAATATTTCTAGTCTTGAAAACTGGAATTATTTCTTTTCTTCGTTTGGTTTACTTTAATTAATTAAAAGACACCCTACATTCCTAAAGAGTCTGATTTTCGTAGGTTCAAGGCATAATAATTACACAAATATAATCATTAGTTTTTAATTTTTAGCCACTTCTCGTATGAAGTAGTAAAAACAGTAAAAAATTGTTAAAAATTAGGATTTAATTTTTTCAATGAACATTAACAGTGAGATGTACGCATCAAGATAAAAATATGGGAAATATTGCATCATATATTACAACTGTTATGGCATGACGGATTATGAACGTGTGTTGTTTCATGGAACATGTGTGCATGTCCAAATGAATCATATTTCATGGTGGCTCAGTGTGCACTGCACTTTAAAGTAGTTCAAAATTTGGAAATAATAACGGTCGTCACTGGTTTTAAGTTAGTCAAACTAAGAAAGACGGCAGTTTGATATTGCTAAAACACCAGAGGGTTCGGTATCGATATCGTCGTTATCCCGCTTGAACCTTCCGCTAGTTTTATTGAAATGACTTGAATAGAGCTGATGTATTCAGTATATCGTTTTAAATAGTCTTTGATTTACTTTAAGTTAAGGGCAGGGTAGTTAAATTATAAGGACACTTAAAATTTTATATTTAACAAAAGTAACAACAAATAATATAAATAAAAAACGTACCTTCCTGCTCATTAAATTTGGAAAATGAATTCACAATTAAAATTGATATATAAGCAAAGTGATTCTTGTTCTCAGGGGATGGTAGGTTCTATTCCTGGTCGTTATGTTCTAAAAACTACTTGATGGTGGCAATTACTACTGTGGCTTTCAGTAGACGACATTGATGGATTTATAGTTCATTTGTACTTTACCAACGACGTAGGTAGATCTAGCCGGAATCTTTGGAACCATGGAATACATTCAAGTGGTAGATTCTGGAATTGGCTGCTACCGCCGACCTTTGAAGTCTACTGAACGCCTCTTCCATTCAACTCCCCAGGTGTTTCCGTCCGCTCAACAACTACTCTTTAATCCCCCCGTTCAACGACTCCTCTACCACTCCATTACTTCCCAACTCAAAATCCTCAATGTTTCACCAACCCCAAAGCCTCTTCTCTTTCCCTCTTCCCTCGAAATATCCACAACTTTTTCCAATAGATTTTTTTTACATTATGAGTCCCCAAATACGGGGTTCACACGTCTGACCATAAGTTGCGAAATGTCACGTACCAGAGGTTACTGAACTTTCTGTGGAAAAGTCTGAGACGTGACCAAATGTTAAGACCGAAGCTTCCATCCGACACAAATATTTATGACTCTAAAAGCCAGTGGCTTCTTAATCACTGAATGTGCTAATTCAATATATGTTAGTAAGATGCAATGCACTACACCAGCTACTGTCCGAGGTACAAAATCAAAAGGGACTCAAATAAATACAAACAAGAACCATATCATTCGTCTTCAAGTATTGGAACGAAGAAGTTGTTTTGAGAGCTCGTAGAAGTGTGAGTGCCCCAGTGGCCTGCCTGCGACGGAAACTCGAGTGATTGGAGAATCATATAATTAGTGATGTATTGTGAAGCAGTGTAAAAGTTTCTAAATAATAGCTACAAGATGCGATCCTAAGTAAATGCAACTGCTTCGGAGGATCGCACTGATCATGGACTACATCTCTGGGTTACAAATATACGAGTACCTAAATGCCTTATCGAATATTATAAGTCCAACAAAAGTAGGCCACTTTGTAAAAGGTGATATAAATAATAGTATTAAATAAGTTTTCTATCATTCCAAATCAATTGATTTTAAATTAACTTAGTAAATACAAAATAATGTTAAATGGTAAAATAACGGAATTAAATGCGACTGCTTCCGACAAGATCTTACTTAGATCCAGAGTTTCAGCATAAACTCCCAGAATCGTTATTAACTTACTATGAAGACACCATCTTAAGAATATATTTATCTCGAGAAACTTAAACTTTTGTATGCAAACTGGAAGGTCACTTTGCCAGAGACTGGCCCCTTGCAGAAAAAGAAGTCAAACACTACCGAACACCTCAAAACCGTAGTGGAATCAGAAACCCAACAATAAGCTTATTCTTGATATGATTCCTTTTGGATGTTAAATGCGGTTTCCATATAAGTTTAGTGCCCAATAGTAGACGAAGGTATTTGACTTCATTGGTGATAGGTGATATGCAATAATCAGAAACTGGTGTGACAGACGTGAATAATACGTTACGCAAAAGTTCCGATTCTTCTAACAATCATCATCAATCATTAACCGTCCGAAAAGGGCCAAGCAATCCACGTCGTATAATACTCCAATAAACGATGAAGAAGTTATAGGATAACTTTGAAACAAGTGAACTCAAATCCTCCCTAAATTTACAGCAAACCAAGGATCTTCTTCTCAACATCTTTGCAACAACAAAAAAACCTCTACAACATCTCAGAAGATAAACTGATAGTGTACCCAATAATCCTATAATAAAAGACCTACCTTGCGCAGGCCTTTTCATTTCCGCATAATTAGCACAATCAACATCCTCCATAATCTGCTTTGCGTATCCCATCCTTTGCATCCCTCATCTGTTCTTACCCCAGACAATTCCCTCTAATGCTAACTTTACAAGACCCTCGTGCCTTAAAACATGGCCTATTAATCTGTCCCTTCTCTTGATCAACGTTCTCCATATTGTTCGCTTTTCCCCTATTCTGTTTAATACTTTCTCGTTACCCATCTGATTTTCAGCATTCGCCTATAGCACCACATTTCAAAGGCTTGTATTCTTTTCTTTGCCACATCTCCTATTGTCCACGTTTCGCACCCATATAACGCCACGTTCCATACGAGCATTTTTAGGAACGATTTCCTAATATTCACACTTATATTACCCGTAAGTAAATTCCTCTTTTTCGTGGCATATTTTAATACAATTTCCCTTATACAACAGTCTGAGACGGAAGCATTTTATTGAAATTGAACTGCTAAATATACTCATAACACTAATTTTGTACTACATCGTTATTTGTATTTTAAGACTTCCAGCTTTTGCAATTGGCGAGTAAAATTAGCTTATTTATGGATTGATTGACATTAAATTGTTATGAACAAGTGTTCTAAAATATTATAAATATATATTAAATTCGTCGGGATTGAATTATTTTCATATATCATATTATTTTCTCTTATTTTGAAATTGTAATGTTACATTGACAACATTGAAATTACTATTTACATTTGATATAAATTTCTGTGAATATACTTTAATTAGTTTTATAAAACGTGTTTCGTTTATTTTAAGAATTACTTTATTTTTACACATTAGTTATTGAAATTCCATCGCAGGAATATATATTATTTAATTTAATGTTACTTTCACCTTAAAAGGTGATAATAATAAATTATTTCATTGAAATTTTTTATTACATTGGTGTGTCAATAGTATTCTAAAGTATGTACTAAGGTTTCAAATCCAAGATTTATCAAACCGAAATTGTTTATTGCTGTTGCAAAAAAATTTACTAGATTAGTGGGCTCAATTAAATTATTTTAATATCGCGGTTGCTCAAATTTTATCAGATAGCTGCGCTCAATTACATTGTAACCAACGAAATTTCCAGAAATATATGTGATCCGTATGTATGTGAACCTGCCAATTCAATATCGTCCACTTGTAATGATTTTCACTTAATACAAATAAAAAATTTAATTGAATAGCAACAAAAAGTTTCGTCGAGATTGCTCTCATTGTGAGAAGTGAGTAAAATCAGAGTGACAGACGGAGTGTAATCAATCCTAAGAAATATACAACTATTGTTTCATTTATACAGATTATTTTTGTTTGTACATATGCACAAGGTACAGCACGCCGAAATATTTTCGCAGTTATGACTTTCAGAGGCTGTATTGGATGTTTGCAGTGTCCTAACGTATCATAGTTTTTAGTGTCTGTCATCGTGGAAATGCACAAACAATCCGCGCCGGTTATTGTTGATGAGGAATGCAATTGGAGCCAAGACAATGGCACAGATGCGCCTTTTATCGTGGTGGTCACTTGAGCTGTGAGAGGCGCACTCGTTGCGAATGATGGAGAGGGGAGCGCTGGGGGAGCGCCACATGCATATTCAATTGAACACTCGGCCACTTTCAAGTGTCCGCCTGGTGCATTGTATGCTAAATGGGCAATTGGAACATTGTTACGTGCTGCACCGTCCGCTCGCTTTTTATTTGTAGTAGCCAGCTCCCCCGCACTCATAAAAATATTAATGAGTCTTCACCAAGCACCTAGTAGAAAAAATTTGGGCATATTGCAGTCGATATTTGTCCTACAGAACATTTATAAATTATTCGAAGAATGGAAAAATAGAAATAAAAGATAAAGTATATAAATTCGACCTGGAACTATCATCTATTATACCGGACCACCAATTGGGCTTCCGTGAAAAACATTCGACAATACAGCAGTCACACAGAATCGTAAATAGCATCAACAAAAGCCTTGAAAAAAAGAAATTATGTAACGCCGTCTTCCTAGATGTCGCCCAGGCTTGATAAGGTCTGGAACACAGGATTCCTTTACAAGATCAAAAAAAACTTCCCTAATTCCTACTACCAGCTGCTGAGATCATACTTGACAGAACGACTCTTCCAAGTTAATATCAACTCTAGCTACTTTAATTAGCAACTCGTACAATCAGGAGTGCCTCAAGGTAGTGTGTTGGGCCCTTTGCTCTACTTCGAATCTACCAACTACGGAAAATACTTCCATTGCAATATTTGCGGATGATACAACCTTATTATCTGTAAATGCTGACCCGGTCGTTGCAACACAAAACCTGAAAAACCATCTGGACCTATTACTTTCCTGGACCAAGAAATGTAAAATAAACATAAACGAGAGCAAATAAACACAGGTTACATTCACCTCAAGACGTATAGCGTGCCCTCCGGTCTACTAAACATTAACATTCCAATAAAGAACGAAACTAAATATTTGGGTTTACATCTAGACCAGAAAAGACCTGGAAAGAACATGTCCAAAAAAAAGACAGCAAATAAATCTGAAATTAAGGGAAAGTGTCTTGGCTAATGGGAAGAAAATCAAAATTATTTGAAGACAATAAAATTTTATTATAAAAATGTATCATTAAGCCAAAATTGTCTTACGGCATAGAATTGTGGGGATGCACCAAACCATCAAATCCAACAAATAATTCAAAGGATACAGTCAAAAATACTCGCACAATCACCAACGCACCATGGTTTGTTTCCAATTCCACATTACACAACAATCTCAAGATCCCATTCATCACTGAGGAAATCAAAAGACTAACAACACACTACCTTGAGCGAATGGAAGAACACCAAAATAGGCTAATAGCCGAAATAATCTACCCTCCTGAAACACAGAGAAGACTTAGACGATCGTGGCCCCTAGATTTAATTCAGCAAGACAGAAACTAGTCAATATATATATACCATTGATCTTCTACGAAATCGTCATTCGACGAATACCCTATTCAGGTTTTAAAACATACTTTTATAAAATTTACTTATTGCATTGCACTGTAGATTGTAAATTAACAATTTAAATAAATAAAAAACTATTATCAGTAAATCTATAATATTTGGTAAACAATGCATCAAACGTGGCAGCTTTATTATAAAGATTAGATCATCTGGCGTGACGGCTTCATGAAGCTAAGATCCTCTGGCCTAAAACGGGATGGATTTGCTGTAATTTGTTTTAATATGTATAATTTGAGTAGTCTTATGAGCAATTATGGGATTATTATTTATTTTTAAACTTGTCCTTTCATTCTCATTTTTGCTTTTAACAGATTTAATTACATTTTCATTAAACATTGTGGATATTAAAGAACTGCTGAACGTTCAGTATAATTCAACCAAACAGTCCTCAAATTTAATTGTTACAACAGAACCAAGTCATTTATTTACTAACGTTTTCGAATCAATCATCATCATCAGCTTTAACAAATATAACACACATAAAACATCGGTAATCTGGAAACAACAAATTCCTTAAAAATTTAAGATGTAGCAAAGCAATTTGCACTTCGTTATATTTATAAACACACTTCCCTAGATTCAAATCTCAATACAAGTACATACAATTTCTTCAAAGAGATGCCAAACAGTTACCAATTTAATACATCAGTGCCACAGAATTGTGAATGAAATAAGAAAGGGTTAGAAGAAAAAAGTTTGTGTTGCAGCTTTCTTAGATATTGCACAAGCATTTGACCGAGTTTGGCACGTCGGTTTAATAAACAAACTTAATCTTAACCTCATCTTAAAATCCTATCGAAGTGACGGATAGAATAGAATAGAATAAGAATCATATTACGTAAATCCTGTAAAGAAACTAAGCTTCAAGGATGTGGAATGAGTCAGGGTGTACGTTTATTACATCATTTTATTATATAAAAGATAAATATACTTATAAAAAAAATTTGTAACCAAATAGAAAGGCGATTCCAACATAATAAACTAATTACTCGTCTCCGATTTTTCTACAAATTCCTTTACTGAATAGAAGGAGTGGCAAAGCAAAAATGAGGATAATTCAGACTTAAATTTACCTTGGTTATCGGACAACTGTTTAATTCTATGCGGCAGTCTGTTGAAGATGGATATCCAAGAATAATGCACACCTTTCTGTGAAATTGACAATGTTTTACATTTTTTGTACAGATTATTTTTGTTCCTTGTATTGAAGGGATGAATATCAGAATTATTCAAAAATAAGTGTCTATTTGTGATTATAAATAACATCAATGAATAAATGTATTGGCACGTCAAAGTGAAAATACCTAACTTTTTGAACAGAGTTCTGCAAGAAGTTCGTGAGGTAACCTTAATAACACGTTTTTGATTAATAAAAATCTTTTCTATGCCTGCTGACTTGCCCCAAAATATAATACCATATGATAAAACAGAATGGAAATATGCAAAGAATACTGATTTTCTGGTTCTAGATCACTGAAGGTGGACATTGCTCTTACAGCATATGTAGCTGAGCTGAGTTTCTTAAGTAATTGATTAATCTGATCAGTTCAATTTATTATGTACTAAGGGACCTACGAATTTGACAGAGGAAGTTTCATTTACATTTTTGTTGTCGTATTTAAGTGTTATAGATTGTAAAGTTGTGTTGTGTGTGTGAAATAAGTCAGCAATAATTTACTTAATTTTGAATTGTACAAATTACTACGCTTCATCCAACTTTGTGGACTTCTTCAGGTAAATTATGAGTGGTATACTATTTAAATTGAGGAATTTGTTATCGCCGACAATTTTCCGCGACGGTTATGGCTTTTTACTTATTATTATTATGAATATGTCAAACGTTGCCTAATGACAGATTCTCTATTGATCCTTTCTGTCCATTATTTCAGGATGTAATTATCAAGCACCATCTTCATTTCCGAATTTTCGAAACAGGAGTGGAATAAAAGATTCTTTAAAAATATGATCAAAAGTATTTCATTCCTTATTATTATTGTCTCGGAGCAACAGAAGGTTGGCGACGCGATATAATCATTCTTCCTGCCTGCTCCGCTATTGTATACTGGAAATTTCATTAGAAATTAATCAAAGCCAATTATTGTAACGTCACGAATGGTGGTAATATTGCACTTCTTTATCCCTCTGTAAAGCCATAGGGGGGCTGCAAAGGCCGCAACAATAACCGCCAAACAATTGAAACTTGACGCTTTGGCTGACATCTGGCGCTTTGCTGAGGAGCCAATTACTGTAATGGCGTGTTAAATGCAAGTCCCCTGGGCGAAACTGTGTCACATTCATAGCAAAGGGGTTGCGGTATTATTGCCGTCATAGAGTTTAGCAGAGCTACCAACTCAGGGAGACACAACTGCGATTGCATAGAAATGCAAATTGACTCGTCTCCTACTGGTACAGCTGTTACATCTATAATTTTGGGCATATATATAAAAAAGCTATTGAACGTCTGACATAATAAAGAAAAAGGCAAATGACTACAATTACATACAATAATTGAAAAATGTTGATGTGCTTTTAAGCTTTCTATTTCTACAAACGTCTTTTTCAAGCAATGTAATATTGAATATTCAAAGACTAGAGCATAAATTTACAAGGCAAAATGCTATATATATATATATTTATGTGTGTGTGTGTGATATCTTACACAGACATAACTCATAGATACTATTAAGGTATTCAAAATGATGTTTCACGTGATAGTATTGAGATTTACATTAAATGTATAGCATTTCGTAAATAATACTTGTGAATTAATTCACTTTCTTGCCTACGCTTGATGTGTAATCAAAATTAATTTTATGATTAAATTCAAAGCTATGTTTGTAATAAGGTCACATTCATCAATTCGAAATTTTAAATTGACATGTACGCTCTTTCATCAAAGACGTTTTTGTTTAAACCACAATGCAGCTAATTAATATCACAGACATGCTCAAATGTTATTAATTTACGCTGCATCTTTCGACATATTGTGTAATATTCATCTTGTGTCTGAATTTGTTAAGAGTGTTTTTAAAACAAAACAAAAATTATTAATGAAGATTAGTATTTATAGACGCAATACCCAGTAAATAAATGAAATTTTCTGTATTTGGTTTACATTTATAGTAAGTATTAAACCACAATTTTTAGTATTTATTGAATACTGAACACTTGTGGTTAATGACGCACCACATATGTCCCGGTTTCGAATCCTTGCTAGGGCTTGGACGTTGGGTTTCATTGAGTTTCCTTATAGTGATGCCCTTACATAGTATAACCAATAGTAGTTATTGCGACTATGAATAAATATATATAAACTTATTAGATTTTATGATGGAAGGAATTTCCACTTTCACTATATTTATGATAATATATGTTTTTATAACATAGTTTTCTGGCTTTAACATTTACAATATATAAAATATTGTAATATATGTTTTTATTAAATTACAAGAACAAAAATTAAACGGGATGATGACATATTTTAGATTATTGTGATAAGTATTCTTAGATAGTGTCATGTACAATTTTGAACAATGCTTCTGCTGATCGGTCCAAAGATGTCTCAAAACATAAAAATCTTTATTCAACTGTGCCATTTCTTGATACGTAGCGAACAATCCTTGAAAGCTGACTAATATATATAATATGGCTCAGTCAAAGGCTCGTCTTGGTTTGAACACAAAGGCAGTGAGTTCAAAAAATAATATTGTACTTTATATTAGGATTTTCCAAATTTTTTCTTCAGAGTAACACTTGGTAAAATCGGACATTCTAACGAAACACTTGGCTTATTTTTTGGGATGGGTGATTCCTAGCCATAAAAAGTAAAACAAGAGTTAATGTAGTAATTATTTTATTTATAGACCTGTAATATAATATAAATATATAAATGATTTTGGGTATTTGAATTGCATATCTTCTTGATATCTTTAAAATATTTTGTAAATTTAATTCTAATATCTGGAGTGGCGTTTAGCCTGTTTCTGCACTTTGACTGCATTGCATAAGAAAATCGAGCTTCGCATAAATAGGTTGTAGAAAACGGAAGTAAAAAAATTATAGCTTGTTTTGAAATATTGGGATACTCTTCTAACAAACTCGCTCAGAAATCGTCCGTACTAGCTTTCGTAAAATATTACAAAGGGTTGATTTCAAATTATGTAAATATTCTAACTACATTCTGGAACCATTCTCCATCTACGTTAAAATTTGATTCATTCTAACATTCATGCATGGCAGGAAACCAATTAAGAGCGTTAGATTCAATTCATGAAATCCAAAATTGTATTTTTTATCAAAAGATTCAATTTTACCTATTTTATTAAAAATTATAATACTTTCTCCTTCCAATGATATGTTCATTGCACTTTGTAAAAATATTAGCCAGATATGCGAGTTTAATCAACCATGAAGGATTTGGTAAACCTTCAACAAAATGCTGTAGGAAATTATTTTGTGCCTTCAAGAACTCATTTGGAAGTTCAAAAAGTATTAATAGTGCTTTTACTTTGGATAGCCATCTCACTGCAGTATGTAATAAAAGTCTTTTGTGTTCACTAAGCGTATAAACGTACAAAATTTTAAATATTCTGGATTGAAGTGTCCACTAAAATTTTCCTGCGGATCTCCAGTTTGGAACCACTGCACTGAATGGTCCTGACAGACTGCAATTATGTGCAGTTGAATGACATTCCACAAACGAATGTGTATGTGCTTTAAAAATTCGCGTTATAAATACAAAAATAAAATAAAATTAGACATTCAAAAGTACACAGTTGTGAACAAACACATTCATATTAATAATCACAATTTCGATTGGCAAAATGTGGAAATTTTAAAGGAAGGAAATAATTACCTCTCAAGAATTATGATTGAAATGTTATAAATCATGTGCAATTCTCATGCAATCAATGTTAAATATGACATGAATAATTTGAACAAAATTTACGATACTATTTTGTTGTAGTAGTTTAACTTTTTAATATTCTTCTCAATTGATAAAATTCAACTGCCGAAAGCACTCATTGATACTGCATCATTTCGGCCGTAACCGTCAGGTGCTGAAGATTGTCCACGACACTAAATTATTCATTTGATATCATAAAATTCTTGACATGTACTTTCAATAATCTTTATGGCTGAGGGACTCGAGGAGTAATTGTGATGAATTGCTAAATTTGTTAGTTTTTAAATATGTTTTTTATATATAAATTAAAAAATTGTAACACAGAACCCATATTTAATTTCTTGTAATATTATGTTTATAGTACGCCAGAGGAAGGAGACGAAACGTCTTTCTTGAATAAATAGTGATAAATTTATATGCTGACTTATTGGCCGTCTTTTTTTGATTATTGTAAATTAATATCATTACGAATAATGCACAATTTAGTTTTGTTGTTTTACCTTTTTGTGGTGCACTAACAAATTAACTGACTTGTTTGTTTGAAATGAAAAATAATTTATAAGTCTAATTCTTCTTTTACTGGTATTATTTAAGGGACCCTAAGATCCACAAATAAGAAATTTCCTCTGTCAATGTCACATAAAAAAATTGGCTTATCTGATTGTAATTTAAGTTATAACAGACAAAACGAACTCTGAGTTTTAGAATGAAAGAACATAGGGTTAATATTAAGCTTTCCAGGTGTAAACATAATCCGATCACTAAACGCTGTATTTCCTTCAAACATTATCCCGATTATGGACGGCATCACTTATATTTTATACAGAGAACTACATTTCCTTTAAAAATTAATCTCAGAAATGTTACAAATTAAGATTATCCAGTAACTGATAATATTAAGTATGACACAAATAATCTTAGTAAGCTTTATAATGAATTATTTGAGTTCTTTGGTGCTTTCCTAGTTTGTTTGGTATTTTTCCATTCAAATTTCGTCAGATTATGTTTAAGAGTTATTTGAGAAAGAAGCTAGGACTGTATTGCTATTTAATTTTTTAATTACTTGACTCTGTTTATTAGGTTATATATATTCTATATTTGATGACTAATAATAGTGTATTCATTGATAATTAAATTTTAAGTGTAATTAAATCTATAGAAAATCAGATAATTATGAAAAGATTGGTTGAATTTTCACTGTAACACTGAAATAATTAAATGTCTCTAAAGCTGATTTTAGTGTTAGGTGTTCTACGGAAAATTTCTTTATAAAATATTTATATTTTCGGCAACTTCCGTGCAGCTAACAAACGAAATATGAAAAATATAAATAAATTTTATCGAGCGTATACTGTAAACCATGTTTAGTAGAATATTAGCAGACCCTGTAAGCAATCGTTGTCCTGCCATATATTTTTTGAGAATTGAAATACTTCAAATATATTAATTTAATTAAATAACAAAGAACACAATTAAGAAAGGCGCGTCTGTTAAATCTAAATAATGAATGTTGTTAATCTCAGAAATCTAACCTAATTAATAATATATATAAAATGTATATTGAAATTTAACTTAATGCTAATGTGTGTATACTATTTTTGATAATTCCTTCTTCTGGAGCATAAATGTGCAGGTTTGGCAGTTTGCCTACTTGTGAACAATCAAACGAATAGTAATTTGTAAGCGTTTGAACTGAAATGGTATATCTGAAAGTGTCATTGTAATTCGTGACTGCAATAAATTCTTTCCTCTGAATTTTCCATTAACTGTCGCTTTTATTAGATTCCCAATAATAACCAGAAGTATATCATAGCTCAAAAATCCGAAATCGAAATGTCAAAGCAATACCAAGCTACGACGCAATGAACTTGCGCATGTATTGATATGTAAATAAAATGCCAAAGATTATTCAAACAGTCAGACTGATAATTTGTGAATGTTTATTTTGTGAGAAAACCAAAAAAATAAAAAATTGAAGATGCGAATAATTACAGACCAAGCATTAAATATAAGCAATTAATTTATCTGACATTCAAATAAACATTAAATGAGTTATAACAGCCTCTTTGTCAGTTTTTATTTTCTTAAAATAATGAACTATACTAAATTTCATCTGTAATGTGAGAGTTCTTTAGGCATAAAAATTTAGCAGTTTATGGACCTCACTCAGCCGAATGAGTCATGGAATGAGGTACATTAACAGCTAAATATTTGTACCTCAAGAAATCTCAAATGAGTGACGAAACGTAGTAGCTCATGACTTAAATAACTGACAAAGAGGCTATTATAACTTATTTAAGATTAAAAAAATTGGTTCGAAAATGTTTTTAAAAATTCTGGAATCCAACAACAGCGCCAACTACCGGGTCCACCTAAGAATCATCCAGGTGAACTGCATAAATACAACAACAAAAAAATTCATAAAAATCGGTCAAGCTGTTTCGGACGAGAAGAATGACGAACGCAGCCACACAGAAATTGAAATGTAAAAATACCATAAAAATTAAGAGACAAATAAATAATCTGCTATGATGTTGCATATGAGTGAACACAATGTAGAATCCTTTGACAGTTAGCATTTTTGTACATAGTTTACATTTAATATTAAGTCAATTAAATTAAAAGAAAAATTTGAAAATCAAACGATAAATACGGATATTAAGTTAAAACAACTAAATTTTGAACTATTATTATTCCATAGCATTGAAAGTTTTAGTTTTATGAATTCAGGATGTATTTGGATTATGAGAAAAAGATCATTATTCGAAAGAAATATACGAAAAAAACTCGCTTTAAAGCTTTGAGCAGTGAAACTCATTACTGGCAATTACATTAAACACTTAACTAAATTACAGCCTATTTGTAAAATATATGAATTTTTGGATGTTCCCTTGATTAATTCATTCATGTTTTCAACGATATCCTCAATTGAATCAACGATTTCTGCATGATGTTAAATTGTCGCTTTGTCTTTGGAGAAAGTTAGATATTTGCGGATGCATTTTACTCATTTTGAATATCATTGATCCTGATGGGGGAGAACCCCAATGATGGTTTCCAAAGGCCCTCACAGTTGACTGAAAAGATTCATGTGTCTACAGGGACAGTTTTCCCCCACTGTGATACTTATATCTGCCGCTCGGAGGAGGAGAGTGATAAAGTACGATACTTCAATCATCATGTATAGTTTTTCTCTCAGTTTTATGTACGCATTTTTTATGCACGTCCAAAAACTAACCTCCGACAAATATGATGATACCTACGAACATATAAACTTTCAGTTTGTTCGCCGACATTTTCGTTTATACCAGGTGTGTCAAACTCAATTAATACACGGACCATTTCACGCAACTGGTAAGATTCATGCGGGCCACATATCATTTATAATTTTTCTAAAAATTATAAATTGTAGGGAGAATTCAGGAATATGAACAGAATAATTAGAAATAAATATGTAATTAAATGAATTTAATGATAATAATGTATAATATTGATACGTAACTATTAATTTCTTTTATTTAAACATTTTTTTATATTTTATAAAGTAAAATTAATTTTAATCGGAAACTTTTCAGCGCTTTCCTTCTACTAGTTTTCCACTATCTGGATTCAAAGACTAAGAACAAACAATATTCATTATGGCAGATAGATCTGTTAATCTTGATCTGTAGGCCGTTTTATTTAATTTTATGGATGAAAATAGTTGCCACATAACTATGTGCAGTTAATTTTTTAATTCAAAATAAAAATGTATTTCAGGAATTCCTACTTCTCGATATGACTTTCAAATCGAATTGAGGTCTAGTACAGAGTAAAAAAGTTTTTGTAAATAATTGAAATCATTATAACGATTATCGAATTTGTTTTTGATTCCTTCAATTTTACCACTATATTGTGAAAATGATCAACTTTGGTTTTGTGCTTTCAACTGTTTTCACGTAGTAAACCACAGCAAAACGTTTCTTTTTGCAAATGATTTTTAATCAAACTCAATTTTTGTACAAAACTTCCCATTGCAATATTCGTTATTAATTGATCTTTGCATTGCAATGTTATATTCAGATAATTTAGATGACCTGTGATATGTTATAATGCTAGATATTTTACCCTCAGAGGACCTTTTGTAATCGATATATTTTCGTTTATTCTTCTTCCATAAGTTTATAGTAAGTCTTCAGAACTTTATGGTAGGACAACCAACCAACTATTGTGAAATAAAGAAGATCTTTAAATTCGAATTCAAAATCATAAAGAACCGAAATAAATTGCCGATGGTATTCTAGATCGAATAGAGTTTACTGTTTTTAAAACTCCGTGCATTTTTAATATTTTAAACAGAGAACTTGTTGGTGAAAAATGCAAGGGAAAGTCTTGATTTTCGGTTCATTTAGATACATATCATATAATTTTTCTATCAGTCTTGAGGAATCGTTTAGTTTTACCCGTCATCAATGTAGCGTCGGCAGTTGTTACAGAAACAAGCCTATCAAGAGGTAGATTAAAATTTCCTAATATGTTCAATTCAACATCAAATAGGTTTCCACCCGTTGTAGTTAAATAAAGGGGTAATTTCCAACAATTCTTCAGTGATCTTCATTTTATGTATTTCTTGATAATGATATTTCTCGAAATGACTGCAGTTTTTCTGGACAGTCGAATTCGGCTGCTTTTATCATACATTATTTGATTAAAGTACCATTGAAAAATGATTTTTAATGTTTTGTTATGGGTAGAATATTTCGTAATATTTTTTGCTGTATATTAGAGAATTCTTAATTGATTATAATTTTTCTTCTCTTATTTCTACTTCGAAGCACGAATATTGATTTTCGTAATTAATAATATAATGTCGCTTAATATTGCACTTTTTAGAACACTAATTGTTTCTTTGCAAAGTAAGCACATCAATTTATTATTCTCCTCTACACAAAATAGTACAGTTCCAACTTTCTTCAAAATTTTCTTCACTCGTCATATTTATTCAGCGGTGAACGTGACATTTTCTATAAGAAAAATTTACGAAGTTGCAATTTCAATTAGTTTGAAAATAAGTTATGAAATAATTGCAACCGACAAATCTTAACAGACCAATCCAGACAAATACTTTACAGTAAAAAGAATATATAAACTTTATAACGTAACAAAACTAACGTAAACAAATGCCACTAACATATTAACGTGCCTTGGAAGTGAGTATGATTTAATGAAAACGTTGAACAAAGTCTAGTTATTACACCATTTTACGTATCTCTTATGTTATGTCCAGTAAATGTAACAAAGCAACTTACTTAAAACACAATGTTACACAAACGTGATGCTCAAATAGTATTTATTGGTTTCGCGGCCGTTAAGTAGCAGATTATCCAGAGATCTCCCATAAATGCTAATTTTGACGTAAAATTTTGTCCTGCTTTTTAATTTTATTTCCCGCGCCCTCGTTCGCGTCGAACTAGAACTTTTTATTTTGCCCTGAAAACGAAACAACAGGTACAGAATTTCCATAAAGTGGAATTCATTGAATGTATAAAAAGTACAGTATCGCGATTTTATGATCGCTTCAGGGCAAACCTTATAACTCGCAGTTTGTTTGGAATAGGTCCCGCTATCACACTTTCGGAGCCAATAAAAATGAGTAATGACTAAGTTTTAAATTAAAATTTACCTGACGCGACTAATGAAGCCAATTTACGTATACATCGTATCGACGAACCAAACAAGTTTCTTATTTCTCTCTGCCAACAATGGGTTAATAACAGCACGAATCCTACTTCAACAATAGATGGAGCATAAACAGATCACGGGAGTAAGCAACCCGCTTGAACTTTGAGACTTTACTGCGACTCTAAGAACTATATATATATCCTTCAATATATTGCAATGAAATATGCGCGAATATTTAAGTTAAATCTCATGTTTGTAAACCCTCAAATTTTCATTGAAATCCGTTGAACCGTTTTGAAGCTTATTCGTGACAGGTAGACAGACACTTTAATTTTATTTACTGGTATAGATAATCAGGGGCCAAAGGAAATCTCTTCGCGGACCGCATGCGATTTCCCTCAAAGAATAAACGTGGGATAACGTTTATAAATTAGGATACTGTAGAATTAAATGTTGCTTACCTATGGAAAACTGTGAAATACTTCACGTATGACTTTGTGTGCGTATATGAAATTCCAGCTGAAAATAATTAATTTCAATTGGTTCCATGAGAAATATGCCGTTAAAGTCTTACTATGCTAGCTCAACGCTTAGGTGTAAAACAGGAGGGAACATTCTGTCTATTTACTTAAGTATAATAACTAAGTAGTACTTAATTAAACGTAAGTCAGTCCCACATTCAGCACTACAGTATAACCGCGTCGCTGCAAGCTAGCAAAATGGTTTTATTTCGGCAAATATCGATGTTTTGTTTTAAATCTGATAGAGCTTTCGAAACAGTATTAAGTTACCAACAACTCTTTTTCATAACAAATTAATGTACGAAGTAATATTTTGTAGATATCAGCAGTTGAATTATGACATTATACTTAGTTTTCAAAAAAGTACAAAACATTTCACTTATTTGATTAACGATTTCCACAACTATAATAATCCGAGTTTCATAATAAAGTAAAACATTCTACGAAGAATTGAATGTGTTACAAATTTAATTCTGCATTTTTTTCAATATAACGCTTCATTCTTTAGAATTAACGAATAACTGAAAGAAGGCGCAAAATTAAGTAGTTTTTAGGCTCTTAAAATTGAAAATCTTTTCATTGCTATCCACGTCAAAAATAAATCAAATACCCGACTCATTGAATCGCAATACCATAATGCTTTTAATTTCATAATTATTTTCATTAATTATCTACAGTTTTCTGTGTAAAGATTCTGTAACCTGTCAATACGTAACTAACATACCTAATTGCGTCACACAGAACTTACGCATTCGTCGAAATGAATTCGTGGTATTTGATGTACTAATTAATTTAGTTCCCTAGTTTCCATTAAAATGACATTACTTCCACGGTAATGACATTCTCAATAAAAAAATTCTTCATCGGTCGACAAATGGAAAGAAATAATTTCATAACCGTGTGTTTTCATGAGGCCAAATAACAAATATATCTACATTACCCTGCCAAATGCTATGACAAAATTTCAGGTGTTCTCTATCGTAGTACTGATTTCGAGTTGAGGTCCGAAAACAAACAATGCGGTATTGTTTTTAATTTTACGGTACACGATTACTACTGTTACATACCAGTTCAAGTTAACAAAATGTGGGCTGAACAATGAATATTTTTCAAACATCATTTTGGCCTGAAAAATATTGTTACCTGTGTGCCGCAGCCATAATCTCATTTATGTTGATGTGATGTAATCAATTGTGTCTGAAGAATACGTTACGGCAATGAAATAGATTATTTTCTGAAATATTGACTCAAAATTTGCTTTAAATAACCAAAAATTGCCCCTCTACCGTCATCGAAAAGGCGTGGAACAAGTATCAAGAGTCCCACAACCTCATGCATGTTTTCCTTGCATCACTTAAAGGTAAATGCCGGGTAATATCTTTTAAAAAATAGTCCGGAGACCCTATTTATCATTTAGGTTCTTTGCATTACCGTCTGTTTCATCCTTTTAAATCCCTTCCTATGTTTATGAAGAGGATTGCCTCCGAGAAGACAACCCTGATGTATTCTGTCACTCTAAGAAAACTGACTTTCGAGGGAAATGCTATACTGGAGTTTGTTTTTAATTTTATTATTACATAACGAACGACATCATCTAAAAATCAAAATACAAGGTTTGTTCAATAAAAAAATTTTACATTTAATTTTTTTCTAAAAATATTATTTATTCATCAATATTTAATTTTTCCTCATCAAAGTAATCCACCACAGTTATATACACTTTTGACATCGTCTTTTCCAATCCTCAAAGCACTTCCGAATAACTAATTTTGGTACTGCCTTAAGCTCTACCAGCGATACGATCTTTATCTCCTCAATCGTGGCAAAACACCGTCCATTCATGGGTCTTTTAAGTTTTTGGAACAGGAAAAAGTCACAGGGGGCTAAGTCCGGTGAATACGGTGATTTTTACCACAAAATCACGAACAAGCAATGATGTGAGAGCAAGTGCTTTATCATGATGAAAACAGCCGCGAATTGTTTTGCCACAAATCCGATCATTTTCTTCCTATTGCTTCACGTAAACGACGCATAACCTGAAGCTAATGTACATTATTGACTGTACTACCGTTTGGCAAGAACTAATGATGCACCGCGGCATTTTAATCGAAGAAAACAGTTAGTGGCTTGCTCATGAAACGGTACTTTTGGTCAAAATTGAGCAATTTCGGAACAAACTCGGCTGTCACACATTTCATGCCCAAAACATCTGAAATAGCTGAATGACATGAGCCAACCGATATGCCAACATTTTCAGCAACTTATCTAATACTGACTGGACGATTCTCATAACAATTTTCTTCACTGCTTCAACGTTTTCATCGGTTGTTGACGTGCTTGGGCGTCCAGGGAAGGCGTCGTCAATAACTTCTTCTCGGCCTTCCGTGAAGAGCTTATAAACATTTTTTTTGCTTAAGATGACTTGCCAAACGCCTCAGTCAACATTTCAAGTGCGTTCTAGCACTTAATTTTTCTTTTCACACGAAACATAATACAGATTCTTAAATGCATTTTTTTCGATTGTAAAAATCACAATGACCCTATAAAACGTCTAAACTTTATGTCTGTCAAAAACAAACTACAACTGTAAAATAAGCTTATTATGTCAACACGTGTACAAACACAAGGAATAAAAAATCGAGAATTTAAATACGAGCCCACTAAATTTGAAAAGTCACTTTTTTAAGCAAACCTCATATATGAATTGATTTTTATAAACAAACATAGGAGTAAAAGTATTATTCTTAAAAAATAATCAGCTGGTGCAGAACAGTAATTTATATCTTAAACTTTTTACAGTTAAATTGACTTTATTAATTTAAAAATCATAAAAAATCATTTATTTGGGGATCTTGTTAACATCAAAGAATGAAATTGAATTTGAAATTGAAAGGAGAATAACAAATGCCAATAGAGCCTACTATGCCCTACTTCCTCTCCCAAAAAATCAAATTGTCCCCGGGAAAGTAAAAATAAGGCTGTATAAGACACCTATAATAGTGTATGGGGCGGAATCATGGACGCTTACTCAGGATGTGTGTGAAAGAAAATACGATGAGTCGACCTCCTGTGGTGTAATGGTTAGCGTTTCTGCCTCGAATCACAGAGGTGCCGGGTTCGAATCCTGGCATAGGCATGGATGTTGTTTCACACTGTGAAAACTACAGATCACGAGTAGTCGCTAATAATCGTAGTAGTTGATGTGATTTTAAATAAAGAGATAACAAGAAATACTAAGAAGGATATACGGAGGTAATTAATATAGATGGAGAATAAGACACAATGTTAAACTGAAAGAAATGTATCAAGACATAGACATTGTTACATATATAAGAATATGTAGATTAGGATGGTTAGGACATGCCAATAGAATGAGGGAAGAGAGAAAAGTTAAGCAGAATTTGGATAAGTGGATGGGGAAGACCAAGGATGAGACGATGAACAGGCGAATATGCAAGGATGGAAGATAGTATCCTTTGACAGGTCAGGATGGAGGAAGTTGTTGGAGGAGGCTTGGAATGTAGAGCCAACTGATGAGGATGATGAATTTTTTTTATGTGAATTCTCATTTCAAATTCTACATACTTCATTCTTCTTTTTTCCGAAGCATACAAAAACCACTTACCTATTTCACATTTATTTACTAAACATCTATAATATACAGTAGATATCGAAGCACTGAGTGATAATTGATTGACACCCACGTCAATCATTACATGTATCGCTATACGTCATTGATAGGGGTGGCGATTAAAATTATTTCAGGCCTGACTAACCAATACATGGGAGGACGGCTGTGGTTTAATAAATTTTATATTGGCGTAAAAAAACACGGCCCGTGTTTCAGAAACATTCCGGATGAAGCAACTTATAATTGTTAACTCTTCAGGGATTCCGAACAGTGGTAATTAATACAATCTGTACAAACCGAAAGTATTTAATATTGATTATAGTCCGAAATAGTGACGGAACAATTTACAATCGTACTGGAAGAACGTATCTGTTACAGTATCGAACATGACAATAACTTAATAATTATAAATGAGATTATGTAAGTTCAAAAATAATTTCTCTGACATTAAGTAAATTAATAAATAAAAATATTGCCAAATATGTCATAAAACAAATTTAATTAATATAAATAAAACGTTTCACCCCACTTTGTGAACTTCTTCGGGTAATTTTTTTAATGGATAAACTATTTACAATTTGTTTTCTCCGCGACGGTTACGGCTGAACTGATCACATATTTTCGCTGTAGGGAACTTATGCAAATATGTTTTGAAATATGAAACTGATGATGAAAAACGCCAAAAGCTTTGCTTATAGAATTAAATTTAGTGATGAAATATAGCTTTTATTTTCTATTTAAAAGACTGTAAAATAGAAGCTATATAATTAAGAAATTAAAATATATTTCTTTTAAAAATGTAACTTTTGAGGTGTCATAGTGAATTAATAAAGTCCAGGATCTTGTGTGCAAAATTCAAATTACAGTTGTGTTGTTCCCATACTATTTAATCAGCTTAAGGTAAAGTAGCAAATTTAATAATTTTGAAACTCATTCGTCGTTGTGGTCTAATTATTGCTATATTAACTTTTATCGTGTCGTATAAATGACGTATTTAAACTGGATTCACTATATGTGTACAATGAAAAGAGGATTATTAAGAATAAATAATCTCGGCAGGAGTTGTATTAAGAGAAGTTATGACGTTCATTGTATAGATGACAGGTTAGCAGTGGCTTCGTCGTGCGGTAAATGGCTCATTGCTCCTTGTGGAGAGCCACGAAGCTTGTATGTGCGACCACCACGTCATTAGCGGCACATGTGCCAGAGATGTTATTGATTGTCCAGCGTCAAGCTCACCTGTGCCTTCTTCGGTGCCGTCTCTAACGGCCTCTGCCTATATTAAAATGACCTCGCGTATATATCTTCCTGCCTAGGGCAAGAGGCACATTATCGCATCATTTATCTAGACTGCGACGTTTATAACTGAAAGTCAAGATACCGGTGCAACAATTAGTCATCAGAAATAACCTCTGTAGTCACAAGCTTTTTAACTTCTGCTTTTTAGAGCCAGTGGGAATGCTGAATTCCTACGAAGCACCGTAAATGAAATTTATGTGTCGTCCAACTTAATAATTTAATTTATTTTGCGAAATAATTAATTGTCAAATTTATAACTGGCATGTTACTTTAAATTCTACCAGAGATACAATGGCTTTCATCACCACAGTTCACTTGCTTGACTGATAAAAATTTTCTTTTCAAAGGAAAACACTTATAACGCTATAATGATTTCGTAAAAGTTTCTTACCATTGAACGTCATTGATTAATAGACTTGTTTCTGTAGTTTTGAAATTAATTTAAGATATGTTGAGTCGGGTTTCTTCAAATGAATCCCGCGACATTGAATACACATACACACAAAAACAAACATATAAATATATATAATGAGCATTACTTATTTTTGAAGCTATTTGACTTTTCTTTTTATAATAAGCATATACAATTCCTTCGGAAATTTGTTCCTAATGTAACGATTTAGACGCGTTAACGTCTAACGGGGCAGCAATATTCAAGAGCTAACTTGTCATACTCAAATATTCCAATGGGCGGCAAAGCAAGTTCGCCCTGCTGGAAGAAGGAATGGTTCGAAGGCATTCATGAAAGTATTGGATCAAAGATGCGTTTCTGGAAGCTTCCGAGCAGGGATCATCTGTAAAGAAACTTATCCACCGGATATCGATGTGTGAGGGTCACTACGAAGCTTCTGTAAGTATTCAGTGCTAATGTCAATTTACTGTAATAGTAGATATCCAAGATTTTACGAAACTTTTCCTAAATCATCCTCAGTCAAAAAGCCAACTTTGATAATGGACGAAATAAACGGGTATCTGAAACAGAGTGGGAAAAGGACGCTCACAAATCAACCGAAGCTCAGCAAACGTGACTATTTGGTACTCTAGGTCAAGACATCGCGCAATTACCGATATAAAAACCATTTCCTTGTCACACGTATTGTATATCCGTTTTTCAAAAACTGTACAGCTGTCATACTTTCTTATTTTTATTTTCCCTAAGGCAAAAAGTACTGTACAACATCATGTCGATTTTTCTTTAAACCAAAACTTAGGCCCAATGTACACGGAGAAACTGAATGGATTAGTAACCGCCATTACTAAGTGTTTACTTCCTGCGTAGTGACACGTAGTCTACTAACTAGTGATAGAAATAGTCTCTGACTAGTTGTTGAAAACATCACACATGAACTAAAAATGGATACAGATTCTAGTGATGGTTCTACTGATTAATGTATGTTACTTTATTACTCTTGTTACAGAAGAAATAGAATTCGAAGAAAATTTTGGGATTCCACTGATGAATCTATGTTACTTTATTACCTTTGTCACGGAAGAAATATAATTAGAACAAAATTTTGGGTACATCCATATATTGAGCGGAACTTTAACCGCCGTTTATTTGATGCTTCATAGAACTCCAAATACAAAATTATTAAAATTATATCATATGTGAGAAAACATGGAACAACGTAATCTGTCATCAAAGCGTTCTGCACAATTACGTTCGAAAAAAGAGGAATTTCAATATACACCTACCTATTCTGAAGATTGTTCAGCTTAGGAATTATTTAGCCAACCAGTTTGGTACTCTACGAGCACCTCGACCGTGACAATTGAAATATTGTATTGTTTAATTGCAGTAATACATTGTGTAATACAATGATTTAATGGTAGTACTTGTGCTGAGCTTATTAAAATAAATACTTTCATACCTAACGTGTTTACTCCTTTTGCTATTTCACACCAAGCATGATCTGTTTCATTCTTCTTGGAGTAGCCTGGCAGCCTAAAATTACATAAGATAGTATGTTTTTCGACTTTCTCCATCAATTTCGAATTTAAGTATTCTTCGTTCATTGTCTTGAAAATAAAATAGAATTTTGATTCTACAATTTGCTTATAACGTATGATCATAACTATAAACAAAATAAAGGACTATGAGCTGGGTGATTCAAGTCCAAATTGAGTCAACAGGTTGAGTTGCCTACTAACGCGTTAGTAATTAGTTAGTGACAAGTAGCGCCGTCTGCTGTCTCCCGTTCAATTACAAACGTTCTAACTGGTTGGTGATTGGCGTCGGATATCGGTTTCTTTTGAATAGCTCCGTGTGCGTTGGGATTTAATGTATTTCAAAATGATTGATCCTACCGTCGTTGTCATTTATTTCATGTTGTGATTAATTTCAGTTGGGATAGTTTGTATGTGTATATGGTTCAAACAATTCAAATATAGAAGAATTGTTTTTAACCTTTAACTCAGTCAAAGGCAATGAAACTGAATTTCGATCAGAATAGAAAAGTCTCGGAGCCGTCGTGAAAGGTGTGATTGGTAAACTGACTTTCAGGTATAAAAGGGCCTCAAATCGGCCGATATAGCAGCTCCCGAGTTCGATACCTGGTCTGGTCGAGAGTTTTCCAATCAGGTCTTCAAAGTTCCAAATAGAATTATTTCTGTATGATATCGTATTTTGAAATAAAATGTTTCACATGTGCTTAATTTTAAATAAATCCGGGTTTCCCTAAACTGTGTTCCGCGGAACACTAGTGTCCCGCAAGGTCTGAATAGGTGTTCCGCTAAAATTGGAGCGATTCTAACGATACTATGAATTATAACATCATGTTATAGTACTACTTAATCAGTTCGTACCGTTCATACCGTGTGAATGAAAGATGGGGTATATTATTTTTACCTAACCGACCAACAAGATTTGTCAGGCAGATATTGTCTCACACCTTTCTCAACGGAATAATGCAGTCTACTCCACACTGTAAACAAATGTTTGTGAATAGTGTTTATGAACAATGTTCTCGATGTTTCTCAACAGTTCAAATTTGTTTCCGGCTTATTTAGGAACTGATTCAACAACGTTGTAAAAACAACGCTGCAATAGGAAACATGTATAACAATGAGCAAGTGTGGACATGTTCAGTCAACCAGAATCCTGTACGAGATAGAAAGACGTTGCCATAGCCCAGAATTATACAGATAATATTTTATTTAACAAGACAATGATTATCAATGGTAAACAAATAAACCAACCTTATACATCTTTGTTCGTGGAATGTAATTTATAAGCATATGATTGCCGTCTGTCAGGACCAGTGCAGCGTTTCTCAACCCGAGGTCCGCAGGAAAATTTTAATGTTCCGCAAAAGATAATTGATATTATTACAGTTTTGCTAACAAACAAAAAAACAAATATTGTCACAAAAGTACTGTATTCATTTATATATTTCGGAAGCTTACGACATAATCATCATTATAATCATCCATTTAAAAAATGTCTTCTTATATAACCTGTTAAATTTTATTTTAAGTTTTAACAAATCAATCATGGCTGATAAAACTTACATATCTGGCAATTATTTTTACAAAGTGCAATGAACTTACCAGTACAAGGAAAATATTACAAATTTTAATACCAGAGATAAGATTGCATCTTTTGATAGTAAAATATACAATTTTCGATTTCATCAGTTGATTTTAATGCTTACATGAATGTTTGACTTAATTAAATATTAAAGTAGATGAAGTTTCAAAAATGATTTAGAACACCTACATAGCTTGAAATCGACTCTTTAGCAATATTTTCCGAAACTAGTAAGGACGATTCTTGGGTTCAGAATCAATTTTCGGAGACAGCTAAACAAGTAGGCTTAAGTGCAAGTGACTATGAAAATCTAACTGATTTAATGAGTGAATGGAAAATAAAATTATCAGACTTTATGTGATTTCTGAGCGAGTTTGCCAGAAAAGTACCCCAATATTTCAAAACAAGCTATTATTCTTTTATTTCAGTTTCCACAAAAAATTTATGCAAAGGGGAATTTTCTCATTATTCTGAAATGACGTCAAATTGCAGAAACAGGCTCCACGCCACACCAGATATTAGAATTCAGCTTACAAATATTGTGCCTAATATAAAAAGATTTGCAATTCAAGGACCCAAAACATCAAAGTTATTAAGTGCTTCATTTTTTCATATTTTTATGTTTATATTATATTACAATTTTATATTTAAAATATTGCTAAATATAAATTAAAATGTTTTAAAATTTTTACAATTAGGAATTAGCGAACCTAAAATATAAACCAAGCGTTCCGTTTAATTGTCCGATTTTGAGAAGTGTTCTATTGAAGAAACCCTGAAATAAATGTTCATACTATAAATTGGTACCTTTAAAGTCATCTTTCTCCAACCTGCTGCTTTCTTTTAGCATTTGTTAAGGCATGTTATGAGTCCATATAACACCGAGAGTTATAAAGCTGATTTCAGCATCGATATTAATCATTAATAATACAAATTATTTGAAATTAATTAGTACAACATATATCCAATCATATATTTATTCATACAACACTTTATTTATGACACGTTTAGTTGTCCTGTGGAGAACTTTTATGAACCTGTTGTCCGTCTAATTGACCTTGGTGTGGTGCTAGATTAGAAATTTGCCCCGACAGGGATTGGAATTTGTAATGGCGGCGTAATACTTAAGGAATTGCTTCTGTAAGTCAAGGTTAATACTTAAATAATATTTATGTTGGAAGGTGATACCAGCAACGATTAGGAACATATCGTTGGCACCAAGCAATCATTAACATTTCTTCCAGTTATAAGACGTTTGAAATACAAGAGTAGGTCCAGACGACGGACACCGTCGTGTCGCCCCGCGTCGCATCGGAGTCCTGACGTGAGTCGATTCCTGCAGGACACGCCACGTGACCTGAATGTTAGCGCCGCTGTGACGTCTGACTTATGGCTAGCGAAGCGCGCTTAATCTTTACTGAGCAGAAAATCCTTTCCGTGGCACTTATTGGTCTGTTCCCGGCTTGAAAAGGCTGAAAAAAACTGGAATGGATGGGTGTACCTTTCATTCTGCGACCTAGCGAGTTACAAAACTCTGCTATTAAAAAAATTCTGTTAAATAAAAGACGCACATAATTCTATTACGTCAGTCCATCGTTGTATATTTATACATACGATGTAACACACATATAATTAGAGATTACTTGCAGTTCAGGCAGATGAATTGTGTGAAAGTTATATTTGACAACTTAATTAAGTACTTAATTGTATATCTGAATAAAATTTTGCTCTTTTATTCCAAATACAAGAACATATTTTGACAAATCGCGTGTTGAATAAAGTATATGTGTAACATTTCACAAAGCAGGTGAGTATAAGAATTCAGTTCGACAGAGAGAAATAACGCAAGGAGTAAATCATAATGTGAGCACCAAACGAAGTACTTGAGTTAAATTACATTGAGCCTTATAATGAATGAAACTTATTTTATAATGATAAAAAATAGATTGTTCAAAAAATTTTCCTTAACTTGCATATTTACTTTCAACTCTCTTTCCAAAATAATCCTTTATTATTTAGTCGAATTCTTTTTTTCTCGTTATTAAAATTGCCTCTCCTACCTTTGAATAGTATTCATCCGCTACCGCGAACATTTTATTTTACATGTAAACCAATTATATCGGTCCATACATGATGCCAACCACTTTCCCCAATAAACGATACTGACACACCATAATTAGAAGGTTTTCCTAAGACACATATTAGAGTTTCTTCGTCAAGAAATATACTTTGAGATCAAAAAATATTATTGATAGACTGTTGTAACATCAAACACATTTTCTCGGACTTTGGTGGTGCGGAGCCAAAAGAAAGGAGACGGTATTTGAGGCAGGGGCAATAAAATCCAGAAATCACGGCGCGCCTGGGGTGTTTCCCAAGCTATGCTGAGATATGGCGGCATCAGGTGGTGTTTTTTCCCAAATGTCTTGAAGTAGGGTGGAAACTGTGACTCCCACAGAAGAGTAATCATAAATGTTATTGGTTAATATCCGTCTATCCCTGCCACCTTGGTGATGGGGAGTAGGTATTAAAAATGCTTGCAGAGAGATTTTTGAGACAGATTTCGGGAGAAATGATTGGAATTTAGACAAGGGAGATTGTGGAGACGAAAGCATTGGAGCGGATGAGAATAGAAGCAGGAAGAATAGCAGCTAATTTAATTTGTATTACGTATTATTATAATATGATATGTACCACGTTGGTGGACAATTGTAATGATATTGTTCATGATGGGAATGGTAAGGTTTTTAAATATGATAAGACAAGATTAACTGTAAAATTCCTAATTTAATAATATAAAATAATTAAACATGAGCACGAGCATGTTACTAAAACAATAAAAGTAATTTAGATTCTAATGGCAATAGGCCTGACTAATGTGAACTCGTATTTAATGCAATTGCACGATTACCGCGAAGTTTCTGCATCTGCATTCTGGTCTGTGTCGATGATGATGATGGCTGCGTTGGCGGATGACGTCTGTTCATCACCATCCTGGCTGAGTCTTGTGGACGCGTGGACAAATCTGGCGGAGACTCCCTTGTCTCCTTCCGGCGGCTAACAGTTTCGTTTTTTGGTCTGAATGTGCCGACTTCTCTCCTTCTCTCAGCGGCATCAACTCCTTTATTTCTCGTAACATCTTCTATTCTTCTTCTCCAAAATCCCTTCCCACGAAAGCTCTATGCGAAGCTGCATAATTCCAAACCACTAATAATCTGTAATCATCAAATGACTTAAATTGGCTTGCTCTTTAACAGTTGCAGCCAATCTGAAAAAAATTCAACTTCTGGACCTAAATACTGCACGTGTTTGGCGTTTCTTCGTAATTTTCCAAATTTTCCACGGCTCTAAAATAAAAAATTAAAACATTTTTTACCAGGACAATTCCCCTTATGTAAGATATTAATATTACATTATCTACAATATTAATAATTCTCCACGACCCATAATTTTCTACATTTATAATTTCGTCTTCCAGACGTGTAATAGGAATAAATTTTTAAAATTGTAAAAATATAAAATCAAACTATCGCGAATTACTAACAGAAAAGTAGTTTGCAGAATAATGACATAATTTTCTCTGAGTTATGAAGGTTGTTTAATTGCCGTTCATTATGTGTTTTTTCTTCTAAATAACTATTGATTAATTTAAATAAACCACAACAAGTAATCTTTTTATTGTTTATTCAAAAAAATTAAAACTGTATCCTGATGAGGCCGCCTCTGGCCCCATTGTGCTTTTTGTAGTTCGTATAATTGTTATATCTTGGACGATCAGGCAGGGGAAAGGAAATACTGCGCGTGCGCATTTCTCATTTCAGACAGGATTCTCGTTCTTTAAAGGTGCATGCGAAAGGATACACGCTGGAAGGTAGGCAGTTTAAAATATTTGAAATCGAATTCCTAAAATTGCGAAACAAATCATTCTTCCTAATTAGTTCATGTGGTTTAGCACTTGAGCACATAAGCACCATACGCCACTTAATATTTAAATAATTATATTTTATGGTCTGTACTTTCTAAAACTATCTTTGTAAATAACGTTAATTTAAAATTGATTGTGTCATACTCTGTTTATTTTCCGCTTTATATGAATTTTATTACAATTTTGTTTAAGTTAATTATGAAATTGTTAAATCTTATTTAATTGTCAGTTTCAATTTTACAATTTTATTTATGCAAATTTCATTCACTGTGTAAACAACAATCGCGTTTAGGATCCCGGAACTATTTTGGTGTTTTATTATGAACTCGTGAGTCGACGATCTTTGAAGTATGTGGTAATAAAGAAGCCCGTCACGTTCCAGAATATGGTTTTGACTGTAACCGGAGCCCGATCCTGAGCTGACAAGGTCGTCCGCTTCACCGTGAGAACTACTGTAACTGCAGCAGCAGTAAGCCGATTGCTGGCAACTTGAGAGGTGGTTGGGAACTCGACAGCAGGCCTGGAGAGGGCGCCGCTCTTGTGAGGATAAGTGCGGATCTCTCCGCTGTTCGTTTGTTTTATTTATGTGGGCGCTTCTTGACTCTACGGCGGCCTCCCTGCACCTGCCTTGCCCTCATTAGGCAGCAAGAGAAAGGAAGCAGCTAAGGAACGGGCTACAATAATGCGATTCTCAACGTGGTTCTTCGTCTCGGCGAAATTCATTCACTATCCCTCCGTACAAATCAAGATATTTCTGCGTTTTAAAGTAGCGAGAAAATTAATAAATCAAGTAAAATGTCAATTATGAAACTAGATAGAGGATTTAAACAATCTGAATATTAAATTAACCAATTCCAAGGAGATATTATTTTAAAACATTATAAGTTTGAGAATATTTTAATCCACTTAAGGACGACAGATAAAATAGTTTAAAGTTAATCATATCTTGTTGTTGCGGTACTCAATCCTAAGACTGGTCTGATGCAACCCTCTATCCTGCGCAAGTATTTTCATTTCCTCATAACTAGCACAACCAACATTCTCCTTAATCTGCTTGGCGTATTCTATCCTTGGCATCCCTCTTCTGTTTTTACCCTCTAATGCTAAATTTACAAGACCATCGTGCATTAAAACGTGGCCTATTAATCTATCCCTTCTCTTGGTCAACGTCCTCTATATTGTTCGCTTTTCCCTATTCCGTTTAGAAATTCCTCGTTAATGATTCTATCCACCCATCTGATTTTCAACATTCGCCTATAGCACCATATTTCAAAGGCTTCCATTCTTTTCTTTTCCGCAACTCTTATCGTCCACGTTCCGCACCCATATAACGCCACGCTCCATACGAACATTTTTAGCAACGATTGTCTAATATTCACACTTATATTACCCGTATGTAATTCCCCTTTTTCGCGAAAGCCTTCCTTGCCATTGCTAACCTTCTCTTTATGTCTACTATACTTCTACCATCCCTGGTTAATAAGCGTTCTAAGTAGCAGAATTCCTTAACCTCCTTCAAAATATCTCTTCCCAATTTAATGCCCTTTATTATTACATTGTTTCCTATACTACATTCCACTCCATTGGTTTTCCCTCTATTAATCATCCTATTGAACTATTTTTCCAGGACCCGGTTCATGCCATTTATTATGCTTTCCAAGTCTTCTTCTGACTCCACTAATACTATAATATCGTCGGCATTGCGTAGGGTTTTTATTTCTACTCCTTGCAGTATGATTCCTTTTCCATATTCCGTTTTAACTATCGTCATCCCCTTTTTCTATATTAGTCAAACAACATGGGTAACAGACTGCATTGTTTGCTTACTCCCTTCTTGATTACGGCTTTTGTTTCTTGTTCTTCTGTTCTAATTACTCCTGCCTGTTCTTCTGTAGAGGCTATGTATAAGCCTCTTTTCTCAACATTTTATTTCAATTTTTTCAAAATCTTAAGTAGTGTGTTCTAGTTTACATTATCAAACACTTTTTCTAAATCTACAAATGCCATGGACGTAGGCCGGTATTTTCTTATCCTGTCTTCTAAAATTAGTCGTAAAAATAATATTGCTTCTCTTGTCCCTACATTCTTCCAAAAACGAAACTGAACTTCTAACTCGCATTCTGTTTGAATATACCTTCTATTTTCCTTAATATTTTGCATGCATGGGATACTAAACTAATTGTCCTCTGCTGTTCGCATCTATCTGCCTCAGTCTCCTTCGGTATAGGTATAATTATGTATTTGCTAGAATCTCTTTTGGGAGTGACGTATATTGCTATTAGTTGCTGTAAAATTAGGATATTTTTCTACATTAAAACTTCCATGCAGCACATTTCTTGAGATATAAATTCAATAGAGTTTGTGCTTGGTATGTAAATTTGCGAAATATTGTGACACATAGATCTTTTGCTGCTGAGTAAGTCGCTTTTGCCTAAGATAAAAATTTTGTATTTTCGCATGGATACACATCTTAATTGCTAGCTGTACTATTGTTTTGGTAATACCACAACATTTTGGGCTACATGATGAATCGATAAGTCAAGTTTCCCACTTATCAGGCTGCTATAATTGATTTCAAATGTGATTAAAGTTGGCTATTGCAGCTGCGCGTGCGCGTTTAGCAGATAGCCTATTGAAACAATGAATAAAGAACTCTACTATTTTGTACTTTTCCATTTGGAGTCTAGGGTTACTTCATTACAAAAAATCATGAGGCTCAAAGTGGGTTCAGAGGGAAGCTTCTAGTTATTTGAGATGGAATCACCCAAGTATTACAAAGATAGCACCTTTTCATATATTTTGTTTTTATGTCTTTGAAATATTATTCCTATTTCCTATTCCCAAGAATTAACTTAAAATATCATTACTAAAGGTTCACATAGTATTTTTTAACACAATATCTTCTTTATTGTGTAACAATCACTCCCGGCGATCTGGTCTGCAAAATATGTGGCAATAATCTGCTACCAACGCACACGAAAAGTATCCAGCCAATGATCTCTCTCGTTCAGTGCTCATATTTCCCAGGGACACGTAGAAAAATTACTAGTTTCGTTATTCACCACTGTGGTTGAGTGGCATTCCTCTGGCGGGATATTTATTCGTTGATCACTTGTTATAATATTGATTGTTCAACACAATTTTCTGGAATATCGGAAATAATGTCACAATAACGTCTATCCTTAACAATGCTCATCATTACTCTGAAATTGTTTCATTCCCAGCCATTTTATTCATATCATTATTTATCTCATTTTTCAATAAATGAAATTTGTTATTATTATTTTCATATCAAAGGTAAACTTGTTTACAGCGAAAACGCTTGTTTAGTAACGCCAAATTAATCTCTTTAGTAGTCCAGAATCATTTAATTTTAACGCTAAATATTGAGAAAAACACTGTTTAGGAATTATAAGATCTATAAAAAAAATCATTGGAAACGACTTTGAAGACAAATTGGAAGAGGGAATCAAAATCAATCAACACTTCTTAGAAGGAACGCCTTCGTTAATTCCGCCAACGTACGAAGCAGGAATGTAGCCAGATTCTGCTAAGAATGGTAAGTGAAAAAAATAGGATTGCTGCGCCTCCGCGAGGAAAGAGGACGAAATTGCCTTGTTTCGCCTGGAAGCGCGGAATCTATTACCATTTCGATTAACCGAACCTGTGTGCCAGGTCACTCAGTTGATAAATTAAATTCGGATTTATAGTTTGGCAAATCCCGTGGGTGTAAACGCAGAAACAATCCGCATTCATGGGGTGGATTTGTATGTAGCGGATTTAGCACCCTACACACTACCCTCATCCCTCTCGATCAGGACTCAACGAGGTCTAGAAATTAGTTTCGAGTTCCGTGGATTTAAGAAATAACACAATGAATGAAGAGGGAGGAGACTTAATGCTATTACCTCCTCATCCCCAAGGGATGGAGTTTATTGATAGATTTGGAAGAGCTCCTGTAGGACTTCCGATAATCTATGTTCATTAATCCCCTATTGGAAAACGAGTCTGCTTTTCTCATAGGAGCTCCGTTTTTAAAGGACCGAATATTGCATGCAGCATGCCAGACAAAATAAAATCTTCCCAGACAACATGTTATAAATTGTATGAGGAATATTTCGCCGGATCAACTAGCAGTCAATGTTAAAATAAATCACCTTACCTTCATTATACAGCACAATTATAATTGGATTTAATACTTATAATAAAAATTAATAATTAATCAATCCCGTATCAATATTTATCGTTTATTAAAATTTAACTGAATAATGAAAACATCTGTTTTAATAGTTATTAAATCGAAGCATTTAACTAATGATTTATGATCAACCGTTAGTAGATGGAGCCAATTCCTGTTTTCGTTCCTTGGTATGTTACTATTTATCAATATATCTTTATTAAATATAAATGTAATGATAATGAAGTCCATGTTACACAATTTCAATGTTTCATGATCTTCGTCTTATTCATGAGCGGGATTATAGAATATACTGAGCGATTACATTTTTGAGTTTTTATTCTTTATATGTTACACTTATACTAGTGGGAATATTTTTTCAAATGGTAGGTTCACAGTAACTTAATATAAAAGGTTAACAGTTGCCATATAGTTTCAAACAGCATACGGGCTTAAATAAACATTCTCAGAAAGTAGATATTGAGCAAGTGTTGTTTTTTCAATGGCGGAATAAACATAACTTCGTTGAGGAAATAACAGATAGTTTGAGGGAAAAAACATTTACAACGACAAAAGTGCCTCAGAATGTTATTAAAAATACCAGAGTTGAATAGTGTCAAAAACAATTGTGGAGGTAAAAGAATTAGGGTCCTTAGAAGAACAACTGATGGTGGGATAGGAGACGAACATCTAAGCATAACCCTGAGTCAGAGCACTTTTAGTGTGTCACAAGCCGAACAACGTCTTTCACAGCCACAACAAACCAGCCTCGGTTTCCCACACACGGTAGCGCAGTAGAACATCTCCCTAAGTTTTCATTTATATTTCCAACAAATCAAACTGAGAGACAGGCAGACAAGATGTTGAAATACCTGGAGTAAGGAGGCGCCAAGGTACTGCCTAGAAAACGCGTACGTCCTGCACGTCAAAGGGATTAGCGTTGTTATTCGAGTCAGTGACATTAATCTGGAAAATACTCCAAGGACACCGTTCCCTTCGTCCTGCACTTGGTGAAAGGTGAATAAAGGATTGGTGAAGACACGTTATGTGGGGTGGCGTTTCCCTTGGATAAGGGGAAAAGAAGAGTTTGGCTGAAAAGCGAGGAAAGAAATATCAGGCAGTGCAAATCGAGAGTTGAATGGTCGAGGATGCCCGGGTGATGGGCAGTGTGACTTGGAAGTTGAAGAGAAGAAAATGCTGGGGGAGGTGAGAAGTGAGCCTTAGTTGGAAGTTGAAGGGAGGAGGAAGCAGGAGAGAAGAAGAAAACGAACTATTAAATTAGTCAGTATGAGTCAGAAGCTGAAGGGAGAAACAGGTAAGAGAAAAGAGAACGAACAGTGTGTGTTGGATTCAGAAGTAAATGAGGAGATAGACTGATTTCCCCCAAAACACCCTGCAGTACCAGATCCATTGCCTTTCCCATCGACCTTCAGAAAGGAAATACTCTACAAGGAAGTTATGGAACCAGCTAGTACTTATATCCAGGGCAGAATCACATAGAAGATGAAACAGATTCGTCACGAACATAAAATATCTGCTGCACGTTGTTACCCCACTAATTTACCCTACGAGTCCCTTGAAATTTAAACAATCATCCCCTTTAATAAATAAATATAATTGCGCAGGATCCTATAAAGAAATTGTTGGAAATAAAAATAAAATGATTATAGGGTAATTCCATGTCAAGTGTCCTGACTTGAGGACGATCCCCTTGCGACCATTTCCAATTTTGATCAAATTTAGACAGTTTGTACTATGAAGCCTTAAATGGACATACTCAAAATTTCAGTCTGAAATATGAATTTCTGACTGAGATGCGGGGTTTTCCGTCCAAGTCACTCGCTGCTAGGTATGAAATATGTTTAAGTATTTGTTATTATTTTAGTAATCTACGCTTGCGATTTATCTTGGAAACGAATTTTTAGAGTCTATTCTCTAATAACTGCCACAATATTGAAGCTCAAAAGTGACACTTTTGAAACGACGTCGTGTACGACAAACCGCACACTTTGAGTCCGTTTCTCAGTCAGAAATTCATGTTTCGAACTGAAATTTTGAGTATGTCCATTTAAGGCTTCATAGTACAAACTGTCTAAATTTTATCAAAATCGGAATGGTCGCGTGGGAACCTCTTTGTCACTTAACATGGAATGACCGTACATCTTTAAAAAACTCAAATAATTAAAATAATTACACCATACCACGCCACCAATCATTTAAAATCTGGGGGCTGTTTGGAGACTTGAATCGACCGTATGTGGATCATCTCAGATTTAAACTCATCGTGTGGGGAAGCTAGGATGGGCGTAGACTTATGATGCATGGTAGGGTTTTAAAACCAACGAAAATCCATCGCATCGAGGCAATGCGCTTCTTCTTGGCTGTGCCATGTGAGGCGATACTTCCGTCAAAACGGCAATGTAGCCCCGGAATCAGCATAACACATCAGTCGGCATTCAGTTTTTGTAGAGTTTACATCAGAGTCTAGGGACACACAGAGGGTGCGGGGTGGGATCGCGGGGTAGTTTAGGGCAAATGTCATGTTTACGGCACCGCCACAGTCACGGAGGTGAAATTCTACTGCTTTTTAATTGTATCACAGCAAATTAACTAGCAGAGGTTAATTTTATAATTTACCTCAATTATATTCATAAGTACGGACAATGGGTTACTAAAATTTATGTATGTGTATTGATTAATTATATTTTAAGTCTTTTAGGAAAGAAGATACTGACGTGACGTTTAACAACCAAATTACAAGTAAGCATTATAATTATACATAACTACTCTATAAATATATTCTTGCGTTCATCAGAAGTATTATTATTCTTATGATATTAAAAAAACTTAAAGAATGAAGCTCGACTTTTAACAGATATTGATTGTAACTTTTCTAAACGATAACGTTTTTTTACTTATTTTTCATTCATGTGGTCATACGTCGTGGGAATAATGTAAATTATTTATTAAATTATAAAATTTTGAATTGACTCACTTTAAGAGATTAATCGTCAGCAACAGATGAGTCATGTTATACAATTTTCGTAAATCATAAATTTCATTATTGCATTTTGTTTTAATTAGCAGTGATTTAATTACCATAAGTAATAAACTTTTGATTAATGGTCTATTAGCATCTATGTAGGTTAACATTTACTTGTTTAGAAAGATTACGAAAACTGAGTATGTCAGAATAAGAAACTTTAAAACATATTAATGGCAAGGCCCCTGTTCAGATCAAATTTCTGCAGTTCCCAGATAAAGTCTGATGTGACATGATTATTAACTGGAGTTCGAAAGGAACTGGCGTTGAACCGAGGAGTGTCTTTCTCCCACGGCCTTTGTACGTAGCGTTGCAGAGTCAGTCAGCGTACGTGACAGCTTTGTCATTCTTCCGCTTGAGAGAGTAACTATAAATGTGGTTTATTGGGAGGTACTCAGATATTAACGTGCTGGAAACATAATGACAACGTTTAATTCGTCAGATGCCTGGCCTCGTTCATTTGAATTCCAGGGGTGATGTTGGGACCTACTTTGTTTGGTAATCAACACTTGGTAGGATAATAAAATGCTTTTTACTTTCTTTTTACTAAAATAAAATGTCTTTTCCTACTAGTAACTTCAACAGACAGCCTCCTCCACAAATCCTCAACTTTAACTTGTTTAAATTGTGAAGTTCATTGCTCTGTTAAACACTCGTAGATAACTTACAAAATAATAATGTATCCAATGGCCATATTTGAGTTTCTTCAGATGTTACTTCCATATTTAACTCGTTAACTAAGCATTTAATTATAGAAGGCTTAAAGAAAATATGGAAAAACACATTTTCAAGTATAACAAACATTCCTTTGTCTGAAATACTCATTTTAATTTTGAACTCATCTAGATTTCGTTTGATAACTGTTATTTTCACCAAATAAGTGGAACTCCAATGGAAAATACTTTGTTACCTTCTATTTTTACAAATATAGTGATTTGGAAGGCTTATGCATCACATTGTTAGATTTAAAGCCATGGACTTACTTCAGATATGTTGAAAATATTTTTTGTATCATTCCAATAAATAAATTAGATAATTTAATTTAAATTTTCAATGATCATCACCAAAATTTAAATATTCTTATAAAACAGAGCTTAATCACTCTTAAATTTTCACAGTGTTACGATAACGGTTTTAAAAAACTAAGTTATTACCAATATGTATCAAAAATTAATATTTTCTGGAAGGGGTCTTAATTATATCTCTAAGCACCCAGGTTTAGTTTACAATCACGCAGATAAGGTTTTCAAGTTTCCACCTCACAAATACCACACAGAAATTTAAACATAGGTACTAATATACTTTTATTAAATTCTTACCCAGTTAATTTCATCAAAGAATGTTTCAAAATGATTGAATAAAATCATAGTGTAAGTGTAAAGATGAACAGGGGTGGAACGTAATTTGGTTGTCTTCTGCGCATGACGTCACGCCGGACGCAAGCTGCTCCTGACTGGCTGTGTGGAATGAACCGAAAATTTTCCTTTGGATTTTTTTTGTATTAGTTGTTTGTTGGTTGAAGGAAACTGTTTTACGTTGAATAAAATATGCATATGTATTTAAATAAGACAGGCTTTGCCGTCGTACGCAGTTTTGGTTGCACAAATTGTAACAGAAAAACTAAAGGTACGGTTATCGACTATTTTACAGTTCCGAAAATTGCTAACTTATATGGAACGTGGAACAATGATTACCGTAGAAAAGATATGATTAATATAAAAAACGGTAAGTACAAAATATAATCATTAAGTGTAATAAAGTACTGTAACGGACAAACACATCTGCTCGGGTTTGGCGGCGCGGAATCAAAAGAAAGGAGACAACAGTTGACACAGGGGCAATAAAGCTCAAACAGCGCATCGCGGTTACGGAATTTCCCAATATTTGTGAGAATTCGGCCACGTCGGGTGCTGTATTTCCCCAATTAGAACCCTAAATATTATTGGTGATAGAAACTAAAGAAGTAGGGAGGTAGTTTTAAAAAGGTGTGTAGAGACATTTTGAGGAGATTGGTGGCGGAGATTTGTGTTGGAGATTTCAGAGATTGCAGATTGTTCGACAGATCGATTGTAGAAAGATATAGGCAGAATTTTGGAGGAGATTTTCTGAGATTGTTCGAGAGGAGTGAGACGGGAGAGCTGGCACGACATATTTGGTGTGAAATTCCACGTGGAGATAAACTTCTCACTCATAGCAGTGGTTGGAATTGCGGCAAGGGAAGATTTTGAAATTCTTCCTGAAACGGGAAGAATAGGTAGTCGGCAGCTTTGATCTGGAGGGAGGACGAATCAGGAAGAAGCTGAAACCTGCATTAAGCCGACACAGTAATTACCTCCTGTGACTCATTGTAATTTTCTGTTTCCTGCCAGGTCCGAGTAGATTACTGTAAAATATTTCTGTTCTATGAGAAGGCCCATAAATGCGTCCCTGAGACTAGAGTTAAAATTGTTAGTTTCATCATAGGAGTCGAAAATATAACCAGAAGCTGCCTAGAATTTCTGAAAATGCAGTTAGACTTACTGCAAGAAACAGGCACAAATTAGTGTAAGAACTGATACCACTTTTGTGTAAAGATGCAACACATAATGTGACGGAGAATCAACTTCGTTCAGGGAGTATTGAGAGCAATCCTGATGATTTAAAAGTTACAAGAATTCATTTACAGCATAAAATAAACGCCTGGAGAAAATTTTTATAATTGTTCTGACTATAGCTCGAAGAATGTAGGCAAAAAATTACTGACAAAATTGGTCAGAATTGTTCATTATTTATTAATAAAATAATTAAATGTGTTTCACACCTGAGGAGGTTCCAAACAAAGGAACGAAACGTTGTGACATAATTTAATTAATAAATTAAGTTCAATTCTGACCGTAATCTTTCACCGTAGAGAAAAATATTAGAATCTCTTTAACCATGAATAAAGACAGATATTTTTTTAAAAATTCCTCTGTAAAAAATATTATTAGCTGAAAAATATATTTAATAAATTTACCTTATATTGATACTCTCTTTTTATAGTAAGTAGTTAAATATTTGTATAGATTCAGTTTCCATTGTCAAAATTTAACGGCGTAAAGCAGTCAATCATAGTTATGCAGGGTGCTACAGCAAATCGGGTGATTTTGAAATAACTGTCAAAAATCAGTTACGTTATTTTCGAAACAATTATTCATATTATCATAATCTAGATAAAAACATTTATATTTCACTTACAACATTAATCAATTTTTTAAAACGACGTCGGCTTGGTGACGTCCGCTTCTCACTAGTCATTTGTTAAGGTGCCAATGAAAACTGCCCGTAAATTTGTTGCGGCATTCTTGCAATCTCTCGACGAATGTTTTCTTTCAGTTGATCCAATATCGTCAGCCGTAGCTCGTAGACTTTACTTTTCAGGTAGCTCTACAAAAAAAACACAAGCCGATAGATCAGGCATATGAAAGGGGGGGAGGAGTGCATCGAATAGCTCTATTTCGCTACTGGAGCAACATCAAGCCTCGTCAACTTTATTTTCGACCTCTTCTTTCCTCTAAGGTTACTGTTTGGTGTGCCATTTCTTCGCCTGGTATTATCGGACATGTTTTTTTTTCGAGAATATACGCGGAGAAGCTGTGACTGTGAATTCTGAACTGTATTCAGAAATGTTGTGCACGTTATTCTTTCCTCATTAATTCCAGTACGACCTGAATGACGAAAAAATGTATTGTATTTATTGTTACTACGGGTGGGCATTTTCCTACGAGGCAGTTTTTTCATCAAATTAAAGTACAAAGATAAATTGTTGATAAATTAAAGAACAAAGATAAATTACAGAAAAATAAATAAAAAATACAATTTTAAAATATTTCACGTCCTTACTTGTTTTACAAAATGAGGAACTAACCTTTCAGTGTTTTCTTTTTGAAAACATTTATATTTTAGGGAAACCCTCTAGTACTCTTACAGGCAAAGCATTCCGATCCCTTATCATCCTGTTTACGAAGGAATATTTGCCCGCATCAGTTTTTTGTTACCTTTCCCTTAATTTTGTAATTATGGTCGTTTTTAGAGAAAAATTTAGGCATACTTAGCCGCTCCCTTATTTCTGACCAGGACGGTTTACCTGTGGAAGCTTTGTAGAAGTCTTTTTCCGTGCTAAATTAGTGGGAATGCTCAATTTCATATAGTTAATTTAGAAGATAGACAAGAATGGGTTCGATTCCCTGGTCCGGTTGACATTTTTTCATTCTTGTCTATCGTCTTTTTCCTCCTTACACCGAGTGGTTCCCATTTAGTTTCATCCTCAGACAAAACCCCAACCCATTTATGAATTTTATCCAGGTCATTGATGTGCCCTGTATTCTATCATAGGTCTAACTAGAGAAGTGTAAGCAGCTGCCTTGGCTTGTCTTGTACGTTTCTTCAATATCCTCTTTATGAAGTGTAACGACCTCCATCCCTTCCGCGCTACTAAGTTTACGTATTCGTCCTAGTTTAATTTATTATTAAAAGTTACACCTAGATATTTACATGTTTCAACAAGCGGCCCTTTTTCGTTTTCTATTTTATATTTCCCGGGGATGGCCATTTTCTTTTTAGTAAAAGTAATTGTTTTACTCTTGGATAGATTTATTCTCATCTTATTAATTTCTGTCTATTTATATATCTTATCTAAATATGCTTGAAGAGCGATTTCATCATCTATATTCTCTATAATTTTGTAAATTATGCAGTCGTCAGCAAACAATTTAATTTTAGAATCTATTCACGTCAACAGGCCATTCACAAAAGCCAAGAACATTATTGGCCCGATTACATTTCCTTGCGGTACCCGGGATTTAATTTCTATAGGATCGGATAGTTCTTCATCTGCCCGGACTCTAAGTACGTGATTGTTTAATAATTCCCTAATCCATTCAATTAAGCGATTATCTATTCCCGATTCCGTAAGTTTAGCTAGCAAAATATTGTGCGGTACTACATCGAAAACCTTGGAGAACTCTATAACTACAAGCCATACAGCCCAATTGAGCATGATTACAGACTAACAATTTATGCTCCTCTCTCCCTGCAATCCCGATATGGAAATATACTTTATTCAGTCCATTCTTCGACTTTTTAAACATTAATTCTCTTTGCATTAAGCCGCCATTTTTAAATACCAATCTGTATAGTTTAATGTGGCTAATTACTCATAATGTAGGAATACAAATGACGTGGCAGAATTGAACAATAACTTCTCGTAACAAGTTTCGTATTACTCAAAAGGAATGCAAATGAGTGGAAGACGGTTCATCGGAGCATGACGTCCTCGATTAGCATTCGTGGATTATTGCAGCGCAGTCGGGGACAATGGCTCTAACGAGTCAATTATAGGCGTGCGTCCAGCGACTACGAACAACAATCACAATGCAGCTGTGACGTCAGCGCAAGTTGCGTCCACCTCCGAGATTTATGGGAGAAATTGTCATTTCAGCGATAAATCACGATGTTCATAATTATTGAGGAACAAGAAATATTAAAATTGCGTAGTTACATTTGCCTTTCATATGTATCTTCCAACACATGGATTCCTCGACGCTGTGAGCTGACGTTGTCAATTATGTCCGATAAAATTATTCCCTTAATTTGAGCGATACTCGGACATGGAAGACGATAATCCAGTAAATTTATTATCTGACAGTCATAAATTTACAAATAAAGAAATCAGCAAATATGTCAGCTTTTTATTATTATTTATTTTTATATAAAAAACTTAATTTTGATTGGCAGAATGTTCAAATCTTAGATGAAGAAATCAATTTTATCTCAAGACTGATTAGTGGAATGTAAACATCCGGTATAATCCGAATGCATTAAATGTCTAAAATGATGCATAAAATTTGAAAACGAAATTACGATACCGTCTTTTTAAATATCATTTTTAGGATCCTTGAATTATTTTTCTGTTATTGAATGTTAACGATTTACAATTACATAGGAGCGTTCAATAACATTATGGCCGTAACCACCACTGGATGCAGTTCGGAAAGTGTTTCTTTTATTTCAATGTATTTTTATCCATTCCAAATATAATCTTGTAATTTTCATAATTTTATTCAATACTAAACATTTTACATGTTAACGCAATATTGAGTATTCACATTTATAATTTTTTAAAAAAACTTCTCTTTGAAATAGATCATTTGCAGCACTTGATGAAATTCAAAAACGTCGTGGAGATATTAAATAAATAATATTAAAATAGCTGACATAACGGCTTATTTGTTTTTATTGAAGATGATAATGATCATAATTATGATTTGCACCTAAGTATGTTAACTTCACGTAATATTTCACTACTGAATGTTTTGATCGTGTAGTATGAATTTTCTTACACGGCTTTAGTTGGGACGTAGCTTCAGATTCATACAATAACTGCCATCCGATGGCAATGCTGGTTATTAATTTTTTAATACCTTTGTAGCAGATGTAGTCGTAGCAGAATGAAACTTTGCGACAAGAATCTATACAAATAACTATAATTTAATTGACTGCCTGTGGTTTCAAAATAAATTGGCTTTCATTGTAAAAGTACAGACCAATAGTGGTTATTAAGAATTGCAGCTCATTGGTGGTTTGGAAATCAAGAGGAAGTCCATAAGTTCACACCGAGATTACGGGGGAAGGGATTTTGAGACGGAGAAGACAGAGGATATTGAAGAGATATGAAATATTTATTTATTTTAAATTTTTAGGTCTCATCAACAATGGTATTGAGAAATATTTTTCAAATGCTAAATCTGATTCGAATATAAAGCAAGAACATCATATACATGGGTGAGGTCAATACTAATATAAATTAATTAATGACGAACTTTGATACGTTTAACAGAGTTGTACAGTTTACATCTATGAAAGCTGTGTTACGAAATATGGTAGACGCACTAGACTTGATAAACACAACTCGAGATTGCAGACTAAACGAAATTTAATTGGACCTTCCGGAATTAAATTACTTTTCGTGAAGTTTCATTAACCAAGGAGTATCCTGCTGAAACATGTTGAATATATTTTTCCAATAACGTAGTACATTAAATAAATGGAAAAGTGCCTGCGGTCAAAGCCTTATTTTTTCACTTACGATTTCCTTTCAGGGAAGAAGAGGAAGATCCAGCGTTGATATCAGTTATTGGGCCATAGGGAAGTAGTGGAGTGGAACGACAGAACGAAATGAGACGCCGGAGAAGTTCCTCCCTCACTCTAATGATGCGCCTCTAGTCCGAAAATAGAAGGGTCATCTGTGAGAGATTATCAGGGAGAGAAGCATCGCTGGTCCAATTAATGTGGGAAAGGGATGGGTGGCGAGGGTCGTTACGGTCTTCAGACTGACTTCCTCGGTCAATACTGGCCTGGCCTTCTCTGGCCTGCTATATACGCTGTTCAATTAACCAGGCTTGAGGCGCTCTGCCTCTTATAAAGGAGACATTCTGCTTTCAAATTAAATAAGGGTATTTCATTCGTAAATCATGTCATTGTTCTCGATTTTAAAGCCTACTTGCAATGTTTGATTTAGCAAGAGTTTCCTTTATTGGAGATGACTTTAAATTATAGGAGACATATTTAATTATCTGAGTGTCCAGAGTTACCCATATATATCTATATTAGCCTCGTAAGTATTTAATTCGACACTAACCGCTTGATCAACATATGCTTTAACAAGCATCCAGAGCGACACAGTGTTGACGTGTGTTCTGGTATTTTCGGAGATGTTTTACTTGAACCATTATGCTTTCTATTCATGTATTTGTCTGATTGAAGCGAGAGGCGGGCTTTTAGAATTTTATGAATCAGTTTTCTTTTTTCATATTTCTCACTCCCGTCTGTGATGAAAATGCTAAAAGCATAATATGATTCTTTTGACCTTGTCCATTTAATCCTATTACACCCTATATACACCATTTCGTTTTAAATGTTGACTCCATACCTCATTATCGCAACAGATTTCATTGAAATGTTTCATATGTACACACCTCACAACGATTGTTATGGGTCATTCCATGTAAAGTGTCCTAATCTAGGAACGATCCTCGCGCGACCATTTCCGGTTTTATAAAATTTGGACAGTTTGTACTATGAACATGTGCATAATTTCAGTTCTTGCGCTTCGTCGGAGACGACGTCGTTTCAAAAATGCCACATTTGAGCTTCAATATTGTGGCAGTAATTAAGGAATAGACCCTGAAAATTCGTTTCCAAGATAAATCGTATGCTTATATTACGAAACTAATAACAAATGTTTAAACACATTTCATCCCTGGCAGCTATTAGCTCACAAATTTGGCGAAAAAAATTGTGACAATTTTTTTTCGTATTTTCGAAGAATCCTGCAGAGATAAATACGTTCGGTATTCATATTCTGTAGTTTGCATATCTACACAAGTGTCTACACGTCATACGATTTACAGCTTTGCAGATAATATACTTTGGAAGATTTGGTGCAGCAAACCTGGCGCCAAAATTATGTATAAATCGTTCTGAAGGACACCAGATATCTTTTTATAGTTGACACCATTAGAAACGTGAGGATTTTCTCTAAGACACATATATTACGTTTACTTTTAATTTATATATAAATCATATACCTAAGAAAGTTAAATAGCACTTAAAAGCACGATATTGTAGCGATTAATGCACAATAAAACACACTGGAATAAATTGGTTTAAATATTTGTTATTATTTTCGTAATTTCTGCGTGCTATTTATCTTGGAAACGAATTTTCATATTGTATTCTCTAATAACTGCCATAATACTTATGTTCAAATGTGGCACTTTTTAAACGACGTTGTCTTCGACGAAGCGCAAGCTTCAACGAAAAACCCAGTATTTTAGACATAAATGCATATTTCGAACTGAAATGTTGCATATGTTCATCTAAGGCTTTGTAGTACAAACTGTACATATTGCATCAAAATCGGTAATGGTCGCTCGGGTACCCATTGGTAACTTGACACATTAATTATTGATTCATTTTAATATGTTTGTATGTCTTTTCTAACGGTTTTATCCGACATACGACGACAAAATTAACATGTACCTTTTCACATTCGAGACGGAAACGAATTTGTGTATGCGGGGTGTAACAATGAAATTATAGGAATGTCTCATAGACGTAGTGCGTGTCTGTGATACACAAGTTTGTGTCACCCCAGAAGTGCTGATTATGATTCATTCGAAAATGTGGTCTCGTCATAAAACAAAACTAATGTTCCAAATTCGGGATTGATGCTGGAGAAACCGTGGGCAGATCTGTATCCGGTGAGATGCTCGCTTTTCAAACTGTATTTCTCAGCTTTCTTTCTAAGGAAGTGTTTCTGATATGTGTGTGTGTCTATGCCGACATGATGTTAATTTAGTCATAACCGGTACCTTAATCGAGTCAAGAAATATTCTGCCTCAGAAAATTAAAAATATCTGTAAACTGGTACAATAACAGAGAAGAAAACATTCCCGAAAACCTCCTATATGCTAATGTACTCAAATATAAGATTTAGAATAAGTTAAGTTTTAATGCCACTCATTCCCACCTCCCCTTAAACGCGGTAGAGTGTTTTACCCAAACAGTATTTGTTTCTGGGTCGTAAGTAACATCTGTAGAAATTACTCCACGCGATCACCTTACAACCCAACTGCAAGGGCTAAACGGAAATGTTGAATGTCAGAATTCAACTCTGGATTCAATAATAAACACTGCTGTTTACCGTTATTATTATTTAATGACGATCCACACCCGGCAGTGTAAGTGCTCCTTTCCCATGCTGAATGGGGTTGAAGTCATCCATAAACATCATCGGGAGAAACATTGTTGATCTTATTGACGCCGAAAAATATTTATTTGACGCAAATGTCGGCGTTTATGAATGTTTTAAAATTTCGGTCCCTTCCACCGACTCTCTACGAGCCTCAGGCATGTCTTACCCTCATAGCGTTTGTTTCTCATCTTAGGTAACAGGAGTACAAAATTTTGCCAAAATTCCTATAGACATTTTAATTTTTATGTGGAACACGAATGTACACACAAACACTCAATTTTATTTAGAAGGCTAATTATCAGAGTCTCTTGACATAATTGATGCTTTCGTTAGCTTTTCCGTCGTTGCGCCATTTTTCCGTTAGGTTGGCTTGTCTGAGGCGAACGCCTGAAACGAAATGTACCCTCACATTCTCTTTGACAACTCAGTGCAAGACTTTCTCTAGCATATTGACTAAAAACCCTTTGAAATGATTTTTGAAAGATTCTTTTAACAAATTATTCTATATTTATATTTTCGTTAAAACTCTATCAACTTAAGTGAATTTTTTATTAATTTAATTAAATCATTCCGCTCGGGTTGCTACAATATCTCATTTTCCTATTTAGATTGTTATTTATAAAATTAATCACTTAATATATCAATTGACTAGAGGACGTCTTTCCTATTATACAATTACCTGGACCGCAATTTCTATGATTATATTAACAACCAGACCTATTTGGTATAAATGTGGTATAATACTTGAAATTTGATAGTAGTTGAACAGATTGAACGGTGGGTTGCATATGTATTCTTTCCACTCATTCGTGACCAGAAGTTTATTGAAAATAACCGACATTTGTTACTGTTTTCAATTTAAGAAAAATAATAGCCACGTGGGAGGTATGAATCCATTTTACTGTCGTTTACTTTCGTTACTAACATAATAATTTTGTTATAAATGCTTCTTAACTTTTAAATAAAAATTAATTTTGCTTATTTTCTGACAATCTTAATTTCCAATTTCAAATATACTTAAATTAAATAGCACATTTACTTTTGGAAAGTGATAACCACCGTTTGTAATGTAAATTAATAATTATATCTCAGGAGTTTTAGTAATTTTGAGGACTCAGTACAAAATATAAATCAATTGAATTTAATGTAATAACAAATGTAATATATGTATAATTTTCGTGTTTTTACATTAAATACATCATTATAGTGGAATATTTACCTGATATTTGTATATTGAAGATAGAAAATGTAGCCTCAAATGTTCGTCGAGCCTCGTGTTACGTTTTCCTTGATTCAGATATGGGGAATAAAATTTTGCTGCTGCGGCTCTTTGTTTTGCAATGTTCAAAAGCAATGCTAACATATCAAAATAATCTTTTTCCCACGTGGTCTAGACGGTAAAGTTATTAAAACCAGCACCAACTATGGATTTCTTGAAACCCTCAAAATTTATTTCCATTATTTTAAATATCTGGAGGTTTCACATGGTGGGTTCTTTCGCTACTAATTTTGAATTACTTTCGTTGGTGAAATTATACTGAAGATACTGTATTGAACGTCACTGACTATTTTATAAAATATAATGACCACATGTGATTTTGAACATCCCAGTCCTCATCTATATTGACATAAAATTAACTATGAGTATATATTTCTTAAATTTTCTTTCTTATTTTCAGCTTTGAATAATTACATAAAATAATTAACACTTAACACTGCTATAAATAGGAAGTTTCGTAAGTTAACGGGTTGGTAATGTTTTTATCGTTATTAAAGAAACAAGCAACAGTTGAAAGATGAACATGTGTTTGATTGTTCAAAAATGTCGCAGGATTGAGCAGCGTATATGGCACCACAGACTTACGAATACGTGTTAAACACAGCCGTGGTTTACAGATGTCGAATTTATAACGTGGAATATTTAGGACAATAGTGAAAAATCCCTCATAGATATGACTATTTGTCAACCCATTGAATTTATGGTTCATGCCTGTATTAATATTTCTAAGGTGAATAGTATAGAATAAAGTTTATATAGGAGCAACATTTGAAATTATATTATTTAAAATAAACGGCCATGACCATAAAATCGTCAGGGGAAACCATTCATTACCTGAGTGGATAGTAGAATTATTTTCTGTACTTGGATTAGGATCGAGTGGTTTTAGTCTTTTTTACATTAAATGGATTATGATGTTGTAATCCTAAATATAAATATCTGTCTGTAAATCAAGATACCATTATTCACTTTTAAATAGTAAATCAATTAATGACTGTTTTTACAATAATAAATAAATGAATGACCTGTTTTGATGCTTGCTTGAACTATTGAACATTTTTCTGTTGAAGGTGCCCCTTCAAGCTGTCAAGTATATATTTTTATACTTTTGACATCCTTTTCATCAAAATGAAACACTGAGAAAATCACAAATAATAACTACCATTCGCCATTTTCACATTAAATAATGAAGGTTTCTTTTAACCTGGTATCAATCACTCAGAAAAATAACTGAACTGTTTTCCTGAAAGTGTAAATAAATTTGAGGTCATTAGAGTAAACGTTAAAAGTAGAAGTTCTTTCTTCACCGTTTGCCTGTTTTCGTAACTAATAAACAAAATATTTGCTATCCACATTTGTCAATATAATAGTCATCTGATAACCAGAAGGGGACAGGAATAAAATATCGAGGAAGACGACTAATCCATAAACTTTACATAAGGCAGTCAGCAGTAATTATAATTGAAGGGTAAGAAAACAAAGCAGAAATGAAGAATGGAGTAAGAAAAGGATGCTCTTTAACGTATACATAGAACAGATAAAGAAAGTTAAAAACGAATATGGAAAGCGAATCAAACTGCAAGGAGAAGAAAAATAAAACTTTATATTTTCTGATTATATTGTGGTATTCGAGGATTCTGAAGAAAACTTGGGTAACATGATAAATGGCATGGCCATGATCCTGGAGAAAGAATGCAACTTGAGGATTAAGATTTAGATTTATTATTATTCAATCCATTAGTCCTCGGTTGAGGAAATGGATACGTCAAATATAATATTACAAGAAATAATCAAAATTTTACAATTAATAATTGACGGAAAACCAAGGTAACGGAGTGTAGTAAGGAAAATAGTGAAATAAAAAAAGGTGTTAGATTGGGAAAGGATATTTTGAACGAAGATAAGGAATTCTGCAACTTGGGCGGCATAATACCTAGGGATGTTAGAATTATAGTAGACATAAAGAGTGGGATTATACAGATATAAAATTATTTACGGCTAATTTTCGTATGTAATGTGGTGTTATATGGATACGAAATGTGGGCGGTAGGAAGTGCAGAAGTGAGGTGCTATAGAAGAATACTGAAAAACAGAGGGGTAGATAGAATTACTTACCAGGAAGTTCTAAGTAGAATAAGAGAAGAAGTACAATATAGAGGACATTGACCAAGAAAATGGGTAGACTACTTTTTGAGACATGAAGCTCTTGTAAAATTAGCATGGGGTTAGAACATATGAAGGAAACGAGTTAGAAAGTGTTATAAAGTAAAGCACTATCGTACTAACAGCGGAACTATAGAAAATTAAATTCCGAAATCTGACCCTAAGACTGAGAACTGTGTACAATGTATTCAATTTCCTATGAAACATGATGATATATGTTAATAAGAAGGCTATCTTTTTTCAATTATAACCATGAAATAAATTGTAAGACATACGTCACTGCACGAAACGTTCTATATGTAGGGGAAATGTGAAAATAAGTAATCAGTAAGCAAACATAATATCCACACACGTGAAGAAACTGGATGAAATGATAGATGACAAACAGTAGGTGCAAGTCTCGTCCTGTTACTCCATGAAATTACAGAAATTCGTCTCACATTATCAGCTCTCTTGCCATCTCTCTAAACTTTTGTTAATTTTATGGAGTTTTCTTTTCAGATTTTAATTTCTATCATTAAAATGATACGAGTATAAGAAGGATATCATCCTCACCAAAGTTCAAGACTTGGTTTCAAATGCAAATGATGTCCAATAGGTTGAAATTATAATTAAGAGGAAGCGCAAGCGAAGTGCATAATTAATTTCCAAGTTTTCTATTGGCAGGACGGCAGGGTTCTTTATAGGTGCCCACACCTCCATTCCTCAGAAAAGCGCGGAACTTAATAATTAGCTGAAGCTTACATCGACTCAATTAAGTCTCCCGAACTCAATTACAAACTATTTAAAATATTCCGTTAAGAGAATATCTTATGGTCCACGGACTTCAATGGCTTATATTTGGCCCGAAATCAGAATTGTGTGCAACAAATTCTTGTCATCTTCTCCAAGAATGAGACGGGAGTTCTTACGAAATCCGCACTTTCAATTTTCTTCTTCAGGAAGTATAATTAGGTCTGCAAATTACCCACATTGGTTATACAACTTATCAATATTTATCAAAAATAGTTACTAATTTTGTAATCTATAACTTGGTCAGTGAAACTACAGTTATATATTTTGTTATAAACGTTGGTAAACTTTCAGTTGCAGTTTAGTGAAAAGCGATTCAAACTAGTTTGTTATAAATAATTTTAATAAACACTTGTGGTGGATTTGGGGATGATTAATATTAATGAAAAAATTGCAAAGTTAATAAAAAAGGGAACAATTATATTAAATTAAATATGAACAATTTGGATTAAAAATAAAATAAATAAAATAAAACATTAATTTACAAAGATCATTAACATTTTGGCCCGACTGTTTGCTAAACCCACCGTAGAGCAAGTTTGTCTACTTGGGATTAAGTGGGATATAAAAAAAACTTAGCATGGAAAGTTTTACTAGGAACGTAAATCTGGTACATCACCGCTTATAGATCCAGGAACTGGTGATGGTAGTACATCCCTTATTTGGTCAGGCTGTCATCTGCTCCTCGTCGTCGTACTGCAACAATCTGCTATTGGAAGCGGAATCTACTCCAAGTCGTATTTCTTTTATACTCGGCATACTGATGTAGAGTGATCTAATGATGTAATGTACTATTATTTTATCTAATGTAATGGAATGCCCTGTAATGGCTTTTCGATGGCTCGTGTCTTTTTTTCTGGGAGAGACCTGGGTTGCAGATCGGAGTCCGTCCCTTCTTCATTGTTGCAACACGTGTTTATATTGAAAATGATGTCTTTAGAGTCCCAAATTCAGGTCTTTGTCCGAATTTTTCAGGTCTAAGGGCTGACCTGTCATTCCTTTAGTGGCACTGATTTGCGGCTCTCGTTACGATTATCGATATCATTTCAATTGTATGTCAATTTAACATTAAGCTATTGCGATCATTATTTTCTCTACCGTTGGTCTGGCAAGCAGCCTAGCCCGCTTCCTAATAATTATCCTCTATATACATATATACAAAATCAATACAAGTTATTAAGATGGAAATTATTTCTCATATATATATATATATATATATATATATATATATATGTGTGGGGAGGGGGGTGTGCAAACACAAACTATACACTCTTATTTATATATTTCCGTGTTTATAGAGCCTGTCAATTTGATCGGACAAAACACTTTCAAGCCAGAATGAAGGAACGAATTTCACATTTAACAATAAGTATTAACAATTTATGTATATGTCAGAAATGGCAGGTTGGATTAGAGTATTATAAACATTTTGGAAGTAGGAAGCAATCATTTTCTCCATTGATGAGCGAAATGCTGCACGTTACATGAAATATAAATACTATAAATGTAAAAACGCAAATTTTAAAATTAGTTTACAACTAGATATTATTTTGATTTAAAATGGTAAATTCATTAATAATTTTATTAATGAACTGAAGAAGTCTCTAAATGTTATAATTCAAATTAAATCTTTCTATTTCTGGCTTTTAGCCATTGATTATATTTTATTTACATTAATCAGAATAAATTAATTATTTAATAAAAATGCAAACTTGTTTGTGATATATTTGTTAAGCATTGATTTGCCTCGTTCGTCCTTGTTTCAGTAGCAGCAGAAAATGTTTTGTTAAGGGTTTCATTTGTAACCATATCATACAAAATTGATGTATTTGTTTGAAAATCAACTATGTAGATGTATGTGTATTCAATTTGCTGTAGAAACAACTGAAGAGGTTCCGAAGGCGGTGGACGCAACGACTTGTATTTTATTTTGAAATAAATTTCAAATTCTGACTTTTGGCCAGTTATTGTAGTTTGTTTATAAATTCTTTAATCTCATATTAAGACGAAAAAATACTATTAATCATCATAAGAACCACTACATTATATAAGTTACAAGGAAAAAATTAAAACCTATATAAAACAATTTCACAAGTATAATTTTCTTTTAATCCTCCGATAGATTGAATGAAAACCCGATTGGATTATATTGAAAAATATATGAATATATTTTTCTAATTTAAAATTTTCTGTAAATTGTTTTACTTATTTATCAAGTATGTTTTATTTTAAAATGTAAATATTATGAACATAAATCACCAGCTCTTTTCAAGAGTCTTCTCTGTTTAGAAGGGAAGCTTTGTATCCTGCGTATGGCTATTATTTACATGTATTCACATATAACGAGAGCCTAAGGATAATAGACTCAGTGGATAATAGGGTGCTTTACCTGAAACTTTTCAGACTTGGTGACTAATTTAGAATTAGTCACGCAGTATAAGATGTATAAGTATGTCAATTCCGTTACAAGTCGTAGCCAGCAATTTTGAATTCTGTAATTGCAAATAAATATCATTGTATCGCTATGAAGTTCACCAATTACCAGAACAGGAAGTATCTTTTATACCAATTTTGTGTGATTATTTACAATATGATTACAGATTCATCTTATAGCACGAGAAACACAATCTGCATTTCATCATTTTATGTATTTATATCCAATCTGTTTTCAAATATTTATGAACCACTTAAGCCTGTCTGAAGAAACCTTAAGTTACTGTTCATAAAGTGATTGTCGTATGTGGACATCTGAATGAATTATCCTTTTCATAGCAGATCGCTCGTACCTGAAATGGGTAAAAAAATAAGGCTGTTTATAATTGACTATAGCTCATGTTACATACAGCCCGACCGAAGAATTCTAATAGGAAATTCTCGGATCTCAGTAATAGATACTTGGCCGAAGCCTGCGAAATTGGTTTCCAGGGCGAGATTGGTTATCTCCTAACGTGGCGGTCTCCTTATTGATGGGAAGCTGTTAAACTCCGGTACAGAAGCTATCGCCTTAAAACACTGCCCGTGAGGTTGGTCTCTCCTTTTATCATTGCTCGTGCTGCTCCAGCTTTATGCCCAGAAATAATTTCCGGCGGCGCCGTAGGGATTTTTAAAGCGTTCTGCTGCTCCATGATACATAAATACCCTGACAATCTACGCGAAGTAGAAGAAAGAACCATAAGGCCGGAACAAATTATCAAAGCTATAAATCACAATGAAATTAACAACTGATATACTGCATTATATTAACTGGTAAATTAAAGTCACATTTCAATTATTTGAGTAAAACTAATCAATAAACTCTATATTGAACTGATTATTCATGCAGATTAATTATAAATAATAGGAATTATAAACTGCATTAACATTTTGAAAGAAATTTAGGTAATAATTTTAAGCAACTTACTACCAAAGCTAACCATTTGAATAATACCACGTTTATAATTAACATGGAAAGAGAATTTTAATTAAATAATTACTTAAATTTAGTACTCTCAATTATAATTGACTAGCTGGTGACCCGGCATTTCCCGGGTATTTATTTATATTATCCCGGTGCATAATTTAATTCTTGTTCCAGCATCGGAAACGTGACAATTTGAACCTCAAATATACTCCCAGTATCTCGAGAGATATCTCTAAATGTATTTAATAGATGGAAATATTGACCGCATTTGGATATTTAAACATTTTCACCCCCTCTACCCCCGCCAAAGTTGTGGTAGCCGTGTCTTACCCCAACAGTGGTGCTTTACGCTACGCCAAGAACACGTGTGCTAAATTTAGTCGAAATTATTCCATCCGTTAAAAATAGTACGGGAGCGTGTTTTAGCTCCCTTCCAACCCCTCTTAGGGTATGAGCTATAACTTGAATTGCATCTTTTATGTCAGAATTAATCTCAGAGGGTCACATTACACCGGTTTATAGCCCAATCTCGATTGTTTTCTGATTATTTTTTAGTTTTTGCCCTTCCAACCCCACCCCTAAGAATATTCCACTCGTTATAGGAATGGGGTTGAAATTATACGCTAGCAGAAACACTGGACACACTATCAAATTAATTTATTCAAAAAATGTATTTATATGATAAATATATTGGCCGTTTTTGTTTATTAAAAATTTTCAACACACATTCCCCCACTATTCTTAATACTCCAGTTTATATGAGCAATGTTCATTCATCTTAAATGAACAGTAAATTGTATATAATGTTTGAAATGTAATAAAATATATAATCCTATTAGTCCTGTGTACGGACAGTTTGAATGGAAAACCTCCATTAGTTGTCACTCAATGGGTAAAAGGAGAGTTCATAGTAATGAAATGTTAATTATACTATCCAGAAAGGACCGTACGACATAGTACGTGATTTTTGTACCACTGTAAGTATGAAATGCATTAATCATACTGTCAGTATAGTATAAAGAATATCAAATACTTGATTTATTTTATTTTGTGAGCCATTTAATGGAACAAAAGATTAAAATAATTACTCACTGTAGTACCGGTTGCTGTCGAGAGTGCTGAAAATTGTTGTGATTGAGGAAGTTGTTCTTCTTTTTATAGATATAGCCTTTTATTCTACGAAATCTCAAATTATATGTGGAATATTTTTAGTTTCAATATCGTCCAGCAGTTTCAGAATTTAGTATAAAATTTATTTTGTTAATAATGCTATTTATGATAGTTTATAAGTAGATTGAATTAAAAGAAATTGTCAATGTGAGCAGTGCATACATCAGAGAAACAGAAGTGGATGAAATCGAGAATAAAATAATTATTTCAGGCTTTTTGTCTCATTGATATGCACAATTACAGTCGTCGACTAATTATCAAGAATTACAAAACGTTGTTTCCATTTTACAAGAGATGTTGCAGCTTTAATGTGTAAATGTTATCACTTGCGACACAAAAAAATAGTAATATAAAAACACTGCCTACGCGTCCGCAGAAATCGCATTTTGTAATCTAAGGCTTAATCTTCAGCGAATTACAGACGCCTTCTTCTGGGTTCCTCTTATCGCTAGCCGATTTATTACAGCTGTTGTAGTGGGTAGGAAGCGCATAATAACATCTGAATAATTGATTATTAGCGCTCGACGCCAAAGCAGTTACGGTTTCTCAGTTGAAGAATAACGGGATCCGAGACTGGGAGGCTTGAAAAGATTGCTCACTTAACTATCAAATTTTGTTAGTTCAAGGGATCCTGCCTTGAGAGTTATCGTACTTTAATAATTGAGGGAAACATTCTGCATGTAGCGAAACTGGCTTCCTTTTTGTTTAACAATAAGGAAATATTTCAATCCAAAACAAAAATTATCTATCATAAATTTGCTAAATCTGAAATATCTAATATGCCACCTTTTTAAAGCTATTTTTAACGTACTCCACGACATTATTCCAGATTTTTTGACTTCTCGAGGTACTTATAATAATAAATTTCCAAGAAAAGTCAAACACAGACAAAACATTTTAAAATACTGCTATAAGTTGAATAGAAATTATTTCCATAAAATAAGAAATGCAGAGAATTTAATTTGAAGTAGAAAACTTATACAGGCTTACATTTTGAATGCATAATAATAAACGAGGAGAGTATTTTGCTGCCTGTACTGCATCCAGAGACCGCAACGAGTGGAAAATTATTAAAATGTTTGGTACTGTAGACCGTCAATTTCAAAAACGAAGAATGGGTTAAATAATAATTTGAGTCAAAAATTAAATCACTGTTACAAGATAGTGCCATATATTTTGTTCAATTTTTTAGTATCATTTTTGACATTGGATTCATTCGGATTACACTAATATGTTGTGAACACATGTTTAATAAATTATTGCGGTGGTTATTTTTACTTCATTTTAATTAAAGAAATTTATTAAACTAAATTTTCCGAGCTGCGGAACACGTGGGGTCGTTAATCTTCAGGTAGCAGGGGTTTGGCATCACATGTATTGAAATGACCTTTTTAAAAATTAACCGTCCAGATTAGTAACCTGTCGAGTGGGTTAAGCTTCGGTCTCAACATTTTGACACGTCTGGAAGTTTTCCACAGAAAGTTCATCATTAACCTGGTGCATGAAGTTTCACGACTTTGAATCGAGACATCTGAACCCCATATTGGGAACTCTAAAATGTAAGATGAATTCTTATTGACTAAAGTAGGGGGATCGTTCGCATGGAGAGATGAAGGTTTCGAAGTTGGTGAAAAACGATTGAAGAGCTAGTTGTTAATGAGAAGTTATTGTTAGATTATGATGTAGGGAAAGTGCTTAGGTTTTTGCTAAGTAATTTTTAAGTTAGAAGGACGAATTCAGAAACAGTTGTCGAAGTATGCTTAAAATTGTAAGTGAGTGGTTAAGGGAATTTTAAAGATCACATTTGTTGAAGTTGGGATGACAGGGCAGTGGTTAATAATATTTAAGAAAGTTAAAGTCATGTGATAACGTGAAACTCATGGTGGTAGCAGAGACAAGGTATTCAGCCAGATTTCAAAGGCAGCGGTGTCAGGTATCCAGTTCAAGATGCTTAGTCGCTTATTTGACTACCAAGGTTTCGGAGATGAGTTTCGGTGTTGGATAAGTACTAATTCAAACCATAAATCCCTCAAAGCCGTCAACTAATCACCGTTGCCACCAACAATGAGTGAGTGTATAAAGACCAGGTATTTGAGCCCACCATTCTCTGAAAGAATGTTTTATCATCTAAAATGCATAATTTTAAAGAGCAGGAAGATAGTTTTTTGTTTTCTTCTCCTTGCTGCCTTAATTTAAAAAACATTACAAATCATTATTGAGAAATAAATTATTTCCCAAAATGTAAACATTATGTGAAATCAATAACTTAATGTACCTGAAATAGTCAAAACAGTTGGAAGAAAAGTCGAAGAAAACTTTAATAAATAGTAAAACAGACTGTAAGTTAAAAAGATTTGATATTAACTTTATTAACAGAAGTTCCTTTAATACCCACAAAAATGAATATAAAAACAATTTCAAATTTAATGTCCAAAATTATTCCGTATTGTCAGAGCATATATATTTAAACTACCAAAGGACTGAACGGCAAAATGATGTTGAATGTAATATTTTTCCTATGCTGATGAGTTAGATATGCCAAATCAGATCTAGCAATTCGGCTATTAATGTTAAAAATGACACAATTAATTTAAACAAAATTTATGAGTGAAAAATCAATTATCTGATATTAACTAAAATTAATAACTAATAACAGTGATATAAACATTATTTTTAATTATAATACTTTATTTAGCAATCAGAATACAATTTTATAAGCTAAAATGTTCATAGCTGCTAATAATAACATTTACAGGGAGATATCCAATGGTATCATCTGTATAATTGAAATAAACAATGACTCGTTTAATTTCAAATAGTTCGCTAGGCCACTTCTATTTTAGTCTTTTATTCATCACTTGCTCAAGGAGTATGTCTAGAAGTGGGTTGGGATGATTGTTTACGACTGCGTGAAGTTTGGTGGCTTTCTTATAGATGACGTCTGTACCGTTGTAACATTTAGATCTGTATGCAGTGTGTGGTTCGTTATGTACCATGAGGTATTTACAATTTGTCGGAGGATCTTGGATTGCCATCTATGAATAATATTTATATTTAATTTTGTAGCCCATCCCCATAGCTCAATCCCATAGATCCATTAGGTTTGATTAAAGGTTTATATATCAGGATTTTATTGTCCATAGATATCGGCGATTTTCTTCCTATGAGCCACGGTAATTCCCTTGTCTTAGTCTCAACTTGTTTTATCTTTTTAACTATGTGGTTTTTCAAGTCAATTTCTAATCTAAATGTAGTCTTAATTATTTTACTGTTTGTGTTGTGGAATGTGTACATTATTTATTGTGACGGGGGGCAAGTTTCTTTCCAGAGACTCAATGTGATTTGTGCAGATTTATACTCGTTCACTTTTATTTTACATTTTTCTAGCCATTGTTGTAGAGTGATTAGATACGTTTGTGTAATATTTTAGGTTTCTCGTGGCAGGAGATAATGGCTGCATAATCGGCGAATGTTCCTATTGTTGTATCATCTGCCAGTTGTTTATCTGACATACAAGAGTGGCCCAAGGACACTGCCTTGTGGTACTCCAGATTTGATCGGAAAGAAGTCAGATTTATCTCTTTACTGTGGTTCGGAATTTTCAATCGTTCAAATATGATTTTAGGAAGTTGAATCATGCTGTTGGAAAGATAGTCTTCATTGTATAAATTAATCCTTGGTGCCAGATTTTATCAAAAGCCTGGCTGATATCAAGGAATACACCACTAAAATATTGTTTATTTTCAAAAGATTTATTTATGGTTTAGGTAATCTGGCGAATTTGTGTACACTGTAGAGTGTTTCTGCAGAAATCGAAACTGATGTACTGGTATCCAGATTTGTGAAGGAAGGTCTTTTTGTAATATACGAAGCACCAGTCTTTCAAGTATTTTTGAAATTATTGGCAGTAAAATTATAGGTCTGTAAGAGGTGACATCTGTTGGGTCTTTTCCTGGTTTACTTATCATTATAATTTGCGCTGTTTTTATACATTTTGGACAGTATCCATAATTTTTTAATAATTTTAGCCATTACAAGATCAATATTAGGCGCCTTCTTTGAGATTAGAAGTTTAATTTCTTCGGTGATTTCTTTTGATGCCAATGCCTTGATAGGCTCATGTATTGTAGAAGGAATAGAAGCACTTTGTTCAATTTATTGATCAGGTACATTGTCCATCGGTTGAAATATTAAATTCAAATGTTCTGCAAATAGCTTAACTTTCTCAGCGTCACTTTTTGTCCGCGGTTTCTTATTGGTGGAGCAGAATTTTTAGGTTTTCTGCATTTCTTAATTCATTTCCAAATTGAGTGATCAGTTCTACTTAGAGTAAAAATTTATTGTTCAAATTCTTGAATTCATACTTATTTAGCTTCTTTTGAGTCAAGAAATTATATGCCTGCCTGTCAGCTGCTGTGTGAGTTCTGTACCATTTTGATCTGGCATGCCTTTTTCTGACACAGCTTCTTTTATTTATTATTTTCCTTGGTTGAATTATCGGTGAAGACTGTTGAGCAGCTTGTTGTACTTATAAATGTTTCTGGCTTCTTGAGTCTGAGGTTTAATTCTATGCTTTCATTTAATATATTGCGACAAGTCTCCCAGTTTGTTTGTATATTGTGTAGCCTACTGTTGGGTTTCTTAAACATCATGGAAGTTCCAATTGTTGCTATGATCAGATGATAATAGTAGTGTATGTCGAGTTGTTTCCATGTATTACAAAAATATCTAATAAATCAGTGACTTTGCGTGGATCGGTCGGTCAGTAAGTAGGTGGGCCTGTTGATAGAAAAGGATATCCGTTATCTTATATTGCTTTAAAGACTTGTCTGTTTCTGGTTGTTATTAGGCGCGATCCTCACAAGGTGTGCTTAAAATTATAGTCCCCACCTAATATAAAATTGGGTCCCAGATTTTGAAGAAAATCCTCAAAATCTTCTGTTTTGGTATTGTGACGTGGTGAACAGTTTATTTCTGATACTGTTATGACATATGGTAGAGTTTTGACCTTTATAGACGTAGCCCGTAGATAAATTTTAGAAGACTCACTTAATTGGAAGTGATTCATTTTGTTTCTTATGAGAATGGCAGATCCTCGATGAGCCTTGTGTTCAGGATGGTTGCTGTGATACAGTATGTAACCATTGAGTATAAATCTCACGTGAGTTCTCTACTAGAATACGGCTGTATTTGTTGGGATCCATTCGGAAAATATCAGGTCGAGGCACTGGAAAGAGTACAGAAGGCGGAAACTTTTATGAAGTGGTGTCCTCGTCACGGAAATGAGAAGGTTGGTATATGTTAGAAAAACGGCAACAAAAGTTTCGCCTAGGGGCTTATTGTAAAGCGTATGCAGGGCAACAATCCTGGGAGGATATTGCATCAAAGTTTTTACAAGCAAATTATTACAGTAGATGGGATCATAGGTGTAAAATTTTGGAGATCACCTTTAAAAGTGATGTTGGGAAATATTCGTTTTTAAACCCGACTTTAAGAGATTGGAACAATTTGCCTGCAGAAGTTTTTGAAACATTTCGTCCCAATAGGAAAGCTATTCGGGGATGAATTAGATAGTGTAAGTGATCGTGAAGTGCAAGTGTAGTGCGACGAAACAATATCTAAACAATGGATACTTAAATTTTATTTTTACGAGCGTAATTCACTATTTAGGATGTTTGTTTATATTATTATTACTGTAATCATTCATATTCCTTATTTGAAGCTTAGGTTTTGTAACTGCCATCAGATGTAACTAAATTGCAGTATCAATAAATTCATTCATTCATATCTTGAAAATCAAAATTTCTATTGGCAAAATGTGGAAGTTATAGATGAAAAAATTAATTACTACTCAAGAATTGAGTGAAATGTTACACGTCAGTTGCAACCCAAATGCACTCATTGTTAAAAATGATTTAAGCAATTTACATAAGATATACGATTCTGTCTTGTTATAATAGTTTGTATAGATTCATTTGCCACAGTCAAAGTTTAGCGGCGTAAAGCACTCACTCATTGCTATACAACAGTTTAGCCGTAACCATCGTTGAAGATAGTCCACGACACCGAAGTGGATTAGTAAAATTGAAAGTCTTTATTGTAAATTATACTTTATAATTTAACACAATTTGTATGTATTCAAAATTAATATTGATTTTATAATTTTTGTGTCTATTTACCTGAAGAGGTCCACAAGGATGGATGAAACGTTGTACTTATAATAACTAAATTGTAATTAAATTTATTTGCTGGCATATTTGAGCGGTATATTTAATTGTTTGTTTAAATTTACGATTCTGTTATATTATTAACTTTGTGTCTCTCACTATTGATTTTTTCCACACTAACAATACGTTTATGAATTGGTTTTATCTGATGTGGGTTGATAGTTTTAAGTTGTTAGGTGTTATTATTGACTGTGAATTAAAATTTAATAAATATTGAAAAGAAATTGGTGAAAAACTAGGAGTAATATGTAGATTAAGAAATGTTTTGTCCCTTAAAGCTAAGAATACTGTCTTTATGTCAATTCTAGTCACTCGCGTACGATTTTGGAATACTTTGCTATTTTTTGTAAGTGGAAATACTATTGAAAAATTAGAAATGATATGGAATAAAGGATTAAGGACTATTTTAAATGAGAAGTATTGTAGTATTAAGGATACGCTAAATAAATAAGAACTATTAAGTGTTACGGACCAAATTCTGAATGATGATTTAGTTTTTATTCATAATATAGAGTTACCATATTATTTCAAAAAATTTTCAAAAAGAAATTCAGAGGTACATAGTCACAAAATCTGGGGTATATAAAAACTTGATTTTCAATAAGTTACCAGTAGTTGTTAGGACACCAAAGGTATAAATGTATTTAAAAATAGATTAATGTTAGAGTTTAAAGAGACTGATAAATGTATGGAGTGAATTTTTGTTTATAATAAGTTTTGAATTGTGTAAAAAATTAGAATTGAAAATATGTAATTACCTTTAAGCTAATTTAAAAAAAGAAATAACTGTCATTTCGGTCTCTTCGCTTTGCGCGGCATGCACGTTTTTCATCCTTCTAAATTTCTTGATTTCTTAAGTAATTTTTTATTTTATAAGATAATTGAATTGTACATTTTAAATTGTAAATATTTCTTATGTATTTTTATAGTTAAAATCACACCAGACGGTGTTCAAAATTTAGGAACGAAACGTCGTGTACGAACTACTGTTAACAAAGTTTATATGAGATTTTTTCTGACTTAAAAGCTGTTTTAGTATTAATTGATATTATAACTGATTTAATAAATAGCGTTAAAAAGCTGATATATCGACAGTTATGTTTATTTGTGAATCGTTACAATTGTTAATTATTTATATTCTTCGCTTTTCTTGATTGTAATAGAAATATAAAATAATATTTAATGTATTGTCCAGTAATTCCTGTATTATAAATAATGAAAAATTAATCAGATATAATATTTGTTCCTTTATCTTCGTCTTTATGTGTAGGAGTTGTAAATACGGAAAATGTTGGAAATATTGATTTTCGTATTCATATGTTTTCACGATTCTTTACAGAGACAAAAAACAATAAAATTCAATTAGTATTTATGAATTTGTGAGTAATTTGTAAATGTAATTGTTCACGTAAAGGACTTTGTACTTTACCATACAAAATTAAATATGTATGTGATTTAAACATCGTTCCAATAAACGTTCCCTTAAAATTCAGAATAATTTATGTTTTGTTAATCACTTTCTGGTCTCATTAGCAAGTGATAATAGCTTGAATGCCAATTTGACGAATATATTACGAGAAGATCGTTTAGGATAAAAAAATGTTCTTGTTTACAGATAGCTGGCGCCTGGTGTGCTCCGGAGATCGGTTCTTCCGTTAGTGAGCTCTCTTTTTTATATTTTTTCTCATACCGCCAGACACCGCACTCTGCATAATGAGGCAGGCATTTAACGGCCGTTTCGCGAGTATTGCGGCAGGGGGCAAAAAAAATTGGGGAAACTTTTCCCCGCGTTCAAAGTACTGAACCCTGGACCCACAGCTCTTTGATTCATTATACCATGAGCCTCCTTTTACTGGAATCAACCCCTCTATCTTTGTTCTGCAGCAGTAACCTCTTTCATCTTCCATTATCAAAGGAGTAAAGTAACACTGCACATTTCAAAATAAAATTGATTTTGAAAAGAGGAAAAATTACGACTGTGGTTATTTCATTGGTCCTTTGAATCCGAATGGAAATGGAGGCTCAGTCCCCCCTTCGCATTATATTAAAGCCGTTCTCATCACTTAAATTCAAAGGGAGGGTATTCTGTGAGCCTGTGGAATTTGTCTCTCACGTTTCAATGCCAATCATAGAGTTTAAATGAAGTGATAATATTTTACCTTACATTTAATCGATAGGTTATTTCTACATTTACTTTACTCACATAAGCGTAATTTTGCCTTGTGAAATATATGAGATAACTCTTCAACAGAATAAAAGAAAATTAACACAATACTTATAATTTATGTAATACATAATGTCCAGTACTTTAGGTGTAAATATATTTAGAAAAAGTAAAATGTTTCAAAAAAGTTATATATCGCTACTATATACAATTAATTGGAAAACGTAATGCTGGAGTATATATTAAGCATATGGTTTATAAATTCCTTAAATCCGATAATCATATATTGTAAATGATTCAATAATTTTTTGCAATAAATATCAAGCAAAATTAATAGCTGAAATAAACCCACATAAACAATAATTACACTTGTTCAGAAAATAAGTGCTGTATAAGGTACAAAAGATACACATCACAAGAGATATAAGATTGGTATTATATTTGAACAGTAAATACAAAAAACTACTAAGGATGTTAACATTATTTATTTTCTTGTTAAGTATGAAATACACTCCTCAAGACTGAATGCACTTTTCTGAAATTAATCACAGGGAATTTCTTTGTTGTGGAGGGTACAGTTGACTCTGAAACGCCTCTCTTGTTCTTATTTTAAAGATATGCAGAATAAAAAGACAGCTGATAGTAATTTTAACAAAATGTTGAAATATGAAATGTGTAGTTAATCTAGTTCTGAAAAAACACGAAGTGCTCAAATATGTTGTTCCCATAGCAACGTATAGAGGAGGATGGAACGTTAAATAGAATGCGAGTTAGGAGAGGGTCAGTTTTTTAAAAGAATAATGCAATATTGACTTTACGTCTAATTTTAGAAGACAGGGTAAGAAAAGGCCGGTCTACGTTCATGGTATTTGTAGATTTATAAAAACCGTTTGATAATATGAACTGGAACACGCTAGTAAGGATTTTGAAGAGCAGAGGAATGCAATATGGAGAAAAGAGGCAGTCAGCTATAATTAGAGCGGAAGATCAAGAAAAAAAAGCAGAAATCAAGAAATGAGTAAGATAAGGATGCAGTCTGTCGCCCATGCATTTTAACATATATAGAACAGGGGATAAAGAATGTTAAAACGTAATGTTGTGCTATTCAGTCCTAAGACTCATCTGATGCAACCGTCCATGCTAACCTATCTTGCGAAAGCCTTTTCATTTCCTCATAACTAGCACATCACACATCCTCACTAATCTACTTAGCATATTCCAACATTTTCTTCCCTCTTCTATTCTTACCCCACACACGTCCCTCTAATGCTAATTTTTCAAGACCCACATTTTTTATATATGTGGCCTATTAATCTATTGCTTCTCTTGGTCAATGTCCTCCATATTGTTTGCTCTTCCCCTATTCTATTTAGAACTTCCTCGTTAGTGATTCTGTAAACCCATTTGATTTTCAGCATTCGCCTATAGCACCACATTTAAAAGGCTCCTATTCTTTTCCTTTCCTCAACTCCTATCGTACACGTTTTGCACTCCATTATTATGTCCCACTCTTTATATAAAACGGAATATGGAAAAGAAATCATACTGCAAGGAGAATAAATAAAACCCCTAATGTTTGCCGACGATATTGTAGTATTAGGAGAGTCAGAAGAAGACTTTGAAACCATAATAGACCTGGAGAAATGGTTCAATATGTGGATTAACAGAGGAAAAATAAGTTAATGAAGTGTAGGTTGGGAAACAATGGAAAAACGAAGGGTGTTAGATTGGGAAGGGCCATTTTGATGGAAGTCAAGCAATTTGCTACTTGGGAAGCGTAATAGCTAGGAACAGTAGAAGTATAGGAAACGTTAAGAGTAGGGTAGAAGGGGCATGGAAGACTTTCACTAAATAATATAAGTAATATAAGTGTGAATATTAGGAAATCGTTGCTAAAAATGTTCGTATGCAGTGTGGCGTTATATGGGTGCGAAGCGTGGACGATAGGAGTGGTAGAAATGAAACGAATATAAGAATTTTAAAACGTGGTGCTATACGAGAATGCTTAAAATCAGATGGGTGGATAGAATCACTAACGAGGAAGTTCTAAACAGAATAGGGGAAGAGAGGACTTTGACCAAGAGAAGGAATAGATTAATAGGATTGAGCGTCTTGTAAAATTAACATTAGAGGGAAGTGTGTGGGGTAAAAACAGAAGAGGGAGGCCAAGGATTGAAAACGCTAAGCTTAATAGGGAGGATATAGAATTTTCAAGTTATGTGATTTTGAAAATGCTTGCGCATGATAGATTAGCATTGACGTTTTCATCATAACAGTCAGGACTAAATGCCACAACAACAGATACGGAATTAAAAGCACATAGAATACATCCGACAACCACTGGTTCGTGCTTTCGTCATGATGTACATACAGTAATTTATGTTCCACGTGAACTCTTCGATAGGTTGTAAACAATATTACTGTTACAACTGTGGGGTACAATTATTTAACAATATGTGATAGCTTTTGAACTATTTTTATCTGTTGTGTCTCTTGGAATTTTAACTACCTGCCACCCTAGTGGAGATCCTCTGTTGATAACGTTCTTCTTTTCTATAAATTTAATTAAGATTTTATTTACTCTTACACTATACGTTTCCAATAAATTTATTTAAAACTCACCCGTAAGAAATACATAACATTTACTAATGGAAATTCAAACTTATTTATGCAGTGATTATAATTACAAATAGAAACTTTTTATTAGTGTGAATATACCCTTCATATCCATATTTGATATACAAGTTCTCAACCATTTCTTTGACTCCTTCTGAAAAGCAATGGACTTCATGGTCATATAAATAAATTATTTTATTTAAGCAATTGTGGACAGTGAGACATTTAATTATAACGTTTAATTAAATCCATCTGGTATATTTACTACGTCTCTTTCATTTTTAACATACTATTTGATTACTTTTTAGGATAAATTTTTAAACGATTACTTACACTGTATTGTTCATTTTTTGACATCAAACTACGGTCAATTTTATTTTTGGTTTGGGTAAAGTAATGAGAGTATTATATTAACGATGTTGACGTTTATTTGAGCGGTCGAGTGTGCAAGGTATAAGGAGCTGTCGTTCTTGGGCGCAGAAGCAGCAACGTGAGGGCCCTCTATTTACTCCGCAACCTTCCAGAGCAATGTCGTCCGTCAAGAGGTTGATGGCCGCCTTGCACCAATAACACATCTCATCTGGGAGGGTGCCCTTCTGGGGAGAGAGAGCACTGTTAATTTCCGGCCTCCGCCCTTCCTAATCTTTCTGCTGCACTCTCTCTTTTTATCGCTCTCTATACTTCGTCTTACATCCCACATCCGCTATGGCGGTAGGGTCTGAAAATTAATTACGGTACCAGTTCCATGTGCACGTAAAATTATTTCACAATTCGGAAAGATTTGGATGCTCCATAATTCATTGCGGTCTTTTGAATATGATATGACGTTGTGGTGTACCCCAAATATAGCCTACTGTATTAGCAAAATATGAGTAATGTGTGCCTCTGCGGTTCAGTGAATGACATAACACGAAGTGTATTCCATTAAATACGATACATAAAAACACAATGATTTATAAAACAAAAGTCCACTTTATTGTGAAATCAAAATATATTAAATTATTTAGTACGAATTAACATTTTAATTTAAAAAAAGGGAAATTTAGTCATACCGAGAGAAAGATCCGGTTTTATCGGGTTGTCAGCAATTTCGATTTCTCGGTAAAAATTTGCAGTGAAATTACTTCAAATATCGATCTTTCAGGATGTACATACGCAGGTATAATATCCAACTCAGCCAACCTGAATATTTCTCCGCAATTAAAATAATTGAAATGTTTTAAACAAAGTGAGTTGGTTACTTCATTTATAATGTTTGAGACAGTGATAAAAATGTTTAGGTAACAAGAAAGCAGGTGTGGAATCTAGGTCTAGAATCTTGGGAGTTCTCAAACTCGGACACTTCAGCAACAATAGATTATAAGTAGGAAATAATCATACTGCAAGGAGAAGAAATAAAACCCTTACGCTTTGCCGACGATAATGTAGTATTAGGGGAGTTAACAAAATACTTGGAAGCCATAATAAGTGACATGAACGTGGTCCTGGAGATGAGGATTAATAGACGGATAAGCAAGTTAATGGAGTGTGATATGGGAAACAGTGGAATATCAAAGCGTGTTAGATTAAGAAGGGATATTTTGAAGTAAGTTGAGGAAATCTGCAACTTGGTAAGCGTAATAACTAGTGATGGTAGAAGTATAGAAGACAGAAAGTGTAGGCAATGAAATCTTAGGAGAATGCTGAAAATCAGTTGAATGAATAGAATCACTATCCAGGAAGTTCTAAGCAGAATAGGGGAAGAGCTAAAAATATGGAGGACGTTGACCAAGAGAAGGGGTAGATTAATGGGCCACGTTTTAAGACATGAGGATCTTGTAAAATGTGTGGGATGAGAACAGAAGGAGGAGGCTAAGGATGGGATACACCAAGCAGAATAGTGAGGATGTGGGATGTTGTAATTATGAGGAAATAAAAAGTCTAGCGCAAGATAGGTTATCATGGAGAGTTGCTTCAGACCAGTCTTTGGACTGAATACCACAACAAAAACAGAATATTAAGTTATGATAAATAAAAATACGGCCAAAAAAGTCGGCATTAAATATAAAATATTTAATGCTGACATTTTTGGCTGTCTTTTTATTTATTGTAAATATTTAAGTCAGAAAACTATGATGCAATACAAGTTATCACTGAAACAAAGAGCCGCACAAATTTTGTATGCGAGTTTGTCGTAAACTCCTTAAAATTCTAAAATCATTTATAAAATTCAATCCACATACCGATTTTTCCATCAAAAAGGTGTTCTTAAGTTATCTTAACTGTAGGTTACAAACCCCGCTTCAGAGGTTCTACAAAAGAGCGGGGATCGACATCGAAATACAAGCTCCATTGGAAGATTCCTGCACCCAGAGGAAGAGCGGTAACCAGATATCACGACCAGCCTACCAGCCACTTATTTCATACAAGTTCTTTTGTACAAATAAACACCTAATATTAATATTATTAATTAACAAACACTCAACCTTCGGCTAGAAAAATGTGTCATATGGTTTAATAAAAATCGTCTTAATATGCTTACTTAAAAAAAGGTTTTATTGGTATTTTAAAAGTTAAATTATTGTAAATAAACTGTATATTAATAATTTACCCTATACCTAAAGCTATACCGCGTAAATAATTACAATAATACGGTCGCCTGAATTGCTCACTTCACAAAATTCGTTTGAATGCGTTACGATATATGTATTGTAATGAAGTGAACGTGTTATTGTGTGTTCTGGACTTGAGCAACAGCATCTTAAAACTGTCAGGCCCTGAATGATGCGAGTGTCTGTTGTTGCAGGATCCGCTGTCAGGGGTGAGCTCAGTAGCGTACCCATAATTTACGACGGTCATTGTCGTGGATGAAACAAAAGCGCGTCAGTGATTGGTTGGAATGCTGCTGAGCAGTTTTATTTTAAGAAATACGATTGGTTTAAGAGAGTACTTGCGGGGTAGGAATATCTAAAAAGCCAAGAAGAACGGACTCTAAAAACGATACGACAAAAGGGATAAGACGTGCCAGCGGTCTTGCTGCTCAACCAACTGGAGCTGCGTCGACGCCACGGCTGCGACCATCACCATCACCATCACCATCGCCATCACACATCGCCACGGCCGTGCATCAACCAGCGAAACGTCCACAGAAAGACATGACATACTCGCATGTAAAGTGATTCCAACACCTTTTTAAATATTACAATTGATCAAATTTTCACTGTAAAGAAATTCTCCCCATCTTAACTCCCTGATGAGAAGGACCCTCATGTGACTGATGAAAGCAGTGGAAATGATCTGAAATTAACCCAACCGTCCAATTTTGATTAAATTACTTTCACCAAGCAAATTCTTTGTCAATAATTTTTGTATTTAGCTGTAAATAAACTTACTGTAATTTGTTTAAAATAGTTCCTTTTATTTCAAAAGTCCCCGTCTATCAATTTATATTATTAGGACGAGAGTATTACAATATATATATGGCCTTTGACCAGTAGCTCTAAGTAAATAATTTCGTTACATAAGTGTCACAACCTATTTGCGAATCAATACATCTTATATATATATATTGCGTAAATTTGGAAAGTATCCCTTTATTTACTGGCATTTTAGTCGTATGATGTTTCTATGCTTAATTAAATTTATTAAATTAATTTTTTAGTAGATCATTTTTCCAGAGACATATTTAATTTTTATTTCCTGGGTCAAGTCGTAACTGTATGTCATAAAATAATAAATACAACCATTAACAGACAAACACGTTTCGATGCGAGATTAAAATTTTTCCCCAAAGGCCAAAACCAAAAAGCTAATTTTAACATGGGAAGACAAGAGATGAAATAGTAGAGGACCAATGAACTTTAAATAATACGTCGTATAGCTTATTAAGATTATCAGAGCCATGTTTAAAACATTGACAGTATTATGTTAATTTTTAATATGTAACATTTCAGAAGTTAATCTTTATCGAAAATGTACTTTTATGTCCTAAATGGAAGTATTGTGAATATCGAGATTTATACAGAGTTTGATGATTGACTTGTTTACACAAGTGGAGGTTTAAAATTAGACTCTATAATTCTTATATTCATAGTTCGCTGGTCAATTTAACAGAAATTACAGTTCAAACAATTACTTATATAAACGAAGACAACCTTGAATATCAGAATTAATGAGCATAAAATGTCTACTTGTAAACACAATACAATCACCAAACGTTGTCTATGTTACAGTAAAAGTGATAAATCAAGTGGTTTTGGATACTTTCCACTTATTATATCACCTCTAAATTAGGCAAATGTGATAAATTAATGAGTATTTATCAGGCTAACCAACTAGTTTCGGCGAATTCGAAAGTGCGAATGTGATAAATTGTGAATTTCCTTCTGATAAAATTGATGACAGTGAAATTACGACTACCAGACTTTGACACAGCAAGATTTTATCAGTGAAATTGGTTAGCAATGTAATAGAAGTTCAAAATGAACAGCATTTGTTATTAGTATTTTTATAAACTTTAAAAATTCAATTGTGTAACTGATAATTTGAACGTCTTTTAATTAATACATAAATTTAAAACACTGTAATAAATTGTTTTTAGTAATATCCTGAGAACTTATGGTTTGATGACCTGATTAGTATTAATACCCCAAGGAACGAAACGTCGTATATCTTAGTAATTCGTACGAAGAAATTGTAATTTTTTTGTTATTTATTATTGTTAATATCTTTCAAGAATGTTTTTATTATTTTAATTTAATTAACGAAGCGTCACGTTATTTTCTGCTATAATCACGATTAGGTTATTTAGAGACTAGAAAACATCTCTCGAATTAACACATTAATAATGAAAAATATAAATAATTAAATATTCTTAATGTGTTTTGGTTTCTTACTTTACAAGTGTTTAGGAATATATTTAATAATTTGTTTATAATTACATAATCGGTAAAAATTATATGTTATTCCTAGTAATGTTAAGCGATTTTCGTGTGTTCAATCATAATAATTTAATTAAATACATGCCCAAAATGTTGGCGCCAAAAGGTTTCCTTGCTTAGAGGTCTGGCGCCGAAACGTCCAATCTCGGTTGGAATAATTGTGTCGTCGGCAAATGTGGCCATCGTGATGCGTTCAGTTATCGGTAAATCGAAGTGTACCGTATATACAGGACTGGCCCAAGGATAATTTCTTGTGGAACATCTAAATTCAAAGAATGCAATTTCTAGACATAAATAGGTGTATAATTAAAAAAAGGGACAATATGGATGTGGAAGTAGTTTTTTTATTTTAGAAAAAAAAACGTTCCTGCCAGACCCTATTGACTGCTTGTGGTTGTCTAAGAAAGCATAAAAAAAATTTCTTCAAGGCTTAGAGACATTATGTTCACTATTCTACGTTTCTGATCTATAATGAATGAACGTCCCGAAATTCGTATTAAAACTTTGGAATCTATCACTTATTATTGGTTGTTGTAATAATACTTTTTAAAATTCCCTATATAGATCCGTAAATGACTTATTTAACTGCAGTTCAGGTTTTTAAATGGCTATAATTTGTGAACACTTCCATTGCCTTGGATAGCGGCTTCTCATATTACATCAATGAAGATATATGTATTCTATTATAATGCTCCTTTAGGTAATTCTAGTAATATTTTACTGGTAATGAGATCGTACCCCGGGTATCAGAAGGATTTATGTACCTTTTAATGGTTTCTTCAATTTATCTTAAGTTAAACGTTTTTATTGTTTCCGATTGTTGGGATAGGGGATTTAAAAATTCTTATTACCTGTTTTTTCTAAGTACTTAATTTTCTATTGGTTTGAATACTACTGAAAGTGCTTCGTGAAACATTTATCCGTTTCTTCAGGATTTCGATCCCATGTATCTAATAAGCAAAAGTATTGTTGTGGTTTGCTTTTAAAGTGAGTTATTAATACTGCACGCATATAAATTTTCGGCGTATATTTTATTTTATTTATTTAAAATTAATTTACAATATTAAGCATTCTGTATGAGGTTTTCATAGAGAACAGATCCTGAGATATTCGCAAGGCACCTTTCGGGGTGAACCCGGCAAACAAACACAGTCATTAACTTGAATCGACCTTGTTCTGAAAGGATTTTTGCGGCTCGGCGAAAAACCCAGGTCAGCCAAGGTCAGCAGGGTGGTTGACCCAAATATGGCTAGGGTTGGTTCCTCCCAAATTTAGAATTTTTTGAGAGGATGGGTAAGGGCACCTACCTCATTGGACGACCTGGGGAAGATAGAAACCAATGAGGTTTTTAGGAGAGGTGCGTTCGAGGTAAAGAGGACATTGAAAATAGGATTCGGGAAAAAGAGTTGGAGGTGAGAGGTCAGAGAGAAGCTAGAAAAACAGAAAGTCGGACTGACTGGCTTCAATGAGTCAGAGAGGGGAGGCGATCTGGTTGCAAGTGTCACGAAGAAAGAGAAAGTGGAGACGATTCCTGAACCACACCAGAGACCATGCCGACCCGGACGCTGCCTTTGCATTGAATTCAGGACTGTCGGTCAACCATGAAACTTGGGGAGGATGAATGCAAAGTAAGAAACTCTCGCTCTGCTATGCGTATTAACACATAAAGTAGACTAAATTTACTTAAGTCTGTTGCTATGTTATTTCTTTGGTTAGGGCTCAGCTGGGTAAATAATTTTCAATAAAATTTATTAATTTGTAAATATTTTGATTTGTTGAGTTTTTTACATTTGTTAAAAATAATAGTTTTAAATGTCAATGTTGAGATTTTTACATTTGTTAAAAATAATAGTTTTAAATGTCAATGTTGAGATTTATTGGCGCCCACCCATTTAAATATATATTCTAAATTATTTAATATATTTATTAATTATAAAAACCACGTCACAGTACATATGCTGAATTGGATTGAGATCTGGTGTTACTTAAAATACGAAATGTCTGGCTTTCGTTCCTGAAAAACAATACGAGAATCATGCTATTTGTTGTTCTATAACATTACTCGGACCAGTATGAAGGTTCTTCTATCTAAAAATTCGTCTTGAAAAGTATGGAGCGACATGTTTTTTTTAATGCCGAACTATCCCGTTTGTTGTTAACTGAACACACAAAATTGATCTAACTTTTACTTGACTTCTACGTCTTGTAGGATGATAACAATGAATTCATAGTTAATTTTTAAGATCCCCGATAAAAATATACCCTAATTTGGTCAACTGTTCTGTTCTCTTCTCGAATGTTCATACCCAGTTTCCTGCTATTACATATTTTGAAAGGAGCTGCTCATGAACATATATCACCTTCTTCCTTGATACTCGCTACATAACTCCAAGGGACAATAATTATGCCCACCTTAAAATATTGTTAAATCGTACATTAAAATGTTAATCAAATTGACCTGGCCCACTAATTGTTATAAAAACTTGAGGTTGTGAGACACAATATTCACACAAAAGTAATTCATAATTCTTATTACAAAGATTTGCAATCAACATAATTTTCCTTAATAATAACTAACGTTTCTCGCCAAAGATAGTTTTAACTCTTGCAGTGGGAAAAAATTATATTTCCCGTATCTTCAATGTTGATGCACGTGAAGAACTTCAGAGCGCAATCATTTGTACGTCCAACTTACTATTGTTCCATGTCCGATAAATAGTAGAAAAACACGTTGTAGTTTCTGCAGAACTTTTAGGTGTGGTAAATAAATGTATCATAATAACAAAAGAAAAATAATTTAAATATACACATTATTTCTGATTATGCTTATTACAATCCAGTAAACATAATGGGATGCTGTTGAATAACATTCAGAATACAACGTTTTTATTTGAAAAGAAAAGAAAGAGCAAGCAAAACGTTCGACAGCAAGGTCATGTTAGAAATAAAGTAAATCAATCACTATAGCAATATCTAAAAGACGGACCTTACGCTATGAATCTGGCATCAGAATAATCCAAATCTATCTTCTGGACCGATAAAAGAATGAGTGTTTAATGCTAATACGGATTGTTTGATGGAGTGGATTGATGATTATTCGAATAATTCAATAAGTACTGTCGGTCCTGATTGAACTGATGCCAGATTGATGATGTAGCTACATTCTCATCAATCTGATGTCAATCACTGCTCAGGAGCTATGAAGCAGGACGATGATACCGAATCCCAGAAGATTATTCAAACAAGTTAGATATGATAAAAGATTTCAGTCTTAAAATTTAAACATTTAATATCTTATAAGACAAAACCCATTGGAATTATGCTAATCTTTACATATGAAATTCAACTTGACCGAGTTTGATGAACATTTGTATTGTATTTGAGTAACCTGAACAGTTATTATCTATAGTTGGGCCCGGTAGGTGTCGCTGTTGTCGAGATCCAGATTTTTTATTAATTGTCTGACCCAATTTATGTATATATATATATATATGAATGGATTATGTAATAAATTTAAAGTAATTCTGAAACCTCAGTCTCTCAGGGGACACGTATGGGAAATAGTCGGATCCGTAAAAGTTCACTGACTTCCACCTCGACGTTCTCATCCCGTATTCCCGACTCTCGCCCTCGCGCCAAAAAACTTTCTCCAAGACCAGTATCCAGGCCTTTGATTTCTTCGCCTAACACGGCCATGTGACCCTTTTTCAGCCATTTGCGACCCTAAGACTTCCCGGGCTTTGTATCTATCAAGTATAAATAAAACATTTAACTAACTAAATTGAAGTAAACTAAGTTCACGCGCTACAATATAAGAACTATGAATTATTTATAAGTAAAAAGTTGATATTAGTGAAAAATATTTACATACGGGGTAATTAAAATGTTCATAAAAAATTGCCACTGGGTTATAAAATAGTTACTCAATCTTTAAAAAACGTTATGTACGCTGAGGGATACTGTTCTGAACGTATAGTTTGGAGAACCGAATGTTGCTCTTGCAGTGATTAAGACTATATTAATCTGAATTTAGTAATACGTACCGTGCTCTTGTTATCGTCAACTATTTGGGTTAGAATTAAGGTTAAGTTCAAAAATTGATAAAGGTGTGAGTAAGAAAAATTGAATATTTCAAGTTAATTCAGTCTTCTTTTACAATCGTTCACACATCATATTTTTATAGCAATGCCTTGCAGTTCGACTTTTTGGTGATGTGAAGTTAATTTCCCCAAAGAATCATTCATTAGACAGGTTATAACGGAAGGAGTGACAATAAATTATTTCAACAGTACAGGGGTCCACTTGCTGCATTAACAAATTTATGGAACAGCAAAAATGTTTCAACATTTCATAAAACAATGTCGTTCCTATTGCAATTAGGTTCTGGGATCGGCAACTGGAGGTAATTGGTAACACACTAATAGGAAATTAGTATGGCCGAGGCAGATGCATCACACCACCAGAAAATGGTGAGATTAGCAGTTGAACAATCACCATTATGCTCGGAGGAATATTGTTGCTTTGAGAATTTAACACCTGAGTTTGAGAAGGATTCTGAGTTTCATTTTTAATTTCTGTCTTTTCCAAATATTTATGGCTCAATAATTGAGCGCACCAAACTACGCCAACCGCCGAAATCTCTGTGAGAATATGATTGTGCAGATCTCTCCGGAGGCAAATTCCATTTGTAGCGACGCAGCACATTTTCACCTCAGTTGGAATGTGAATGAACAAAATATTCGACACTGTACTGAACTAATGGTGTGGTGTCACATACCATAATTTGGCATGCCTTGTTTTTGAGGGAACAAGCGTGACCGTGAATATCGGACGTTTTTTTAATGGTGCAAAAATGTATGCAGTATGCAATGGTCGAGATTGTTGAAGAAAAGAGATAGGGAAAGTTTTGGTTTCTACATGATGTGACTTCAGCTCACACTGTCGGAAATTCACTATATGTTTTGAAATGAATGGGTATATTAATTATTTCAATTCTATATTAATAATTAGCTTTTATAATTAAAGGAAAACTGTTTACTTTAACCTTAAACAAAATGACATAAGTATTACAGTGTTTAGACTTTCAAACGTCGTCGTCGTCGTTGTTGTGATATTCAGTCCTAAGACTGGTTTAATGCAACCCTCCATGCTAACCTATTTTTCGACCCTTTTCATTACATAACAACTAGTACACCCCGCATCCTCCCTAATCTGCTTAGCGTATTCTATCCTTGGCCTCGACCATGTGTTCTTACCCCACAAATTTCTCTCTAATGCTAATTTTACAAGACCATAGTGTCTTAAAACGTGGCCTATTAATCTATACCTTCTCTTAGTCAAGGTCCTTCATATGGTCCGCTTTTCCCCTATTCTGATTAGAACTTCCTTGTTTGTTATTTTATCCACCCATTTGATTTTCATCATTCGCCTATAGCACCACATTTCAAAGGCTTCTATTCTTTTCCTTTCCCCAACTCCTATCGTCCACGTTTCGCACCCATGTATCGCCACGCGCCATACAAACATTTTAGCATCGATTTCCTAGTATTCACACATATATTACCCGAAAGTAAATCCCTCTTTTTCGCGAAAGCCTTCCTTGTCTGTGCTATCCTACTCTTTATGTCCTGCTATACTTTTGCCATCCCTAGTTATTACGTTTCCCAAGTAGCACAATTCCTTAATTTACGTCAAATATCCCTTCCCAATCTAACACCCTTTGTTATTCCTCTGTTTCCCATACGACACTACATTACCTTAGTTTTCCCTCTATTAATCCTCATATTGAACTCTTTCTCCAGGACTACGTTAATGTCATTTATTATGGTTTCCAAGTCTTCTTCTGATTTTCTAATACTACAATATCGTCGGAGAAGCGTAAGGATTTTATTTATTCTCCTTGCAGTCTGATTCCTTTTCCATTTTCCGTTTTAACATCCTTCATCGCCTGTTCTATATATAAGTTAAACAACATGGGCGACAGACTGCATCCTTGTCTTACTTCTTTCCTGATTTCGACTTTCTTGGTCTTTGGTCTAGTTACTTCAAACGTTTAATTAATTCAAACGTTAATCCGGAAATTCTTTCTTAATTAACATTAGATGTGTATTTACAAAAAATAATACAAATAAAGTTCTTAAAACTAACAATTCTTCATCTTTGAACGCAGCGTTGTATGTTATGGGACTTCTCATGGATCAGAATATTCCACACAAAATCTATTCAGACCTGGCAGTATAGGAAAACAGCAAAATGTTACACTAGTAACTACCCTATCGTCATTATGGACCTTCCAGCGTCTTCCACGTTGCAGTTCCCACACAATTTGGGTCGTGCTCGATCCAAATCAGAGCCGCCGCCGCCGCCATTCTTTCTTATTCCTAGGATTACCTTTCCGATAATGCCGATCATCTGCTCGTCTCCACAATCTCCTTTCCCTAAACACTAATCGTCGGCCTCAAAATCTTTCTTGCCTAAATTCCCATCAAATGTTCAGCTACCTCGCTCAAAATCTTTGTCAAAAATATCTCTGCCAACGTTTTATAAACCTACTCCCCACTTATTTAGTTCATATCACCAAGGGGACAGGGATGGTAATTAACCAATAACATTTTTGGTTACTTCTATCTGGGAAACACAGATTGCCTCTCTCCTTCAATCATTTTAGTGAAAAACACCACCTGATGCCGCCTAATGTCACCAAAATTGGGAAACACCCCATGTGCGCCGTGACGTCTGGGTTTTATTGTTCCTGGCTCAAATACTGCCTCTTTTCTTTTGACTCCGTACCGCCAAAGTCAAAGCAGATGTGTTTGACCTTTACAGTTTTGAGAGAAAAGATTCCGGGAATCTGGTTGATCTACGCGGTTACCAAATTTGAGCATTTGTGACGTCTTGTTTTGCGGATATCCGAAGGAAAGGATTTTAAACATCGTTTACACACACAACTAGATCTAAGGAAGCAGATTGTTAAATAAGTGATTTATGTCAATGAGCTGTTCAAAGTTTCAGAGAACGTCCCCAAAAACCTATTGTTGCTAATGGCCGCCATCTTAAGGACAATATTTTCAAAACTGAATTTATATAAAATCGTATGCTCTACAAAAACAGTTCTTCTCTATATACCACGATTTTTTATAACTCATCAAACTTGTTCAATTGGTTCTGCTGCACCGTGCATTCAACTGCCTTCGGATAATAGTTTCAATTGGCTTCCGTTAACCCTGTATTATGAATCGTATTAAATATGTCTTCATGTAAATAAAGATGATAATGGAATATCACAATAATGAGTGCGCATATTTATAGGTTTTCTAATGTTCAGGAAACAGGATTGTAATTTAATAAAAATAAGAGAAGTCAAAGCTATGAAGATTTTTTGTGTGTCCTCTCGGACATTGGAAATGAACATTTCTTCAGATTTATAGAAGGAACTTTTACGAACAATGAATGTCATTCGTATCTAATTTGTCTCCATCAAATCGGAAACCTAGGCGTGAAAAATTATAAATGAATTCTGCGTACGGAGCAAATGCGAAACATGTGCGATGGCACTTTTTATCGTCCTGCAACTAAAATTTACCTATTGGCTGCAATTGTGTAAACGCAAGCCATTGGGTGCTATGGGAAACTGCAGCCGATTGGCTGCTGGAATTTAGTTGGAGGATTTTGGAAACCTATCGAGGTTACGTGGGAACAGATTTTGAGGCATAGAGTCAAAAATGATAAGCCGCTGGCAAGAAGCAAAAAATTGTGAATGACCGGCGTGATATGATCAAAATTCAGAGTAATTGTTGAGAACTCTTGAGACTCTTGAGATTCAGTTTTCTTATTAGGAGTCTCCGCGATACTTTGGACCCAAGGCGTCCCCGATGCAGCCGGAGAGAATCGACAGGCGCCTCCAGATCGTTATCCCTAAGCAGACCAGAGAAAACGCCGTCAGAAATTCCATCAGCAGCCTTCGTCGGTATCGTTGATTTTAGTATTATAGACTTCACATTGCCCCAGATGATCTGATTTTAATTGAGTTTCATGATAATTATATGAATGCTCTACCATTTCAAGTTAATTAATTCTTGTTTTGTTTCTTTTGGGCTTTTACGAATTTCATATATTACATTTTCTTCATTTAATAAAATAAATGTCCACAATGTTTTAAAATTAATTTGCCGTTACTATTATTATATCCTCCTTTCAATTTTAATTTCCCAATATTAAATAGTTGTTTAATTTATTAAATAAATAATATCATAATTAATAAACCCCAATCCCCACATAGTTCTTTACAGGATGATAAGTAAATATTACCTAAAAATAACATTCGCAACAAGTGGGCTGTAAAATAATAACATTTTTTTAATTACAAGTTATACTATTGTATTCATTCTGTCATTTTGCTATGTATATATATACGCACCTATGAAGTTTCAATGATATTTTCGTCAAAATCATCTTTCTATTGAAATAGCAATATGTAATTGTGTATCTCATCTTACGCACGATACGCTGCGTTAGTTATGCTTACTGTTGTCTACATTTCATTGTGACAATACAATGCTACACTCGTGCTGTATGGAGTTAGTGAATGAATTTTGAAATGAGATTACCTTATAACCCGCACGCGAATAGGTCGTATGTTTGAGGCCCATTACAAATGTGCTATACGTATTTACTGGACTGCTGCGTGACCGCGTTCCACACACAGAGCACTGTGTGGATGGCAGTGCCATCTGCTCGCCCAGCAACGATTAAATATTCCGCTGGCGACATAACACATGGATTGCTTTTGCACTCCATTAATTTGCCAGCGCCGGCTCATTGTGAGTAAAGTATTGCTATTTGTATTGGCGGCGTGGCGCTGGACGGGGGAGCTCCCTAACGCTGCACCAGTTGTAATTACTACATTTGTCACCAATCAACTGCGAGTGGAGCAGGCCACGAACCCCTTCGCATGGGGAGCTTTTAGGAGACACGCGTCATAGGTACGACCACCTCATTCATCATATTATTGCAGCACTTAATTAGCGATTTCTGAAAGGCATTCTCCGACACTATTAACAGCTGAACATTCATCGCTTTGGATTTCGTTGTATGGCGACTTTAAGCCATTTAAGTGATTTGTGGCTTTGATAAAAAGAATAAAGAGTGACAAGGAAATATATTGTGTAGCATGGATTCTACTTTTAATTATAATTTCATGGGAACCATTTATTATTCTGGAGCCGACGCAAAGTGAAGGATGATGTTTGCCTGACACATCGTTGTCTGTGTAAAGTGGTGCTGATGTACAGTGATAGGAAATTATTTTATAAACTTAAAATTAAAACCCCCTTACTCAGACGAAATAATAAGAAAATAAATCAGTAGAACCAGATGGTAACTCCGGAGAAGCACTTAATTTACGATGAGAATACTTGATTATGTACCTTTCGGTTGTACTAAACCACATGTAGTGGATATTAGATATAAAGTAGTTATTAAGATAGATATGTACTCGACATTAATATATTAGTTATTTAGTAGTTATTCAAATAGATAGATTCTCTCATCAGTATACGGCTGACCGCATGGAATACACGTTGTTTGATACAAGTACGGGGGAGGGGGGATGAGAAAAATAACGTGAGAACATCGATCTGGAGATTTTAGTGTGGTAGGTGTGATATTTTAGAGGACAAAGAGGTGTGAAACTTGCGTATACCTGGGTGCACGTGCCCCCACATAAATTATTTGTCCCCGCCAAAGTTCAAAATGGCGACGATTGACCAAATTCACGAACAATGAGGGGCGTACTTCACAAATTTAAAAATATGATTGGTGGTCAAGATGGAAAGAGAAAATGACGCATGACGAAGAAGTTGGGGAAATAAGACAGTTGGTGTGGAGAACAGGAGAGAGAAGACGACAGTCCGAGCTGACAAGCTGAGAGGAGACGTTTTAGACAGTAAGTTCAGAGCTAGCAATTATTCTCCTGGGCGAGTGAACTTTACCGTCAGGAGAGCAAGGTGTAAGCCACACATCCACTTCTACTACGTGGCGTGGAAGCAGTAAATGGACAATTAGTTGCCGAGTCCAGCGATCTGAGAGATCAGCGACGACACAGCACCGGGGTCCTGGCTTCGTCGTCTTCCTTCACCACATACCATCATCCAAGACGGAGAAGCCAACAGCTCAGTCACAATAAGAATCCAACCAGATTATTTACATAATGTTCACACGTTGACGTGTTAATTTTTTTATATATAATTTCTTTGTAAAAATTATCATAAATGATTTTAATATATTGTAAATAGTTATTTTACATAAACTTTGATAATATATTTATTTTTAAAATGAACCAGATTTCAATATTATCAAAACGTGAACCCTAAACGAAAAATTAAATAAAGGCTAATTGCTAGCCAACAGTCATAAGATCCCCCACCACACGGAAATATATATCGACGTTCCAACCTGTTCTGGTGTAGCGGTCAACGAAACCGCCTCACATCACAGTGGTCGCGGGATCACATCTTGGCATGATCGTGGACGTTTGTTTTTCCAATGGTCGTTAAAACTGGAGTTCATACAAAAGGGGAGCACGATACATTTCAAATCCGGATTGTGGCATGTAAGATGACAATCGTCCAGATCAAAGACCACGCGATGGTTGAAGCACTATATATATCGATGTTACAAACGATTTCAAATCTTGGCTTCATTGCCAATATACCAGTCAAAATCATAAGCTGTGTAATTTTTGATTGTGCTGCTTTAAACACACCCCACATTTGTAATATCTACTGCCTTTGTAATTTGATATAGCTCTTGACGTTCTTTTCTAACAACATCCTTGACTACTCTATTCCTGTCACTGAACAAGAAATGCCACTTACAACAACGAAAATAAAATTGGCGAATTCCTTGTTAGTGCCATGTATTAGATTCTTGTTTCTCTTTTCAATTTTCCCTCTTACCCAGACTTTTATTATCAAAAAATGTTATCTTTCGTGCAGCCAAGGGGTTGCGAACTCTGACAAACAGCCACACCTGTCGGCTATATGACAACACGTAAATTCCAAATTTTAAGCGAAAATAATCGCCCTCAAGTTTTTTTGCGCCTGTTACAGTGGAAAATAGGAAATGCAGTGTGCTGTATGTAGGCAGGGTGCAAGAATTATAACCTTTCTCGAATGGGAGCTGATCCGGCGTTCATACTATGAGAACAGAGAAGTAGGCATAAGTTGCCAATTCCCCCACTTCAGCTGCGAGTATATTAAAATGTGCCAATGCCTCAAGAATTTGGTTGGGTGCCTCAAAGAACAGCTTCAAAGTCAAATCGGTTCCTATTTGAAAACGGCTAGAGAATTTGAGGAGTAATCTACGCCGGCAGTATATTAGAATATTAAACTCTTCAACACAGTTTCCTGACTTTAAAATTTACAATAAATATAAAGACGACCAATAAGCCAGCATATAAACATATCACCATTTATTCAAAAGCGACATTTCGTCTCCTTTTTGAGACTTCCTCAGTCGTACTACAAAAATAATATTAGAAGTAACTAAATATGGGTACTATATTACAATTTTTTAATTTACATATAAAAACATGGTTAGAAATTACAAATTTAGAAATTCAATGTTATTGAAAGTACATGTGAAGAATATTGTGTCGCGGACCATCTCCAGCACCTGACGGTTACGACCGAAATGATGTAGTAACAATGAGTGTTCGCGGGAGTTAAATTTTAACAATGGAGAAGAATATTAAAAACTTAAACTACTAATACAAAAGAGTATCGTAAATTTTTTTTAAATTATTCGTGTAAATTTTAGCATTGATTGCATGAGCGTTGCACTTTATATACAACATTTCACTCATAATTTTCGAGAAGTAATTATTTTCTTCTTCTAAAATTTCCACATTTTACCAATCGAAATTGTGATTATTAACATGTATGTGTCTGAACACAACTGTGTACATTTGAATGTCTAATTTGATGTTATTTTTATGTTTTTTAATGTGAGTTTTTAAAGCTCATTTAGTTTGTTCGATATACAATGCATAACAATTTAAACAATTAATTTTGTAGATAACATTGTCTTTCCAGAAAGTTACTTTTGACTAATATTTTTAATGAACAACATAATTATGAAACTAGTCAATTAGTATGTATTGTATGTTAGCTATATAATCTAAAATTATTAAATTCATTTTTCTGTTATTAATGTTTTTAACAGATAAATTATTGTCGGAGTATCTGATTTTATTCAATCAAATTTTGACATGTTTGTTGATTAAATTGATTGAGTATGAATTTAGTAACAGAATGTGGGTAACTTTATTTAGATTTTCAGTGTGGTATTTGTGATGAGACAACTTGACAGCCTTATCTACCAGATTTTAAACTATGGCTTTGTTTTGAGCATTGGGGTGATTGGATTTATAATTAAGAACTCTTTCTGAATATGCAGATTTTTGAAACCAATTGGTTACAGTTAATTTATTATAAAACCTTTATTATAACATCAAGAAATTTAATAGTTGTTTTGTTCTGTCTCATAAGTAAAATTTAAATTTAGATGATAACTATTGAAAATTTGGATAAAATTATCTAATTTAGGTTTTGAATGGTGCAATAAATATCGTCGTATCTAAGTATGTTAATGGTATAAAAACTAATAATTAGATTCATAAGACTTCCAAATAGGGGATAGGGGACATAGTATTTCCCATTGGAGATTCACTTATTGGGTGATAATAAGAATTATTAAATGAAAAATAAGTTGAGTACAAAATTAAATTAAGTAAAACAAGCATATCAGAAAAAGGAATGCTAGTAATACCTGAAAAATAGTTTTCCCATTGTTTTTTGAAACTTTCTATGATTAATACCTTTAGGTAATGAGTTGTACAGGAAAGCAAGATCTAAAGAAACAAAAATATGGTCATTAGGTACATTTAAATTTTGTAGGCTCTCTACTAATTGTAATGTACTTCACATTGAAATGTTTTGAAGGCACTCTTTGTTGAAGCTACTCTAACTCTAAAAGATAAAATTGGTTTATGAATTTTGGGTATATATAAGGTCTTGCTAGCAGAAAGTATTGTGACACGGATTGTTTAGCTGAGTGTGAGATCAAATGCGACCACCATTGTGCTACCCGTTGCATCACAAAATTATGGGCAATAAAGCTTATATGAAAACCTTAGTTAAACCACAAACTTAAAAGCATTTCAAGTCAATACTATTTAAATTGAATACAGGTTTGGGCGGTGGCTATGATGAAATTCAACTCTCATAATATAGGGTTCACGAAACGGTAAATTTTCAAAAATTTGAGGTTCTCCCTGTAGGTTGACAAAGACATTAATGTCGAATTAAATACTGTAGCGGGCTAATGTGAATGAATTCCCCGGTATCGCCGGTCTCCCAGCTAATATACGAAAAATCACATCTGTTTGAGTGAATGTTTGTAATGACCAAAGATTGCTTACACTGATATGGAAGCCACAGGTAGTTCAAAAAGCTTACTTTAAATTTGCAAAAGGAAAATGGAAATTTTCAAATCCAATCCTTATTGTTTTTTGTTAGTAGGTTGCCAATATTCACATACGCATATCACAAGTATGTCGAGTATATTTATTATTATTATTTGTATTGCCCTTATGACGACGGATTATATTACGTCCAACCCCAAAAGAGCTAACATCTGTAATTACCAGTAGCGGAGATAGAGTTACCGCTGGAAATACATAATACATAGACCAACCTAATTGCGACATGTCTGAACATCAAGTGGCATACACTTCGCAGCACGAGGATGATATTGAAATTAAAATCCCTCTGTAATGAGCCACGTGTACGCATTTGGACTGCTTTTACAGTTACGGAAGCTGGGTACTAAAGCACACAGTAATATTTACCAAGCTAAGCAGCCCACAGGGAAATCAACCCTCTTATAGAAGTGCTTCCTTAACCTGCCCTTGACTTTCATGAGATGAAAATGGCAGGCTATTCGCGTGGACTTAATCGCACAGTGACCGAAACTGCGATATTAAAATTCTGAAGCACTTTTAAACGAGTTATGTGGGGTTGGCAACGAACAGGGAACCATCGCTTCGAGAACTACACGCAGCCTAGTGGACTAAAAAGACTGAAAACTATAACATTATCAGGTAATTCTAATTATTAAAACAAATGACATATGTTTTTTAATAAAGCTTACTCGGGAAAAATGTCTTCTACAGGAATGTCTTCAAACTGTGATGCATGTTTAATCATCTAATTTCGAATCAAATTTTGTATTTTTAAGGAAATCAAGAATGCCAATGTAAAACTACTGGGAACAAAAAATTGATTTAATAACAATTCAAGGAAAATATCTGATTCTCAAACTACTTGGGAAAATCACCGCAACTATTTAAAAACACTCTCGCCTAAAGGAATCTTTTTAGTGCAACTTTAATGAATAACCTGAATAATATGAATGAAGATTTTCTTAAATAACTCAAACGTGCTCAATAATTTTTAACCGATAAAACTTTAGTTATCACAATCTGAAATATTAGAAACATCTCATCTCTGTATAATATGTCTGCAGCAACTGCTATGAGATTGTCGTCCAAGCAATTGTTGTTAAGATTACCTGTTGATCATTTTGTCTCTACCATACATTAAGCTGGGTGCAGAAGATTACTAATTTAACGCGAATTATAATCAAATGGTTTATGATTTTCATTGATTGATATCACTACATTGTAACGAAATCAAATAAGGTTAAGTTCTTTTTTAGGACAGGTTGGAGCGACCCCGAACCTCTGGGTCGACGGGTATTTCACGCCGGTCATAAACCGTAAAAACCAACCCAAGGATTCAAGATTTTTTCATTGTTAACAGGCTACATGAGGGTGATCCTGAAACAGACAACTCCCCTTTAATAGCATAGGAAGGGAATTGAAAAGGGGGGATGTGGAAGATAAAGAGAGGTAGCCAAAGGTTGACTAGGGCCTCCGGGTTGTAGTTTAAGGATCCTACCAAAATTATATCTTATTAAAAACCTTTTAATCCGTTTAAAATTAACATTTTACTTACGTTTCTTGGCAAATCATTACATTAATAGTATATTCAAAGAGAATAGTTGCTGCATAAAAAATGGCTTCTGTGAAAATGAAATTAGACCGATGTGTTTGTATAATAAGGGAATCGTACTTAATTTTACGTGAACGGACCGTTTCTATGAAATTAATGTATTCGACGTTCTCTAAAACTCGAAGTTTCATCGACATAGAGAATGCTTCTTCGCTGGTAAAAATCATTTTCTTAATAGAAAAATCACAGTGAGAAGATTGCAAAACGTGGCTGTTGCTAGGACAAAGTGAAAAAGACCTTGGAAGGTGAATATCTTTCAATATCCGTAATCTTTACAGCTATCTCGTACGTTAGAGCGGAATGGAGACTAGACATGTTTTTTTTAGAAAAAGCTCAATATATATTCTTTTAATTTGAGCAAACAAAAATAGTTAAGAATATAGAGTTTCTTTTTAAAGTTGTATCCAATGGTACCATATCTTTTTATAGGACAAACGTTTGCTTATAAAATTTTGAGACATTAATTATAATACATAGCTTATGGATGCATATGTTATGCTTTTAGTTAGTACAAATTTGTTTTCCTTGTAACTGAGAGGAAAAGGTGGGGCTTGAAATACTGTAGATGGTGGTCATTTATTTAACAGATCACTTCTTAATACAAATGTGATCTCGCATTATATGAAGTACATCAAAGAATTCTTTCAATTAGTCTATGTTGAAATTTAAATCACTGACCTTCTGTCAAGCTTACTATTTATAAATAAATTACTGACAAATTCAAAAATGAAAAAATATTCAAACCAGCCAATATATTTTGTTGGGGAAATTTATATTTACCTTGAAAAGGAAAATTCACAAATCTGTTAAAATTTTTAATATTATTTTAAACAATAACAAATTTAGCCTTATCTTAATGCCAAAATATAGGTACCGTATACCCTGAATTTACACTTTACAAATTCAAGTAAGATAAATTGATTCATTTTCTTCATAGGATAGGGGCTCAAATAATTACAAAAAAATTGTTAGCATGACCACTGTGTCATTTTTGGGCGGCTTTGATGAGTTCATTGTATAATTGGTACATTACCGACGGTGCTCACGAATAAATCATAACCCACGCTCATGAACCCTTTGAAGTCATTGATGGCCCGTGGCTTAGGCTGCTGGAAACTTGAGAACTGGCGGTGCCTTTTACTACCTGCATTTCACGGATCTTCGCTGAAGTCTAGACTACCGTCACTAATTATGAAATATTGTCCGCCAATTACTTTCTGAAATTCCATTAACAACTGACTTCCTCAATTTGTTTCACCCACCTCGAAATCCCCGATCGTCCCTCCAGATCCAAATTGCACACGAATTTACCGAATTACAATTCAACTTACATTTACGAGTTTCAAATACGGGTATCACCTGTCTTTTTCCAAAGTCATGAAACCTCATACACTAGTTTATTTAACTTTTCTGTGGGAAAGTTTCACACGTGTCAAAATGTCGAGAAGAAAAGCTTATGTCCCCGAAGTGTTTACAATCCTCAACTGGCAAGCAGTGGCCCTTTACAGGTGGCCGCTTAACTGATTATTGCTCCGCCAGTCCCTTGGTACCTGAAGTGAAATAAGAAAAAAAAATTCACAAAATTTTAATTCATTTGCTGTATCTTCCTACATTCTGATTTTTTAAGTAATTAATAGTACAACAGAAATCTGGACGAAACGTTGCACTAAATTTATAATTATTGTAAAAAGGCTGACACATTGGATGCCTAGTATAATTGTGATTTTTAAAGTAGGGTGAAAGTTATTAAAATATTAACAAGTTTATTCAATTTAGATTTGGGAATTACGCCTATTCTCCTGTAGAGATTTTTTACGTCTGTTTGACAGATCAGAACAGCGTAAACTTCTTTCCTTTGCTTGTTGTTATTACTGATACCCTTATTCAGTGTCTTGAAATTTTTCTGTGCCAAATAGCAGTTATAAAGTGATACCTTATCTATGGTTTCACCCCACGAGACGGTCAGTAAATTATAATGAGGTAAATTGTTTTATTGTTGCATAAATTCGTCGTGATACGACTAATAAAGGGCCATAATTTCATTTTCCTACACGGTTGAGTCAATGTCTTCCGAAACGTAAGGTTTCACTGGTGGCAGCAAGAGTTCTGTTTCGGTGTTCCGTTTTATCTCGGCTGTGATCTAAGTTACGTGCCGATCTGTGGGGCACTCTGCTGGAAAATGCACGAAGCGTGTTACCGTCCGCCTTCTATAAGAAGGGCGCTCGTTTCCCGCAGCTTTTCTAAATACAATATATGAAATGTTATTTCGCCCGAGGCAGAAGCTCCATTAGCGAATCAGTTTGACGTGGACATCGCCTTCTGAAAGCTCTGGCGGTAGCTGTCGATGTGTTTCAGCCAGGAACGAGGACTGAAAGTCGTCGACAGTTTTTATTAGAGTCTAAAGTGGACCTCGTAAGGGTGATACCGAAAGCAAGCCGACGGAATCTCGAAGTAACAAGATACAAAGATCTTCCACGGCAGACAACAAAACTGGATGGTAGGGTCTAATAAACAACCGAAGAGTCAACCTAAAATTGTCTCATTGTATTATTATGAATCCATTTTCGTTTTAACACACCCTAATTACTTAAAATTAAACTATGCTTACTATTTGTAACTGTACAGAGAACTACAAATCATGAGTCGTATAGCAAAAAGCCAATTAAAATTAACTGTACGGCCTAGTAATAAGTAATGTGCGAAACACACAGTAGTTTAAATAAAATATAACTGTGCCTTTCAACGCTAGTTTGGGTGTTTATATAGGAGAATTTATTCATGGACTAAAAATTAAGCAAATATATTAGGTCACAGTAAAATGAAGTAAACAACCGAAGAACATGAAACAGGACAACTTATAATTTGTTATTTTTGGGTGCATTTTAATTGACAACATTACTGAAATTATTCTTGTTCAATAATAACGATCTCGTGTGACGATAACAAGATTGTGATTAAATTTAAACCAATGGTTAGAATATAATCGTGTTTATTGGCTGTAAGTTGAAAATTGGACTATTTATCCTCGCAATCAATACATTTTTACTTTGGGCTTTGTACAAAAAACCACAATTTTAACAATTAATTTCATAAATAACACCCAGAAGGCTTAGACTTGTAACACAAATATGTAGCCATTTAAATAGATGTATTGTATTGCATTAATTATTACTATAGATGGACATTTTCCCGGTGGCAGTTTGATGATAAAATAAAAATGAAAAGTTACTGACAAAAATAATGACACAGTAATAAGTTTTATTTGGATTTACCTTAAATTATAACAAGGAGAATAAAGATTAAGAAAGTTTTATAATTTTAAATCTATACTTTTACATAAGAAAACAACACGAGAAACATCTTCATCTCTTCGACAACTTAACAACTAAGTTACACCGTTCTCTAAGACTCCTTTTCAAATCTACAACTGCTCTCTCCTCCACGATTCCCCCAACCATTAGTATCTCTTAAATCTTTTATTAATCACGGAGCCTGTGATTTCCCCTACCCGATTCAAATTTCTTACAATTTTAGAGTTCGCAATTCGGGGTTTACACGTATGCCCTAAAATCACAGAAATAATACGCAGTAGACCATTCCACTTTCTGTGGGAAAGTGTCAGATGTGGCCAAAGTATTCAGACCTAAGAATATTCCATACGACACATTTATGACATTTGCTCCCGGCAGCGTCATAATAAGTCAAAAGACTTCTCTTCAATATACGTTTTAATGATCTGAGGCTAGGCCTTCTGGTCGTTTAACTGAAGGGGCAACGACACCTCGACATTCTCAGCTAGATCAATGAAATTATTATCTGCATTACTCTTTATTTTTTGTCCTTGTTGGAATGTTTCTGTTTAATCGTTTCTCAATTTATAATCATTTCGAAAACTAAAGCCGTATAATTTGTCATCATTCTATAAACCATAAAAATTGACAATTGTTTCATGGTATTTGGTATGAAGTCACATAACTTAAAATTAAAAACTACAATTGTATGAAAGCTACGCAATTACCTAAAGTTTGAAATATATTAATGAAGCTGCAGTGGTTGTTGAAAATTATTTTCTCCTTCACATACATATTAAGAGAGAAACAATGAAGCTGACACCGAAAATGAACATTTCTTTAATTTTATTTAATTTGTAGATTCATAATTTATAATTTATCAGTGAAAACTAAATTAAACTACAAGGCAGGAGACTACAAATCTAGTATACTATAATGTTGACAATTATTTTTGTCAAATAAATCTGCTAATTCATTTGAAAACTCTTGTAGTCGAATACTGTACAACCTCAGTATAAAATATTTACTTGCGACCTTGCTCTACCTTCCGCATCCTCCCTTTTCAATTCCCTTCCTATGTTATTAAAGGGGAGTTGCCTGTTTCAGGATCACCCTCATGTTGCCTGTTAACTTCCCCCCCCCAAAAAAAAATCCAGGAATTCATGTCTTTCTCAGTCTTAAATGTGTTCAATCCTGAAATATTATTATTGATACAGTTTTAAATTACAGTTTATATTACAATGTTATACATGCCACTTTTATAATTAGTCGTTACATGTTCTCGATAATTGTTATCTACAAACATCACATGTTAAAACTGCTTCGTCGCTTAACTTGTGACTTGCGTAGTTAAAAATGTGGTTGACATAAATGTAGCGACTAAATATTTAAGTGGCATGTAAAATATTGTAATATATTATCCAATTTATTGTTGTATTATTAAATTAATAATTATTCATGATTGTACGCATTAAAGTTGAGACTGACAGGTTGTCGAAAGATCGTTTAATTGGAAATAAATATTATATTCTGAAACTTTACACGATTCTTACTAACGCATTTTAACTCTCTATCAGTCTAATTCATTAAAACGAAAAAATTGAATTATTAATAGTTAAACTGCAGTTTATTGGAAGAAAATAAACAAAATTGTATATCAATGATGTTATTTTTTATTGATTAGTAAAATATCCTATTTCATAACTTTAAAACTTTCAGTTAGGGTTTTTGAGCTCTTTAGTTTTTTTCCATTTATTTCCTGGTGAAGCTCCAAGAAGACAAGTTTCCACGGTGTATACGTGTATTTGTGCTTTTTAGTGTGCATGTCGTATTTCCCGTTATTTTATACTATATGATGTTTAAAATACTTAAGTATTTAAGAATTTTTTGTAATTGTTATTTTATTTTGTTCATATAATTATTAGTTAATTGACGTAATATATGACGTATTCCATTACCTCAGTACTGAGTACTAATGCAAATAACAATAAATCTAAATCTATTCCCCGTCGATTATACCCACCGTATATTTATTATTACTACAAACAGTTGTTCCATACAATGCACACCTGAAAAAATAAATAATCATAAATAATACTTTTTCCTGACATTAATATTTGCACTATATTAAGATAGATGCACTACTGATCTGTAATAATTAAATATCTATCAATAAATAATTTATTTTACCTTTAACAGACTACTATATTTTAATTATTTTGCTTTATATTATTTTCACCACAGCAAGTATCAAAATATTATCTAAAATAAAAAAAATACTTCGAGATCTTATGATCGAGTATCCTGACTGAAGTGACGAGGAATTTGTGACGACTATTGGATCGGGATTCAACAGACACGAATAAAGAAGATAAAGTTACCCAGTAAGAGAAACGCAGAACTATATGTGTGAAAAGATTAAACATGTCGGTCATATTAAAAATAGGAAATATTTTGTTTACTTAGTTATTACGAGGGCCAGACAAATATAAACGCGATCTTTTATTCAAGTCTAGTAGGAGACCGCTTTCCCATGAATTCCGTCTGGGTCTCTTCACTCCACTCCACTGCCATAATTAGTCTCATTCAGTCCATACTAGAGTAACGAGTGAGCAAGTTTCCTACTTCCGTTGCGCAAAGGATTATTATGAAGCTTTTGATGAGAGAAGTAGTGAGGCTTTCAGATATTTTAACTCAATTACGGGCAAAATTCGTGGATGAAACTGAAACGAGTGTATGGCAATCGCCATTTTATTTCTTCACTGGGTGAAAAATTCCCCTTATTGGCAATTCTCAGTACAAGTAAATACTATGGAGCCAGAGAAGCGAGACGTCGGAATATCGAACGTGCCAAACACACCGTTTGACGACTTAAAAAAATCTGGTACCTGAGTCCAGTTTCTTGACACAGGGAATTTTGATGGTCGCGTCCCCTTCCAGGAGAAAAACCGCGGGCCAAGTTGGATTTTAATTGGAGGCTGATGGTCAGGTAATCCACCATGCATCTCATGATGGTGTGAATGAACGAGACGACTTGCGAGGATGTTTTCTGTGAATAAATCTTATTTGTTTTTTATTCAATCTAATTCAATAATTTATTTTGATTTCATTTCAAATCCAACCTCCAGTTTATTATAATACTCTCTCCAAAACCCGAGTGTACGGGTGGCCCGACAGTTTTTTGGAAGACCGAAAAATGGTGGAAAATCGCACTCTCGATCGGCGTCCTCGAACTTCCATCACAGAAAACAACATCGACGCAGTATGGGAGCTTTTGGTGGCAGACCGGCTCCTCACCTTTGACGAAATTTCTTCTTCAGTTGATCTAAGTCACGGAGGTGCACATTCGATCAGAAAGGAACTTGGCTTCATAAGATCTCAGTGAGGTGGGTTAGTCGGCTTCTTTCTCCTGATTAGAAAAACACTCGTTTGGAGATATTTGCCACAGGTTTTTGGCCCGGTATACTGACGAGAGTCGCATTGTTATCTGTGATGAGGCTTGGGTTCATCATTATACGCCTCAATCGAAACAGACGAGCAACGAGTGGCGACTATAACATGAGATTGCACCAAGAAAGGTCTTGCCATAGTGTTTTGGTTTTTCAAAGGCAATCTTTTGGTTGAGTTTCTCCATGATCGCCGATCAGACAACTCCGAATATTAATGTCAACTGCTGGACAGAACAAAAGCTGCATGTCGAAGCAAAAGACGTCGTTTCTCAATCAGAAGCGTCATCCCCCTTCACGACAATAAGGGCTCACAAGGCGTGCATACTCAGATAAAATTGGATGAAACTCACAGGGATCGACTAGAAAGTTCACCATACAGCCCAGATTTGTCACCGTGTGACTACTATCTGTTTGGACCACTGTAGAAAACTCTTGGAGGTTAAAGGTTCAATAAAGATGAAGAGCTTGTACTGTTAGTGCTCCATTGGTTCAAGACTCAACATTCAGCATTTTATGATGACGGAATTAGGAAACTTCAAAAACGCTGGGGAAAATATACTTCAATACAAGAAAATGATGTAGAAAAATAAAAATAAATGTTTGAAATTTAATCGTTCTCAGAAAAATCATTTAAAAAATTCACGTTTATATTTGACTGACACTCGTAGTTTAATGTACGTAATTGCGCGACGAGTTGTCAACATAGTTAATTTTTTAAGAAAAAAGTGCGTCGTATTGAAAAACATTATTTTTAAAGTATCTTCAGTATAATTAAACAAATTGATGACCTTGTACAGACTTTATTAATAAAATCTGTACAATGTCATCAATTTGTTTTTTATCATATACAACAGACGTTAAAGATAAAGCTTTATTTCCAGTATAGTATACATGATACTAGAGAACGGATGAATACGGACAAGTACAGTCCAAATCTCCCGAATAAAATGAATTATGGTATATGCCAGTGACAGTCATAATGTTATTTATTTCAACGTCCTTAACATTAAATATAAATTAATTTATAATAATAAGTGAATTAAATTTTCCCCCTCTTATTAGTTTTACAACATGGAATTGAATTATTATTGACGCAGCGATTATTGTAAAACATATCCTTGCAGAGCACTTATTATCAATTTTGTCTGAAACATGACTACACAGAATATTCCACTCAAAATTATAAACAGTCGTATTTGTTTTATGACCTACAAGCAAGCTCGTAAATTTCCCGTTCCTATGACGCAACCTTTGATATTACGAACCGAAAAATTACTCCTGTAGTAAAACAAGCCATAAAAGTTCAAACAAAGATTTTTGATTCAGTTCTGTCAGAAGATTGTAAATTATAAAAACGAAATATGACGGTAATTAAGCTGTTAAAAGCATAGAAGAGGGTTACGTTAACCGAGCACTTCTCCTTTCAGTTCATAGTTTGTTTTTTGGTGACCTGCAACCATCCTTTTCACAGACAGTTAAACATTTGAGTATTTTGATGTATTCAAATCACGTCCAGTCCATTTCCTCGTTAAATTTGGTAGAAAACTAGACTGAGTCGTCTGCTTTGTATTCGCCGGGAGCTGCTATTTGAAGCCAATGGCCGGCAAATTGATTGATGTTTCGCTCCTGATTAACTAATTCAGCCTAAGCAGATCTTACGGAAGGCACTCAGAGGCTTACCACACAAATACATTCTAATACTCCGCAACGCTGTTGCAGTAGAATGTATATATATTTATGTGTATATATTCTAGCATCATGTGAAGGTTATAAATCAGTACACATTAAGTGTTTCACAAACGGACAACTGGTGTACAGAACAGTGTGGAACTAACAAAAATGATTTACATTAAACTTTGATATAATCATTTATAATGTTTATACATCTCTGCGAAGTTAATAACTGAATTGTTGAGAAAATTGTTATACAAAGTAATAATAAAGTAAATATTTTAATTATTCATGAATACAACGTTTAATTTGATTTTGTAGAACTCTTAACTGAATTGTTGAGAACATTGTTATACAAAGTAATAATAAAGTAAATATTTTAATTATTCATGAATACAACGTTTAATTTGATTTTGTAGAACTCTTAACTGAATTGTTGAGAACATTGTTATACAAAGTAATAATAAATATTTTAATTATTCATGAATACAACGTTTAATTTGATTTTGCAGAACTCTTTAGGTTTACTAGAAAGTTATATGTATATATATGCTAGTGGACACTACACCATACGGCGCCCTTCGCATCCATGCTTCCACCTCCTTTTATCTTGTCTATCTTCATCTCACATACATCTGTCCTGCATTGCTTCCATCACTCGTTCATTCCATGCGAGTTTGCCTTCCTTTTTTCTTTTTCTTTATGGGTTGCCAGTTGAATATTCTTAATTACCACCATTCCTATGGTATTCGTCTCAAATACTCACACCATTTCAACTCCTTCCTTCTATTGTATCAAAAATATTTACTAATGTAACCCCCATATTTTCCAGAATTTATTCAAATTTTATCCTTTCTGTTCTTGCCACGCCACAACTGCGTTTCCAGAAATCCATCTCCATCGCTCTTAGCTTTCCTTCATTTTTATTTGTTATTTCCCAAACCTCAGAACCATACAGTGAAATACTCTGCACTATCGTTTTGTAGATTCTCCTTTTCACCTTCCTTGTCATATTTGTATTAGATATAATTGAATGAATCTGTCCTGTTGCAACTTTGACCGCTATTCTTTGCTTAATTTCCTCCTCGATTCCCCCTTTACTAGAAATATTTGTTCCTCAGTATTTATATGTGGTACAGTACTTTAATGCACTTCAGTCTCCCATTTCTCTTCCTGTGCCTCCAACGACTCCAAAATTGTCTTAGTATATAGTCTGATCGTCATAAAAATTCAAAGTTTAAAGGGTGTCACCATTTATGGATATTCCCACGAAGTGGCATTACTTTATTAAATGTTTTATGAAAAGGTTAAAACATTTTTACAGATGTCAGAAAGATAAAGTAGTATCATAGATGACAGGTGGGGAACTTTTTTATAGGAATTTATGGTTGGAAATGACGCATTGAAGCAAGAAAGCAAAATAATAACATTATTTATTTGAAACATCATGAATTAAATGCTTCTTTCCAGAAATATTTACTGTAAATTATGCAACTATAATACTTACTTTTTAGCGTCAAAGAAGTGATTGGTCAGAATTTCCAAATATGTAAGAAATTTCGCTCACGATTGTAGCCGAAACTAATACTCGAGTAACGAAGTCATCAATTTAGTCACTCATAGCAGTCAAAACTCTGAGAATTTTATTTTGTCAGCTCGACAAGGTGGTGGGACATGAAGCTGTCCCAGAAGAGGATGAAACGTCGTTATATTGAATGCTTTTTATAAAACAAATTATAATCCGATTCAAAACCATTTACGTATAAGAAAGAGGAGTGTATGTTTGTTAATCTTCATAAAATTTTAAGCGCAAGAACAGTTGGAACAAAATTTGTAACAGATATTATTGAAAACCCTAGAAAAAACGCATACTGGAAGAAATTATAGTTAAATATGTATATGCGATGAATAAAAGTTCAAACGTCTGTGATGTAACGATGTTTTAAGAAACACAGTACAGGACAGTGCGTCTTTAATCGACCTAATATGGCGTCCATGTTTGTTTACATAAGTGTTTTGCTCAGATTTGAACAACAATAATTTCTGCAAAATACACACACATGGAAATACGAAATATTATCTTAAATACGTAACTTTGTATATTAACGTTTTATTTAAAACCGCGTTTCCATGTAAATTAATCAATTGAAGAACAGATGATTTCAAATTCAAAATTTGTCCAATTCCATTTTGCAATACTAAACTCAGAAAATAGAAAAATAATAAGAAACTATAGGTAACACAATTTTACAATACAACTGAATGATTTATTGTTGAATGTCAAGGCCAAAGAATAATTAATGTTTCACAATTGTTTTATATGATGAAACATAATTCATATTTTAAGCATGATTCTGAAACCGAATTAGTGAGGGTTTCCCGCCGTAATAATTGATAGGAATAGTGAAAAATTATCCATTTTTATTACAACACATCAGGTATTTTGGCACGTAAGTATAAAATTGTAAAGTTTCTCAAAGACATTGTTGAGGTAAAATGTTACGTTATCTACGAAATAGGCATCACTGTGCTAATGTAACTGTGAAAAACATAATTTAACTCATTTACAGATAAAGATACAAGAAACGATACGAAATACTAGTTTGTATGTTGATAGTTCTTGTTATGGGATTCAGTCCTAAGGCTGATCATATGCAACCCTCCATGCTAACCAATCTTGCGCATTTCCTCATAGGTAGCACAACCCACATCCTCCCAAATCCGCTTCTATCCATGGCCTCCCTCTTCTGTTCTTACCCAACACACTTCCCTCTAATGCTAATTTTACAAGACCCTCATGCCTTAAAACGTGGCCTGTTAATCTATCACTTCTCTCGTACAAACGTCCTCCATATTGTTCGCTTTTCCCCTATTCTGTTTAGAACTTCCTCGTTACTTACTCTATCCAACCATTGGATTTACAGCATTCGCCTATAGCACCACATTTCAATGGCTTCTATTCTTTTCGTTTCCGGAGCTCCTATCGTCCACGTTTCGCACTCATATAACGCCACGCTCCATACGAACATTTTTTAGCAACGATTTCCTAATATTCATACTTATGTAAATTCCTCTTTTTCGCGAAAGCCTTCCTTGCCTGTGCTATCCTACGCTTTATGTCTGCTATACTTTTACCATCCCGGGTGCAAGAATTCTTAAAAAATAGGCTACAAAAAGTCAAAGTTGGGAAAGAAACTTCAGAACTCAGATCAGTAACATCGGGAGTCCCCCAGGGATCAGTTATTGCCCCATTATTGTTTCTCATTTCTATTAATGATTTGCCTAATAATATAAATTCTAAGGTCCGCCTTTTTGCAGATGACTGTGTAATTTACAGGGAAATAACTGGGGAACAAGACACAGCTGCTCTCCAAACTGACTTAGATACTCTAAGTACATGGGCTAAGCGAAATAAAATCAAAATCAACAATAGTAAAAATAGGCGATTAGTTTTACTAAAATGCGCGTTCAATATGCCTCGATATACAAAATAGATGGGAAAACAGTGATCGAGGAGACAAACTGTAAATACCTAGGCATTTATTTTAACAGTAAGCTGGGGCAGGTAAACTGTGCTACAAGGAAAGCGAAGAACACCTTGCACTTTGTCATGAGAACACTCAAGAAGGGGAATTCGAAATCTAAAGAGATGGCATATTTTTCATTAGTACGCCCACTTATGGAATATGGTGCAGCATGCTGGGATCCGTACAGGATAGGTCAAATAGAATCCTTAGAAAGGGTGCAAAGAAGGGCCGCAAAATTCGTACAAATAGGACCTGGGCATGGGAACGAAAAGGTAAAGCGACTAGGGTGGGATACGCTACAGACAAGAAGAGAAAGAGCTAGGCTACACATTTTCTACAGAGCATTTGCAGGTCAAAAACCTTGGCAGGGAATCCGAGATGGAATGAAAGAATCGACTCGGAATGGGAGGGGAGAGGTGATCACCTGTTTAAATTACAAGGAAGGAATCAAAAAACAGATTTTGGAAAATACTCATTCCTAAATAGGACAATTAATGACTGGAACAATCTGCCTGCAGGAGTGTTTTGGGAACTTCCTCTAACAGAAAGAAAATTTCGACTCAATCTAAGTTTAGTGCAGTGTAGTGAAGTGATCAGTGCTGCGAAATCTCTAAAAATATACTACAGTGAAATATATTTCCAGTTTTTTTGTTTCTTTTTTTTTCAGGCAAAAACAATACTTTTTTTTTAAAAAAAATTTCTAATAATATGATTCCACACTTATTTATTTATATTTAATATAATTATACATTCAACTATAGGTTAAATAGGGTCCTTACGACCAGTTTATTAATTATTATTAATAATTGCCACAGGGGCATCTGCCCATTTGTAGATTTAATAAATACAAATACAAATTTTAGTTGATAGTGATACAGTATATTTCAAATGAATCCAGTTGCTCTGCGCTGTCCTACGAGATTTATTGCCAGGCAAATATTATTAAAAAATAGTTGTAACTCTTAAAATAAAGTTGCAGAGTTCTTTAAACTCACGTTTTAAGGTTAGAAATTATGTAAATAAATTATGTGAATTTATATGCTAATAGTGATTCAATACCATTTAATCAAATTGGACAGTATTGTTGTGTACGAATATAAGTTATTCAAAAGTGTTGTAGGTGGTTTTATAAAAATAGTAATAATAATAAATTTTAAAGTGTTAATAATGGAAAGCTTTAGATTTCCAATTTGATAACAGACTTTCAAAATACATTTGTTGATCAGTGTTTTAAGCAACATTTTTATGTTCATATGATGCAGTTAATTACAAATTAAGAAGATGAATTTAGAATGAAATTTTGGAATAGACTTAAATTTGTTATCATATTTCTAAATAATTTACTTTAAATTCTCATGAGAGTTTTTGACAGGGTAAGGTTATCGTCCTTCATCCCCGTTAATTTTAACTGTCTAGTCGTAGTTTTCCTATCAACGGGATAATGGTTCAAAATAGTGTTGGTGTAGATTCCAAATGAATCACGTATTGTCCAAGGTTTCAGAAACGAACACAGACTAATATAAATATATTGTTTTAAATATTAACAAATTATAAAATGAAATAATTTTCGACCGGTTTGTTTCAGACAGTTTTTCTTTACTTTTAATCAAACAACGTTTCGGCGCTTATTCGCACCTTCTTCATGTTTTTCTCTTCACAATGTATGAAATACATGTTTTAATTTGAAATGTGAATTTACAACATCGTCCCCGGCTCCTCTCACTAATCGTAAATAACAACCTTACGAAAATTTAAAACAAGACACTAATAGGTTTTTTATATTAATAACAATGATGTACGGAATAATATTTTAAGGACAATGTTTGACAAATTAGAAAAAAATTATACAATTGTTTAAATTTAGAAAAAATAAACTAATAAATATTTACGTAGCAGCGTATCAATGAAACAATAAATATGACAAATATTAACAACTATTATAAATTACTAAACAATGGACTATAAACATTACTTAAATTTAACGTATTGTTAGGAAAATATAGGGTGATGTAAAATAATTTGGTAAGTTGTTAGTTAGACGCTTCTGTCTATATTTGGCTTTGTGTTAAGTTTAAATTTAAATATGTATTTCACAGATTGTGAAGACAAAAACCTGAAGTAGTTGCGAATATGCGCCAAACGTTGTTTGTTAAAAATAAAAACTCTCTGTAAAAAAACGATCGAAAAATTATTTCATTTTAATGTTTTAATATCAGACGTTAATTGATTTAATAATAAAAATTTTTTCAATAAGTATTTTTGTTTGACACTACCATATTTTTTGACGAGAACCACATTTACCAAGGGTTAACTTTAAAATATTAAGGTAAAATCTAACGTTCTATTCTTTAAGTGTTTGAGTATTGTAACTTTCCTGATAAGTGAAAATATTAATTGTCTGTAATTTGATGAATATACTGAGTGGATGATGTAATTTTGAAGAATAAAAGAGTAGCAGTGAATAAACCGATGCTTTCTACCATTTCATTGCCTTATTATGTGAGCGGGAATATCTCCAATATCACAAATGAAGTTCAATTTAGTAAATCACTCACAAAGAGCTCCGAAACGAAGAATACAACTGTATTGATCTGATGTTGGCATTTCAACCGGAGCAGTAAAGTCCATTCCTTTATTAATCCTGAAAGAATGGGCAGAGCTCAATAGCAGGAGCTCTCATCTCTTATTGTGAATGAAATGACTAATGGAACTGTATTGGCATTACTTTAAGTGCATTATTATAGCTTGTATACTAATGTACGGGAATTCAGTACTATTAAATGTTTCGTATATTTTGTCGACACTAAAATTGGCATTGCTTGTCGGCGTGTGATTGAATTTCACAACAAACGTTTTTCGCAGAAATTAATGTGGTAATTTGAATCAACCATTATAATATATGATGCATACAAATTGTCAAATAATTATAAAAATGACGTATTAAGGTGAATCGAGATAAATTTTCGTCGAGAGGGTTGAGAGTGGGTTTTGTTGATAGTTGATAACGTCTAAAATAGTGTAAAATAATTATTTATGTATAGGTGAAATTATAACTTAATGAACATTGATAAACCTTTTGATAGTAAATTAGTATTGAAAGGGAAAACAACAATGAAGAAAATCAATTGTTGCCAATCCCCGGCGTTTATTTTTGTGACGGGTAGTAATTATTTAAGAAGGAATGAAAAACTACTGAGCTCTTTTAAAGGCAGCTAGTGATTGGTCAAGCAGAACTACACTGACGAGATTGGTTGACTTTCCGCTGAGCTGATGTTGCTGTTCTCGCAAGATTGATGACATCCTGTGTTGGCAGACGTTGGCAGTATTGGGACAGCTAATGGAAGAAGCAAGGCTATTTCTCGAGACGAAGTAAACATCGTTCACACTTCTTATTTAACTAATTTTACCACTCACATAAACAGGAAACTGTTGAGAGATCTATCAACCTATCTCCGGAATTAATGGCCTGTACGAATGTATCCGTACGTAGTACACTGTCCAAGCATAACAAAGTTGGAAAAATGAGAGCAAAGACAAATAACGTATTCCGTTATGCAGTTATCCACAAGATATATACTAAATTTAAACCAAAGCTAATCAGTCCATACACATGAAACATATAAAGATATAATACTTAATAATCCGATTACATAATTGTCATCTTTGTGGAAGTGCTTTAATAAAATTTGTTAGATTGAAATAAAATAAGTAAGAAGGAACTAAATAGAACCTTAAAACCACAACAACCAGATCATCGAATCAATCTTTTAAAATTTTTAATACTAGCTGGTTATCCGGCGTCGACCGGAAAGTAATTTATTTTAGCCCTCTACAGAATTTAATTCGAATTTAACTGGCATTAGTTCAACGACTCCATTAAACTACCAGGGATATTCTTCGCTCTGTTAAAGCATGTGGGTATTTAGATTCTCTTAAAGTTCTATTTTTATTTAATTTTCTAGAATAGTACTTGCCTCGATAAAGGTACGGTCCTGTTATTTTTCAGCTATCATCCAATCGGGATTGGTTGGTGTGTGCATATTAATGGGTTAATGGACGGGAAAGTGTAGGTTTTGTTCCAGTTTAATCACATTTTATTCAAGAGATTTGTATTTGTAAAATTCCTTTTTCCGGGAGAATACCCCTCCCTAATTTTATTAGAATTTTTGGATTTTTAATGATTTAAATGGTTATCAAGAACATTATGGCTCGGCGACAGGCAGGTAAGAAGGGGGTTTTCCCTGCGCCAGGCTGTCGGACGGTAGACGTGCCTGTTGCGAATTTATAAAATTAAGCTTGTTTTTTGCTGCAGGCACGTTCACCCTGTAAAAATTCCGAAGGACACTGTTCTCTTTGTCATGGAAAATTTCCGCCCTGGACGAAGGAGTCATGAGGATTGGCAGAACAAATATAATGTGGGATAGCGGTTTCCCTTGGAGAAGGGGAATATACGAGTTAAGCTAGGAGGTGAGAAGATGGAAAAATATTCAGAGTTGTGCAAGACGTTGAGAAGGCGAGGAGAAAGTTGAAGAGTGGAACGGATGTTGAAAGGGAGGAGGAAGTTGAAGAGTGAAACAAGAGTCGAAGGGGAGGTGTGAATTGTTGCTCTTTAGTGAGAAGGTAACGATAACAAAGAAGGCCAGAGGGAAGAAGGAGAAAAATGGGGTTTTCCTCTATCACCAGCAGTACCAGATCCGACAGAGGACAAATAAGCAATTCAACCCGAAAGTGGAAGAAAGTTGAAAACTGGAGAGTGATCCAAAGCGAGGAATTTTCGGTTGCCTCGTACCTCCATCAACAGACGAAAGAAGATAAAAACAGGTTCGTCAAGAATGAATGAAAATCTGTGGTGCATGTGGTTACTCAAGTAAGTAATTAATCCTCTGATATTTCTTTATAATAGTGCACACAGGACCCTTTTAAGTGAGTTTTTTTATAAATAAAATTATTATATTATATCCTTAAACGCAAGTAATTTTATTAAATAACTTAAATAAAGCCCCTAATAATTTACAATACAAATATATACCCCGGCAGCGAATGACTCCCACTTAGTTTAAATTAAATAATACACTTTCCGCATATATTATTACAAAGCTCTTACATTTTATCTTAATGTCCAAATATGTAAGTTACATGGAATACTGTAGTGAAGTTACGAAAATCAATCGAAGTATGAAAAGGATTGTGCCATTATCGTTTGCGTAGAATGTTAGGAAACCGTGGCTCTGACTTGTTGACATTTACAAAGGACTCAACCGGAACAGCTCAAAACAGGGCATAATTGTTCAGATTGCACTTGTCGTTCATAGAAGACCGAGAATATAAGTTGAATATAGTTTTGGGCCGGAAGACCTTCAACCAGAGAACAAAAAATTCAAAATGCAAATTATAAAAATAAAGAAGTATGCATTAAGTAATATCAACGTTTCTGCAATTTTTGTAGTTATGTTGATTTAAAATCGCAAGAGCCTGAAGAACGACACACTATCAATGTGTCGAACACAAATGTAATGCAAAACTGTATAGAGGCATCAAACGTTAGTTTCTTCTATTAAATACTTAATTTAATATCAATATAACTTGAAACAACAAATTTAGATTCTTTATGAATTTCTAAAAGAAAGTTAAAAATTTTTCGTTCTGCCCAACTCCGTGGTACGATGGGACAGGGTGTTTTTTAATTACGATTAATGCAACATAATTTAATTTATGAAATATCTTAACACCTTTTGTGTATATTTTCGTATAGTTGATCGCTTTATTTATTTTAGCTTTCACAGAGAATTTGTTTTTGCATCTGCACAACCTTTATTAACATTTTCCCCTTTTTATCGTTCCCTTTTCTCTCTTAATATTTTCTTTTTGGGTACAGGATCACTATCTCTTTCTTATAAGTTGAGTCTGCCAGTTTTTCCTTTTTTTGTTGAGGAACACATTACATTTTGCCTTATCCCGCTCTGCCAGCTTAAGTTTTTTTACCGAACCTTAAGAAGTAGATTTAAGTTTTAAGAAATTTTTTAATTATTTTAAATGACTGATTTTTACATTATATGATAAATACAAATTATTTGAAAACATTACAATTTTTTTATTGAATTTGCATTTTTAAATTTGTAGATGCCTATGGTAATGCCAAAGGCTCCTGCCAAATTCAATAAATTTGGAATCAAAATTAATCTAAAGTTATGGTTAGTTAATTGTTGTACCTGATAAAACATAGGTACTTCACTATTATCGTAGAATTAAACCTTTTACGTACCTTATATACAGCTAAAGACGCCTAGATTACGAATATATACCATTAAAAATTTAAAAGAGAGGATTTTTGGGAATTACCTTGTGTCGAATAGATGCAAAAATTATGTAGGATGCCAAAGCTAGAGTTCATTCAGAAGGCGGGGCTACAAATTAGTCATGTTTGCTACTAGGGCTTCTTTATTGATCAGTTACTCTGTTTCATCCCGATTTATTAATCTCCACCACTATCAAGTAAATCATTAGGGTATGCCGCTATCGCGCTTCGCCCCGACTTCCACTATTAAGGACAACTTAAACTTACCATTCCCACTAATTTTTAGATCATCTTAAAATCCTATCTAAGTGATCGCTTTTTTCAACTAAATGTAACAACGGTATTTCAACAATCCATCTAATTGCCTTTGGAGTAGCACAGGATTGTGTGGGACCGCTTTTATACCTTATATTTACAGCGGACATACCTGAAACATAACACAATTCTTGCAACACATCCCGAGACACAGAAATTGTATCTGCAGATAATGACCCACTTATAGCTGCTGCTGTCCTACAAAATCATTTTAATACACTTGAAGAATGGCTAAACTTTGGAGTATAACTGTAAATCCTAATAAATCAGCGCAAGTAAATTGTACCACCAGGAAAAAAAATGTGTCCAAATGTCTCAATAAATAATACACCATTATCTATCACCAATGAAGTCAAATACCCTGGTCTACTATTCGACTCTAAACTTGCATGGAAACCAAAAGAGATCATGTCAAGAATACGCTTCGCCAAATGAATTGGCTACTTCGCAGAATTTACAAATTGAAAACAGAAAACAAAATACTTATGTATAAATGCATTATTAAAGCCTTATGGACATATGGGATCGAACTATGGGGGTGCACCAAGCCTTCGAATTAAAAAATTATTCCACGTCTTCAGTCAAAATCCTTCGTGCCGTCTTAAACGCACACTGGTTTGAGAGCAACAAAACAATACCTGAAGATCTAGTCATACTTACAATACAAGAGGAAATACACATATTCAGCACTAATTATCCTCAAAAACTCCCAAGACACCATAACGAAGAGGTAAGCCATTAAGAAAATGAACTAAACAGCACGTCGCAGATTGAAGAGGAAGCGGCCAACAGACCTGTGAGGTTTAATTTTATTGCATTCACATATCATTTGGTTACATTCGAAGCGTGTTCACTGGACCACTTCTGTATTTCCTTTATCTAATTTGCTTAGTGTTCAAAATGAGAAGATTGTAAATTTCTTAATAAACAAAAAAACGCTATCCTGTTCCGCCCTGACTTCCACTATTAAGAACAAAGGCATTCGTCTAATAATAATGGATCATATCCAGTGTTGAGTTTCATAATACGAGTTTGCACTTTAATTCAGTGATAAATTTATTATAAAGAATTTCAGGTATATACTATGGTATAATGTCTAATGTAAGCATATAAAATCTTAGTATGTTCCTGGTCAAATGAATGCTCAAGATTATTAACATCTTTGGAAATTCTAAAATGTTCATCAATGGGAAGTTTGACGTTGGACATATGTTCCTTGATACTGGCATATAATGAATGACCTTTTAGTTTGCCCAATAAAGCTGGAATTACACGGATGTTTTCTACTCTATTTTATATCTTCAGTATTTCTTTGTGTTGAAAGTAAAAAAGATCAGAAGGGCGATTGTAGACGGCTGAACAAAATATTCATTTAGAATCAGAACCTAGAAACCAAATATTAAACGCGTTGGTTTATACCTTTGTATGAGCTTTATACTTCTAACTTTAATATGGCGCTGATACTCTAGTAGTGAAATACAGGAGATTGCCTATATTTTGCATTGAATGCAGTGTCGTAAAACTATGAGTCAAGTATACTACTAATTCTAAAGTTTATGCAAGGCATAAAAGGTAATGTCTTTGAGAACCTTAGCAGTTGAAATTAAGTCGGTGTTTACTCTAAATTAAATCGTTGTAGAGCAGGAGCGGTGTTTTGTCAGAGCAAAGACAGGTCCCCCGATGAAGTGTTCCCCCATGACACCGCACTGCGTCTTTGATGAAGCCCCGCCGGGACGCAATATGCACGCAGCATCCTTGTCTCTTCCTTACTTTCATTGTGTAAATACATAGACAGAGAGGGACTCACATATTGGCCTCCGGTGATATATATTCTAAGTTCTCCGCCGTCGGAATGAGATACGTCAGATTAAAACCTCAAGGAAGGTATTGGTCCCGCCGACGGGGCTCCTTGTTTTGTTCCTTGTGTTTTATTGGCTCTCATCTTCAATTCTTATCCTCCTTCTTCAGTGTTTTCTCCGCGGTCTACGTCCACAGTGGGAACACTCAACTGTCTTGCCCTCCAATTTGCGTTGTTCTGCTCTGTTATCTGCGTCTCAACGCTTATTTATAGCCTCCATTGGGCTAAAGGAGACTATTCAGAATATCTTTATCATATTCCTTCCGTCACTGTTCGCAAGTGTAACGAAAACAAATATCCTCTTACTATTTCTTAAATAAACCAAGTATTCGTATGAACTAGAAGTACGGCTGTTCAAAGACATTAGTTTATTTATTACTGTATATTGGTAGCCGAATAAAATCAAATGTATGTAGGATGGAAACAATTGAATTATGACGCATTGTTAGGATTAACATTGTATATTACAATGTTGCTTAGTACTCGTCTCTCATTTCGGTTGACGTTTTCATTGTAGGGAGTCTAGTATTGATTTTGTACATTTCGACTTCCGTTTGTTAATCAAAATTTAAAATTAAGTACTTCAAAGCTCTATGAGATTCTGAAATTTTATTCTATAATAATCGTAAAATTAATAGTAATTTTTTGAAGAAATTGCGGGAGGACGTGCAAAACATGGTAACGAATCGTTGGCTTCATTAATTAAAATCTATATATCTGTAATTTGGACGTAAAATTATTCCATTTAATTATAGTGAAAAACATCTTGATTTACTACTTAAATGCCATAATATTCAAATTTGTGTTAGAATTTCAATATTCTATTTTTAAATTTTTATACTTAATAGCTTTCGAAATCTCTCAAATGTAAGAAAATATATGATAAAATATATACGGAAACAGAACTGGCTATCATCTTATACTGAATCATCTAACAGCCCAATTCAAAAACAAGTTTATTTATCAACTTTAAACTCGTAGTTAAAAAACACCAGTGCTTCATTTACTCTATGGTTGAAAAGCAATTAATATTTTTACATTTTTACAAAGACCCACGAATTTATTTTATGTCCTTATATCTCAAGTGCTATCGGCATTTTTGTTATATTTATTTGAAAGAACGTAATGTAATGTCATATTGTTAGGGGATCTCGGGGCGGAACGGGATACCATACTTTTTTTCACTGGGTTGTGTTGGAGATTAATAACTAGGGGTGTAACATTGGCACTGGTCAAGGAAGAAATCCCGGCAGCACCTTGTGAATAAACTCTTGTTTTGACGACTTGCATCATTTCGACAGAAGATAAGCTACAAAACTTCTCGCTTTTAACTCTTTAATAGTATATATATTCGTAAACTAGGTGTATTTGGCTGAATATGTTACATATTATGTTTAAATCTGCTTGTATTAATGCTTGGTGACAAACCTTAAACTGAAACTTGGGCGCGGGGCGGAACGGTATTAAGTTAAAAAGACTGGCAGACGCACTTAGAAAGATGCTGTATCCAAAAAGAAAAGAAGAAAAGATTAAGAAAAGAAACGGAAAACAGTAAAAATGCTAACAAAAGCTGTGCAGTTGCAAAAAAAATCTCTTAGCGAAAGGAAAAATTGATAAAGCGATGAACCATTCGTAAAATAAACAAAGAAGGTGTTAAAACGTTTCATCAATTGAATTTTATTGTATTAATTGTAATTAAACATCCTGTTTGCGAAAACGTTCCTTCTATGTGCTATCCTACACATTACGTCTACTAAACTTCTACCGTCCCTAGTTATTATGCTTCCCAAGTAGCAGATTCCTTAACTTCGTTCAAATTTCCCTTCCCAACGTTATTTTACTATTTCCTATACTACACTTCACCACCTATTAATCCTCATGTTTTACTCTTCCATGCCATGTATTATGGTTTTAAAGTCTTCTTCTGACTCCCCAATATTATAATATAATCGGCAAACCGTAGGGTTTTTATTTCTTCTCCTTGCAGTTTTATTAATTATCCATATTCTGTTTTAACTTTCTTCATCGCCCTTTCTATATATAAGAGCAGCAGACTGCTTCTTGTCTTACTTTTTTCTTGATTTATACTGCCTTTTTTTGCCCTTCAATTCTAATTACTGCTGACTGCCACCTGTAGAGGTTATCGATGTTCTTCTTTTCTAGTATTTCATTGCTGTCATTTTCAAATCCTTGATAGTGTGCTCTAGTTTACAGTATTAAAGGTTTATTATAAATATACAATTGCCATGAACGTAGTCCTGTATTTCTTATCCTGTCTTCTCAAATTAGACGCAGAGCCAATTTTGCATCTCTTCTCCCTTCCCAAAACCAAAATGATATTCTCCTAACTCGCATTCCATTTCACGTTCTATTCCTCACATATAGTATTTTAGTTAATATTTTACACACATGAAATGATAAATTAACTGTCCTGTGCTGTTCGCATCTGTCAATCCCAGTCTTTTTCGGTTAATAAATAATTAGAATTCTGCAGTTATCTAATTTAAAGGGCCCAGGGAGAAAAATATTATTTTATGGAATTAATTTGGAGTATTCTAATGCGAGGAATTAATAATTAAAACTTAATAGTTTCTCTTTTAGTAATTTCGTAAGATGGATTCCGAGAAAGGACACCCTTGCGAAGAATGCAGACGCAATTACACAGCTGAGCTGACTTGTGCGCACGCACACACACACACACACACACACACATACGGTGACGTATTGGTCCCCACTGCTATGTCGGTATTTAATTTATACTCCCACAGGATTGTGTTTTATGAGCTGCTTTGGATTTGTGCGGTGTCCATTACTCCGAATGCTGTTCCTGCCCCAGCAAGTAATAAATCTGTAGCATCTCTCTCGCTCTTGGGTCTGAATAGACATCACTCACTGGACGTTTTATGAGGCGTGTCCGTTAAAAGGAGCGCCGCTCTCAAATACCATAACTTTAACTACTTCAATTCATACAGATTTACGAATCCTATGAGTTACTCGTGTTATTTGTCTTCCCCCCTGTTTTTATCCAAACGAAATATATTAAGTAGTAAATTACGGGCTAATTTTTTCTCATTTTATTTGTATATTGGAGTTACTTCTATACACGCTGTTAAAACAAATAATAAAATGCATAAAAATTGATAGAGAATTCTAAGTGATTATTTGCAAACATATTAAAAAAATGAAGAACAAGGCTGTAGACCAATTCCAGCAATTATATATATATGAAATCCTTACCGCTAACATATTACTAAATATATCAAATTTATATGAAATACTTAAATTAAAATTTGTTGTAAATATAGCTTGTATATGTTAGACATATCATATATTAAATTATAAAACGATTGCATATTAATTTTATCCAGTATTCAACAGTTTAATATTATTAAAATTGATTGGAGGTACTTACTGTACGTCTTTTAATTCAATAATGTTCCCTGAATTACGAAAATTTATTTTTTACTGGAAGCGATATCATAACATTATAATAACTATTCATTAACCAGTTATTCCCACGCCTTGTTAGCGCTGTACTTGGATAAAAAGGCTGTTTATATTTTGCCCCAAAAAAACGAAACAACATGTACAGAATTTTGATAAAGTTGAATTTATGGAGTTTATAAAAAATACGGTATCATTTGTATCTTTTAATTTTTAGTATCTAAGCATACAAATATAGAATTATTTTAGTAAATATACAAATACTTTTAAGAATTTTTGTAGTTTATACATTTTTATGGTAATTTCGCTTACGTATGTATCTCTCAGTTGGTTTTTCAACAGGTCCCGTTTTCAGTTCCTTCCTATTCAATTAAAGAGGAGTTAACTGTTTCAGGATCACCCTCATGTAAAAAAAATAATCGATATAAACTTCCAGACAGACAGAAACTTTAATTATATTACTTGTGATGAATTATATTTATTTGATTTGCTTTTAAAAATGAGAAATTAAAATTTCGTGACATGAAAAATAAAACCGATTTACGTATTCATCGTTTCGACGATCCAAAGAAGTTTATTATTTTTGATGGAGTTGGCTCTCAGCCAACGATAGGTTAATTACGGCGCGAAATGTTTATAATATAAAAAAATAGATCAAGTGTATACGCAACACGAATTCACCTTTGGAAATACGGATGCACGTATGGGCCATGAGACATTTCCCGTAGAATGTATATTAAATTTTAATATTAACATCTTCTGAAAATTGAAAAATATCTAAGTGAAACGGACACTATATTTTAATTTTTAATTCCTGTTTTAAACCCTCAAAGCTTTTTGAAATACGTTCATTCGAGATAAACTTTCAGACAGACACTTCAGTTCTATTTATTGGTAAGATAAGAAACAAAATAAATTTAAACTAAACTAAGAATTATGATGGTTAGAATATAACAATTTTAATTTGATCCATTTTCTAAACATAGTGAGAAATTGTCGTATTTTAAATTTTCATTCGATTTTGACTTATTTTAATATCCTATACTTTTTCGAGTTAGTAATATCGACATTGACAAATAATTAAACATTTCTTCTTTTCAATAGGTAACATAATTATCTTGTAATCCTTGAACCCACTGTAAAAAGTACTTACTCAATTATCCACGTTATTTTGATTTTATGTTTTAATAAAAAATTATCCTGATTTTTAACGTGAAAAACAAAACATTCTCTGCTGAATTAAACTCGCCCTCAGTATTCTACAATATTTCCCTCGTAACGTACTAGTTCTTACTTAAGGAAGTTTAATTACGCATCTATTCTGACCCAAGTTTGTTGTTAATTTTTTTGATCATAACTATTACATTTTCTCCCCTCAGTGTAAAAATTAATTATTGCGAGTATATTATAGTTCATCGAGAATAGAGTAATTTGGAAAGAACAAAACTTACTGATTCCAAAATACGAGAATAACTATAAATGGATGACCAGAGAAATTAAATCACTGAAACCAAGACAACTAAATATACAACCTTATTGAATCTTTTACATTCGGTTTTGCAAACTGTATATATACACGTATATTTCAACCGTTGGAAAACTGATAATGTGATAATTAATTAATGCTATTTCAATATCATTTGTTGCAGTAGTAGGGCAAGTAGGGTTGAAACGGTACACTTATTGTTTGACAATTTTTATAAAATTTTCTAATACAGAAAATCTCTTCATAAAGATTTGAAACATGAGGCAACTCCATTATTTACTTAATCTATTATTAATACAAATTAAAACAATGAATTTAAATTTGTGGTGAAGTTTTGAAAAGTAATATAATTTTCCCGTTCTGCCCCGGGGGATGATCTGTAACAACAATTTATACAATAAAATGAAATTTAAATTAAGATTAACCTTAACGTCTTTAATTTTTTCTTTTTTATATTTATTTTGCGTGCGGTTGATCGTATTATTAATTTTTTCTTTGACAAAGGGATTTTATTGCAACTACACAGTCTTTTCTAGCTTTTCCCCCTGTTTATCCCGATCCTTTTCTTCTTTAATCTATTCTTTTCGGGCACAGCTTCTTGTATATATTATAAGATGAGTAAGTCAGTTTTTCCTTTTTCTATTGAGAAACACATAACATTTTGCCTTATACAGTAGTATCCCGTTCCGCTCCTCACGCAAGTTTTAGTTGAATGTTTTTCACCCAGCCTTAATACAAGCATGTGTAGACCTAATAGGTAACTCATATGCAGCTAAATACATTAACTTTACGAATATATAAAATCGAAGAGTTAAAAGGAACGAGTTTTGTAGCTTAGCCTGTAGTCGAAATTCTGCCAAAACAAGCGTTCATTCACGAAGTGCAGTCACAACTTGGTCAAGTCAGCAGCTGGGATTTCTTCCTTGACCAGTTACAATGTTTCACTCATATTTACTAAACTTCAGCACTATCCAGTCAAAAAAAGGGTATCGTGTTCTACTCAGCTATCCGGAGTTCCCGTAGTATAAATTATTGCAATATTTTGTATATTTGCGGCTTATAGCACGTAATATTTAACATTACGACAACTTATTGTTGACATTTAATACACTAGAATTTAATGATGCATTAAAAATATATATGACATAATCTGAGATAAAACATCTGCTTCCCATCTCCTCCATTTAGAAACTTAATGGGAAACATTCCATAAACTTTGCTGACATTCATTTTACATGTGGTGATTGGATATAATTTCCTTAAATATAATCTAAAGTTGGAGAGTAAATGGTTCATTATAAAATTTAACACAATGACTTGGTTAATTAATACAAAACTTTTAAAGTATGGGCAACTACTTCATATGCCAACTGAGAGCACGAATTTATGATCTACGGCGTTTAGTGTGCATCAATCACAAATTCTATTCTGCAAGGGTGAGAAACGCAAAAAATAGTACATAACCGTTCATTTGCAGGATTTTGTTGATCCCTGCAACAGTTGCTAAATGGCGCAACCAGATATCGGTATGATATTCTCGAACTCTCAGACGCAGCCAAAAATCTTTGAAAACAATCATAGAAATAATTACCAAACAATTTCGAGGACGTAATTTCACAATCTCTCTTCACCATGAATCACATAAAATGTTTCCAACCAAGATTATAAATTGTGTTCAGCCGAAAGTTTCGCATAAGTCTGTAAAACTCAGTTAATTTAAATAATTATGTTTTAAAGTCACAATCTATGCTATTAAAGTGGAGTTGCCTGTTTCAGAATTACCCTCATGCAGCCTGTTACCCAAAAAAAACGTTCAGAAACCGTATTGTCTTCTATACAGTTGAGTATTTTATACTCCACCTACAAATCTGTTGTGCGAGAGCTTTCTCTTGCAGGTATTTCTCCAAAGAGTGATGGGACTTACCTTTAGGGATGTTTCGTTATATCTCTAATTTCAAGATTCTCAGATGGCGAGACAGCTTCATCTCTTTTAGGCGGTGTATGTACTGAGGTTGAAGACCGTGGGCATACAGTTAGAGTTGCCCTCTGATTGGATCGGTCAGCCAGCTTCCTTCTAAAACTGGTGGAGACATGCAGAAGGGAATGCTGCGTCATACAGGGAACTCATCTTGCGTCATTTGGAAGGGCGTGAGATTAGTACCCAATAGCCCTAGTTACCTTATGCAGGGGTTTCCCAGCATCTCTTTTAGGTGAATCACTGTGTAGGAATCTTGAACTATAGCCCGGGGACTCTTAGCCACCTTAATTTACCTACCACATCCCTCCTCTTTAATTCCCTTCCTATACTCTAATGTTTCAGGATCATCACCTTACACCCAGAAAAAAATCTGTTGGCGTTTTCTTTGGCCCTTTACAACTATTCAAGTTATTCTGAGGGTTTATACGTATTTGATCTCTTATCAAATAAATATTGGGTTACGCTGAATTTATTCGAGTGAATTGTGTCCAAGATGACTTAGGGTATGAAAACCTTGTAAAAACTTTCGCATAAATGACGGTCGTCTGTTGTTCATTATTCATTAATATTTGGTGAAAAAACCTGATAATCTTTCTATGGCTTTCGATCCTTTCAAGCTGCTCTGTCACTCTTTCTCTCACAACCTTTGAAGTTAATGTCCTTCTGTACGTAATTAACCCCCTCCCTCGTAGCTGTACACTATTGTTCATTTGAAGGCTAATTCGAACCAATCATTCTTTGCCGCTGCATTTCAAACCATCCGAGCCCATGAAATAAATACATATACACACAGAATATTTACGTTAAATTAAATTGAATATGTTATAATTGCGGTAATTTCTTTTTATTATTGTTGTTGTGTCTGCTAATGCGAACAAAATACAGTTCGCTTCATAAAATTCAGACTGCTTAAGTAATTAGATGAATATGAACATGATTTATTACGATATTTAAAGTAACTTAGATAAATATTTGTAATTATTGCCAACTACTAATTTCTGTTGGATTTCTAAATATTTAATTGATTTGTATCAGCATCAAAAGAAATACGGTTTGTGAAATTATCAGAAATATTTTGTTTAATGCTTGCGGGTTTTAATGCACTATCATGCACAAGCAATACATTAATTTTAAAAAATATTACACAAAAATATGGTTTCCAGTGAATTAATTTGATTAATTATTATTGTGTTTATACCTTTTACATGTGTAGGTAATTGTATGGGTGATATAAGAATAATATACTGTTTTACATTCTCAATATAGATTCCTAAATAAGTAATAATACTATGCATAAATAAAACATAACAATTATGTTATTAATAGCATTATAGATGTAAGGGAAAAGTAAATCTGATTAAAATAATTATTTATTTAAACTTTTATTAAATGCTAGGATAAGTTTAAAGAAGCTAATTACAAAGATATGTATTATGCGCCATGGATAAATGAAAAATAATTATTATAATTTCTTTACATAAATAATATTAAATATTATTTACATTTATTGATATATTAACAAATGGCGACTAACAGATGAAATTATCATTATAAATATGAAAATGTGGTAAAATATACTAAAATTTCATTTAGTTTCAGGATCAAGCATTACGCAAAAATTCTCGTATGTCATATAAAATTTATTAAATATATAAGGAATACTAATGAGGAGAATCTGCACTACAAATGTGTCTCCTTAAATACGTTGTGTGTTCTTCAGATATGTATATATACAATGCATATACAATATATATATATATATATATATATATATATATATATATATATATATATATATATGTAAGCTTAATTTATTTTCTGTTTTACGTTTACTTAGCTCATGTCTAGTTAATTATAATACTCAATTTCCTCAAATAATGTAATAAGAAACAAAATTATTTGGACGTCGCGTTAGTCAAAAACATTATTCAATCAACAAACTAATATGAGGAGGCTAGAGGTTACGTATTTTAATACACATAAAAAGTATGAGAGTTCTTTTTAAATTCTTTCAAGCGCAAAGGAAAATAACATTTTCAAACGCTCGTAAGTATTTACGGTTTAACAATACATGCATTGCCTGGAATTAATTATTCGCTTGAATGTTTTGGGCTCTAGATTTATGCATGAATATTTCTCACTGTTCTAAACGAGGTATTGTAATTGTCTTAATCTGAGATCTACGCTTTTAACTGCTTTATTTAATTTAAAAGGGCTTGGAGAGTTTCGCAGAAGTTGTACCTATAATTTACGTCGTTGTAAACAATGGAAACATTTTAAATGCCTCGTAATTAACCAAGGCTCAATTTGCATTCGCTAAGAAACGAACAATCTGTTCCTGTTTAAATGGCCATAAATCCCATCTTGAGATTTGAATTGCATCTCAAGCGACCAAAATGGCGTGCATTAAAAGCGGGGTAACTTTTGCCCTATTACATAGAACCAATCTCTTTTTAGATTACACTGCACTTATTCAAATCTGAATTGCAAAACAGGTGAATTCTCCCTAAATTGCACACAGCTTGCTTACTCGCTTGATTAAATGGTCACGCATGTGTTTGGATGCAATACACTATCGACATAGCAAAATTACTTTCTAGTTTCACTGGGTAATTGCAAAATGTTTTAAAATTTTCTCTTGTTTTCATTCTTCTTTGTTCATAAATTATTGAAAAGTTTATATTATTTAGAATATTTCTGTGACTCATTGGCTAGATATGCATACGTGCTATTGACTGGGTTTCCAGGTAGACTGTTCCGCTTCGCAGATAATGTAATTTCAGAATAAATGGCATATGTAAAGCAAATTATATCAACTAATTTCAGTAAATGCAATGTGAAAATTTTCTATTGAAAATGAAATTCTAGCGGAATAAATGCAATATAAGGTCGTTTTGACGAATATTTGAATCGTGCTCTGGGAAATTCCACTGTAGTTGTAAAAGCACAAAACAAGAATTCCATTTAAATCCCTAATGCACTAATGCGATACCAATCTCCGTGCGAATCAATCTATAATAACACTATTTACAAAAAATTGTCATCACGCATTTTAAACGATGAATTTATATTTGTTTTGTGTAATTACGATATCCTCAAGGATTAAATGACGAAAGATAATTTTTCGAAAGTACATTAAGCAGATAGCAACTTATTATCATTCTCTATATGAAAAAATGCGTTAATTGTTGGGAATAGTGTCCATAAATAACCATAAATAACCAATTAAACTGGATTCGGCATTTTCCGACCATCACGAATTTACATCTTCACTGACTAGCCGTGATTGCTACCATTTTCTTGTGTAATACATTTTCTCCCGTCCTTTTGTAATTTTGATTCTTCTTAAAACAGTCTTTCATGTTGCTCTGACTACCTAGGGATTGCAAGGAAGACTATAATTTCTGGCGTGTCATTTTGAAGTTCATGATGTAATACTTATGCAGCAATGATTAAATGTTTATCTGATTGATAAACACGCAAGTAAATATTAAATGGTAATATTAGCATAATAATTCGGTCATCAGAATTGAAAGGCCAGAGAAGAAAGCAGAAATCAAGAAAGGAGTAAGACAAGGATGCAGTCTGTCGCCCATGCTCTTTAACTGGTGTATAGAACAGGCGATGAAGGAAGTTAAAAATTAATATGGAAAGAGAATCAAAATGCATGGACAAGAAATAAAAATCTGAAGTTTGCTGAAGATGTTGTGGTTTTAAGGGAGACAGAAAAAGACTTGGAAACCATAATAAATACCATGAACGTGATCCCGGAGGACGAGTATACCATGAGGATTACTAGAGGAAAAGCCAAGTTGATGGAGTGTAGTATGGGAAATAGGAGAATAACGAAAGATGTTGGGATATTTTGAAGGAATGTAATAAATTCTGGTACTAGGCCAACATAATAGCTATAGAAGGACAGCTCAGGCATGAAGGATTTTGGAAGAAAAAGAGGAATTTACTAAGGGCTAATGTAAGTATAAATATTAGGAAATCATTAATAAAATGTTCGTAATGAGTTTGTCTTTATATCTGTGCGAGACGTGGACGATTGGAGTTGCGGAAAGGAAAAGAATAGAAGCCTTTGGAATGTAGTGCTATAGGAAAATACTGAAAAAAAAGGTGGATAGATCACTAACGAGAAAGCTCTAAAGAGAATAGAGTAAGAGCGAACAACATGAAGGACGTTGACGAAGAGAAGGGCTAGATTAATAAGCCACGTTTTGAGGCATGTGGGTCTTTAAATATTAGTATTATAGGGAAGTGTATGACGTAAGAAAAGAAGAGGTAGGCCAGGGATGGTATACGCTAAGTAAATTATGCGGAAATGAAAAGGCTTGCGCAAGCCAGCTGAGCATGGAGGGATGCAATAGACCAGTCTTAGGGCTTAATAGCCTATCTATAGCAAAATATTTATGAATACAATTGACACCAAGAACTTCATTTAATTTATGGGTAACTCGAGAAAACACATCACCCTACTAGCATAGTGTGTAACTTCCTTGGTTACTTTCATGATTTAATCTTTTCAATAATAACTAATAATTTAAAAATGGTGCAATAAAATGTAATAATTTTAAATCGAAGAATAATAGGTCCTTTATGTTAATTAATTTCACGAATTTGGGGTTCTGTATCGCCCTCTTGGAGCAGCTTGTACGTTTTACCGTACACAGTTGAACAGTTCGTGTTCCAGATAGATACTTGAGGACAATTACTACGCAGACCGTTATCAATTTATTACGTTCAATCTATACACATATAAGGTAATGTGTACACGAGCTCCAGTCTTTATATAATGAATCAGTTCAAACTCACTTCAACTTACAAAGTTTTCCCTTAGCCGTTTCTGTACCACATCCCTTTGCTGCGAAATAGACTTTTTAGCGCTCATCAGCCGAGAAAAGATTTCCGTCGATGGTTTAAAAATTTTGGTTACTTCCATCACTATTTTCCGCATAAAAAGGTCCCACGTCAATTTCTGCTCTAAGACTATACCATCCTAAGGAAATACTTTCAGACGTATAGAACGCACAACAGGATACGAAGCCTGTTTAGCGAGTTGTTTATCCGCTGTGTTCGTGCGAAAAATAATAGAAAATATCATCTCAATAAAATGTTACTTTTAAGCACTATTTCATTCCGCTAGGCTACGTCAGGGTAAAAACAATACTTCAAGCTAATCAAACCGAAGAGAACATATCTGTCAAACATGATATAATTCTTAAATTTAACTAAAGATAAAGTGCAGATCATTGAGGTACGTTATGTAACAACGCGCAGCGAATTTTTTTTTAATGTGTATACATGTAATAATACACATTATTACAGATTAACAGAGGGAAGAAATGGTTCAAACATTTTCTCCTTATAAATATAATTCACTATGTTCTTCTTAAAAGTATCAGTTATTTCTTGACAGATTGTTGTTGTAGTATTCAGTCCTAAAACTGGTCTGATGCAAAACTGAATAAAAACTTACCTTGTGCAAGCGTTTTCATTTCTGCATAACTACCACATCGTATATCCACCCTAATGTGCTTAGCGTATTCCATCCATTCTTCCGACGTCTGTTCTTACCCCACAAAGCCTCCTCTAAAGCTAATTTTACAAGACCCTCACGACGTAAAACGTGGCCTATTAATCTATCAACGTTTTCCATATTGTTCGCTCTTCCCCTATTATGTTTAGAACTTCCTCGTTAGTCATTCTATCCACCCAACTGATTTTCAGCATTCGCATATAGTTCCAAATTTCAAAGATTTGTAAGTAAATTCCTCTTTTTTGCGAAAACCTTCCTTGTCTGTGCTATCTCACTCATTATGTCTTACTATATCTCTACCATCCCAGGTAATTACGCTTCCAAAGTAGCATAATTCCTTAACTTCTTTCAAAATATCCCAATATTTCCCACACTACATCCCATTAACGTATTTTCCCTCCATTAATCCTCATATTGAACTCTTTCTCCATGACCCCGTTCATGCCATTTATTATGGTTTCCAACCATGCCTTCTTTTGACTCCCCTAAAACTAAAATATCGTCGGCAAAGCGTAGGATTTTTATTTCCTCTCTGTGCAGTATGATTAATTTTCCATTTCAATTTTAACTTCATCAATGCCTGTTCTACATATACGTTAAATTGAATGGGTGGCAGACTGCATCCTTCTCTTACTTCGTTATTGATTTCTGCTTTCTTTTGTTGATCAACAATTCTAATTACTGCTGACTGCCTTCTGTAGAGGTTATGTAGAAGCCTCCTTTCTTGACATTTTATTCCTGTGCTCTTCAAAGTCCTTAATTGTGTGTTCCAGTTCACATTGTCAAACGTAGGCCGGTTTTTTTTATCCTGTCTTCTGAAATTACAACAAAGTCAATATTGCTTCTCTTGTCTCACATTCTTCCTAAAACCAAACTGATCTTCTCCTAACTCTCATTCTATTTTCTTCTTGGATAACAGGCTAGATGAGGGTGATCTAGAAACAGGCAACTCCCCTTTAATAGCAGAGGAAGGGAATTGAAAAGGGGGATGCATAAGGTAGAGAGCAAGGTAGCCAAGGGTTGACTAGGGCACCTGGGTTGTGGTTTAAGGATCCTACCGGGTGTTTCACCTAATGAGATGCAGGGAAAATGTTTTTTTTTGGTTTAACAGGCTACGTGAGGGTGATCCTGAAACAGATAACAACCCCTTTAATAGCATGGAAAGGGAATGGAAAAGGGGGTAGTTTTTTTTTGGTTAACAGGCTACATGAGAGTGATCCTGAAACAGGCAACTCCCCTTTAATAGTATAGGAAGGGAATTGAAAAGGGGGGGATGCGGAAGGTAGAGCAAGGTAGCCAAGGGTTAACTAGGGCCCCCGGGCTATGGTTTATGGATCCTACCCGGTGTTTCACCTAAAGAGATGCAGGGAAAACCCTAGAAAACCTGCATCAGGTAGGTCGGGCATTGGGTACTATTCTCACGCCCTTCCGAATGACGGGAGACGAGTTTGCTGTGGGGACGCAGCATTCCCTTCTCCGTGTCTCCACCAGTTTCAGGAGGCAATTGGCCGACTGATCCAATGGGATCAGCGGACAACTCTTGCCATATGCCCAAGGTCTTTGACGCCAGTACATATACCTACTAAAATAGGTGAAGGTGTCTCGGCATATGAGAACTTTGATAAAAAATACCCAGAGAGAGAGTGGGAGGCATCCCCGACATGATCAGGTGAGCCCCACAGTCACTCTGGGCTGAAGCATATACTATTCTTGTTAATATTTCGCATGCACGAGATACTGAACTAATTGTCCTGTGCTGTTCGTATCTATCAGCGTCATTCTTCTTCGGTTTTAAGATACTGAATCATCGCGGTATTTATAACGTCATAAATTAGGGGACGTGAAAACGTAAATTTATAAAAAGTAACGCTCTCGCTGATGATTTGATCACGTGTTGATAAATAGATTATTGTCGAATTAAATGCTCTAGCTGGGTATTGTAAAATGAATTCCCGAGAATCGCCGGGCACCCATATAGTTTACATAATTTAAACTACATTGGTTTACCGATAAGAAGCAACCACCAATACTTCTTCGGGAACAATTTTAATTTCCTGGAAGGAATTTTTACTGGTTTAATAAATTCTGATATTCGTAACCCTATATGTATTAACTCTTTCGAAAGTGATTTTGAATATATGAGAGTCAAATAAAGTCGTGTAGCTGTATTTTGTTTCCTTTCAAGAATATATATTTTGACTACCTGGGACTCTACAATTTACTTGGTGAACTCTGTAGTCAAATTCCCACTTCCGCACGTTATACGGCAGCATATAATTTTGTTGTGAGGTACGGTATTTTTAACACGGAGCACAGGTGCCGGCTCCAGTCACGCGCAAGGAATTGTGTTCAGGTGGCGCTGTGGTCGCCACATGTGCGTGTGCGTGTGTGTGTGTATATATATATACGTGTGTATGTGTGCGGTGGAGCTCGTAAACATGGGTCCTTCCCCGGGGAAATATGACTCTGCTAGTTTACACCCACCCTGTCCTCGACTACTATACACACCGCTTCTCCGTACTTTTATAATGCAAGCCAGCTTTACGACTCAGCCCTATCACTCTCCGAGTTTAAATGAACTTAAAAATCATCTAGCGAGGGAAGGAACCCATAGATTCAATCAAAAAGTCGTTCACAAACTCGCGAGACGGATTATTGTATGAAGCAATAATAACCAAGATTTTAGTGCTGTACATTATCAGATTACAATGCCAGGAACGTTTAACAGATTTTGAAAAATTATTTAAAATACGAATATTATCGTTTAATTTGAAGAATAAATTTATAACGTCCAAGAGAATGCAAGTTAGGAGAAGATCAATTGGGTTTCAGGAAGAATATAGGGACAAGAGAAGCAATATCGACTATGCGACACTAAATTCCTGTCATGTAAATATTTACGCACATTTAATAATCTTTTCGGACAAGGGAGTCAAGGAGTAAAAGACATGAATTGCTAAATTTTTAAACTTTTAACCATGTTTTACAATATAGTAGAAATTGTAACATAGAACCCATATTGGATCTATTGTAATGTTATGTTTTTAGTATGCCTGATGAAGTCTCAAAAGGGTGACCTAATGCCACATTTATATTAAATAGCAATACAATTATATGCTGACTTATTGGCATTTTTTATTTAATGTAAACTTTTATTCGGATTAATACAGAAAGGAGAAAGAAACAATATAGAAGAGATATGGGAACTCTTGAAGGAAGAAATGACCAGATCAGCCGAAGAAAGAAATAGGAAGAATAGCTCAGACCAATAGGAAAGCATGGACAACACAAGAAATAATAAAGATGAGTGATGAAAGACGTAAATATAAAAACGTGAGAGATGAAAATGGTAAAGAGCTGTACAGGCACTTAAAGAATGAGGTAGATAGGAAGGAGAAAGCAGCCAAAGGGGCTTGGCTACAAGAGAGATGCAAAGTGGTTGAAATTTTCATTGCGCATAGGAAAATAGACGCAGCTTAGAGGAAAATCAAATAAACATTCGGAGAGAGGAAAAATGTTAGAACGAACATGAGGAGAGCAGACGAGAAGTCAATTCTAGATGGAGACGAAAAAGTAGAAATATGGAAGGAATACCTAGAAGTGCTGTATCATGGTGGAAATCTAGATCAGTCAGAAATAGAAGGTGAAGTGGAGGTGAATGATGAAGAGTAGGGTGACAAAATTTCAAAGTCAAGAGTTCGACAGGACCCTGACAGACCTGCTCAATTGAATAACGTCAGGAATTGATAACATTCCAGCTGAGATGATAAGATCATAGGGCGAAAAAACAATATCGTGGCTGTTCAGAAAAGTTAGCAAAATATACGAAACAGAAAGAATACCATAATATTTTAGTAACAACAGAATTATACTCATACCACAGAGGACTGGTGCTGATAGATACGAACAAGCACAGGACAATTAGTTTAGTATCTCAAGCATGCTAAATATTAACAAAAATAGTATATGGGAGAATGGAACGCCAAATAGAATGCGAATTATGAGAATATCAGTTTGCGTTTAGGAATAATGTAGGGACAAGGAAAGCAATATTGACTTTGCGGTTAATTTCAGAAGAAAGGATAAGAAAAACCGGCTAAAGTTCAAGACATTTGTAGATTTAGAAAAAGCATTTGATAACGTTAACTGGAAGACACTATTAAAGATTTTGAAGAGCACTGGAATAAAATATCGATAAAAAGGCTTATACATAACTTTTACAGAAGAAAGGCAGCAGTAATTAGAAAAGAAGGTCAATAAAAGAAAGCCGTAATCAAGAAAGGAGTAAAACAACGATGCAATCTGTCGCCCAGGCTGTTTAACGTATATATAGAACATGCGATGAAGAAAGTTAAAACTGAATATGAACAAGGAATCATACTGCAAGGAGAATAAATAAAATCCGTACGCTTTTCCGACGATAATTTAGTATCACGGGAGTCAGAAGAAGACTTGGAAACCATAAAAAATGGCATGAACGGGGCCCTGGAGAAAGAGTTTAATATGTGGGTTAACAGAAGGAAAAGCAAGGTAATGGAGTGTAGTTTGGGAATTAGTGGAATAACAGAGGATGTTCGATGGGAAACGGACATTTCGAAAGAAGTTAAGGAATTCTGCTACTTGGGGAGCGTAATAACCTGGGATGGTCGAAGCATAGTAGACGTAATGAGATAAGGAAGCTTTCGCGAAAAAGAGGAATTTACACAAGCCTTTGAAATTTGGTACTATAGGCGAATGCTGAAAATCAGTTGGGTGGATAGAATGACTAACGAGGAGGCTCTAAACAGAATCGAGGGAGAACGAACAATATGGAGGACGTTGACTAAGAGAACGGTTAGATTAATCGGCCACGTTTTAAGACCTGTAAAATTAGCATTAGAGGAAGCTCTTTGGGGTAATAATAGAACAGGGAGGCCAAGGATTGAATATACTAAGCAAGTTAGGGATTTTTATGGAAATGAAACAGCTTGCGCAAGATAAGTTAGAATGGATGTTGCATCAGACCAGTCTTAGGACTGAATACCACAACAACAATATTTCCATATATAAAGTTTACCTTGACCTTCAAGTAGAAATTGTGTGTGGCAACACGATGCCAGGACTTTTAATGTTACGTACAACGAGGTGCGAAAGTTTAAAGGTCGAACTGGTCAGAGGAGGGCGTAAATGCGTACTTGACGTGAAGGTCATCGAAAGACAATGTTGTAACCCTTCAGGGAAATAATTTTGAATTATCAGGGTCAAATACCGAAGATGGTATGGTATGTGCGGTGTTAATGTATCAATTTGTTGCGATGTTTTGAAATGAAAAATTAGAATTTCAGTATCACTGTGATTAACAATTGCATTTAATTGCAGCTGAAATGATTTTTTTACATACAAATGTTTGACTTTGAAGTGAAATTAAATTTTGGAACAATGTATACATTTGAAATGAAAGTCCCGCTTCTATTCGTGAAAACAAATATTATGTCTCTGTAGCTTCTAAATAGCTTCTTTCTAGGGAACGTGGGCAGAAGGTAAGTCATTATAATTCAAATTGAGGCAAGTAATACGCCCTTACATTATAATGCTGTTCAATTACGTAAAGAGCTGGAGAATTCCATTTACCATGTCTTTTAGTGGCTGCTGGAAGTTCTTCCATTGCTGCAGGTACTCGGAAAACTTACAATGTGATTTCTCGGCTGGTTTCTGCATTTTCTGCTGTTCGCCGAAATGACCTTTCAATCTGGCTTACACTGCTCCGAACCGTTTCTTACGTTTATTTTAATGAATGAGCTGCCGCTTTTTAATCGTGTTTGTGATGAATGAACTGGTTCTTTTAGTTCATAACCCTTGGTTAGCTGCATACGTTCCAGGGAACCTATGCCATTTAATTTCTTTTATATTTGGAAAGCCAGTTTAGGTATTGGGATAAACTTTTATAACATCCCAGAAAGATGTGTTTACATTGTTCTGCCAATATCACATTCCAGACCGTAGTTCTTAGGAATATGAGGAGAGTATGCGAAATAAACACACTGCTACAGTACCTTGTGATTATTGAGTTATTTGCGTAGAAATCGATTACGATGTTCACGTTTAGCACGAAATATTTATATATTTGAAATATATATACATATATATTTACTATTACTATTGTGTTTTTCCTATCATAACAGTTTTGCAATGTGCGTATAAAATGTGAATAATTCTTAACGAATAGGAGAGATTCATCTTATTTTCGAAGACGATATCGGAGACTAAAACGTTGTGCCTGAAGACGATATTGAAGAATCATCGGATGAATCGAAAACTTAAGTTAAGGATGAGCCACAACAAGTGAATTGCCGAGAAGTGAGATAAATCACCGTTGAGCATGCTACAAAGAAACTAAGAAACAATGTAAAACACAGTATTGCTGTGAAAAGTGCAGCAATTATTTGTGTATACTTAGATAATGTGACAATAATGTTTTGATGAATCTTCAAAAAGTTAACAAAAGACTCAGAATGATTTACTTTATTCTTAAAATTATAATTACTTTGTTCATAATAATTATGAATATAAAATTGATGGGTTTTAAATTAACATTTTTTCGATGAAACAGTTCCTAAAAGTTAAGTAAGAATTTAATAATATGAAGATATAACTGAATTTTTAATCAATTATCTGTTTAACACGCTTGAGGGATTGATATTTCGTGCTTCGAACTGATGTTTAGTTTTCCAGAATAGCGTTTTTCTAAATATATTTTTAGGAGATATAAAGTGCCAAATTTTGTTTAATGTAAAACGTACAATTTTATTTTTAGTAGAAATTCATATTACAGTTGTAAGTAATCGAAACTTTCATTTGAGTTTTGTATATATGTGTACAAAAATATATTTGTAATTTATTTGAGTGTAAATTGATAATAAAAGGTTCATAATAGTGTTCAGAAAGGTAAAATCCAAACCTCCTTAACGCGTTACAACCTTAGGGTTAATATGTGACATCTCTCTCTAACCAAAACTTCAGCCACACAGCTCTGGCACGTAATATTTTTTCCTGCATTTCCCCGAGCCCGCATTATTCAACAATTAATTGAACAGACATTATATCCGTTGTAATTGGGAAATATTAGCAATAGAGGGAGATGTGTGGGGTGAGAACAGAAGAGGAAGACAAGGATGTAATACGCTAAGTTGATTAGGGAGGATGTGGGGTGTAGTGGTTATGTGTAGATGTAAAGGCTAATACCGAATAGGTTATCATGGATAATTGTGTCAAACCAGTCTAGGGACTGGAAATTACAACAGCAGCAATAGAGGCTCACGATTACGAGCCTTACGTGCGGGAGTCGTAAAGAAAAAATTATAAATTCGTCGTTGGTGATAAAATTTCTCCTACTTAATGTTTAATCAAAGTTTTGGTGTCACTATTAATTACAATTTGAAATTTATGTTTAACCGGTCTTTGCTAAACGACACCCCATGCCCAGGGCGTACGCTCTGTATAGCTGTGTTATTATTACTGTCTTATTCGCCCGATTTAAAGCTCACATTGATAAGGCATGTGACGTCACTCATATCAGAAAATATCCTTCCTATGAATTTTTTATAATTATTTGGGTATGTGAAATAGTTATAAATTAGTTATAAATAATTGGTTTTCAAAGTTCCTGTGTCAAATGTGTCACGTTGACATCAAATTATTTTTTACGAGAGTGGTCACCATTTTGATTGTAAGTGAATTATAACTAGTGGCGCTCGTGATATTTCTAAGTTATGTGCTACAACACCTCTAGAAATAATTATTACGAGGATAATTACGTAAGGCATTAATAATACTACAACAGTGACAGTGCGGCTCATAATACGTTACATTTCTAATTCCGTCTACATAAAACGTCCTAAGTGAATCGCCCGCTAGTGGTGCCTCGAACGGCACGACTATGATACCCAGTAGCTCAAAGGAGAATCAGTTTCTGGGTGCCACAAGTGAATCAGAGAAGCTGAAACGCTATACTGCGCATGCTCATATGTCGTTGCAGACAGCTTTTTGAACCTGCTGGGATGCGGCAGTTTAAAGTCTACGGAATCAAAGAAAAAATTCACACTCTTAAATACTATTACTATAAAGGTTCTTAAAATAACGAAATGAATTAATGTGCTGTAGCTCTTGAGCACATATGAACAAGACGCCACTGTTCATAACCATAATATATTGTGTTTAACATGAAAAGGATTGATATAATATATTCATTGTTATCCAGTAAGATAGCTTCTACAAATTAGACTACTTAAGTGGTAATATATATTTATATATTGTATGTACATGCACATTACATCACGTTTCAGAAAGCGGCGATGTCTGCCTTAAAACGGCCACAGCATTGTTGCGTAGTTGCTGACGTAAGCGTACGCGGGAGAAAATCTACTCACGGGGTGTTCATGTGATATGGCGCTGTAAAAGCGCGAGTCATAGTGGGAAAACGCATATACGTGATTGGATGTCGACGTCAGGTGACCTTACATTAAAAAAATGGTGCAAGCCACGAACACACGTGAATTAGGCGGCGGCTAGTTGAGTTACTAGGAGGACGTGTCTGGTGGATTGTGTAGCGTCGCTACCACGTGTCTTATAGACGGTTAACGAACCAGCTACAAAAATACGTGGTGTTAGACCAGAGTAAACACGGGAATCGCAGACGTTAACGAAGTTATATTTTGGGTCGAGTAACTGATTTGCTGATTGAATGTCCGACGAGTGAATTGAACGGTCGACTTTAAAATAACCACGCCCTGTTCTACATGACTTTTCTCAGTGTTGTGAATGATTAAATAGTTCTTAATTGTTTTAAAGTCTGGTATTCCTTCATAAAAATACCTGGCGTCCTATCCTTTTCTTCCTTCGACGAACGGAATATTGTCGTCATAGAGCTGAGCTGCCAAGGGTGAAACGAGTTTCTCTACAATATATATATATGACCAAAAATATAGTTGGTAATATATAGTTCTTCTGCACTCTTAAAACAAAACTGATTGATGCGTGAGGTTAAATGCCATTTAACTACAAAACAATGTTTTTTTAGTTATTTTTGCGGATTTTGACTTGCAAACGTGGCTTAGTTTACGATGAGAGATTTATTTGGTGAAATTGTGAGGGGTAAAAAAGCCAGTGTTTAGCAGGAACAGACAGATATCTAATTGAGGGAGCCAATATGATAGCGAACGACTAGGTTCTAGTCCATTGACCCTTGGGAGCGGCTCATTAACGCCGGCAAACTGGACGTGTTTATATGAGAGAAGCGGGGGCACATGTTTTACAGACCAGGCACTACACTACCTCATTCGGACTAACAACATCCTCACTGGGTCGTTGGCGAGGTGAACCATGGAAAGAGCGAGGGGAATTTTTGCCGTGTAAAAGCTCTTCCCAAAAGAGACATCACGTGTTGACTTCACCATATCCGACTAAAACGACAATTTTTCATTGGGATAATTTTTTAATTAAATTTTGCATTATAAGTATATAAATAAAATGAACTTACAAAATAGTATTTTACTCTATCGTAAAAAATAATTCATCAAATATCTATTGTGAAATAATCAATTTTATAGTATAAGGTGATGCCATTAGATTTTTACACTTATTATGCCCTTTCAAGATTATGAATTAAACTTTTTATGTAAAGATAAACTCACCACTTTCCAGCCAACAGACAGGATTCAGTGTAATGTTTCTTGAGATATATTTATAAAAAGTAAAGAGTTTACATTACGTGTATTGCTATAAATAGAACATTCTTGTGTTCCGAAAAAGTGCTGACATATTATGTACTGTGTTTGGCTTCTATATATTTACTGGCTCGGTGCCCGGCGTGTCCGGTAATCCATTTATATTACTCTGCTACAGAATTTAAGTCTACTGTTATCTCTTTGTCAACATATGATTAGTCCTTCAGATAGATCGTTACATTTGTGAAAATTTACCTTTACAAGTCATTTATCGTCCAAATCGCACAAATGAACGTTGAATTTTTTTAAAAAAAGATAGATGAAATATCTCTTGATGAACGTGTGCATAAATCGTAATTCAAACAATGCACAAAATATTATTTCAAATACACTTCATTTGTTCAATCTCAAATAAATCGATAAATAATTCAGTCAGCATGTACGTAATTACAATACACGGAATATATCAGAAATCGAAATGTTAAAACAATGCCAAGCTACGACGCAATGAACTTTCGTATGTATTGAAGCGTAATTCCAGAAATTATTCAAAAGTCAGGATAAAAATTAGGGATTAAATGATTTTTTCATTGAGAAATCCAAAAAATACATAGAATGGCTGGAAAACTAAAAAGAAAATTCTGGATCTCGAAAAAAGTGCCACCCACCGGGTCTAACTATAGCTAAGAACCATCCAGGTGGCCCCATAAATACGAGAAATAAATAGTACTACGAACGTAATCACACCGCAAATTCATATATAAAGGTGGGATAGATCAATTACGTATTCCTACTCGTTAAAATTATCGAATCAGATACAGTTCTTTTATCCAGTTACTTTCTCAACGAACTTCTTTGGAATTTATATTAATCTGACAAATGATATAACAATGTTGAAATGATGGAATCCATGGGTTGCAATTTACTTCTTATTTCAAACTTTTTAACAAATATTTAAAAATTTAAGGAACTTTTAAATTGAAAATGTTGGAACGGTATACAATCACATTTATTAGAATACTCAACTTAATTGAGGATTGTGGAGACGAGAGCAGTGGATCGGATGAGATTAGAGGTTGTGAAGACGGGCAGTTGATCGACATTATTAGACAGGTAGTCCAAGGAGACGAGGATAAAAGGAAATTCTTCCTGAACCAGGAAGAATAGCAGCGGCCGCTCTGGTTTGGATAGAGTGCGACCCAAATAGGCAACGAGGAAGACGCTGGAAGGTCCATTATATCGACATGGTAATTACCCCTGTAACGTTTTGCTGATTCGAGTAGAATTTGGTGTGTAATAGTTTGATCTATGAGAAGGTCCATAACATACGACCCTGTGTTTTGAGATCGAGGTTTGTTAGTTTTAAGAAATTTATTTGTATTATTATTATTTGTGAATATGTATGAAGTGTTAATTAAGAAAGAATTGCCGGCTTTAAGTTTGAAAATATCAACATTTTAATATTGATATAAACTTGTTTCGGATGAAGTTAATTGTTTTCTTTTATTATATAAGTTCATTACTAATATATTAATATTTCACTAAAACAATTATTATCCCTCATTATTCATTTCAATGTGGAGCAGCAGATGCAGTTCCATCAACTTCTGGGAGCCAGCATGCTAGACTAGATTCGAATGCATTTCTTTATCAAAACTATTCGTATTCTGACTCGGATTATGACCTGATTCAGACGATAGCGAGACCAGTCTCCTCAGCAGAAACCAGACCATTCCCAAAAATGAAGAACCCCCAGCGATCAAGGAGGAAAGGAAAAATGTCTGAAATAATGACAATTTCACCTTTTAAGAATAATCTACAAGCCATATCCCCTCTGTGTCTCTGTATATCTCTATCTCTCTCTATCTTCATCTCTATCACTCTCTCTCCCTCTTTTTCTGTCTTTCTACCTCTCTCAATATATTTATCTCTTTATCTCTACATCTCTCTATCTCACTTTATCTCTCTCTCTCTCTCTCTCTACTTCTCTACCTTTCTCTTTATCTCTCTTTATTTATTTCTATCTTTCTATCGACAAAACGCCTGTCTCAGAACTAACAAGGCCAGTAAGACGCTAACAACATTTTTCTTATAATGACATTCAATATGATCTCAAAAAGAAAAAAATGAATTTTGGGAGCACTATAATCTACCAAGGATGTGCTGAGGTGTAGTCCGATCCTCCATTCGAGTACTGGATCATGTGTGATTATGCCAAGATTGGTGGTATATTACGAAGGCAGTGGCTATTTCATTTGGAACAACTGTTAAAAATTTATAGGAAATTAAAGTAAATGTTTATCTTGCTAAAAGTAAATGTAATTTCCTGTGAAATTTTCCATTTATTTTTAATTATATTGCATTCTGTGGATCCCACGTAGTTCGTTCTGAATCTCTCTGTACATGTAAACTTTTACCCCACTATCAACGCACTAAGTGCATACTTTTGCCTCACTCTACTCTAATGTTTTACGAAATATTAAAATGATGTTCAGCATTATTTAGTCCTATTTATTTCTTCTTATACTCCTTAGAAATTTTCGTTCATATTTCTTGTCAGTCCATTTCTTTTTCTATTAATGTATTGTTTTCAGAGGCTTTTCGGCTGTTAGTTATCATCACTCTTGTAAATGCTGCGAGGCTCGTTGACGTATGTTTTATTGTAAGCTAATTCTAGTGGTTTGTACTTAAGATGGAGAGTTTCTTTCCTATTGTTTATGTTCTAGGCTGTGATTATTTCGTTCAGCGGCGACACAACAATCCGAATCCTGATTTCTTAATGTAGGATTCTATTTCCTTGGAACTCCCACATCGCGCCTGCGTGGTTGTCACAATAGAGATCACCCTGCAGATATCGGGCCCCGTGCCTTCCTACCTGGAGCGTTAATTTTCTCACCATTGTCTTGGGCGCCCTTTCAGTCCGTGAATCAATCTTCCCTCGGCGTGTCGCGCCGCAATAGGCTTATCAGCGCCTGAGCCGCGCCCTCAACATTTTTTCCAGTCGTGTTTGGGGTTTCGTCCCCGAGGTCCCACGCCCTGTGTTGCGATTAGCATGAATACATGCACCCTATCCCTTAAATAAAGGGTTGACAACAGTCGCAGGTGTCCGAACGTCACAGGAATCTTAATTATACTCGTGGGATTGCTTTTCGGATGAATGTTATTTTTAGGTGGAGCTACAGCTCATACATGAATAATGACCGCGAAGCTTTATTGAAATCTATAGTGTTCGTGAAATTATTTTGGCTTCTCTGATGCAGAATAATAATATCAACAGTTAATTGTTGATTAATTTGTAATTAAGCACTAAATTCTTGAAATGTCAAAAATCGGTGTTAATTCTCATTCGTTGACACCAAATGATCAAAACTTTAACAATTCCCTTTATTAAATATATATATATATTTATTTATTTATATATATAGAACCTA